>VJWN01000014.1:0-1242879 GCA_007644065.1 Margaritispora aquatica
CAATTGTTTCTAGGGAGCGTCTGGCTGTCAAAAATGACCCTTTACGCTCGAGAACACAGCGATAAGACGGAGTACGAGAGTTTGTGCTTTCGATCAAATCCTCTTCGGCGGTTGTGTCCGCGGTAACTAGCGTGTGATTAGTAGCTTGGGTCGAGACAGTCTCCCTGTTACTTACTATCGACAGTGAGGAACGACTTTATTGGGGGATCATCCTCAGATACTGCTGAAGCACTCAAAGCTTTATGTGCAAAGAATACAAGACAAGGCATAACTGGACCAACAGTAGTGCCCAATTTAGTAGGCTTCTCAATTTTGGGTAGTGATGGCAAGTCCATGATTACAGAACTTCTGGACGACGAAAGTCGTAAACCATATGAGTGAATTGAGGGATTGGCTGTTAACTCTCTTAGCGACTGGCGTGTCGCGCTTGAGCTACTTGAAAATGATGTCTGTGATAGCCTTCTTGAATCTGGTATTGCACTGGCTGAGTAGGGACCTGGATTGGACGTGTTACACTTGGGTGATGGTGCCAACCATATTTGAAGCCTGCAGAGATCGTTACGTTTCGAACCTCCAAGAATTTTTGATTCCTGCGATGTTGTGAGTACTCGTTTGCTATGTACGTCAGTTTACCCTGTTGTTTTTCGTTATAGCCACTACCCCTTGGGACCTTACTCATCGTGGACTACTTTGTACCCCGTCATTACTTGCTGGAAGTCAAACATATCTGGGAAATTTCATGAGCTAAGGAGGCTATTTAAGGTCTGGCTCTCTCACCTTTGCTCTGCTGGAAGACAAGAATTCGACACACTGGTGATTTTCTATCGGGTCTGAAAATAATAGTTTGAGGATCCAACGTTGGCATTGTCCAGGTTCGTCCTGCATAGCTTGGAGTGATTTGTATAGACTCTAGATCGAAGGCATCTCTATGCCTAGTAAGTCTCAGATGCTCTTCCGAGATATCTTCCGCTTACATTGTTTCCTTTTCTCTCCCTTCTGCAATCCAATTGCTTGACAGGTGCAAACTAAATCGTTGCTCTTTCTGATGGTAGACTTTTACAGCTTGTGTGCAATCTGCCTCGGAGCTTCTTAGATGACTTAGGTGGTCAGCAGTCAGACCTATACTTACGACAGGTATGGTTTACTTACGCGCTCAAGATCATGGTACCGAGGTCTGCCAACTCAAGGTCCCTTCTGGATATGACTGCCGGATTGATCGAAGATTTATTCACCTTCTTTTCAAGAACTTCAAGTAAGTCCGGTATCGGTGGCAGAAGCAAGTGATGTCCAAGCAGACGACGGAATGCGTCGAAAAATTTCTTTGAGATTTATGCTTGTAAGCTTAGATCTTGTCACACTAATACAGGTAGGGTTGCTCACCTCTTCGAATTTGTCGAAAAATCGCTCGAGAGTGAAGCCCCATTGATCCATTTGCTGTTCAGACGATACAACCGAACGATAGCTTACATATGATTGGTATTCGTGGCCAGATCGCAACAGACGAAGCATCCAGGCACCACGCATTAAGTTGATGACAGAATTGTAGAACTCAAACCCCTGTTGCTCAGGCTGTCCTGATATCCTTCCAACATAGCTAAAGTAATAGACGATTTCATCAATACCTCGACTCAAAGGATAGCGGGACAAGTCAGAATGGGTTGTTTGCATGATCGCTGCGAATCCGTCCTGTAAGACTTCCGGGATAGACACCAAGCCTTGAAGCTTGTTTAAGGGGCATTCTCCATCTTCTTCACCGCGAACCTGTCGACCAAGTCGCTCAGCGGCGCCTGATATTACTATTGTCGAGTCGATGACTCTGAAGATATGTTCCTCTAATATTTGACTGTTCACATTAGCATTTTCATTATTTTTCCCTTGTTGAAGATGACATACGGATTCAAGATCTTGAGACAAATGGAGAACTTTATGGTGTTAGCATTATTTGTTTCTGACCGAAGATACATACCTTGATATTGTGAAAGTGAAGTCGCTCCCTTAGCTTCTGAATCTCGGCATCTACCTGCTCATACCAATAGACATTCGAGACGCAACCCTCGTACTTTGGGAAATGTTTCTCGTTGTTCAAAACGCGCTCGCATTCACGGAGTGTGTTCAAGTAATGGCCCAGCACCGAGTGATCTCCAGATTCGTGTTTCGCTTCGCCATCATAACCTAATCTGTCTGACGTTCCAGATCGGTACTCCGCTTGTTTTAAGACATTCAACAGAACATCTAGATTTGTTGTGAGGCTTCTTACATCCTCTCCAAGTTCTCTATATTTATAGTCTAGTTACATCAGCTATGGTCGCAGCCGTGGGGTTCTGAAGCTGTTGATACTTACTCGCGGTGGTGGCCTTTCTGAAGCCGGTCCAGTAGATGTGCTGAGCTAGTGCTAGCCCTTCTTCAATGTCTTGCATGCGAACAGGGATCATTGCAACAAGATGGAGGAATATATGGGTTTGAACCTTTGATCCACCGAAGGGTAGAATGATGATGTGTGCATCAGTAGAGTATACCTGGGGAAATCGTTGCGGCAGATCCTGGAATCTTGGGGCTAGTGTGTGCCTTTTCTTCTGATAAGGTCAACCAGCACTTGAGACACTAGGCTACGATGAATTTCATGCCAACCAATGATTTTAGCCCAAAAGCCAAACATTCTGTCCTAGTTCACCTTTCTCTTTCGTCCCTTATCGGTCCTTTATTTATTGGCGCTTGGCTCCCAGCTGAATTGCTTTTACCCCAACCTCGATAGAATCTCTATGTCCGACCATCAACCCATGGATCTCGGAAACGTATTTGCCAAGGCAATATCAGACATGTAAGAATATTGCATTACCACAGCTAACAAGCGGATTTGAATGTTGCCTGCTTTTGGGTTGGTACACACATAGAAATAAAATAGATTTCATATTTTGTATTCCAGTGTGCTATCCAGTATGATGAAAGAGAATTAGTACGCACAATGTTCAAGAACGAAAAGCATTCGGAAAATACATTCTGATTGACCCTTCTGAAGATTGAGTGGCGTTGCAGCTGGCATATATTGAAATCCTACGACGGCGAATGCCATGAAATGTCTAACAACAGCTCGGAAAGTACTGCACTATTGGATCCCCATGTAAGCAGAGCACCACAGCCAAGTGAGAGCCATCACTTTACTAAAGCTATTTCATCTTTCGACCATTCAGAGGGCTGTGAATTTTGACCAGATATTGTCACTTTCAGCCTTCAGGAAGAAGCTGAGACAGTCTAAATTATCACTGAATTGGACACGTAGGTGATGGCTGAGGCATCAGCAAGTGAGATCGCTTGGAACTCTCCAGCTCTTGTTCATCCTTTGACATTATCACCAAATCTATGAGCGAGCCTTTCTATCTGCTCTGGTTTGACACTGAGTTAGCGAGCCTCCAATGGCATACTCATCTGGGTTCGAGAGCCATGCTCCTATTGCTGTGGCATCCGAACAGGATTACGATGCGCACTGGAGTCCAGAGCTAAATGAGGAAGATTTGCGTGAACTTCAAGAGGCGCAGAACGATCCCTCAAAGATTATTTCCAGAGCACCGAGAGAGGCGAATCTACTTGGCTACTACTCGATATTGTGCCTGATATTTAATCGCATGATCGGTTCGTGCATGATATCCACTCAGATTCAACGATGGCTGATGTACTTTCGATCAGGAACTGGCATTTTTAATTCGGCATCGATTGTATTTTCAGGCACTCAGAGTATAGGCGTGTCTATCTTGCTATGGGCACTAGGTGCCGTCGTAGCCATGGCAGGAGTCTTCGTTTACATCGAATTAGGACTGAGCATACCTCGTTGGCCGTGTGGACCTAATGGAGAGAAGGTTGCTACGCCAAGGAACGGGGAAGCAATATTCTATGTAAGCTTCTCCTTCGAGGAACCGTGATGTTTTCCATAAGCTAATTTATCCGATTCACAGTTCAATTACATGCTCAAGAAACCCCTGTTTCTAGCCACATGTTTGTTTGGTATTACCTTCCTCGTCCTCGAAAATACCAGCGCCAATTCGGTATCTTTTGCACAAAGTATCCTCGATGCTTCGCATCAAAGGCACACACCCGGAAAGATAATCGCAATCGCCGTTGCGGCAAATACATTCACGTGCTTGCTGCATGCAATTTCGAGGAAGGCTGGCATCTGGCTTAACAATATCCTGGGCACCATCAAGTTCTTCATGTTGCTATTCATTGTGATCATTGGACTTGTTTGGATGAATCGTGATATTGCAAGTGCTAACTACGATAGTAAAACATCGTTTTCGACGCAAAATAGTCCTAGACTACCATATCGCTATGCTGAAGCTTTCACTTACATCCTCTATCCATATACCGGTTTTCATCAGATCAACTATGTAAGTTCTCCTTGTCAGCAACACAAGTTGATTACTGACACACGAAGATCATTTCGGAGCTGAAGGAGCCGAGAAGGACTTTCCCAAGGGCCCAGTTTTGGGGAGTTTTGACTATAGCGTTGATCTACACTGCTGTTATTATGATATATGTGAGCCGAATGCTATGTTCCCAGCCTCGCTTTATAGCTCACAAATACAAAGGCCGCTGTCATTCCAAAGGCGGAGCTCTTTACTCGAGGAGGCATCGATGTTGGCACGAGGTTCTTCCAACTGACCCTTGGAAAAGTCACGAGCAAAAGCCAAGTGCAAACCATATTCTCGACTCTGAAAGCAATCTCAGCGATGGGGAACATGATTGTGGTGACTTTTACTGCAGCTCGAGGTACATTGCCCTCTTCGGCTTTTGAATTCAGGTTACTAATCTAGAGAATTCAGTTAAACAGGAGATTGCCAAAGAAGGGATTTTGCCGTACTCGCTGATGTTTTCCCAAAGCTACGATTTCTCGCTAAGGCGAATATTTGGTCGCAAAGTATCGAACCCAGACATTGATGAGTCTCTGGGTGTAGAGAAGACACCTGCCGCTGCGCTGGCTCTTCACTGGGCTCTGACTACGCTTTTGTAAGCATTATTCTTTCGCTCTACTCTTGATTCAAGAGTTTAATTTTCACATATTGTCCGACTAATCTAACGAAATTTTGGAACAATTAAACTGACAAAACTTTTCAGAGTTGTTGCAGCGGTTCTCGCGGTGCAGACACGTCCTTATTCCGCAACAGCAGCACAGAGCTTTCTAGCAGGTTGGTTCGTCTATGACATAGACATCATCTGTTTTTCAGCCATTGCCATCGGACTTCTCTGTCTCCGATTCTCTCCCCGAATAAAATGGGCGCGAAAGACCGAATTCAAGCATCCTATAATCAGCATCGTGTCGTCATGCATTCTCTTGACAGGATGTGTCTTCCCTCTAATATTCATCTGGTATCATGATCCCGCTTTCCCCTACCTTGGCCGCTCTCAAAATGCCATTCGCTGGTTCGTAGGGCAGACAGCAGGTGTTAGCCTCATTGCCTTTTCGTTCCTGTACTGGGTAGGGTTTAGGGCGTATATCAAGATACGATCGGAGAGGAATGGAGAGAAGCTGTATATTAAGCGCGAACCGATGTTCAAACAGGACGCTAAAGGCCGCTTGACGCAAATTCTGGAGATCGTGACCCTAGAATGGAGGAAGGAAGTTGGGTTGCAGTTGGATGATATTGAGGAGATAGTCGAGGCGAAGACGACGTCGAGTGTGGTTTCACCTATGCCAGGGTATACTTCGCCAATGAGGAGTAATGGTGACTTCAGGGAAAGATATAGTAGTAGGGTTGGTAGTGATATCACTTACGAAGTTGCAGATAGGCAGTCGGCGACTCCTATTCGAAGACAGCCGGAGATGCACGAGATGGATGGGTAAATGTAATAAATCACTTGACCTTTGGCCTTGAGGCTTGGTAGCCTAGAGTTAATATCTTTAATTTAAAACTATAGTGTTGAACAAAAGTCCTTTAATTAGCTATTTTAAGTATTTTGTATAACGACCCCGTCGCTGGTTATGGGTAAAAGGTAAGGATCTAGACACGGTGATTTACTCGGAGTGGATCTAGGTATATTACTAGTAGGCTTGTTTGCTATTTAAAGTTGAGCACGAAGCTCTTACCTAAGGAAACCTATCTAGTAGTACTATCGAAATCGCGGTTAAGTTTAGGTAGCAGAATCGGTCTTTCGGTCCGTGCGTAGGCTCTTTTAAGTAGACGGTGGCAGTGGCACAGGCCATACCCGTGTCGTACAGGCTATCGCCCACTTAGCCGCAGCGCTATATTTCCTGATTACGTAAGGTATCTATTATTCGGGACGATAATAATAAACCTCTTTAACAACCACTACTACTAAGTTTATTAGAAGTAAAAGACCGTTAAAAGTTTAAATAAGTTTTTTCTTTAATTTTAAGCGTATATAAAACTAACTATCTATATACCGTGGTAGTAGTAGAATACGAAACTATCTATTCTAACGCTATCGCTATTCCTAGACTATTCGTAAGGTATAAAAAAAAACGAAACCCCGTACTAAAAAATAAGTAAGTAAGGCAGTACTAGTAGTATAGAGATAAAGACCGCTTAGGGGCGTATATAGCGAGGGAGACGGAGGTAAGTATCTATAGTAGTACGAAGAGTAGTAGTAGTTATACCTTAGTATAAACTACGTAAGTGTTACGAATCACCTGACTTATGGCCCTGAGGCTCGGCAGCCTAAGGCTATACAGAAAAGCCATAGGGAGAGGGGTATTCGGTCACGAGACTAGGCTAATATAATTATAGAGGGTAGCCGAAGGGGTTATATAATAGAGCGACCTTAGTAAAAGTACTAGAGTAGGAGCGTACTCTAGCTCTAGCGCTTTATAATCTAGCGCTTCTAAAAGAATAAACGTTCTATATAATAAAATAGATTTCTTTAAATAAGAGCTTTATACTTAACTTTAAATAGTAATTTATATTTATTAGTAATATACCTAGGATTAATACGTTTTAATCTACCGTACTCTAAATCCTTACCTTTTACCCTAAATCAGCGATAGGGTCGTTATAGCCCTTATATAAAAGGTAGGGTCGTTACACCCCCCCGAAAGTAAGAAATAAAAACCCCCGGGACTATCATACCTAGCCTATCCTAGACTTTTATATCTAGCTTACCCTAGACTTTTATATAAGTAGAGTTATTTCTTGGCATTGTTCAGAGCCCTGTAGAATTAGATCAAAACACCTAGCAGAATAGCTTATATAGATAAAAATGAACCCTATCCAAATCCTAATCAATTGTCCTCTCTAGCGATTCTTGTATTAAATATTTATATAGCTTGAAGTGAATATTTACAGCTTAAGTCAAAGTGGTCTCGCTCTCCCTCGACCAATCCTATTCAGACACTCCTATAAAACCACTTCTATAGCTATTCAACTCCACCAGTTATTGTTCTCCCACTTGACCTATAGCATACGATTAGTGACGACCAGAGGGACAATGACAGGGTGACTTACATATGAAGCATCAATCTTCTTCAAATCACCAACGCCCAGATTAGCAGCATCAATAGAAATCTCATGCTTCAACAGTTCAATAGCTTTGGCGACTCCTTCCCATCCGTAGACATTGGCATACATGAAGGGGCGACCGAGACCAACAGCCTTGACGCCGAGTGCTAAGAGCTTCAAGACGTCTGTGCCGTATCGGACACCACCATCAGCGTAGACCTCGACTTGCTTGAAGATTTCGGGGGCGGTGTTGTATATTTCAAGGGCGACTTCGAGGGAAGATGGGGCGCCATCTAATTGACGACCTCCGTGGTTAGAGAGCATGATGGCCTTGGCACCGGCAGCAACGGCGAGTTGCGCATCTTCAACAGTCATGATACCCTTGGGAATGACAGGGAGAGTGGTCATGTTTTGGAGAGACTTGTAGTAGTCCCACTATAAATCCGTTAGTTGAGCGACCAGAAAGAGCCCCGAACGATAAGTACCGTGATATAAGAGTATGAAGAGTCACTGTTACTGTTTAGTGAATGCTGACGAATGTCAAAAATGGAAGAACTTACGCAGAACCAACGCTGTATCTAGCAGCACGATGTCTGTTTCCATCGGCCGCACTGTCAACTGTAAAGATGATGGCCTTTGAGCCAGCCTTCTCGGCTCTTCTGAAAATGGCCCTGGTAGCGGTATCATTGGTGTCAAGGTAGACTTGCTGGAAAGTCACTTGGGAAGTGTTGTTACCCTTCGCGGCAGCGATCTGCTCGATTGATAAAGATGCATAGAGTGCGGCCTAAAAATTAGTCAACTAATAAAACCGGGACGAGGCTTTCATACCATGTAGAGGATATTTCCTGCTGCAGCTCCCTTGACCAAGCCTGCCTCACCTTCTGGGTGGCCATATCCAGCTCTGGCAGCAGGGCTGATGAAGAATGGAGCCGAGAAATTGTGTCCAAGGATGGAGGTGCTATAATAGCTGTTAGGTCATTTTCTTTCCATCATGGACATGCTCTTACCTTAAGGTTGATTCGATATTGGTGATATCGGTCATAACTCTTGGCTTCAAACGGTATCTGGAGAATATCTCGAGGTTGTTTCTGTATGACCACTCTCCTGCCGCACCATTGCGGTAATATGTATACGCAGTGGCATTCATGTAGTTTCTGGCGGCCCATTCAAAATCTGGGAGACCAACCATGCTCTCCAGAGCTGGCAAAGTGCCAGCAGCGGTATCGCCTAGAACAGCATCGATACTTCCAATGATTAGCGAAGCGTAGACATCTCCAGTCAAACACTTACCCAGTATCGGCCTCATTCAAGAAAGGTCTGGCTGCAAAAGCTGTAGCCACAAAGGGCAACAAGAGAGTGAAAGAGTGCATGATGAACGAATTTGTATCTTCAAAGATTGTCATTTGAATGCAGTTCTCAAGGCATAGTTATATATCCAGATATGCCTCATCTCCGCCGTGGGGTCAGGATTCACTTTGAGGGGCAAAGACAAGCAAAATATTGATTGCTATCATCTTGGCATCACACGTTACTCAAGGGTGTTCTCTTGAGTTCTTACTGCGTTACGCAAATGGAAAGTCAATCTTGGATATCCATCTTTTCATCCTGGTGCAGATTTGGATATACTCCGGCAGTGTCTCTTGGCAGACATTTGTTGGTGACATGCCAAGTTCATGGAAAAGAAGCGGATACGGCCAAAAGAGACAGACTGTCTGGCTGCCCTGAACTTAGTTTCATTGAAGCCAACCGAACCTCCTGGAAGAGCAATGAGAACAGGACGCAAAATGAGATTCCCATCATCTGCCCTTGACACAATAGATAGAGATCGATGGGAGCCTTAATCCATCATGATCGATTGTTTGCAATGACGACAAATTCAGCACGCCAAGTGCAGGGAGCCTCTCACATAGACAGAAGCAAAGTAGCCAGAATATGTAGAAATTACAAACCTGTGAGAAACAAGATATCTCAGCCACAAATGTTGACGTCCTCTGCATTTACATTCCGTAAGAAATGGGTCGTAGAGGATCTTCAACAAGGACTCGAAGATCCGATGGAATGCCGGCAGCTTCCCCACCTCGTTGATGAGGATTGGACGATTCATCTCGAGTGTTTCAACTTAATTTTCAAATGAAAGGTTCATGAACTTTATTCAATGACCAAGCATCTTTTGTGATCAATGACTAAGAGACGGCTCCCACAAAACAACAGCAGACAGTCTTCATATGGAAAGCACAGCACACTCGCCAGATTCCGAGAAAGACTACGCCTTATAAGAAAAAAGGCTATCATGACTCCTTACTGCTAAACGAGAGACAAATTTAACTAATTTTTAGATTTAGAAGATTGAAACTAAGAGCAAGAACCTTAACTCAAGCATGTACTGGCTCCCGAGAGATCTCCGTCTTTAAAATCATAGCTGAAACCTGCCATTATGAATTCTAAACTACCATCAATTAGAGCACACATTGATCCCACCCACGCATTGGCACCTAAAAGCACGTAGGTTGCTCTCCTCATCGGCCCGGGATTGCAATTATGATCTACCTTTGATGGCTGCACAATGACTTGCAGAATTTAACTTGATTATGGATTAAGAAAGCCGGGCTTCAAAGCATGCCATGAAAGGAGAACTGACTGTCATAAGCCAACACTGGTCTAGCATGACTTCAATTGGCCGCCATAAGCATAGAAGCTCTCCTTTCCAAGATACGAGTCTCAATACAACAGTGATTGAGAGGTGCATATACTCAAGCATTTCGTTTCGAAATGGGACGATCATTGTCATGATTGTCGGGCTAGAAAGCATTTGCTTTTCGCGACTATGGCTGGGCTTTGTGAAAGATAATAGAGGAATCACAGCTCCATCAGTACTATTGAAATCCGAACAAGTCGAAGAAGTCAAGAAAGATTCAATGTCAATTGGGTATAAATCAAGGACATCCTACACTAGAGAATTCGGTCAAAGATCATGCATATGACCACTTAGTCGTCTTAGAAGTCCACATCGCTTTCCACAACAGCATCCACATGCAACAGATAACATCGAAATTACCCGATCTTCTTCTCCAACTTCCTAAATATACTGCCCATACCCTTCTCCAACTTATCAGCTCGATCTTCCAGCTTGCCTCTAGGGCCTTTGCCAGCAGCAGGAGCTTTGCTACCTTTCAGCTTCTTTGTAGCTTCTCCCTCAGTAGGTCTATACACTTGCTGATGAATACTGTAGTCCGTCATCAGGGGTTGGTTATTACCAACTTTCCCATATTGATATTGAGAGAACCCTCCTGGTGGTGGCTCAGTTGTGTATGTTGTTGGAGCTGCGGGAGAAAATGCAGGAGAGGTCACACCAGGTGCAGAGGAGAAGCCCTGAGAGCCAGGATAGTTGCCGAATTGAGTGGCCAGTATACTGGTTGGTTGCTGGAAAGAAGAGGGAGGAGCAGAAGCTGGTGGAGGTTGAGCATAAGGGGTGTCTTTGGTTGCCATTGTTGGGGGGGCGGCAAATGTGTTTTGAAAGTGGTGTGCATAAGGTGATTGCGGGGTTTCTGATGGAGGTGCAACTGATGCCGGAGCACTTGCTGCTGGTGGGCCAGGGAAATAACTTTGCTGAGTCTGTTGAGGAGGTCCTGAAAATCCAATTCCATTGTAAGGCACACCAAAACTTTGACCCTGATCGATGGCAGCGGCAGCCATTAATGGGTTTCCTGCTCCATCCTCAGGTGGCGGGGTTTTCTCTCGATGCACAATGGTTTCTGGGGCCGCTGGCGCAGCTGGATTGTAGGCCATGGGGGCAAAATTTGAAGCTTCGCGACTCTGAGGTGTAGCTGAGATAGGAGGTCCAGGAAGAGTTGTGGTTCTGGAATCTCTCGTCTTTCCATCTTGGTATGATGGATCTGTGATTGCTACTTTTTCCAATTTCTGCACAACCGGGCTCATATCTTCAAGATGTGGAGGAGGGGCAACCGGCTCCCCTTGGATAGATATCTGCTGCGCAGGAAGAACTCTCCTGATGGCATTTAAAAACTGGAGAGCATCTGTCTTGGTCCAGAAGTAAACGTCAAGTGTATGAAGTTTGTACATATATTTATTCTGGTTTTGCGGGTCGAAGGTTGCCAAGTGCCATTCGTCACCAGCTACAGATGTTCTTCCGTATCCACCATCGACTGTGACCGTCACTAGATTTTGGTGTTTATGCGAATATTCGACGTGTGTGCCATCCAAATCTGTTGAAATCAACACATGCAGTGTCTCAAGGTAGAGCTACATACAGCCATCGAAGGCATCTTGGTCCTCAGTCCCCGCATTGTTTGCTATCTCGATTCGAGCTCTTCTCTGCAACGCATTTTCGAACAGGTAGACATAAGAGCCTTTGTCGAATCGATGATGAGGAGGCTTGGCAGAAGGAGGACCGTAATAGTAATGTACATCTGCGAATCTACAAACTGTTAGCCCACCCGCCGGTTTACCTATCGGGCTCACTTACAAGACTGCTGCGATGTCTTCGCCTGGCCTGACTGCCATTGCAATCAATCTGCGACACTCGCACAGTAGTGGGATAGGTGTGACAAGAGAATAATAGACGCAAAGAAAGAAAGATAGTGTTAAAGGGAGATGCGATTTGCGACCTACGACTTGGAACTTACTGTGCTTATGCAGGCTGTCATTTGTGGAGGGGTCAAAGTGACAAAGGGTGCTGAAGCCTGTGATGGGCGGCAAACAGCTTTCAGGGCAGTTCGAGTCCACGAATAATATGCTAAGGATGGTGCTGAAGGTAGTAGCCCAAGCAAGGGTGCTCGAATGAGGCGTAAAAGGTGTGGTTGTAGCCGTAACCGAACCGCAGCCGTAGCCGCCGGCACTTCTATTTCGACTTGGGCTCGACCACACGATTACCCAGAATCCCACCTTATATTGGGGTTCTCAACCTCGTCCTTACTTGAGTTGCTAGGTACAGCAATGTTATAACTATCCCTAACTCTCCATTACTTCTAACTTGCCTCAAAGTAATTCAACGGCAATCCTAAAAATGTGCACTGCTCTCTTTCCGGAAATGTCTTTCGCATGTATCCATCCCACTGCAATACCCTCCACGCATCGGTCCCATCTGCAACTTGCTCCCAACGCCCCGTAACCTCAGCTCTCTCCAGTGTATTCCAGTATCCCCTTGCCTGTAGGTAGCTCTTCTTCGGATTTGGGTCTCCATTATATGCAAAAGCAGACCAGTAATCCACTATCAATTGGGCGAACGGGACATCCTTGCCATCACGATCTACATTTCGTAGCAAGATGTTGCCAAAGGGGTATAATTGCTCGCCGCCGTGGCATTTATAGTACTCGAGATCTGGGTCTCCGTTTGGTCGGGTCGCCGTACTTACTGGCTGGCACCAGGATGTTGTGTAGCCATTGGGACTATACGTGCGATTAAATTGGAAGGAATAAAGCTGAGCAAAGACATTGTGTTTTGCAGCGGAGTAGGAAGCGGCTGCCAAGGCACATGTGAACTCGACATCAGTGCCAATCCGAAGTGTGATGTTGTATATTTGAGCTGTTGTTGGGGTATCCGGGATTGAGAAAAGAGTAGTACCATTCGGACTAAGTATACCGGAGGGAACGGTAAAGCCAGCTGCAGAGAGGGCAGCGAACCATTGGGAGATGGTAATCCCTGTTGGGGGGTAGGGAACTAAGATACCCGCCTCGTCGCGAGTATCACCCACCATGACGCGAATTTTGGAGGTGTGTCCGCTCGTATTATTCAAGGCTAACTCAGAGGTTTGGAGGAATTTGCCATCGAGAACCAGAAGTCTGCGGGATTGGGTCAGTGAGTGAGTGAGAAATATTGCCATCTTCATATAAAGAGTATAGTATTCGAGTAGGTACTAGTAGTAGGGTGGGGATCTTACTGGCCACTTGTATGGAGGTTGGCAAGGATAGAGGCATTTACACTTCTTAGGCATGCGATATGATCTGTGGCATTATCGCAGCCCGTTGAGGTAAGAGCACTGTTCGTGTAAGTATTGGAGTAGTCTTGGATCGAGATGTATTTATCAGCTGAATTAGCTGACTGCATAATTGCATTAGCAAATAGTCCTTTGGTCTCTGGAGAAGCAAGTAAAGCTTGTACAGAAGCCGCTCCAGCAGACTCCCCGAATATTGTTACACGATTAGAATCACCTCCAAAAGCTCGGATGTTGCGTGATACCCATTGCAAAGCCGTTATTATGTCGCCAAAGCCATAGTTGCCGTTGTGGATTCCATCCGGGTACGCAAGAAAGCCGAAGAACCCAAGCCGATAATTAAGTGAAACTACAACCACGTCGCCACGCGAAGCTAAGTTTGTACCATCAGTGTTTGGATTGCTTGCAGTGCCACTAGTAAAACCTCCCCCATGTATCCAAAACATTACTGGCTTGAGTTTTGGCTGTGAGTGTGAGGATGTGGGTGCTAGGTAGGGAGTCCATATATTGAGAGAGAGACAATCTTCGCTACTTCCTAACTTTACCTCTCCAATATACTGTGAACAGGTTGCTCCAGGTAACAGTGCCGAGTTATTTCCTGTCCCTGCAAATACTGTAGAATAATTGAAGCGTTCTGGCTGGGCAGCATATCGTACACCCATAAACTTCCATGTATAGAAATCCCGATACCCCGTAAGTTGTTGCGCCCCAACCATTTGGGTAATCTGATATGGAGTTGGCGTGTACAGTGAGGTAAAGTTGGAGATAGGTGCACTTTGCGAACACAATGCTGGGAGTTCCTGATGGCAGTCGACATTCGAGAATACACCTTGGAAGTCTGTTGCTTTGCATGCCTTGCTGGTGGTATTGGCTATCCAAAAATTCTGCCTATGGGGGAACAGGCCTTGGTAGATCTGGTATGACAAAGAACTATTCAACGCAAATGACCCGTTACCTGGCACCCAGAGAGTCTCTCCTAGTAGATTGCATGATGCAGATGCGGTGGCAAATGACATAGCTTCATTGAGCAGTATTGCCCCCGAATGAGACACAGGGGAGTCTAACGCGAGAACCATCAAACCTGTTCCCAAATACGGTCACTGGAAATAAGTGTACTAGTACTCACAATAAAGGTCGTTCTGTGAGATGATAGTGAGCCCGCCACCCAATGAGGGCAGACTGGTAGAGGGAACAAACAGAGCGGCATTAGAAATGAAAGACGAAATACCAACAGAGAGTAAAAAGCCAATACGCAACTGGGTAAAAAACATTGCTGCGATCTTTAGTGCTTCCTAAACTTAAGAATGGATGGATATTGGAGCAATTACAGCAGTGGAGTTCAACTTAAGCTCCAGCTGGTATTACTTTGCCGCAATCCCCATGCATAAACGGATGCGGATTTAGAATAACTTAAAGCTTGTCACCGAGCGGGCCAATGAACGGGAAATTATGGTTAGGAACAGGCTCCATCAATTAGTATCAATGTAATAAAATGACGAGAATATGAAAACTAACAAATCTTGCAGCTAGTAAAGTCAAATACTACGCCGGATGTATCTTTCCGAGCAAATCAGAGCTGAGCTAGATTTTCCGGCTGATAAATTCATATACTGCGTCAAATATACCTTCCCGAACAAATTAAAACTTGAGTTGGATCGTCGGCTATTTGCAAAATAACTATAGGCTAAATGCAAACAGTCTTCACTTTAGCTTTATTAGAAATAGAGCTAGATGAATCTATAGATAGATAGACATCGAGCAGTATGAATGCCTGACGGCATAAGGAGGCAAGATACTGCTTGGACGATGCTCAAGCAGAACAAATGAACATCTTCCGGCAAGGGGTTAGAGCTATGTAGCTGGATTCTCATTTCGACCAGGAAGACGTACCGGTCGGGTCGGTACCTATGACGTTCAGAAGGCACCTCGAGTAGCATTGCAAGGTGCCAAGGCCGGCCAAATTCTTCTTCGTCAAAACAACCCCTAGCTAATATACAAAGTTTGCAAGTGTAGTTGTTATTTGAAGGAAATTTCCCTTCAATGTTTTGTTGGTGTATTTTTTCGATGTGTATAACGCTTGTCCACATTCTGAGATACTACCGTCTTTGACGGTGACGAAATTTAGCAGCTTCGTACCTTAAAGGCAAGTATAGAATGCCACCAATTGAGTGTGGTAGCATACTAAACTCCGCCCAGATGAACCTCAATTGGCATAGAAGAGAAAACTGACACCTTATAGCAACTGTAGAGGGGAGAGATATTGTGTGAGAAAGGAGGGCCCTACCTCGCCTTACGATTCAAAACTACCCCAACACGCCTTTTGCAATGTCACCAAAAAGGTGGTGTTGCCTGTAATGATTTGGTTGCTATTGAATACATATACATCATGGACGCTATTGTCTGCTGACACGATGCATTCCCGTTTCTAGCCTCCTGTGCTATATCCAGTGAGCAAGTGTCTTGCCAGAATTGCACTTACCCGTGAGACTGCTGGCCTGATAATCATTCCAAACCCCAAACACCAGGCGCTAATGCCAATTTTCAAGAGCTTCACGGACCACCGCAAGCTTGTTTTCCTCCCCAAACTCCAAACTCGTTGTAAGAAACATAAAAGTGATGAATGACACATCAGGCTTGATCAACACCTGAGCTAATATTTGTCGGTGCTATCCGTCGCTTCTTCTTTTCCGGTCCATCTGCACGCTCATTTTCGCTTCCACTAGCGTCCCGCTTTAGGCCACTGACACTGCTCGCGGTACTTCGCGGTGTTTGTGGAGGCGTGTTCACAGACGCGACAAATCCATGGTTTCCAGCCGCGATACTGGGAACAGAACCGGAAACAAGTGAAGGATTATTAGTGATCATGCCTGGTGCGAGTGATGACTGGGTGGCAATCGAAGAGGTAGAATTTGATCTTGTAGGTGACGATGGACGAATATTGGAACCAAGAGGGGCTGGTGGAGGTGATGCAGCAACTGGATACGAGTTTGTCCGATGGTGACCGGACGGGAAGGGCGAGGGTGGTGCAATAGATGTTGGTGTCGCCATTGGAGTGTTCTGTGATGAAGAGGCTGCGGTAGCCGAGCTGATGGGATTCTTGACATTTGGTATTTCTCCTGTATAGTGCTGACCCAGCTCTCCAGCGGTGAAAGTGAGAGTGGAGCAGAAGCCGTCTGATGAAGTCATGAGAAGGGTTAGGCCATCATTGGACCTGAAACTGTTAGCCAAAAACAAAAAACGAGACTAGGCCTGGGAAATTACCAAGTCAGATCGGTAAAGGTAGCACAGTGAAGATTGCTAACCACACAGAGTGGCGTTTGTTGCTGGGTATCGTACATTAGAACCGAGTCTTCCGTTGCTACAGCATAAACCATTCGATATGGTAAGGAAAATGCCATTGTTGGTCCTTGGCTATTAGCATTTGTCTCAACCTCCAACACCTTGGGTCTTGGTGATGACGTTGGACCAGATGGATCTGTCTGTGGGATGATCGGGGGAGGATCCATTATAGAATGTGCAGGAGATTTCGGGACTATAGGATCCGGAAGAGCAGCCATAGTGTCGCCGGAAGACGTATCAATAGCTATGTGCTGTGTTGGGGGAGTAGACTTCCGAGCAGTATAGAAGATTGGTGAACACTTGACTACCACCGAGGGCTTCTTGTGGCCTGGAAGATGAGCTATGGGAGGCTTATTGATTCCACCTCGTGTGTAAATGTAGACAGTATTCATAACTTCATACAACATTTTGGAGTTCTCATCTGGACCTTTGTGGTGTGATTGATACTGTCCAGCCGGTGTGAAGAGCAGGCTGCCGTCAGGTGTGAAGGTCAAGCGGCGAAAGAATGACTTGAGAGTGTCGTTGGCGTAAATATTTGCATTCTTCACACCAAGACCAACGGCATATGGCCTAGGGGATGCTTCCATTGGCATGACAGCTGGAAGTGGGAGAGACGGTGCAGGCGAGGCAGATCTTCGCATTGACATAGCTGGAGACGCAGCTCCAAAAGATGACCTTCTGCTATGGCTTATCGTACTTGGTGGATTCATTGGAAGTGCTATTGAAGTTGGGGTTCCTGGACATGATGGCACGGGTGATCCAATCGCATGACTTGATTCATTGAACTGGGAGCGGAAGCCCATATCAGGTGGTGCAGGGCTGTGGGAGGAGATCCTCCTACCAGGCAAGTCCATCTTCAGATTTGTTCCAATATGCCTTGGTTGTTCATCTCGGTTGTCCAACGTATATGTGCCTTCTTTTGTCTTTAGCGTATAAATGTGTACAGATCGATCAGATGACTGAGTTGCAATGTATTCGTTCAGAGGATCCCAAGCCACGCCTTGAACGTAGTGCTGGTGTTCAGCAATTTGTCTTACTAACTGGCCTGTTTGGGCAGAGTATATCCTTGCAACATTATCCATACTTCCTGTAAAGAGCAGTTAGTTGATTTAAAGACCAGACAATCGTCTGAGACGTTGTCCTAGCTGGCAAAGCTCCCAGAAAGGTTGAGAATCTGAAATCGAATTCGGGCAGACAAACCTGTTCTGTGTAACTGTTAACAAATCATCTCAGCTTCATGGTAGGTAGGCATGGAATAAAAATGAATACAGCAATTCTCTGCGCACATTCTCTGGGATTTATGGGAGGAGTAACGTACATAAAGTAGACTCCATCTGGAGACCATGCCAAATCGTATATCTCAGCGCCTGAGGAACGGCACATATTCTTTACCCTCCAAGCTTCCTTGTCCTCAATTCCATCATCGCCAAAGGCAGGCTTTGCTGGCTTGGAATCTGGTATCCAGGTCAAAACGTTCCCGTCATCACCAGCAGAACTGTCCACCAGTTAGTATTGCTCGCGGAGTTTGGGGAATCTAGCTGGGGAGAGCTCTAAAGATAGAACATACGCCAAAATGCTGCCATTCGGAGACCAGCGAACGACATTAACTGCTTGCGAATGTTTGGACAAAGTACAAAGGTATTCGACATTGCGTGTTTCGCCTTCAGATTCGATTCTCCACAGCTAAAGGCACGCAGTAAGCAGAGCTCTTGCAATGCCGATTGACAGCCTTACCCGGACATTATTATCTCCTCCCGCAGTTGCTAAGCGTGTTCCATGGGGCTGGAAGTCTGCGGAGTATATTGGAGCATTGGATTCGTGCCAGTTCAGGATCAATGGTTGCGCAATCATGTTGGTGACCTGCTAGGCTGGTCCAGCTTGTTTTGTTCAGTGTCAGGTATGGTGGCAGCAAGGCCGGTTTGAGAGGGATTGTATGGGTTTCGTCGTATTGTATTTATCTTGAAGGTTCTTGACTGAAGATGGACGTTGTAGAGTGTGTCTGGTATTGTCTGTCAAAGGCGTCTGTTTCATGGGATGATGGAGAGTGATCGGGAACTGTAACACTGAGGTTGGCGGTTCGACCGATAACGATAACAATATCGATGATGATTTCGTGAAAATAGAAAGGGAAAAGGAAAGAGTAGCTGGATTAAAACTCATGAAGGTCTTCAGAGCAATTGAAACCCGAAAATGTTTCGAAATTGAGTTGAAGAGTTTGCTGTTTGGAATGAATTGGATACTTTCATTCATCAATCACAATGTCATCACAACCGCGCCGGATGCAGATTCAGCCCAGCAGCTCTATACTCAACTTGCAACCAGTTGCCGTATTCAAGTATGTACGTAGAAGGTACACACTCTTGATGTCTGTCATGTCTCTAGAAGTATTGAATTTGTTTGTTATCGTGGTATGATATCGCCTGTTTCACTTTTGGTTCTCAAGGCTTCAGTTTTCAGTTGTGTCATTTCCCTCGTCTTGTTGCCATGAGATCCGAGTTTCACTCATGAGTAGAATCTTTGCCAATTTTTGATTCTATGTTTTTCATTTTGCTTTGAAGTTAGAAAATTGTTGGATATGGTTACTTAGGCCTTCTATACGTTGTTTAACTCCTAATTGGGGTATTTGGAGATACTTGCCAAGAGGTTAGATGACGATCCTAGTTGTGTTGGAGCAGTACAAAAACATTCACAGAACGGCTCGAAAGTAGAAAGCATATCATTCCTTACCTATCCAGAACAAATTTCTGACAATATACGATGTATATGGAGTATAATGTTATGACCCAGCGAGGGACAGAGTTACTCAAGAGCCCTTAGTGCGAGATCGTCGTCCTTGTTCTCTATGGCAATTGAAGTGCGACGGGTACTGTAGGTCAGCTTCCCTCTTGCTGTAGCTTTTATCTGTCTGAAAAGCTCTACTTATTGTTACCATAGGTAATTTGAGAGTTTTTATGCTTTTCCACTCGGTCATCTCGGATGCCTAATGCTGCACTCCCTTTTTATAGACAAGTGTTTGATGTCTCGAAATATTGAAAGTCTCTCATTATGCCATGAATAGTGCACCCAACGCCACTATTCAATCAACCAGGTGTATAGTATATAACTAGCTAGTCATCTGTCTCGGAGGAGGCACAACTTAACCTCATCGGCCTTAGGAGATCTTATTTTGAGATAGAATCGGCTCGCTCACTGCAATGCAAACTACCATAAGGAAGCGCGATCTAATCAGTAAATCTCAAAACTCAAGCGGAGCACTCTCCTCACTGGTGCCAATGGTGGCTTTGGGGCTGTCTCTATTTTCTTCTCGACTCATCCATCACAACTGAATGCCAAGGAATTACCTCAATCTGGGACTCTCATCAAGGAGGAGTTAGGCGAACATCCACGAATGCATCTCTGAACTGAAGTATCATGTGCAAAATTTATGAAGAGTCGAAAGGGACGTCGAAGCAGAAGAAACTTTGGAAGGGAAATTGAAAATGGCTTAAGTTCGAAGGAACAGATGCTGTGTTGAAGAGCTGGGAAAAGGTGTTCGCGTGACCATAACGTTTAGTATTATTTGCCTATGCCCCATCGCTCATTACAATTAACTCATTAGCGATACTTTCTTGTATGGATATCTTTCAATGCACATCCTCTAACTCCTAACATGCCATATCAAATAACCCCAACGAAAAAAACTTAACCGCCTTCCACCCTTCAAGCATAGACTCGGACAATGTTAACTTTCTGGCATGTAGGATTCTGAGCAGAATGTGATCCCATGATCCAAGCCAAAGTAGTGTAGTAGTATCCAGAGTAGGTCTTGCAGATGGTCCATCTGTAAATTGGCTTCGTCTCGTACTTCACTGTTCCTTCAGTATCATCATAATACTGGCCAATGAACATTCTGTTGCTGCTGTCAAACCCAACAAAGGTACCAGAGTCGCTTGGTCGAAAGAGAGGTACGGCAACATTGGAGGTTGGGTTGTAGGAAAGTTCCATAGGAGAGGAAAGATTGAAGTTGCTTCCGTGGAGGACCCAAGTCAAGAGACCAGTGATGCCCAAAATTGGATCTGGCTGTGCTTGGGAGGAGTAATTGAGGTTGTAGGTGTATGAGCTCAAACTTCCTCCATCGCCGAGCTTTCCACCCAAGCAGAGGCCTTCAATGGCGGCACCTTCGTGACAAGGATAAAGTGTAGAGCCATTGAGGGTGGAGTTGTGAGACTTGACTGTGAGGTAGAATGGCGCTGATTGATTTGCGTAATACTGTGCTGAGACTTGGGAGGTAAGGGCAATAACGCCAGCAAGGAATGAAGTCCGCATCTTGAGTATTGTTTGATGATTAATTGATGATTTGAATATTTGAATGTTGTATCCTTGAGTAGCTTGTGGGCTTTGATGAGGAGATGCTGAGGTAGATTTAGGTTCTTGTAAGAAAGCTATATAATGTCAAGTCCGCATGGTATGACATGAGATACGGAGGTACACATGTCGGTCGCACCTATCAATGTCATCGATGTCACGATATGGCAGCTGGTTGGACATGACGATGAAGATCTCGTATTCCAAAGTCGTTTGTGCAATCGTGACCTTCAAACTTATGCAAGATTATATGCTTCTTGCCTTCTTTGCCTGTGAAGGATCAAAGTTCATTGGTGGCACAGCCGAAGCTAGTCTGTCAACCCCAGAATGTACCAGAAATGCCCGCAAAATGATCGACAAGTACGTCATGGCCGCTTTTGACCTCCAAATTCAAAGACATGAAGAAGATTAGTGAACCTTCACTGTCAATTATGGCATGGTATTTGTCGTAATCATCATGCTTGTCTCAAAAGCAGCGCACTTCTTTACTGTATTGATGACAGGCGTGATGTTGCATTTTCGTATTGCATTTAGCCTCGGCGCCTCCCACTCAAGCAACATGATATACCTCCGTAGCGGGGAGGGAGCCTATCAAAGTATTTGAAAGCTCGGTCCTACCTGTGGCGAAGCCATTCTTTACCAGTACAGAAAAACGAATGGTCGGCTTGAAACCACTTCTCATTCGCTACGTTCTCGATCTCATGTTCAGGTACAAAAACTTTGGGTCTTAAATTTGAATTCTTGATGTTTTTTCGGAAACCGTATACTTGAATTCATTACCACGTGTCAAGATGCGCAACTACTACTTCCGTTACAATTGCTTTCTCCGACCAATTCATTCCATGCCATTGCAATCGCTTTCTATTCTCTTCTCCCCTCTCTCTTTCCCCATTTCATGACAACCGCACCGCAACGCCATCCCCGACATGCCACTCGTATTAAAGCACGATGCAGTATTTGCCAGGTTGATAATTCCCAAACGAGAACTCTCCGAACAGAAAGGGTCTGAATATCACTGTATGCAACAAATCAATGGCATGCTGTCTCCAAAACCACCCATGCAGGTACTCCCTGGCATGAAAGTGCGGAGGGAAATGGAAGCGAGACTTGCGGACACACATATAAGTTTCAATCAGAATACGGGATCCAATAGTGCCACCAATGCCACACCTCGCGTTAGTGAAGGTAGATATTGTGATACTGGCGCCGCCCGATGGTGGTGGTACGGCGGATGAGGTGGTTGCGACGGTAGATAAGGTAGAAGCCAAAGATGAACAGGAGTTTGCTGTGATAGTAATACTATAGAAGTGTGTAAAGTTTGGTAGTCGGTCATCATCCGGGTAAATATGTTAAATTGGAAGAACTTGCGTTGAGGCACTAGCCGATTGAGTAACAGTAATAAGTGAGAGCGAGATAGATGGTATGATAGTGATATAAGCAGTGACCACGGAGACGGAAAGAGTTGTTGAACAAGATGCTGTGGTGGTAGCAGTTGTGCCAACACTTATCGTAGGTACTGGTACTACGGTAGATGTAATTGTAAAGTTCAACGTTCAAGAAATACTGGGAGAGGCATAAAGTCCTCCATCCTTGCTAGTGACACAGTCGAAGCCTCCTACACTAAGAGTAGGAGCTGCTGCGAAGGATGAGCAGAATGAATTAGCCTGTTCGGCTAACTTATGAAGACATCTCTCTAGATCATTACCGTTCTGTTCGCAAACTGCAAGGGCCGGTTGCCAGTGGGTAATAGCTACGAGTAGGATAGAAGTGAGGGCCGAAGGCTTCACATCAGAGAAGAAATGTTTTATAAACCAATAGAGAAAATATACTGAGTACTGTAGTGTAGCGTTGTAGTGTTGCAGCGTTATAACCTCGGACTATTTAACTTATGTAATGATTGAGTGATAAAGTGATGAAAGAAGCATAAGTATCCTAGTCATCTTACATAGACAGTGAGGTTTGGACGAAAGCTTGTAAAACAAGAAAACTGGACGACGGTTGGAGATCGCAAAGTGAAGTCACATATATATGGAAACATGTCTCGATGGAAATTAATAGAACTAAATTGCAAATATAAAATAGTTCTAAATCATGTACTCGAAGTCTAAACCACGTCATTTCATGTCAAGCCTTTCTAATGGGTGAGGAATCAGACTTCAGACTTGGGAAATGGGCGGCAGAATAAAGAGTTATCGATCAAAGTTATCGAATAAGTATTGTTTGTGTTGTTTGTGTTGTTTTCTATTTTTGTTCAATGTCTCTCACCATGATCACCAACAACATATCCCCTCGCCACGCCTCTCCTGCCTTCTTCTATGCTCCCACCAACAGTGTTGCCATCCACATTCTCAGCATCGACTTCAGCAAAATCACTGCCCAGCCCTGTCCACGTTCGCTGGCTCCGCAGGAACTCAGCACCAGGACTCACTGCGCCATTTATGGTAGCTAATTCGTGCTTAGCACGCTTGATGAGCTTATTCTCCGCTGCTGTGGAATTTTGTGAGGGAGAAGTGATCTTGGTCGAGGTTGAAGCTGGATCAACAGTATGAGAGCTCGAGGTGTGAAAAGCCATTGGTCGAGAATGAGAGACATATCGACCTGTCCTTAGATCAAATTCAGGAGGAGCTGATTCTGGCTCTGAATCATCATCTTCCGGCAAAATCTCATCAGTTCTCTCCTCTCCGTCTCCGTTCTCAATGTTTATATGCTCGCTCTTCTTCTCCTCAACCATACCCTCGACACCACCGAAGCCTCCCTCCCACCTCCCATCCCAAATCCTCTTATCATCACCTACGAGACACATGCCTAACTCAAACGGTGTCACTAATGGCCTGTAAAATTCCCCACTCTCCACCAGACTGCTTTCCCAGCACCCAACCACCACCCATCCTCCTATCTCGGCAAAGTTTGCTATTTTGGCTGCATTCACCTTGCCTACGACAAAGGTGTAGGATTTCTTGCCTGCGGCAGCGATGAGGTCGCGGAGGGATGAGACGGTCGAGAGGTAGTTTTTCACCGAGAGAGTGTTGATTAGGATGCCGAAGATGGGAGTTGTAGATAGTCGAGTGAGTAAGGCGTAACGTCGCCGTAATAGCAAACGAGTTTGTGTTTGTGGTGTGAGAGCTGCCGTTGAAGGCGAAGAAGAGGTAGGATAAATGAAGAGATCTTTGACGCGAGAGTTGAGTGTGAGAAGAAGAGCAGTTGGTGGATCCGAGATGTGGAAAACGCTATACTCTCCTAGTATGTCCTTAACTTCGTCTTCTACCTTTCGATTCGGTACCACGCTCTCAGGATCATGGATTACCTCTGGTACGCACAGATTTGTATATCCTCTCTCTTTCAACTCCTTCTGAATTGCTGGTATATGCGCATGATATGTTATATCAGCCATTAGCAGGATCTTTTCCTCATTGTTGGTGAATGTGGCTTCAAAGCTAGCGACCAAAGGACTTAGGAGGAGCGGGTGGAAAGTGAAGACATAGATTACAGGAAGCCGAGCTGTAGGAGAGAGACATGAGCGTCCATAATGTATTACTACATCGGCAGAGGCATGTTCAGCTGCTATCTCATCCACACAACAAGAGCCATATGATGTATCTGCTAATATGTAGAATCGTATTCTTTCTGTGTTCGATGTGGGCGTCGCAGATGTTATGGACAGTCCATTAAAGTTCGTTTCTAGCTCTTCTCCATCTCCGCTAACATTGTCCTCCTTCTTTGACTCTGCCAGTGGTTTTGTCGTCTTTGCCGAAATCCTCACAACCTCCTTCTCTAACGCATCAACAATCCTCGGTGCATCTCTCAACATATGATCCGGAAACTGCAGCGCAACTCTCCTATAATCACCCTGACAGACTTCCCTCGCAGATCTCACAACCTCGTAGACATCCCAAAGTTCTTCATCCGTGTATTTCGGCCTCTTATTCTCTGCTAACACAGGTGTAGGGTCTTCGAAGATGTGGGATTCGTCGGGAGTGGAAAGGACAGGCGCTTGGGTTGGGGCACTCATCGCAGCTCTTCAATAGCATTTGGGGTCAGTTGTGAGTTTTGGTGATTAGGGCTGGAGCATAACTCGTGGATAGGTTTGTTTCAAAGAGGTAACCGTCTGATGATGGAGGGGCAAGAAATAAAGATTTTGGCGGGGTTACGGCATTTGTCCTAGGGCGGTGGCAGAATTTCTCTAGTCACAGGGCAGTTCAGGACAAAATTTCCAGACTCCACAGCCTGCGGTAGGCGAAGGTACAGGCGAGATCTTCAGGGGCATCTCACCACGAGTCATACTCACAAACGAATGCAAAGTAAACAAAGAACTTGAAGCTCGAGTCATTATTTAGTGGGATTACTGAAAGAAAGATATGATATCAATTAGAAACCCCCCAACAAAACTAAAATTGAATACTGTGAGAATGTTTTAGTTTCATGGTGGAAAGCAGAAGATGGTATCTGAAGTCGCTGCATTCCCTACATTTAGTGTTTGTTTTCTGGTTTACAATTTTGTCAAAAATCCATAAAGAGCTGTTACTTAGGTAGACAAGGCTTTTCTATATTTTGTCCTTCAGACATTGCACCACTTTTCTACACAATAGAGTTGGATTCACCCAAACCCCTCGTTGCATTGACATCAAGTAAAGTGCCAAAACACAATGTTCATGACATAAGTTGATCTCCTTCACCATTTCCCTCTTCATCATAAGCCCCTAGACTTCTCCACATCCCAAAAATGTCTGCCCCAACTTCCTCTCTCATTTTTATTCTCTCTTCTTCCTTCCTCTCTCTCTCTATCTTCTCCCACTCCACATACTCCCACCATGTAGCTGCAACCTCCGCGGCCACAGCTTTCAACTCCTCCTCTTTGTGTTCCTCCCTCGCGACTCTCGCTTGATGCCTCAAAGTTTCAAACCCCGATAACTTCTGCATCCATTCAGTTTGCCTCTCCCTATTGCTTTTAACAAATGTCCCTTGGCAATCACCTGCAATCTTAACCATGAGTCTCTCCAAACCCCAATATGAATCCCACATCTTTCCAGGTATCAATGCCGGCCTAGGAGCTTGGAGATCCCTCTTCAACCCCTCGATAAAAGACTTGATCTCTACTGTTTCCACAATAGCATTCGACTCATTGCAGCACAATACCACAGCGAGTTGAACACCAGCTAACCTTTGAAAAGGCCTCAGCAGGACACTGAGAACCTCAACGTCCTTAGCCGGATCTCGAGAATCTGCAAACAGAACCTTGATCTCCAGCCAATTGATGGACTTTTGGGAAGCCTGAAGCCGGCTCACAATGCGATGCAGTTGGTCGATATATAAATATATTTTTTCTGGCGAGGCTGGCAAGTCTGTTTGTGGGCTTTGAGGGGTGCGTCGGCCGTGTCTTGGAGAGAAATTGACTGTTCGCAACGAAATTGTGATGCGGAAGGATGAAATGAGGTTGAAGCAGTGTTTGACGAGGGGAGGTATCCATATTGCTCCTTGAGGAACAGGCCTATACATCTCTGTGCCTCTGGCTTTCAGTTGATCATTGGGCCAAACTTTAGTCTTTGCTTCAGATGAAGACGCCATTGAATTGCTCAGGGCAGAGGGCAAGGAGGTTGAAAAATCCTTTTCATCTAACACACTATTATTGACTCTCGGTGTAGTAGATGTCGATACAGCGTCCAGCTCCAAGGCTGATGAAATCCGGGCACGTCGAAGGCGTGCTCTGGGGTAAGCAGAATGTGCAAGACTTATACTCCTTCGATTCTGCTGCTCCAAGAGCATAAGCTGCATCTGATAGTCCTGTGACGCGCCCAATTCCTTATTCTTGGGCAAATCATTCGCCCCGCACAATGTAGCATCCGTATTGCACATACTTACATGGCCCTGCTCAAGAGCTATCGTAAACACGCTGCTCCCATACAGAAGCCTCGTGCATTCGTTGTAAATCTGACGATTCGCGAGGAATATATCCAAATGTACCTTCTTGGTCGCCCAAGGTCGGTAGGGCGATATCCAGCCATCTGTACTTGCCCTCAAGTGGTGTTTCTGGATAGAGATTTCTTTGGCTGGGAGAAGGTACTCATAGATTCTGATACGCAATTCCAGAGGTAGCTGCCTGAGAAAATAACAGGGACTCCTAACATTTAGATGTGCAGCACATCTCTGTGAGCCCATCGGCATCCATTCACACGTTCTACTGCACTCAGTCCCGCACGACAGTAGAGCCCTACAGCGAGAGGCGGCGATGAACTGGTCACTATGCGTTGAGCACATGGGCATAAAGTATTTGGTGATTTTGGTCGTGGCTTTCTTGAAGCATTTGCCTTTGAGTTTGTTGTAGCCGGCACATATCGCTATGGGAATGTCGTGGTGAAGCTGGGTGCAGTGCTTCTGGTGTTCCGGAGTGGGATACTGTGGGCTTCGTACTTGGGCCATTGTAAATCTTAAAGAGTATAGCGAACGAAGTGAAAGTGATAAATTGAAAAGGTCTGAAGTTCAGCAATTGGAGGTTTATATGGGTGTCGGGGGAGTGAGGATAGGTCGTTGGGGTCATCGGATAGGGTGAGGGGGAGGGGAGAGCCTTGTGGTCATAGTGGATCACAGAGGTAGGCGGTCTTCTTGGCTATGAGCTACTACTCAAGTAGCGTCCTTGAATTCGTGATTTACGAGAATAAATAATTGGTTGGGGATTGTGCCTGCGTTTGAAAATCATATATTAGAAAAAGTTGGGTGAAATATCATGCTTATTTGGGTAATCTTCCCTACCTAGGAGATGATATTTGACTCGGCCTCACGGCTGCCTGATGCACACCACGCCTCACCGAGGAGAGTTCGACCAACAACAGCACGATACACCCGATTGAAGATATCTCATAGGCGCAGGCGAATGGTGACACTAATCTTTTCATCTCCATTCCATGTCCATTCATATGTTAGCCATACCTAGCCACACATAGCCTATGAGCCCTCAAAAACTGTCCTGCAAAAGATTCAATAAGACCAATCCACGCACCCTCTGCCACTTTGCGCATTATCCCATTATAGACCAGTCCATTTCAGCCAACCTCCGACATCAAGTAATCGTACAATAGATAAATCCCTTCTCATTCCGACATAAAACATCATAAACAAACAATTTCCCTCCAGGCCATTTTCACATCCCTCGTCATCCTTCCATGCCTTTCTATAGCTCCAACTTGATGGGAAAGATAAACCCAATAAAAATGCAACACATCCGCGCTGAAATAATCGAACAACAAACAGGACAGATGGATAGCCGTCCCTGGGTATTGTGAAACAGAATCGCAGAAAACACGGCGTTATACGCAAACAAGGCAAAGTGTCCGCCTGTCCATGAGCAGAAAGTCGACGCAAATAGAATATCGAGACCGAGAAATGATTCGAGCCTTCGCAGTTTTTTTTTTTTTTGTTTTGCTTCCAATCTCTTGCTTTAACGAAGAGTAAGTTGACACTGGCACATCAAAGGCGGTAGTCGTCAAAGTCCCGAATACCATCAAAAAGGTCATCAGTGCCAGCATCATATGGCGAAATAGGCTTAAAACTCTGAACACTATCAGCACGCCTCATGAACTCCTGACTAGGTTCTCTCTGTCTGAAGTCCGGCGCACTCTCCTGTCTTCGAAACGCGGACTGATTGACCTCTCTCCGAACCTCTTGGGTTTTGTCAAGCCGCCGTTGAATGTTCGAATTGGTATGGTTCTGCTGACGACTCAGGGATTGTGCTCGAGTCTCATGAGGACCCTGGCGACTGGATGGACGCTGAGCAGCAAGTGCATTATTTCGAAGTCTCTCTCTGCGTATCTCGGATGCACTTGAGCCGTATTGGCTTCCATCCCCTGCTTCACTGCCGTACGTGACACTCTCCTCGCGTATGGGCCAAGGGCTTGCTTCTTCGTCCAACCTCTCGATGCCAGGTGAGTAGCCGGTAAAGCTCGACGGTCCACCTTTCACCTCCCGCTTCTGGTACCTGCCTTTTTGAGAAATGGCACCGGGTGAGCGAATTGATTGATTGTAGTCAGCGTCTAGGGACGATCCTGTTGACATGGCAGCTGATGATCGAGAAGATGATGGCGGTACGGGTGACATTGCAAAGGATGGAGCGATTGACCCAGCAACGGAAAATGCTGATGTCTTCAAGTGAAGACCAATTGGAACATCCTCCTTCCAACTCTCTTTGGCTTTCCAGCAATAACTCATATGGTGACCTGCTTCATCTAGATCGTGACGAGCGCCTCTCCATGGAGGAATGCCCTTCAACTGGGGTCTGAGATAATACGCGACACCGTCCGTGAATTCGCACTCTGGCACATCGACAGATATTGAAGCGAGCGTTTGCAAAATCTTGTAAATAACCACCCATCTGCCTCTTCGGGCATCGAACGGGTTGACCTCTCCCAGCATATCGGACTTCTCGAAGCTGAGGTATGCCTCCACCAAATCGTTCTCCACGAACCTGTCGCCAAGTACATAAAGATTTGTCGCCCCAGAGTACAGCAAGCTAAATTTGCGTTCAGTCGCCCTATCTATTACGGGCTTTGTCTTCCTGCTAATTCTCGAAGGGCTACCATCATCCACTTCCGTCCATTCTGGAGTCAGAGGATATGGAGCGGGAATGCGAGGCCATTGGTTTTTGTTATCAAAAGCAACAATGATGTCGGTAAAAGGAAGGTCGTCAGTATCTGGATTGAATCCAGCATTTTTGCTGTGCTTGAGATTCCATTTTCTACCAGCACGCTCCTCAGTGCCATCCCAGGCAACATTGCGGTCAACTAAATAGTCGTAAAGAGCGCCAAAGTCTTTTTGCAATGTCCGAGTTACACGACGAGTGAGCCAACGCTCAGATCCTGCAGCTGCTGGGGGTGGCCAGCTACCAAAGACTCGACTGTAATGGTTGAGCAAGAACTGACGGAAGCGCTCAGCAGCTTGTCTGGAGGGAGGGTTAATGGCTGACATGAGTGGCCATATACTGACAAATTCAAAGCCTTCTAGATTAGATTGGCACGAATCAACCTTGGTTTCCACAAGGTCGTGTGCATTTTCAATCATTCTCTTCGAGTAAACTGAGACAAATCGCCATTCCGCACAGACTGCTACCTGTGAGAACATGCCAACACAATGGCAAAATGTTGTCAAATATCCCTGCTTATCTCTCACCCCCTCACTTTCATACCAGGTTAAAAGTCCAGCAGCTGTAGAAGGATTGTCGCGAATATCAAGAATCCCCCTTTGCCTCAACCACTTCATAATTTCGTGCGCAGAATCCGAAACTTCGGGCATAGTGTTCTCAATGAAGTCTTGTAACTCCGTTAAAGCACTTGCAAAACTCAGCCCAACTAGCGACGCATTGGTAGCAAGTGCGAAGAAGTTTCGGACAGAAACGTGATATTTGAAGATATCAAGCTTCGTTCCCGGCGGTCCAGTCGGGCTGAAGACAAGTTCATACGAAATTTCTCCAGCGTAAGAGTCGGAATCTGCTTCAGATCTGGGAGGTGAGGGATTATTTCTATGAGAGGAAGGTTGAATTGGATACATGAGTCCAGAGGCGCTACCATGGTCATCTGTGTAATTCCCGCCGAAGGATGATCTACTACCACCAATAATGTTATTCGAAAGCAAGTCATTCAAGCTGGGCATTCGAAGTCCTTCAAGAACATGTGATGACAATCGGAATGAAGGTTTTGGGCGAGGGCCTGTGTCAAATCTGTCAGAATTGCAAAGATATACAAGGACATCTCCTTGATCATTCCAAAGTTCTGGATCCTTTCGTAACTTAGCCCATGGCATAGGTCCCTTCTTGCCTCCAACCCATTGCTTGACGGCTGGATGGGGTGGAACGGCCGGTAGCGAGGTAGTTGGTGGAGGGGATCTTAAACCCATCGTAAAATCCTTGGCATTCGTTTGAGGTCGGCTAACTGGAGTTGTTGTGTAATCACCAGTATCGTATTCTTCCGAGGTATGGCTGAAGTTGGCTGACGTCGCAGGACGGTGGGTTCCTGTATCCTTCTTCTTCTTCCTGAAGGCGTTTCCGAGTGCTTTTCTAGCACCCTCACTCTTCTTGTCCATCATCGACCTGAATGAGGATTTTTCGATCCCAGATACTTCAATGGGAGTTACCACGGGCTTCCTGACACGAGCATAAGCCATATCGTCCGAAGTATTCGAATGATGAGTCCTGGTTGTGAACAAATCTCCTCTGAACGGTAAGTCCTGAAGATTTCCGTGACCAACAGGCATGGGGAATTCTGCCAAAGAAGGAGCCTTATCGGACCTTGAATCTGATTGAACTGGTCCTCCATCCTTGACTTTCGTCTTCTCCTTCCGTACATATGCACTGCGACCCGACATTGCGACTGTGGTGTGGCTACTGAATGCGATTTCGCATTTGTCGCAAAGGTGGATTCAGTAACTATTTGGCTGCAGGAGATTACTGCCTAGCTGCGTAGTACAAAGGCGTCTGGAGGAGAAAAGTTTTCTTAGCAACCAGATCATAAAACCTAAATTTTTGCAAGGGCTAATCACTTTTTAAACTTCCATGTATTGACGTAAGATTTTCGTATTGTTCGCACAAAGTCGCACTTCGTCGGCACAGGAAAAGGCTAGCCTTAGTGGTAGCTGGCCTGGTGGAGGTGATGCTGTGAGGTATGGGGTTTGCATGAACTTTTTTCAACAGATACGAAACTGGATATGGTGGCTGCAGCAACGACGTGCTTGGACTGGATCACAGATCGGTGAATATCTGGATCATCCAAATAATAAAAGTTGGAGAAGTCAGGTCAAGTCCTGAGGAGAAACTTGGTGGGGGTTCTCGGTTATAAGGCTGGGGGGATGAAGCGAGGCTGTGTGGATGTGGACGATGGTGTTCAATAATTCGTCTTCAGTCTTCTAATATGGTCCAATTAGCACCAATCTGATAAGAAGCAATTGTAGCACCCTTGCTCATTGGGTGGTATCACATTCACAAGATCGCACATACCTCAATACGATCAGGATTGATTCACATCCGCTGTAACCTCCATAAAATTCTGTGTGTTGTCTATCTCAAGTGTTGAGAAAGTGAGTGGTTGACGGAGATTCTTGGATGCGGAGGGGTCAAAAGTTGTTGTAACGACTCATGAAGAAGAGACTAGGCGTCTAGATGCTGGCGATGTTTGAGGAAGTTGCTTTTTCGTGAGGTGACTTTGGTTCTTTTGTTGACTCTTATATGCAGATGATTTTGGAAAGACGAGTCGAGAATTGAAGATCTAGAAGATCCGATAGGCGAGGAGAAACAATGGCGAGATTTGCACCAAGGACAGTCGCAGTGAATGGAGTGGTCTGGATGCAAAAATAATTTACACAAAAAAGCAAGCACAAGTCAACCACGAGTGCAAGTGAGCCGAAGATTGTATGTTGGAAGGTCGAAGTTTGAAGCTCGAAACGAAGGTCTCAAGGTGAGGTGGATGATGAAGCTTTGATCTATGCTTCGGATGATATGGCCGTGGTTGAGTTGAGTAGGTACCTACTGGTACTTTGCATATGACAGTGGGCCGAAGCAACTAAGTCCAGGTACAGGTATGGAGACAGGTACCAGGTATAACGATAGGTAGTCGGAGATCACCACGAGGAGAGGGTGGGTTGAGTGGATAAGAGGTGGGTATGAACCAGAATCCGGGAACGTGTAAAGAAAGGAAAACGGTTGGAAAGATGAAAGATACTTTCAAGATACACGGGAAGCTGGGAAGCTCTTCATATGTGAAGTAAAAGTGCCTAAAGAATGAGAGGACATGCAAAAGAGGGAGTTTATGCGAGCTTGAGAGTATAAGGAAACTTGCCCGATTATTTACCTCCATTAGAACTTACTCTTAGGCGGAAGCTGTCCAACGATTTGTTGGTGGCTGTCAGGGGGCGGGACTATACCTACTAGCTATTCCGACAAGCTAGGTAAGTAAGTAAGGTACCTCGACTAGTCCTGCCAATGTCAGTTCTGGGGAAAGACGAGGTGTGGATGATGGTTGGCGGGATAATGGACAGGAGGGCGGACTGAAGAGGTTAGGTATGGTGTGGTATGGTGTGGTATGGTATGGTATGGTACAGTATGTACAGGCAGAATGCTGAATGCTGAATAATTTGTTTGGAGTACTTACTAGCTTAATACTGTATTACTGTAACATATAGACCTGATGGTTTAAGTGATGATATTGATAATATTGATGCTAATATTGATGTCTCTTCCAACTCCCACTCCCAAACCATACCATGTTAGCTCTACATTTGGGTCTGCTTTTGCCCCGACACGGCGACGCAGTAACTCCGTACGTGCAAATTGTGGAGTACTGCTGTTCAGTAGAGAGAGAGAGAGATAGATGGTTCAAAGTTTCTTTGCCTTGGCTTGGCTGCTGGCCACATAAACGCTATCCTCATTAGGACTTAGTCGTCCGATAAGCACCGTTCCCGCTGCTTCACACATCTCCCCTGTCCTGTCCTGTCCTGGCCTGTCTGTCTGTCTTGTCCTTGTCTCATCCTTGTCCTGGTCGTTTTTTTCCTTTTCTTCAACTTTCGCTTGCTGCTGCTGTTGTTGCTGCACGCTTCCAAAACTTTCAACACCATGGCCTACCGCCTTGGATACCTTGGATAATAATTAATTCTACCATCCTTGTTCAAGTACATATTTATTTTCTTCTTCTTCTAAATCCTTATTTTACCATGCCGTACTCATACATGACCACTGGGCTTTCTCATCAATCCCACTTGATCTATCTTTTATACTTTGTCCCCCGTACCTATTTCATCAGCACCACCCGTGTATTTTTGGGGGATCCATTATTGGACAGATGATTGCAAAGGTGAGCTTAGCTGTCAGCTTACTTTGTCCTTTTATCCTTTTTCCTGCTCCGTACACCCTCAAATCTCATCAGAGAAAGGGCCGGAGACCAAGGTCTTCTGCATGCAAGCGATTTTTACTCGTACAGTATGCTCACATCCCTTCAGGACCCGTTTGTACCTGATCTCACTGTGGATACTTTATCAATTTTCGGATGGAACACCCTAGACACTTCATGGATGTAAAGTGCCCTGATCCCAAGCACCATGCCGTCGCTCTCCACAATCGGCAATTCGCTTCACCACATCTCTGCCATGCCATGCCGTTCACCGTTTCAACTCTTGGCTGGATGCAAATACCAGAACATGCTGCTGCTACTCGGTGCTTACCATCACATATTATCGGGCCTGCTATCACTACCTATCAATACTGCCCCTTTCCCTTTGGAAGTATTCACGCTCTGGAAACCAAGTGACCTGACCTTATGAGAGACACTATTATGTCTCTTCTTTAAGTGGCAGATGTAAAGGTCCGTCAGCTTATGTTCAAGATCATCCTGTGAAAGACAAGCCAGCGCCATGCTAAGTGTTCAACCCTCGACTCAACTTCGCACAGGGCTCTTCACCTGTTGAGTCGTCTCTTCCGACTCTTCTCCATGTTTCAAAACATTTGCCAAGAAGGTTGATCTCATATCCTTATTCGCGCAACCGTAAGATGCCAGGCCGTGCTTGAGCATCCAGGTTGAACTGAGAGTTGAGATGCGAATGCCATTCCCTAGCGCAGGCGAGACTGCATCATTTTGGGAACCCTCCGGTGTTTCCATCAGACTATTGGCCGTAAGTTACCAGGTAAGTTTCCGTCACCAAACATACTTACAGTAGTACCTCCGCACCAAGATTCAAGACGCACCAAGCATCGATCGTTCCTACGCACCTTTCCTCTTCTTGGATGGTGAAGAGAACAACCATTATTTTGGGACTGCACTATTTCATTTGAACATATTTTCATTGTCAGGATTCAATGTAATGTACGTTGCCAACCCCCACGAAACCGTCTCATATTCCGTGTTGATAACTAATAGAAGACATTCAACATGTCAAAAGCAGCGACAAAACGCCATCCCGCTGGCTCCAGCTAGTCAAACGCCACTTCTGCCATGGCTGTGTCCGGCTTTTGACAGCTGCCAGATAATAAAATACAAGTACTGTACAGTACAGTAATTGCCAGATATCTCCCGATGTACGGTACGAACTTTAATGTCTGTGCATCCACTGTGCCTGTATCCACCACACCACACCACACCACACCACACCACCGCCCGGAGCCAGCCCAGCCTCGGTGCAGACTGCACTGCAGACCCACAGACTGATAACGGCTGTACTGTGCCCCCCAAAAATTCGCAATTCTCCCGTCTCCTAAATCTCCGGAGCACCACCTCGCTTCACTTCACTTCACCAACATCCCTCAAATATTCAATCTCTTCCCGGCTCCTTTTAGTAAGGCCCCCAAAATGCTGGATTCGGCAGGTGATTACAGAGCCGTGGTTCCATCCTGCATAGGGAATGTCTTGGGCATTTTGGCACTGCATCTCGCATCACTTTTCCCTCGCTAAAAGCACCTCACAATCATTAATCATGGTGTGGGGAGAGCTCTTTTCAGTTTGGGTTTCATAGGGCTATCAATAAGTTCCCCACCCTTCCGAGGTTTACGGAGTACTGCCCCCAAAGTCTATCTTCCTCGTGGAAGGAAAAGCAAGTTGAGTGGAACGGAAATCTGTGATGATCTTTGAAGGTTAGGGGTGTACACCTATAAGAGATCTGTACTCTAATACACGGATGTTTCCGTCTGTGTGAAAAAAAAACCCTCCTTCCAGAAGCTTTTTTTGGTCGCCTTCTGCGCACGTTGTGTATTATGTCAAAGGTGATACAATTTTGGTGATGATACGCAGAAGCTTGACGGCAAGCCTCGAGGTGTTCCAAAACATTCACCCTCGAGTTGATTAGTGGCTTGTCTTGTCTGACATCGAATTGATTCTTCAAGGAGGATTATGATTATGATGTTGGCAATTCCCCGTCCCACGTTTCATTGTCGCACCCAGTCTCTTATCAAGTCATCTCATATCTTGCATACTCGAGTACCTACCTTCTCAACCAAGCTGCGGGCTTCCCTAATTCGCGACACTGCAGGGTGCAACAATACTACTCAATTTGTTTTTCATGAGACATCAACCTCCAGTCAGTTTGTTTGACTCGGGATTCACGCGCTATTATCGACAGTTCTCATCAATAGCAACTGTGATTGTTCATGTGGGAGAAATTCAGCTACGCGGTACCTTACGTTCCTGCTTTATAAATCCCTGGGATTCATGAGCTTCCTTTAGTTCCGTAGCACAAGGTTCTATATCGGGGAAATCGTCACAGGGCTGACAGTTCAGTGCGACCATGATGTCGTGTTACCGGTCTTTCGAGGACAGACACCGTGCTTGCGCAGGTGGCCGGTGGGTGCCATAATTCGGTACTAGGATATCCGAGAGTATGGTTGATCGTCAATCGTGCTCGTTTCCGAATCTGAACACACTTCACAACGATCTCATCTGTCTTGGTGTCTTGTAAACTCGTCTGTTTTCAATTCGATTTCCGAAGAGAAAGTTCTCACCACCAATACACAGCCCCCATCGGGTATGGGTTCAAAGGATCCATTTGTTTCTGGTCACCCTGTGCTTGTAGATGTAGCACATGGAATATTTCTTCTTCAGAAGGATCTGTGCTCTGTGCTCAGTGCAGGATCTGACGCAAACTCCTACAGGATGAACACTAGCTACCAGGAAGGCCATGGGAAACTTGTTCATTAAAGCCCCAAGCCCATGTTTTTCATTTCTCTTTGTATCTCTTTTCGTATTTGGAAATAGGGCTAGGCCTTTTCACGAGAAAAGCACAAGCTTGACTACAAATGGCTTGATTTCATTTTGGTTACTTCCTGTGTATTACCTATACATATAGCTAATAGAGGGGAAACCATATCAGCAGCTTCTCGAAGGGCATTAAAAGTATCCAACGAGGTTGTTTTTTTCTGCATGTAAGTAGATGCCATGGTAGGCTTTCTGTTGGTGTATATGACGAGGACAGACACTCCGTCTTGCAGCATGGAAACGGAATGTACCAATACATGTCCATTGTGAATTGCATGCCACTCCTTCCTCTTTCTCCAGAGCTTATAAGCTCAGATCTTCAGTTTCACCTCTTCACATTCCAGAAATCAGAACTCCCAGCTCACATTAACTTCTTCACTGTCTATCTTCCCAGCCAACCTAGCAGCAAAGGTTACACAACCTCAGCCTCACCGGCGTTGTGGAGGCAGCGGTGGAGGCATGTCATAATATGCGCAATCCGTGGACAATCTACCATATGAGTTGTCATATTCCTCATGGTGGCTGTAGCCTCGACACTTTCTTCTTTTTTGTCTCGATTTCCTTTCTTCACATTTTCGGGGACGAAGTGGTCAATGACTAATTTGCAAATTTGACATTACACATGTCATTCTCTTAAACTTTGAGGCAAGTTCATTGGGACTGTACTCGACTCGACAAAAGCTTGCGAAGAGATCAATAAGCATTGAGTTGCAGCAGCTTTAATGACATTGGGAGTTGATAAATAGTAGAATAGTATGCCCAATTTTTTCCAGCCACCCAGCCACATTTGTGTCAAATAAATGAAATATATTTGTCAAATCTAGTGACCGAGAAAGCAAATCGAATTAGTTTCAGTACATCTACGTACCCAGGTGCGATTCATAGACTTATATGAGAGGCTACTTTTGTCAGTCATAACTCCCTATTTACTTCATAGTTTCATCGCAATTCAAGTTAAGCTAGCTGCTAATATCAAGCTCAAAACTGATCCATTTGAGCACTGTATAGAAAAAAATTTAGTCCACAATTGTCATCGCTGTTAAAACGGAAATAGCAAGCTTCACGTGATGTCAGCCCAATGAAGTGTGCTCAAGGTCCACTTTAGGCTACCTAGGTCATTGCTTCTTCGCCTTCCAGCCAGCACTATTTCCTCTATGCCTAACGTCCATCAGTTATGGCCGATCCTGTGAGTATTTCTGGAAGCATATTTGCTGTATTACAACTCTCAAAAGTCGTAGTGGGTTACATCAAAGATGTTCATGGCGGGAGCGACGACCGCGTCAGGCTGCGCGACAGCATTTGGAGCACCATCTCGTTGCTGGAAATGCTCAATGCTCGTTTTGAGGATGCAGAGTCTGAAGGTGAAGATTTGAAGTACAAATTGAATGTGCAAGCGCCACTAAGAGAGTTAAACTGGACATTAGAAGTTTTGGTTGCAAAGTTGGCACCAGCAGGTGGATTGAGAAAGGCTATGCAGAAGCTCGCTTGGCCCTTCGATAAAAAGGAGATTAATGAGTTATTGACTAGTATTGAGAATCAGAAGACTTTCTTCGGTTTGGCTTTGCAGAATGATCACATGTAGGTCATGCGGATCTTGGGTTAAGTCTAGGACTGACACTTCAGGCGACTTACTCAGTCTCTCAAGAATGATTTGAAAGAAGTCAACCAAGGTGTGGAGACTTTAAAAATGAGCAAGTGAAACTTAAACCCCGGTCTACGCTTACACCTGACTTTTGACCCAGATCAGCATCAGCGGCTCCAGCAGCTTCGAGGTGCTCTAGAAAAGGAGGCTATTGATTGGATATCACCGATTCGTTTCGTGGAAAAACAATTAGATATCGAGGACGAAAGAGTGCCCGGGACAAGTGAATGGGTTCTCTCACATAGCTTGTTCAAAAGTTGGGCTACAGGAAATGGCTCTAGGAATTTATGGTGTCCTGGCATACCTGGTGCGGGTAAGACGGTCATTGCGTGAGTAGCCCCCTATGAACTTCCAATCACTCACAGACAATAGTTCTGTCATCATCAATCATCTTTTAAACCTCCAAAAGTCTTCACCAGGGTTGAAAATAGGTGTTGCCTTCGTCTACTGCAACTACAAAGAGCAAGAGCAGCAAACATTGCCCAACCTTCTTTCCAGTATACTTCACCAACTTACTCTTAGCACCTCGGATATCTCTCAAACCCTCATGGATGGTCTCAAAGACTACCATAAGAGAAGAGTGCGTCCCCCATCTGCATGGGTCGTGAAGGCAATTGCGGATATCATTTCCGGCCGAGGACCTGTGTACTTGGTAGTAGATGCACTAGATGAGTGCACCGAGAGTGATGGGAAGAGGAGTGATCTGATGGCAGCCTTGAGCAAAATGCCAGACAACCTGAGAATTCTGTGCACTTCGAGAGAATTACCAGATATAGAGCAGCTGTTTCTCGACGCCGATCAGATCAGGATTCATGCTCAAGATTATGATATTGAGAGATATCTTACCGAACGAATTGAGCAGACTGCACGACTGAAGAAGCATTGCAAAGCCGATCCAAATCTTCTGAGAGCCATTATTAACACAGTCGTCGACAGAGTTGATGGAATGTATGTTTTCGTCCTATTTATTGAATCATTCTCACAGACCTGCAGGTTCTTGTTGGCACAATTACATATTGAAATTCTCTCCAAGAAACAGGACAGAAAATCTGTTCGCAGAGCCCTCGAAACTCTGCCCACCTCTCTTGATGACACGTATAATCAGGCTATGCAGAGAATTCAAAGTCAAGATGCAGATGATGCAGAGCTAGCTCAGAGAGTTCTATTTTGGATCTCCTTTGCAGTCACACCATTGTCAATTAGAGGTTAGGTCGTCGCCATCGTTCCCATGAGAAGTTCGCTGACCCGTTTTCAGAAGTAAGGTGTGCAATTGCCGCTGGAAATTTGGAAGCCGACGAGCAGGACCTTGATGACGACTCTTATGTTGACGAAGAAGTATTGATTGATGTGTGCGCAGGAATTGTTGCTACGGACAAGAGTCATGCCATTAGGCTCGTCCACTATACTGCACAAGAGTATTTTGAGAGAAATAGGGGCAAAATGTTCCCGCAGGCTCAAAGCCATATAACCCGAACTTGCCTTCGCTATCTGTCCTTGAAGGCATTTGCCAGCCCTCTTCCGGAATGGAAAGAAATGAGTGAGAGACAAGTGACTTATCCTCTCCTTAACTACGCTTCAACTTACTGGGGTTACCATGCCGTTGAGAGTCCGGAGCAAGAGGTCATTGAAAATATCTTTGACTTCCTGAAGCTGGTCTCACATCTCCAGACTTCAGTTCAATGCTTGCCTGGTACTCCGTCCTATATAAAGATGATGAGTTTGAATGGAAAGGACCTTGGGCTCTGGGTTGCTTCCCGGTTTGGTCTCATGATAACCTCACAACGGTTGATACGTGATGGAGCAGATGTTAACGTACGGTTGCCGATCTGGACAGGCAGCTCAACTAAATACTCTGCACTTCGCAACTGCGTAGTTAGTGGCTTTACCGAGATTGCTGCGATGCTTTTAGATAATGGTGCCACCGTGAGTGACTCCGACCAGAAGGAAAGTCTTGTCGCATTGGCAGCGTATCATGGACATGCGCCGATACTCAAAATGTTTTTTGCGAGGGGTTTTGATATCCACGCAAAAGATGAAATTCATGGAAATGCATTATCAGCAGCCATCAGCGGTCGATCCACGGAGAGCTGCCGCTTCTTGATCGAGGCTGGCGCATCTCTACAGTATTGGGTCGCACCACATGGGAACCCTCTTGGGCAAGCAATAGCTCAGCTCCGTATCGCTCCTGATGCGGAAGGGCACTCTAGTTCCGAGGCAGGTGGGAGGAAGAGAACAAAGATTGAAAAAGCCAAGTCGATCGAAAATGATGGAATGGCCATCGTCCGTCTGCTGCTTGAGGTTGGCGCCGATGTAGAGGGGAAGAATTCTTATGGTGAACCCCTTATTCTTGTTGCTGCTTTGCTTTCCTACCAGCAAGTAGTGCGTTTATTGCTAGACAATGGCGCATCACCTAATACAACAGATTGGTTGGGTAGAAATCTGCTTCACTTCTGGGTCGACGATAAAATCTCCCAGCTTTTCATCGACACCAAAACAGATGTCAATTGTGCATCAAAGTCAGGAGAGACACCGCTCCATTTCGCCGCTTCTCTTGGCCAGGTAGGCTTGGTCAGACTACTTCTTGATAACGGTGGAGAGATTAATACGACTTCTCGCGCTGGATATACACCGATGGATAAGGCACTGATGCATGGTCAGGAAACGCTCGAGCTTGAACAGCTTGGGGCTGTGACTGGATCTTCACCATTGTCGTCGAAGGTACTTTCTCAACTGCACGTACCTACAACGTCATCAAATATGAAATCAAAGCGCCTGAAATCACGGGTCGTCTTGCAAGATCTCAAAGGTGAAGCTTGGAATGCAGAATTTTCAAGTGACGGGAAGCTTTTGGCCACATACGGTGATAGTGGGGTTCTAAACATCTACCAAACTGAGGACTTTGTATTGTTGAAGACATTATCAGATGGTCCAAGCCCGCTGAGTGACCTTTGCTGGAGTTTAGACAATACGAAGGTTGTTACTGGCAGTACCGATCAACACACAAGATTGTGGGATGTTGTAGTAAGTTTCAGTGAACTACCCTTATCTGTGTACTAACAAATTTAGAATGGTGTATTACTTGCGAAAACACCAGCGTTTGGAACGGCAGTTTATGATTGCTTGTGGTTCCCAGATCAAGAGCAATTCATAACTTGCTGTATGGATGCTAAATTGGCATTATGTCTATGGTCGATTGATGGTACTTTGGTACATGATTTTGACGTTGGCCAACGTATTATGGGCTGTGCCATTGCTCCTGGAACTGGAAATATCGTTGCGTTTGCACGAGATACGATATTTGTCTATGATCACAAGACTTTCGAACTCCTCGTCACTAAAGATATTCATGTGTACAATTTCATAGTTCAAGGTGTTTGCGCGAGCCCTGGAATTCCGTACGCTTTGCTTCAAATCAAAAGCAGATTGGTTCTGGTCTGCTTGGAAACATTGGAGATCGTTGAGATTTTCCAACAAGATGATGAGGCGCAGTTTGTCATCAAATCTCATCTTGGCGGTGCGGAGGATCACAAGTATGTCACTTGTGGCAGCGGAAGTTAGTTCTATTCCCGGCCCATCATCCAGCAAGAGCAAAAGATGAATGATGCTTCATTGAGCTAATAAAATGCTAACACATGTCTACAGCTGGCCACATCTACATCTGGGACTGGACGACCAGACGACTGATCAGCAAAACTATTGCCAGAGGACCATTTCAGGAAGGCATTGATCGAAATGTAAGAGATAGGATGACACGACTGCATGCGTACACAAATGATCCGCCAGCTTGCTGTAACAGTGTAACTTGGCATCCTACCATACCGAACATGCTGGTTTCTGCAAGTGACGACGGTGCTGTCATTGTGTAAGTACTGCAAAAATAGCTCCCCTAGCTGCATTAAACTTATCGGAATTGCAGGTGGGAACTAGTCGATGATGACACAGAGCAAGAAGAATTGACTGAAGAAGAATTGACTCCTTCCTCTTTCAATATAAACGCGTTAGTTTCGAATACATAGATACATCAGCGGGTCAAGGAGTGATTAGCGAAAGTTGGAAAAGCAGCTATGCTTATATACAACTTTCACTTATCAAGAGATGCTCAGAAATGCTTTCCTTACGACACAAGAGGAATTAGAAGTATACAGAACCATGGCTCGAGTATTTTTCTTTTAGGAGGAAGCCATCAATCATCTAGAGAGCTAGCATCATTCAATATCAAGCATGGAAGTTGTGTCTCATGAGAGATCATGATCTGTGTCGCCTACTAGGATATGAGAATCGTAAGGTAGATAGATGATGAATGAAATGGCATGATTCTGCGATATTCCACATTCTTCTGTGAATCATAGGTTCTTTCAATTCTTCTGATTCTATTCTATCACTTCTCAATCCCTATGTAGGCCAGCCTTCTTTCAAAAACAATCCACTCTCATCACTAAAGGAGCAATCCATTTTTCAGATCTAGGAAATATCAAACTCAGAACGATACATCAAAACACATCTCGACTCTCTCAACTATTACGACTTGAGCCCAAATTCTCTCCCAAACCTCGAGTTCCAGAAAGAAAGAAAAAAGCCTCATCGACTCCAATCACACAATGTGTGGGTACAGATTTTATTCTTGTTTGCAATGAGGGACTGCAAATAGACAAATCTAGAAATGTGTAAATTTCGGCTTGATCACGAATCGTGCTCGGAATCCTCGCACGATAAGCAGCTCAATGAAAATGAGGGCATATATAGCGCGTGTCTGTGAAATCGGGATAGGCGGCTCATGCCGCCGCGAAGTGGGAAGTGAAGTGATGGTGGCGATAGAAGGCAATAATGCAGGCAACAAGCTCGCTGGTGGTTTGGTTATAGGTGAGGAATGGAGTGGTTGGGGGGAGGATGTAGGAGGAAAGGATGCACAGACACCTCGTCTTGTCTGGTGGATCTTTGGGCTTTGTAAAGTGACTCAGGAGCTGGTCTCCTCACAGATGAGGCGTCTTCGAGTTAAGAGTGTTTTGAGGATGAGAAGCCGGGTTTTTCATCAAGGAGGCGGAGCTGTTGAGTTATACGCAATTAGCCAGAGTGCCACAGGAGCTGGTCTTCTCGTTGGATTAGACTAATATGTAACACAGATAAAGCATATAAGATGTGGCTTTTCAACGCCATCAGAATCTTTGTGCTCCAAATTGTGCTCTTATCAAGATGATCGAGAAAGAACTTTTGAAACTTGAGAAGAATCTGAGAGTAATAGATCTCTGTTAAACTAAGTATATTGAAGGGCACGCTCATAATCACATGTGAATTTCAGGAGCTATGAATACGCTATAGTCGAATCACATATCGAAATGGCGGATGGCTTTAACACTTCCCCGCCACTAGTAAGTAGGTACTCTTCACATCCGAGATCGTCGAAATATGGATACAGCAGAGAGCTCAATGCTCTAGAACAACACGAATGAATACCACACCCTCACTAATCTTTCCAAACGCAAGGATGTTGAAACCACTATCGATTTCCAAAAAGCAAGATTCATCCCACCATCAGCTTAGAAGTCCAACATCCAGGCGCTTAGGTCACGTGGCACCCCTCCTCAACCCTCATCACGAGACTCATCTCACCACACCTTCAAAGAAGTGCCCTCCCCTCGCTGACCAGAGTAGTCACCTGGCACACTCGCAGAGCGATCTCGCACTCTCTGATCTTCCTCGCTCGGAACTAGGCACACTGCACCCACAAATGGTACACACTTCAATAATTGGCTCCCTTTGGCTGCCCTCAGCTCAGCTTCCCCTTCCTTGTTTCTGAACGGGATCAAATCACAAGCCCTTGATCGGAGCAGAAGGAGCGAAAAGAGGCTTACATGATCTCGTAAATTGGAATCTGGATGTCAGGCTTAAGGTTTGCGTGCATGCCGAGAGAGGGAGGGAGCGCGGGACGGCGAGGCATGCACTGGTCAGAGGTGGATTCTGGAGGAGGGTTGGTGTGTCTGAGGTGAGGAAGAGGGGTTAAAGAGAAGTCCGTTCCTGCATTCTCTAGATCTGAACAAAACATTAATGCAAGAGAACAGGAGTTGAGGATACTTTGACTTGAACTCAAGCTTTTTGTTTCAGGTAAAGACTTCCTCACATTCCAGAAGACAAGATGCCTCACCTGAAGCGATACGGTGCTTTCGCGTTCCTGAGAGACCTGTATAGAACGAGCTCTCCAAGCAAGAAGCACAGATCAAGTCGTCATTCTGGATCAGAAAGTAGTCGGTCTCATCACCATCACCATTCTCATCGCTCCCATAAGCAGCCAGCGCAACCTCACTATCCCACGAGCAGCCGATATGAAGCTCCGAGCAGTCGCCACTATTCCCGAAGGGAACGAGACCCATCGTATCCCTCTTCTCGCAACCGTCATGGTATTATATTCTCTGCTTCTGAGTAGGAGACAAAGCTGATAAAGCTAGCACATATTGCTACCCTTCCTCCTGAGTTGAAGCACATGATTGTCGAAGATCTCGACCCAGTGACCTCAGCATGTCTTGGGCTTGCGTCGAAAGATTATTATCCCATCCACCGATCGCACCACCGAAAGCGCATCAGCCTGTACGATCAGGCAGAAGGTCGATTGCCACTAGCCATGTATCTGAGAGAGTGGGCACCAAGAGACTTGCTGCTCGACTCCAAATCTGGAAGATTTGTGAGAAGAGAAAGGGAATATGACGGAGAGAGATCCAGGTGGGAGAGAAGACTTCGCAGATCGAAGAGGTATGAAACGATGGATGTAGGGAGACATCGGTGGTAGTGCTGGTTTCTTTGGGAGTCCAGGGAGTATTTATGAGGTTTTTGGAGGAGTTTTGGAGGGGTCGTAGATGATAGATGAAGTTGAAAATTTTTACCTAACCGTAAAGAGGTGCATGCATGCTGTACAACACATCACTGTAGCGCCCCAACTCATTGGAGTCAATTCATTCAGGCACCGGGAGAGCTCCAATTGAAATCCATACTTGAGATCTGCCAGCTGGCAGTGGCAAGAAGTGGAAGCAAAAGAATTGCGACCGTTTGTCAGATCGTGAAGATGTCACTCGACAGCTCAAATCAACGCCAAAGCGTGAAATGACCACCCGGTCCAGCCTTTCGTTGATCAAACCCGTGTTCCTCAAGAAGACATTTCCCTTGTGTTCATTACTTCCACTTGAAACGCGATGAATTATCTGGACGATGTGCCTGCCAGGCGGGCGGAAAGTAGGCCACCAAGCCCACAAGTCCTTGCTATCAACCATGAAAGTCGATCCGAAGCGTAGTGCAAGTATGTCTTGATATCGAAGACGGAACATTCTACTTGGCTTCAGCCTACATGAGGATATGTTTGATCTCTGACATCTTCGAAACATGGGACTGCCGTCCTATATCATCTTTCAATCCTGATTTCTTTAGCACTGCTCCCTATGCAAACTCCTTCCAGTAGGTATATGCCATCCTTCAGATGCCCAGATTAGACGTATTGCTGTCGATAAGAGTATACTTCGTCGACAAGGTCTGCTAAGGCATTGGCTGGGTCTAGAACAACTCTTCATCGAGCTCCCAAAGCAAAAGAAGCCGCTTGGCTTTCTTCCGAGCTCAGAGATATTGAACACAGGAGTCGTAGTCCAGCAGAAGCATAGGGCGACACCAATCTCCATCATGAGGTTATGCACCAGCTGGGAGAGTGAAGTCAAGATCCATCGTTGCAACTAGGTATTGAGCAGAAGTAGCTGGATCTGAATGGGGTAGCGGTATTGCCCGTGGCTCGAATTGCGTATTGCGGCACTGTGAGATGATTTCAACTGGCAAAGGCCTTCAGCGTTTAACCCATGGAGTCTGCGACATTGATGTGGGTGAGGTCGAGTGCCCACAAGGATCCAAAGGTTGCGGGCCCAAAGTTGCATTGTGATGATATGCTCGGAAGAGGCGATTAGTCATCCGTCTGAAGCTCGAGTTGATCTTGTTAGACCACAGTGCAACAATCCGAGGACTTCAACTTGACGAGCTCAAACAACTTTCCTGATATATCACCAGATACAGATATACTGCATCACAAGAACTTGAGTTGTCGCAACTGAAGCGCCCGCATCTATTTCCCAATGCAGTATTGGTTTTGAATCATCAACCTTTGGGAACTACTTTCGTTAGTCGTATGCTCGATATGTTTGCTTTTAACTGACTGCATCGTTCAATTCTTATTTGACAAAGTTCTAACTTGGAATAACGCCAGAATGTAGTCAAGTTGTCAAGTAATTTACACACCACAGCTTTAGAAGTTGCTGCCCGTACTTTTGTAGGTCTTTTGGTAAAAAAAAGGACTTTGTGAGTACTGGAGGAGATGGTGGAGTTGTTAGACCTATCTCAAACTCACCGCAGCTATGGCTTCACTGCCTACGACAGATGACGTTAATGCTCTACACTGTGGCATCCTGACCTCCACCTGTACAATTTGTTTGTCGATCCCAATATCCTACAAATCACATGCGTGATGGACTGGCAATCCAGCATAGTTGCTCCTCTCTTTTACCAATGTGGAGTGCCAAAGATGGTGTAAGACCGAGAAAAGTCTCCATTGACCTTTCCAACTGGTCGACGCTGTGCAGTGACTACGAGGTTTTAGGAAAGGACGAAAAGCAGTACGCTGGGAAGATGCACAAAAGCGAGTATTTACATCAATATTATCTCAGAATCACGAGGAGGGACGATCCAAAGCATTGGACTGCTCGGCAGCTACACGACAAGATAAGTATACAACCCGTCAAGATTCTGCAACAAATATGGGAAAGCAATACAACATTTTCCCTTCGACCAGCGCTTATGCGAATTGTCACCAATTTGGAAAGACTTTGCCCCAGTGCTGGCCCATGCCCTGTTAGCTTCAGTGAGCAAGATATCATGCTCTATAACCATGAACTAGAGAAGAGGGAATTTGTTTCCGATACACTGAATCTGATCCAGCGGAGTTATAGGCTGGAAGCCGATGGAACTGTTGCTCCAGATAGGGAAGATGAGATGCAAATCGAGCTGAGACGACTTAAAACCATTTTCTTGGAAGCTGTGGACAATGATGAGGAAAGGTTCGATGTTGAGAAGCTCTCGCTGTACGAGGACACTTTACACGAGCCACCCTTAGCTATATCCACGTAAGTAATAGATTATAGTACTTCTAGTAGCCGTTATTAACATTAAAAGAGCTCTATGTTTAGCTAACATCGTAGCTTCGTTATATAACAAACATCGGTTATGGATACCTCAAACATTTGCTAGAACAACTTGCCTTAAAAGGAGGGTTGTACATGACAACGATGACAGATCATTTATGGAAAACCAGGCAATATACAGCCTTAAATGCTAGATTAGGCATTCAAAACATCTACATGAGTAACTTTCAGGTAGTATAAATATGCTCAGGCAGCAGCAGATCTATTTGGAGATATAATGATGACTAAGCGAGAAACAACTTGGAAAACCCCGCTCCACCCACGCTGACCTCCAGAATCATTCAATGTGTTAGGACCAGAGTGTGTTTCATGTGGTAGTCTCAAATCAAACTGTCCAATTCTCTCTGAGAGTTCCTATACCACAACGTGTTAAGTTGAAGCTAGGTGTTGCTAACTACCCTACGAAGAAATTAAGGCAACAGCCGAGAAGGGGATGACAATTCTCAATTAAACTTGAAGACTTACGCTCTGTTCTTCGTTTTATTATTTCATAGATATTCTATCTAAAAGAATCAATCATGAAACTTGGTATTCTCATCTTCTTGCTCTCCCCTACGATGGCATTTCCTGGCATCTCGTCCATCCAAACCTGGCTGGCTAGCTTTCAACAGCCTATCCAAAATTTCATTGATAATCCACTTCGTAAATCAACAATACCACTATTTATTCTCGACACAAGACATCCATGGATTATCTCAAATCAACGAAAGCTCGAAAGACTTCCTAATGCAGAGGCATTTCTATGCAGCCTCCCAGAATCGAAAGAAGCAGATATCGTAGAAGTTGAACAAGATCTAGAGATCCCAGATGATCTTTTCGACACCTTGTTTGTTGATAACAATCGTGTTGGGACTTCGCGTCCTGGCTGGCCAAATGCTCTTGAGAGACTGAGCGAAATGAAGAAGTGCCCACGAGCACTCAAACAAGTCAAAACACTTCAAGTCAACGTCTACGTGTACGAAGGGCCGCACACAGATCAGGTATTGAGACTTCTAGAGCCAGCAAAGCCGCCAGAGCACCTCATAGCACTTTTCGGTGATGTCCTCGAAGCAATGACCAGCCTAAAAACACTACGATGGAACATCCGCAAAGAGGACACTGATCTCTTTGGAACGGCATTCACGTCTCGAAACTTGACTCTTCCCTCAATCACACATCTTGAGCCTGGCCCTTCAAGCCAGTATCTCGTCGGCATGTGTGCGAATCTTGTCACGCTGAAGAATGGCGGTAGCTATTCCTGGTTTCATGGCTACATGCCAGATGATCGTGATTGGGGGTTGATGTTCATACAGTCTGCGGCGTTGGCGCCCAAGTTGAAAGAATTCTCTATGGAAGGTGGGCATAGAGGATGGAGTAGTTCTTATGTCTCGGGTGAGTGCTGTCCACATCAAGTTATGAATCAAAACTGACTCATTTCAGAAGTTGTAAAGGCGATTCCACAATTGGAAAAACTTGGCATCAAGGGCCAATTGGGTCGGGACTATGGCTATGGCGGATTCGACCAAAGAAATAATGGTGTTATGTTGAAAGTGAGATCTCCGACTCTTTCAATTTCGAAAGTACCTTAGATACTGACACATCCGTACCAGGCAATTTTGAAGCTTCTGGAGCCACTGGAAAATCTCACTCATGTTGACTTCTCTAGCTCCTCAAAATTAGCAGTCGGTTTTGATGGTGGCCCTGGATGTGGGAATGTTTACATGGGTCGAGGAGGTCAATTGTATGCTCGGCAGGTCACACGACAGGGCATTGAGGCAACCGAAAGAGCTGGTGATATCATCGTCGCAAACTTGCCAGCCTTGAAGAGCTTCACAATAGGTAGTCGCCAGCCAAACATTACATTCGTTGATGGTAAGATGGTGAATGCGACTTGGCCTTGGACTGGAAGGATGAAAGCGTGGCTTTTAGAAGTGGTTCCGTTGGGTTCTGAATTTGAGGAGGACGGGTCGCCAGACTACGAGGAGGAAGACTTTTCGGTATCTGGATCAGAAGAATGATGAATGTTTAGGTTTTATATGAACATCGAGAATTGGCGACCCTACAGATGGATTTCAAATCAGACCCTGTTGCTCAAAGAATGTTGGGAACTTGTTCGTATAGATCGATTTTTGCTAGGTTTCTTGATAGTAAATATTACAATAGCGATTCAATTCCCTTCGCATTACTTGTCCACAAAGACACTGCGCTGAGTTGAATATCTCGCTCTTTACTTATACTCGCTCGCTTAGTCTCTCCCAATGCCACAATGTTTTCAATCCTCCTCCCCAGTCGTAGCCGGATCCAACCTGGTACCTCCTCATTCATCATCTCACTTGAACCAAATCTTCCGCTTCGCCACCACTCACCACTGCCATCGCCTGTCCAATTCATCTCCATCGCATTCTGTCCCTTCGATAGTTCATCTATTATATCGTCGCCACTCACAGCGCTCGCAAGCACCACACAAGTCATGTCCGTGAAATCCCACTTCGGCAGGTTCTTCCAAGCTTTCGTCCTCCATGCCTCCACCATTACCGCGATAAGCAGTAACAAACAAACTGCCGAGATTGGCATCACATACCTCGCTTCGCCCAAGCGGACAGCTTTGATGACAAGCTGTGCATTTGTCGTTGAAAAGTCACCAGCAGTGCCATTTGGCGTTTGGAGAAACAACTGGCTGCTTCCGATAGCCAATAGTAGCTCATCAATCATCGCAGAGAAGGAGTCTCCAAGTCCATCCATATTATTAGAAGCAGTGGCAATGTTTGCCATGAGCGCATCACCAATAACAGATGTGTAAAGTGTTGTACTTATCATACCCAGATAATTGAGCTGGCGTATGACATTCTGAGAAAGTCCGGTGCTTGGATCAAAGAACGACTTGTCAACAACAGCAGAGGTTGCACTGACTGTGATAGTTTTATTTAGGACATCGACAGCGACAGCAAACTTGGTTGGCTTGAAAGACACTTCACATTGTGTGCCGTTTAAAGGGAGATAGTTGTTTCCAGCAGTAATCAGGATGAGATGACGGCCATAATATGACTTTGCAGCCATAGCAACAATGTCTTTATCTCCCTTGAGTCCAACCACCGAGTAGAAGTCATAGGGGTGCTCCGTGCCACCATTTGGGAATTGACCGATCGCATAATAGACATTCGGAATGCCATTTACTGGCTTTCCAGGCTGGATTTCCTGCAGATGCCAGTTCAAGGTCGCGTTATGAAAGCACTTAACCGATGCGAGGTACCCAGGTTCGGTATAGTTGTAGCGAAGCAGAGTCTGGCCTTGAACGATGCCATCGACGAGTCCGACAGAAGAGCCCACTCCGTACGATCGTCCATTATACGAGTAGTGGCTGTTGTCTGCTTTCGAATGGGTACGGTTGAGATCTCCGGATGCTTCAGCGGCTCGGCTGATGAGCTCGCTTTGGCTCGTGACCACTGGGCAGTCACTGAACACACCCTTTGTGTCAGATAGGATGGTGCAGCCACTCCTTGAGTTTTTGGTATTGTTCGCCCAAGTCATGTTGGTCATTGGAGAATACCGGGGTATCTTGAGACCATCAACTGCAGTGACGGTAGTGTCTGTCAAGATGGGTGTCAAGGTACCAGTCCATAGGATATTTGGAATCGCAAAGAGCAAGACCATGATCAAAGACGCCGTGGACATGACTTTCGAGACGCCGGTGACAAACCGAGTGCTAGTTATTGCCCCAATGAATTTGATGGTGTTGAGACTCAGAGGATGCCGCAAGAGATAGATTCGTGTCGCTAAGTTCAATAAAGTGGTAGCTGTGTAAATATTGAGCCAAGCAAGGAGTGCGGATATGATGGAGACTATGATTTGGGCCGTCGCACGATTCTGTACCACAAATGACAGTAAAGGGCCAGTTGGTCGTTCATCTCGAATCGTTGTCATCAGCAAGTAGATGCCTATTGCCAGAGGAACAAGGGTAGCCGAGACGATGAGAAACTGATCGAGACCACGGGATTTCCATGGCGAGAAAGGTCCTGTTGAGTGTTTTGACGAAGCTTTTGAGAAGAGGGGGGTATTGGTGTCATGTATATTGTTTGATGGAGTGGAGTTCGAATGGTAGGACAAATCTTGCAATGCATTATTATCTCGGTTGTTGTCTTCTCTGTAGTCAAGATGATTGTAGGCAGTTGAAGGTTGGAACCTCGAGGACCATGATTCCATTATCCTAATACCCGTTTGTGGGATTTCGATGACAGTGGTGTGTTGGTATTAGTCGACTTGAACAGAAAGAATGTCACTCCATGAATATACAATGATACAAAAACGCTCTAAAAAGTAACAAACAAACGATGGTATGGAGATGTAGAATCTGAAGGTACAGTTTCTCTACTGAAGGATTGCGGGTGTTTTGTTCTGAAAATGCTTCTAGGGGCGATTTTAGTGTTCTATCGCGTGGCGCAGTAGCTCGACACTCGATTTTTTGTAGAACTTCAGGCATCCTTGTACCTATCAAACTCAAACCTCTCACCGTGAACTAGTATAATGATTTGCTGAGAGCGTTACTTGACGAGTGCCACCTCTTACCGCCGGGTAATTAGTGTGTTTCGCAGTGGTCATGTCTCAAATCCTGTGTCATTCAACTACAGAGCCCCAGGGGCAGAAACATTTGACGCAATATGATTATATTGAAAGTCGAAAAAAGGTTTTAAATTATATACTTATTGTAATATTAACATCCAGCAACGAAAGTGCCTGTGTACCTTAGTCTATCCGTTCCCACTACCGCTTGCACCACCCGGATTTGCCCCGCTTCCCCTTTTCCTCGCTTCGATCCCTCGCCTTAATTCTTTCTCTCTCACTTCCAAACTTTGCATCCTCCTCAATCTATCCTTTTCCTCCTGCACTCTCGCCATTTCTGCCTCCATTTCTTGCAGTTCGCGGTCCTCCTCTTGTTGGCTTTTTGCTGGACCTGGTGCGGGATATACTGCTGTGAAAGCACTCTCTGCAGGTGTAGTTTCCCACGGCGCCGGGAAATGAGAAGTTACAGGTGCCGCCAGGCTTGTTGAGGGACTAAGTGGCTTCCGCATCACAGCTGGAGGAGGCGAACGTGGCATTTCTGGAGGCGGTTCGTGCGTGATAGCAGTAGCACCAATTAGCTCATATCTTGGTGATGTTGGCTGAGTGTTCTCGGGAAGCTCATAAGGTCGGAAAGCACCTGCTTGTGTCTTTGTGTCGCCTTTCAGTTCTGCTATCTTTGTCTCGCCTCCTTGTTGGCGATCTAGCTCGTGTATTTGGTTTCCCGCAGTCTCGGCAACTTTCTTCTCCCTGTTTGCTATGTATGCGCCTGATTCCAGCTCGTTTCTTGATGAAGTCTCCTCCGTCAATTCAGGTATGCGATTTGTGTCATCAACAGCCGCGCGCTGTTTGCGACGACGCATAAAAAAGAAAACCAAAGCCCCGATCAGGAGAAGAACCAGAGGAATTGCGACACCTAGGCCGATCTTTGCGCCCATTGACATGCCAGACTCTGTCGTTGGTTCGGGAGTCGGTGCCGGTGTTATTGTTGGTGTTGGTGTCGCAGTTCCCGTGAAACCCACTTCAACAGTCATAGCCGTGAGTCCTGTGAAAGTTGAAGTGTAAGGAGTCAGTCCAGATGACAGAGATGTGAATCTCGTGGTGGCAGATAGCCTTGTGCTCGTCGGACTAGTTGTAGGTGACGTGGTTGGAGTGGTTGTCAGAGTGCTCGATGTGCGTGATGTCGATGTCGTTCTAGTTGTTGTGGTCCCGAGATATACAACGCCTGTCCCGGTTCCATTGGAGTATGATTGTCGAGGATACAAGGCCAGGGTCTTCAGCATGAACTCCGGTAGATGTGCATGTTCTTCGACAGCGTCGCAAACTTCGAGCATCTGTGCAGGAAACCCTTAAACTTTCATCAGCGCACTGTGAGATAATAATTAAATGTTTACGCCTTACAGAAGAGACTTGCGCCATTCGCGCATAGATTCACACATTCACTGAACAATTCTGGATCCGCAGCCTCCGAATTCGAGCCTTCTGGTAGATCTCTCCTCGATTCGCGCACCTCTTTTCTTTGTGGTTCTATCTCCTCAACCTTACTGAACCTCGTAATCTTGACGACATTGCCATCGTCATCTATGATCTCTATCTCCTCTTCCTGGAGTTTGAGTTCAGCGATATCTTCCGAGAAATCTTGATCTGGTTCTGGTTCAAGTCGCTCGAATTCCCTACAAAGACAAGCATAATCCGTATGCGCGCAACCGAGAGTGTCGATTCGTTGGAAGATGCACTTTTTCTGTCGCAAAGTTAGATCAGGATACCATGAGTAAATTAAGGTTCTTACAACGCAGACGGGTATTTGAGCCAACAGGCCATCGACCCTCGTACCCGTACTCACAACCACAGGCGGCGGTCTCCATATCCCATCAACAGCCTCTTGGTACAATACGCAAGCTGTCAAAAGAAATGTCAGTAGCCCGACCAGCACGACGTACGCAGCTCTACGATTATCGTCTTTCATGATGGCATGTTTTAGAGGTAAATGAAACAACAACAATCATGAAGGTGCGATAGCTCATCTTATTGTAAATCGGCGGCTGAAACATGGGATTGCGGGCAGTATCCCATTGGGAACATTGGGAGCGAGCTGAAGATGTGATGCAGCTTCTCATTGGTGATTTCATCTCAATTGGGAAGCATGTTCGTGGCTTGGGCTTTATCGAGTGGTTGAACGCAGATAGTGGAGGGTGGGCTCAAAAGGAGGGGTTATTATTTGCTGGGGTGTCTTACATTCTGCCACTCTGCCACTAAGGAAGAGTATAAGCCACGATTAATATATATATAGTTTATTCCTTGGGCAGACTTTGGTTGTTTTGTTGAATCTGTATCTTCTCCATGATACAACAGTGATGCAGTTGTCCTAATGGATTGCTGAAGTAGCTCATAGATCATCTCAATGCTTCCTACCTTTCACTTCGCAAGTGAGGCAATGAGAATAGGAAGTCATACAGTGGTGGGGCCTAACAACGAGCATTGGCAAGCATATAGAATAAATATTCAGTAAATGCTATTGATTCACCTATCCTGATTGATGAACCATCGGTCACTATACCCTCGATTATTGAAAGGATTGTACCCATGTTCTCTCTGATGACTCACAGTTAGCTCTCAAAACTTCTACAATTATCGTCTTTGAGCTGCTCTCAACCTCGTCGTTTTGTATGCTCTTCGAGTTTGCTTGGAATGGCTTCGGGGGCTTTAGGCAGGGCCTTGAGCGATACTGCATATCTCCATGACCTCGGCTGATGTGCTGTCGTCGTTAAGACTTTGTCAAACCACCCACATTGGTCGCAAGAGATGACCCATTTCGTCATGACTGAGCACTGGCGACAGCAAATCTTGATTGCAAGCTTGGGTCGAAACGAGCTTCGCAAAGTCTGTTTTGATTGTAAGCACTCTTCGCACACATTGTCGTATCAACTCAAAAATCATTGAAGTCTGATGTATGATATACAACTCACCTTACAGACCCACAAATTCATCCTCGCTGCTCTCCTGCCATGTATCCCCATGCCCACTGCAATCATTTCCTTTGACCCAAACCTCCCAGTCCTTCTCTTCAGGCCTTGCACACTCATCCCGGCTTACCATGAAAAGAGAACCAATTTTTCTTTTCAGTTTTCTCCACCTCAATTCACTTTCTTCCTTTGAGACCACAAACTTTACTCTGGCAGCAAACACAACGATGAAGGTGATGCGATGAAGTTGACTCAACGGAATCACTGAAATCTTAGCAAACATGAAGAAGAACTGAGCGAGCGAGCTGTTGCGAAGCATCGCATTTGGAAGAGGATTTTCGAATTCAAGGTACCCATTTGAAAGCTGAGGGATAAAAGTTATCATAGGTGTATTAAGTTGTTTTGCCAAACTGGCTGGCTTCACGGGTAGAGTGACAAGACTTTGCGAAGAGCTTGAAGATGCCTTCAGTGTCGTTCTTTTAGACGCAGTTGAGCCTAAAGGTTTGGGATTGTTGCCACTTGAGACGTTTCTAGGCAGAGGCTCGTACATGATGGCGTATGGTCGACTCGACTTTCCCGTACCTGGTGAAAGGTCCAATTCAGACAGGCGTTCTGGAGAGCCACCGCTTCCATCGGTCATCCCTCTAGCGGGAGTTTGAGGCGCGCGTGGGCTCTTTTTTGAGCCTGAGTTTCTTGCCGCTGCAATTGCAGGTTTTGACACGAGAGCAATCGTCTTTGGTTTAACTGTATACCCTCTTGCTGATGTGTCAACAGCCTTTTTCTTCTTTTTCGACACGCTTCCTGATCCTCCCAGTCTCATACTTTCCTCGTTGTCTTTAGCAGTCAAGTTCTGGACTTTGTCGATCTTGTATTGTGCACTCTTGCTCTGAGGTGACGTGGAAGATTTTGATCTGAAATTGTGAGATGATCGTCTTTTTGAAAAAGGAGCAGCTTACTTTTTCTCGGATGGTACTTCGGCGTCTTCAGATTCGTATCTCTTTCTAACGCGCTTCCTCGTGGATGTAGGTTCCACTGGCGTACAATTCCTTCTGTCCATCTTAGAGTACTCATATATCAACGAGGATTGCGACGTGGATGCCGAGGCAGAACTCCGTTCTTCATCGGTTTCAGTATTTGATTCAACACTGCCTTCGTCCTCGTCTTCGGTGAACTCCATTTTGTACTTTTCCCTCAATTCTGCTATATGTTTTGCGGAATCGGCGCTTCGCTTGGTGTATGCTTGTCTGCACAGTATTTTAGCTAATATTTCGATGATTCTAGAAAACATTTAGCAATTAAAGCTCAACTAAGATAAGATAGAAGCTCACTGTGTCTCGTTCTGAGGAAATGTGAGCCATCCAGCTTTCCTTGCCTCAGATGATCTTCTAAACAGATTCCCTTGATTCATAGACTGACTCAAGAATTCAGCTGCAGCTTTCATGGCTTCTTCAGACTGGTAATCAATTATATATCTGTCTTTAGGCATGTGATTTTTACGAAATGTCTGTGTTAGTGTTGCAAGCACTGAATAATGGCGTGGTTCGATTGATGAAGGGTGTGAGAATCCAAGTTCACTACAAAGCTCTTGTATCCTCAGTCGATAGACTGGTGTTGAGCTTTGATTTGACATGGTTTCCATCGTGCTTGAGGCAATATTTAATGATGAGATACACCGAGTACGAGTAAGCAAGAGAGAGGGCGCAACATTATATAAATTGACAAAATCCGGATGGGATGCAGTCGGACATCGGTCTTACTTTCATCATCATATTGACCACGTCATCTTTCTTTCTCTCACTTCATGATAGAAAGCTTAATGACCGAAGACCTTCAGATTTGGAAGGTCCGATCCCGTATCACATGGATTTTATTGTTTTGAAGGTGAGACACCAGGTGAACTCGAGGGATAATCACGTTAGACACACGAGGTCACAGCGAGGAAAACTCAGACTGCTAGCCCTCTCATTTGTTGGGTGGAAGGTAGACGAGTAGGATCGTGCACATAAGGTTAGAAGTGGAACTGACTTGACGAAGTTTATATGTCTTGGCATCGACACTCGCTAAACTTTCACGGGAGAAACTCACAGATTTGGACGTTATTCTTGATGGAAGTTCGTCACGATGCAGGTTTATGATTGATAATCTCAATAGCTAGATACACTGTTCATCTGTAAGGTATCTTCAGTATTACTCAATTTAGGCACTTGTTTACGTTAGCCTGCAATGTGCAGCCAGGGCAAAAAAAAAAATAGCAAAAACATACAACAGTAGGTATTCGCTGGTGGTCACCCACCCAACTACTAATCTACCGATCTGAGGCTTGTGTATGGCAGAGCGGACGGGATGCCCAATTCTCCTCAGTCTATGGTCGTATGTGACGAGACAGGTCTTATTTTATCTTATAATACTCTGTTAAAAGTTAGCTCAAAAGTGAAAAACCATTAGAAATTCCGCTATATACAATATTTCAATAACTTTATTCATTATAACCACAAAACAGACTTGAAAATATTAAATAATTATTTAATATATGTTTGTAAATTTTAAATCTTTATAATGCTTTGTTTTGTGATATTATATGAGAAATGTGACTGGGTAACTTTTATATACTCGTGATATCTTTTAAGCCAATTAAAGTTTAATTGTTTAGCCTCAGGGAATAAAGATCATGAAATCAAATGTCATTAACAAGCTATATGGTGGGAAACGTTACAGCGTGTATGCTGGCAATCCCCAAACCTTAAATCAGAGCAAACATTGACTGAACCAAGTATTGACAATTGTACAAGTCCCAGACGCACAGCTTGTTAGCCCTGTCCAGCCCAAACCACCTAAGTTCGTTAGTAAGCATAATTCTTCTAATAGTAGATTGCGGTTAGATTACATACCGCACTGACCCCAAAGAGCTACGCCTCCAGCACTGGTCGTCGTTGTTCGAGATGAGGACGTAGTGGATGAGGAACTTTTTTGCGCCGATGATGTGGTCGTCATTGTTCGAGATGAGGATGTGGTAGATGAAGAGGTTCTTTGCGTCGATGATGTGGTCCGCACTGAAGTCGTGGTGGTTCGGGAAGCAGAAGACGAAGTCGTAGGCGAGGATCCAAAGCCAAGAATAGCGGCTTTCATAGGCCCATACCAGCAATTTGCTAACTTCTGTGTCCCACTATCGCTGGGGTGAACGCCATCTACAAAGTCGTCTGGTTGTATAAAGCCGGTCCAGCAATCTACAATTGTTATAGGTGACGCTGTGGTTGACTTTCCTGGCGCCCATGCTGCCAGCGCATTATTGAAATCAATAACTGCTTGTAGGGTGTAGCAAGGAGCAGTACATCCTGAAGGATTCAAGGGCGGGATCTGAGCAATAAGAATCCTCATAGTTGACTTTGATGCTCGCATCTGATCCACTAGTGTATCAAAGGCAGCGAGGACAGTCAACGCTGGGAGGGTGCTAAATGCATCGTTCGTTCCAAGCATCACCGTCACCATATCTGGTGTGGCGCTAGCTAACCATGCAGGAAGTTGGTTATCCCTCACAATGCTCATTGCTGAGTATCCTCCATGGCCTTCATGCTCGCCATCGAAGGGAAACGCGCAGCTGCTCGTTTGTGAACCCACAAAATCTGTGTTAGTTACGCTTTCGTTCTGAAGCTTTTGCCACACAAGAGCCCTCCAGCACCCCTAGCTTTCCTTAGCTTTGTAGACATTTATAAAAGAAAAGGCAAGTAGGCTTATCTTACTGGACCTGCTGTCAAACTATCGCCGAGTGGCATGATCTTTACTGTTACTGCCTGCACCGGAGCAAGAGCCCCGAGGAGGAAGCTGAGAGCTAAAGCTGGACGAAACAACACCATTTTGACCTTGAATAATTGAATGAATACTGACATTGAACGAAAATTTAAGAAACCCGGCACCCGCTCTTTTGAAGAGATTCTGCCCTGTCAATTAATTCTCGGCGGAAAGGAACACAGTTCGCTTTTACTGCTAGATATTTGTGTAGTAAACTCACACACATATTGTTGTGGAGCATGTAATTGATCCAGAGTTGATTTCGAAGCCACATAGCGAAAAGTTCGAACTCTGCGGACCGCAGGTCCGGTTCTCCAAAAACAATGCGGGAGAGGATCCTTAAAACGGCAGTTTACCGTCCGAGGCATGCAAGAGCATTTGTTTGCCATATTAATCTTCATAAAATACTATTTCGCAGGCGCTGGAAGTTGGTGACACGCACGAAGGGACGGTTGAAAGGTGTATTACCCCGGATCTTTGCCCCGGAATCTAAAGTTTATCAACGATATCTTCGACCCTGTTCCAATCGTATATCAACTTTTAATGCCAGAAGAGCCTATATGCTATTTACCAAATCAGCCGTACTCTCAATAGAGAGGAGAATAAAGCTGCAAGTAAAGATCGACAGAAGCTGCAGGCACATACATTGTTCTCGGACTCTCTCCTATTTCGCTTGGCAGGAAATGGATTTGATAAACCAATCTATTGAGTGACTTTTGATATCGCAATTACTTATCCTAGGCCTCTATTGGAATATAATCCAGGTTCCTGACCTTAGGATTGCTGCAATGGATGAGATAAAGATGAGAGGGCCAACAAAAGCAGTGGCATTCTGGGGAGTGGGTAATAGAAATAAGAAGAACAAGGAAGAGTATGAAATGATCAAACGCTTTGTATATTAAGCATTACCAAAGCAGTGCCGCTATACTGAAACAAGAGATTCAAGAACTTGAAAAAGACACAGCTTTAATATCACGATAATCGAGGACCGAGATCCTGAGTCTAAGATGCCAATCTACTATATGAGTTGCTCTCAGAATCCGACTTCAGGATTGCAGGTTTTGAACATTTGAACTGTAAAGAATTCTGTTGATGCTTGAGTAAATCCAGAGTATTGCAATAGCCTAGTTCTCCTTGCCCTATAGTCGTACGTGTCAACGTTGAATGAACTTAGATTTATGAATAAGCAAGTGCGAATAAACTGTAGAGCTGCGTAAGCGCAACCGATATATCAAGGCTTAGAATCAATCCTATATCGCTTAAAGTGAAAGTGAAATTCGTCCATCAATTGTTGTTGTTGGTTATTATTAACTGAGCGTGAATTACAATATTAACTGTTTTACTTTTCGACAACTGAGAAAATCCAGCGACGACAGATCGTAGGGTAATGAGCTGATAAGTAGGTATCGTTGGTTTAAATTTGAATTTTGGGGTTTCGCTAATGCTGGGTGGGTGATTTAGAAAATGACAGCAGTAGATGGTAAATACGAGCCCCTTAAGACAATAGTTAACACTGCTCTTTGTATACTGTGAAAAATAGTAACGATGTGGCATCAGATATAGGCATTAATCGGCAAAGTCTCACTGCATCCAAGACCCAAGGTCAATGGAACTACCCATTTGACGGCAATATCAGAACCCTACAGATCACTTTCCCTCTCTCGTCAATGACACTTCCATATTCTCCTTCGCTGATTGCTTCAAAAAGCTCAAGAACCGTCCATCCAACTATATCTTGTCAATCAGTTTATAATTTCGACCTCGCTCGCTCATCACCAAGTCTTACTACCATGTAATAGTCTTCTCCTCCGCCTGCCAGGACATGACACACTCCAAGCACCAGAGTAGCAAGTATGCACTTTCCAATCTCCAGTTCCCCGCACCACCAGTTAATTCACCACCTCTTTTCCTCCCCTATCTTTATCTCTGCATTTTTCTCCGTCCAGAAAACTACTTCACCCGAGCAGTGCGTATTCCATTCCATATCAGCCGCCGTAAGTACCCGTATCCGTAATTCAACTTCTCCGACCACCTCCTCCCCCTCGCTTCCAGCCCTCATGGCTAGCATGGCTGGCACGAGACTTACAAGTATAGCCAGACAAACCACCTACCTATCCATGCCACTTACTATCACGCACTATCAACCTGTTGACTACATGTATACCCCCCTTCCCTGCGAATCCCGCCATCTCCATCCCATTTTCGATTTCGATCCTATATCACCAAAGACTTATAATCCTCAGCTACTATCACTTCCCACCTCTCAGCCTCCATTCCATTCCATTCCACCTGATTGATTCGCAACTCCTCCTCGTTCTCCCACTACCCTATCCTACCAGACCCGACCCGACCCACACCCATCCGGCCTCCTTATTAAGCGAGATGATGTGAACCACAACCACAAGCACAACCATGAATCCGTAATCCCATCCATACCCTCCCACCCCCCAATCATATCGCCCACAAATGAGATGAAATGAACAACGCATAAAGTCCCCGAACACACCTTCCATGGATCTTAATCTTATCTAGCTAAGAATCTAGCTAACGAAGGGTTCATATGATTAAGTAGAGAGGGAGGGAGATCATTTGATTAATTGATCAATTAGCGAATTAGAACTAGGGAATGCTGTATTGGATCTAAGACTCACAGATAAAAAAACAGCACTACGTATCTCGTACTTGAAATTCATACCTGTAACTATTGGTACATTTGCGGGAGCTCCTTGTCATATCGGCTGTTTTCTGTCCTTAGCTTATTAGAATAGAATATAATTATCAGCGATATCACAAAGGTCGAGATGGTAGAAGCATGTTGCGCTTCGGCATCTTCTGACTGCGATTCCATGCCAAAAATCAATAAACAAGACCCATCTACCCATTCATCACCAGACCCAACCCGACCGATTACCCGACCGTACGTGATCTGACCCGACCTAGACCGACCCAGCAAATAGCCATGTGACTCAAGCATACTTACCTACCTACCTTATTCCAAGGCATATCACATCAATATCATGCCACACTCTCGAGTCAGGAATTAACTCAAACAAGCAAGATCTAGTGTAAGATCTCACAGCAACGGTAACGGCAATAGCAACACTGCACGCAGGATTCAAAAAGAAACAAAACATACTGTTCAAAAATACCTCTCCCAGCCCAAGCCAAGCCACGCTAAGCCTGTCAATCATTCAATGGTGTGTGTACCTTCACCCAGCTGAGCGGGGCTGTCCAATCCTCCAATCCGTAGAATCAAACCCAATCACCGACGTCCCATCGCTTCAATCATCATCAATCAGATCAGGGCCAGCTAAACCAAGACATCATCCATGCCATCAATGCCATGGATCGGATGGAGCTGAAGAACATCATGGTGGCGGTGCAAATCTTAGAAGTGGGTGAGTGAGTGGCTAGTGAGACGCGAACCGCACGCGTCAAACGCGTCTCCTTTCCACTCTCCCTCCTCGGAGCTTTGCGCCCTCCAATAGAACCTCCCAATTCGTTGCCTCTGCCTTGGTTTTTCGTTTCGTTCGCTTGCGTGGGATGGATATCGATGGAGATTTGTTTATTTCCCATCTTATCCAACCTTGACCTCTCCATTGACCTATTATGGCGCGGGTGTCTTGCTCGATCCGGCGTTTGAGGGGAGCGATGGCCAATTGGCACGTGGAATCGTGAGGTATAAGCGATGGTCGTATATGCCATGACGAAAACTAAGGTAGAGAACTCGGACATTGAAGATCAGATCAGATCAGATCAGCCGGTTTAGTGCAGAATAAAGACTTTCAGTTCCAAGATTCTGGATGTCGTGTACAGGCTGTGCTGTGCTGTGATGTGCAGTATGTAGCAACGCAGGAGAGTCTGCTATCTGCATGCATGAAATCTTCTTGAGGTATCGTGTTCGTACATACTTAAGCGTGTTGTGCCTTCGTCATAGGATACAGCTATGTGTGTTCATATTCTCGAGAAAGCAGTGTCTCGATGTTGAGTCATACGTCTAAAGACTTCCTATCACATCCCGAATATATTCTCTGCACCTGTACTTGAAACGAGACACCAGGCACAGAAGTTTTTCTGCACGAGCTGGTGAGAAGCGAGGGCGAGTTAGTACCTTGGCGTGCCTAGCTGCTTGCAGCTGCAACTTAGCCCACAGATATATTGTAGCTTAGCTAGCTAATAGCAAGCGAAACCTAAAATCCATCACAGTGACAACCGCTTTCGTGATGGAGAACAACCAGGAGAGTAGTTACTGATACTACGCGAGATATCAATAAGCTTTCAGCTAGTCAGTTCGTTTGGTGCCCCCTCAAGATCTTCCTTGCGGATTCCCAAGTATAGAGTTCAGGATGGGATTCCGCGATGCAGAACGCGGGGTACTTGGGAGGTCTAGACCATTTCATGATCGTGCGTGCCAAGTTTACCTGTACTGAGAACGATCAGCTTCGATGATATGAACCCTAACAGAGCATCAGTAAGACTCAATGTCCATGCCACTATCTCACAATTCATGACGATTTGCAAGTAGGGCCATACAATACCGGTTAAAGATAACCCGGTCCCAACTCTCAAGGCCCGCTAGTATTACGGACTGCCCTCCCCGTCTAGCATACAGTTCGAAGCCAAGGTGAGTTCTGCCTTCATCCACCCTAGCCTCCCGCCATCTGGGAAGCACATGTCTGTCTGCAACCCTCCACCTCCCTCCACCTTCCACTAGCAGCACCCACCTACGATGCCAACTCTCCGGGTACTTTATTTTGCAACCATCACGACGCGTCCAACCGCGTCGTCGTTATCGAAGATGCAAAATGTGGTGTTGAGCACCACACTCAACGCAGAACGAACAGAAAGTGGAAAGGAAATATGATGCGCCACCATCACACTACCATCACATCACATTGCATGGTTTGCTTGACATGGGTTTCCACTGTCTTGAAGAAGAAAGAGAAGAGATGGTGTCGTTCGCCGGGCCGAGACGAGACAGGATCGTCTTGTCTTAAGTGTGCCACGGAGCCGGAGCATCCCTTGCTTCGGGACATGTTGCATGATCCCGCATCTTCGGGTCGGGCTTGATTTGGTCATATTTTCTGTTGAGCTGCGACGATGCTGTGGTGTGTGTTTCTGTGTTTGTTTTGCTTGTGATATACGCTGTACGATGGGTTTGTGATGTGATGGCTTGATATGTTGGTGTAGTGATGAGCAACGGCGGAGTGAGATCTGATCGCGGATGAAGCCCTACGGTTGAGACCGATGATCTGATGAAGGATATGAAGCAAGGGACATACATCGACGATGAGAGTTGTGATGATTAGACTGAAGAAGCAAGAAAGAAAGTCTCCAAAAGGCACAAACCTGATACCATACCTTCTATCTTTGTACCTCCGTACCTCAAGACCGAATCTATCAGCTGAATAGGTAGGCTGTTGGGAGCAAGCCATCAGCTAATATTGAAATTATTGATACACTTCTCACGTAACCCCAATACACACAAGGTCTCCCACACACACCAATAATGGAACAAGGACCTGGGGAACCAGGATTTCCACTCCCATTGTCTGAATGTAACCGCAGCCGTTATGAGGCGTACTCATGTCGGTAATCAAGTCTGATTTTGGGATTTTCTCCGTAGGTTGTGAGCATGTCTGATGTGTTGGTTGTGGGTGATATAATAATACTTGTAATTATGCTCGATATGAAGGACATAAGTTGAAAGGACAAAAGAGAAAGGGCAAAGGAAAGTGGATTAAGGGAAGAGAAAATGAAAAAATAGCAGATGCATGCACATGAGCATGAGAAGAACAAATCTTTCATGCGAGCTTCACCGACACCGACCTCCTCTTCCCTCTTCCCTCTTCCCTCTTTCCCCTCTGCTTCCTTCCTATGCACTCTCATCACAAGAAGGAAAATCGTGACTTTCCAAGATTAAGTCCAAGGTCCAGGTCCAAGCCAGCATCTTCAATCAAATGGAAAGCCCTGCTATGGAAGATCACCATCCGCAGCGGATCCCTAGCTTCTCACAGTCACAATCGCGCTCAGATTTCAGACCTCCTTCTGCAAGAATAAAAAAAAACCCAACGTCGCCCCCCAAGTTCGCGAATGGGTGAGATTGCAACGAGGTGATTGGACGCTGGAGACGCGAAGATGCGTTGCTTGGCGTGAGGATGAGGATGAGGCTGAAATGACGCGAAGTAGAGGGACGTGCACACTGCGGCATCTCCACATTTCACGTTTTGAGTGGGTCTGCTGTGGCGCTACCTTCCTTTACTTACCGTGGTGGGAGATGGGAGAAGGCGCGGGGTGGAGATATAATTAGAGTTTTTCCTTGGTCGTGTGTGGATCTCGGGAAGGGTAAAAAGGCAGGAAGAGAATATTTCAGGTAGCAGTACGAGTCGGAGTAGGACTAGGAGTATAGGCAGAAACAGCCGGTATGTGTCAAATCATAGAGTGAGATTGTGGAGGGGGAGCAAGATGACTAAAGACCGAAAACCAATGAAAAAAGACGTGAAGGATTGAGGCGGAGGTTGGCACGCGAAAAAGTGACATGGTGGGTAACGACCGAGGGGCGGAGCGGGGCGGAAAAGAAAAAGAGTCTGCACCACTAAAAAATCAGGACATAGCGCTGGGTAAAGCCCGACAATGGAGTATCGTGTGAAGTAAAGCCTCATCGGTGAGGAGAAGGCAAAAATATGAAGGGAAAAAATGGAGTGGATGCGATTGGCGCTTGTTGTCGTTGGTGGGGTGATGCATGCTTTTCCTATGCGGTGACAGAAAAAAAGTCGTATGGTTGATCCAGTGAAGGCATTCCGAGATCCGTTTGAGGCTGGGCTGGACTGGGCTCGGGCACAGGCGGAGGAGAGAGAGGGGAAAAGAAAAGTGAGACGTACTTGGTGACGTGATAGAGGAGCTTGTATTGCATTGCTCGATTTTCGTGTTTGGTTGGTATGTGCGGAGATGTCCATTGTGCTGTAGGGACAAGGTCCTGAACGTACAAAAAATTAAGTCGCGGTTCAGGTTGAAGTGCTTGCATCAGAAACTCCGAGCCTCGCGTGCCTGCGAAGCTAGATACCTATGGATAAAGGGTACAAGCACAGATCGACGTGGTGATCGATAGTGCGAGGTTTTCTGCTCAAGCTTAGTGACCAAAGGTACAAGTGCCAGGCACGAATCAAGTTCATTTGTTGACTGGCAGATCCAGTGAAGATCATGACGCTAGGTAGATAGATGTCCCAATTTCAAGATTTGGCACCGGAATGTCAAATTAGTAGACTAGTAGACGTTAGCATCCTAACGACTCATGGTACACCTTACTCGGCAGCTTATGATGAAGCAAACTTACTACCTTATGCTTGTGAAACAGTGAGGCATTTGCTCCTCAACTGCAGATTGATTCGACACGAGTCCATTCTTGACATCGCGAGGCTATACAGCATGCTGAAAGCATATAACCACAAGCGAAAGACTTACAAACGATTCAGCAACGTCTCCGGAAGCGTCACAACCACTCGCACCATGGTATTGTTTCCTGGCTAGCTGCAGGATTAGTTTCAAAGACGTTGCAGTGACTAATGCATGTGCTTTTGATGCCGAGTTCCCCTGGTCCGTACTAAGGCAGTCGTGCTGATGAGATACCGCAGCTTAAGTATAGAAAGGCGCGTCGCTAGAGGTTGAGTTTTGAAAGGCACGCGATGAAGCGCGTTAAGTGGTTTTTCCTCCGTGCTGAAAGTGTTGCAGCTAATCAAAAGAAGTGGGAAGTGAAGAAAAGATGAGGCGGAACGACGGAGACAAGTGGGTGGGGTAGGGGTGAGCTTCGGGTTTTGCTTGGGAGTGTGATGTCCGTACTCTACCTGGTGGATGATCAGAGAAGAGGAGCAGAAAAAAAAAGGAAGAGGTTGGGAGAGGGGTAAGAGAGTCAGAGGGGACGATCAAGTGCTTGACTGGGTCATCGTGACGATATTGATGCGAAGAGTATAGTGAGAAGAAAGTCCGCCAAGATGAAGTCGAAAGGGGACCGAGAATTCAGCATGTACAAATTCAAGATGTGAAGAAGTTGTGCATCCTTCCAGAACATAAATCGAACTTCATAACCCATGCCGTAAATCCACTAGCTTGTCCTTCTCGTAGAGTGGGGAACTAAGCGAGGCACTATTTTTATGCGGGGTGCACTATTTATGCATTAACGCACAATCACACCCTTGTCTGGTTCGATGAAACCCCGGTTGGCGAATTTGAACAAGGCAAAGTAGGGACCCGAGAAGTCGGGTACATGCAGATTCGGTGATTCTATGATCGGGATTGTTGGTAACGAGAGGGTGGTTGGAGAGTGAGGGAGTAGATGTTGTGAGAGGAAAACATCATCAAAGAACCCGAAAGCTGTGTAGAGACTTGCTTGGCAGATGCTCGGTGAGGGATATGGTGGGAAGATTATGAGACGAATATCTGAATGCCCTCGTCACGCAACGGAAGGGATCAAAAAGGCAAGCAGCATTCCCATCTCATCTCATCTTAAGGTATCTCATGTCATCTTATTCAGCGCGAGCAAACGAAATATGAACCTCTCAGTCGTACCACACTTCCGAGCCTCCTCGGGAAGTGAATCACGTCTTTCACAAATGCCATCATCCGTAAGTGCTTTGCGTTGTTGTCGGTTGAGAGGTGAAATGAGGGAGTAGTTATCCCATGAAAAGCATGAAAGCACCAGTGAAAGCACAGGATCAGGGTCAAGGTCTCGAATGGCGATATAAGTCGCAATAGATAGGCGGTGATGATCGCTGGATTAGCAAGATTAGGCCTCTGATATGGTCAAGAGGTGTTGGTCGTGGCCATGGTCGTGGTCGTGGCTGTGGATAGGGAGGCCTGAAGTGTGATGTTTTGCCTTCGCTGACAATGTGGGTGGATTGGCCGAGGGTTTATGAACAACGATGGTACTTGTGCAAGGCTGCATATAAGCTGGGTCAGGAGAAGGTGGTCAGAGCCTTGCGATTGGACGCGGATGAGAGACAACCCTAGTCACCACGGCCGAGCTGATGAACATGGCTATTTGGATGAGGACATTCAAGAAATTGAGGTGGTTGGATGAGAAGACCTGTACTTGAAGCAGACGGCTTGCTGAAGTTGACTTTTGACGAGAAACGATGGCGATACTCATCCTCATCCTCATCCTGTATGCTGCATTCTCACGATTTTCCTGCATAGTACTCGGTAAGGTAAGGTAGTGAAGGGGGTAATACCGTAAAAGGGGTTTGATGGTTGAAAATGAAAATGTCCGAATCTGGAATTGCTGCTGCAGAGGAGATGAGGTTCTTACAACCGCATAATATAGACTCTAAGCGGTCTGCACGTTTCTCAGTAATCTCTCGAAATCTCTGGAAATGGTTTGAAAATCTCAGGCGGATAGGATGCTTTTGGAGACTTGTCAGGTTTATAGTCTTAATTCATTTCTTGGTGCATGAAGCTATCCATAAAATATCGGAGATCACCCTGATTCTGAGGTACGGATTAATTCTGTTACTCAAGAGGGATAACAGCCCAGCCTTGTGAGAGTATGCGTAACATCCAGGTAAGTAAGTAGCTCTCGAGCAACGGTCGCTTGCGCTATGTACGTTACCAAGATCGATACGGATGTTCCAAGATTCCATCTTGATGCATAATGGTATTGTTGAAGTATCACTTTGGTTTGTTTGATCTCATCACGATTGATGTCTGGTCAGGACGTGAGCTGATACTGGAAGCTGGCTTGCATGATGCATGCATGCACTCAAGCTGCAAGAAGGAGAAACAATGGAATGGAATGGTAATGACCGTCATGACCGCGACCGTCACCGTGTAGGCACGGAGGTATCAAGTGTAGGATACCGTAGCGAGAGGTACAGCCAGCCAGCCAGCCAGCCTTGAAAATTTGTGTACGGATTACGGAGATCGATCCCAAATCCAATAGGAGTGAACGACGATTTGAGGAATATGAACCTGGGTGGAAGGGGGGGGGGGGGGGGGAAAGGATGAATCAATTCGCTGGCAGACAATCAGACAATCAAAAGTGCATGCAGCAGCCAGATTATTGCTTGGACTCCCCTCTCTACCGTCACTCTCTATTATTGTACGTATTGACCATGGATCATGGACCGTGGTCGCGTTGATGAAGAACGGAGCGTGTCGTTCGTGTCTCTCCAGTCGTGCCAGTGGGTTGGCAGTGGGTGGTGCCAGTCTCTTTCCAAGGTCTTTGCTGGTGCATTGGTGCTTGCTTGCTTGGACCCAACCAGTCAAAGGTTGAAACGCGCTTTTGTTCAAGGTTGATGAGTGTCCCGTAGTGCGTGTAGTGCGTGGTGCAGCAAGATGGAAGGCTAAGCTGGACCACCCCCCGCTAGAATTATCCCAGCTCCTGCTCCAAGGTCAGAAGAGTAGGTAGGTAGGTAGGTAGTTTGTGCGGTTTGTGCAGTTTTTGTAGCTGGCCTGGACGAGAGGAGCAGGCTGGGAGGGGAGGGGATGAATAATTAATTAATTGATCGATCGATTGATTGATTGATTCCCTTGATGCTGTGAGGAAGTTATCTATTCTCGATGGGGTAAGGTAAGGAAGGTATAATTGAATAGTTTAGTTTAGTTTACAGGACCCTTTTTGAGGCTATTCATTCAATTCAATTGGATTCAGTTTGTACCTTAAAGAATGTAGTCTTAACTCACATAAGTTACCTTGCCTGCCCTTATTCCATTTTCATAAAGGACAATGACTTAATTGTACCGAAAGTAATGAATGATACGGTATACCCTGGGTAATGAATCCGTACTATACAGTACTATACTATACTATCCGATCCTTTACTATACTATACTATTTCGTACAGCACACGGTCCCTCGGAAGGTCTAGGATTGACCACTCATCTTTCTCTATTTGATCGTGTTTCTCCACTTATCTCACTTCCCACGCACCAGTCCGTCGCAATTGCCAATTGCTCCTTCCCCCCCCCTCCATCCCTGTCATCCTGACCTGGCTCCTGCCTTCCCCCCCCCTGTACCTCCTCACGAACACTTCTAATCGCCAAATGAGGAATAGTCAACTCCAAGTCTTGAATGGGTCCTTGGGTCCTGGGTCTTGAACATTCATATCCACCCAAATGTGTCGTTTCTGACCTGACACTTTCCTTCTACACATCCGTCCGTCTCTCTTTTAACTCTCCCTCCCTCTCTCTCTATCTGAAATTCTATTCCTTTCTCCCCCCCGAATACCCTCGATCAATTCACAATCAAGGGCTAAAGGAGGATCTCCCAGGAAAGGAAAAGAACAGAAAAAAAACCTCAACCCTCCGTTACCAAAGTACCTACCTTACGTCGAAGGAAGGAATCTAGAAGCTTGGATATGCTCGACTGCAACACCGACTTCAACCATCTTGACAAGTAACTTCACCCTCGACCCTTCTACTGTCAGCCGAATCAATTCCACAAGGGGATATCAGATTCACTTTTCGATACCCCACTCGAATTCAATTGTCTGCTATCACGACACACTCTCTACCATCTCGTCTCGTCATCTATTCTCTCGTCCAGAACCAAAGCTCAACGTGTGTAATTAATTCCGCAACTATCTTTTCGTCTGCGAAATACAACAACTTCATCAGAACTCCAATTAACAATTACAAGGTCTTTCTTGGACTCTCTGTCAATCAACCGAATTCAGATTACGATCAATCCCCCTCGTAACTATTGAAGGTGGGCTTCCATTCTTCTACGGCTTCCATCGTACAAGCTAATTCTTCTCCCTTACAGTATCTGCATACCGACTCGCACACTCGATATCGGCACGCATCCCTCAAACATAATTGTAGAGCAGGCTGGAGACGTTTACTCGTTCATCCGCCTTCTCCTCAGCTTCAAGTTATCAAGGGATCCACAATCGTCCAAGATAGGAAAGGTACAATCTCCGCAATCTCCTCTTGGTATGCTCATGAATTCTCAACCTTTGGATGTCTGCTAACTCGTCGTCAAGATAAATACTCTCAGGCTATTAGCCAATTCACTCTTTATAATACTCACCCAAGCCGCTCTTTAATTTAATCTTTCGGCAATCGTCGAACACATTCCTTGCGATCGAAGCTCCTGGAGAATTTCAATCCATTCTTTACATCCCCGGCTTTGAATACTCTCCAAAGCTTCAATATGGCGTACCAACCTTGCGAGACATACTTTGTCGAGGATGCCTACAAACCTGCGCGTACCCACCAACGAGACTATGTCAAGGAGATGGGTCGTCGAAGGCAACAAGCAATGGCGGATGAGTTATCAAGGCAGGCCTGTGATACATACATGGAGGATATCATCTCCCACATGAGCAACATGGAGGTCAATATACCTTGATCTGATGTCTCTTCTTTGCTAATAATATCTAGAACGAGACCTTGGCGGATGTGGCATCCATCGATATCCAGCAAGAGATTCAGTGGTTCATGAGACCTTACCTTGTCGACTTTCTGATCGAAGCACATGCTGCATTTCAACTCCTGCCCGAAACCCTGTTCCTCGCTGTCAACCTGCTCGATCGTTATTGCTCAAAGCGAGTGGTCTACAAGAGACACTACCAATTGGTTGGGTGCGCTGCTCTTTTGATCGCTGCCAAATATGGAGACAGGAAGGAGAGGGTACCAATGATTCGGGAATTGAAGTCTATGTGCTGTTCTTTGTACGACGAGGACATGTTCACCCAGATGGAATGGCACGTTCTGAACACACTGGACTGGATTATCGGACACCCAACGGTCGATACCTGGTTGCAAATCATCATGAAGGATAGCCCAAGCTTGGAGGATATCGAGGTGGAGCACATGTCCTTGTATCTTTCGGAAATCGCCCTCTACCACAAGGACTTCGTTTCAAAGAAGCCTTCAGTAATGGCACAAGCATCTCTGGCATTGGCTCGTGGCATCCTTGGCCGACCTGATGGACTCGATGGACATGACATCGAGGTGAACAAGGCGTTGCTTGAACTCTCCCAGAAGCTGGACCGTCCTTCCCAAGTGCTCTTCCGGAAGTATGCCTCTCCTGTCATGTCAGCCGTTTCTACCACTCTCGAACTCTTCCTCAGACAACAAGAAGCCCTCAGCAGAAGCCGTGCACCACCATCACCTCCTGTCGAGCCCATTCACAAGCCGGTTCACCAAGAGCTGTACCCAGGAACCCCAGTTAAGAATTATGGTAACTCGGTGATGCAGTATGGAGCCATCACACCACCAATCAGCCCAGAGAATCAGAACCAGTGTTACATTGATGGACAAGAGAGGAATCATCGAGGTCCAGTTACACCCACACCTCAATACAACTACATGCCACCACACTATCATCAATACCCTCAATACCATCATGAACTTACGGTCCATCACTGACAACCTCTCCGCACACATTTACACCTAATCTGGAGATTAATCTCAAATCTTCCTCTCTTATGTAATACAACCTACCAGTTGTGCTCGGAAATTTTATCTGCGGATCATGGAAACAAAATCGACCAAAAGAATTCATCAACTGTGGCATCAGCGTTTCTTTGGTTTCCTTGATCATCATCGGCATTAGCGATTTGTTTTTCAACCCTCCCAAATCATCTCGGTCGTTTTTGTCGTGTAGTTTGTTTAGCGTTTTCCTTTCCTCTACTTTCGGTTTCGGCCTTCCCACGGGAAGGCGAGGTTACGTCTGATCGACAATACCATTCTAGCACATCTTTGAGCGAGAGCCCCAAAAGTTGCATCAAGAGCAAGGGGAATTTTTTATGAGGATGGTGGAGATAGATTGAACATGCATCTTCAGCTTCTTTAGTGAGGCGATGATGCACAGGCAGAGGCTGGTTGCAGATGTGTGTGGGCATGCATGGATAGCGAAGTGGTTCAAAAGAATTCAGGTGGTGCATGATACCCACTTGTTCCTGCCTACCTATCTGTCTGTTCACCTTTCTATCATGTGTTGAGATCCATCGGGCTGTAGACGTGCTTTGTATAGTGTAGGCGCGTACCCGGTGGAGTTGGATGATGATTTGGAGTAGAAATGGTGATAGATGAATAGATGGGTGGGTGGGGCAGAGCGAGCAGCTTCTGTTGTAGTTGTTGCTATAGTAGTTAATATGGAAAGCTTTGTGGCATTTTTTGTTTGTCTCCTCTGATTTGCTTCCGTGCTGCTAATCTTCGATGGCTTTTATTTCGTGATTTTCCCGTGTATACTGCTTCCTTATCTCTGGCATCTCCATTTTGCGAAGTCCATGGGCTCTCATCGACGGCGTGCATGTCCTTTCTATTCCTCCTTGAATATGGCAACATACCCCAAGTGGGTTCATACCCCTTTCCGGTGACATGATCTTGTCTCACTTTTCATACACTCTCAACATCTGCACGAGCAGGCAGGCAGGCAAGCTTCATAGTTCGTTGCCCTCCTTGCTTTGCTTTGCTCTGTGCTGCGCAGGTCATGTGTGATGTGTGATGCGTAGTAGGGGATGCGTGACGCGTGATGGCTCTTCTCGGTGTTCGTCTTGGTGTTTGTTCCTTGTCCTTGTCCTTGAGCCTTGAGCTTGAGCTTTGAGCTTGGGCTTGAGAGGTTGCACAACTTTTTATTTGCTTTTCTTGTCTTGTTGATGTTCGTTCATTTGTTTGTTTGTTTGCTTATTCCTTCCTTCGCTCGCGTTCGGCTTCAGCTGCTGCCCATGTTTTGTGTAGGTAGGTAGGTAGAGTCCGTGAGGGATGGCTGGGAGGGCTTTTCCGCGGTGTAATATTCTAAGGCTTGGCTTGGCTGGATTGAGAACTGGGGATTGGGAGGAGGCTGGACTGGCAGTAAGCTTGCTTACCTTACGTAGGAATTGACATCACGAGTACATCAAGTAACGAGCCGAATAAGGAAACAAATTTATCCCTAGGTATGTTGATAGGTAGCTTTTCGTTTTCCTCAGATGCGTGGAAGCTGCGCGGATATCTTGGGTGTCGACATCTATGCCATGCTATACTATGCGATGCCAAGCGTCGAGCATCAGAGCTACAGGAGAACGAGGGGCGTGGTTTCTGGGCTCACTTATGTCCACGGCGGTTGAGATAGTTGGTTGATTGATTGATGGCCTTGAGGCGTTTGAGGGTAAAGTAAAGGAGTGTATAGGGGGTAGGAGATGGAGGGACTGGTGTGTGAAGAGGATGGAGTGGAAGATAGGTAGGAAGAGGCGAGTACCAAGTGGTAGGTAGCAGACTTGTGGCAAAGCAGATCAATGCCCCTTTTCTTCCATTGTTTTAAAGCTCAAGCTGAGATTTGATAGGGGCTTCACTTGAGCATCTTGGCTTGACTGACAAGGGACTCAAGTTGTAGCTTGTTGGTTTGACTATAGGCAGGAAAACAGGTCAAGGGACGTGGGTATAAATAGATGCCGGAAGACCAATATCGAGCTCTTCAGTACACGATATCTTGCAATTGGCGCCAAGTATATGGAGCGATGAGCGGCGATGTTGCTCCAGTAATGGTATGAAGTCACATATCTTGCTGTTGATATGCTGCTATCCTAGCATATCGAGAAAGACTGCGCTGTTTGTTAGAGGGAATGATGCAACAGTAGCTAGCTAGGTACGGACAGGTGTGTGTGCCTAGAATCCTAATTGGAAATGAGAGCGAAGTCGCTGGGTTCGTTGCTGCTGTCGATTTTTAGCTACTTCACATACGCGATTTCTTTGTTTCTGCAAGTGCGGCCAGATCTTTCGTTGTGACCTGTGATAACCTTTGAGGTGAGAAGTTTCAAGTGCAGCATATCCATCGCCTCATACGCTTTTGTATAAAATTCAGAGAGTTCAACCTCCTCTCGCCCAATGAGGGGGTTACAGCGTATATGCCCTTGCTTGCAAGTTGTTTGTCTTACTACTGCTGTGCTTATTTATACTACTCTCATGTACAGCAAACCTGACCCTGGAGCTCAATTCAATCGACCATTCGGTTCTTGGAAGGCGAAAGCGAAAATTCAGGCTGCGGTCATTCATTCATTCAATTCCCATTGTATGTTCTCTGTTGTTGCATCCTGGAGCTATAAAAATCTCGCCCAACATGAGGGCACAAGCATAAGCGTGAACTCCAAGTTTACCATAGGCTTAATGCATGGCTGTGTCGACGTTAGTAGTTAGGGCGGTTGGTGCTAGAATATTCTTGCGCTTTGAAGACTGCTTCGTTTGGTGAGCTGAGCGATGTTTGCGAATGTATTCGCGTTGTTTCCGGGCATATCTTGCTTTCAGTACCGTGAGATACGCTGGAGTGTAGTCGACAGCGAGGCCTGGAAAGGCGAGTTGGCAGCGAAAATAGCCTGCTTCACAAGATAGAGGTAGTGCCTCCACCTTTCCCTTTCTCTTTTCTTCTTCCTTGACCTCCTTTGAACCCTACTATGCGCTCTTTGATGTACACACTCGGATGTCTCATGCGCGTTGGCCCAATCGCGAACGGAAGTTTATTGTTCTCTAGTTTCCAGCGGATGAGGTGGCTTTATGGTTTTCAAGCTAGATAGGCTCTCACACTACAGATTCCGCAGAGAAACAAGGGTAAGTCTTTTCTGTTGATTCTTGGGCAGAGAAGCTGACATCCTTCTTGGACACCAAATGGCAAATCTGATGAGTATACTCATCTTTCAAATTTCAATTCCTGAATTGGCTGGAATTTTATACACTACGACTCTTGCTAGCTCGCTCTACTGGTATACAGTCGCTCGACACCGCGTTTCAAGTTCCATTTTAAGTTCGTGGACCTTTCTCGCAGAAAAGCTGTGAACTTGATGAAGTATCTTACAAAAAAATTTGTTACAGAATATCATTAACCAGGAAATCATGTCCCATTTTTTAGAATCTTCTCCATAGGACTGGCAGATGCAATTGTCAATCTATTGCGGCTTGAGTAAGTGTTCTTTCCCAAGCGGAACCAATAGAGGCTAATTGTCTTTGGGGCCCTTGACAGAATCGTCCAAGACATTGATTTCTTGGTCTGCTCGTTCAATCTTGGGATACTTCGTTTCTTTCGCGTCGGTTTCAGTTGGTGGAAGTGCTGGAGTGATGCCTCCACATGGGTCTTCAACACTCGTCGTGATTTCTTCGACCACTTCGCCGTCTTCATCCTCCTCACTTGAGTCGACAAGTTCCTCCTCTTCCGAACCTGAAGATATAGCAACCAGTGTCTCCAAGGCACCTTGCTCTATATCGACTGGCTCTCGGAATTCGTCATAAGTCATACTAAACAATTCATCCATCTCAGCCTTCTTTTGTGCCCTCTCGGCCATTCTCTCCTGTATCCCTTTGTCAGCGCCACTCGTCGACGCTCCAAACACGACTGCAATCCCCGAGTTCAACTCCATAGCCTTCTTGTTCATGGCTTTTCTATCTTCCTCCTCAAGTGTCAGTTCCGCCAATGCCCGTTGCATAATTGCCTTGTCCGACGATGGCGCCTGTATTTTGGTGGTCGTTGACTGCCATTTTCTCCGAGAAGTAGGTGTGCGTGTTGATGACAGTGGTGTTTGTGGTGAGAGGAGCCCAGATGAGCGACGGCGGCGAGGTGAATTCGCACCGGCAAGGTCAAGGGTTGGAGAAGGTGCAAGTCTCTTTTTGAGAACAGCTTCCTCTGGCTGCGACGATGTCATGATATATGGCCACTGGTTTGTCCAGTTTTGAGTTCGCAATCGACGTTGATCTATTTGGCCGGGATTTTCCAGAAGATAGGGTAAAGATCATGAAATTTTGGATTGAGGGTTGTCGTGGTGGTTCTGTGCTTGATACTTCGTTTCTTTATCAGGAACGACCTCAACCGCTTTCACACCAGATTCGCCAGCCCATCATCAAAGAAAACCCCGAAGCGACGAATCATGAAAACATCCAGAGAGTACTCAAGAGATCTTTTGGTAGTTCTTTGTTTGCTTTCCGGAACGGTGACCATATTTTGCAATCATTTTTATCGTTCCGCACCCGGCCAGAATTGTGAAGAATGTGCGTGGCTGAACACCCTTCCAAACACCTCCACTTGGTATTCTTCAATCAAACGTATCGTCTTGATTGTCTAAGTCTCATCTTTTCCCCAAGAAAGTTGATTAGCGCTTGGATGTGGTCGTGATCTAGTGCTGTCGCTCAACATCCAACTTCGCGCGAGTGCATCACCACTCACGATGACGACTCTCGGGCCTGTAAAGTAAGTTTGCTATCAACCATCCAGACAGCCACTTACATTCATAGTCCGCCTGGGACAGGACCAATAATTGGACATCATTATCTCGGTCATCCACAACCAGCGACCGATCAGCGTCTGCAGCAGGCTCTAAATTTCCTTGCAGATGAGGATCCTGATCGTTATCTCAACTTTGAGGACAAGATCAAGGAAATAGAAGTGTACATCGAGTTCCTAGAAAAAGGAGAGCCTCCTCTACCTCCTCCTGCTCACGACGCAAATCTTCTTATAGATGTGAAAACTAAAGTTGCTGTCCACCGGAACTGGCAAAGACACCAAAAGACCTTTGGCAGTACAAGCTTAGCAGATGTAACCGATCCCAACAATCCAGTCATACAACCTTGGTCCAACCGCCTAGTCAGTGCAGAGATAGCGTTGAGAATAGCGAAGGAGACTTCAGAGTTGCGACTTACTCGTCAGACTAGAGACGATGGCTTGGTTTTCAGCCACGACGGTGGCCCAGACCATAGTTTCTTGAAAAAATTGAAAGCAGATGTGTCTGAGGATCCGATTGAGGTTGATCCTGGGAAAAATTTAGCATGGATTGAGAGTCAAGCTTATAACTGGGCATTGAATGATCCTGCTCTCATTAGTCAATGGATGCATCCCACAAAAGGCATCTCGCAAAAGCCAATTAGCTTGCTTGATGATAGTCCATGGTATAAAGGCCCAGCTCGAGCTCCTTTGACTACTATAGGACATCGACCTCCAAGGTCTTCGCTACCCGAACACTTAGTCATCCGCGAGAATAAGATCAATTACCTGCTGAGCTCTGCAGCACTGAGTCTCGATGAGACTGATGAGCTTGAAAGGCTGCTCCATTACCACATGCCTCTAGATTTGATGACGAAACACGATGCTGTCAGACAGATGGAGGTACTCCAAGATTGGGGATTTGCTGTAGATGACACCGCCCTTGAGTTTGCCGATAACGAATTCCAACAGCATTTCAGCCAATGGATAGCGCAATTTCGAGCTGACGGAGTGCAATTGATGACAGAACCCTGTGGATCGGCAATCACTCGATGTAAGGAGCCTGGTGTTTTCTATGTCGATGAAGGATCACTCGGCAAGGATCGAGAGGGTGTTCTCGAACGAGGGGCCGAATTGCTAAAGAAGCTAAGAGATCCGCTGTTGGGTTTAAACATGTTCTCGCTAGCTGAGAATGCCGACTTCAACACACTCCTGAGTCACTCCGAGCCATCAAATATTGTAGAGAGATATAAGATCCAGAGCCGTCTTTGCCAATTATCCGGAGTACCTTTGTCACAGTCCAGACAACAACAGTACGATCGCTTAGGCCAAGAAATCGAGTGCTTACAAAGACAGCGAAAGGCAGAGCTTGCAACTAGTACTGATGAATTCCATTACATCTTACCAGGAGAGATATGGGATCCAGCAAAAGCAACACTCTACCTGCCATGGCAAAGGACAGATTTGGACACAGCAACCGATGTTCTTCCTCCGTGGCCTACCATCGAACCAGCGGCTGCCATAGCCGAAATCGAGCAGACCATCAACCAAGGCTTTCAGAAGAACCTGAATACTCAATTGGAGGTCGGAAACCAAACTTTCGTGCTACTCTTGCAGCAAGTTGCGTATCCCAAGCTTCGCGCTCTGTTGATTGCATTTTCACGACTGTGTTGGAGAGAGACGCAAACAATGAACTCAAGAGAAATCGAAGCAATACGTGTTCTTCGTCCGATTGTGCATGATTTTTGGAACAAATGGATTCATGGCTTCACTGTCAGGCCTGGCGTGAAGCAGGTGAAAGTGGCGTTGCCATGCAGATTGTCACCACAGCTCAAGCAACCCGAAGTTCTCCTCTGTCACTCGACTGACGCAAATCATGGCGCGGTTTGTCAAGCAAAACTCAATAAGATCAATGCATTGATTTCAGAAGATTGGTCAAGCAAATCTTATGCTGAGAAAGTCGCTGGTTTCGATACACTCAAAGCCCGCATGCCAGTTGAACACTGCTTCCATGCATTGACTACGGCACCGCGCACTCCTGCAGCAAGGACCGCAGAAGATGCAGACAAAGCGTTTCGTTTTGATCAATGGATGATCAGTAAGAAAAATCTTACATTGAAGATCGAGAAGTTCAACAAGTTCGTCCATCCAAATGATGATCCGACTGTTGTGTACTACCTTGGACCTCTACCCACAATTTCGGAACTTAGCGAGGTTTTACTAGACAACACTAGAGCTCAAATTACAGAGCATTTCATGCTCCGGAATGACCCTTCCCAAAAGATACCTAACAGCTTCGAATGGGCTGGAGATCATCTAGGACACCTCCCTCAATTGCTCAAGGATCAACATTCGTCAAACTCGCCTAATCCACCCCCAGAAATTGAGGCATTCTTTGACTGGTACATGAATGAGGTTGCATGTTTCAATCCTGACAACCCAAATACCGTTTCGGATATTTCTCCTTTAGGTATCGCGGAACTTGGAGAGGACGGTATCGATGATGCAGACATCCTCATCAGCAAGCAAGCGAAATACGATGCTAAGCGTCAGATGGAGGTTTGCCAGGCTGCAAAGGCGAGAAATAAGCAGGTCCCGGCATCATATTCTTTTCCACCAAAACCATTTATTCGGGCAACAAACACCATAGTTGATGACACCTGTTTCGCTACACCCGCGCCAACATTTACACTGCAGCCAAGAAACATTTCTCTGAGGAAACTGATTCGCTCGACCGAAATTGAACTGAATCGCCTATTGAAGCTTTTCAAAAAGCCCTTTTGCACGATAGATATTAAACGTCCACTAGCCAATAAGTCTAAAACTCCAACCACCAGGCTGTATGCACTGCTACCACAATTTATGCCGACAGAAATACTCGAGAAGTGGCAGCAATATACCTATCTTCTCAAGAGAAGAAAGTCGTCGGAAAAAGCCAGGAAACTAACACCGGGTGAGATAGTAATTCAGAAAAGCTTTGAGAATGTATTTTTGCCTTGGTTCGATACGCTCGCAAATCAAGGAATTTCGATCAGTTCGCCGTATGGTCCAGGTTCAGACAGAGGTCCAGGTCGGATCTATCAAGGAGATCGCAATGTCACGGAACTCTGTTTCAGAGATAAATATTTGGGCAATTTAGGGACAGACAGTTTCCTCATGGAGATCACTGCTCCAATCCTTGAGGACCAAGATAAGGAGTTTAACGATGAAGTCAAACTCAGTCAATCAGAAATTGCAAAAGTATTTTTGACGACAGAAGTATTACAGCCATCTACACAAATTGTAGCACACTCCTATACCTCATTTCAGTTATATCTTTTCGCTACTGAAAAAGAGATAAATGATCTCCTGAAGGATAGAGAAAATCTTGACTGGGCGCAGTCTGAAAGGCTTGTCGATAAGCTCCGCATCATTATGCCCTTGAGAATGGTGGATCAAGACAAAGATCTGCAATTGAAAGACAGTAAAGCCAGAGCTGCAACTACCATGGACCCCGTGGCAATTTGCGAATTCTGGGATTGTTGGAAAAAATGGGAAGATGATTATGGCTCTTGGCTTAAAAGCCTTCCAGATTCCATCTACATCGATAAGAAGCTACGGACCGATGGCGACCATGACATGTTGGAACGCTTTGCACCAAACCGGGATGATGAGCTTCCAATCCGTCCCCATCGTGAAATGGGACTTCCATACCCGGTGCGAAAAGTCAGAGAAGATCTTGAAGATGTAACTCATCAGTGGAAAGGTAAATGGGACCTTGGAGAAGAATCGTGGGTGCTTATAAGGACTGCCCTTCGACCATTGTATCGACAGAAAGCTCAAAAACTTCGAGCATTACTTGAAGAGCATATGATTGCCCGACTTCATTCATTCGCAACAGAACCATTCGTCCTAGTTGCGGAGACGCATGTTCTGATTGAAGTCACTATTGATATCGTATATACACATTTCATATACCAATTGTTGGAGGCTTGCAAGTCAGACAGAACGAATATAAAGATCACGGAGAATATTCCAGGACAGTATATCTTCAAGTTCGACGGGTTAATGCCAGTTGATGCTTTGACAACAACACCTGAAGCATTGTTTGAACTTTTATGGTCACAGGGATCAGAGCCCAACATAAATCTCATGAGCCACAAGCAAAAGTTTCATGAGCTCACCCGGAAGCTTCGTCTTGGGCACGACTTTACCTCAGATGAAGTGGCCGTGATTGAAAGTAATTTCCGGGACTTACCTGGGCGAAGGTCCATGATGGTTCAACTCGCCAAGTATGTAAAGTTGCTTGAAGCCCGTCAGGATTTGGTGGACGGCGATCGCGAAAATTTCGAAAAGTTGGAGACTTCGATGCTGTGGCATCGACTTTTCTTCGACTATCAAGATTTGGCAGCAATAGTTGGAGACAGGGAGATTATTATCGATCAAACGCGCGACTTGTTGAGACGACAAATGGCTGGGACGACGAGGAACCCTTCTGGGCCTCCACTGATTCCACCTCCCAGTGAGTTCGAGGTATACGAGGTAGAAGTCGAGCTTAATAACTTGATTGTCAGGTGCAAAAATGGTACAGCAACTAGGGATGAAGAAAAAGAACTTGAATATCTCCTCATAGCCATGCTAGACCCAAGGGAGAGGGAATGGCAAAATCGGCTGGATAAGTATGACAAGAAATATACAACCCGAAACGGACTGACTGCCAGTGAAACTGTGGAGTTTCTATCCAGGGACATCTCTTTAAAACAGCTTGACTTTCACGGGCTCACCAGATTGCCCAAACATGGGTACCGCCTTATTAATGGTGGCAAATCTTATACAGCCATATGTGAAATAACTTCTCGTGCTCGAACATGGAAGAGTCATACTAGAAAATGGGACGGTTCCTTCAGATACCCGATGACCTCGAATTATATCGAAGACTACGATCTCAGGGTCTTGCGACAATATATTTTTGCGCTTGAGAAACGTCTCGATGATGTATGGACAGACGAAAATGGTCTGAAGGATTTATTTTTCTGGCATGATATGCCACAGTCTCTTCAAGAGCTTAAGGTACACCTCGATGACCCGAACGTTGACCCGCAACTTGATGTTTTTGGGCAGGAGTCTGACGAAGCCTTCAAGAAAGGCTATTTTACATATCACTACATGCTGTGGCTAGAAGGTTTATCAGTAAGATATTTCCCGAATCCTGCTTTTCTCGATTATCCATACTAAAACTCTGTGCTAGCCATCCGTACTCAAAGCTATGAGAGACAAGGTAGCTGTGAACCCACTGCTCCATGACTATACCCCGAAAGCAGAAAGGCGTGGAGTTCAGCGCGCTTCCCTCGAGTTAGCACTGAATAACCTCGCCAATAATCAAGAACAGCACCGGCCTGGAGATCGTTTCAGAGTCGTTGACATCTCAGGACAGTCTTTCCCAAAGCCCGAAAAAGAAGTACCAATTTCCCTGCCTCTTGAACCATGGAAACGACCTCTTGAGCAAGATCCATTTTCTTACACCAAACGCATGGTGCTATACCAGAAATCCAAAGATGAGGAGTACAAGTTGGCGCGAGAGAGACAAATAGCAAAGAGGTATGATGTCCTCGAACCGCCTGCCAATTTTCTTGGACCTTTCGCTCTGGCAGATGGTGATACGTACAAAGAAGTCTCACGGCAGAATCAATTGTATCTAGCTAGTATTGCTCTGAGATTGCAAGACGCGCAGCTAAAGGCGCCTCGGCCGTTGATGCAACACTTGCTGAACAACTTCTCAGAGGGTCTTGCCAACGACGTCCCCATTGATGTAGTCCCACTGACAGGTGAACAACTGGATCTTCTTTCCCATCTCGCGGACGATTCTTGGGATGAAGAAAAGCAGCCTTTCGATGAAGATGCAGATAATCAGACTGTGTTACAAGCAATGACACCTGCCAGGAGAGCGCAGTTTGATGAGTTTGTGGCAGAGGTTGAAACTCTTGGAGATCAGCTACCATTGTGGAGAGCCCCAGCAGCTCCAAATGATCATCGACAAACACCCTATGACCCGTCTCTAAACCCAAATACTTCCGGTATTCGTCAAGGAACGTTAATGACACTCCTCAATCAGAAGCGTGATATACAAAATCCACCACTTGGACACTACACATCGCCTACAGTAGTTTTGTTTCTCAGAATCATGCATAGAGCAAAACATCTATTGTAAGGAGGCTTGAAGAGCTCGAAACTAGTGCTAACAAGATGCAGTTATCGGGAGCGTAATCGTAACGCTGGCCTGCATCCTCGGGTTTGGAGGATTCCCGTCACAGGCCATCCAGAAAATAAATATGTTACAAAACCAATGCTTGCTAATCTTCCAGCTGATAAAATTGAAGCTGGAGTCAATTTTGATGCAAATGGACTGGCGTACGTCCAGTACGACGCCGATGGGAACACCGGTGTGCCCATTCTGATGAGAAACAAGCCCGAACTCCTGGGACGCTTCGCGTATAGACTTGGTCGCGAATGTCGAACATACATGAGAACGGTGGCTGGTCCCTATAAGCCATTAATGGATTGCTGGAGAGAGCAAAAAGACATTATAGTTGCCGCTGTTAGTGAAATGCAGAACATTACGGAGGAGGATCGCCTAACCAGATGCCCCACCTCGGCCCTCCTCGACCAAAGCAAAAATAGTCTCAAAAGTATGGCTGTTGAGCTTCACAAGGTGGCTCCTGACCTAGCTCAGCAAGCAGAGTGGAGAAATCCCCCTAGCACCCCAGATGATATGAAAGACTGGCAAGCAGGGCAAATCTTACAGATGCAGGTCCTCGAGGAGGTTAGCAATAACTGGGAGTTACGCTTCCCAGAAAATGAGCATGTTTGGAACTTTGCCGAAGATCGCCTGAAAGACATCGATGTAAATTTGGGCAATCGCACGGTCAAGGTCAAGCCTCGCAACAAGCAGTTCTTCAGTCTTCGGCGGTTCCCAGTCGAATGCCAAACTCCAGAAATGCAAGATCTGATCAAGAAATCGGGACCAGAGTTGGCAGAAAAACCTAAGCCAGCACCTTCAACTTTACCGCCAACCGCGTTGACAAGAGCCCAGAAGAAAGTACAACCTGCTGCGAGCCTGAAACCTCCCCCTAAGAAGGACAGACATATCCGAGGACAGCAACCAAGTTTCCCATTTGGAGAGACGCCATATCAAGCCGCGTTCCTAAGTTTCAGAATGGAACAAGATCTGAAAGATGGTAAGTAGTCCTTCCATTTCTTGTTATAACGACTAACAAAAATAGTTCCTGAGTTCCAACCACCACCCCGTCCAAGGAGCTTCATTCCTCGCATATTCCGGAAGAGACGTCGCAACAACGACGACGACGACGATGCCCCCGCACCCAAACGACTCGCTCTTCCCGACCTCCCCGAAGAATGGGATCCCAACAACATTTCTCCCAACGTCAAGCGAGTTCAGGTTATTGAAGTTGCCAAACGCACGCCGGGCATGCCATCCTACGAGATCCCAGAGCACTGGTACTCGCAAGCCGAGATCCAAGGCCTCCAGTCCCGGGAGCAGTGGGATTTGCACTGCCAGCGGGTTCAGATTGCTAACCAGATGACTGAGGCTCTGACCGGGAAGCCGGTTGGACAACTCACCGCCGTGGAGCTGAATAAGGCGAGGATGGAGCTTGAGATTGACTTGACATTGGGCATTATGAGGAATTTGCCAACTCCTGCTCCTACGCCAAATCCTGGTGCGGCAGCTCCTGGTGGGTTCCGTAGGACACGTCCATCTTTGACTGTAGAAACAGGAGGGACAGCAGCAGGAGGAGGAGTAACTAGTGGAACCGGCGGTGGGGGAGGTGGTGGTGGTGGAGGTGAAAACAGAGCAGCATCAGGTGGTAGAGCAGGAGCTAGCGCTCAAACCCACACACCACCACCGCAACAACCCCCAAACAGGTCTCCCTCCTTAAATCCCGCCGGATGGCAATCTGCACCAACCGAGCAGGTCCAACTTCCTGTCTTCAGCAATGGAGCAGCAATGTCTAGGGCAACCTATAACAGTCTCATGGCTAACGGACAAGACCCATGGGAGTTGCATGGCCCCAATATAGCGCTGGATAATGCTATCGTAGATGCGAAAGCGGCTGCGGCTTTGGCGGTCAATCAGCTGCAACCTCCGGTTGCTGGTGCCACGGGTGGAGGTATGCTGGTGTTGTGATTGATTGCTGTTTGGCGGTGTTGGATGGCGTGGAGAGTGGAGGATGAATCTTAGGATGAGTTGACGGGGAGGTGTCGAGAAGAAGTGTAGCGGGAGGACTGAGCTGATAAGAGCTAGATGGGCGTCGCTATATCTTGTCCTTTATGGTTTAGTTAGCACTTTTTGGATATTGGATATGTATGTTTGGCGGTAAATGCGGGGTAATTTGACATGTATTGGGAAAAATATAGAAGATCGTTTCTAGCATGTGATCTCTAATTTTCTCTTTGTTGGATCTATCGTTATGGTCGAACTACATGGAAGTGTTGAAGTGCTCATGAATTCTCGTCAAGGTCAGGAAAAGGGGCAGAGATGTCATGTGATTTAGGCGAGCTCAGGACAGGTGCTTTAGAATGGAAGGCATGCTGTAAGATGTTTTCAATCAAGACTAACTAACAGATAGACAGAAATTCGTACTGCTTGGATTTAGTGGCTCTGTGCACTAGATAGATTTATAATCGTTCCCTTTTTCTTTCCATTTTTGCGGACTGGGTAACCCTCTTCGAGGAACAGCGAGGAGGTGAAATCGAAATTAATGCTACACCTAACAGGAACAGAAGCACGCTCAATAGGTATTGTACATAGATCGGCTCAGAAATAGCAGCACGATCACTTCAACAAGCTGCAGACGGAGAAGAACTTAATTATACAAATGAAGTAGGCGAGGAAAGTAGGGAGCATACACCCCAAACCCAATCTTCCTTACGGGCGATTTTTGTGAATCCATGATGCGAGTCATGTTATGTATGAAACGAAATACTCTCAGCCGCTCTGGGTGATTCCTCTCAGCTGTTTCGTAGCCCACAGGTTTGGACGAACAGCATTCGTCTTGTGGGGCTTGATCTTGTGTTTTGTTGCTGCTGGGTGGGTCTGTTGTTGATGTTGGTAACCGGGTCAACATGACATGATTTCGGTGTAGGTTGGAGCTTGTGTCTGGTGATGTCGTGTATTAGACAGTAATGTTGAGGCAGCCTCGTGGGGGAAATTTGTTTGTTCATGTTCTTCTTGGTGTCTGTTGATTTGCGCCCAAATATTTTTGGTGGTACCGTAATTCTCAATGATAATCAAATCCTTTCCTAACGCACTGCAGTTGAATCAGAGGCATCATTTGAGGTATCAGTTGTTTGCTGCATAGGAAGCACAAGCATTAGATGAACCTGGACGTTTTGAAATATTTTGTTATAACAATTACTTTGTGCACAGAGTTCCATCATGACACAGGACATCTTATGCCCTTTGCTTCAACCAAGCAACAAACCCAGTATACCCAAAAGTATTATACGCCTTTGCCCAGCATCGATTCCATCCAAATACTCCATACAAAACTTGCTACATGTGAAGTACACCAATCTAGTCTTGATCCATCCAAGTCGATCCACGAATCCAAGCCTTGCTCTTCCCAGCACAATTCAAACACATCCGCTGTGCACCGAGGTTGCTCACTGCACAGCTATGGCAGACTTGCTTTCCACATCTCGTACATCCAAAATCCGCACTGCCCATGTCTACGTCCATCATCATGTCCACATCCATAGAATCACCACCACCCTCCGATCGTAGTGGCTGAACACAGTCCTCGCAATTCGGCGAATGGAAGTATGCGTTCATAGCTGCATTTTCGGAAGGGCTGCTAGACGCTGTGCTCGCAGGTGATTCTTGTCGCTGTGAAGGGAGGGCCCAGAAGGAATGTAGGCTCGATTGTCGAGGTTGGTTGCTTGCAGGGAGGGTAGCGACCGGTCGTGGAGGTTGGAAGGAATGGACTTCGGGCTGGGGGTTTTGTTGTGCGTTCAGAAGAAGGGATAATGTGCGTTCTGCGTCCCTTATTAGTTTTCAGTAGTCAAGACAAGAGTGGGTATCCCTTACCGTGAACCTCAGACTCCGAAGGACGATTGTCACGGTGACGCTTTCTCGTCCGCGAGGAGAAGAGAGAGGGCGTCTTAATATGGCTCTGTGGTGATGTGAAGCCATCGATCATCATGAAATTCGAGACGGATTGTGGTGATGTGATGAGAGAGCTTGAGGTTGAGATCTCGGAATCGGAGCGTTTTCTCTTGAGAACCATGTTGACGTTGAAGTTGGATGAAGACTTGACAAAACCTTGGGGTAGAAAGTCGAGTGGTTTACGATTGAAGTCGATTGGAAGCATTGGGACAATTGATGGTATACTGTGATAGTGGTATTGTTGATATAATCTGGTTGAATGGATTGATTGATGGTGGTGAGGTGAGATTGGTTAGAATGAGTGTGAGGATGGGATGGGATGGGATGGGATGGGATGGAATGGGATAGGATGAACAGAAAAAGGACGCGCTCTCAGACCGCGAACCACTTTAAGAACCAAACGCGCTAGCGATCTCGTGTCAAAGATCGTATCGAATATGTAACCTCCGACCTCCGACCTCCGACCTCCGACCTCCGACCTCCAACCTCCAACCTTCTATGTCTTCACTTACGCATCATGCATCGTCAACTCTAGCCATTTATTTGAAAATTTAAGTCTCCTTACTTATGCTTGCGGATTCTTCAAAGAAAGACCACTTCATCATGATTGCTTGCGCTTTGTTCTTATTTACATACTTGCACTTTATCTTCACAACTGAATAAATCCTTGGTTGATGGAGATCGAAGCACCATAAATCTTACATCAACTTGCATCTCCCATTCCACAACAGTTTCCAATGCTGATGGGACATTCAAGAAAATTTTCGGTCATCTCATCTTGTTTATATCTTACCCATTTACAATCATTGCAAGCGCAGAAGCATTGCACTCAATTATCGCAGTACAGTCTGCTTTGGGGGCTTCAGTGAGCTAGGCCAATGTCACCATTTGGCCGCATTTCGTCTTATCAATAGTAATCATACATGTAGGTTTATTTCTCACTGCTTTCAAGTACAAATCTCAAAACCCGTGGCATCATCGCGATAGTTGATAGTGATCTCGTCCCTGCGGTCCCTGCGTCTTGGTTTTATGCTCAAGCTATTAGTCGAGATACTCTGAGCACTTAACAACGATGACTGCACATTTGTCTTTCGCGATATTGACGTGTCTTACGTTCCGAATTGAACATTCTTCAGACTTTGCTAGCGATTCTGCCGTTCCAAGTGGGAGGAGAGAAACATGAAGGAGGCATAGCTATCCAACACGACCACATACAATAGGCGGACGATAATCCGAAATAGAAGTCCTTAATACAAAGAAGGTTGAGTTCTGCCCTCAAACTTTTAGGATTGGTCAATCTGTGAGTCCTATCTATAATAACTCTAATGTTATGAAGAGCACCTGTCATATTTTTCACAGTAGAGCCCTCATCTTCCAAAAGTCCACGACTGTACTGCACCAAGAACCCCTTCATGAACCATGTTCACTATTCCCAGGCAACGCAAGTCTAATGAGACTGCTCTACTTATCCCTCTACCCAAATATTTTCACTGTCCCAATCGAGGTAAATGTGTTCCGAAATTTCTCCATCTGATTGAGCTGGCCTGTTGCCCGTCAAGCTCGAGCTCAACCCATGTCAATTCCTCATTATCAGAGTCCAGCATTTCTTCCATGACCAGAAGATTATCCGACTTATCCTTAAGGTCACTCCTAGGACATTCCACCAATTCGTCAACCTGGCACTTTGTTTTTTTCGTCCTCTGTACAAACCTAAGCTCGCCCTCCTCTTCGGATAAAGCAACCAAGGGCAAGAAATCAAATATAAAGGGTGCATATGATCCTGGTATGTTATCATTCTCATCCAGCATACTCTCTTCCAAAGCTCTTGCGGTTTCCATCCGGACAAGGTACTCCACATGTCGATCTTGCTTCAGAGCGAAATAATCGTACATATGTAGTAGATCTTCGACGTTGTTGGAAGCATATTCTAATGGAACTCTTTTAAGGGGTCGAATTCCGAAACTCGAGTATCCATGTTTTATAAAATATGCTTTGCCAACAGCATTAATTGCGGACCACTTCTCCGCCTCTTCTTGGGTGTTTGACCATAGATATCCGTCGTCGAGTATGCCTCTAGCACTGGATGCAGTGGACGACAAGCCCAGAGCTCCCATCGAACCCTAGTCATACTGCAGCCAGCGGTTTTGGTTTCATTTTATGAAAGAAGTTTATCGCTTTTCAGTCCACACCATTGTTCAACGCAGGTGTTAAGCCCAGGAAGATAAAATTGTGGACTGCTCTTTAGAGCCAGGCAAAGCAGCTACTGGCATGACCCCTCGAGGGTTAATCGCATATTGTCCGTGTAAGGCTGCGCAGTCTTGTCGAATATCGAAAAACACCTTGGGGATGTTTTCATCTTCCAGGATTCCGCCAATGGACATACCATTACTAGCCGCGAACGTGAACGTCTCCTCTCTCAGAGTCTCGACATCCAGAAAAGAACGTGACACCCGGCACGCTTGCCAGAGTCAACTGAATTATGGCTAGAACCCCGTATCTACTATGACCATTGTAGCTCTCTTCGTCAAGAAAAAGCTCCACATTGTTAACTTTCTTGGCGGCAGCTACAGTACTAGTCAACTGCTATTAAACGAAGCGAAGAACACGAAAATTCCGATTTTTTCGAAATATATACTTTTATTAATATTAAATTAACTAACAAGTTTAAAAATACAAAAATAAAATTATTTAAAAGCTCTAATTCGTCCGTATAATATATATATAAAAAAAATATACTATAATACCGTAGACCCTCTAGTATTTTGTATGCCACCCGTCCGCCGCGATATAGGCCTCTATTCTACTATATATACTCTTATATAAATTGTCGAAAAGTGACTGATCTAGTATATCCTACGTAGCCTATAAACAGCTCTCTAGCCTCGCTCTTGCGGCTTCTGACTCGCTTTTTTCGGCCATAACGTTAGGAAATATCTCGTAGACCCGTGTTTTAAGGTGCTACTAGACGTGCTTAATAGGATTAAGGTCTAGCGAGTACGTAGGCTAGTTTAGAAGGTAAGGAATACCCCTAAGACGAAACTATTCGCGGACCTTATACGTATAGTGTATAGGTGTATTGTCTTATATAAACACGTAACCGGGCTCTATTTTATCGAAAGCTGGTACTACCTCTACGTCGAGAACTTCGAGGTACGAGTTAGCCGAATATCTATACTTTTTAGACTCGAAATCATAGTCTATAATATAGAGGTTGTTTCTCCCGTAGTCCTAGAAGGATCCCTAGACTATAACCTTTATATTCTTATTTGTACCGTATGTTTAGACCTTATCCCGATCCTATTTCTGTGCTAGTGTTCGAAAGACCTATTTTTATCGTTTTTCCCGCCTCCGCTCTACTGAATACTCGTCACTCTATACGACCATACCCTAGTCCTCCTAGTTCTAGTGCCTATACGCGAGGCACCAGGTAAGCCTAGTAGCTACGTGAGCTTCCGTCAATAACGGACGGCGTTTTGTACGCTAATTAGTAATGCCGTACTTCTTGAGGATAGTCTTGACGGTAGAGGTCTAATATCGGAGCCTACACGCTATAATAACCTGTAGGTATATATCCTTTAGGTTTAAACGAACGTATCGTAGGAGGATTCGTTTATCGCGATTAGTATATAATTTCCCCTACGGGGCTTTCGCTACTTCGAGGCCGTCGTAGTAAACTAATTGTTAGTAAATAGTATATCGAACGGTCGCGGGGTATAAAAATAGCTCCTTTGCGATATTAGCTTGTTTAATACCCTCTTCGAACCTCCCTATTACTTTACCGCGTTGATATAGAGTAAGATACTTTCTATTAATTTGATTCCTAGTTATAGAGCGTAAAGCTCTTCGTTGAGGTAGTATTTTTATAATATTAAAAAAGAATAATGGTGGCTAGGATTCGCGATTTTCGCGTTTATGCACTTTCGCTTAATTAGCAGTTGACGGTTACTGTAGAACTTCGCTTAATATCAACAGCAGCTCCTCCAGCTCTGCCGCTGTGTCTACCATCACGACTGCTCGAGTGTGTCCAGCCTCTCTCCAGTCACGGAGTACCTTTCCATGGATGTGGTTGGCGGTCAACGAATCGAGGTCCCAAGGAGGAAGACCCTCTTGAATTAATCTCTTCTCAGTTGATTGTCGATGCTTTTCGTGAATAGCGTTGCAGTTTAGAACGCAGAGCGGTCCGCGTGTCGTCTTTGTGTAGACGGGTATTTGACTTCTGTATTCACTGTCGGATGTGTGAATTAGATTCTTGTATGGGCATGCTCGAATGATATATGTCTCGATTTTCGCTGGCGAGTATCCGAAATTTGCGCGATACGAAGGTGGAGTCAAGCCGGGAGAATCGGTCGAGAATTGGCTGGCTACTGCTCGATCTGAGGGAGCTTGCAGGCAAGACTGTTGAGACTGCATAGGTCAAGGCATTGACTCGAGAGGAGCCGAAGTCATCAGTTGGCCAGGCAAGTGAGATCGAATCGTCCCAAGAATGTGGTTAGAGGAAATAGAGTCAGCAATATCCTGGGCACACTGATATATGGTACTTACTTCAAAGATATTTGTACTCACTTCCACTGCACCCCTACAGTCAGTCCAAGCCGAGATTTCGATCCAGTAGCTTGGATCAAGATTCACGTCAACGCACAATGTGCACGCATTAGATCCCCAGAAATGAAACTTCAAGGAACAATATTAGCCAGGTTATTGTGTGAGGCGATGAGTAGAGGGATATGAGTAGCCTACGTTCATGACAACTGTGCTGTTCTGTTGTTGATATCCTTACTAATGACCCATGATGAGTATTCAAGCTTTGGCGGAATGTAACCCATTTTGAACTTGGCTAAAGAAAGATCGGTATTGAGAGAATGTCGATCTAAATCAAAAGTTGCGTTGTTGCAAATGTATGAAAGTTAACCAAGGTTGGAGACTCGAAAACCTAATAAATACCTGGTCGCGCGCCGAGATAATCTGAAGTGAATTGAATTCGGCTGAAGGCTCAATAGAGCATTCATTTCGCATTGTGGTGTATGCAATTCGTTGTTGTCATTGGCCGCGTTAGACATTGTTATTGATTCTCAGCTTGCCAAGGAAGCAGAGAAAATGGTTTTAGTCCTAGAGATATTATATATTATGCCTTCAATCCTAATGAATAGACGGCGCGTAGGACCTGCGAAGAGTTTGGGCAAGGCTACGAACTCCGCGATTTTGATTGAGTCAGCAATATATATAAGAGAAGCGAAAAATTGCGTGAATTTGAAATCAGAAACTAGCTTCAAATGTTTTTCCACGCTGCACAATCGACTAGCAGAGCTTCCGAAATCAAGTCTAACCCAAGAATTACATTACTCATCTTCTATCCATCTGTTAAATCGTAGAATTGTTGATTGAAACAAAATTCTTCTCTAGCCATTCGCTCCAAGTTTAGTTGACAATTAAATTCCCGACTCCCTAGAGCTTACCGAAATGCTTATCGATCCAATAGCTCAGAATGACTTTTCCGCACTTACAATAATTTGCCTAGACATCTTTTTGGTACAATATACTCTTTGATTTGCAAATTTCCTAGGATCTATTTACTATAGCTAAATTTGACTTCGCTTAATCACTCCCAACTACAAGCTGTTGTCGAATTTAAGAAACTAGATTTTAAAGGAATACTTCAAGCCTTTATAATACTCACTCTCCAGTTCTTTTTCTCCAATAAATCAGCTTGCCATTGTTACAAAAGTTTGCAACTCGTATGCTGCGTCTGGTGATGCTTGGTCACGAGCCGCTAAAAGCAGCAAAAAGATATTGCTTCCATTCCCACTCGAAATGGGCGGTGATCATCACCTACACGTAGACCCAGCCGCACTTCTTGTGTAGCTTCATCATCGTTCGTATGAATAATTTGCGCGTACTACAGAAAGAACAGAGCACAAAAGGCTAGCGAAAATAATACTCGCTGCAGTAGGTAAAATGGTGGCTCCACTCATCCATCTGAGTTGCGAATACTAGTATTAATTATCTACTATCGGGGTATCATAATCCAAACCAACCGCCCAAACCAGCTTCGAGCTATTCAATCCTACACACTAATCGCACAAAGATCCTCCAGGACTATCTTATCCTATCCTACAATTGCCCGCCGCACGCATCAAAGCCAGAACAACCACCTCAACGCACCCACAAACCCGCTCCCAATCCCCATGACAATCCTCACCATCATGACCAAAAACCACACACCCCACATGACGCCGACAAGCACCCACTCTACCATGACCCATCCACCTCGCCTCACCCATCTGAACCTCCTCCTCCGCCTGCGCATCATCTTGTCCATCTTGTCAGAAATGATCTTGACTTGCAGTGTTTGGCTTGTCACCAGCTCCTTAGAAACCTCGTCTGCTTCATCGGCTGCAGAGCGAGTCATAGGCGTCAGGTTCTCGACTAGACGAGATTGCATGCCTCCAATGCGCGTGAGCAGTGTAGCAACGGTGGTATGACTGAATGCCTCAGCTGAGCTTTGACAAACACGAGCCGAGTATTGGATGTCTTCTGAGAGAATGCGCGCGGCAAGTCTATGCTCTTGGTTCTTTGGGACGGGTTTGATTTCTTGTTCGGTCAGGGCAGCAACATCTCGGTACAGGGAGTCTTTGTCGTTCTTGAGATCGTGAAGTACAAGAGCTCGCCGAGATATCTCTTTCGCTTTGATGCCGGATGACAACAGGAGGGCCCTCACACGAGCAATCTCACGCTTGCTCATAGGTGCCTGCTGGTCACCAGTGCTCATGTCTGAGATTGACCACGCTCTGTGATCTTCGTTCATTGACGGTCGCCTGTTTGCTTCTAGTCGGGACAAACCAGTAATAGGTAAAGCGCTGCGACGCGCTCCTGGTATTCCCAATATGGAGTTGAGCCTAGCATCGGCATGCTGAACGCCTTGATGAGAGCTCGAAACCGACGGATCTCTGTGAAAGGGATTGGCAGGACCGACGCCGGGGGAAGTATTGGGCGACGCACTGTGGACGTCAATGCGAGGTGCTTCCTGCAACTTGCTATGTGAAGATGTTCTTCTGTCATTGTCTGCTAGCTCCTTCTTGGTCATTAGGCTGCGTGCCAATGAATCATCTTTTTTGTTCTGGATTGGTCGACCACGGCGCTCGAATGGTGAGGTAAAGCTCGGCATGTCTGCAAGACGAGAGGGTATTCCGATAATGTCGGCTGATTTGTCCATTTCATCAGGCATGTAGCTAATAGAGCTTGACCTAGAGTCCTTCTCATGTCTGATCTTCTTCAAATCCTCAGCATCCGACTCATCAGTGGAGTCAACAGCCGCTATTCCTGTGCCAGGCGAAGCATCTTTCCTCCACAAGTAGTCACTGACTTTGGAAACTGTATTTCGAGGGCCTTTGAACAATCCCCGAATGCCAGAGTCTTCACCCTTGTCTTTTCGAACACTTCCTGCATTGTTGTTTGGCTTTTGGCCGTTATCTGCAATCTTAGGAGGCGTATTCTTGATCGGACTTGATGAGCGTGCTCTTCTAGTAGCGCCAGGCGTCTCGGGCGTTTGTTCTTTAGAAGCCGGGAAAACGAAAGGGTTGTCGTCATCACCGTCGGCATGACGGGCACTGCGTTGATAGAGTGGTCTGATTTTGGAGCCCATACGCGAAAGTGGTCTCCTGGTTGGCGATGTAGGCCTACTTCTTGACGGCGACCTATCCCTTCCCATGAATACTCCCGCAATTCTGCCTGTCCTTGAGAGTGAAGAGCTTCGACGGTGCAAGTCAAATCCTTCGAAAGAGCCACGTGACGCACCAGGTACTTCAAGACTTGCACGACCAGAAGAGCCGTTCTTCTCTGAATCCTTGATTCTTGCAACTAGAGAGCCAGATCTACTATGGCTGCCAGGAGTCTCCTTGAGATGGGTCATTTCTCGACGAGGTTCTCGTTCATTTCTCTCGATAGACTCAAGGATCTTGGGGCTTTCTACGACGATGGCGCGTTCGTGAGCTTCTCTTGCAAGCATCTCCTTCATTTGCTTCTCGAGGATATCTGTATCATGATCATGACTACTCGCTGTTCCACTGCGCCTGCGTCTTTGAGGACGGATAGCATCACTATCAGAAGAATCGGAATCGGATCTACTTCTTGAACGAAGTCGATGCCGCGAAGATCCATTTTGACCATGATTTATATGGGCTACACTTCTGAGTTTCTGCTTAGCCTTGCTAGCGGCCCAGTCAGAAAGCTTCTCCGAGTCAGACTTCACAGATTTAAACTCTGGTAGTGTAGTATCAAGCTTCATCTCAACACCGAGCTTCTCCATTTTCTTTGCTGGTGTCGGTGGATTCTTTGACTCAATTTCATCATCAACTTTATGTGAGATTGGTCGCCTTAATTCAATATGACGGGGAAATATTGGATGTCCCGATCTATCCTCCAACAGCTTCTTGTGATCATCTTGCTCCGCCCAGAAAATATCAGCAATCATATCAGCTGGATTTGTGATCCAGTCGATTCTTGGTCTCTTTGCTTTCATCTGAGCAGCCTGGCTCCGACTAGTGGATGACTGTGGAGAGCCGAAAGGGGTCGAAGGATCATCCGCTGACTTTGAGAATTGTGGTACCATTTCACAATCCGACCTTTGGTACTCCTCCGATGTAGATGCCTGAGCAACTTTATCGATCCAACCCGATACGTTCTCAAGATCACCAAACCCTTGAGCTTCGCCATCAATGGTCTTAGAAGTTCGAGATCTGACTTTACGATTTCTGATGTACTGGAGAGGATTGTAGGGCCGACCGAGCTGTCTTGGTGCTGGCACAATCAAGGACGGCGATCTTGAATTTTGAAGGACAGAAGAAGATGGAGATTCCAGAGGACCACCCGCGTCACTCGCAGGCCCCGTTTTCTCGACAGCCTGTGGCTTTAATGGAGGAACATAATGTAGCAGGCGTCGATATTGGGCCATCAGCTCGATAGTATTCCTTGCTTTCTCTGCTCGTGCCAAAGTTGAGGCCGAAAAATGATACTCGTATTTGGTTTCCTCTTGGGGATCAAATACAGATTGTAGTGGGCTGTTAATGGCAGATGAAGTAATTCTTGATGATGGTGCTATTAAACGTTCGTTCTTGTCTGGTTTGGGCGATATGTTCCGAGATGACCGTCTCTGTTGCTGCAAATGATGCCGCAGACTACCACCAGCAGTACTCTCACCTAAGCCTCCAGATGCCTGTGGCAGAGGGGTCGACGCAAACCGTCTTGATGCATTCCTCCTGCTCTCACTGAGATTGAGGGCCAGATTGACAATCTGCGCCGAGTCCACATCTAACCCTCCCGCGACACCTTTTGCAACAACCTGGCTGTCCACAAGACCTGATCTAGCTCTCAGGCTCTCTCGGGTAACAGTTTGGCTCTCGATCTCCTTCCCACTCGTTGCGCTCGAATTGTGTGTAGCCAGTGGACTGACCCCAAGTCCGTATCCAACATTGGATCGCCTCTTCGTGTTTCTCTTCTCCGGACTTCGCAAATTTGTCCTGGGCTTTGTTTCTTGAGCTGATGATGATCGAGGATTCGACCCTTGAGAAACAGTGCCATCCTGTATCGAAGAACTTGCAGCAGGTTGAGAGAGCAAGAACCCTCCGCTCGTCCTGGTCCGATGGCTTCGAAGATTGGCCCTTTCTTTTACAGGTTCCTCGATGTCAAGCGATGCATCTTTCCTCGATTCTGGAGATGTATCGGTCATAGTGTTCATGGAATAGCTATTCCGTTTGCTCGCTGCTGTGCTCGATTCCCCAGTCTCGTTACTTGCAACACTCGACCTGTTGTTTGAGCTGACAAACGAGCCAGATGTTTTCCTACGATCGAGGAGGGCGCTGGCAGATACGTCTTTGAGTCGAGAGGTGCCATCATTGAAGCCACTGGCAGTTGATGTCATGATTGGGTGCTTCTAGAGCTCTGTGCCGTTTGCACGATATACTGGTCGCGATTCATGAGGATTAGGTGTCGGTCATATTTAAATTCATTAAATATATTATTTGACAGATGGAACGACGCGTACGCAGGTTTGAGGTTGTCCCTTGGGAAACTTAGGTAGTGTACTACGTTCTGTAATGTTCAGATAGAAGAAGTATTGCTTGTCTTAATGCTTGCTGGGATGGTATCCCTGTCCGGCAACCGGGAAGAAAGGCACAAAGAGTTGAAGAGGCTCAAGAGGAACTGACCATCCGTTGGGAAAAGTTCAGAAAAAGAACAGTGCAATCTCAACGGGAAACACAAGATATAACTTCAGATGAGACTTGCCTCACAGTGTTTACTAAAAGTTCAACTCACAGTTCACCGCAGGGCAAGACATCGTACAATACAATGGGTCCCATTCCTTACATTCATTCCCTCCTATGCACGATGATCTTCAAGCTGATAAATTTACCGAAGCATCTGTGTTCTGGCACATATTACTGTTGAATTAGGAATGCAAGAAGGTATTCGCCTATTAGACAGAGATAATGTGAAAGGGTTTTCATTTGGAGATACACCTCTACCTAAACAGACACACTCTCTACTCGTAGCCTGTCACCACAAGATAAGTAGACACACTAACACCAAAACTCCATTTCATCCCATCCAACGCCACACTTTTACCACTCATTAAACTCGAGGAACGACCTTGCCAGACTTCTCTAACTTCCTCCGTTTCGCCCTCAAGTTTTCGGCCTCACCCTCCTTCTTCTTGTTGCTATATACCATCTTCTCCAGAATCTTCCTCTTCTTCCTGCTCATCATCATCTTGGCTCGCTCAAGCTCCTCTGCATCTTCCTTAGTCTTCTTGGCTGCCTTCTTTCGGGCATCAGCCTTGGCTTTGGTTCTGGGGTCGACGACCTTCTCCTCAAGCTGGACACCAGTCAATTCTGCCTCAAGCTCGCGTTGTCGCTGGAGAGCAGCGGATGTGGTATCATCTTCTTCCTCCTCTTCGGCCTCTGAAAAGCCACCGAAAGATTCGTTGTCGGGGATATCCTCCTCGTCAGACTCGTCATCGTCCGTACCTGCAACATCCATACCCTCAGCAGTAGTATCGATGTCATCCAAATTGATCTTTGGTGCTTGGACAGCCATGTCATCATCTGACTCGTCAACCTCTTCTTCCATGTCACTATCAGCCTCCAACTCTTCCCCTTCGCGCTCTTGCTCGTTAAGTGGTGCACTTGGGTCATATTGGCCTTGAACCTTCTTGACGAATGGGCTCAAATGAGCTGGTAGAGAAGCACCAGGAGCATAAAGATCAGGGCGCTTCAGCTCCTCATCATTGACGCTGTCCCAAATCCATTGTGGTTGCACGTAGGTTCTACCTGGAACACGAGATCCTGGCTTCAATTTCTGTGCAGTCTGGTTATCCTCAACTTGCTCCCCCTCCTCTGGATCGATGATGATTGGCGGCCTGTCGACAACTTGGTGAGTAATTGAAGGGTCCAGCTCGTTGTGCGTGAAAGCACCCTCGCCAAGAACGGCATCCCAGCCAATTCGCTTACATCCAAAAGCTCTGAGAATAAACTCAAGAGGCTGTCTGGGTGTTTCACGCGAAAGAAAGAAAGTGAAGTTGGAGAATAATGTAGATGGATCGGTGGCTGAGTATGAAGGTTGCAACAGGATATCTCCACCTGGTGCTGCTGGCTCAAATTTATCAATAGTGTCGGTAGGCTGCTCCTCGTCATCTTCGGCATCTGCCATCTTCTCTACCACAGGCTCCTTCTCGGGTTCGTTCAACTGTAACATAAGCTTGTCGATCTCAGCCTGGAGCTTTGGATCAGGCTTTGAGTCCTTAGCAATTGGCTTAGGTTGTTCAACTGGACCAATTCCGTTTCCTTCCAAAGAAAATGCTCCCAGCTCAGCACCTTGATCATCCCTCTCCTTGTCAAACTTTGGTGGATAGACGAGGCCAATTGAAGTGTATAATCTGAAGTTGACAAATCCCAAGAGAGTTTGGTAGAATTCAACGAATGTCCCCATGATTCTGAAGTCGACATCTCCGGTAACACGCTGATTAAATCGGTATGGTACCAACCACAAAATATCCTCGCCTTGAATAGTTGCTTGGTAATAGATTCCCTTGATCGACAAGAAAGATTTGCGAAGACTGTGGGATGTGATCAAGTAGTGCTCAAACTCGAGACATAGTCGCTCACATCTTGCAATCATCTTTGCGGGCACTGTCGGTGTGGCGGGCAGGTTTGCGAAAAGGAAAAGCATGGAGAGGCAATCATCCAGATCTCGCAGCGCATCGATGAAAGTAGGATAACGTTCGCGGATGACATGGTCGAGGGTATACTTTGTCTTTCCAGACTTCTCTGGTCGATTGGCATTGCGCTCTAATCTCGAGGCATCATGAGCATCTCCACGACCCAATGCCTTTGAAATCTTCCTCTCGAGTGCCTTTTGTTCTCTGAATTTCTTGAGTAGAGGCTCGTGAAGGAGGTATTGAATGTCCTTGGTGTAATAGAAAGTCGTAGATGCGCTGGAGGATTTCGAAGCCTTCTTCTTGTTTCGTGGTTCTCGAGGATAAATTCCCTTCCAGATACAAAGTTTTCGAAAGTCGGGAAGACTAATTTGAAGCTTGCGTACAGCTTGAGTTCTTGTAATGAAGTTCTTGGCCTGGCCAGTAACTCCTTTCTTCTTAATTCTTCCCATTGTTGCGGATCAATTGTGAATTGTGAAGGTGAAGATTGTGGTGGGGGATTTGGTTATCGCAGGGCAGAGGTCTTGCAAAAAAAAGTTAAGAGATCAAGCGGGTTCAGCTTTCTGGTCGGCCGCATTTACCGCTTGATGTCAGTTAGCCAATCAGAAGCTCTGCGGACAAGGACACCTTCAAACCACCCCGAGGCTGACATTTTAACAGGGTAGTTGTGTTATGTTCGAATATGCACTCTAATAAATACAATTGAGCTTCACTCCTTTGCTCTCCCTTCTTCTGTCTGACAAAATGAACATGGACAAAAGAAAAGCTGGTCTTTTTGGTGCAGCTGCTGTTGTGCGACTTCTTCTCTTCACCTCTTTTCCGGGCTTGCCAGATCTATTGACTGGCCGTGTTGAAATATCGACACCAGTAACCAGTTTCAAGAGATGTAAGCTCTAACCCTTTGTTGCAACACGTTACTAACTTAATTCCCCTTAGTACAAGAAGGTCTATATCTTTACAACCACAATGTATCGCCCTACGATGGCGGTGTCTACCACCAAGCGCCATTACTCCTCCCCCTGTTCTCGCTACTCCCGAGTTCTACGACATACCCAATCTTCACCTACCTGTTATACATATTGGTAGATCTGTTAAGTGCAGATGCTCTTATGAGGATCGCAGAGTCTGGGGAGGCAGGCTCTTCCAAATACTATACCTCACCAAGAAGAGAGAAGAAATGGAGTAGTCTTGCAATCGCAACTGCGTGGGTTACCCTCAGACTGGAAGAAGTACTTCAGAGCTGACTACGGTTAGATTTTTGTTCAACCCATTTACAATTGCAACATGCATCGGCCGACCAACAAGTGTGTTTACTACCTGTGCGATCCTCAACGCAATTGCCAAAGCCGTGGTCGGAAACTCGTTTACCTCGATGTTTGCGCTCTCTTTCGCTTCGTATTTGTCCATGTATCCAATCCTCCTCTTCCCACCTCTCGTCCTTCTTTGTTATGACAGAAAAAGACCGACCAAGAGCGCAGAAAGTGTCTACAGCTTCGTAGCAGGCAATGCGGTAGCTGTTGGTGGGTCATTGTATGCCCTGCTTCAAATGTCCTCGCTAGTTACTGGATCATGGGAGTTTTTGTTGTCAACTTATGGGGTGCAACTCTTACTTCCTGATCTTACGCCTAATGTTGGATTGTGGTGGTACTTTTTCATCGAGATGTTTGACTCCTTCAGGAATTTTTTCCTCGGTGTCTTCTGGATACATCTCTCCTCTTACGTTGGTGGCCTTACTATCCGACTTCGAAGACAACCATTGTTTGTCCTCACTATCCTGCTCGGTATCTTTGCCATCTTCAAGCCGTATCCATCAATATCCGACACATCCCTCTTCCTCGCCCTACTGTCTCTTTACAGGCATGTGTTCCCATTGATGAGGTACTCATTTCTTGCTATCTCAACAGTCCTCTATGCTACTCTCCTGGGCCCAGCATTCTACTACTTATGGATCTACGCGGGAAGTGGAAACGCAAACTTCTTTTATGCCATTACATTGGTTTGGTCCTTAGGGTTGAGCATCATGGTCGCTGATGCCCTGTTTGCGGTTCTTAGGGATGAGTGGGAGGTCGAGCGACCTGAAATGAAGGGCAAGGAAATACGACAGATATGAAACAGAAGACACACATCAATATCAAAAAAGCCTTCATTCTTTCTCTACTGTTCCATATTTCTTTACCAAAGCATGAATTTCCAGGATCTGTTACCAATCATACACCTGCATATGGATGGTAGTAGCGAAAGGCTACATAAACAAAGACAATCGTGTATGGTATACCCAAACAAGCCAGAACTCCTCGAACGCCATACCCCCGTTATTCATCACTTCATCATATCATGAAAATTTCTCCTAGACTAGCATCGTCCTATGCGTTCCGATCTTCGTCTGTCGACCCATCAACACCTAAAATCCTCAACTCCCCGTCAATCTGATGTGCGACCCTATATCGCCTTCCTTTCAGAGCCTTTTCCAGCCTCAACTCCAAGACCTGTCGACGCTGGTTCTCCACAATCTTCTTCTCTTCGGAGCTAAGCCACATCGGTGTCCTCCCATTACTCTTCTCCAGCGCCCTTTTTTCTCTTAACTCGTCAAGAAAGATATTGGATTTTGTATGGGCATCAAACATCTCCTCTTCTCGCTTCGACACTCGCTGCTCTTTCTTGATTTGACTTTTCTCTTTGAAATGGTCCATGAGCTTCCCAACGAAGCAACTGCTTCGCTTGGGCTTGGTGATCGAAAACACAAACCTCTCCTCCAGTGGACTTGAAGACCCGTGATATTCAGGACCGAGCATAAAGGCGTCAGACATAGGCGTTAATGTTGCAGGCCTTCGTGTGCTCCCGCATTCCGAAATGGGTACCAAAGTAGAGCTAGCCTTTGACGAGATGGAGCTCATGGTGGCATGTTTTGAGGATCGTCGGCTGCCGACATCGATCCCAGAATCTGCTAAGGATCGGATGGAAGGATGCCTTTTCGGGACTTCTGGAGTTTTCACAGCAGGTGGAGGAGGAGGAAGAGAGGGTGTAGATGGTATTCTTTTGGTCAGTCTTCGGGTGGGTGCTTTAGGAGGAACTTCAGGCTTGAGGGTGAAGAACTCTTCGGGCTCATCTGCGAAGACTGGTCCCATGCTATAGCGATAACCTGGTATTGTCCTCTCATTCACATCTGCCACAACAGGGCCCACACTGTATCGGTATCCAGGAATGGTCTTCAACATCATGCCTTGAGCTAGGGCGAAGCCTCAAATTTGAAATTCATTCACAGATAGTCAACAACATAGGGTTCTCAACACAATTAAGTACCTTATCAACACGCTCGGGTGCAATAGTCGCATTAGCATCATCTGATGGAACAAGAATTTCAGTGGAGCGATGCATATTTGCCAATTGGCTTTGCTGCGATAAACTGACCTGTTTTTTTGAGGTCTAGAGCTATGAGATATGGGAATCTGCCTCCGTAGATGTTGAGGAGTACTACCCTCCGTTCGCTAGCGGATGGTCACGATGAACTTTGAATTTGTTACCAACCAATCCTCGGTTGACATTCCGCGATTATTGAGCCTGAAGCTTTTGAAACGGCGGCAAAGGTGTACATCAAGCCGTAGATGCCGCATGGTGTGTGGTGTGCATGCGACCATTCATTCCGCCATACGACTGACTTGCAGCTTATGGGTATTTAGTATTCATTGGTATTAGTGCAGTGAGTATCATTGGAGAGGAGGGTGAGGATCCGGGGAAAGATGGGGTTTGGTGGGTGGGTTGTGGTGGTGAGTAGCAAGTAAGGTAAGCAGCAGTGAGTACTTGTAGTAAAAGATCTGACTTTAACCTTTGAGGCGAATTGAGACCGTGTCATGTGGGTTACATCGAACAACCTTGCTCGCTTGTTCTCGCTGCATCGACCCCGCCGTTCCTACAGTGGACCAAAACCAAAAAAAACAAACAGTAAGGCTTTTCATCAGCCTCGCGTCACAGTGGACACCATTGGAAAAAGTACCTTACATGGTAGAATCCTCTCAATGTCTACTATTATTGACAATAACAGCAGCGACTCAGCATCCGAATATCAGGACTCGGAATCTGCTGAACCTGAACGATCAAGTAAATGGAAAGGTCCGCCTTCGACATGGCTTGGGTTGACGGCACAGGATCGTGGTGTTGTGAGGAGTTTGGAAGCTGAGAGGGATGCGGACTTGAGTGTACATTTGTATAACGCACATGCATTGAAGCAGCGAGCCAAGATTTTATCTGATGATCCTAAGGTATGGCGCATCCGGGTTGCTATGGGAAACAAAACACTAATTGTACGATAGAACGAACTTAGAAACGAATATCCCGAGGTCCCAATCGAAGATCAAATCTTTAGACCCCCAAAGATATGGACGGCTTGGCCTCTGCCGCCAGATGAAGTACCCAAATCTGGTGTAGCTGACGAGGCTGATGAAAAGTACACATACAAGACAAGGGAGGAGAAGTTTGCCAGTTCGGAATTGGAGGATGTATTGATTGGTGTCACATTAAAGTTTGCAAAGGAGCGGTTTGAGTCAAGACAATCTGCGGCTCCGGAAGACGATAATGTTACCAAGAAGGACGCCGAAGTGATTGATGACGAGGGTGAGGATCTGTCTTTTGATGGAATGGAAATAATCAAGTCGGACGACCAACAGAACGCCCCAAGAAAACCTAGCCTGCAGCCAGTGGTCTCTGCTGATGATGAGAAATCTCGTGCAATTCTACGGCCAACCGTCAGAAGTACACTTTCAAAGATTGATGAAATTCTGGTAGCACTTCATCATGCACGGAAAACTTGTCGTCGGTATTCTTTTTCTGAAGCAGAGACTGACGATGACTCTCTGAGCATGACTGGCTCGGTCTCTGCGTCAAGAAGGCCAAAAGGAAGACCACGAAAATTTGCAGACCTTCCAGATAGATCTTTGTCATCGGCACTTGAATTCCAAGATCCAGATGACCCAGAGCTGTTTCGTACAAAGCGAACACATCGTGGTCGTCCGCAAAAAGTGTACCCACGCATCGTAGGTGAAACCCAACAAGACTATCTAGTTCGCATTGCACGCATCCAGAAGAAGCCACTTCCATCTTTTGCACCCCCATTGGAGGTAAAAGAAGAAACTCTGGCCTCTCCTGAGAGAATCACAATGTCTCCTAAAAAGAGAGCTACTAGTGAGGAACGGTATGCTCGCGAAAAGAGATATGTGGGAGTGAGGGATTGGAGTGAAGTTCTTGGGTCAGCCGCTTTGGTGGGATTGCCAGAAAGTGTGCTCAAAAGAGCGACGCAGAGATGTGCCAACCTCTTCGGCGAAAGCATGATAATGAGGAGTATGATTGAAGCTCCATTTACGGATGAGGCGGCACATACAGAGAAGAAATATCAACCCGAACTCATCTCCGACCCTGGTGAAGATAGCTCTGGCAATGAGACTAGTGAATCCTCAGCTGTGTCTGAGATTCTAGAAGACATCAAACCTGCAAAACGAAACCTCTCTTTTGTATCAAACAATGTATTCTGCCCCATTCCAGACTGTCTTAGGAAGAGGAAGGGTTTCAAGCACAACACTGCTCTCAAGAAACACCTTCAATTTAGTCACAACATATCAAAAGGTCAACTCGACGAGTACATTCTGGATAGTGATGAAGAAATGGACGGTGCTGTTCATGTTGATGGATTTTTGAGACCTATCAAAGCATTCCGGAAACCGAAGCGCAAGCTCAAAGTCGCGATTAAGAAAGAGTCCAGTAGTGAGGATGAGGTTGAGTATGGAGATGGTCAAGGCAATGTCGACAGTGATGAAGCGAATGTACGTTTTGCTGCTATGGCTAGGCATGACACACTCTCTCCTGTTGGGAGGTCGGCATCAGTCGAAGATTGAGGAATTATAATGCGAACTCAGCGTCATTGAGAATTCGACATCGATTTCCATCATGAAAATATCATCCTAGAACAGGCTACCTAATATAATACAGTACAGATTCCTCGCATCTCGACTCTGTGTACAAAAAACCGTAGCCTAAAGACCGTCATCGGGCTATCAACCCAAGTGTCCAAACCAGTAACGTTCATCCTCCTTCAAGATTACATATTTCTCGTCGTCGTCGTCGTCGTCGTCGTCATCGTCGTCATCGTCGTCAGAAGGGTCAATTCCTTGAACACTCTTGCCTTGTAAGTTTGTCTGGGCCTTCACATCGTCTTGCGTCGATGATATCTCCTTACACTTAGCTCTGACTTCAGTCACTTTACCTTGTGGTTCGGCTTCAATTTTCAAACATTTTAATTCCGGCGTTTCTGAGTCCGACGGCAATTCCTCGTCCTCAATTACGGACTCCCAGTCGTTGTCTTCGGCAGCGGTTATGTATTCCAGTTCCATAAAGCTTCTCAATGACCCGGCATCCCAATCCTCGTCAAGAGATAAGCTGGATGTCGTGTGTGTTGAGCGCCCATCTTCACTGCATCGAGTGGGGTAGTTCTCGCTTATGGCATCAGACTTTAAATCCTCCTTACTTCGTAACGTTTTCTTGTTTTCGAGCCGTCTGTGTGATTGTTTTCAGCAATGCTACCTCCATTTTACTTTACAATTAAAGCAAAATGAGCGTATCTACCTTCTATTCACTTTATAGAGTGTTCCTATTACACCCATTGCCACGGTGATCGAGGTTATTGTTGCGAGTAGCATCATCTTGCTGTCCCTTTTGCATCTGCATTTGCTTCGGAGTGGGTTCATTGCTTTGAGGTCTTAGGATTCTTTTCGTGTTCTTGTGAGCTTGTTATGTAATTGAACTTCATTTCTACTCTCTGCTATCTGGTTCTGCTTTATGTTCTTGGGCTTTGGTGTGATTATCGTATGTTTCTCTTATTCACGATGGATATCATGATCACAATTCACATCACAATCATACATTTTATCCTGGTTTATTATTCAGGTTTTTGGATAACTGCTTGCATTGCTATCTGTGAGCGCTCATCGCTGTGTGGTCTTCCTTCCGTACCTATTCTCTGTGGAGCTGTGCATTTGGCGAAGCTTCCCTCATACCTTATGCCACCTGATTGTACTTTCAATTCTTGCTTTTGAGCATGATGTCCCGTTTTACTCATTAACATGTTAATCGCAATCAAAAATTGCAACTTAATTTGCGATTCAAGTTTTGATTACTGTTTGCATTGCTATCTATGAGCTGCCTTTTGCTTTGCCTCACTGATCATTTTCTCATGCTCTATCGTGTTATTATCCTTCATGCCTGTCCATGCCTATCGTACATTGTGCGATCCATTTCCGCCTTCGCCAGCATGTTTCATTATCATTGCCTCCTTCAGAGACCCAGTTCAATGCCTATCCTCTGAAGTCTCCCATTGCGCCATCATACAACCCATACCAAAGACTCCAATGCCAGATTTCCAATCTACGAGAAGAAGGGGGTGCTTATGAAAACTCTTTCGTCATCTGCGATCTTGCCTTTATCACCTCCTCTTTCCCCTCCTCAGTCAGGCTGGCCCACCAGACGTCGGCAGGGCTCGGGACGGCTGCAGCGGGTTGGACAGCGGGTTGGACTGTTACAGCAGCTTGGACAGCAACGCGCTGGGGAGAGAAGCCGCTGCCGTTAAGGACTTGAGGAGGAGGGATGCGGACAGAGGTGCTGTCTTGCTCAGTAGGTGTTGAGCTACCATTGGTGCCGGTGTTGATCTTCTGGCCGGGGGAGGAGGGGGAGGAGGTGGAGGCGGAAACACGAGTGGTGGCAGTAGGTGGAGCAATGCGGCCCTCAATTCCCCAGAGCCCATTGACGGGGTACGGAACGTTCTTTGATAAGCCAGCCAAGTGCTTGTATTTTGGCTGGCTATAGCCACGATCCTTGCCCTGGGCACCATAGCCTGAGGACGAAGAGTTGGATACAACCCCCGTATTGGAGACTCGCAGGACCGAATCGGACCGCTTGAGGCTGAGAGCTCGAGGAGAAGAAGTTGTTCGGCGACCGACATTGGCGTCTGAACCGGCGGAGTCAGAGACTGGTCCGGCGTGGTGTTGGATGCGCCTTGGGTTCTTGGTGGTGGGAGTGGCAGGAGATGGTACTTGAGCGTGGGTGTTCTCTTGGCCAGATCCAGCGCCAGATTCAGCAGCAGGGCCGCGAGGAGCCAGGCGTGCCGGATTGCGAGCGGGGATTGGTGGTGGACCTTGCTCCACAGTCTCTGCTGCGCCTGTGTCGGTGACCTGCGGAGGAAGGTTCTCAACTATCTGCAAGCCCAAAGCTTTTTCCTGCCTCGGGGCCATCTCAATGTAGTTGGAATTGGTGTTGGCTTGGCCCGCTGCGGTGTCCTCTCCGGAGTGTCTGCTCGATAGGCCACAGCCCATTTTTGCGTTGGATTTTTGGGTAGAGGGTTTGGTGAAGGGCTTAGTATATGTTTGGTTAGAAGGGTGCTTGAAAGTTGCGGTGGAAATTTGGGTGGTTGTTTGGTTGCAGTTTTGGCTGGAAATAATTTTGGTCGCGATGATTAGGTTGGGATCAGGCGCGAGGTTGTTCTCGCGATCGCTCACAATGTGCAATTGTTGGTGTGCACATGATGCTAGTGAGCTGCTCAGAATATGTAATTGTTGGTCTACAGATCAAGTTAGACGATTAAGGGCTTCATTCTGGTACTGGCTATGAAAGTGCTATATACCACCGACAGATCCATTCCCACCAAGACGAGAATTCGCACTTACAGGCTTGCGCTTTCTGCGGCGCTCGGAAGGAGATGGGAATGGTGAAATATCGCCATGTCGACTATTCAGACCTCGTCGCTCGCCCTCCTCGTCCTCACCCTCATCCTCGCTTAAGTTGGGTATAAGTGGGCCCATGATAGGCGGACCGGTATATACGCGCTCGCTCTGGGATCGCCGAAGCGGGTGCTGCTGCTGCTGCTGGTTCTGGTGGGAGTTGCTGCCGTAGTTCGACTGTGCAGATGGGCGATTAATACGCAGCGGCGCTGGCTCGAGGGAGGGGTCGTAGTCCGGGTCGGACCTATACTCTTCGGGGATCGTATAACAGCGGGAGTTCGATGATGGTGTGCGGTTACTGGCGCGTGGGTTACTGGGTCCTGCTTGGGCTGGATTTATACTTCTACCACTGGCTGTACCTGCACCTGTACTTGCGGTGCGTTGGTGTTGGTACTGGTGTTGGTTTGTGCTTTGGCTTCGCCTAGGGGTGTTTGTGTCTGTGTTTGTGCTTGTGCTTGACTGGTACACAGGAGCAGATGAATGGCGTTGCGAATTTGACCGTTGGGATGGAGGTGGATTGCTATTGTTGTTGTACGTGTATGGGTTTGTGTTTGCCGTTTGGAAGGAGTTGGGATGACCTGGTGGGAGAATAGGTTTGTTGGGAGGAATTGGAGGAGGGTATGGTTGTGCTTGTGCTCGTGTTTGTGCCTGTACTTGCTCCTTTCTCTTCTCAGCGCGGTATGCCTCCAGTCTCCTCCTCTCTTCCTCTTGCTCTTTCTGAGCGAAATACGCATCCAGTCTCTGCTTCTCAACGTCCTTCATTTTGCCGAGATGTTCCACCCTCCCCGCTCCCTCATATCCGAATGCATATCTATCCCACTCGCGAGTCGCCTCTTCTCTCTCCTCTGTGGTCAAGGTCGGGGTTGATACTACTGGCGCAGCATTTTGAGTCTCGTTCTGGGTGGGAGTCTCGCTTGCTGTTGTGCCGGTTCGGCTGGATCGCCTACTTGCGAGTTGTGAGAGCGGGCGGGTGATGGTCGATAAGGTGCGTCCTAGACGTCCTTGTGCTGGGCTTTGGGGATTGGATGATGATGATGGGATCGTCGCGGTGAAGGCTGGTGGGGCAGAAGTACTTCCTGTAGTGAGGTGCTGTTAGCAGACAGGCTGTACTTAATGATGGTCAAATAGGATTATGGATGTCTTTACCTTGAGCTCCAGTAATAGGGTTCGATGAGGGCCTTGCCGCGACTGAATATCTAGGGTTGTTCGCTGTAGGAAAACGCTATTAGCAAGATTCTTAACGGACCTCAAGAGGAGTGAGAGATGCGGATATCTTGACTTCAGCGCTGCTGTTCACTCTAATTGCTATGGCGTTCAGAGATCCAGAGGTCTTTCTTACCTTGATTTGATGTATGGGTGTTTGATGGAGTGGTCGCAGCGCTGGGAGATCTAGAAGTATTTCCTGTGGCAAAGCGCGGTTAATAAGATCTCACATGTATCGTAAGTGTAGTGAGTGTTATGGAAGTCTTACCTTGACCACTGGTTGATGGCGACTTGGCAGTGCGCTCGCGCTGCGAGTATGATCTACGAATCTTCTCCATAGTCGGGAGCATGTCTTTGAATGGAGCCATGGTGTATGGTGTATGAGTATGACTGTGCTGCTTCTATGACTATGTTGATGTGTTTGTGATTGTGACGATACTTCCGCAGTGAGTAAATAAGAACAGGAACACGATCGCTATGCGATGCTTCAATGACTGTACGTGTGTACTGCAGTGGCTGCGATGTATGAATCTCAAGTAAGTAGAATATTGACGTCTTAGTACTGAGAGGAAGTTGTATTGGGTCGTCGCAGCGGTGTGGTGTTCAGGACGAGCATAACAGATGTGAAGATCTACAGATCGAGGTGGATCAGGGCAGAGAGAGGCGCTAGGCATTAGCGTCTATTTCGTTTTGAGTGGGAGACAAGTCGGAGTTCTGGCTTTAGCTGTTGTTTGATCTGGGAGTCATGCTATGCCACAGAGTTGAGATGGCCGAGGGGTTGTTGAGGTGTCCTATTTACCTACTGTTTTGCTCCAGCCGAGTCCAAAGCCGAGGATTGGAGAAGAGGTTGGCGAGCAAGGAATGATTTTGTATGATTATTTAGAAGGACGACCTCGGGGTCTATAGCTATTATTGTTAATTTGAATGAAAAATACCAACTTTAAAGATCTCTCGCTTACGAAGAATGCACCTGCATCGTGAGCTACGAGACAGGTGTGCTTCGATTTTACATGGTTATCTGGGTCATGTTCGACCCCACATGTGAATTGAGCTACGCTATTTCTCTTCCCTTGTGTCGGATTGTCCTATGTGGTATCCTCTTTTGTGTTAACAACACATTATGTCATTCGATTCTCCGCAGGAATCCGTATAATTATCCATTCCTTGCTAGCTAGAGAGGCTCTCTGCGGTGGCGGATTGTTAATGCCCTCAGTAGAGCCATTTAACATTGAGCCTACGCGAGAATATAGTGAATTGAAATCGAATGTTGTGATTGCATATGCATCTCGTCTAAATCCACGTCTTTTATTGTGCTTATACCATTTCATGCTGTCTGCTCTTCAATTCTTCATGAACCTTTCCCGTTCTTGTCCAGCTAATCAATTCTTCTTCTGCAGTGGAAGAAGCGGATTCAAGTCAGCGGTATACCATGTTGAATCTACGTGACATTTCAGTTAATTTGTATATGATCGTTGACAGCGGTTGCGAACCCCCTTGTCTTAGCGATAATCACATGCTCGTTTACACGCTTAGGTAGACGAGAAAGCCAGACTCACTTTCGTTGTCTTTATTTTATCTTCGCACTTCCGTGTACGGAGCAGACGCTGGGCGTCAAGTGATGATTTTAGCCTCTAGAACTATGTTTCGTTTCTTTGAACCCCAATCTTGGACGTGCTTGGTTTCTGCGCAATTCCGTCCGACCACCGCATGCCATCAACTCCATCCATCAATCACACGTGATCTTGCACCAGGTCCAAGTTCCAATCCAATCGTCGGAAGCAAACACCCATTACTGTACTGTCTGTACTACTGTACTGTACAGTATTACCTCGGTATAAAGCCAAGATACCCTTACCCAGCAAAGCAACATCACACCACATGGAATGTGAATGCGATTACAAATTGATTTCCTTTCCTTTCCCACCAGAATTAAATCCATGAGAGATATTGTCACAATACAGAAAAGAAAAAACCTTGCTTGTCCCAAAAACGCCCGATCCGAAGGACTGCATGGTTTCGAGACGAAATTACCCCGACTAAGACGGGACGGGACACAAGGCTCTAGCATGCATACAGTTACTGTATTATGGAGGTCCCTAGCGAATGTTTATTTATTTATTTATTTATAGCTGTGATTTATTGAATATTTCCCCCTTTCCCTGTCTCAACTCATACCCACAACCAGAACCAGAACCAGAACCAGAACCAGAACCAGAACCACAACCACAACCACAACCACGACCACAACCACGACCTCGACCTCAACCTCAACCTCAACCTCATATTTCCTCCTTAATAAATGTCCAAGTGAACCGTAAATCCAACTACCAAGATCTCCGTTGTTTCTCCACCCGCGCTTCACGGTTTCACACAGCGCACAAAAGTTTCATTCCATCCCACCTTCACCACTTCCACTTCCACTGCCGTACATGAAAACGCCTATCCGCAGGCAGACTGCCACTTTGGCGGTACACCTGTTCCACCATGCGGGCAACTTATTGGGCATCCCCAGCACCACATCACCGTATTCTGGAGCCGTGGCGTACTAGCCGAGGCCTCATTGGTGTGTGTGCGGTGCATGTCTCAGCCGCAAAGAGGGTTTGGATGTCCCTTTTCGGTTTGGAGGTACACAATGGGTTGGAGCCGCTTGGCGTTCTGAGGCTGATGCTTGTGGGTTGGGTAGCTTTGGTGGGTGCATGCATGTCAGTGCTATCCTGTGCGAAATGTTGGTGGTGTTTTTTGTTCTTTTGGTGGAGGAGAATGTGATTGTGGAGGTGGTGGTGCTGGTGGTATTTAATGGGTCGATCTCCCCATCCAGCGATGGTGGAAAAGTTGTACCTGTATACTGTATCTTTCTTGCTTTGCGACTACCTGCAATTTTTTCACATTTCGACAAGTGTTGACAACTAAGGTATTCATTGAAATATGGCAGAACATGATGTTGCTGAGGGCCGGACGCCGACGTGGGTGCCCATTGTACTGGGTCTCCAGTTTCTCCTAACAGTCATCATCTTTGGAATGTGCATCTACATCATTCACGGCGTATACTTCGATACACTCGGCTTCGTCCTCTTCCTCGTACGTCCGATTTCCCCACCTCACTCACCATCTCTCTCCCACTCGCACTCCCAATCCCACAAGAAAGAAAAAAACACATCACTAACAAAGCATCTCCCAGTGTCTCCTAACATGGCTCCTCATCGCCTTCAACGTCTGCACACTGTACGTGTCGTCGCTAAAGAAATTCCGCTTCCCCTACGCGGGCCTCGCCACCAGTGCATTGATGGTCATCTTCTGGCTCGCCGCCATGGGTGCCGCCGCCGCGCTCCGAGCCTCGTTTAAATACACCGTCACCGTCCTGGGGTGCTCAAGCGACGGCTCAGCCATCAACGCGCATACATGCGAGGTTGCAAAGCGGGGTTTGGAGAAAAGAGCGGCCGTCGCGGGGTCGACCGGTTTGGCTGTTATGAGCGCAATCGCCGGGTTGTCTGCGCTTGTCTTGTGAGTATTCTCCTGTGCGAACCGAGTAGCACCGAGGACCAAAGCTAATCCTATATCACAGAATCTCGTACATCGCCTGCCTCGTCATCGAAATCATGGCCTGGAACGCCAACCGCTCGCACACCTCCCCCTCGGGCGGAAGCACCATCCCCCAAAAGGAAGGCGAAGCCGGTTATGAGGGCTACAGGATGGAGCAGCCTGTGCAGCAACAGCACCAACAACCACAACAGCAACCATACTACGAGGCTCAACCCCAGCAGGGATACGCACAGCAGCCTTACCAGGGAGCTCCTACGCCGTCGCCCGCACCACAGGGGACCTATGTCCAGCAACCTGCTCCACAGCCATATCAGGGTGCACCGCCGCCAGCTACGTATGAGTTGGGGCAGAATGCGCAGCAGCCTCCGCAGCAGCAGCAGGGACATCCGTATAGTGGTGCAGGGTATTAGTAGATGATGGTGATGATGATGAGCGTGGTGACGGTGGTGGTGCTTTGAATGGGTGAATCGCAGAGTTTGGTGTTAATTGCAGGTCCTTGGGAGGGAATTGGTGCCACGGGTGCGATGCTATGATTTATATACCCAGCATTTTATACCTTGTACCAACCATTCAAAATAGCACGTTAGTGCGAGAGCGAAGGCATGGCTGAGCGTTTATGATTTAATGAAGTAATAATATTCTGCAATTTGCTTTTCCTTTGACTTTGTGTGAATCTATTGAGACTAGGCAAGCTGTTTTTTTACCATCACTAAAAGGCAGAAAACCCAATGCCACTTCTGAATCCACACTCTTCTACAATTCCTCAAAGTCATCATCTGTTCGTCTATGCAAAGCACAACGCTCACAACACAACATCCCCTCCATTCAAACCGACATCCCAACCCCTCGCTTAACGAACCCCTCAATACTCTCCAACCCACCATGAACAGCTACCACCTCGAAATTCAGGAAGCTAGATGCTGTTGCTGATGTTGACTTCTGCCTTTCTCGTCTTATCAGTTTATGCTATGCTCTGTTAGGTTGGTTGTGAGACGCGACGAGGTGAGCTGGGGATGACTTACGGATTTCGTGTTTGGACTTGTTGCTGTGCCTTGATAGGTCTGTGATGATGAATTGTTCTTGTGTTCTGTTCGTACTTTTTCGGCGTCTTCATCTTCTTTCTCCATGTGCCCATAATGTCGAGCGTCCTCACTCTCCCTATTGATATTCATCCTTGTCTGAATAGCAACATGCCCCTTCTCTACATCTCCACCAGTTCTTCCCATCTCTAACTTCTCCTCCTCCTCCTCCTTTTCCTCCTCTAGCGGCACCAACAAGCCCCGCAAAGAAGGCCCGAACATCTCGTCCAGATCATCCAAGGCTTCATTGTCTCGCTTATCTGCGCGCGTGAGTTTGCGCTTTTTAGGCTTTTTGCGCCGCATGGCGAGAGGAGGGGTGGCGATGGTTTTTGGTATCGGTATTGAGAGTGGAAGTGGGAGCGAAGTGGGAACGGGCAGCAGAATTGGCACGGGAATCGATGGGGACTTGGGGACGGAGATGCAGATGCAGATGGGAGCGGGAATTGTGAGGGCAACGGGAACGGTGCTGGCAACGGAAGCGGAAACGGAGAGAGTGTGCATTTTGGTTGTTTGTTTGTGAGATTGTGGGTTTGGTTTGGTGGTTTCGGTTGCGTAGATGTCAGTTGCTGGACTTGGAGGCAGACGTAGAGGTAGAGGTGGGAGTAGAGGTCGAGAGACTGGAAGCATGCCGAGATTCGCGTGTCGTTGTGATTGTGACTGCGGTCGTGTTCGTGCGTGTCTTTGTAAGCGTGAGCCTAACTGCGATCGCGATGACTCTGATAATTCCGAGAGATCTGCCATGATTTTCGATATCATGGATGTTGTTGCTATGATGGTGTTGCAGTGTGGATAGAAGGTGAATTCATCGAGTGAGTTAGTGTTCGTGGCGCGTGATTATTGCTTTCACTTTCTACGAAAAGAAAAGGAAAGGGAAATTGACTAGGTGGAGGAAATCCGAGACAAGACTACTAATTCTTCAATGTTTTGAAACCATGTTGTTGCTGAGGTCGAGATATCATCAATGGACGCGAAGAAAAAGGCGGTGGCAAAAGCTTTCGAAATTTTCGATAACCTGAGCGCGCCGCCCTCATGGCTTCAACAAATTCAATTCATGCACATCAGTTCGCCGGAGAGAAGTTAAATTGAAGTTGGCTTTGTATTAGCTCTTTGGTGTTCCCCTCCAAAAGTATTGCATTGCCCCTCAACTAAGTAAGTGATGCCAGTAATTGCTCTTTCGCTTAGCTACAACCTTTTCATCCACAAGCGACATCAAGAACTTAGCCACCAATCTTCCCGAATTTCTTTTCCTGACAGTTGCAATATCCCCTATTGGTGATATAACAAGCGGTTGGTTTAAGTCTGTTAGCTCATCATCTAAGGAAGCCAGTTAATCTAGTTTGTCAACCGAACAAAATAGGTAAGCTTGTAATGCACTTACAAGAATTCACAATCATCTCTGCGAAGCCCCGAATCAAATCAACCTGCACTTCATGTTTTTCATAACCCGCCTCTTTCACAAAACCATCTAAAATGTAATCCCTTAGCGGATTTCCATCCCGATGTGTGCGATACACGAGATGGAAAATATCCGTGATGTCCCCAAACACCGTCTCCTCCAAGAGCTTGCACACTTCCGCAATTCCCGCTGAATTAGGAGGCTGTTGGGAGAAAAATTGGGGTGTAGTCCCCGTTATGGCGGCGATTTGTAGTTCCTCGATGCATACACACAGAGCGAGGATGACGGGAAATGATATGAACCACGAGGAGCGTGTGCGCAGACGAATATTTTTTTCGAGTGGCTCGAGGATCTTGGGGATGGTTTCTTGCAGGATTTTGGACATCAGATGTTTGAGTTGGAGATCGAGGAGCCGGGAGGTTGTTTTGGCGGGGGTTGAGGGCTCGCTTAGCTGGTGTGATGATGTTGGGCTGGGAGGAGGGGAGAGGTCGAGGTAAGCAATTTCTGGGAGATGTTGCATGCACGCTAGAATTGTGTGCACTAACAGGCATTCCTTCAAAATCTGTAAACGTATTAGCTATGGGTTACAACTTGGAAGAAGTCGAGGATTGAATCGACATACAGCTATAAGATCAGAAGTACCATCACGATAAAACCGAAGCAAATTATTCATCGTTTGGTCTGTAACTGTGATATTAATGGAGTTATTTAATGGCGTAACGGAAGTTATCAATTGATCCAGGACACCGTCTAGGTATTTCGATGTTTCGTTTTTCGGCTCTTGAATATCCATCATTAACAGACCGACTGGGATACTTCTGATGCCTCGTTGCTCGTCGATTTCTTGAGATGACTCTAGTAATGACTTTGGCTCAAAAACGTTGACTTTCATCGTCATGGTACAAGTGCTTCCATAGTTGATCTTTGCTTCATCTGCATGATCCAAGAACCACACTACATTTTCAGTGATGAAAATTTCGATCGAGGTTTTCTTCAATGGCAAGAAGAGGAGAGCTAAATGTCAGTCAGTATTGGGCTTCATACCCGTAACGTTTTGCTTACCTGGGCTGAACAATGAATTATATTCTTTGAATCCAGTACGAATGCAGCGCGTCATCAACAAACTAGTATCTTTCCGTCGCTGACATGCAACACATACATCTCCATCTGAGCACTAGGAAAAGTCAGCAATAGTAAGTGCAATGCCTTCGGATTTATATACAGGTATCTTTTGGCCCCAGCAGTTCCAGCACGACTTTAGCCTTCTCATAGCTCGCGCTTTCTCCGCTGTCGCTGGGCTCAGCCTGCCTTTCCTAATCCCGGATCTTGATCGCCCAAGACTGGATGTCGATGACATGACTTTAAGACCACCGTTGACCAAGGTCATGTTTTCCCAGCTTTGGGTAGCTTTCCAAGAAGGACTGGTTGATGTGAAGGTATCCGAAAGATAGGCAGACGGATATGAAGGGGTAGTGGCAGGGGCTTTAATAGCTAGCCATGGATTTATTTCGCCTGATGCATCTGTGATGTCAAGGAGAGTATTGTATGTCATCTTCTCTAGTTTCGCTAGATTGAATCTCTGTATGAAGAACCCATTGAAAGTGCGGTCAGGAAGGAGATTGGATGATAATGGAAGCAAAAACTCTTTGGACCCTTTAACTCCCCATGAATGCCAATCGCTCGTCCGCAGCATTGATCGGGTATCCTCTACAGATTGTGAGAAACTGACATCGCTCCTATCAAAGTCTTCGCATAATAGGTCTGATTTCGATGACCAGCAGAACACACTGACAAGAGCTTTGTATGCACTCTGAATCCTTACGGAATCAAACTTTACCCTTGCACGTCTGCTTTCACTACATCTCCGTTGCTGATCATCGAAAGAGCTTAAATCTACCAGCAAACTCTTGATAATACTGAGTAGAAGAATAGAGTATAGGCAAGCCAACTGCTTCTGACCTGTAAGCTTGCCACGATTTGCGCAGAGGCTCTCCATATTATCTAGAAAACTCTTGAAATCATCGCGGATATCAACAGACTCTAATATTATTGGAGCTGCGTCTTCATTCGGGGCGAGCAGTAAGCATTCACATATTTGCTTCTCGGCAAGGTACAAATCAACAATTTTGGGAATAAGTGCTTGTGCTTGGTCAAAGATCTCCCATTCAATCTGTATTGTAAGAATCAATCAGCGATAGGATCTGGGTTAACTTACTTTGTTTGAACAGTAAAACTTTTCTCCCAATCGCAGTAGGTTATATGGATTATATCCAGTCTCACACTTGTACTCGCTTGCAGTCGCCACTACCCTTGATAAACTCAATTTGGAATGCCACGTCTTCAGTCTTTCTTCAGTTATCGTCTTATCGATATCGAGTCCTCCTGAGTCTTGATGCGCTGCGCCCGGAGCAAGGTCGCTCGTTGTTTCACACGTCGCAAACTTACCCCAGCCTTCCTCATATAGGCCTAAAGCATAGGGAAGTCTGCACATATATGCAGGAAATGACCGCAGCACCTCCTCGTTCACATCTCTGAACTGCCGTGAAGGTTTGAACGTAATCTCCATGCTGTTGAAACTTGTATTCAAAACCGATGAATATCTTGTGGTGAAGAAAAGGTGACCTTATTCAATTCTTATTAGCAGGCATCTTATACAAAAAGGGGAAAAGTAAGTACCTGGTAAGAGAAACTCGCAAAGGCCCTTCAATGGGTCTCGAAAGCATCCAAGTACTTTCCAATAGTCATGCTCGTTGTCATTGCTTTGTACGGGACATAGGGAGCAGCGTTCATTTGAATTGCACTTCTATTGGTCAACAACCTTTCACTAGAAGCTGCGGAATTATAGCCATGCCTTTCTTTTCAATATCTTGCATCGCAAACATGGATTTCTCTCCCTAAGATCTGTGGTACTGTTTTCCGACTTCCCAGGTTTGATCTGATTCTGAGCAGATATAAGATTACCCGAGACCGGCTCGGATATCTCAGACGGATTTTCAGAGGCAGAGATGGATCTGGAAATAGGGATAGTTTTACGATAGGATTGTAATGCCGGTCCTATTGCCGATGCTGATGCTGATGAGAAGTTGATAATCCCCGACTTCAGCCACCTGTCGAAAGTCTCGCCCTCTGATTTTTTCCCTTTCAAGACATCATTTTGAGTTCTTTTCATTATAACTGCAGACACGAAGAGTGCAGTAAAATGAAAGTGAGAATAAAGACGGACCACTTCGAGCGATTAATTCCTTGGATGATTTTATTTTCTCCCGCAAAACACGACATCGTTCAGGCAACGGAGGCAAGGAATCCGGAAGATCTTAAATATTAGTCTTTAGTAAATGGCTCGGAACAATAGAGATGATGCCTATGAACTCACTCGTTTTTACAAAATCTTCCAATGTTCTCAGCTGCTGTGTCAAAATGGCCTCCTCGTGAGCAAGATTCGGGGTGGTATCCAGCACGGTCGCATCTGTCATCTCTGCATCGCCACCCGGACGTGCTACAATATCTTTTCGCGATGCCATGGCCTTTTTGTGGTAGTAAACATGCATACATGATGTTGAGGAAGTTGATGGATACGTAAAGGTTAAGCTAAAGGTAAGATTACCTACCATTAGCTTAGGTACAGTAGGTAGGTAGGTAGGTAGGTAGGTAGGTAGGTAAGGTTTGAACGGGACATGGAATGGAAGTCACGGGGTTCAGGATATTCATGCCTGACTTTCAAGGTTTCCACCGGAGTCTCTCTCTCTCTCTCTCTCTCTCTCTCTCTCTCTCTCTCTCTCTCTTTCTCTCCCCCTCTCCCTCTCCTGCTGTACAGTACCGATCATCTCACCCACTCACTCATACTGTAAGATATTGTTTTGCCGCCGCTCTATTCTCGTCACCGCTGCCAAGCGAAGCTAAACACCAAATTGGTCACCGATGGTGTGTGATGGCCACGTCGACACACCTCATATACTTCCACCAATCTCGATCCTTTGCACACACACCACTTGGATGTGAGCAGGGGCAAAGCAAGTTTTGGTTTGATCCTTCGATACTCGATGAGGATTGGCTTCTCTGCATCTTTGCATGTTGCGCTGAGGTAGAATCCTGGCCGTCTCTCGCTGCCGCCGTGGTCACCGATCCTTCTTTCAGCACCGATTATTCGTCGCTTATTCCCCCTTCTTTTCCCTTGATGGTTTTGCACTTTTTATCTTTTTTATGTTTTTTATACTTTTATGCTCTTCCTCTTGTCATCTGTTCATGTTTTTCTGTTGCTGCCTGAATGGAACCAATGAGCAGATATATATATGTGTGTATGTTAGTGACTTGTTGGGGTAACCTACAAATTTCATGTCATAAGGTATGTCATAAGGAGGGCCCTCTGTGGCTTAACTACCTTAACTACCTTAACTACCTTACCTCCCTTTAACTTCTCATGGTTCCCACACCTCTCTTCAACTTCGACCACCACTTCCTTTCATTTTGGTTCTCCGTATCTCTTCTCTTCTAAATATTTGACTACACAATTTCTTGGGTGTTCAATTCGCGTTCTAGCTCGTAGCTAAGCCTTTTCACATCAACTCTTCCCCTGTCATTCACCAGCAGCAGTACGGACATTGTTTTTGAACCTCTATCAACTTGAAATTTACACTTTGAGGTATCAAGACGGTTGGATATCTTTGAAAGAGAGCCTTTGTTGTCCTATAAGCCATGCCGAGTGAGCTTCTATGCTTTGGCACTTCATGAACTCGCTGACCATTACGTCAGACTTCATGAACGTTTCGGCTGCCGATGTCACTCAGCACATTGTTCCATCATCGACATCTCTTTCTTCCTTTGGACGTCCAGATATGCTGGAGCTACAGCCTACTACTGGAACTCAGGGCATAGCCTCTGAGTCTGCCAAGCTACACAATACTCAGCAGCTCCAACCTTCAGACATTCAGAACACTAAGGCTTCGATCTCAGCCAGGCTGTTGACAGGCGGGGCACATTCCCAGAATAACGTTGCCGTTGATCAAGACGCTGACCTTCGAATCAATATCTCTTGCTCCCCGTATGACAACATCGACCAAGTGCATGGACTTGGGGAGACGAGCAATCCGCGCCACACTATGCTCATCGACTTTGAACATAGCCGAGACACTGCTGTCACTTGCTACTACCGCCATTGTTTTCACCACCGACCAGTGTCTGCTATTAGCATGAATTTGCAGGTCCAGTCCAGCATCGTATCAATGGCGCTGAATGACCATGATCTCAACGTGGTTGGCCTTGACTCTTCTGATGATCCTGAATCCACCAACGAAACTTCATTGAACAATGTGTCATCAGCCAACTTACCGACCTACTCGTCTCATCAAACCTATTTTCACCATCTCGACCGTTTGGAGCGCACTTGGATCGGTGAGCCCATTGCTGTTGACTATGGAAGGACCGTGATGTCGTCCGAACTTCTTGAAGTCTTGAAGACACTATGAGATTTCTTGAGAGAATGTAGGTAAGACCCTCATACTAGTCCAGAACACTTGCTCACAATACATCTTAGTATTCCCAAGGACGATGCATCTCTCCATCGCTTCACGACTTAATGTTTCATGTTTACGATATCTACACTTCTACATTTGTACCACGGCTCTATGTAGACGCTTTAGAACTTTCCCTTGGCGTGCAGGTTTCGCGCAAAAGTCTAAGACGTCTTATTTGCAAAAGCCTCGCTCTTACGTTTCGAAACCCGAATTTTTGTATTACGTTTTTTTCTTTTAGGGAGGTTTCCATCCATACAATGCAGGATAACATTACGCGGGAGTTTGAGCAAGCGAGGAAGAGGAGGAGTATTTTGGCGTTGGCGTTGGCGTTGGCGATGGCGACATTTTGTCTTTTTTATCAGCAGCAGATATGCTAGATTATTACCTACTTAAGGTAGCTGAGGTGGTTAGAATCAGCCGAGAAGGGGGTCAAGTCACATGACTCAACCTAGCCTTCGTGCTTCCATTCTTGAGGCACGACATGTGGGCATAAAAGCGCTTCGTCTACCTACTACCTTTAGTCCATGCAAAGCAGAATTTCACACTCTACTCGTTTCGACTTGGCTTCTTTCTGTGAGTCGTACATCGGGGAGTTGGCCTAGGTAGGTAGGTAGCTATAGGGCGTAGCGCGTGACCTAGCTTTCGTGCGTTCAGGAGCCTTTGTGTGTATGAGGAATGACGTAGGCTAATCTTTCGCATTACACATGATCGAATTGACGTTGCCTACCTATTGTTAGGTTACGCGACTTAACTCTCGACCTCAAAGTCTAACTGACCACAGAAGAGTAATTCTCAGCCCCTCAAAAGCAACAAAGAAAGCGTTCAACCCGCATTCCATTCCATTCCAGTCCACCCAATTCAACTCGATCATTGACTTACCTGTCCCTCCAACAAAATCTACACCTCGCGAAGGCCCTGTCAAAGATACCGCTATTCTATGATGCCGTTTCACATATGCTGTGCCGTATAAAATACCCAGGACGAGGAGGAAGAAAAGAAATTCGATTTCGTCGTTGCTGAAAGAACAGAGCAGCGAAGAATAGCGAGATGAGGGGACCTGTGAGAGAGAGAGAGAGAGACGACGACGACGACGATACGGACAGTTTTGAATTGCATGGCAAATTCATCGGCTTCGATAGGGTGTTTGTTGGATGAAGATTTAAGTTGAGCAAGTAATGATTGATACGTTCAGTACAATGTAATTTACCCTCTCTTAGACTTCAGCAAACACAGCATTCCAACTATCTCGCAAAACGAGAAAATCAAAGGCCGTAGACTAAATGAATCCACAGAACACAAAACGAAATCACATCCCTCCTTCCATCCATAGTAGCGCACCTACCTCACCTCACTTCTTTACTTTCCCACCTCCCCTCCAACACCCCCACCCCCAAAGCGAAACTGAGCCCAGCTCAAACTCCCCTCCGGCAAAGTCCACACCAACTCCCCGGCATCCACCCCCGCAGCCCCAGCAGCAACGTACATCGGCAGGATATGCTCGAGCGACGGATGTGCCTGCCTCGCGTCACTGCGCTGCATGAGTTGTTGCATCTTCGCTTCGCGCTCTGTAGCTGGGAGAGATGACACGGCTTCTTGGAGGGCGGAGTCGAATAAGATTGCGTATCTATTGTAACATGTGAGTTGGGATAGATGGAAGCGAGTTGGCGGAGAGGAAAGTGGTTTGAGATGAAATGAATGGGTGAAGTTAGGAGAGAGAGACTCACGGCATAGGCTTAGACATAGCTTGACCACTTCGTCGTGCAGCACGGAAATCATAGAGATTATGGACAGCCATACCAGCTCCGACGATGAGGATGCCTTCATCTCTTAGACTCTGGAGAGCTTGACCCATGCGATAATGCTGAGTCGTGTCCTCACTGTCGAAGATGGAGACTTGAATGATTGGGACATCAAGTGGGTTCTTCTTCGGATCGAACGCTTCGCTTGTGTTAGCACATGACTCTGTCGCTACCCTATTTACAAATGAAGAGGTAAACAAACCGACAATAAAACCCGCCCAAACACCATGATCCAATCCCCTTTTCACTCTCTCAACCTCTACACCTACACCCTCAAGCAATCCCGCCACCTTCTCAGCCACCTCAGTACTGCCCTTATATGGAAATTTAACCTCGTAGTAATGTTTTGGAAAGCCGTAGAAATCGTAAATGATGCTCGTGTCCTCTGCGGCGTTGATTTGTACCTTTTTGGGGTGGGCTTGCCAGTGGGCGGAGAAGACGACGATGGCCTTGGGTTTGACCTTGGTGGTGATTTCGGTGCCAATGGCTGCTAGGCGGGCGTACGCTGGGTGGTCGACATTCTCGATGGAATTGGGACCGCCGATGCTGAGGAAGTAGACGGGTGTTCGAGGGGAAGACATGGTATTTGTTATTTGAGGTGATATACGTGTGATTAAGTTATTCCTTTGAAAGATTTGATAATGATAGATGATGGGAAGCAAGCAGCTTGAGATCAAGACAGCGAGGTATATATACATTGTATGAGTACGGAGGGGCTGTTAGCACAGAACTGTGTTCTCATCATCACTTAAATGCACATTGCGACTAACCGCGGTGACTCGTACCGCACTCGCATTCGTAGTCTTAGCAATTACATCGATGAGGAGATACTTGGGATAGTTAATTGAAAGCCAGCCAATCACATCTGTTCATCACCTGTGCATGAGGCTTGACGTGCCCTGCTTGGCGCATCAGCGCGCGCGATTTGTGGGTCCAAAGCTTCCTCGACAGGAGCAAAGTATAGAAATTTTGAGCTGATGCCAAAGCATTTCGCAAGTATTCACTCTGATCCATAAGCAGTATGCAGCTGGAAAGAAGGTCATAGCATGGAGTAAGCCCAAGGTCATGATAGCAACGAACTCACTCTTCAAACCAGCAAGACCAGCACATTATTGCCTTCAGCCCTGAAACAAGATGCGATATCCCAATCTAGATTGGGCTCATCTCTTCTCCGCCATACTCTTTGCATGATCTCGAGTGCTTTGCGTGCGGTACCGAAGACACTTGCCGGCTGCATGACTTCTACCAATGTATGAAAGAATTGCTCCTGTTCCTGCTCGGCGACGAAGCCTGCGATACAGAATGGCCAAAGCATTGCACGCACTAAAGCAGGAGGAAGCCCTTGATTTGACAATAGCCCAATGATTTGAGCCACGTGATAGCGGCTTTCGTTGCGAGCTGAGTTCCATCCAGACACAACAACAAGCAGGTAAATGAGCGCTGCATGACCCCAGATACTGGTAGTTAATATAGTCTGGTGGTTAGGTAGCCGAGGCAAATTTTGCTGGAAGAGCTCGAGTAGGCCGAGAGGTTCCTTTCGGACAGTTCCTGGATGTTCCTCCAACGACCTGAGATGGCTTTCCAAAAATTCCTTAATAACAGCACCTCGGCCCGCCAGCTTTATTCCATCAAGATTTCCTGATCTCTTGCAATCTTTTTTCCATGCATCAAGCAGAGCTATCTCTGCAATTTGCAACATCACCCAATTTTGACAGCCCACAACCGTCTCGAAATTAATAGCCGGGCTGTCGCCCGCAAGGAGATCGTCACGGTAGCTATAAATTCGAGGCTGCTCTTGGGAAATAGTGCTGGCAATGATATCATCGAGTATCAGGAGAGAAGATGAGAATCGGAATGCAGCCTGTTCAGCACTTGGAATCTGGGCTTCCTGAGCTGGCAAAATCTCAGCATCTTGCCTCAGACGATCCAAAACAGTATGAAAATTGGACTTGAGATCTAGTGATTCAAAGCCAGCACCAATTTCCATAATTCGACTGAACAGGGCGATTGCAGCATCTAAATGTAGCCGGCAGTTCTCGAAGCCAGACACTGCAATTTCAAAACGCTGTACTTGCATGATGCTGGACAATATTCGAACAGCTCCATGGAGGTGATCTTTGATACCCAAGGCAATGATAACTTGCAAAGACTGTCGTAAGATCTCGAAAGCGTCCTTTGCTTGGTCAAGTACTGTTTCCCATCCCGGATTCTGGATAGCAGGTCCTTGAGCGAGAGCGTAGAAATATGCACTCTGGCACAAAGTAGCTCTCCGCATCACTGGACTGCTCATCATCATTTCTAAAACCCATGCTCTGCCACCTTGAAGTAGAGAAGGTTTGTAGAAAGGAAAGAAGAATGGAAACACGTGTTCGAGATAGAACATAACCAGAATGGTATCTGAACGTGAAAAGGGTAGCCGCGCACTAGAACTCTGGCCAGCAAGTGAACAGTCCGTTCCTCGCTGAGATGGTGGATTCACCTGTATAGGTGATGGGTTCGTTTCCTCGTCGTGACGTTTTGACGTTGTGTTCATCCATTTGTCGCTTGAAGTGATGGTGGGACGTCCTGCACGACGAAGATACGCGTTCTCTTTCACCTCGTGCTTGATCCTTTCAGCCATTTCCCCTTGCTTGATACCGCCATCCATCCACTCTGGCTTCTCATTTCCATGATGACAAGTGATAAGAAGTCCACTACAGACATCGCAAACAGGAAGTCTTGCGTCGCATTTCTTGCGGCGGAGTCGGCATGTCCAGCAGCCATGAGGGCTCTTGACCGTCAAGTTAGAATGGCTGTAAGATAAATCCATTGGTTCACCCATTGCCGCGCAAAGAACTAGTATTTACAGTAGATGGAGATGTACATTTTCTTGTGATGTCTTGGACGTTTACATTAAAACATGTACGGTTACGGCAATCGACATATCCACTAGTCTCGTTCCGGATTAAGGTTTCTCCGCCGCAATTCAATATCGACTACACTCGGGGTCGGTACTTGGTCATTGAACTTTCTTCTCCATTATTGCTTGAGATATGGATATTTCATTCTAGAATCTTGTTCTTTCGACTTTTAATCAGTATGGATTGATATTTCCAAGCGGATGCTTGCCACACGGCAACATGCTAATGCGCTACGGCGACCTTTCAGGCACTTCCACCATAAAGCCGTGCCGTGAATTTTAGGGATACTCTCTTGTTCCCTTTGACCGGAAGATGCACACTTATCTGTCGACTTAGTGGGTACGATCAGTCTATTGAGTTCTCGAAGCAAGACGAAGGATTAGCTGGACGCGTGGTTTGGAAGGCCGAGCGTTGAACTCTGTACCTCACTGAGCTGTGGGTATGGATATGGATGATCCAAACCAAACAACTCTTGAAGGCGTTTCTTTGGCCACATGCCCTTTCACGGGGTATGGGGAAGTCAGCTGAGGAACAAGTACCAAGGTAGTGAACTTCCGATGAATCCGAACTTCAATTTCATACGGTATCCTTGAGAGTGTGTATTCGCTGAATATTATCTTGACTCGCGGAGAATGAAAGAACATGCTGCTCCGAAGGAGCTCTTGCATTCATCGCAGACGTCCTTCTTTCACGGGGAGTTGTCCATGGCGGGTTGCCCTGCCTATGGATTATTTGGTTGAGTCTTGTTGTACAAGTCTGTGTGGGCTTTGAGTTCAACATGACAGCGGTTTATAAGACTTACCATTCGTTTGGTCAAGCTTACGAGTAGTTGAATCCCCACAAAGAAAGAACTTCTCCTCTGCGGAGGTCATTCCTTTAGGAATTCATATGTCAGTATCAGAATCCGACAGTTACAAAGAGCCGATTTTCTTCGAGAATTCGAATCATCCAAGAACGGAACTGGGAGAAAGTGACAAATTGTTGGTCCAGGCACAGTATCCACTGAAAAGGCTTATTTGAGTGGCTGATTTTAACTTTTTCTTCCAAAGCTTATTGAACTCCGTATTCAAACATGAAAGTAAGTTGTATTTTCGGCGAAATCTTGTTGTTGTTCTAACGGTATGTAATCCACCAGCGGCTCTCAGATCTATTTTATACCTGCAAGAAGTCACATATACCGACACTGATCTTTTGTCGCACGTCGTGGTTTCAGAACACTATATTAAATGCAGGGCTTGATTCGTTGCAACCCAGGGTGGCGACGGAGACTAACAGTGGATCTTATGGATCTCATCCGTGCAAAAAAATCAAAACTTCTAGAAAATTGCAATTTTTTTCTGGAATTTTGGTTACTTGGCAGCAAATGCAATTAGCTTTGCTTCGTCTTGAAGTCTAAATCAGCAAGCGGAAAAGGCAGTAAGTTTGGATGAACATCTTCATATATTCATCCTGTCCGGAACATGCTCGGATAATTCGGCACTTTGAAAGCATGGATCGTGCATGATAGCAAGCGAAGCTCGAGCACAAGACAGACAGTTTCAGGTCCTCAGATTCTTCACTTCACTAGAGAGAATCGTTTCTTGAGAACGATACGAGCTTCGTGCTTCGATGACCCGAATCAACAGGCAACGGTCAGATTCTCCGAGCAGGTATCTCCTCTTAGTCTACTGTACCGCACGGAGGTAGCGGAAAGATCTTCATTTTGTCCCGCCACCTTCATCATTTTCATCATTGGGCGCTTTCAAGCTTTGCCAAGGATAACCCTGGCGTGTGTGCCAAAAGCCAATTGAAAATCGAAATGACTTCGGTACTTCGTCTATGATAGGCACAGCTTGCATTCAAGTGGTCATGAATAATGATTTCCCCCCCGTCAAACTAGATCAACAAAGAAGCTCAATAGAGAGGAAGAACCTCAGCATTTCTTGTGTCGTCTCGACAGACAACGGCATACTCGTACGTTATTCTCTTGGTATTGAGTGCCAGCCCTCGGATATGACTCGGGACATCGGATGAGCTGCTTGCCACTTTCACTTTGAGTGTTTAGAAGCCGCCTTGATGGCTGTTTTCACAGTCCGAGGCTCACTCGTTCCTTGATGGATGAAAGGAACTTGAACCCCGGAAATGAATTTGTAAACACGGCCCTTTAGGTCCACAAATACTTCCCCAGACGACATGAAGACAAACCAAGCTGAGTGGGCCCATACAGGCACCTCTGACATGATCGGGGCAATTATTGGCATTGAGATTGGCTGAAGTCATGGACCCGTTAGCTGTCCTTGACCAGTTGAACAGGTTGGCCCATGAGTTTCTCAGATTTGCACCTATCCGTCGATGCTTCCTTCTCCATGTGGAGAAAGTCAGCCAGAGGACATGTTTCCTGTTCTGATTCTAGCTTGGTTGACTAAACTGTCTTTTGAGCTTCTTCCGATGAGATTTGTATCCACACGGCAGCTGTGTTGATCAACCCCGGAAATTTTGCTGTACCCCATCATCCGGAGAGCGAAAAAGTGGTATATATTCACCTTCCCCATCTCTTTGATATTGAACGAGACTCAGTTCGCATCTGCTCACCTCCGTCGACTCTACTAACCCGTCACAAGCGAACCCTTCTCAAAAACCATTTGAGTGAAGAGACACAATTCGCAACGCGACATAAGCGACAGAACAAACATCACAATGTCCGACAACTATAAGACAGAAGAGATGGATCACGCCACAACAAATGGAAATGGCAATGTTAATGGTAACGGTCACACCAACGGCAACGTCGTTCCAAATCAGCGTGTCCCATACGATTATGGAGGAAATCCTCTTGCGCACATGAACACCGGAGATTCTGCCAGGTTCCCAGCTTTCGGTGGTGAATTCCAACCAGGTCTTTACCGCCCAACTACCGAACGCAAGTTCGCTAATCCTGCTCCTCTTGGTTTGAGTGCCTTTGCTCTTACCACTTTCGTCTTGTCCTTGATCAACATTCAAGTGAGGAACTTATCCGAGCCAAACATCGTGGTTGCGCTCGCGTATGGCTATGGTGGATTGGTTCAATTGTTGGCAGGCATGTGGTAAGTTTTCAAATCAAAGATCAATGAGGGACCTATCTAACATACACAAAAGGGAAATGGCAGTTGGCAACACTTTCGGTGCCACCGCTCTATCATCCTACGGTGGTTTCTGGCTGTCTCTCGCGATCGTCCTGACACCTGGAGGATTCAACATTGTTGCGTCCTACGAAGGCACCGGAGCAGGGGTTAACGATTTCAATAACGCGTTTGGCTTCTTTCTGATGGGTTGGTTCATCTTCACCACCATCTTGTTGCTTTGCACGCTGCGCTCAACTGTCGCCTTCTTCATGCTGTTCTTCACGCTTGACTTGGCTTTCCTCTGCTTGAGCCTTGGTCACTTGTATGCGGACGCTGCTGGTGCTGGCAACAGCTCGCTGTTGAAGGCTGGTGGTTATTTCGGCATTTTCGCTGCCTTTTTGGCATGGTATAACGCTTTCGCAGGTATCGCTGATGATGGGTATGTTCTTTCTATTCTCAAGTTCTTGCAGCACATGCTGACATTTTACAGAAACTCCTTCTTCGTCGTCCCAGTTCTACACTTCCCATGGTCTGTGAAGGGCCGTGAGCTCAAGGCTGCTAAAAGTGAGCGTTTCTCTGCATAAATACTCATCTAGCTGGAGTTGCATGTGGGGCATAGCAAGATTGCTTTTCGGATTTGGATTGCGGTAATGAGATGGCGGGGCGCATACCACGGTATGCGCTATGGAATGAGGAAAGGTTAATATTTTAAAGGTTGCATTTGCTTGTATACTTGCTTAAGATACCATCGCTTTCCTGCCATCGGTGACAATGGATATGCCATCTGTAATATAATGCAAAAGTTGGCAAAAGTCTTTTGCTGTTGGCGTTGATAGTGTTTACCCGCATCATCTCTCTAATTGATACTTACCAACCACTATCACCTACTTCGAAGTTCTTCGGGCAGTTATCACAAAACATGAGGCCACACTCGTTACCGATTTACAGCCATTTCCCCGCGTTACATCATACCATACCTTGCCGCTTCCCCATTTCTCTGTCGATCTCCCCATATTCTCGACTCCCCATCTCATCGTCCAGAGGAATCATGCGTCACGCACCAAGGTGTTCCTGGCTACTCGCCTCATGGCCGCATCATCCTATTATCTAGGATATCATCGCTTACGAACTTTCCTGCTTTATCTCACTGCTTTAAAAGATAGGTTAAACGCACTACTTCTCTACTTGTTTTCAATTTCATTTCAAAGCTAAACACCTGGATATTTATCCTTCATAGTAGAAGAGAGGTTGTAATCCACTTGAAATTCCAGACTAGTCGAGGAATCATGACGTTGTCCCCCGTTTCTTGGGGCTGTCGATCGATTGTCTTGGCTTTCGGGATGTGGCGTGGTGGCGCGGTGGCGTGATCCGGTCGCCAAGAGGAGATGCAACAGATGGGTGATGCAGGGACAGAGGTGAGAAGAAGGAAGACTAAGGAGTTCCGAGCCCTTGGTACCTCGGCCACGTGTGAATTTGTATCGGTCGAGACCTTTATGGTATACGTTTTCATTGCTTTCTGCATTGTAAAATTTCACTAGAGCTGGAGATTTAATTCACCACATCGCGTCTCCCACTCCTAGCTCGCTATAGGGATATATCCAAAATCCTAGCTTATGATTGGAAATCCAGAGAGACAAGAAGGTAAGGGCAAGAGGTGGAAATAACAGTACACTATTTTTCATTCAATTTCAGTTTCTAGTACAACAATAGCATCTCTAGCGCGCCAGCACAGCACGAATATCCAAATCCGACTCCGCTTTACTGCCCAGTCATGCTAGTATTTAACCTCATCACTCGACCTTCACATATCTCAAATCTCACATCAGCATCACCTCCGCAACCACTCCCCTCTTGCCATGGCAGCTTTCCTCCACATCTCCACCCTCCACTCTCCACCAACTTCATCGCTCCCACCTCCCCTCCCTCGCTTCGTCGTATTCGTCGCATCTGATGAGTTCGCGAGCTTTCGGAAATCGGGCTGATGAAGCACAATCTGCGCGATATAACACGTCGTTGTGTTCCCAATCACCGAGACAGTTGGTGGGGTGTAAGTGTAATTATACGACGCTCCAATGTTCAATGGACCCCTTTAATGCACTCGTAAGCGAGATCCTACCCATACATTCTGACAGACATATTGTATGAGGAGAGGAGATAATAGGTGGTTACTCACTTCAAACACCACTCTTTCTCCTTGGTCTCAGCTTCAATCAACACGTGCCTCCATTCCACGTCGCCAAAGTCCCAATTCGCAGCCCCTTGCAACTCGATCGTCATCACGGCGTGGACGTAGGGGCTTTTGACTTCTTCTGTGTTTTAGAAATTAGTTACTTAGCTTCCTACTAACTATCAATATTGAAGTGGGACTGGGAGCTCACTGTCACCAGAGGGATCAAACATCAGTCCTCCGCCGACGGATGACTGATTCGCGACGTGTCGGTCGAATCCAGGCATGATGCTCCAGTTCATCATCCAGTTCCCCGTGTAAGCGTCGAGGTACAGTGAGTTTTTGACTTCGTCACCGGGGTAGACTGTTTGGGTCAGCCAGTCTTGCTCGTCTAACTCATCGGCATGTTGTGGCTTACCTCTCATTTCTGGCGCGATGCGTCCTGCTGGACTAAGAACCACTTATTAGCTCACGAACAGAACTAACCCCACTCGCAAGCAACCAAAGTACGAAAAAGAACAGCAGAAAACGAACGTACTTGCAGCAATAAAACGGCAACAAATTCCACGCTCCGCCTTCCCCGCCTTGGTTCTCAACAACCGGCTGCAGCACGCCCTTCGCGTCCGCGTCTTCGAGGCCTGGCCAGAAGGCTTGGATAAGGTTATCTCTGCGCTTGGAGCGTGGTGAGGTGGGGATGAGGACTGTACTCTCGAACTATGTTGATTGAGTTAGCGTTAGTGTAGTGTAGTAATGCTGTGAGATGGGCAAGGGTGAGAAAATGGAGGGAGGGGACAGAGGGAGAAGATAGGAAGGGGTTGGTGAGATAGGAAGACTTGCTTTTGTGATGGAAGCATTGTAGCGAGATGCGTCTAGCCAGACGCCGAAGAAGCGGAGGTTTTCGATTGCGTGGGTCGTTGTTATGAGGTAGTTTAAAGATAGAGTTAATGATAAGAAGGTTGAGAGGCGATTCATCTCATTAATTTGATTTGGTTGACAAGCGCTACGCTTGGTGTTTGATCTTGTGTTGCGTTTTGTCGTGGTTGTCGATGTCCGTCGTCACTCAAAAGTTGTATTTGGATAGTCGAGAGGACATGAAGAAAGACAACTGTAGATGTGTCTTGGTATATGAAGAGTGTGGTGAATCATTCTTGTGGGAGTGTCATGGGTTTGTTTGTATTGTGTGATTCACAGTTGTAAGACAGGGCCAGTAGTAAGGTTCTTGTGATTGTGAATTTTGATGGAGTCAGAGGTCGGCTCATTGAATGTTTGCTTAAGCGAGGAAGGTGGATCACAACACGATGTATCTGTGTTGCTGTCAGCACTTGACAATGGATCAAATATCCGATCAGTAGTTGGAATTGAAAACTTTCACTTGAAGCATGGGGATGAGCTAGAATTGGTTGCAACCTTTTTCATTCATAAAGTCCGTTAGAGAAACACAAAATTGCGAGCCAGCGCGACATATATACGATCCACTTGATCACTTTCCTGTCCTCAAGCCCACCCAAGCTTTCAAACCTCATCCATTTCACTCCATACCAGCAGTCTCATTCTACCATGCTCCGGCCTCGAGAGCCACAAGTCTGCTTACAACTTGGACACCAAGAAAGCTGCAGCAGAGACAGCATTGACACCATAAGTCAAGTGTGCAGCCGTGATGATCAAAGTGCCGCTGCAGACCAAATCACCCGTAGCACAAAACACCTTTGTCTGCGCAGCGGGGTAGTTGGGGATCTTGCCTCCATCTTGCAAGTTGCGAGTGAATCCAAAGAGAACCACGCCCTTGACCTTAGCCTTAAGTGCAGTGGGGAGAGCTTGGATTGAGCCATCCATGACTGCTGTACCTTGGCTATTTTTGTGTCAGATGAGGTTTCTTCGTCAAGGAGTAGAGAAGGGAACTGGGAGCGCACCTATAACCACCAGCAACGATCTTGGCATTGGGACACTTGGTGTTCGCCAAATTGAACATTGTCGTCGCGGCCCCGATGGCAGTTGGGCTCGTGTTTTGTGGCAAGAAATTGTCCGCAAGGGTCGCCTCATATGGGGATCCCACGCCCTGGCAGCCGACGACGCTGGATCCGAGGGAGGATTTCAAAGCTGAGCAGACTTGGGGACCGATGATTGTGCCCTGTTGGAGTTAGATGGAATGGGCATGGGAAACGACGCGAAGAGAGAGCAAGCTCACCATGTTGCCTGACTCAGTGGAGCCGCGAGCGAAGATGAAGTAGACGCTCTTGCAGGCACCGTTGACGAGTTCATCTGAAGTTCCGCTTTGGCGAGCCTCAAGTGCATTGACATCCTCGATGGGGATACTGAGGACTGGTGATGCAGCGAGGGCACAAAGGAGAGAAAAGAGTGGTGATTGAAACTTCATGTTGATGGATTGAGTTAGCGAGGCCTTGAAGCGAGGAAGTCTGGTATGAAGTTGCTGCTGAGGAAGATGCTGTCTCTGCTGAAGATATCCTCATGTTGGAGATATTTCTCGTCAGAGTTATACAATTTCACAAATCCCCAAGACCGAGGCAGATTCCCATTCTCCTCATTCTCAAGGTCTAACTCTCGTCCCATGATCCTCAACCTGAAGCCATCCAGCCCTTTCCCTGAACGCCATCTGAACTTCGCACTCACCAAAACCCTCGCCAACGCTTGGTCCAAGGCAAGTACAGTCTCAACAATCGACAAATACCTCGGCGCCATCACCATCAATACCACCTCATCTCACCCTCTCCTCGAGGGCGCCCGTACAAGTCGCACAAACTTTTCATCCCAAAACAAATCTCCCGCTCTTGGCACCACACTCTCCCATCTGCACCCCGCAAAGCTCTCGACAGTTACCAGATTCGACCTCGTTCCTGTCCCTCCACACAGCATGAAGCTAAGAAAAGCATCTAAATACCTCGGTCGGCAGCGATACAATTTACACCCCTATGCATCTCTCTCGATTGGGACTGCGCCCGTATGGTATGCATATTCGCGAAAACGGATTGATTGGCGCAGCCTTCCGGTCGGCACATCAGCCCGCTGCTGGTGGTTGTACAGAGTATGGGGTAGATGGCGGGGTGACACCGGTACATGGATATCTACCGGTAGTGGAGGACAGGCTTGGACAGTGCGATGCGATTGCTTGAAGATGTTGCTCAAAAGTTTTGATCAGGCACATTTTCACTTTTTCGGTTTTGACTTGATGGAGTGAAAATGTGAAACTTCCCCTCTTCGGTCGTCGAAACCTCGGTCTCTTGGAGGTAGACAGACAGGTTGTGTATGCCGAGAGCTGACAAGAGGTCAGGCGTTTGGAACTGAAGAGATGAATGCTTGGCTACGTCGTGGTATTGGCGATGTCCCTGTATGTTCTAAAAACGGCGGATAATTGCCTTTCTCCACGTGTTATTCGATGCGAAGATCAGCGCAGTTTCAGGCTAAAAGCTTAAAGTCTCGTATCCTTGAGGCATGGGAATCCCCTCCTCTTCTCTCAAGCCGATAAAAAAAACTCCCTTGCCTTTCACACGAGATCCCTAAATTGGGCAAAGTAAATAGATGGTCGAGAAGTGATGGGAGTTTATGACTAATTTGTTGCTTGCTGTTTGACTCCTTTGGCACATACTCATGATTTTGAATCACTACAGACTTGGCTGCACTCAAAACCGCCATAGAAAAACTTTCAGGGTTAAGATAAACTGCACTGAGAAAATAAGGAAAAGTCTCGCCTCATTCTATCAAGTTGTACCAATAAACTCCAGGCTTCTTTCTGATCTGATTGCAGTGATCTCGCTTAGAAATCCCACAAGCACGCTAGCATTTCCATTTCTGACGACTGCTATGAACGAGACTGACTATTAGAGACAGATAATCTGTGAAAAAGTATCAACGTCAATTGAAGTGCAGATCTATCTTCGAGTGCTGTCAGCTCATTAGCGAGGATGGGCCAGTTACTGCAAGTTTAAGATCAAATCACGAGTTTGCAGTAAGCCTATTTCAAGGTATGAATAGACGATGGGAGAAAGTCAAATTAGTAGAACAAACTCACATACATCAATAACAATCTCAATCTCAAAATCTCAAACTATGATCATAAGTCATACAAGCTATAACTTGATTTATTTGGAAGTGATATGCGAAGCTCAACCAGCCAGAGATTGATTTGGGTCTAGCTTGTTGCGGGTAGTGTAAAACTTCTGTACATGCGTATGAGATGATTATATTGAGATAGTAACTGGCAGCGAAAAGAGGGTTGCTATAGAAGAAAGGATTAACAACAGTTGTGAAACCTTCCCTCAAGCTGAGAAATACACCATAGCATAATTCGAAAGATTTTAGGTGTGTGCATCAAATGCACGCATGCGTATACCGTTTATGCTATGTCCGCAATACATATGATCGGTTGATCATCGCTTCTAAATTCTTGCCCAAAGTTCAGACGTGAATGTTTTTAATGCTCATTTTCATACACCTAACCCCGCTTCAGTTATGTACCTAATCACACTCACTATCCAACACAACACTATACATGCCTCACATTTCATCATCAAGTGTCATCCAGCACAAACCCCAACTGTGCCCTCCGATCATCCACCACCCTCCCCCACTCCAACAGCAACCGAAACATATAGATCTCCATGTCCTCCTTTCTCAGCACCCGACCTGCCCACTTCCTCCCTTCCTCCGCAATGTGCTCCGCCTCCACCACATGCCGTGAATTTTCCTCTCCCTTACCACCCAACACACCGCCAAAAAACCCCAACAATCCCCACACCTCCTCCAACCTCGTATCCACAGGCACGAAATGCACCCATGCGACCACGCGCTCATCAAACCACTGCCGAAACGTCGCAGCGCGGAACACCAAGCTGTGACTCTGCATGAAGGGGAGGAAGCGGCCACTGAAGCCCGCGCCGTCGAGGTCGAATAGGTATTTGTGGCGCCAGTGCGTGGCGAAGGGGACGGCGGAAGGGGAGAAGGCGAATTCGTTCGTCTGGGCACGGGAGTCGGGGATGTCGCAGCGGGTGGGCGTGTCAACGAAGGAGACATTGAGAGTGGTGAGGGTGGTGATGCTGGTCAGAGGGAGGAGGTGTGGGGTGTGGAGAATATGTTGTTGGGAGTTGGTAGATTGAGTGGAAGAAGATGATGAAAAGGGTAGCAGGAGCTTGATAGGCGTGTCGTTGGGAGTTTTACTGAGGAGGTGCACGAGTCTCTGACGTTGCATTCCCATCCACGCCCCCGCAAGCGAGAGACCCTCTGAAGTCGCGCCACGCCAAAACACAGAATCCAGCTTCTCCACGAATGGTATGTCCTCTTTCTCGTCATATGCGACTTTATCTCTATAGTTCCACGGCGAGGGAAACACGATATCGCCAAACGTCGGAATCTTGGACTGCGAGAAGATAGGGTACAGATGATTTGTTACCTTGAGTGTCGACGGGCTCATATGGAAGCCGTGCAGGTTCGCGAGGTCGGGCTGGTGGCATAGAGAGCCGGACAATGTCCAGTTCGTTATAAACCCTGAGAGAGTGTGCGGCGCAGAGCATTGTCTGCAGATCCGTTTGGGGTTTGACCACTGCTGACGATGGGCAAGGGAATTCGGTGGACAGCCTATGATGCCGTAGTGTTCGAACGAGGGTTTGAAAGAGGCGTCTGTAAAAAATCTTGAGGTGATATTCGGGCTATTCGGAGCTTCTGGTTGCATGAAGCTGGCATCCCAGACATCAACAATGTGTGGGAAGAACGATGGCCTGAGCTTGACTTTCGTCTTGTTCAGCTCCAGTCTTGCAGCTGCGGCTTTCGCCTTGAGTGTCTCCATCTCTGCCCACGGCACGGCGACACGGCTCTCGTCGTGGATGTTGAATGCTAAGTCCATGTCGGGAAGGTGCTCGACGAATTTGCTGATTATGTCCACTGCACCTTCGACCATCCATCGATGCGTAGGTGGCATGTGTGGCCCTATATGTGCTGCCCCGTTCGAGATCCGCACACCTGCTACTTCAATCCACGGGCGAGAGAGCATGTGACCAGTTCGGGTGCGGATTTCAATTGGCTCCATGCCCCAGAAGGGAAGTAAGTCGTTATAGATTTGGTCGAAGTTATCGATGATGGTAGAGTTCCTGGCGGTGGCGAAGGTGTACCATTTGTCAAAATTAGGCGGAGGAGGAATTCTATAGCGAGTCTGGTAGTTTGTTACAGCTTCTGACAGAGTCTTACTGGATGCTGCTTGCGTTTCCCAGGTTTGGAAGTGCGCCTTCGCTTGTAGCATTAGGAGGTTGATGGGATGCATTTCCCTGGCGTTTGTTTGGGAGTGTAGCAATATGGCTGAGCCTAGTAAAGCAGCGCCCATGAGCGATAGAAGTGCCACGGGTATTCTTATCGAGTCTCGTTGTAGAGCTAGTGGTTTCTGCAATCTGGATGCATCTGTTTCTGCTTGAAGAATTCCTGTCATTGAGATAAATCCTGCCAGACATATTGCGCCGAGTACCGTTGAACGATGTCCTACCAACTCGGTAAACTGGTAAGGCCATACTGAGATCTGGAAAGTGCATAATGAAATGCAGGACAGAATAAGGACTATCGTTACTGGCCGAGCCTCATGTAGTGAGAATATCATAGACACTACCCAATTTGCGCATAACAGACTTCCAACAATCAACTGACTCCTCGTTTGCTGATCTAGATCAAACGACCAAGAAGTATGCTCCGGATTCTTCAATAAGAAAGCAGAAGCCAGCAATCCCAGAACCATAGCCGATATAATTGCAATCTTACTAAACACTCCCCACGGCCTTCTTGTCGTCTTCCCCATTCTTTGCGCTATCTTCGAAAATTCGCGAATCATGCTGGCATCCAACAGCACACCAAGACATTGGATAAATCGCACGAAGTAGCGCCAGTGTCCTCCATTGGGACATATATATGTGGACCGCGAGGCACTGAGCTGTGTGATCGTAAATGTTGAAAATACCCATGCACTAACCAGTATCAAATAATGAGACGAATTCGTTTCGGGGATCTTCGAGGTAACGCTGAGTGCTTGTTCCTTGCGATGAGATATTTCTAGAAGTAGGAGGCATAAAGGTAAGAACAACTGCGTGTGTTGTGTTAGTTACATTCTATGTGTTTATTCGCACAGCAGAAATCCCACGACAGAGTTGCCATTACCTCAATCCCATCCCAAGAACACTGCACACTCTCTCTGACCCATCGCACAATGATCGCTCGTAGCACAGTGTGCAATACCATGCTCTCAATCGATCCAGTCGCTATTCGCGACCATGTCCTCGACCTCGCGGCACTCTGCCCCTCCTCCTCGATGTTCGAGCATGCATCGAGGTCATCCTTCCGACTCAATGGTATATCGCTAGCAATCTGTCGCCTCTTCCTTCTCCTCCTTCCCACGCACCAATTCAGCAGGAAAAATGCGATGGCGCATACGAGCAATGTGCCGATAGCGAGGTGAAAGGGCCGTCCTATACAGTCGCGATCATCGATTAGCTCCAGGTCTCTCCATGCTGATTTGCACTACCAACTCAGGGCAGGGGAAACGCACTAATAGCCGCAGTCGTCCCAACTTTCGATGTAATCCAGATGGTGCTCACGATGAGATTGCTATGCCACAAGCCATATTAGCCCACAATGTTTCTACCTTATGATAAGCAGGACGACAAACCATAGGACTGCAACTTGGAGGATGCTCTCTCGCGCCATGTGCTACCTGTAGGAGTTTTTCGGACAATGTTTCTCCATCTGCGCTCGTTGCTCGACAGCGTATCTGAAGATTTCGCGATCCTCCATTAAATCCAGGTGAGCTGCATGGTTGACAGGCATCATTGCGGCGCAATAGAGGGAGACATGGATGACGGATGGGCTTTATGCGGGACAGAGACGGGGAGTTGTGGGGATACTGTGGTGAGGCGGAGGGGTTCCGTCAGGGCTTACCGTTGGCTTCGAGTCAGGTACAGTGACGCTAAAGTTTCAGGGGATTCAGCTTCGACTTCGACTTCGACTTAAAGAATAGGTATCTCTCAACGTCACTTTACTCAATGACGTATAAAAGTATGGACGTGGGAAATACTTTTTTATTGTTTCGGAACTATAACTAGGATTTATATAAATATAATATATAAAGGTTATTTCATAGAGCTATAAAGTCAACGGCAGAATAATGGCCCGATGTCAATACCGGTTCAAGCATTACCGCTCGCTTAAGCGAGCGGAAAATAAACACCAGGCACAAAACTTTCTTTTCAAAATAAATCAAATGATAATTCTTATACAGAATACAGAGTCCTATCGTTGAAGAATTTACATTTGATTTCTATAGTAGGAGAAGAGTAAGCGAAACGTAGAGAAGGCAATGTCTTTCAAATCACCCACTTGTCAAGTCTATAGTATATAGTGGTATAAAGCTTATCCGGCGTGAAAAAAAGGACTAGCTATATAAATATATACATCAAAATCATAATTAGTCCAATTGAACAAAAAATTAATTAATACAACAGCTACAAACAGATTATAAAAAATATAGACACGCCGCCCAAACAAACAGCAAAAAAAGTGTGTCCTAATGCGAAGGACAAAAACATAATCAAGAACGACGCCTATGAGATTTGAACTCATGCTCCCGAAGGAACTAGCTGAATCTAGAGATTTCAGTAAACCGAAACAATTCTAGGCTAGCGCGATAACCACTCCGCCAAAGCGCCTTGTTGCTTGTTTGATGGGGACAGCGGGCTCGTTTGGTTTTATCAATACCACGGGAATGTGGGAGTGGAGTTGAGTGGAGTGGGGCTGAACTGGGCAGGTGGAGGGAGGAATCTTGGGTCTTTCGCGTGTATGTAGAGTCTTTTTTGTTTGGGGGTGAAAAAGCGTCGATGACTTGGTTAGATTGAAAAAGTTTGTGATTTTTGAAAAGCACTTTGGTTTGAGTTTGCGTTGGGTTGGAATGATTGTGTATGAATGGGAAGGTCTCGCTTGTGCCCCTTTTTGTGTGAAGCGGGGATGGGCACGTTGGTTATTGATTCAGCATAAATACAAGAATGCGTACAATGAATTATAAATATATTAATATCATTTTGAATAGAATATTTCTCGCCCTTTACCTACTAACAGATATTTTCAATCATATTAAACCAACATCAAGCAAGTGTGGAAGAAACTCGTTGGACCTCGCTTCGTCCAAAAAAACAGAGCGTGATTGTTGCTAACTGCTTATTCTTGCCGTATGCTAATATTCTACCAATGAGCTCGGGCATGGTAGTTTTCTTCTCCTTGGTTCGCTTGGCAGTTCCTTAAGACGATATATCGCGGACCACAGGTGATTGTGGGTTTGGCACTCAGTACATATTCAATGAACAGGGTTCGAGAATTCATCGATTCATACACTTACACAAATGCACAATATTGCATCCTTGTCCAACCACTGCTATCAATCCTCAATCCCCTACCCACTAACCGCCATCTCGCTGTCAAAGCTCTATAACTCTACAAATCTTACTTCCATTCCCGCCCTGAAATTCATACGCTGGTTTCGCGGCCGCTCGACCTACTCTGCGTACTACTTCCCAAAAAGATACAAAATAATACACAAGACCAAAAATTAAATTACCTATAATACATGCAAGAGAACATGCAGCGACTCCCACTCCCCATGATCGAGATTATTTGGAATGCCTTGTCCTACGGATTAGGTTAATAACGTGAGCAGAGCAGTGCTACTTTTAAACCTGCACTGCGCTGTTAGGGCTAGGAATTAATTAGGCGTCAAATGTGGCAATGATTGGCGAAGGAGAGTTGGTTGCATGGTGCATTGTATGTATGGATGGTGACTAAATCCATGCTATCGCCTATCCTGCTAACCTTGTTCCAGTGCAGTAATTGATGTGTGAATAAATCATTCAAAAGAGAAAAATATGTTCTAAGTATTGTGAAAATTATTCAGAGATTTTTTGTAATTTCATTTTATATGAGGCTACTTCAATTTGGCACTTGCATTCAACTGATTAAGTGAACGCACATCCCTCAGCGCTGTCCAATCCTATATAAGGATCACTACCTGATGGTTTCATTAATTCATTATTATACACTCAACCAGACATCAGCGTCCCAGGTACCATTCGCATCCGCACTCTCTGGCTCTCTCACCCAACAGTAACGAAAACCACCCCAATCAACCGACTGAAATCATGCTACCTTTTTCTCAAAATCAATCAATCCTCAGCATCAGCCAAATCACCCCACCAAGGCGAGAAACTACTTGTATCACTCCCCATTCTCTCCACCCCAATCCTCGACCCAGAATCAAAGTCAATCGACTTCTTGCTCGACGAGGGCCGCGAAAGCGACCGCGACCATTTAGCGGCATGCCACTCAGGTTCGTCATCCGCAGACGCATCGTCGTCTCCGTCCTCATCCCCATCCTCACCTACATAACTACCGAACAAAGAAATCTTCTTCGATTCCTTAGATTTCAAACCCGCCTGCCCGAGCGCAAGAACTAGTTCCTTCTTCTCCTCGTCCTCCCCACCCCACATCTGCATCACATACTGCTGTGGGGAGTATTCAATCCCATCCCTGTCCTTATACAGATACTTTTTGTCTCTCTTCAAATCAAATTTCACATTCAACGCCGCGAGCATCATCTTTGCCGTCTCGACCCCATTCTCAATCGCCCAATGCAAGATTGTCATATTCCTATATCGCCACCCCTCATCCGTCATCCCAGCAAGAAGGACCATCGTCTTACGCTGCCTTTTCTTGAAGTCCGACTCCTCGTTCGCGATTTTGCTCCAGGGATGCGGCTTCGCGGCGCAGACGCACGCAAGCGGTATCATATTGTCGAATTCTTCAGCTTTATAGTTAGGGCTGTGAAAGTCGAGCAGCCATTCCACAAAGCGCGGTAAAGCGAGCAGGGACGCAAGATGCAGCGTCCCGTCGTCGGCGATCATTTCTGTGGCGAGCAGGCGGAAGGCCTCGAAGTTGCCGAGGTAGAGAGAAGCTTCACGGAGTGGGAGCCTGTCGGAGGGGTCGAGAAGGTCGGATTCTACTTTTGCGGCATCGGCAGTGAAGCTGAGGGGAGCGAATGAGGAGCCCGGGATTGTGTATTCTAGGACTCGATCTCGGTCTAGCTCTAGCAGGCCCATGAGGATTGGAAGACGGCTCTTGTCTAAAAGACAGCCGAAAGCTGCTGAGACATTCGTTACTGGTGTGACATATGCTGGAAGTACTGGTATGGCTGTCAGTAAGGGAGATAATAATAGCTAGATAATACGTACCGTCAGCGCCACGAGACAAAAGAGTAAGAATAGTCCTATCTGCGATCTTATGTTTCGCAAAGAGAGCCCAAATCAACGGCGTACATGGCTCAGGATCCCATCCTAAACGAAGGCTGTATTGCAATTTGGTTGAAAGCGATGCCCCATGATCAAGAAGTAACTGTAGCAAATCGACGCCCTTGGGAAACTTCTGCATGCAAAGGAAAACAGACTGATCCTTATCAAAGGCCCGCTTTTTTGGCTGCCCTTCCAGACACACCTTGACCCATTCCACGACGTTTGCTTCATTGTCGAAATGATTGAGAAGCAGCTTGAAAACAACCGAAGGACTTGTCCGCTGGCTGAGAGCTCTGAATTGAGGCACAGCTCCTGCCTTCGCAGCAGCAAAAAAGCAATGACCATCATGCTTGTTAGGATTTGCACCCCTTGCCAAGAGCATCTCCAGAAAATTCAATTCGGGTACAGCATCCTCGAAGCCTTTGAGAAGTACTGGAGTAAGTGCAGCTTCGCCTATATTCCATGCCAGCAGAGATCTATAAATATCCTGGCGTGCATCTTCCTTGATTCCCGTAGCCTCGCTCACCATGCGAAAAGCTACTGCGGCAGTATTGTCATCGACAATAGATTGGGTCAAAAGCCTAGCAACCACCAACGAGTTCGGAGACTTCTCGCGAAGAACAAGCGAGAAAAATGCGCCCTTTTTGTAGCCAGGACTGGCTCCATTTTCGAGAAGAAGTTTTAGAAGAGACAAATCATCCAGGCTCTTGGGCTCTTTCAACACTTGAAGTAGGGTCTCTGAAACCTCTTCGCTTGGGATATCCTCAGATAAGAGAATTTGATAGACCTCATATCTCCTCTCTGGATCCATCTTGACACGACGAAGATGACTGAAGGTCCGTATTATGACAGGAAGGCTGGCGCTCTTCACGAGTGCTTCAAAGCGCTGGGGTTTTGTAAGTGCACCGATCTTGAGACCTGAGAAATCAACTTGAGCGCCATTTGCCAATAACGCTTCCGGCAATTGAAAGGTATTTTGCGGCTCTGCAAGACAACGGCCAAGCATCGCAGACAGCTCTTCAGTGGATATTTTAGTCCTTGCTTCGAAAAGAGCATCCAAAAGTTCTTGCCTTTCATCCCAACTAAGCATGGATGAAGCCACCAAGAGGCAAGCTTTAAAAAAAAGAGGCTGGCGAACCTTGGGCTTGTGTAGGAGAAACAAGCGAAGGCCAGCAAAGTTATTGTTGGCTGATGCATCCTCCACTTGCTTCACCAGATATTGAGATTGCCCAATATCAGCTGATTTTGCTTGTTCCAACAGCAGCTTCATGATATCCAACTCAAGCGTCCTAGCTTTGATGCGAGCGGCGGCATGAAATGCAAAAGTAAGCGAAGTGAGGCTTGGGTCTTCGGCGAGAATCTTCGTGAGAAGGGATGTGTCCTTTTCGTTTATAGCAAACACAAGGAGGTCTCCCTTCCCTAAGTTAACATCCATACCGTGTCGAATGAGGCACGGAACGATGGAGCCTATGTTGGGATTTCCAGTCATTTTCTCAGATGACCAAATTGTAGACAGAGATTTATCAGGACCAGAGGACAGGAGTAATTCTAAAGTCTCGGCACTATAGCATGTTGGTGAGAGAGCATCCATGAACCATAACTGAAAGCCCTTTGGATCGATTGGACACTTCTCGCACAGCAGTTGCAGCATTGCAAAGTTCGATGCTTTGAGGGCAACGCTAAAACATGCTCCGCTCAGAGAGTTTGCATCAGCTCCGTATCTCAGTAATAGTTGTATAAGCTCCATTGAACCTCGCTCTACGGCTGCAAGAAGCGTCTGGTTGATTGACACACCTGTGACTTTTTTCCGAAGTAACAACTCGATCATTTCTAGTGCTACTCCATGGCTATAACTATCCATCGTGTCGCCTGCTAAGGCCACAGCTTTGGATATAGTCCCGGCGTCTTGAATATGATCGTGTACAAGCTTGAGTAAGGATAAGTTGCCTGTTTTTGTAGCTACCAGAACCACATTTCTGGCATCATCACTTGTACCATCCACTGGTGCTCCATGCAGAATTAGAGTCTCGATTAACTCAATATCAATATCGCTTTCATCGCAAACAAGAAACTGCAATGCAACGCCGAGCTCTGGCGCTAGCACGCCTTTCTGGATTAGGGCTTTCATCGCTTGCAGCCTGACTGTCCTTGGTTGCAACTTCAAGGCGGTTGGAATTGTGGTTGATAGAATCTTTGCTGGTATATCAGTATTAAGCAGTACAGTAAGCATGTCAAAATCTGCATTTGCCAGAGCTATTCGTACGATGATTGCCTGGTCAAGTCCAGCCGGCGTGCTGTAAAGTAACAGTGCCGCCGCTAAGTCTTTATGGCGGTTCCGTATCGCTTGTGTCAGATATGGCGTCAAGGACTGACCACCTGCTGAGGCTACTGGACCTAGGATCCCAATGAGTCGTAACATATCTGATTCTGAAGCTGACTGGGGTGCATATTCTAGGGCGCGTGAGATGGGTAAGGTGAGCTTGCAAGTCTTGAATATCTCCAACATGTCGAAATCCAATTGTGTGATTGCCCATTCAAGCGAGTTATGTGGATCAATGTCCACATTGACACCAGCATCCACCAGTATTTTAGTCAAAGGGATCTCACGAGCCTTGACGTCTTTGAGGAGCTCTTCTTGAAGGGCCAAATCATCTGCCACAAACTCAGATGCGACAAGCATCTTGAAGAACTTGTATCTCAGTCCATGGTCCTCAATCCGAGTTGCAATACTACACGCAAGCTGCCGGAAGTCGCGAAAGTACTCCCCGTGAAAGCGCCCATAAGCAAGCATAATGGCGGTAACCGGAAGATCCTGTAGCTGCAGCGCCTTTCGAAGTAAATGGCTCGAAACAATTTCAGGACGATGTGCAAAACAGAGAAGTAGTATCTCATTAGATGGTATCCACTCTGCTTCCCAGCTCTGAGTTTCTGGCTCGAGGCAACGCTGCCACACACCGGCGTTCAAGGCATTTGGTACCGAGAGCAAAAGTTTGACAAAAGAAACGTCGTGAAGCTTGATGCGATTCTGTATAGCATCTTTGCAAGCAGTTGAATATACTGCACCAAAGTTGAGAAGCACTTTCATTGCATCTAACGAGTACCTCTGTAGTGCTATCCTGAAGGCTCGACTCAGTGCATCTTGAGAGACTCCTGCTTGACACATCAAATGTATGTATTCAATGTTGTCTTGGTCGCAAACTTGATCGAGCCATTTTGTACTTGTACTAGAGCCCTGGGCGTCTGGCGTTCCGAGAGCAACAGATGATTTAGCTCTCAAAGCAAACACCGATTTACTCGACGGAAGTACATTTGATATGGGTCTTTTCGATCGATCATGAGCTTTATCCTTTAAATTTGGATTGCAAAAGTGATTCCACAATTCATCTAGAGAGACCACCGATGCATGCGAAAGCAGTGCTCGAGCAACACCTGGTACTGGAAGCGGCGTGCGCGAGAGCAAAGTATTGAACGCCCTCCCAACTTCATGTTTTGTGAAAATCCAGTTCTCCGTGTTGGTTTCTGCCTCTTTGCTCTTTTTGCTTCTAAACACATGACGCTTTTGCTGCTCTGGTTTCCGATATCCTGGCTCACTAACTCGCTGCTGGACAAGCAGATTTCGCGCCCCGGAAAGATCCTCTGGATTGAAAGATTCGAACGCATGCGTTGGAGGTTCACCTAGTATCGGGATTTGGGGTGGTGGAGATAGTCCAGCCTCATCCAGGATACCTGAGATTCGGGCCACCGCTGAACCCGAATGAACGGGTCCAGTTGAGAGATGGGAAAACATACTTCGACGGTTAACAATAATCTCAAACCAAATCAAAAAAATATCGAACCAAGTAAACAATAAAGAGAATGGCAAGTGAAGGGCGGATGAGAGAGAAATATGCTAGCCTTGTTGTTTCTCCACGTTTGAACGGTGTTAAAGTCCAGCCAAGAACGGTTATGAAATGACTCGTGATGTTGAGCTACACACAAGGCTTTTCAAGGTGAAGGAACGAGAAGGCATCCAATGAGGAGAAAGAGAAATGCGAAACATAAAAAGTAAATGTAAATGCGCCTTGGAGCCTGCTGCACGATTGACTTGGCATATCAGACAAAGCAGCCTGGTCATTGGCTGTAGGCAAATACAGCCAACGAGAATGCCTGAGAGGCGTTTTCGGTCAACTAATAGAGCCAATGTTCGCCGTTTCTTCACTTAATTGGTGTGATACAACATGTCAAATGTAGTAGAAATGGCTTTTGAAATGCTTCTCACACAACCACCTCGATCCTTCTCCCGAGCCTTGCTCGAGGTTGGCTATAAACATTGCTGAACCACCCCAGGTTTGCTGATGATCAGTATCTGTGCAAGTCAATAGCGACTTGTTTTCATAATGTCTTCAGACCCCCCTTCCTACAAGTTGCCAGGCTCTGTGTCTCGAAGCAAGAGTTCCAGCGATGGAACGAGATCGCTAGCAGATGAAATGCTCAGAGCCTCGTTGAGCCATGGTGGTTCACCTCCACCGTCGTCTGCCTCAGTGTCGTCTACCCCTCCCTCATACCGCCGCTCCGCAGTCCCAGCATTTTCGAGTCCCACTGGCCCGACCAATCCCGCCGAACTATTGAGTCGTGCGCGGAACCCTGGGTCGTTTCACACAATGTCTTCCGCGTCAACTCTCACAGTGTCAGCTGCCGATGCCAAGGCTCGTGTTCGAAACCTGTATCTCGAGGAAGAACGAGCAAAAGCCGAGGTCCCTCATAAGAAAACGGCAGGGTTGTTCAAAGAAGCTTGTGCAACTGACCTGTTGTTCCTCATCGACACTACGGGGTCAATGGCCAGCTATATCAAAGCTGCCAAAGACCAAGTGCAAAGTATTGTCAAAGATATCAAAGAGTCGTTCCTCAACGAGAGCGAAGTGCGTGTCTCGGTGGTGGGATATAAGGATCATGCCGATAAGCCCAACGTCGAGTTCTTAGACTTTACCCAGTCGACCGCAGACGTTTTCGAATTCTTGGGCCGTTTGAAAGCTTCTGGTGGGGCAGACGCGCCAGAAGATGTCCTTGGCGGTATTCGTCAAGTAGTAAACGCCTCCTGGAAGCAGCAAACTCGTTGCATCATTCATATTACTGATGCTCCTCCTCATGGATCAGGCGTCTTGCATGACTTGGGCAGCGGCGCAGATCACTATCCAGGACCTGGAAGTGAGCCTCATCACCTTACCTATGAACCACTTATCAAGCAGTTGATCCAACTCAATATCAATTATGCTCTTCTTAGTGTCAATGCCACCACTGATCGAATGGCTTTTGCGTTCTCTCAACTCTACATTGCCGCGAAAGGAGAAGCCAAATTGCTTCCTTTGAACAAGTATTGCGCCCAGGTGAAGGCGCTGCAATCGTCAAAAAGTCGCAGTGGCCTCTGGAGTAGCGCTAGTACTAAGCACTCTGATCTTCAATTCGAGGAGCTGAAGCTCGGCACCACATATAGTCAATTAAGGCATTTGGTTGTCAGGACTGTGACCAGCTCCGTAACCCGCACTGCTGGTCGCATGTCCATGGCATTGAGTAGCGAGCCTACCACTGCTGGAAAATCGACATTGATGGCTTCTGACCTTTTTGCAATTAGCGAAGATGAAACAGGCAGTGGATTTGTTAGGGACTTGAGTCTCGAGAAAGATGCTCCTAAATGGGACACACCTGGTTGGCTCGACGAAACGCTTTCTGTAGAGGGTTTCTGCCCAGACATGGTGCTACAGAGTGCCAACTCACTCAACGAAATGATGAATTCGGATGAAAACATTAAGTTAAGCGTTACGCAGCTTACAATCAACATGCGATCCAAGCCTTTTGCTGAAGGTTCAGTGCGACTTGCTTCTTATGCCCGTACCGCAGCATCAAGCAGCAAGTTTGTGACAAAGGCATTCAAGACTGCTGGCAAGATGCTGCCTCATCTTGCTGAAGATATGCGAATCCAGGCACTCTGTAAAGCTTTTGCTCTTGAGTTCAATGGTCTCTTGAATATAGAGCCGCCGCTCGATTTTGTTGTCACAACGTGCCTCCAAACCAAAGGGAAAAAAGGTTCAGAAGGTGAATGCCTCTCGCTTGAGCCTTACATCGACGGGATATACATCAAGTATAACAACAACTCAATGTTTGTACGAGAGGATCTTCCCGACGATCCGGACCAGTTCAACCAGATAGCGCAAGCTTTCTCGCATTTTACTTTCGAGCGGTCCTGGGGTCATTTTCTAGGTAAGGCTTCTCAGTCTGATGCTTCACTTGATACCATACTGATAGTTCACAGTCAACGATCTGCAGGGAGTAGGCCACTTGTTAACAGATCCGTCCATCCAGACACTTGACAAGAATCGCTTCAAACTCGCTGTCACGAACTTGAACACAGAGGGCTTCAAATTCTTCTTCGTCAGCCATACATGCAACTCCTTCTGCCACAAACTTGAGTTGAAGAGTAACCGCGACATGTTGTTCATGGGGAAATTGAAGTTCCGAGAGCGTTGGCCTGCAATCGAGCCCACAGTGTGTTGTTCCAACAAGCTCTGCCGACGCATCATCCGCCTGGCCAGTGCCCAAGAATCCGAGAAGTTCCCTGGACACCACTGGTGCGAAGCATGCTGGAGCCAACTATCAGATTCAGAGAGCCAATGGATCTGTGCTGCTCCTGGCCCGACTCATGAGTTCGAGACGTCCCGATTCTTCTACGAATCGCAGGGTCAGCTTCCGCCTCGTAGATGTCCTGAGCATGTTGAAAAGGACAAGACTGTTTCTAGTGCGGCCGTGGTGGGTGGAAGTCTTTGGAGTAGGATGAAGACGGTTGCGCCTAAGCGATCCATTTCTGGGCGGAGTTGGTAGAACACGACTAGAAGTTCTGTGGAGGACTCGGATTTAGTTATTAAGAATCTGCGAGGTGTCAATGGATTGTCTTCAGGAAATGGTTTGTATGTATGATTTGAGATGGGAAATGGAAGATTAAATCTTCGTGCGACGACGTCATGATTAACAATAATGAATGGTACTTTCTGACGGGAAAACGCTGTAATCGCAATGTTTCTGTCTTTTTTGTGATTTAAGGTTATATTTAATGATGTTGCGAAGAACAGTTGTATATGATCAGTTGGTTGACTTTCTATTCAGAGAGGTATCTACAGATTTCCAACATTCTAAATTGGTTTAGTGCCAATCACGAGATCATGTGACAGAAAATCAAATAAAGACTTACATACAAGCAACATGCATCACAACGACCGGTCAAACTTTGCACAAACTTGTTTGATCACCTCATACATATATAAAGAGTATGTTCTAAAAGTTTGATGCAATTGTAATCGAAACTGATTGAGTTGCTAGATTTCCAAGTTTGGCTTCGCCGAAGACGAACTTGGCCCGCCTCAACAGAAGGATGTTTGGCATCTACAGAGAATTCACGTCACCAACTTCAAGATTTGAAAATAAACCTTCGTTTAGAATCAGCAAACAAATGCGGCGTTGTCATAAATCACTCCTGGACGTCACTTCCTGAAGAACGAGCAAAGAGTTCTCCCTCTCCATCATTAAAATCCTCAAAATATACGACAATCTCATGGAAACAACTCACAAGCATTCTCAGGACCACAAATCATATGAGCCTCAACCAAGTTCCCTAAACTTACCCATCTAACGATTGAATCTACGCTTCTTCCAAATCGCTCTGACACCGTCAACAGCAATAAAGTCCCTCACAACCTAGCCACCAAAGCAGGGACCAAATCACTCGGATACCACGACGAGCAACTGCTCTCTTCCCGCCATCACTCTTCAGCACAGCAAGCGTCACTGTAACAAAAACATGAGCTATTTGAGATTATTTCTTGAGCTAAATATGCGGAATGCAACAACACACTCATTGTATGCCATTGGCTTGGCTTAGCATAGCCACCTCTAAGTCTGCCTCGGGCGCAGCCAGCTTTTGCCTCCGATCTATCCACCCAACACCTGCCAGGTACATGTTGAAAATACCAAGTGCAGCCCAATATTTGATTCTGGACTTTTGGTTGCATCTCGGTCGAGCGTTATCTGGGATTCTCTGGCATTTGCCGAACGTTGATGAGAGCACATAGCCTGATCCGTTGTTATGGGCGGGGAGATCTCGCTTATTTTGTGGTGGGTAATGGGATTAATTCTCATCATACTTCAGATTTAGATACTCATCAAGGGAATTGGATTCTCTTTGCAATATGGTAGAATTTGTTGTTTCTACTGCAATCCACAGAGATTGATAAGACACTCATGTTATAGACGTGCAACATTGATACACGAGAGCTTTTCTCAAATACCAGTTACCAAATTCTTCTTTGTGAGACAACCACAAACCAGACTCATTCCCACGCTTTTCATACGCAATCGCCAGTCTCATCGCGTCCGACAATACCCAATCAAAGAGCACAACACCCACCACACCTCCAACCCCAGAACTGACAACCCTCTCCCAGCGAGATAGAGAAGATGAGGTATTGGAAAGGCATGAGCCAAAATCTCAAGCAAATGGAATACACAAGACACAAGGCGACAAACAGAAGCGAGGAGACATGATCACGTAGGAAATCAGACATTAGTGAAGATAACGTTAACAAGATGAGTTTGAATTTCTCTCCTGTGTCGAAAATGTGCGACCTCTCCATCCCCCGAGTATCGTCTTCTACTTCTTCTTTAAGGTATATATATACATGAATGCATCTCTCTCTTTCTCTTTCCGTTCGCCGTTTCAAACCCAAACCAAAACCAGACCAAGACCAGGAACCTGCCCACCGTAATATGTACACGAACTAGAGACTAGTTTCCTCTCTCCTCCTGTTTTCCTTCAAGTGAGGAAGCATCTACTCCTCGCAAGCATCATCATCATCCACCTCCACTGGGGCAGCAACAGCTGTGGTAGCAGCTGGTCTAACCGAAGTGACCATGGTGGTTGGGACCGAGGACACAACTGGAGTGGCTACAACAACAGCAGCAGCGGCAGTGGTGGCCACAACGGCAGCGGATCCGGAGCTTGAGCCAGCAGAGTACAAGGCTGGGCCGGGAATGGTATATGTGATAGGGGCGACATAGATGTTGGCGAGAATACCAGCATCAGTGGGTGTGTAGAGCGCGGTACCGAGAGTGCCGGCTGGGGAATCAGTTCCGGAACCAGTCACGACGAGGTTGATGCATTGAGGGTAGTTCTGGGCGCCGTCGGCATTGTCAGCGCTGTGGAGGGCGATGATCTCGTGTCTGAGGACGTAGTTGCCTGGTGCGATGGTGGAAGGGATGGTGATGGCCCAGGAGTTGTTGTTGGCCATCATCTCGTCGGATGCCCAGGTGCCTGGGGCGGTGGTACCATCAACGAGACCCTTGGCAGCGATCTTGAAGAAAGAGAGGGTGGTCTTATCGACGGTTGCGCAGTCGCCGTTGCAGGAGGCCATGTAGTCGATGATTGGGCCGTGGTGGGATTCAGGCCAGGTGTTCCACTCCATGGTGACGGTTGAGCCGGCAGCGACGGTGGCGGAGAGTTGAGCGTTGGAGGAGCCTCGGTGACAGATGATGTCGCTGGATGTGTAGGCGTCTGGGGCGACGAAGCCGAGATCTGTGGCGGTCTCAGCCCATCCGATGGAGGCAGGTGGGGAGGATTGGTATGGATATTGGTCGACGAGGTAACCGATGTAGCTGGATTTGTTAGCGAGGACTTTTGAGGTAATACCGACGAGAGAGTACTTACTGTTGTCCACCAGCGACGATACCATCGACGAAGCCGTGAGCAGCAACTGAGGCAGCAGAGGCCAAGAGGCCGAAAGCAGCGGATTTGATCATGGAAGGCATTTTGATTGTGTAGTGGGTATTTCTTTTCTTGCAGGAAGATGGATGTCGTCTAAAAAGGAGTGACTGTAAAATCGGGACTTTGTACAATGGGGTTGATGTTGTTTGTGAAGAGTGCGATTTTCAAACTGATACCTGATCAGTTATTTGGTGAGAAAGACAACGAAATCGTACTGTTGACGATGAGTATGAATGAATGTAGTTGCAAAGGGCAAAGAAGGAGAGACAGTCAAGCTGATGGAGAGAGAAAGAAGAGTGTATCCAACCCAGCGGGATGGATATATTATATAGCAAACTTAGATGCGAATAAGCCCCTTGAAATCCACAGAGGGGCAGGACTCGCGAGTCGAGATGAACCTCACATGTTCCACTCTGCCACTCTCCATCCACCATCCAAGCTTTTGGTTCCTCACCTGCATCTCATTTATTCTCATATCCGCGAACCATTCCAAAGTGCCAAGCAGATCCTTGACTGGGAAGTGGGAAGTCCACTGGAAAGCTCAGATATATTGGGGCTCAGGGCAATTGCAGCCCTGTGTATAGTGGGGTTTCATCCCATCAGCACGAATGAAAGCGAAGGAAAATTGTTTGTCCTAAGTTTCGAAACATGGGCTGGCCCCGCTTAGGTATGTGCGGCGCAAGTGAGTGGCACAAGTAGGTTAGAATACGTACTTTGTGTACTTTTGGTACCTTACAGACGAGGGACCTGCGCATGCTCAGGGGGGGCGTTGACCTTGTCGATAAGACAGCATGTTTCATGAAACACCCTTTTGTTCCCCTGGACAATCCGCGCGCTTCCTTGCTTTCTGGCCATCTTCATGCTTATCGATTGCATGTTCTGTAACTTTATGGCTGGAATACCAAGCAAAGCCATTTATTTTCACCGCCGGCTCACAAACCGAGGCTGATCATCGGCAAGGGTTCACTTCCATCTTCCATCTTGCCTTGCTTGGTTCTCGGAGATGCGTTCCCACGTTCGGCGGGTCCCAAGCCAAAAGTTTAATATATAGCAGATGAATATGTTTGAGATAGATGCATACTGGAAGTTGGCGGTTGGCGAGTGGGATTCTTGGTGGAGGATTGGGAAATTCGTCGAATCCTTCCATTTCCATTTGGTGTTTGTTTGTTTGTTTGTTTGTTTTCCATTTCCCTTGTGGATGAGATGAACGAAGAAAAGTGGTTGGATGATTCTTGGATGGCTGAGGATGGATTGGATGAAAGGATGATGAAAAAACGTACGTGGCTCGTTCCGGAATGACGCCGTCGTCTCGAGTAAACGGAATACACCGAATCGAATAGTCGATGCGATTTTCAGGGGCTGGGTATGTGATCATGTGATGTTTAGGTACTGAGTCGTTCACATCACATGAGATGAGATGAGATGAAAGCTGAGTGAGTTGGGAATTGTCATGGCGGTTCAAAGAGATGGTGTTGATTTCTGAGTAAGGACTTCATCGAAGATAATGTTTGACAAGTGAGTTCGTGGTTGAAGAAGTTTCTCGTTTCCAGTGAAATCAAGAGGAGCAAAAAAGCAAAGCAGGAGTGAGCTCTTTATGTATTGTCTCCATCTAGACAAGGCGCGGATTGAGAACATTTGAGCCAGAATGCTTCTTTTGCCTATTTAGCCCGCAATATAAGGAAGGATTTGTTTATATGGCAGAAGAAGCCTCACTGGCCAGCCAAGGAGTAGGAGAGATCAATAGATTATCCAAAGTTTCCACAATTACCAAAAGCTGCAATTTCTAGGGCCCAGACTCGGGTTAAGATGGAAGAAGAGCAGAAATGTCGCAGTACCACCCACGGCTGAGTATATAGGTATGGTCAGGTGTTTGAAGTGGCAAAGTAGGTAGGTATTCTGCTGTTGTAAATTCAAAGTCAGAGATATACAGCAGAATAAATATATGGGATGATGGCTCATCAAAGTACAAGCAAAATAATCCATTTCGTAGCACACAACGCTCACTATTGATAACGGGTACCCAGTCTCCCTGTTCGCTCGCCTATCATACACAGTCAAGGCACTCGCTAAGCATACAATGCTGTCTACACAACTCAACTCAACTTCTTTCACAGTTCATCGTACCAATAGGTTCAATGACTCTGGTAACATAGTAACAGGCCCATGTAGATGTGGCTGTGATCTCGCCGCAATTCTGCATTTCCGACTCGCTTCGTGTACCGAGGTGTTAGAATCCAACACCATCGTAGACTAATTCGTCAACCCCACTCAAAAGATCCAAGAATGTCTCAAAAGTTCATATTTTTTGGTCTATGTAACAGGATCGCTAAGTACAACGGTAAGTTGAATATCCAGATAGGAGCGACGAAAATGGGCCACACTCACAGCTCATCTCTCTTGCTGCGCTTCTCCGTCTGAGGAAAATGCCCCTCTAGATCCATCCACTCGGCCACAAATGCCGTGACGATCCGTGCCCAATCCTCCACGGTCGGCATGTCCAGATGCTCGCCGTCGTCTTCGATGTGGTGCCACACGGGTGGAAACTGCGCTGGGATGACGTGCAGGATCTCGACGCCGCGAGCGAGGAACGGGAGATGGTCATCTTGGATACCCCAGCCGGCTTGGAAGGCGTTGCTAGCTTTGGTTTTGTCGGGGAGGAAGGGTCGGTCTGGCCTTGATTGTAAAGCCCCAAGAGAACGCAGACGCATCTCGATGTCGGCCATGCCTTGGTAGGCCCAGTGTGTAGTTGCGAAGTAGGAAGGTATGCTTGGCTTTGGGCTTCCCAGGAGGTCGAGCAGGACGAAGAGATTGATGGAGCTGAGAGGTGAATGATATGTTGACATTGCCGAATGGGGTGTGGCTTCCCAAGTTTCTGCTAGAGATCTGGAGGACACGTTAGATCAAGAAATTGACTCTGTGAGGTATACACACCTTGAACCATACAACGAGTCTTTGTCCGTCCAATCCACAAACGCTTCCTCGCCATCCAAGAACAAAATCTGAACTCCCTTCTCCTCTTCTAGCCCACTCAACCCCTCTGCCTTCATAGCGTCCCACTTCCTCGTCAAGGCTCCATCGACACTCCTCGCAGCATGCATGATCATCGCACAAGGAGCCGCACTGTCAGTCGCTCCAATAAACCCAGCTGGAGAGAGCTTGCTATCATAATGAGCCACTAGCGCCAGCCGTCCCACATCTCCAGGCTTCGACCATGGCGGATCGCGTGTAACGATGATATTCGCAAATGGCACCCTCGTGTCCCCTGTAGCAGGCGTAACAGACGTCGAGTTCTGGAACTCGAGCGTCCAGTCCGGCAGATTCGTTTTGAACCAGCTGACAAGATGGTGCTGGACAGCTACGGAGCCCGGCGTCCCTGGCACGCGGGGGATCAGGATAGGTGCTAATATAGAGCCGGTCTTGATGTCGAAGTCTGCACCGCCGCTGGGGAGGCTGGTTAACGTCGAGTCTGAGAGAGGCGTGTATGCGAAGACCTGTGCAAGGGCGAGAGGCCAGAGGAGCGGCCACTTCATCGTGAGATTGTAGTTGGCAATTGCCTGTTGTCCTATATACCCAAGTTCCGCAAAATCATGTCGAATGCCGAAATACTGAAATAGAATTCTTCGGCAATTGTGTTGTTTCGCAATGGGTTTGTACGGAAATGTGTCAAGAGCCGGCTGATCAAGGGACGGACGCGCTAGTCGCGTCTGCCGCGCCAAGCAACCTGAGGTTATACAGATTTGATGACTTTGAATCAATATACTTCTCAATGTCACATCTGAATGAGTAATAATCACCTTCTTTTCTTGACAATACCTTCGCATTTTCAGAACGCCGTCAGGCGCAAGACAAAGCCCATCAATTCCTTCTGGACACTATCAAAGGCTCTGAATTCAATGTTACCATTTCGGGTGTTGAATAGAACTGCGGCTTTGTCGAGGTTCAGTCAGCTAACCAGGAGATTGCCGCTCAAAGCTTCTGTTCGGTCACTAAGTTCAAAACCGAAAATAGCAGCTGCAAAAGATGGAATTAAGAAAACCTGTATGTGTTATTCTCACTCATCTGTCCGATGAAGATCCTAACCGTGATCCAGTATATCCTGAACGTCTTATTATATATCACTCAGGGACAGGTCGAACTGTCTTCATTGGATGCTTAAAGCTTACAACTATTTTCATCTGCTCTTTCTTCTCTCTCATCGCTGCTCCAAACCACTTCTATTCTGAAGCTGAACCACCATGGGTAGCTGCAGCAGGTAAGTGCTCATCTTCTCAGTCAGTGCTGTGCTAATTTATGCACAGTTCTTCTCTCTGGAGTTGTCCCTTTGATATTTGTGACATACATCTCTGGGCCCTTCGTCAATTATGTTCATCTCAGACTTCCAGCTTTTGCAAGAAACTCACGAGAGATGCTGTACCGATACTCCCAAAGCCTACCGAAACAGGCCGAGGTGGACATCACTACAATGAATTTCATTGGTAAACCTCGAGTCAGCCGTATGAAGATATCCGAGGTCTTCCCGACGAAGCAGCGGTTCGGCTTGGTGAATTATGGTCGTATTGTTGATGGATCTCACTCGCAAAGACCTTGGTGGATGGGTGGTGTCCCAAAGCAATTTGGGATTCATAAAGGAGGAAGTACGATCATGGGTGGAGAGATTTGGGAGAATGTTGCACGATGCATTGCTAAGAATAAAAGACCATGATTCATATAAAGCATACTTGGGTAATTGAAACTCAGGACAGGTAGACCACGGCAATCCATATTTGATCCTAAATGTACGTACACTCTCAATCCTTCTGTCTCTCGCAAACATTTCATTCAATCATTATGATTTTCCATTAACCAGCGATATCCAGCCAATATCCAGTATTGGAAATCGAAAATGGTTTATAGCTACAATTATCAGCTATTGTGGACCAACGGATTTGTTGAAAGACCCACCTTAGACAAAAAGGCTCTTGACATAGTCAGACACTCTCTTGTATGAGCCGTAGGTGGCATAGCTGGGAAGCTTTGGGTACGTTCCGTACGAAGCTGGTTTTGGTGATGGCGTTGGTGTTGGTGTAGCGGTCGCCTTGCCATATGCTCCATAACTTCCGTACCCACCAGCTGGTGTTGGGTACTTGCCATCTGTGACGAGGTCAGCAAGGTTCAATATCATCAGACCTTTCCCAGGAACTTTTTTTTATGGGGCACAGTTGTCTAGGTGAAATTATGAGCCGGATCCGGAACTCTACTTACAATCTCCATAAGCTGGATCAGCAGCTCTCTCCTCAATAACAACAGCTGCTGGGGCAGCAAGTGCTGGAATAGCCAAGGCAACGAAGGCGACGAGAGTGATGTTGAACTTCATATTTGCTTTGGTATATTGGACTGAGTTGGGATGAGTGCTTTTGGGCGGACCTCGAGACGGGAGCAGAGCTCTTATACCTCAAGCGATGAATGTGAAAAAAAACTCACAAGGACTTGGAGCTCAGTGGTCCTACACCAAAGAACATCACTACCTCCGTCATTGGCCTACCCATATCGAGAGTCTCATTGCTCGTTGACGGAGAACCATCGCTTTCACGGACATATTGCACTCTTTGGACCCCACGTCCGCCAATGGCGCACCGTCACATTGATGGAATTGTTAGGTATTCCGTATTGAGGGCTGAGATTCCAAGACATGCATTATATCGGATTTCTGCATTGTTGCCTGTGCCTGCCACCCGTGGCCGTTGATCATTGACCCAGAAACTGTCAGCACCGCATGAGGCTTTCATAGTACCAGGATTGAGCTCTTTAAACCTCTTACTTTGGCCGGGATCTAGAATCCATGATCGCGGGTACAGCCTTAGATTAGATTATGTCGAGTGACAATCTCGGAGCTCATATTCTCGGGATCGAGCCGAGCTCAAAGTTCTTGCTATCCATCCAGCGTTACTCAGCACGCAATGGCACGCAATTCAGACGTCTTAATCGATTGCTCCACGGACTTAGCTTCCCTTCAAATTTGAGACCAAAGTCTCAGCCAGAACTGGAACCAGTACCTCAACTAACAAAATCACACAGCACGTTTTCCCACCTAAGTATTTGCACCTCCACCATTCCGTCCGGAACACGCAGTAAACCTCGGGTCCAAGTCCAGTCCACGTTCTCTTCACGATGGAAACAAAAGGCCGACGATTCGCATCGCCAAGTTGGGGCTGAAAACCTCCCCAGGTCCACCCATTAAGCATGCTCTGTGGCGTTCACATCTCTGCAGGTCGATTACCCCACCAAACACCGGGCACCTCTGTTCGCGCCACACCTGCCAGACTGTATGTATGTCTTACCTGGAATTCGATGTTGTTGCAGCAAGCAACGCTACTTTGGGATTCATACCCCTCTTTTGGCGGAAATGCGAGGACTTCTTTGTCCTTTCCATGTTGGTTTTGTCAGCGGATGGGATGACAGCTCTTGAGTAGGTGGATGGCTGGTCCATTGTCTCGTATTTCAGACCAACAGTTCGCACCAATTTGTATCTCGGATCACTCCGAGACTACTGATTAGAAAGACAAGCTCGTGTTTCTTGTATTCGGATTTTGGGTTCTCTATCGTTAAGCCAGAGTTGGGGAGTTCTGGGTCTCCCACATTTCAGCTCCAATTTCCCAAGTTCTTCTCGCACTTGGAATGAGCTCACTGTGACTTTCTAGTGATGTTCGGATTTCGTTTCCCTAAGTCTGAGGATGTTGCGTTCAAGAGAGTGCCTCAAGCCGAGGACTGCGAGTCTCTGTCCTCCGAGCCCAAAGATTCCGAGCGCCTTCAGTGTCGTCAGCACAACTTGTTAGCATCTCGAATTTATCTGGTAGTGCTCTTTTGTTTAGCTCTTGCGACTGCTGCTGTGCTCGGTGCCTACTTTGGAGGAAGATTCTTCATCGAGGTTGATCACTTGTGTATGGACCGAATATCAAATTACTGTAAGTTATGCTTACAAGTCTTCATGAATAGAGCTAATCCATCACAGCCCCAGTTCTCAAAGATGTCGACATCTCATTCTCAACAAAACGCTTCAATGGCTCGCTCATGCACGAGAATGTCTATCGTCAGCGTGGCTCACCAGAAGTCGATGCAGCATGGGAAGCACTCGGTGTAGATTGTATGTCTACTATACAACACCCTTCAGTCTTGCTCATTTTATTGACATAGTACAGATAGAGCAGCCATAGTACCCACATCTCTAGCTGCCAAATCAGGTCTACTCGAATCCCAAGTTCAGGTCTCTCCAAAGTACGGGGGTGGATATCCCGCAAACGTGGAGGGACTGCATCATCTACATTGTTTGAATTTGCTACGACAGGGTCTGTGGTTCAATTTCGACTATTACTCCGCCAAGGGTACAGGTGCATTCAGTAACGATGCAAACGTACTGCACGTTCACGTCAGTAAGTATACCATCCCACACAGCATTCCACATGCACCTACATCTTCCTTTTCTCGTTAACTCACCGACATCAAACTAATACATATCTCACAGCCCACTGCCTCGACATCATCCGCCAACAACTCATGTGCACCGTCGACATCGGCGTCCTAGGCCAAGTATGGTGGGACAAATCCGAACCAACCGCCTATCCGGATTTCAACACAGAGCACAAATGTCGGAATTTCGAGAGCGTGAGGGCGTGGGCTGAGGCTCATCAGGCGCCGCAGAGTGTTCCAGATGATTATTTATTGCCGCCGAAGAGTATAGATGATGTTTATGAGACGATGCCTTGATGATGCTAGAGTGTATGAAGATGGAAAGAAATAGTATGTGAGCATATGGGCATGAGATAATGATATGCATGAACAGTTTTGCGGATCTAGAGTCTACTGACTTGTTAGCCTGCCGAGTCTAGTATCGGAGTAAATAGATGAGTCGAACTCAAGATGAGGAGACTGATATGAAACTTCTCCATACTGATGCTAATAAGAAGAAAGTTATATTCAGTCACATGATATGGCATCTGATTCAACCGCAGGAGATTCTTCATCCTATTTTCTGTCCTTTCTCTGTCCATGTCTTCATGGCAAGTGCCGCAATCGAATCCTCAATTACAATTGTCTACTAGTCTCCAGTTTTTCTCTCCTCAAGCTGTTCATTCATTTCCCCAGAGATGCCTCACTCTCTCACTCAAGCATCCAACCCAGCACAATGCTCAGAAGTCAGCGTTGTGACGGAGCTATACGGCGGGAGATCCGTCCAGATCAAATCGAATCTACACATTACTCATCAGCACTTTCCACTCTCACGCCAACACGACACTCACCTAGCATCAGGGTAAGTAGGCGGACTACTATCGCCCAAGCTCTCCGCAATATCCGTCAACGCGTCATGCTCCCAGCAAATCAGCACGTTCTTAGTGCCCTTATAGGCGGCCACTGCGGCAGTGACGCAATCTGGATCGTCGCGGTCGCAGGATGTGTCGACTGTTAGACCGAGGTCGGTGGCTACTGGCTGGACGGTCAAGAGAGGGCGGGTGCGCTTCCCGTCTAGGGGGAGGGTGTGTTAGTAGTTCGATTCTCGCTTCTTGATGCTCGATTTAGGATCGTTTGATGGGAAGGAATGGTGTAAGGAGAAGGAGAGGAGAGGAAAGGAGCAGAGTGGGAAGAGAAACGCACTCGACTTCGGCGTCTGCGCCATGATCTTGCCGATATTATACGTCGACGAATTCCCAAACACGGTCCTCAAACACTGAGCGCGCTGCAGTCCAGCGGCATTGAGACCGATGCCGTCGTCGGCAGGCTTCTCGCCGTGGCGGATGAGGTAGACTGTCTTTGCTGCTGAGGTGGTGGGGAGGGAGATCGCTGCTAGAAGCGCGGTGAGGAGGAGGGGCGTGAGTTGCATCTTGAGAGTGCGGAGGTTTGCAGTGCAGTTTGATGGGGTGGGGAGATGGAGATGAAAATGTCGATGTCTGTTGTGGTTTGTTCATTGATGAGGGTGAGAGTGCGCTTTATATTTTCTTGCGTGTCTACATGTCTGTTTATTCCCTTACCTTCCTGCCTAGCTACCGATTGATCCGCCATCCTCAGAATTCTTCTCTTCTTTCTTGCACAAACTATCAATAGCTATTACCCGGAGGATTACACCCAAGTCAGGTTTCCAATCCAAACGGGAGGATATTCAAGTTCAGAGTTGAACAGAAATACAGAGTAATGCACGCAACCGAGCGTATTGTACCCTCCGTATTTTGTTAACTGCCGCTTCAAGCTTACTTTCTTAGCGAGGGATAGGCACGAACGGGAGGGGTGGGTACAATAAGCTTAAGTTGACGGGAGCAGTAGCTTGATCAACGAATGGGAGCTTGGCGTTGGTGCACATGGTATTTCTAGAAAGATGCAGAGATCAAAAAGATATGCAAGCACTTGTTGCACTTCCATGATGCTAGGATCTTGGTAGTATTTCGTATGCAACTTGTACCTTGATGTACCTTGTTGGTCGCCAACGGACTGATGTGAACTTGGGGTATAGCACGTGCTCACACCCTTTGTGGATAAACCAGTTCGGTACAATATCTAACTTGCGGTTGCATTCGTGAAGGATTTTCATCCTTGAGAACGGTACCTCATGTAGTGTAAGTGCAAGTGCACGTGTGTGGTATATCCATTGTTTTCAAAGACGGGATAGACATAGATGCTTGATCATTCGGACTTTGACGTGCGGATCAAAATAGGTAATGTAAGTGCAAAAAGTATGTACATGAACCAGAAGTTCAGACGACGAATCAAAGGTCTACCCCACTACTGTACTGTATAAGCGAGTGCTTCTCTTCTGCCCCACTTCTCCTCCTCTTCTTCTTTTCATCCCGAATCTCATCTCATATCCACAAGCTCAAGCTGATACCCGAATATCTATCCTCCCTTCCATAATATTTTCATCTTCAAACCTAACCTCATCCGACCTCGGCTTAGTGAACTTAGTCTGTGGTTTACAGACATTGGCCTAAAGTGAGAGACACCAGTCAGTTTGTTTTCATTTTCAGACTCTCTCTTCCTTCCATTTCATTTCGCTCATAGAACTAGGCGAGGATAGGACGAGCCGAGTAAAGAGACGGTTAAGTAGACGGAGGAAACTCACTGAAGTAAGGGTTGCTGTACGTGCACGTTCCCTGAGCACAGGTCAATGGGCCAGTGTACGATGCTGGGTCACCACCACACTGTCCATAGAGTGCGGCACCGCTGGCCGTGCTGGTTGCGCTAGAGGAGGTCTTGGTGCTGCTCGTGGAAGCCTTGGTGGTTGAAGTAGTCGAGGCCTTGGTTGATGATGAGGTGGTAGAGGCCTTGGTGGATGAAGAGCTCGAGGTGGCCTTTGTGCTGGTGACGAGCGTGCTGGCGGTGGTGCTAGCCTTGCTTGATGTCACAGCGGAGGTTGGGGCGGCGGTACCGGGGCAGGTGAACTTCGTGGGGCCGGGAATGGTGTAGGTGGAGACGGTTGGGTAGTAGATGTTGATCAGGATTCCTGGGTCAGTTGACTGGGCACTTATTAATTTCTGTTCATGATTCTCGAAGTCGAGGAAGACTCACAGCATAAGCACCTGGAAGTGCGACGACTGAGGGGCTAGCAGTGCCAGTTCCGCCTGAGACGTTGATTTGAGCACATTCCATCTATTTCTCTTGTTAGTGTTTGTTTTAAGGACTTCATTCAAGTACGCGAAATCAACTTACGTAGAATTGAGCACCGTTGGCAGAACCGGCTCCGTGCAGGGCGATCAACTCCGCGCGAAGGAGGTATTGTCCGTTTGCGATGCACTTTGGGATCGTGATTTGTTGAACACCTGCTGCAGAGACCTACGACTGTCAGTTGAGGCTCCTTCGATGTGCTCTGAGGATAGTTACCAAGTTTGTGACAGCCCAGACACCAGCTTTTGAGTGCGTTAGCCATGTTTTGTTAGAAATCGATAGAGTCGAGTCTTACTTGCTGCATTGTATCCCTCCTCGGAGATCTTGAACCAGCCTGAGCCGTATCCTGGGTCGGTTGTGGCGTTGGTGACTTTCTTCATGTATGCCATCACTGGTCCCTGCGAAGCAATTAGAATTGATTCCCAGTTGCGACTATATCTTTTAAATTAGATAGCATACCAAATGACTTGGGTCGATCACATAGGTTGTTGGCTCATTCTCAGGAGTGCCTTAGTAATTAGCGACTATGATACTCAAGAAGCAACTGAAAACATACTGCCCAGTCCGTGTCTCCAAGTAGCTTGCACTGTTTCTCCTGCTGTGACCTCGATCACGTATGGCGATGACATAGTTGGGTTTGGTCCACCATTGCAAGCTACGTCGTTGTTGGTGACAACGTCGGTGATGGGCTATTCGCCTCAAGTTAGCTGAATGCAAGAGCGAGGGCAAGTCTATCAAACATACACCATCATATGTAGGATCCCGAATAGCATAGCTGATGGCTACAGACAGAAAAAAGTCAGTTTGCTGCTCATGTTACTGAAAGACGTCTATACGCACGATAAAGAGTACCGCCAGCCTTCAATTGCGTGAAGATAGTGTGAGCGTTCGCAACAGCGGCGACGCTTGCCAAAGCGAAGGTAGATTGAAACTTCATCTTGTCGGTTGTGGATATCAAAGACACGAGAGTGAGAGAGTATGAGAAGAATAGATCAGACGAAGGTACTGCACAACCCAAAATGAAAATGCGGGGAGTGCATACCATATCATATCTCCCTCGAATGCTACCCACCCCATATTTCCTCCACGTCTTGCCTCCCCATCAACTTCTTTCGGTACCACATCTTCGGAATGACCATGAAAAAATCTCGACGTTCCCCACAAAATCAAGGGCCAACGACCTGCGCCAACTGCAACAGAAATACCAATCACACTGTTCGGGTTATTGCACGCAAGGGCTAAAGCCTGCCACCCAAGACCCCGAGTATCCTCAAAACAAGAGAATGACCACGGTGGACTTGCTCCGAGGTGAGAAAAGATGTATCTTCCTTCTATCCGCAATCTATTTGGCGCCCATGTGATGAGCCAGGACTGCAGTTGTGCGGTATACAGAGCCGGAATCCGACAAGCGAGGAGGTCTGTCAATAGTATCTTAGCTACCCATTGTTTTATCTCGTGGATTATTATACAAACTGACTATCTTTCGCATTCACTAATACAATGTAAAAGTAATGGTAGAACCAAAATACTTCAAATAGCAAAAAGTTGCAGTCCAGAAGGGGATAATGCACGCGGGGCTTCCCCACCCCGTATTTCCTCAAATATTGCCTGCCTACCCCAGAAGATCACAACGGGTGCTAGGATGCAAGTGACACGACGCAAGATAAGGTTGAAAATGTCTGCTGTGTTAAGATGATCCGTTCCGGCAATCAACTACCGGGAGACCTTCCCGCCTGGATGAATTGGGGAGAATGAAACCCCTATTTAGCCGAAATCAGATGAGAAGTCTGCTGAGGCAACGTGGTAAGATGATTACGAGACAAATAGCTGCCGTACTTTGTGTCTCGAAGTGAGTAATTGATAAGCTTGTGTGGTCTTAGGTGGTTTGGTGCGGTTTGATTTGATTTTCACTTCTGATGTTGTTTTAATATGCTGTTCTTGGAGATATGCCCAAGCAAAACCGGGTTGTGAGTCGTTTGGAGATTGTACACGATTGAGAGACGAAGTTGTACTGTTTGTGGTATAGGATAGAAGCTCTTGATATTGCCACACGCCTAAATCCCATACGTTTAATATGGGTAGCGGCTCCAGTCAGCTCATGTGCTCAAATGGGACCACCCGCGAACTTCACCATCACAGTCCACCTACGAAAGTTCTACGATGGCCAATATTTTGCTGAGCTGCCAGCTGTAAATAAGCTGGAAATGATCCGAAATATTCTGGGGACGATATATCTTCACTCGTCCAAGCTCAACAATCTTAGAGTCTTCGTCGGAACGGCTCGAACAGCTGGCCCATCACTTCGAGACTCTGCAGAATCTAAAGAATATATGCCCCTTTTGCAGTAGCAAATTCCACAAGGTGAAAGGTGCTATCTGCCATAAATGATGATTTATAACCACAGCAGGAAAATGGTTGATGCTGCTGGACCCATCCAAGAGCAGTTTGCCGCAAGTAAGAAGTGGAGGTTCAAAATACCACAAAGTACCTAATTAGTATTCGGCATAGGTACCTAATCAAAGATCGGTCAGCTCTAGAAATTAGACAGACTGAAGAAACAATTAATTTGTTGGAAGCAACTTCGATGTCAAGTTAGAGAATGTGTGAATTTGAATGAGATTTATTTGACCCTGAACCCCAACCCCACCCGACCCAACCTAATTCTAAACAATGGAAACGACGGGTATCTGAAGAAAACATCGCTTCAGAACGATACCAAAACAAGGATAATGAGTGGTAGTGCCTAAGCACAATTTATTATCGCTTTCTCTGCCGCCATCGTACTGCTCCATGATATCAGCTTGAAGATCATACAAATCTTCCCCAACATTAAGATGGCTTACCATTTATTCGAGCAAGTTGAAGCTGCTTTGCCTGAGGTAGGACATTTCGATATGCAAAGGACGGCTGCATTCTCTGCAGCATCCTGGCATGAGGCAAGATCACGCTTCGCAGGGGCACATGCTACATAGCTGGAGACAGCTGTGACGGCGCTATATCAAGTGTCAACTCTGAGTACAAAGCTTCACTCAATGATGATCACATACCATGCATCGATACACGTAGCATCAGAGCCGCAATTCATCGTGCAATTCACCTGTTGTCCAGCCGTTTTGATCTCACATGCGGAACTATCACGTGCGTCGATTGGCGTTGCAACTGCAATTGTGGAAACGACGAGAACAAAGAGTGTAGAGAGTTGGAATTGCATCTTGTCGAAGGTAGATCTGAAGCTGATAGATAATTGCAAGTGAGTGTAATGAACCGATGCGTGGAGAGGTACTGGAAGCATAAGGGTGATAGTATAGTTATATAACCATGACGAGTGAGAGGCGCAGGAGGGTCAGTGGCCATGAAGCACGTCCAAGTCTTGTGTAGATTGGCACGAGGATGGAATGATAGAATTTGAGACGAAGAATGAAAGTTAAAGGCATAATTAGAGTTTCGTGCCCGGACTGGCCCACCAGGAGCACTTGGCTTTAGAGTGGATTGACCTGAGGTCGGAGACTTCCCCGGATTTCAATTCCATGTCGTTGATCTCAATAGTGGACGCAAGAAATCGCCCATTGTGTTGATTAACTTACAGTTTGGTGCAAGATCTAGGTCAGGTTGCCTCCCTATATCTACAATTGTGTTACCAGACAAATCCTATCTATGGAGTTGAAGTATGAACACTTGCGATCCTCCACGGATCCGACTCTGAGGGAGCATAGACTGCCGTTGAATTTTCACAAATAGCTATTATACAATTCTCTCACTTCGTATACGTGGTTGTAGAAACACAACTACCTGAGTCGGTTTCAACTCACCGAATTTGAACCTCCCTTCCAGCAAATAGGCAAGGTTCTCTGGCTACTGCACACAAGGTTTGGTAACTGAGATATTTTGAGATCCGCAGGTCCAAAGAGTTCGTCCTGACTCAGAAATGCCAACCTACCAACCACCGTGTTAAGATGGCGAGAGAAGAGTTTGGAAGTGTTTCGGAAACGCGAATCTAGGAAGCGTGAAACAACTCGTCCTGCAGAGTTACACCTTCATCCTAGGGACAGGTGTTGGCAACAAATAAGTGCGGCCACAAGACATTCTAGAGTTTGAAGACTGAGAGGTATCCTAGTCTTTCTGTTCATCTGAATGATGTTCAGCCACTTTTCTCGAATATCATCCACATGGAAGATGGATGCAACCGGGATTCGCATCGCAACCTAAACCGATCATCCGATATTCTTCTGCGCAGGCCTTTCTAGTTCCTTGGCCTCGAAGCTCTGAGTGTTCTGTGCATTCTTGTGGGATCGGTCGGTCAGAAGAATCTGCCTTGCGTAGGTAGAAGTGGACTGTTTGAGCTCGAAACAGGTCGAAAGATCAGTATCACTTCAGCCCAACAGACAGCAGAATTGAAGTGACTCAGCAGACTCTTCTGCCTTCTGGATCTGCCTCCCAGGGGAGAAATAAGTACGCAATATTGTTATTCGGGAATACGGCTGCTCTCGTGTGGAAGTTTGACGTTTTATTGAGTTGCTTATACCTGTGGAGAGCATGGTGTTGGGTAGTTTGGATGTTAGCTCAGATCGTATCCGAAATGCGTAAGTAGTCTGCAGGGAAATCCAGACAAACCGAAGGCGTCTCGTAGAAAGATGGTGGCGATGTTAAAGTAGGTTGACGAGAGGGGTTGCAAAAGTATTGTCTTTGTCGATGGGTACTGTACGGAAGGTCAAAGAAACTAGACATGCAATCGCGTCGCGTGTTGCACAAAGATCTCAACCTCACTCCAAAATCATACAGAAATATTCTCTGTATATATATCATAATGAGTCTATAAAAAGAATACTCTCGATCAGACTTGCAGATTCCAAATCATGACCCACACACTTCTTGTATCTTCTCCCTGAAACCTACTGATTCTAAGCTACTTTCTCCTGCGAAGCATCCAAATCACCTGGCTGATTAGGATCATAGTCTCCAGCTATGAACTTGTACGGCTCAACGAAGTCTACAAATCCTAGATTAGGACTTGATGTCTTGTAGCCTGTGCGCGGTTAGTTGCATGAATTTCAAGGAGAAGATTGATGCTCACCCATTCGTGCCTGGACTTCCAGTGGCCACGAGAGAACCTCCTCGGTTGTGAAAGCGAGATATGCATTCTCCTGAAAGATTATCAGCAATTAATCTTCGAAACGGACTCAACACAGACTTACCTCCTGTCTCAGGAACCCTCGGATGAAGGAGAGATCGTGTACAGGACGATATTGATCAGTCGTGAGATTGTGTCCGCCTGCATGGTAAAGACCTCCAAGAAAAGCCAAGCAGTCGCCCTTCTCCATTGTAGCATATCCTGCCTCCTCGACGAGAGGTGCTCGGTCTGATCCCCAGAGATGAGATTTTGGAATGACCTGGTCATAGTTAAGCATTTTCATCCTCAACCTCGCTTGTCACGACTCACCAAGGTAGCACCATTTTCAGGTGTGGTGTTGATACCAGGAATCAAGAAAGACAACTCAACATCAGATCCGACTCTGTACCCAACCTTGGTCTGGTCCTGGTGATCAATGTGGAAATTTTTGTCATCACGGTGAATTCTTTGTGCTTTGCCTCCTGGTCCAACTTGCATCGTCAACCCTGTGTTGAGTATGGCATGGGATGTGTATGTGTGCTTGGTGGTGCCATAGAAGTTTGATGTTGTCTTATCCACAAAGACGGAGAGCAGTTTGGAGATAAGAGGATCAACAAGCCAATCTCTCGCCGTTGGGCTTCTCCCGATGAGTCTACAGCATCGTCTGGTCTCAGGAGGGAATCTACCAATGTCAATGGGAATTTTCGAAATTGCCGACATTTCGCCAAGAAAGCCCGTCTTGGAGATCTTCTGTTTGAGAACCCATTATCACACAGGAGAAATAACTCACAGATCTCCCTGAAATATGTTAGCATCGCAAATTGATATACTTCAGTTGATCACACCTTCCAAGGTTTATCAGCATCAAGGTATGGCTTGGTGTCCTTGTTCACCTGATTAACAGCTTCAACAGTTGTGAAGTTCTTGATGACAACTCCACCATCATCAATGATGGCTTGAATTATGCTTTCGACATTCGATCTATTGATGTATTGGAGCACTGGCTTCTCAAGTGAACCCATTGTTTTCAGGGAGTGTGATGTTATTTTGGGATATTCTGATTTCAGTATGAAGTTTTAGTGGATCTAAGCAATATGGGGAGCGGCAGGATGGATCTAGGTGTAGACTCGACAATTGATAAATACTTCTTAGATTGCAACAATCAAACATTTACTAGCATTGGGATGCGCTGGAGCACGCTTATCCTCGGGCTGTTGTTATCAACATTCCCCCCTAAGGTGGTGTTTAGAGGCAAGCCCCGCTCGCTAAGGAAGGAGATCCCGATAGCTTCATGGACTCCCACTTTTGAAGTTCACGAAATAGCGTCTGATCTGAGCCCGCAAACCAGAATGTCTGCTTGGCCGTATTCTTGTTGGACATCGGGCCGGTCTCGATTGAGTTATATCATCCTGCAAGAGTGGCTCAAGGTTGGAAGTATATCAAATCCATAACTTCCCATTCCATCAACCTCGAACAGACATTGCATATTTCAAAGCCGGTTCCAACCTTCTATACTCATCCAAAATGAGCGAAATCAAATACGACGTTATTATCGTTGGGGCAGGACTGAGCGGCCTACAGGCGGCTTTAGATATCCAACAAGCAGGCTTCTCTTGCATTGTTCTGGAGGCAAGAGATCGCGTAGGAGGCAAGACTTGGAGCGTGCCATTAGCCAATGGAAAGGGAGTCGTCGACATTGGAGCTGCATGGACCAATGATACCAACCAGACTCATGTCCATGCATTGACGAAGCGATTTGGTATTGAGCTCATCCAACAAAATACGACTGGAGATTGTATCTTCCAAGACGACGATGGTTCGACGCATGGGTTTCCATACGGCACTTCGCCTAAGGTGAGTTTCGTAACCGAGATTGGCGATCAGTGACTAAGGATTGCAAGTTCGCAACCAATGAAGTCGAAGACCTCGAACGTATCAGAGACATCATTCATGATCTTTCAGTGGCATATCATCAGAAATCCAGCCCAGCAGAGGACTACGACCAAATGAGTCTCGAGCAATTCGTCATCAGCAAGGGTGGCTCCAAGAAGACCCTCGATATGGTCAGAATCTGGGCCCGCGTCATGCTAGGTATCGAAGCGAAGGAGATGAGTGCTCAGTTCTTCATTGAGTACAATGGTAAAGGTGGGGGTTTGAAGACACTCAGATCAGACCAAAAGGGTGGTGGTCAGTATCTGAGATTCAGGAAAGGTTTGTCTAGCCCAAGTTACTCACTTGAATGCGATACCTAACGAGCGCAGGCACGCAATCCATCTCTCATGGCCTAGCAGCTCTTCTCAAAATAGGCACAATCCACCTCTCCACGCCCGTATCACACATAACCTCTACACCCACCCTTGTAACCGTCACCACCTCTTCCAACCAAACTTACACCTCCAAAAAGCTAATCCTCAGCGTTCCAACACCTCTCTACAAAGACATCACATTTTCACCTCCACTCGCGGGATCCAAGCTCACCTTCTCGTCCAGCACAAAGCACGGCTACTACTCCAAGCTCATCCTCTGCTACTATTCGCACTGGTGGGCCTCTCAAACCTGCGGTCTCGCCATCTCGTACCTCACTCCCGCGGCCGTGATTCGTGACACCTCTGTGCCCATCGATGGACAATTCTCGCTCACGCTCTTCATCGGTGGGGCGCCTGGTCTTGCGTGGTCGAAACTACCACAGCATGAAAGGCGCGCTGTGGCGCTCAAGCAAGTTGCTGATATTTTTGGTCCAGAGATGCGGGAAGAGGTATATAAGCCCATTGAGGTGTTTGAACAGGAGTGGTCAAAGGAGCAGTGGTCTAAGGGGGCTCCATGTCCGGTCACAACACCAGGAGTGTTGACAAGAGCGAGGGAGGGACTGAGGGAGAAGAGTGGGAACTTACACTTTGTGGGTACAGAGACAAGTGAGGTTTGGAGTGGGTATATGGAGGGTGCGATTCGGTCTGGTGTTAGGGGCGCGAAGGAGGTCGTTGAGAGCTTATTTGAGGAGAGAGTTTCGTCGAAGTTGTGATCGAGGTTATGATGTCAATATCGAGCAAATAGGTAGGTTTTCGGTTATAGTAAATGGAATCTTCAATGATCTTAATCGAAATCACACATTGACGAAGCCAGAGATTGGTTTCTCTGTTCTTTCCTTCACACAAGTATCATGATTTCCTATTACAGAAGTGTGAATTTAGCTTGGCACTAGCTTAAGCGAGTTTTCACTGTAGTTCCAGGACCTAGTCTTCACCAGTCAGTTAAGCACTCTTTCAGAATCACTCTCACGATAGCACACAATCAGATCGAATTCATAGATTGTATTCAAACTACATACTATCCATCCAACACACCAAGAACGTATGATCTCTTTCCAATCACTCTCTTTCAGCGACACACTCAAAGACCACAATTAACTCAAGCGTTTAGATCGACACAATGTGTGAGATCTGCACACACATCCACCAGCTCCAAGAGCGACACTGCACCGCCGAGACCAAAGCCGATCTTTTGGAGATCATGGACGGGGTCCACACCCTGAGAGGCTATCAGATTGGGAACGTGTTGCTTTGGGAGCTGCGGGAGCTTGTAAGTACCCCTCCTTGAAAAGGCCAATATAATGTGTCAGATCGGTAGAGCGATTGGAAAAGATCGAAAGCGCCAGATCTACGGGGAGATTGGAATAGATCGAAAGTGCTTGCTGACCACACACAATAGAAGCGAGTTCAGGATATCGTCGCCGCCCTCCCCCTCTCGCCGCTTGGCTGGACCGTACCGCGACTGCAGGCGGTAGTGGAGGAGGAATTTGAGCGAGTGTGTCTTGAGATGACGAGGCAGTTTGTGGCCCATAGGGCATTGTCATGGAACGAGAGCCTCGTTCCGAATGATTCTGCTACTAGGGTACGAGAGCGACTCTGGAGCTGGCAGGCGGACCAGGTATGCTTCTTTTTTTAATTTTCCAGTTACTAAGTTACTAAGTTACTGAGTTACTGAGTTACTGAGTTACTGAGTTACTGAGTGACTGATTGACTGAGCTATTGAATTGGTTTGCTTGTGTTGTTTTGTTATGCGCTTTGAAAGGCCGTTGAATGTTTGTTTCTATTCTGCACTTTGTCGTTTTATTGGCTCATTCAGCACTTAACATTCGCTAACTGATTGACAGCGAGCTTGGAGACTTGCAGTTGCGAATGACGACGATAACGGCAACAATTTTAGAATCAACATTCATCCAGGCGATGAAAATGTCAGAAACTGGGAGGGAATGACGGCTAACCAGGTGCTTGCTGTCATCGGAGCCCCCATCCATGAATGGATGGATGGCAACGATGTTGCAGTCAATTCGGGAGCAGAGAACTATGGAGATGGAAATGCGGAACTGTGTGATGGCAGATCCATTGCCAGGCCATTCTTAGATGTACCAGCTTGGTCTGTTAGTCCACCACCAGTTGTTGACAATAGTGAATTTCGCAGCTCGCTTGACCAGCAGCGACAAGTTCTCGGCGCACAACCACAAACTTTCCCCCCACAACAAGGTTATCAAATCTCTCCCATGCTCAGCAGATTTATGCTCCAGCAACAGGTTCAAGATCAAGATGAAGGAGCACGGCACACTCTCGTCAATGCTGGCCAAAACCCCAGCGAGCAAGAAGTTCTGGATAACGGCAGCCAAGAAGACCCTCAACGAATCCAGCAACAGTTCAGAGGAGAGCACGATCAGCGCATGCAAGGAAGAGAATACTAGAGTCGAAGAAGATAAGAAGAAAGCTCAAGGCGTAGAGAGCCATGATCACACAACTTGGACCTCGACAACAACCTTTTCCTCTCAATCGTCCGTCCCAAACGAAAACTACGAGCTCCACGAAGATGAAGACTGTAACTCCTCCTGCAGCAGTGAAATCACCATTCTCAACGTCGGCAACATCTTCACCAGTGTATTCGACATGTCTCATCCAAAGGTTTCACGATCTGCATTTCCAATGCCAAAAGGCTCCTTCATCATCGAGAATCTGCAGATGGCAGACAGAATTCGCGCTGGTTCTGCTCCACCTTCAACAAAAACCTCTCCACAACCACTTCAAACTTCTCGATTCTACAGTCGCGTTTCCCTTGGCGCAGCAAATGGCGAAGTTCGTGTACAGATTCAAAATTCTTTCGTTCGTCGCCACAGCAGTTTGAGTACTTCCAGCCAGCAATCCGATGCTGGTCCTTTCATAAGACACGTCATAGGCCGCGGCCTTTTCAAAATTTCCAGTCCAGCATCTGCGCCTTCTCCAGTTGAAGTCGCCGCTTTACCTACGAGTTCCAGGTCATCCGTTTCCAAGATCAGGCCTAGCGTTTTTCGCGAGCATATCAACGAGGAAGAAGATTTCACCAAAAACTGTGAGAGACGCCTGTTTCCTAGCAAGTCAAATTCTCATGTCATTCCTCCTTCTCCATCGTCTTCGAATCCATATGGCCTGTCAGCTAGCGAGCAAGCACTTCTGGAATCTCCTGGACCAAGCAACAATCATGATACCAGGTCAGCCGAGAAGCAAAGGATTGCTCGTCATGAGAGCGTTATGGTCATGCATGGGCGCGCTGATGATGATGAGGAGAGCGTGGACAATTCCAATTATTTCAATGAGAGGGTTCGTCGTGTTTCCTTTACAGAGAGACTTGATAGGAAGGAGAAAGCACGTCTTTGGTTGGAGCAGAAGTGAACAACTTGGCCGATCGTGGGCAAAGGAATGGTTCACTGTTTGTAAAGTTATCAATGGTTACATGTTTGGAGTACAGGAAAATTAGGCTGGTATCGCCGACACATATGCACATGAAGATCTGACGTCTGTCGGGTGGATTCTTCAACTCTGAAGCAGAGTTATGCTTTCAGGAACAAAGGCTGGATGTCATAGCAACTGGAACTATGATATATTGCTTAGTCTAGAGAAGAAGAACAGATTCAATTGATCCTTCCATCTAACTTGCAAACTTGCAGCATATAAATCAGGAATATTGTGAAAAGTGACAAGTGTAACGTGAAAAGTATGAGTCGTGATGAGGTCAAGAAGAAATGTGGGTCCCGATAGGCACACCCCTGCCTGTATCCAGTAAATCAATTAATCGCGTCCCAAGAATACGCGAACCGCGTCTTTGCTGATCCCAAATTCCAGTTCCATTTATTGTAAGATCTTACATTGCCATTGTCTCTTCTTAGTTCATACCCTTTACCAACGCAGGTGTGAGATTGATAGTCAAGATGGTCAAGCCAAAGTCCTCCAGCGTAACTCCTGCCCGAGCTACTCCATCCCTCAAAAGGCAGCCCTCCAGTGCTGGATCCGCCACGAATCAACGAAGTATCCAGAGCTTCTTCATAAAGCGAGCTGATAGTGGGACTCCTGGAGCTTCAAATGGCGTCACAGAAGCCAGCGACACGTCCAAAAGCGTCAATTCCTCGAATCCAGGCTTGCCCGTCATGAAGAAGCCCACGTTCAAGAAAACAGCAATAAAGAACATGACCCCAGTTCCCAGCAGCGATTTACCTGGACCTTCAAGCTCACAGGAAAACGAGAATGGAGGAATACCTAGAGAGGTAGCACTTCAGATATGCTAGCATTCATGAATTCTGCTGACATCTAGCCTAGGCTATCAATGGCAGCGCGTTAGTACTGGGGAGTAGTCCCTCCAGAAAGGTAAAACTCTTTGTTGATTTTGAATATAGATCTGCGAACACTAACAACTTAAAGGCCAAGAAGGTTGTCAGCTATGCTGAGTCTGATGACGACGACGAAGACGAGGATATCCCAACTCGAAGGAGAAAGCTACAACGGAGACCGAAGATTGAGGAGGAGGATGAAGATGATGAAGATGCTTTCGTTGGAGGTCTTGACGGCGTAGCAGACGATGATGATGATGATGGTATGATATGTCCATGTCCACCTCTATCCTCGATGCTTACGAGATAACAGAAGAAATGGATGATTTTGTTGTCGAAGACGACTCCGATGCGCCAGTGCCTGTATCCAAGAAAAGGAAGCGTCCTGCAACCACAGCATCATCGCGAAAGCGATCAAATATGTCTCCTCCTACGCCATACAATGACCCTGATGTGGAAGCAGAAGAGGATCTAGAGCTGCCAGAAGCCTCAACGGCACAACAATGGAAATATGATCCTGAAAACACTCAGCCATTGAAGCCACGATCTAACAACACATCCAAAACCCCACCGGCGACGAAGAAGAAGCCAATCAAAGTGAAAGCATCAGCAAGTGAACCCGAGGTCAGGCATGCATGGTTGGAGAACCTTCAGGATATGGATCGTCACCCAAAAGGACATCCAGATTATGATCCAAGAACTCTCTACATTCCACCAGCAGCATGGAACAAATTCTCTGCTTTTGAAACTCAGTACTGGGAGATTAAGCAAAAGTATTGGGACACAGTGGTTTTCTTCAAGAAAGGGAAATTTTACGAATTGTATGAGAATGATGCAACTATTGGCCACCAGTTGTTTGATCTTAAGCTCACTGATCGAGTCAATATGCGGATGGCTGGTGTGCCTGAAATGTCCCTTGATCACTGGGCTAATCAATTCGTTGCCAAAGGATATAAAATTGCTCGAGTAGATCAGTGTGAATCTGCGCTTGGCAAGGAAATGCGAGAGACAGAAGACAAGCAAGGTCCGAAAAAGGCGGGCAAGCCTTCAAAAACAGACAAAATCATTAAACGAGAGCTTGCATGCGTGCTTACGGGAGGAACTTTGGTTGAGGGCAGCATGCTCCAGGATGATATGGCTACTTTCTGTGTTGCCATCAAGGAAGAGATCATTGATGAGTTGCCATCGTTTGGTGTCGCTTTTGTCGATACTGCAACAGGACAATTCTTCCTCTCGGAATTCGTTGATGATGTCGATTTGACCAAGTTCGAGACTTTTGTCGCACAGACACGACCGCAAGAGCTCTTACTCGAGAAAGGATGTCTTTCGACCAAAGCTTTGCGTATTCTGAAGAATAACACGAATCCTACTACAATCTGGAATCATTTGAAACCAGAGAAGGAGTTTTGGAGTGCGGATGTTGCTCGTCGAGAACTCGATTGCAGTGGCTACTTTGGGTCCGAGGGATCCAAGGAAGAACTTTGGCCGGAGGCGCTTCAGGAATTTAGAAAGAAGGATCTTGCCATATCTGCATTTGGTGCCCTGGTGCAATATCTGAGGTCTCTTAAGTTGGAACGGAGTCTCCTGACTCAAGGAAACTTCACCCCCTATAGCCCTATCCAAAAAGGCACTACTTTGGTTCTGGATGGGCAAACGCTCATTAACCTCGAGATATTCTCAAATACGTATGACGGAGGAATCGATGGAACACTATTTACTTTACTGAATCGATGTGTGACACCGTTCGGCAAGCGGATGTTCAGACAATGGGTGTGCCATCCCTTGGCAGACGCACAGAGAATCAACGAGCGCCTTGATGCTGTTGACATGTTAAATCAGGATCGTTCGATAAGTGACAAGTTCATAAGCTCTATGACGCGAATGCCAGATTTGGAAAGACTGATCTCTCGTATCCATGCTGGCTCATGTAAGCCAGAAGACTTTGTCCGAGTTCTCGATGGGTTTGAGCAGATTGAATACACAATGGACATCCTTGGGAGTTTTGAGGGTGGAAAAGGTATCGTGGATCGTTTGATCACAGCGATGCCTGACCTCAAGGAGCCATTGGCTTTCTGGAAATCGGCTTTCGATCACTCGAAGGCTAGGGAGTTTAAGCTTCTTGTTCCCGAGCGTGGTGTTGAGGAAGATTTCGATGCTAGTCAAGATCGGATCGAAGAGATTCAAGGAAAACTTCAATCACTGCTCGAACGTAAACGTAAAGAATTGGGTGGCAAAGCGGCATCGATTAATTTCAAAAATATCGGTAAAGAGGTCTACCAACTGGAAGTCCCAACATCAATCAAAGTTCCAAAGGACTGGAATATGATGTCCTCGGCTGGAACCTTCAAACGCTACTACTTCTCAGAATTACAAGGTCTTATTCGACAACTCCAAGAGGCTCAGGAGACGCATGGGCAGATTGTCAAGCAAGTATCAAGCAGATTCTACGCTCGATTTGATGAAGATTACAGTACCTGGCTACAAGCTGTCAAAGTCATTGCTCAGCTTGATTGTTTGATCAGTCTAGCAGCAGCATCAGCGGCTCTTGGCGAGCCGAGTTGTAGGCCAACCTTCATTGAGGCTGAGCGAAGCGTGGTTGAGTTTGAGGAGCTTCGCCATCCTTGCATGCTTCCTAATGTTACCGATTTCATTCCAAATGATGTCAAACTTGGTGGAAATGCGGCGAATATCAACTTGTTGACTGGTGCCAATGCTGCTGGAAAGTCGACGATTCTACGAATGGTGAGTCCATAACATCTACGACTTGATTATTGCTAACTATTCCAGACGTGTGTTGCAGTGATCATGGCACAGATTGGATGTTATGTTCCCTGTGTATCTGCTACCTTGACACCTGTCGACCGAATTATGTCTCGCCTTGGTGCCAACGACAACATTTTCGCAGCTCAAAGTACCTTCTTCGTGGAACTCTCAGAAACCAAGAAGATTCTCGCTGAAGCTACACCTCGATCGCTAGTCATTCTCGACGAGTTGGGTCGAGGGACAAGTTCTTATGATGGAGTGGCAGTGGCACAATCTGTCCTCCATCATGTCGCATCCCACATCGGTTGCACCGGATTTTTTGCGACGCACTACCACTCACTCGCCACAGAATTTGCAGGCCATCCCGAAATCGCGCCCAAGAGAATGCAGATTCACGTCGACGAAGACAACAGACAAGTCACATTCCTGTACAAGCTCGAGGACGGCGTCGCAGAAGGCAGTTTTGGTATGCACTGCGCGGCTATGTGCGGTATCCCCAACAAAGTCATTGATCGCGCTGAGGTCGCGGCCAGGGAGTGGGAGCATACTAGCAGACTCAAGGAGAGCTTGGAGAAGGCAAAGAGCGGGTGCTACATCCCATTGGGACTGCAGAGCGATATCAGCTGGATTTTGAAAGAGGCACTGGATGTTCAAGATGGCATTGAAGAGAGGGGATTAAATGTTTTGATGAAGGCTATCGCGAGTTTGTAAGATGGAGATAGTAAATGATATTGCTTTGGTGTTGATTTGCAAGCGTTTTGGAGGCTGGGTCAGGCTGGCTATTGCTAGATCTCTTTGGGCAGGGCTTTATTTGGGGGATATGGGTATACAGATTGGTGCTAGGTTGGCTGTATTATAGCTGTTGTTGCTACTATAGATGTGTAATAGTATGAGTTCTATCTACACATATATCTATGAACACCTTGGCTGGGTAGTACCAAAGGTAGCATTTTTTGAGATTCTTTCCATCTCTCTGTGTAAGCTCTGCTCATATTGTCACCAAGTTTTCACATAACCCACCTGCTCGAAAGTTTTATTCTAGATTAGCATAGTCAGCTGCTCTTCTTTCTTATTCTAAGTAATCTTACATAAGATAAGTACCTACCTAAAGGTAGGCACAGGTCTTGATGCGTGAGCTGAATTAAGATCACGTGGACTGAACGCAATTTCTACTTTACGTTAGGAACCTTGGGTGGATCTCATTTTTGCTCATTCTAGACTCTGCTTTCACCAGACTTCTACGTTGTACCCAAGTATCTCGAGCCGATATTAATCTTCAATGGAACCTGATTTGTAGTTTTCATTTTCAGCAACCAGCTAAATCGTCCTGTCCAATCATAGCTTACTGTCAACTCATTTTCGGAGCACATGATCAGATCTCGTTCATGAGATCGGGTCGGGTGTCCCATCTCCACCTGCTGAGTGGAATCCGAAACCAAGACATAAGATATCTAGGTAAGGTGCAGTAAGGGGACCTATCTCCAACATTCGCTTAGTTGTCGAGGCTGCAGCTTTCCTCCAACCATCGACCTTAGGTAATCCTACCAATGTAGAAGGGAGCATCCACCACACTCAGCGCTACCACATACCTTACCTCTCCGTCTTTCTTCAGCAAGCACATGACTTAGTAGGAGCCAAACTCGCGTCTACCAGCGTCCGGTCTCGGCTGTATGGCATTAATTGTGTTACCTCCCTCCTTCTGTTCGTCAAGAAGCGATGTTAATCAGAATCGATGACAGCTAGCCGTGCCAGTGTCACACCGCTCCCATCGTCTCGACTCAACATTGGCAGAGTGACAAACTTAAGCGAAAACCAACGAACTTCCTTGCTAGCCAGCCAGCCAGCCAGCCAGCCAGCCAATGAGTAAATGCAAGAACCCTACCTACCTACCTACCTAGATACCTTACCTACTGCATGTCCATCCATCTCACATGATCCATCATTGAGGCGATTGACAGCATACCTTACCTTATCTCACTTTCGACTTCATTCCTGAAGATACATGAAAACGCGAATCTAAATTCCAACATCGATGGCGATGCCAGCACCCACAGCCATGGAATCAGATATGGACGCCCACCCAGAACCATACATTCACCTTCCCCTCGGAGGGAAACACACACATACCCTGATCCTCTTACACGGGACATCTCAAACCGGGCCTACCTTCGCTTCAGCACTGCTATCATTTCGCTTCCCCTATCCTTCCTTTCCCTCCTCTTCCTCTTCCTTGCCAACATCAACATCAACACCAACCTTGCCCTTACCAGACGCAAAAACCTACACACTACCAGACCTCCTCCCAACAACGAAATTCATCTTCCCCACCGGCTCGGCAAAGCCCCTAACAGTGTTCCACGGCGCGCCCTCGCACGCCTGGTTCGACATCCACGATTTCACGGACAGGACTATTGGAGAAGCGGATCAGGTGAGGGGCATGAAGGGGAGCGTTGCCTACTTGTCGGGTCTGATTGCTGCGGAGGAGGAGGAACTACTTAGTAAGAACGGGAGAAGTGAAAGTCAAGGGAAGAGGAAAATGGAGAGTAGAGTCGCAGTCTTGGGATTCAGCCAGGGATGCGCGATGGGGATTATGATGGTTCTTGCTGGGCTATTGGAGGAGTCAACGGGCTATGGAACTGGCAGTGAAAGTGAGAGTGAGAAGGAAAGAGCTCACGCAGCGCCAACGTTAGCGCCAGTACCGGTGCCCTTCATAGGCCTGAGCGGCTGGCTCCCATTTCGGATACAAATCGAAGAATGTCTCGCCAATCAGGAGAGTGTACGTGGATATGTACGGTCACTTCTCGATTTACCAGTACGACCAGATTCCACGTCAACAAACACTACCACCACCACCACCACCCCACCAACAATAATAGCAACAAAGCAACAAATCCACCTCGCGCACGGCTCCCTAGACGTAAAAGTCAAGCTCGAATGGGCGCAGCAGATGGTCGAGACGCTGAGACGGGTCGATGAATCTCGGGATATTGGCATAGGACTGCAGGCGGAAGCGAAAGTGTATGAGGGGTTGGCGCATTGGTTTAATGAGGCGGAAATGGCTGGTGTGGTGGAATTTTTGGGGAGGGTTTGGGGGGAGGATGTGCTAGGTGGTGAAGCGAGAAGTAATGAGAGGAGGGAGAGGGGAGGAAACGTGTGGCGACGTATAATGAGGAGACTCAGGAGAGCGAAGGTTTGGATAAAGGGATATTGCGAGAGGGGTCTCAAACGCAAGAATGAGAAGAGTATGAGCGTTGGCTGAAGGACTATAGGAATGCAGAAATTTACATCTCGTGCATAGAAAGCAATGCATTTTTTTCTTTCTTCATACAGTCGTGAACTATGTTCATATTTACGACCTTCCAAAGCTGCCAACAGAATTTCCTGAACCCAGTTCAAAAAACACCAAGAGCCTAAGGAGCGTTGATGTTAATCTTCACTTCAACTTCATTGCTCCATCCAGCGTGGAGATCCATGGCCTTCCACGCGGCTTGGACGTCTATCTCCAAGACATGCTCGTCAACTTTGCTGATGCTAACTGTCTCAACGGGGATGATTTTGCCTTGAATTGTGATCATCAAGTTGTCGATGTATGAGATCTTGGGGAGGGTGGAGATATAGAGACCTATTATATGAATTAGCAATCATCTATACGGTATGACGAGGAGAGTAATATACCAAGAACACCCAACGCCTTGAGGTTGGTATCAATTAAGATGCGGCCATTTTCGAATTTCTGCATCGTGTTGCCGACAATGGCCGCACCAGCAGCCATCTTGCCAAGCAAACCTAAATTAGCGATCCAGGTTGTCTCTTCTTTCTTCTCGTCAAAGAAGCCTCGGAGAGGATAGCAAGACAGGATGTCGTAACCTCGAATACCTAGAGAGATGTAGAGCAAGCTCTTTGGGTCGACTACCTGCATAGGCTTGGAAACCAAGCCGGATGAGTGGGCGCGAACAATATACATCTGCGCTTCAATTACACCAGGAAATTTAGAGAGTGGAATTAACTCGGAGAGAGGGCGTTGAGAGACATTGAAAACTCCAATCATGCCCGTTCCCGTGACAGCGGCACCTGATGTTGTTAGCGAAAGCGAGACAAGTGGAGCAGGTCACTAACCATGATAAGTTCCCACAAGCAGTAGAGTGTCATCATCGTAGCCATTGTATTGATCCAAAGTCCTGCCAATGACGCTTGGCCTGAAGATTACAGTCTTGCCACGCACGGTAGGGCCTGTCATTTGGTTGATCAAATCCAGATCGTGATGACCAGGCACATCAGTGATGTAGATAGGTCCGCCGCTAACACAGCGAGCTGCAGCGTGAAAGCCAGAGTATTCGTGAACAGTTTGAAACATATCCCAATCGGGAATCAGATTCAAATGATGAGTGAACAAAGCATTGTGTGCATTTACAAAGATATGCCATGGATGGCTCGTTTCAATTTCTGGAAAGAAGTCGTCGGAGTTTCGGACGAGAATTGCCGGTCGATTTTGAGGCATCTGAGAGTGGAATAAAATTTGTGGTGTTTGGGACATGCACGAAATGGCTTTGACGCCAAAATGGCGTAGAGTAGAGGTTGTCCATGCATCTAGATAGGCAGGAATAAGGTCGCTACGACTTTTGGCAGACACAAAGGTATCGAGCATAAACTGTGCGCTGAGTAACTGGTTAGCATTCTTCGCGATACTGATGAAGGTAGTTGGTCAGATTACTCAGTCTTCACACCATCAACACCACATGATGTCAGGAACCGATAGAAATCGTCGTAAAATTTCTTGACATCCTCCTTTGCAATCACTGTCATACTCCCACCAAGTGGGAGGTTTCTTCTCTCAGCATCTTCCCTGACCTTGAATACTTGGTTAGCGAGGGCTTTCCAGATGGATCAGTCAAACTCACTACTTGAACAGTCTTGTAAGCATTCGCAAGTTTTCCGTCGGGTGAAATTCCACCCCAATAACCAAGAATAGCGTGCCAAACCGCAACATGCTGAATACTAGGATGAAGCTCTCGTATTTGCTGTATCATATGCTTGAGACCTCGTGGAAATGCATCCCTTTCAGCCTCGAATTCGACCCACCCGTGCTGAAATTGACCGTGACCCCGGTAGTCAATAGATTGCCAATTGTCGTCGATAATGAAGTTTGTGATATTGATATTGTTCTCTGCTAAGATCTTCACCGCATTAAGCACCTTTTCTTCGGAAAGCCGTTGTCCAAGAGCATTCCATGTGCCTGTTCCATCGTTAGCGAGCAATATCGTGAGCCACGATCAACACTTACAGTAAGTCAGTCCATCATACCAATTCTCTGCCCATACTTTGCTCGACTCATCACCCTCTTTCAGTGCTTCATACTCCTTAGCTTGCTCAACATCTGCAGCCTGAGTGGAAGCAACAATGTCACGTGCGTGGTACATTACAGCAGCATTTGCACTTTCAAAATTATCACCAAGAGCCACCACAACTCGAGATGTGCCCTTGTTTGCACCATCATTGCGCATCTAAAAGGTTAGTTGAGCAACTGTGAGAAGACTGAAATTTTAGCTCACTCTCAAAACGACATTGCCGGCGTCGTCACTAACAAACATGCTAGTGATGTCTTCAACTCCACTGATGGCAAGCAGGACTAAGTGCTTTCCAGTCAAGCTCAGAAAAGAACACATGATAGCTTCCTTATCGAGCTGGAAGATATCTTTGCCTTGCCTAGGTGCAAGCCAAGGAGTCCATATCCGCACAAGAGCAAACCATCTTCATTCTGTCAATCGAGGTAGGACTTCACAACACTAATCGAGGAGACATACCTCGAAAACTTCCCTTGGCCCCAAGGCACTCCGAATTTGATATTCTCAAAAGTAGAATCTTCACCCTTTGCGGCATCAACAGAAGCCTCGACAGACCACAAGGTGGTGCCAGGTGATTGGCTGCGATAATTCTTTGCTTTCAATACTGGATTCAATCCTTCGAAATAATCACCGAGTTCGCTCGATAGGGCTTCCTGGCTAGTGACAGTCTTTAAGATAACGGTTCCATCTAGAGTTCCTTGGTGATCTTTTACCCACTTCCATGACTTATCAGGTCCACCACGGAACTTGATGGTAAAAGATGTAGGAAGGTGTATAGCTAGGGGAGTAGTGAAATAGAGACGAGTTAGAGCACTACCGAATTCGTTTTTTGAAATCTGTAGAGCAGCTGGTTGAGCGGCGGTATTCTTCAAAGGCTCCATTGGAACTTCTCGCCACTCCTTGCCTTCTGAATGCCATAATGAAACTTGCCATGGATTCGAAGCTCGACTTTCATCTACCTCTAGCAAAGCTGTGAAAACAGTTGTTGTCTTCTCAATGAGATTCACCTGACCCAAGGCTGGGTAGGTTGAGATGAAGGCTTTCATGCTGGGGTGGTCTGCCGGTGTAGGTCCCTTTTGCTTTGCGATGTATTGAGCTTGGAAAATCTCGTTGCCGTCTGAAGTAATGAATGGTTCTGCCATTTTCGATACAGTTCGAAGTGAGTAAATGGATTAAGGAGGAGGGAGCAGGTAGTGTTTAGAGAAATCAAGAGTTAATGCTCATGCAAGTCTTTTGTAGAAAGGCAGATGCAGTGAAGAAGACGGACATACAACTATTATAGAAGAGGAAAAGAAGAAAGTCTTGAGAGGAAGAGAAAAGTCAATAGGTCACCCGGAGCGTGTCTCAATCCGATAGTCGGGCCAATGTGAGGCAAGCGTAGTTCAACGGTAAGCAGGAACAATGCAAGTACTGTAGAAGAAGCTTGCCAGGACCAGATGAGGAGAACATGCAGAGAATATGCAGAAGTTGATGCGGAAATGCACCTCAACGTCTCACATCTCACGTGGCGGGGGTGAAAAGGCGAATGATTGATTGAAAGATGCGCAAACGTGGGGTAAGGAAACCGGCTTCCGGCCCGGATAAATACATAAGGTAAGGTAAATACTTACTGGCGGCAAAATTGTAGAATGCGGCTAAATTCTTCGAAGCGCCGTACCGCGCTTAATTTTTGAAGCTTCCAGGAGCATCATACTCAAGATTCACAACGAGTTGTATAGACAGCGATACTCGTTCAAACGTCCTGTCCAAAGAGCTGCAGTCGCAGACTTCGAGTAGCATCCAAACGAGGGAATTTCATGATTGCATGACTGCATAAAGCTCTCTACACTCGCCTATCATGGCATCACGCTCATTTCTTCGATCGGCCAAACGACCGGACCTTTATGTTTGCGCCAGATGTGCTCTCGGAGGGTCGCAGACCCCGAACAACATCACAAAGAGATGGATTGGAATGAAATACCTTATGAAGGTTGCAGACGCGGAATTGGAGTGGCAAGAGAAGGCTACGCGGATAAAGGCTGGCAAGGAGAAAAGTATGCTCACAATTCTGGAGGAAAGAGGGTTAATACAGACAATCACTGGGTCGGTACTCCTATTCAGACTACGCTATTCTTTAAGATCTGACTCGATGCAGGAGCCGTGATGCGTTGGATGAGCTGTTGACCGACCGGCGTGTGGGAGCATATGTTGGGATCGATCCAACGGCGGCGTCTCTTCATATCGGCCATTTGATACCTCTGATGTCTCTTTTTTGGATGTATTTGCACGGTTTCCATACAATTTCTCTCTTGGGTGGTGCAACATCGAAGATTGGGGATCCTACGGATCGATTGACGACAAGAGAGAAGCAGCATCCTGCATTAAGAACTGCCAACATGGTCAGAATGCATATGCAACTGAAGAAATTGTGGGTGAATGTGGAGGCTTACGGCCGAAAACATGGCTACGAGAAGACCTGGGCATGGCATCGGGAATTAGTGAACAACAACGTATGGTGGAATAAACAACCAATGTTGGAGGTTCTGCAAATAATGGGACCAGGTGTACGGCTTGGTTCCATGCTTGCTCGCGACACGTAAGGAGCATTTATAATTACAAGTATCAAAAGCTAATTGCTACAGTGTAAAGAATAAGATGAGTAAAGGCGATGGCATGTCCTTTGCCGAGTTCACGTATCCAGTTATGCAAGCATGGGATTGGTGGCATATGTTCCGCAAGAAAGGCGTACGACTTCAAATTGGAGGCTCTGATCAATTTGGGAATATCACAGCAGGTATAGATGCCATCAAGTACGTTTCTGCGAATCACCCAGAAGAGCTGGCCCGCTCGGAAGCAAAAGCTGTTGGCGAGCCTGTTGGGTTCACAGTGCCCCTTCTCACGACAGCAGCTGGTCAAAAATTCGGAAAAAGCGCAGGAAATGCAATATGGCTCGACAATGAGGAGACGACTGCATTCCAATTATACGCGTACCTACTGAAAGCTTCCGATACTGACGTTGAGAGATATCTGAAGATGTTCACATTTCTTCCCCTGGAGACGATATCTTGCTTGATGGGCCGACATAACGCGGATCCATCAAAAAGGATTGCACAACACAAGCTAGCATATGAATTCCTAGAATTGGTACATGGTGAGCATGAAGCTAAGATTGCTGCCAATCAGCACCAACTTCTTCATCAGAAAGGACCAGGAGAACCTCTTCCATCTGAAATAGACGCCGATGCCAAAGCGGGCATCGTCACCGTGAACAATCGACCACAGGCAAATATCAAGCTCCCACGAGCTTGGGTCTTCCAAAGCAGTTTAGCCAAGCTCATTCAATCTCTGGGATTCACAGCAAAACGCGCGGAAGCTCATCGGTTGATTCAGGCTGGAGGGGCATACGTCGGCGGCCGGAATCCAGGAACTGGCGGCTCAGAAATGACAGACGCAAGCATCCACTGGGTAGCCATTAAAGAAGAGTGGAAGGGAAGCAATCTTGACCGACTGGTGATTCACGACAATCTTCTGCTCTTCCGCAAAGGAAAAGCTGATATTAGAATCGTGCAAATCGTGCCGGACGAGGAATACGCCTTATCGGGAGAAAAATATCCTTATATGGATCCGGCGTGGAGAAAGAAGATTCTCGAGGGGATGGCTGCGAGAGAAGCTGCCTCTGAAGATGAACAGGCAGCAATAGCAGAGTTGCTCGAAGGCCATGATGCATGGGCTAGGGATCTGGTGGGAGACGTGGAAGAAGACCCTGCACAGAGCAAGCCTAAAAGACAACCGAAAATTCGGCACATATCAACTGACAAGGGAGGAGTTCAATCAGTGCCATGGCGTCATGAAGGTTCCAAAGAAGGTTTGGAATAGATGTTGAGGTCTTCTCAGATGTCTCAACTCAGTATGTACCATTATGTATACAATGTATGATATGGGGACAGCTTATATGTATATAATGTGCAGATATATCTTGATCTAGCTACAAAAGCCCATTCTCCGCCTCTTTGCAAACATTCAAGAAAACATCATCCATCGATGGTTCCATGATGGTATAATCCTTCAGTACTTGAGGTACGTCTCCACCACCACCATTTGCCGCCAGATCCTCTCTCCTTCTTTCGATGCCCTCCACACCAGGCCTATTAACCAGCAAAGTCTCCATACTCAGCATGATCCTCCCCAACATGGCCCTCTCATACGGCAACTCAAACTCCACCTCCCCAAACTTACACTTGAGCCCCTTAACCTGACTCCCAAACAACACACCCAGCACCCTCCTCAACGCCTCCTCCTCACCCTCCACATACACAGCTCTAACCCTATAACAACCCCCAAAGCGTCCTCTCAACTGCGCCGTCGTACCCTGCGCCAACATCTTCTTATCCACAATCGCAACCCTACTCGCCAACGCCTCCGTCTCCTCCATACTATGCGTCGTCAGCAGAATCGCCCGATCTACGCTCAGCGCCTTCAGAATCCCCCACAACACCCTTTTCGCTCCTGCGTCCTGCCCCGTCGACGGCTCATCCAGCAGCAGCAATCGCGGATTCCCCAATATCGCAATCGCAACCATGACTTTCCTCCTCGTGCCACCAGAAAGCTTCGAGACCATGCGGTCCGCGAACGGCGTGATGCCAAAGGCTCGCATCACGCTCGTGACGTTCCCGCGCACGTCGCGTAGGCCTTTGATGCTCGCGTAAAAATTGAGGGTCTGTCGCACGGTCAGGTTGTCGATCGCGTCATCTTGGGGGCACACGCCCAGCTGGAGACGCGCGTGCTGCGGTGCCACGCCGTCGATGGTGATGCTGCCGTGGGAGGGCGCCAATAAGCCGCGGATCATGTTGATGGTTGTTGATTTGCCGGCACCGTTGGCGCCGAGGAGGGCGAGCGTTTCGTTGGTGCGGATGTGTAAGGAGAGGTCTTGCACTGCGAGGAGGGACTTGAAGTATTTCGTTACTCGAGAGAGGATCAGGACAGGTAGGGCGGCTTTGTGGAGTGGTTCGAGCTCGATTCCTGCCTCTTGTGGTGGCGCGACATCTGTTGGTGAGTTGCCACGCTCAAAGCCGTAGTCGACTTGTGCGGCCATCACAGGCATTTTCTTCTTTAGCAAGAGTCTGCTGATCCAGCTAGGTATTCCGCTTTCTGCGCAAGCGAGCGTGAGGAGCAGAACATGGTTTGGAGGATCAAGTTGCCGTATACGCCGCCATAGAGTCCATATGCACCGGGGTGAAGATCATACCAGCCTGTCTCGCCGCAGGTGATGTCGAAGCTATCAATTGCTATGAAGAAGGCTCGGAGTAGGTTCGCTGCTGGGGAGGTGAGGCCTAGGAGACCGTGGATTTGGACTGTTATTTCGTACGCGTTTATGGGATTCTTGCCGCTGTTGATTATGTACTGATGTTCGTTCGTTAGATGCAATTCAGGATGTGTGATGGGGAATACTCACAGCCATAAGCGACAGGATCACTAGAACGAGATGTACGCCCACTGCTACTTCAAAGGCAGCTTTCTTAAGGAACAAAGAGCAGATGTAGAGACCCAGGTAGGTAGCCATGCAGAATAGCAGCATCGCGAAAAGGACATATGTCGATTCGTACCAGACGTGGCTGTTTCCGCCAGCGAAGAGGATTGCCCATGTCACGACCGAGATTATGAATCCGGTGTGCATGTCGTATACCAAATAAGCCATCCAAAGGGCTCCAGGCTATTTTATTGTAAGTGCAAGTTCCAATTTGAGAATGGACAGATCAACTTACAGAGACAGAGTTAGAGTACTGTAAAGCCCGTACATTGTTGATCCTCTCAAACACTGGGTGCATGATACTCACACTTGTGCTACAAATGAAACCCAAGACAAGAAGAACCAACAACGAGATGATGAAGAAATCACTATTAAGCGGGATAGTACGAAATGTGCGATAGCTCGCTTTGACTTTCCTCGCTGTGCTACTGGAAGCAGATGAGTTCGCAAGCCGGTTGGTGATGATATTCATGCCCGCCATTGAGAACTCAGGGGACATGCGATGCGCGAGCGTGATGTTATTGTCGGCCTCGTCGACATAAATCCCGAATGCTGGCTTGCCATATTGGGTTCTGATCATGTTGACCATTTCGGCTAGCGAAGATGCATTCCCGCGCGTTGCCATTGTCTTGTCTTCAGCACTGATGCCTTGCTCTCCGAGCTGAAAACTCCCATAAAACGCGGCCATATTCGCAACATAAATGTCCTGCTGCGCCAGTCCCTCAAATACCATCGGTGGTCCCGCAATACTCGAGATCGGGTACGTCGCCAGATCCTCAGCATTGAAGTAATCCGGCGTGCTCAAAGGGCCTATGATATCGTACGCGCCGACATCTGCGCCAGAGGACGGGAATTCCGCAATGCTGGCGTTAAGAATCGTGACGTCGATCCGGTGCTCGCAATAGTCGAAGCTCTCCATCTTGCTGAAGGTGTCCAACACGGCGGCGGCGAGGACGATGGGGATTATGATCGCGATGGCGCATGCGAGCCAGCTGTGGCGGGTGAGAAGGTAGCGTTTCTTGAGGATGACTAGGATCTGTGGGTTGTTAGGAGAGTTGTGTTTTGAGGTAAAAGGGGTAGGTGTTGTACTTGTCGGAAAAGTTGTGTCCTCCTTCCCACCTCGAGAGTGAGCTCATCTGCATTGCCTGCGTTGAGTTCTTGAACATCAGTGTCTTGCCTTGCTAGTTCGTCGTCTGGGTTCGCTTCCCCTTGATTGGAACCCTCGATCATGGAGGAATTGGTGACATTCAAAAATACTTGGTCAAGTGTCGGGAAAGTGACAGTGCAAGTCCCACCTGATAGCTCCTCAAGCTTGAGGAGCTTTTTGGTCGCCTCGGTGGAAGTTTTGACATTCCAACTGGGCATCTCCCTGTTGCTTTCCGTGTTTTCCTGTTCAACAGCTGCAGCAGTCTGGCGGATTTCAAAAGCCAAACCATTATTTGCCTTGAGAAAAGTCGAGGACCCAGCACACACGAGCTGTCCTTTGTATATGATTGAGATGTGGTCAGCCAATATATCTGCCTCATCGAGGAAGTGAGTAGTGGTCAAGATAGTTCATCGAACGTGGCTGTTATAGATGATATTCCAGATATTGCGCCGCGAGAGAGGATCCTGTTACTGTTAGTGTTTTCACCTCTAGATCATAGAGAATCTACCAATCCACTAGAGGCTTCGTCGATGAAGCACATGGTTGAGCCGCCCACGAAGGCTATAGCAAGCTGGACTTTTCGTTGTTGGCCACCAGAAAGTGTTTCTACCGCTTGATTCGCGTTGTTCAGAATGTCGCATTCGACTAATACATTATCTTCCTCTGTCAATATCGTATTGTTACTCTTGATCTTCCTCCATATGTTCACATGCTCCGCGACTGTCGGAGTCTCCCAGAAGACCTGTATTCCAAGTTAGCTTAACTTCCGCATTGGTTAGAGGACTTACATTATGCCGTGGGCAAACACTAGAAAGCATGGCATTCCGATCGATCTCAATTCGCGAGCTCTTATCCGCAGATATAATGCCCGCGATGCACTTCAACGTGGTTGTCTTGCCACCTCCATTTGGACCGAGGAGAAAATTGACCGATCCTGTTTTCAATTCCAGATTCAAACCATTGACCGCTACATGGCTATCACCGACTCGACTCCATGGCCAATACCACCTACGTTTCGCGTGAAAAGTCTTCGCAAGCTGGGTACATCGAACTGCCACTTCGCTAGATGTTTCGAGCTCCTCATACGGCTGCTTCACGCTCCAATTGTACTTCTCGACTGCGAAACACGCAGTGATGTATAGCGCGATCTGAGCGATGAAAAGGACGATGTAAAGGTATCCTGTGACAACTGGAATGAGGCGAACGTTTCCGGATGTGTCGCTCACGGTCAACGTGGATTTGAGCAGCGAGAAAGCAACTAGGCGGTCTTTGGCTCGAGCAATGTTAGAAATGAGACTCGCGTACGCGAATGGTGGGAAGAGTGTGCTGAGGATCGTGATGGCAGTGTAGTCCGGGACGTCGCTGAAGGCGAAGGCCACAGTAGCGAATGCGGCAGTGAAGGTGAGAACAGATGTGTAAAGTCCTGCCAATTGGGCTTTTCGGAAGAAAGAAGCAAGAAACAAGGACCAGACAGTGACGGAAATACCAGCTAGGATCGTGAGAAGCAAAAGAAGCGCATCTGAGCAATGAGTGAAGAGAATCTGGCTCATAAGTATCGAACAAACTATCCATCTAGGGGAGTATACTGCAATGAAAGAGATGAGAATCGATGCAATTCGAGGAGTTGACGTGCAAGTTTGTGCGGCGAGTAACTCGGTCATTCCAGATTCCTGCTCAGCTGTCGCGAATAAACTGAGATGATATGCAGTACCTATCAAAACAAGCAGGAATATCGGTGCTAGAAAATAGTAAATCACCTTGAAGTACGATATGGAGTAGTCGACACCGCCCGTCTCTGGTGCATCTCCACCGAAGTATCCAGACCAAGGCAGTTTCAAGGGATGAGTCGCTGAGCTGAAATTGCCGATACTGGAATCCAGAGCCCACTGGAGGGGCAGCAAGCGATCGTTGCTCAAAGACTTATGCTTTGCGTAGTCATTTTGGGAGATGGATTTCGTGCTATCCACCGCAATGATGTAGTCGACGTTCGTGGCATTGACTGAGGTGAAAATCACAGCTGCGGCGCAATCTGAGCTACCGCTTTGAGTTTGTCGACACCTGAAGTACAAATCGTCTATTTTATCGATGACGAGGTATCTATTCGCACTTAGGCCTCGGACAGTAGTGTTGAGAATTGTATCCAAATCACCGCTGCCAAATCCATTTCGACACAGGACAAGTTTTTTGAGCGGGACATCGTCGAGTGCTTTGGCGAGATCCTTGATTGGTTGTGCTGAAGCTGCAATGCCTCCAGTCGTGGAAGCGGCTCCGATGCTGGAGAATTTGCCGGTGTAGCAGATGATGAGTGTGAGGATGATGGGGAGGATTAATGCACGAAAGAGAGTTGCGAATGGTGATCTGGAGAATAGGAGGAAATTCTTGTGCGTTAGAGCTAGGGTTTGGCGCTTCACGCGTTCGCTCCATTGTCCTTTAGGAGAGGAGCGCCATTTCTTCGAAATTGAATGAAGATTTACGAAAAGAATGACACAACTAGATTGGATAAAAGGGTGCGAAATGGGAACACTCTTTTCTATATGACTACTGTATCTATTCTTACATTTTGAACACGAAGAAAATACAGCCAAGGCACTTGCTTTGCAGCACTGCCACATCTCGATAATTAAACCGCGGAGATCAAAAGTTAGAGAGTCAGGTAGCTTAGGTACAATTGCGGGCGTCGAAATAACCTAGATAGGTAGCGGGGTATAAGTTTAGACGAATCCAGCATAAGGTTGAAATTTTCCAGGCACAGATTTGCATTCCTCTGCCAAATGGGTGAGCTCTAAGACTCCAAGATTTACTCAAGTAAGGGAATTCTCGTAATAGAGATGTTTCAGCATAGAAATAAGGCTTTAAAGATACGAGTTCATTTGGGAAAAGGCTAATTTATAGAGATTTTCGTCTAAAATATACCAAGACTCCCATTTTGGATTTGCTCCAAGAGTCTAAAGATATTTAAATTTAAGCTTCAGACAACACTTGATTTGTCGGGTTTGGAATATTTGGCGACTTATCTTTGAATGCAACTGGCAGTCATCTTTGGATGTTTAGTTCAGGTAATCATATATTAAAATATAAGTTCATGTCACAGCGATGGCTCAAAGACCTCCATTTATTTCTGATTACTAAGCTTCAAGCAAAAGACCCATATAGAGAGGCATCCTATGCTAACACAGATATGTCTTTTATGTTGAAAACGCACGTGTGGAAGGCCATTTTGAGCTTACGTTAAGCAAGTTTGCGTTCAGTATAAAATTTACTTGAGTCATTCTAATGTGGTCGCAAGCACCGAGTGAATCCAATCACTTCAGTTCTTGCCATGATGCAGCACCGCATCGTGGGGAAGCGTGAGCATAGGGAATAACTGCACGAAGTCTGAAGATAGGCGCCTTCCAGAACGATTCTTGACGAGCGATCTCAATTGGTACGCATGTCCGAAACATTCATCGAGTGTCGCTTGTTAACTGGCCGAGGTTAGACGACTGTTTAGTTGCAGTGTGATCTATCTTAGATTGAGAGAAAAGAATTTGAGACACATAAGCTGTGGATGGGAGATAAAAAGATATTTTCGAGAGAGATATACTTGTTCTAGCCGAGAATACTAGACTTCTGTCATTTCAAGGTATCTCATCAACAACAATGAGCAGAACTTACAAAAGTATATGAACAAGATGGCACACTACCCAAATAGTATCTGGTACTTTTACATATACAGGAAACGGATAGGATTAAATGGTTTGCCCCCTTTGAACGTAGGAAATACTCCACATCATTTCGCAAATCTGGTGCCTTTAAGACATGACAAAACAACGATTCGGCGTGCTATTCTATGTGTATAGTGGTTTAATCGAATTCCGCAGCCTTTACTTGCCTTGACTTCTTCAATTGATGTTTATGAAGCAAGTGTAGGCGTGTTTATACCTTTACCCTGATCATGATACACTGCATTTACGTAACAGAAAAGAACGCTCGATCCCCGCAACGCAACACCTACTGATCCCAAAATCCCATTAGATTCTCGCCTTCATACCTTATATTTACATCATTCGATTCACAGTGATTTGTTACTCATTCTCACAATCGTGCTCTGTCCTAGCTTTACGTTTGCTGAGTGGATTGATGTCAGCCCAACCACGAGGCAAGGTAGTATAGCTGGATTGAACAGAGACTTAAATGACATTTCACTTCACATTGATTGTTGATCCTTTTTACCTTTTTTCTCTTCAAGTAGAGCAACACGATTGTGAGCATGAGTCCCGAGAGGCTGTGAGCAAGAAAGATGGTAGACTGCTACAGGATCAAATATTGTCTTGGAGGCAGAATGAGTTCTGTTAACTGTCGGGTTGAGCATGAAGCAACGTGTATATAGGACCTGTGAGGCAAGCTGAAGAAATGTAATTCGAGAGTGCAAGCCACATATCATAGCTCAAGACAACCCGCTGAGACTCCCTGACTGAAGTGAAGACATCGGTCTCACAGTTGGCGAGAATCCTGCCTTATATGCTATGTTCCATTCTCTTACGTAATTGAACATCACACATTCACCCCGCACCAACAAACGAACCACTTTTTATAAGTCGGAAATATCTTTGCTCTTCAGCCAAACATGACCCCAAGTCATGAAGGAACATGTCTTGCAAGCCTTTTCCCCTTGATAACTTCCACAATACGACGAGGCGTACATCGCCACCTCACATTGGCTACTCAGCAAGCCTTCGCGAAAGCTTGTCCAATAAAGGAGGGTGAAGGGATGAACATGCGACGAGCCAAGCTTTACGCTTGGCACAGGGCTGAAGAATGCACGAAAAAGGAACTTGAATCCTTTGCAAACGATAATGTGTGAATGCAACCATTCGGCTTTATCAGGGGTAATGTGTGAGGTGAATGACTCTCTTTTTGTCTTGAAAGAAGTGTCTCTCGACGTTAGCTGTCCGTACTGTCTAGAAGTCTCGACGTTTTTCGTTCTTGGTTGTGTGTCGATCCTTTATTGTCCTTCGTTTTGAAGATATCCATATACGCTCATTTAGCAGAATGTCCCTCTTTACCAAACGCAATTTCATTTCTCTCATTCCTATCGTTCTTTTGCAGTCGAGTTTGGTGAGCGCGTTTGCTCAATGTTATTATCCCGATGGATCGATTCCAAATGATTATCTGTGGGAGCCATGTGTAGGGACGACCGGAGCAAAATATTCGTCATGTTGTGTTCCCAGCGAGGGAGATATCTGTCAGGATAATGGATTGTGCTATTTTCCTTCCAGTTATGACACTTTTGGAGATCTGTATCGAGGCGCGTGTACCGATCGGACTTGGAATGACCCAGCTTGCAATGCGAATATATGCGTCTCTGGTAAGCTATAGCCATTGCCAAGTCTAACCTTGAGAAAGGATAACCTAATTGGTTGTTTGTAGGGTTCGAAACGACGTGGATGTGGGTAGCAAAATGTGACAATGGGGGAACAGAATCCAATGTCTGTGGGACATTACCAGACGGAATACACTCCAAGTCAAACTGCACAGCTGGAGCAACTACCAAGACAGCTTCGGTGCGAACATCGCGCACAACTACTTCTGCAGGAAGATATACAGCACCACCATCACTCGATCCATCTGTGTACTCTGTGTTCACCAGCACATACACAACGGCGATAACTGCGAAGGAACAGAGAACAACGGTTCTAAGCACTTTCCAAAGTACTTTTACGAGCACGATTGGAAAGGCTGCGGCATCGGGAACGCCATCTGGCACGGCATCAGCAACTGGCACATCCGCAAACTCCGGTAGCGCGACAACGGGCGGTGTAGATGAGAACACGGAAACCACCAAGAAGAAGAAGCACAGTGTCACAATCAGCACCGGGGTACTCGTCGCTATTGTTGCTGGTCCTGTCCTTGCAATCGGCATCAGTATTGCGATCTTCCTCTTGCTCCGCAAGAAACGTGCCGCGCAGAAGGGCGAATCCATACGACTCAACTCTGCAGGCGGTCCTCCACCCAACGGCCCTGTCGGCGCAGATCAAATCCATCCATATGAGGTCGATGTCAACGAGTCTTCGCAAAGACCGGTTTATGGGTATAAGGCACCGAAGGTGGAATCACACGAGATTGATGATCGGGCCGCAACGATGCGCAGTGACAAGCTGCGCAATGAGCATTTTGTTGCAGAGAAGTATAGTAGCCCGGTGACGGAACTGGGAGTCCAGGGACACGAGACGGTGATGACTCCTTCACCAGCGTATGTGGAAAATACCATGCCGTATGCGTACGAGATGGATGGAACGAGTAGTCCACACGTTGGAGGCAGAAGGTGACGGAATGATGGACATGTTGGGAATGGCTCTGTATAATGTGTCAACAAAACTACGATTAATGATTGCGAGAGAGGAGCATAAAGCATTCAGTTGCTGCTACAAGTGCCATGTATTTTTGTTGTGAGCACTGAATAGACTGCAATACAAGTGGTGCCAATGTCATATTTGACCATAACTTGACCAAGAAATACCCAAGGGACCTACTGTGCTTTGTATGTGCGATTATTAGTTATAGTTATAATTCGTATTCGCATTCGTAATTCGTACCTCGGGTATAACTGCTCAGGCATATAGTATGGAAATAAAAATACCTTGGGTAAAGGACTTTTGAACATTGACGTAAACTAACGTGGTATACTCTTCCCTTAAATGTGAAACATACCTCGGACAAAATAATCACAGGAATAATAGTAACAATGTCTATATCGAATAACCTGCAATAAATAGTAAATAGGTAGGGTTCCATTTGTTCTTCCGGAAAGGCTACTATCCAGGACGCTCATCGCTCCAAAACGCCGCTGACGAGTGAGGCGTTTTCTGCCTCGCATACCTATAAAACCTCCATCCGATCTACACACAAACACATATCCAAACACATATATCTACACGAACACATGATATCAGCAACTATTTACCAAACATTGCAATGTAAACAGGGGATATCTTTCACACTCGTCTGATCACAATTCAATGATATGCGAAAATCAGCCACAATTACATAGGCTTTTATAACACAGAATGCAAGGATATAAGGTTTTCCAGACTCTACTATACTGTGTCATCTCATCTGTCGCATGCATCCAATGTCTTGCGTACATGCATCGCAATTTGAGACACTACCTTATTTTTTCAGCCGCAGCTTACTGCACAGTAGTGCTTATCAAAGTTTGATAGCATCTCTTCTCTGCCAGTCTCCCCCACCTTTCGGCTTACTTGAATACCATCTTACCTAGATCTGCCGTGTTCTAGAATATGGCCAGCAGACCCTCCATTAGATCCAGATTTGAATTGCCCATGGTTTGAGCCGACGCGGAATCGGAATCATCTCCACCGTGTACCAACCAGTATGCGCTTTGTGCCACTGGTAGACTGCTAAAGGAAAGGTACCGCGTGGCTCAACCGTTCACATGAGTGTTTGGAATCACGTCCTTCTAGGCATAGAGACAGACAACAACACCGAGAACGAGAACCAAATCAGCTCTCCGTTCATCTGTGACTCTGCGGACGTTGTGGAAGCTCTCGAAAACACTCGAAAGCGAAAACGAAGAGAAGTGGTCCAATCTGCGCTATCAACAATACCGAGTGCGCCGAGGAGTCCTGTTGAACACGCTGGGCTGGTGGCCATGAACGCAGAGGCTGCTCCTCTCACAAATGGCGTGGAACCGTCAATATCCACCGATCAAATCTCGAATTCGGATATCTCGAACTCTGCATCCGCGCCTGCGTTGTCATCCGTGAGTGACCATACACAAAGTCAGGATGATCTTCCCAGTGTGGGCTTAATTGAATTGTTGGACATTGAGGATAAGCCCGTGTTTATACTTGACTTGAAGAGTGCGACGAAAGGAAATCCTGTGTATTGCAACCCGAGCTTGTGCAAATTATCGATATTGGAGTCAAAGATACGGCGGAATGCGACTGCGTTGAAAGTACCTCGCGATCCTGCGCACTCGGTGTTTCTCGAGTGGGCTATATCCACGCAAAAGGATGGCCCTTCTTTGGAAAGACTCTATTGTGGCCTTCGATGGTCGGCAAAGACGTTGAGGCAGAGATGGAGAATAATTACTGGAGATGTCGATACGTTTGGGCATGATACAACGGATCTCTTTAATCTTCGAAGACAATCGGAACTGCCGCGTTTGGGTCGCTCGCAAACTTCAGGGACAGACAGGATCTTTCCACCGACAAATTCATTCGATGCTCAGCTAAAAGCGTACGAGTTCCATCGGGATGAACTGATTCAGAGTCTTCCTTCGGTTACTATGCAAGCCACCTCATTGTTTCCAAGTCAAGAGAAAACAGTTGCATCTGATCCCCTCGGGATTTCGTTCGATTTCACCAGACCTCACCCGGGAATGGTGCTCTCTCCTCATGTGCAGTCCGTTGCAGACTTCGATTGGGGAAGTACAGCACTTGGTCCCATTGATACTTGGGATACGGATCTTCGCCGCATGGCAAATTTCCTCATGAATGACCCACGTCCGGCAGCACTGTACTGGGGAGAACATCGAATCATGATGTACAACGAACCGTATGTTGTTGTCACAGGCCAAAGGCATCCTAGAATGATGGGTAAACCCTTCGAAGAAGCATGGGAGGAGGTTGCTGGTTTCTTTGTACCGCTCTTTCAGAAGGTCCATGATACCGGTGTAGCGTATGTTGAGGATAATGCTCCGTTCTATATTGAGAGATATGGATATTTTGAGGAGACATATTATTCAATATCTATTATTCCTGTATGTCTTTTACCCTGCCAAAGAGTCTCCATTCGTGCAAGTCATAAAATTTTCTGAATAGAGGGCCATTGTTTGCCCATCTAATGAGCAAAATCCGGCCATTTGTCTGATGCCTTGACTAATACGTTAACAGGTCAGCATGAACGATGGCAGTATTTCATTGTAGGATAACACTTGGCACAAATTTACCCAGAGAGATGGCTAATTTATCGTTTAGTTACAATCCTGTGTTTGAAACAACACGACAGGTAATTGCCGAGAGGAGAATGGCGTTCTTGCGTAAGTCTTACTATTCTGCACTTCGATACACAACCACGGAGGGATGGTTGCACTTGAACTCTATTCCTGCCAACCACCTCAAGCTTCACTTCAGGTTTATAACACAGCTGCTAGGCCTAGCTAACCGCAAAATAGTTCAATTGGGACAACACATTGCATCATCTAGAGAACCAAAGTATTTCTGGCAACAGCTCCTATTGGGTCTTGAGGTAAACCAAGATGATCTACCATTTGCCGTCCTCTACTCTGCAGGAGAAGATGTCATGGAAACCCTATCCGAGTCGTCTGAACACAGCCAAAGCATGAAGAACTGGGTCTTGGAAGGCTTGGTTAGATGTCAGCAGTCCACGTCAATACCTTCAAAAATGACAAGCGAGGCTGCTACCGAAGACTTCATTCCCAATTTCCTCGACCTCATCAAGGCGGAACCAACACTACTAACTGCGGCTGCTGCCACACTGCCTGAGTTCGTATCGGATATCCCAATCGCGGGCGATTTGAGATGCGAATCGGCTATTCTGCTTCCAATCAGGTCAACAGGTGATAATATTTTGGGTTTTCTAATACTTGGCATTAATCCTCGGAAACGCTTTGACGATGACTATCGGATATTGATTGAACTTTTGTCTCGACAGCTGACGACTTCTATGGCTGTGAGTATGGTCCTTTGTCATGCATTTAACTTGGTCTAACATTGATTAGTCTGCGATATTATTTGAAGAGGAAATCAGGAGAGGTAGAATGATGGCTGAGCAGGCAAATCAGGATAAAAACTTGTTATCGAGGAAATTGGAAAGACAGCGACATGAAGCTCACGAGATTGAGCATCGTTTCCGCAGAGTAAGTTCTCCCTCCCAGATTTAGCCCAAGCGAGGAGCCACGTTCATAATGCATTGACTTGGCTTCAACCACAACCTCAAGACAACGCTCATCTACGCTTTCATGTCTAAACATGCACTAACCTCTTTTAGATGGCAGGTATGTGCATATTTTCTCATGCAAGGTTCTCCCACTAGCCAGAGCAGCAAGACAGATTCTCGGAGCTCCACAAAGCAATTCGAGTTTCGTGGTAGCCATATGCCAGATGTCAGGAATCTATTCTAATACTGTTTAGACCTTGCGCCCGTCGGGATGTATCACATAAACAAAGAAGGCGTCTTGATATACGCCAACAATGACTATTATAGGTAGAGCCTCCAGTTTTATGTTGAATCTATACGGGCAGCTGCTAACCGTCACAGTATTACAGGATATCCACGCGGAGACACTACACCAATGGTAAGTGATTAGCATTGCCACGTCTGACATTTGCGTTCTGACAGGGAGTTCTAGCGATGGTATGAAGTCATCGCCGACATTGATTATCCTATTATGGATGCGGAATGGGCCAAACTGATGAGTGGTGAAACGGTTACATTTGAAATAAGATTAAAGCGACCTTTCATAGATGAAAAGGAGCTCATCAGTGGCGTTAAAGTCGAAGGATCGAGCTGGATTCTCGCCGCGTCTTACCCGGAAAAGGCCCAAGATGGCAGCGTGATAGGCGTTCTAGGTTGCTTTACTGATATCTCTCGTCAGAAGTGGATGGAATCTTTGTAAGTGAAGCACCCGACTAGTCCTCATATTAATGCCCTATGCCGCAAATATTTCTCTGCAGACAAAAAGCATCAAGAGTTTCACTGCAACACTTGACTTAGCATTTGGGAATATTCTAACATTTCACAGCCAAACACGAAAGATGCTAGAAGCAGTTGAGCTTAAGAGACAACAAGAGAATTTCATCGACATGACATCCCACGAAATGCGGAACCCATTATCTGCCATTATCCAGTGCAGTGATTGGATCCAAACGTCTCTTGCTGAGTATGGCGGTGGCACTAAAAATGTCACCTTGCCTCGCGAGATGGTTGATGGTTACATTGATGCTGCCCAAACTATCGCATTGTGCTCGCAACATCAAAAACGAATCATTGATGACATCCTGACGTTATCCAAACTGGATTCAGATCTCCTCTTGATAACACCCGTGGAAGCTCGACCGATCAATGTCGTACAGAGTGCATTGAAGATGTTTGATAGCGAATTGCATACAAGCGACATGGAGATGCGATTTCACGTTGATCCTTCATATACAGAGCATGGAGTAGATGTAAGTTGCTTTTACCAGATGACATCCGCAAGCACAATCTCATGTCCGTTGAGCTAACTAGTCATAGTGGGTAATGCTTGATCCTAGCAGATTACTTCAAGTGCTGATCAACCTTACCACTAATGCCATCAAATTCACCCAGTCAGAGTTCAAAAGAAAGATTTCAATCACCATCAGCGCCTCAACCGACCGTCCTCCAGTAAAAAATGGAATCGAATATTTGCCTCGAAGCTCTAATCGAAATGACATGTCATTGGGAAGTAATTGGGGCACAGGTGAAGTAGTGTACATATACATCGAAGTGAACGACACTGGAAGAGGTTTGGAAGATCAAGAGAGGATAATGCTATTCAAGCGGTTCCGACAAGCTTCACCGAGGACTCATGTTCAGTATGGCGGTTCGGGACTTGGTCTTTTCATCAGCAGGCAACTTACCGAATTACAAGGCGGACAGATAGGAGTTTCATCAAAAGCTGGTGTCGGAAGCACATTCGCCTTCTACGTCCGGGCCAGAAAGTGTGCTCCTCCTGCCACCATTAATTCACCCAGCATTCACGCGGTTGACATTAAAGCACAAACAAAAATAATCAGTCCCGCAGCTCTCACTCGCATCAAGAATGCCGCAGCACCCTCAAACACACCTCCAGCTATGGGAGTACCAAAACACGTCCTAATTGTAGAAGACAACCTCGTCAACCAAAAAGTTCTCTCTAAGCAACTCCGCAGTGCAGGGTGTATCGTCTCTGTCGCGAACCATGGCGAAGAAGCCCTTGCTTTCCTCGCCACCACGCGTTTCTGGAAGGGCCAAGAGACCGAAGGCAAGGAACTCGCCATCGTGCTCATGGATCTCGAGATGCCCGTCATGGATGGCCTGACATGTGTGAAGCGCATCAGGGAGCTGCAGAACGAAGGGCTGATCGTAAGACATATTCCTGTTATTGCAGTCACGGCGAATGCGCGCAGCGAGCAGATTGCCGTCGCGAAGGAGAGTGGGATGGATAGTGTGGTGACGAAGCCGTTTAGGATTCCTGAGCTTTTGCCGGAGATGGAGAGGCAGGTTAGGAAGGCGGGTCAGAGGCCGCAGGAGGTAGAGAGGTCGTATTCTGCTCCTTCGTGAAGGGGGGTCTTGTGGTTCATGGCTTATCGCCTATGGTTTTGTTTGCATGGTTTTGGTGCATTTGGCTGGAGTTATACACGCTTTGGGTGTTTTATTTGGAGCTTCATCTGGTGTCATGGTTCATGGGGAAATACCTAGCATACGATCCGGCATGATCTGGCGTTACACAGAGACAGCAACAAGAGACGAGAACTCGACATATGTAGACCTGCATACGAGCTGAAGACAGATGATGGCTCGAGTATGCTTGGCAACTAATGAATGGAGATAGATATAGAGTTTGATCGAAGCTTGGACGTTGGTTGATGGCCAAGAGCGTGGCGAGTTCGTGGTAGGGAGTGATGCTTGACAGCTGAGTTTGCAACTGATGTTCGACCAGCAGTTCCTCTGCCTGGTTAAGATGGAAATTAACTTTGCAAGCTACGATTGATTTCGAGGATGTTTGTTTTGTGGTGTTCGTCCGGAAATCTACACAGATCTGCTAAGTTATTCTTCGTCAGGAATTCTATCCCTCGACTAAGGTCTGCCATTCATAGAAGCAAAAATCGTCGTGAAGATGCTAAATCCGGTTGTTTCTTCTCCAAGATGGTTACGCGATACAAATTCGATTTTGAGCGAGTGGGAGTATTTTCTGCTGATTGACAGGCTAGTTAGCTCAACATTCCTCATCACGATCACGAGGATTTGTTTCGTTCATACCAGCAATTAGGTGATCCTGACAGATGCAGTACAACTCGGGGATGATCCAATCTTGCAGTCACCGAGCCAAAATCTGGGAATTGATGCTTACCAGGAATACACTGCTATGTAAGGCATTTAAAAACGTAGATTATCGCAATGCCGTTCTTCCAAGTGTCGTCACACACTTTATGCATACCGACCATCATATACCGTTACCAGAAAAACGAAGGCATTGATAGATGCGGGAGCAACACAAAGTTAATGCCATGATCGGCAGTGAATCAGTGATGGGTGGAATGAAAGAACTTTCCTTCATCTCGCAACTTCAGACGAAAAGGAACAATGGACGAACTTCTCGATGATTGGTGGCTTACCACGCGAGTCTCGATCAAGATGGAAACCCGCGTTAATCGAAGCAAACTCATTCCGGGGGCTGGCAATTGGCGAAGAAAGAAAAAAAAGGCCTGACCCATCCGATCAAACTCGTCGAGTCTCGAAATCGTGTCACCAGCGGACCAGCCCTGTCGATATGCACCGCCTTGTCGATATGAAGCCAAGAAAGAACGCCACTTTTAAATCAACCTTACCTTTAAGATTCGACTGCTAACCCAAAGAAGACGCTGACAGCGGTCCATAGCCGCGTCGCCCCAGTTTTGCAATCAAAGAGAAACATCAAGCGCTGTGGTGACCATTCACAGGAGTGCATTTCAACGGGGGCGTCGCTCGGATCTCAGGCGTTGCGGGTTTTGGAATTGTCCAGATGAGACACGAACCCCTGATCTCAACGATCTCGCTTCGGTTCGCGAGCCGAGGAACCCCTGGATATCGGACAGGGGAGGCGAGGGGGATTCGCCAGGCTGGGTTACTCTTCCCCGTGCCACGACCTTTTCGACCTTTTCGAAGCGTGGAAAGTTGCACATTGGACCAGAATACCATGCTCGTCTAAGGAGGTAGGGGTTCTTGTTCGTTCTTCCCGTTCCTCGTGTTCATCCCAGGTCGAATGTTGAATTGACTTTGAGACTGGATCTCCGTCATGTCCATGTTCAGAGCCAAAGAAGAGATGACAGGAGGAGGCGGCACCCATGCATACCGGTCAGAATGGGCGCAAGCGCCTCTGAAGTTCTGAACGGATGAACTCCTCAGTACGGAGGTACCTGTATATAATGCTCAAGTGTTTCCCTCCATCTCGGTTTTGTTCCCCATCGTCTTCATCTTCTTGTTCTTTGACTTCCCACTCTCATTCTTTCTTGCCTCTGCCAGTTCTGCGAACTGTTACATTCTTTACACAGTCTTTATTGATTATTTTTCAACTCAACTTTCGGCAGGTCCAACCCACTCACTCACTTTCACTCTTTCCAACACACACAAATCAAACCTTCAACTTCGTGATCTTACGATATACATTCCAACTTCATAATGTATACCTCAACCGTTCTTCTCGCGGCCTTTGCTGCCCTCGCCGAGGCCCGTTTCGCTCAGGAACAGGTCCCCATTCCTGCCATCTCTGCTCTTGGTGCTTTTGGTTCTTCTGGACAAGCTGCTACTCTTGCTGGACAGTCCATCTCCTTCTTGCTCGCAGCTGCCAACCCATGCGGCAAGGTAAGCTTTCCTCTCTCCAAAAACATTAAATCTCAACTAACACACCCGTAGCTAAAGCAAGCTGATCTCATCGTTGCCACTCTCGGTACCGATCCCCAGGTCATCGCAGCAGCTCGTGGTCTCGCCGGAGCTGAGCAGAACTTTAACCCCTTCGTTGTCAACATCCCCTCAATCTGCAGCGACCCAACCCTCCCAACCACTCTCGCTCTCCGTGGTGTTGTCCCTCTCGTTGACCCAGCTGTTACCGGCTCCGCTCTCGAGAACGCCAATGCCGCCAAGTCCCTCACCACCCCTTTCTCCGCCGTTGGCTTGAGCGTCGCTGAAGTCATGGCTGCCCAGGGTTTCTCCAACTTCACCACCAAGGCCGTTGATGGAACTGTTGGCACTGCCCCAGCCGGTGGAGCCGTTGCAGCTCCAGTTGTTGAGGTTGCCTCTTCAAGCGCCGTCGCCGAGGTCGCTGCCACCACTGCTGTTGCCGCAGCAAGCAGTGCCGCCGCTGTTGTTGACTGTGGAGTTTTGAGCACCACTTTCGTCACTGTCACCCGCGCTGCAGCAGCCACATCAGCAGCAGCTGTTGAGGTTGCCTCAAGTGTCAGCGAGGCCGCCCCAGCAGCAACCACCGCCGCCGCTGCAGCCCCAGCTGTTGGAGGAGGTGTCGGAGCTGTTTCTGACCCAGTCACCGGTACTTTCGATGGCTTCGTCAAGTCCAGCATCGCCGCCAACGACTTCGGAACCTGCACCCCAACCATCAAGTTCGAAGCCGGACTCAACGGCCGCAAGACCACCGAGTTCACCTTCCAGGCCATTGACCCAGTTGTTAACAAGGGACAACAGGAGGCTTTGAACCCAAACATCATCACCAACCGCATCTGCGACCAACTTGGCAACGTTTGCGGTGCTAGCGCTGCTGGTAAGGCCGCATGCTTGGCCGCTAAGGCTTCCATTCTTGCTCTTGGCACGAGGGACCAGTCCACTGCTGATGCATGGAACACTGCTCTTGGATTCGCAGGAACCAACACCAACCCTGATAACGCCCCCCAAACCGGCTTGGTTGGCCACACATAAACGGTGTCTTGATGAGATTGTGGTGTAGAGGAGTGGAGATGAGAGCGCAGAGGAGGATAAAATATGGCGGATAAAGTGAAGAGGTGTATGATTATACTTGGATTCTTTGATGATTTGGCGATTGATGGTGTATGGTGGGGAAGTTGAAAACCCTTTTTTATTTCGGCGGCATGATTGTGGTTAATGTACATAGAATCCGATGACGTGAAAAATCTGTTTTACAACAAGAATATCTTGTGTCTTTTGATTCCTTATGTGATTGATATTTGACCTTCTTTTGCGCAATTTGACTTTTGCTATATAGGCAATTTGGTCATATTTTTTAAGTGCTGTCACAAAAGCCGCAACAACCATTATTCTGGTGTCTATTCATAATTACCATACACCTCAACTGCCAGACCCAAAACCAAGAGATATTTTTATTTTATTTTTTTCTCGAAATTCTCTATCCTTTCGAAAATTCAACCAATAACACAAATTTCTAGAATATGACCACTTATCTATCCAACTCAATCCTTTCGAATTGTCGTAACCACTGCCCACTGATTTGAAAACATTCAACATAGCCGTGATAGTAGCTAGGGAAGTCAAACTGCTTGTTGGTGTTAGTTTATGTCTGGTTTAGCCATTTTGTGAATTTTACGGTTGTTTGGTTGATGGGCTTGGGTTATACTAGAGAGAGGTACTGTTTTTTGAAATGTGCTGACGAGGGTAATGTATTTATACGACATAGCTTAAATTCAAATTTGTGAAAACTGTGATCTATCTGGATTAAAAATAGTTGAAAGGAAGGCCAATATCTAAAAATGATTCGGACGTACGAGAAAGCTGTATCTAGTGTTTTGCCATTAGATGGGGCCATGTCTGCCTGACTTCACGTCGATATTGACTGTAGTCCGACGTCCAAATTAGAAAGTCAAAATCCAGAAAAGACTTTCTTGACCTTCTGAGTTGAAAAGCTCGCCTCTAGTTTGTGGAATTTCATTGTGTGAGGGTAGGAGGATCGTACTTGAGATTAATGACCAAGTGCGGATCTGCGATTTGAGGAAAGTTCCTGTCCCAGTACATCGAAATCCGTAACCCTAAAAACTCGACAATGGAGAAGCACCCGACTCGAGGCCTATGTAGAATTATTGTTCGTCTTCACTAGTGGGTGTCGGTGTGCGGATATGGTGAGTGGGGAGTACACCATTCCTAAGCCGTGAGGGCTTGGGGCTCGAAATTTCGGTAGTTATTCTCTACAAAGCAATTTGTCATTTTCAGCCTGGGGCTTTATTTCTTGGTTGTGACTTTGTTTTTTAGACTTCACTTTCCGCTTCGTTTGGATTGCGGAGGTCTTTCTCTTGACTTATAAGTTATAGAGTGAAAATCCGATTTGCCCGTGGTGCTGTTACATACATGCTTCTTCGTTGTAGTTCCTACTCCTTAATCGTGCTTTTCGCTATTTTCGTGCTCTTCGTACGCGAGTCGAAACTAAGCACAGAGAAGGATCGAACTACACATAAATGCGCCCACAGACTCGCAACATCACTCAGCACATTGAACAGAGATTAGAAGGCCCAATATATGTTGACGTCAAGCCAGATGACCAAAATCTTGAATCATGCCGAAATTTGATTCGAATAGATAACATTGTAGTATGATGTTAGAAGGTCGAGTATTTTCGGATTTTCCGAGGGATCATGGTGATGCACGCTTGTCTAAGGCTGCTGGAACTTAAAGACTTAAATTGAAATCCAGCTCTTCCAAAAGCCAGCATGATTAAGATTCCGGATGTCGCAAATTCGTTAGTGTTACTCCCACCTTAGCAATTGTGTGAAGACCTTGAATTTGACATTGCCCTAATGATATGGAAGCAACCGAAGTCTCATACCCTTGACAGTATGAAGCGGAAAGTATCTTCATGGGCGACGATGGGATGTCGTGCGAGAAAGGTTATTGTTGAGTCAAATATCTTATTTGAGCTAAAGTACTGGTGAATAGACGACCACCATCAACCTTAACAACCCAGAAACACGTATAACGGTCGGATCGATCTGGCTTGTCTGACTATATGATGAATACACTTGACAGTGAACATGTGACATATAGGAACCTCTCCATCATCCATATTTTCTGAGGCACGGAAAGAAACTAAAGAAGAGCTGAACGAGAACTGCTAAGAAGTGTTAGGAAGCCTCCTTGAAGTAGTCTCATGTGCTAATAGCCTCAACACAAGGCAATGGTCAGATGGGGTCAAAGAAAAGCTTTTATTACGCAGCTAGCTACTTAGTCGATGTCAAAATGATAATGCGTCCATTGAACTTTTAATTGCACAATAAATACATATATCTAGTATGTGTGTACGAAAGCCCAAGTAGTATAAACGCGAATCGAGTAGTCTTCTGCCTTGTCGAATCTCTCTTCGTCTTAGAGAGCGATCTAGGCAGGAACGGCGGGCTATCCAAGATTCTGTCAGAATAGCTTGAACAAGCCATCAGGGCATATTGGAAGCACATCGGATAATTGGACAATGGCGCCGCCATTGTTCTTTCTTCTTTTCCTTTTCGACTAAGTCGTGATGACCCAATGCTCTCAGCTGATTCCAATACACATTCAGTGGTTGTGAAGCAGCGTTTTGAGAAAAACGTAACAAAACTGTCATCTTCGTATTTCTCATCATTGACGTTGTTGTTGCGATGATTAGGTCTTGAACCTAGAAAGATTATTTTACCTTGATCAGATAGGCTATCTGACGTACCCGGATTGAAGATGCTGACAAAACACAAGACACCTCGATTCGGGTTTAAGGTTTGCTCATCTTCAAGGCATGGCGCTTTGTCAAACATTTACTCTATACCCGATATAAAACACTGCATTGTGGTTAGAAAGCAGAGTTGCTAGACGGGATGATGAGTATTCATTGATTTTGCCCAAAAGAGGCATTCAGAAAGCTGATTAGTGATCTGACGGCGCCCCCCTTGAGGACATGCTGGATGCAGCATCATGAGAATAAAAGAACCATGACTCCCAGATAAAGAAAAGCATTGCAAACACGGGATCATTTCAAAGCTTGCATAAGAATCGTTTACAATTCACGCTCAATCAATCAAATACAAAATGTCCAAATTAATCGTCATTGTTGGCATCACTGGAAACCAGGTAACGCGACCAAGAAATTGACAAAAAGTCGAGACTGATTGATATTGCAGGGTGGATCAGTAGCCGCAGAATTCCTAAAAGACCCTCAGTGGAAGATCCGAGGAATCTCTCGCGAGATCACCAAAGCTTCGAGTCTGGCACTCGCCGCCCAAGGGATAGAAATGGTCCAAGGAGAGATTGATGATGTTGAATCCCTCAAAGCAGCTTTCAAGGGAGCCGATCTTGTCTTTGGCAACACTGCTTTCTCCCTTGCATTCGCGGATCCTTCGCTGATGGGTACGGCAACCTTGAAGCCTGGTCAGACTGTACGAGAATGGTGCTTCGAGACAGAAGTTCAGCAAGGAAAGAATATCGTGGATGCAGTGGCCACTGTGGATGGGCTTGAACTCTTCATATGGTCTTTCCTCAGCGATGCGACAAAGTGGTCCGAGGGTAAGTACAAAGGAATCTATCACTTTGATTCGAAAGCTGCAGTGTCGGATTACATCCAGGATAAATATCCAGCTTTATTCAAGAAGACGTCCTTAATGCAACTGGGCCTCTTCATCGACAATTGGAAGTGGGGACAAGCTTCTATACCATGGGAGAAGGCAAGTGTTGTCCACTTCGTGAATTTTTCGCTAACAACTTAAAGCGGCCTGATGGATCAATGCTTCTTCGTATCCCAGGAACTGGAAACGTGCCAGTACCATTCGTCGTCCCTTCGGATACAGGGAAGTATGCCAAAGCGTTGACACAGGTCCCAGCTGGCAAAAACGTGCTTTGCTTCTCGGATATGATGACATTTGCTGAATATGCAGCTCTCTGGAGCAAGATGACTGGAGTTTCTGCAGCTTGTGAACATACCACAGTGGCTGTTCACGATAAACTGGCTCCTGGGGGCTTTGCAGAGGAGATTGGAGAAATGCTGGCCTATATGATTGAATTTGGATACTGGGGAAAGGATCCTTCCACGGTGTTTGCGAAAGATGTGAGTGTCTCTCTCAAAAGCCGTTAGTCGGTGCTGACCATAATTAGCTTGGTGTCAAACTTGATGTTACTAGCATTGAGGAGTATGTCAAGAATGAAGATTGGAGTGAGCTCCTTAGTAGACCAGTTCCTGGTTTATAGTCTTTTATCTAAGCAGGTTGAAGGGAAGGTATGCTCGTAATGAGTTGACTGCTCAAAGAAGTCCCTGAGATCTTTGCAACAATCAAATAGACCCCAGTAAATGTAGATGAACATGATCTTATTCCTGTTCAATGATGCTGTAATAGTGATACATAAGATGGTATGGATGTAGCGTTGAAGTTAGCGTGAATGTGAATGTGAATGTGAATGTGAATGTGAATGTGAATATGAATATGACTAGCTCAGGGGCATGATCCGGCTCGGAGAAACATTCTTCCAGCCTTGGACTTCAGCTGAACAAGCTAATTCGTATTTCATATCAGCAATCAGGAGACATGTCTTGACTTCCACGATAGCTGGTCGATCGACCTCACAAACACCATCATGGTCAGAATAGACCTCGCGAGAGTCGTCGGACCCGAGGATGAGAGCAGTCGCGGTCTCTTGTCCAACTGGACAACTCCCAAAGCTACGAAAGCCAGCCCGAGACGATATACCTGGTACTACTTGATTGCAGCAGTCCTCCTCCTTCAAGGCGTCGTGCTATGGCGATTCTTGTTTTGGCCAGAGAAAGTCATTGCAGCTGGTCCTCCATACGATCAAGAAGAGACGGTGGCACTCGTAACGGCGTGGTATCAGCTACTCCAAGACATGCGGTATCTGGGGAAAGACATGGTTGCATATCCCCCACACGTCGGCGAAAAAGCAATCAACATCACATTGGCCGAGAGCATACTTGGTTTGGACGAGAAGGTCGTGGAGACTCTGCTTGCGCTACCATACGTCATACCTCACGAAGACCGAAGGGATCCTAAGACGGGCAAATACCTGGACGATGCACATGTCGCAAAGGCACACGAGCACTCGGCAGATTGGTGGCAGGGATGGATGGGACAGGATAGAGATATACTGTGGAGGGGAGGCCATTTTATAGACTATCGGAACGACTCGAATCTTTGGCTATCGAGAGATCCTTTATCGAAATCTGCGGCGTTGACAGGTCCACCTAAGATGATACAAAAGCATCCACGAAGCCAAACTGATCCGGATCCTTTACACGAATCGTTGAAATTGCAAATGCAGTATTTTGGTGCACTACCGAACACTGCTATACCACTTTCAACAGTCAATCATCCGAGATATGGATTGTCCCTTGTGCTCGATGTTGCAAGTAATCGTATTGTGGTTCTAGATTCACAAACGACCCAGAATGGCGACCCATATTTCGAAAGATTCGAGTTTGACAAGATTCCGTCTTTCTACCACATCCCAAAAACAACATTTTATGGGAATGTTCACTATGCTCGTCTAGCACCTGATCTGCTACGAGATTTCATAGCGCAGACTGCGAAGCTATCATTCATTCCAGGTTCCGTTCGGGAAGACGAACATTTTACCCCAGAGCTGAGTCCACCTCTCTGGGAGAAATGGGTCCGAGATGCATATCGGAGTATGGGGTGGCCCAAAGTTGAGCCCCTGGAAGAATGCCACTGGCTGCCCATGCACAAGCCAAACAACACGTGCGATCATGATCCATATGCAAGCTTTCAAGCGAAACCATTCGATAGTGTCATGAAAGACCTTCGCCACAATATAACGACGAAGTACATGTCTGACTGGTACTGCCCTGTGCCAAGAGACAAGAAGTTCATCGAGGAGATCAAGATCTCGAACCCGACTAAGTTGACGAAAGAGCAGATGGCGTATGCGGAGAGCGATGAGCCAGTGATACCCCAGGATGCGGATGAGAAGAGTTGGGGACGAAAACTATTTTGGTTGCAGGATTAGGATATAATGGATTGAGTTTATGAATGATTGCTCTTATATTTCTTTGAGATTGAAGTGGTCGGCGGACAACACTGTACACAAATAGGAGGCGTTGGCTGGAATTTTAAGACTTATATCTCGCGAAGGAGCGTTTTCTTCTACGAAAGATTTACAGAACGATAATAGACGCTCAGAAAATAATAGACATGCTTCAGAGACTCCTGTTGAATTTGTCGGGTATGGCCTTGGTAGTGAATTTATCGTTGGAAACCGATATGAAGCCTCGCTTACTTCCGACTTATGAGCGACAACAGACCTAGATGTTCACTTTGACGAAAGTTTCACCGTGCTGCTTGGAGCACTATAGCTGTTGACGTTACGAGGGTGGGATAAGCAGAGGAGAGGTTACTACAGGAAAAAAGACCCTATGCTTTCATATTTACTGCGAACTTGTAGAGCAGCTTTAGCAAGGCCGTCAACATAACGCCACCATAAAATTACTCAATACAGCCAGCTCTCTCCAACGCCTTCCTGTCCAATAACGAGTTAACATGCGTTCGGCACATCGGGGACTATATGATCCCCCATATTTTTAAGATGTTATATACCACATGAATTATCCGTGACCCCACAATCCAGAGCCCTGAGATTCCTACTTTCGCGCAAGGTTTTGAAGGATGCTATCGGGCAAGGTACCTACTCTGGATGGGGAATAGGGAGACATATAAAGCCAACACCCTCACACTTGTGGAGATCACATGTACGCTTACAGCATCCCCCAAACATCCCTGTCTCTTTCACACAGTAGAATTCCCCTCCACCTCTACCTCTTTCTTTAGAACATGCATAGGCTTAAAAAGCAACTTCATCACGTTAGCCTCCCTCCCACCAAGACGTTTTCAATTGACAAAAGAAAAAAAGAAGAAAAAAGAGAAAAGGAAGCTCACAACAGCCACCCCAACACTCGCACTCAGCAACCCCAAACTCACAACCAAGACCCGCCATCCATGCCCGCCAAACGCCACCTCCGCCCACGCAGGACCAAGCAGCACCCCTGCCGCGCTCGCGCTCGTGTACAACGAGTACACCTGCGCCGTTGCGTCTTTGCCGCCAAAGATGCCAGGGTTATCCGCTTCCATGGCAGCCACGGCGCGGGAGAGATCAGCACCCAAGGGGGAGGAGCCGAACGTGTTTGCAAACCCTGTGGAGAGGTGTTAGTGAAGAAGCGCTAAATGTAATAGGTGGGGCCGGTTCGATGCTGGGAGAAAGGAAAAAAGAAAAGAAGAAAAATACAACACACGAACCATAAATTGTAAGCAGCACGACGAGCAGCACTTTCTGCACGAGCGGGCTCAGTGTCTCATTCGTGACAAACACAAGCGCCGCGGTCAAGCCGCCCATGAGGACGAACCACAGCGCGACGAGCCAGGGCAGCGGATACCGATCTGCGACTTTCCCGGCGAGCGGAGCGGTGAAGGCGGGCATAGTGATGGCGAGAAAGATGAGCCCGCCGCCCGTAGAGCTCCAGCCGAACTGTCGCGCGACGAAGATAGGAATCGTAGCGTCGAAGGCAACGAGGACGGTGACTGTTACGAGGGCGCCGTATAAGGAGGTTAGGATGCGTGGTGAGGAAAGCAGGGTGAGCAGGGGGTGTTTGGTCGCAGGGGAAAGGGCGGAGGCCGATGGAGTCGTAGAGAGGAGTGGGGTGCTTGTTGATTGTGTTGCTTCGTCTGGACCCTTTCCTTTCGCTGTTGGGAGGGTCTCGGTAGATTTTGTGTCTGGCGTAGAGTTGCTAAAGGTGCCGTAAGCAGCTTGAGACTCCTGTATGAGGGGTTGCCGTTGCTCTTGTAGCTTTTGAGCCACCTTCTTCTCGATCATGATTAGGCGTAGGAAAATATCTATACCGATGAGGACGAAGATGGCGATGAACAGCGACTCGTACCCGAAAGAGTCATAGAGAATTCCACCTAGCGACGGGCTCGCCACTTCCAAGTGTCAGCTCCATCCAAAAGAGACACACTGACATAGAAACTTACTCATCCCAGCGTTGAGACTGCTCATGATGAGGCCCATCCATTGTCCAATATTCTCCTGTCCTACCGTATCAGACACCAAGGCGAAACCAACCGTATAGACCACCGCAGCAGAGAGACCCTGTAAGAAGCGACTGAGCACTAAAAGGTACACATTGTGTGCCAGGTAGAGCAGAGCGGTGGCAGCGATGTTGCCGAAGAATCCAAGAAGCAGAGGTGTTCGTCTGGATTCACTTCTATCTGCGAGGTATCCGAATAGCGCTACACGCCTCTCTTAGCTGTGTAGCTTAATGTTGTGGATGGCGATGCCGAACTTACGCGAGAAGGAGAACTGAGCTGCTCCAAAGGAAGCCAGCAGGGCGGAGTTCCAGTATTGGACTGTGCGAGGCTCTCAGCATGACTTCAATTTCACGATGATGCATGATGATGGCGACGCGGGAATGGAACGAACGTACTATCTGCATCAGGAATACCGAAGCGTGTTTTCAGTGAATATGGAAAGACAGGAATGATCTGGCAATAAATATCAGTGCATGATTCCTTATGAGTATGACATGTAGAAGGTAAATCTTACCACTCCGTAAATGCAGGCATCCTGTTCGTCGAGGTAGGATAGTGTTAGCTCAATTAATCCATTGTAAAAGTTATCACATTGGAAAGGAGGGAAGGTAGGATTTAATTACACTGAAGGCCGCGACGCAAACAGTGGTCACAATAAACCATGTAGATGAACGAAAGTTTAAACAAAATGGTTGCTGATGCTGCTTTGCAACTTCAGCTGTCTGTGGTTTCCCTCGAACTGGCCACATCTCTCACAATGATGTATTATCAAATGATAGAGGAAGAGAAAGAAGAGAGTTTGATGTTGAAATGGGAATAGTTCCTAGGATTTGCAATGTTGGAATCTGGGCATCTCAACCATACACCTTACATGCCTACTACAGTACTCGGGCACCACCTCAAGTCGAAAGGAGATGTTCGCATATTATCGTAACTCCCTAGAAATGGTATAGGAGTACTCATAAGCACTCGCTTGCTTCGGTACTGGAAAGTAAGAATTTCGTATCCACATAGCTGACGGGTCGAGATCTCGATTATTGAATTGGCGCATTCTCGACTCGAGAAGGGTGTCAGAAATCAAACCTCCTCCAGGCTCCATGTTGGGAGGTAAGATCCTATCATTGGCGTGACTCTCTCTGTGGAGGACCTGCAGCAATATGTGTGCATCATCGTCTCAGATGTCAGACAGCCTCGTGATTGATGGGCGTTGTCGAAGGTGTCACCAAAACTATTAATCGACTGATCTGAGGGAGGATCTAATGATCTAAGATCTTGAGAATCTGGCAATCTGAGAATCTAGAGTCTAGATCAGCTCGGCTGTCAGGAGAGGAGAGCCCTTCCTCTCACGAACCGCACAGAATTGCGACCCCGGGATTCCACCACCGTGTTGTGCCCTGTCGTGTCCTGTCCTGTCGTGTCGTCGGCGGATGAAACCGACGCTTCGCATGGTTCTGCTGCTGCATGCCCCATACTCGCCAACCCTTGTTGATCTCCTTCTGGTTGGCCCAAAAGGCGCCAGGAGTATGGGTGATCCATTGTCAGCTCGAGATTTCCCTCCGTCGATCGAGAGCTCCAGTTTACTGGACAGCCGGGATGCCGGGAAGATCTGATGATGCTAACGTACCTTACCTTTACTCCTGCCCGTCGTGGTACCCAATACTGGTACTACGAATATGCCGCACCTAATATGCCGCCGATCTGACCAGCGGCTGGTAGTAACGCTCGCTCCAGACTTTTAGCGTTGTAGGACATGTCTCTGATTGGAAAAATTCTGTACCCCCCGTGTGCTTTCCACTGGTGCTGATGCTGGTGGCGGTGGTAGGTAATGCAATAGGAAAAATATATCAACCGAGGAAACATCTTACGATTTTTGAAGGACTGAGACAAACGCTGCAGAAACCTTCTTAACTGAAATTAATTGGCGGCAAAAATGACAAAAATGACAAACTTGGCTTAGAAGCCGAGTCCTCTACAAAACTAGCGGTAACACATCAACACATCAAGACATCGAGAAGAAGCACGAGGAAGCAAAAAAAGAAAGAAAAGGAAAGAAAAAGAAAGAAAGAAACGAGAAAGCAATTTATGGACCGAAAAGGATAAATCAGGCTCCAAAGTATGTGTGCAGACTGACTGAAACTGTCTTGATGGCTTTGCCACGCCACAGAACGAAAGAATTGTGGCGTCATTCATTACGGGTATCGCAGGAGGGACGACTCGCGCCGACCCGGTATCCAATTGACAGCGGGTAAGAGATGGAGGGATCAGATGGGGAGGGTTGAGGCTGCTGCATTGGCGTGTTCGACAAGTCTTCCACGAGCTGTGCTGTGCGATGCTGTGCGATGCTGTGCAGATGTTTCCGCCACCGCTGGATTTCATTATGCTATTATGCATATGTGGATCTCACTGGATAATGTCACTCACGATGACAACCCGTCCGCCCCACCCCCCCCCCCCCCCCCCCCAAAAAAAAAACCCCAAAAAGACTGTCTCATATCCAGTTAAGCGAGGACTGATATACTCGCCTCGTTCCACCAGATTCACAATATCAAGGTGCTCATTGCACCCTATTCAGAGCTGAAGGCGAGCCAGGAGACAAGGCATACCATAGAAATTGCAACTTCCAAGTAAAATGTGGTTGGAGCGCGGCCTGATTTTTGGTTTCCACACAGAATACTTTTACCGATGAGGGGAGGAGTGGAGGGCTTTTACACATTTACACATACTTGACAGGAAAACCTTGACCAGGGATGAGTTCTGTCTATCTAGAGAGAGTCTGTTCGTTTCGACTGATTCTCAATCAGTATCTATGGTACTCCCAGGGCACCGTCTTTCTTTCTCATACTAGCCTAGCGGCAACACGACACAGGAGTTGTTTTTACCCTAGATTTCCCCGGAAAATATCCTGCTAGATTGACTCTTGAAGTGAAATGGGGGTTTTGTGCGCGAAATAGGGACTTAGATCTCGGCCTTCACCGAGCTGAAGATTACCAATGGTGAGATCCAAACTCCGATCTGTAAAGTGCAACGAAGCCAATGGAACATGGTATCATCGACGTGGCTTGGGAGCACTGCTCGAAATGGTACACGAGTTCAGATCTGTTGTGCACAATCAATATTCAATTCGCAGGTGAACACGAACTTGCTGACCCACACCTGTCTTTGGCGCTTTCTGCCACATCTCATCCCCGGTGCCAATGTTGACCGCCCATATGAGACATAAGCCAAAAAGCTCGAGGTAGGTAGTTTGTCTCACATCTTATTCACAATTGCCCAATTTTTAGTTTGCACGAGAAGAGGCTGATCAGCTTCTGAATCCGAGATTCAAACTTTGCATCCTGTACAGCTGAGGACGGAAAAAGCACAGCTCTGAGCGAGTGTAATTAGCCGGCTTTTGCTTCAAAGCGAGAGTTTGTTGTATAAAACATAGTTAAGCTTCATGCGTTGTTGTCAAGTTTGAAATTCTTGCATCAGTGACTTTTCGTTTTGGAAGTGGAGAATAATCGAAAAAAACGAAAAAGAATTCCTCATGTCCCTAGGCAGCCTTCGGAATGTCCACTGATAACTACAATTTTTAAGAGCATTGCAACATTTCACTTCTTTGAAGATCGAATAATAGTGAGGGCTACAACAATCCTTCCACCATACGGCAACTTCTTGTCATGGATTCGAGGTATTGCCCAACGATGGTCGTCGAGCCTTTTTCACTTCTTGAACACAAGAACGATGACCTAGCCGAAATATCCAAACAATTCCAGTCCAACGTCAAAATCAGTGATGCTTATCCATGCACACCACTACAAGAAGGTCTTGTTGCTCTTTCTATGAAAGAAGAAGGATGGTTCACCCCCCAGATTATATGTCGCCTTCCAAGCGAGATCGATATCTTGCGATTCAAGGCGGCGTGGCAAAATTGTGTTGACAAAAACGATACCCTCAGGACCGTGTTTGTCCAAATAAGCTCAGGATTGGTGCAAGTAGTGCTGGAGCCAGAAGCGATAGAATGGGTTGATTCCTCTAACTTGGAGACGTACCTGCAAAGGGATCGAGCTATTGTTGCGGAGCTAGGCTCAAATCTACTGCGATATGGAATCGTATATGATGAGGAGACCAAGGAGAGACATTTCGTGTGGACATATTAGTATGTATAGCATCTCAACTCTCATATGATCAAGTCGCTAACAACAGAAGCCATGCTGTTATGGATGGCTGGGCTGTGAAGCTATTGATGGACCAGGTGGACCAACACTACAGAGACGGTACTTGCATCACGCTAAATCCATTCAACAGCTTCATTGAATACTTCTCACGCAACAAAGAAGTTGCACAAAGGCAAAGCGCGAAGTTCTGGGCGGAGCACCTTAGCAACAACACATCACTACCATTCCCTGCAATAACAGAGGGAAATTCTGTTGACATAGCTTGCGCAGACAGCGCCGCAAGTATGGAGATAGGAATAACAGAAGAATTGAAAGCTGTCGCAACACCATCGACTATCATCCAAGCAGCGTGGTCGCTTCTGGTTGCAAGAAACACACGATCATCTGAGGCGACCTTTGGAATGGTTCTCGCAGGACGAAATTATGCCTTGAAAGGTGTTTCAAAGATAGCCGGGCCAACCATCACTACGATCCCGGTGCGAGTGATGTTGGCCAGCGATGCAACACCACGAAGCCTTTTTCAGAAAGTCCATGAGTTGCGGACAGCCATGAAACCTCATCAGCATTTGGGACTGCAAAACATACGTCGTCTCAGTGCGGCTGCAGCTAGATCTTGCAAATTTGAGAATCTTTTGGTAATCCAACCTCAACAATCATATAAAGAAGGAAGCCTGTTCAGTGATCAGGTCACTACTAGCGACCATTGGGCGAAAATGAACGCATATGCTATGATGATGCAATGCGATCTGACAGCAGAAGGTTTTTGTGCGAACGCAAGCTTCGACTCGAGGAGAATTCCAAGAGAGGCAGTGTTACTATTACTACAGCAACTCAAAGATATTGTTTGGAACTTCTCGGCAGATTTGGATTTTCCACTACAAATCACTAATCCACCGCAGATCGAAACCAAAGAGCAGAGGATTTCATCAGTTTTCGAGACAGAGGCGGAGCAGATTGTATCCTGCGTCCACCGAACCATTTCTCAGGTAGCAAAAAATGTGCCCTCGAATCCAGCTCTTGTCTCCTGGGATGGAGAAATGTCATACTGGGAACTTGAATGCGCAACAAATCGATTGGCTCATCGACTTCGCCAGTCTAATGTTGGGCTCGAGACTATGGTGCCACTTTTATTCGACAAGTCTATGTGGACGGTGGTAGCTATGTTAGCAGTAATGAAGGCTGGTGGGGTAAGCGAATCCTTGGTGTTCCCGCACTTTGTCAAATTCATGAGTTATGAGCACTTCATCACAAATGTAGTGATAGAGGGGGGGGTTTTTTTTTTTGATTGTGCCAGCTGCGAGTTAATTCATTTACTAATATCAAACAGGTATTCGTGCCACTAGATCCAGCACATCCAGAACAGCGACTCTTAGATCTCATAGCACAAACCGGTGCCAGCTTGCTACTATGCTCCGAGAACCTACACACCCGCGCGACAGCCTTAGGGTTGGAGACGATCCCGATCTGTGCCTCGCAGTTAAATAAGCTCCCTGATAGTGGAAGTCTTCTCGATGAGACAAAACCTAGCAACGCGTGTTATGGCAAGTTGTCCCTCTCGGCGTATGATCGTTTATTAACCAGACCCCAGTCCTCTTCACATCTGGAACAACTTCACAACCTAAAGGCTGCGTGATTGAGCATCTTGCATGTTGCACGATGTCTCGACACCTCTCAAATGCGCTAGGTATGACATCGTCGAGTCGTATGCTGCAACTCTCCGCATACACCTTTGATGGCTCAATCTTGGAAATATTTGTGACTCTGAGTCTTGGGGGTTGTGTTTGTGTACCCTCGGACGACGAGAAGATGAACAATGTCGCGATAGCAATTAGCAGGATGAATGTCAACGCCGCATTCATGACGCCATCCTTTAGCAAGCTTGTTGATCCGGACTCCGTCCCAACACTCAAAACCCTTGTCCTTGGAGGGGAGAAATTGACTCGTGATGCCTCGGATCGCTGGATGGGCAAAGTCAGATTAATGCAGATTTATGGTCCAACCGAAACTTGCGTGGCATGCATAACTAGCGAGGTTCAGGGGCTTGAAGCAAATCCCTCAAACATTGGACCACCAATCATAGGGTCTGTTGTCCTCTTGAACGACAAAATGCACCCAGTTCACGAAGGAGAGCCTGGAGAGCTCTACCTTGGAGGTCCTCATCTGGCTCGAGGATACTTGAACGATCCAGTGAAGACTGCAGCTGCTTTCGTCACTTTACCCGGCATCATAGATCAACAGCAAATTTCGGCTAAGCGATGGTATAAGACTGGAGATCTTGTGAAATGGGCCGGAGATGCGTCGTCGATAATATATCTTGGGCGAAAAGATACGCAAGTAAAAGTGTAAGTCATGATTTTGTGGTGCTTATTGAAATCTTTACTAATACCGCAAAGAAACGGCCAACGAATTGAAGTTGGAGAAGTCGAAGCCAACGTACGTAAAATGGTACCCAATATTGTGGATGTCACTGTGGTAGTCGCAAGTCCACCGGGAAGGAAGTCGTTCCTTGCCGCATTCATTCTTCAAGGTAATGGTTCTGAAGAACCATCCTCCGGAGCGTGCATGCCGAAGCTAGTGTGTCAAAATTTCCTCAGTCATCATTTTGTGTCTGCTATATTGGACGGTCTCCACAAGGTACTGCCAGATTACATGATACCAAAAGCATTTGTTCCCATGAATTATATGCCGCTCACCTCTGCGGGCAAAACAGACCGGAAATTGCTTGAAGTGGTGGCAGCAGATTTATCGCCTGCAGATTTAAAGAAGTATTCTGGGCAGCAAATTCGCCATGAGAAACCCGAGTCAAAAGAAGAAATAAGTGTCCAACGACTTTGGGCAAAAGTTTTAAATGTAGAACCATCTACAATTGGGAGAAACGACAACTTCATTCGATTGGGGGGAGACTCGATTCTTGCAATGAAGCTCGTTGCAGTCGCTCGGGGTGAACATATTGGGCTGTCGGTCAGGAGTGTGTTCATGACTCGGGATCTAGCTGAGCTAGCAAACACTTTGGAAGACTTGTCTACAACGAACGATCAGCAAAGGACAGCCTCCATACCGAGATTCTCGCTTCTTGGAAGTCAGCAAAAAGTGTCCTCGATATTGAAAGATCTGTCAGGGTGCTGCTCAGTCGATGAAGTTGACGATATATATCCATGTACACCATTCCAGGAAGGAATCATGGCGTTATCAATGATGAATCCAGGGACATACGTTGCCCAGCATGTTTTCCAGCTTTCGGATGAAATTGTTGATAACCTTGACATGTTCAAACGAGCCTGGGCTACCATTGTTGAAATGAATCCGATCTTGCGAACCAAACTAGTGCAAACTAGGGAAAGCAAGTTGCTCCAAGTAGTGTGCAAAACCGGGATCACTTGGCAGACTCATGATGATTTGGCGGAATATATAGAAGTTGACAAGAGCAGGCCAATCAGCATCGGGCAAATTTTGAACCGCCATGCAATTGTTCGACACATCGTTGACGATAATGTTCGGATGAACTTTGTATGGACCACGCACCATGCTTGTTACGACGGGTGGTCTATGCGAATGATTCTTAAGAGCTTGGAAGACGTATATAGATCCAGGAATTTCAAGGTACAGGAAAGTACACGATGCACGCCTTTCAATCTTTTTGTACGCACTACTCGAAATCTCGATGATAGCAAAGCAAGCCAATTCTGGCATCAAGAGCTAGGTGGAGCCGAGACCGTTTCGTTCCCAGCTGTTGAAGCAAATTACGTCCCACGTCCAACCGACATCCTCACGACATCCTATAAGCTGAAGCCTAGCAAAGATTCTGGTTTCCGCACCACCAGCTTGATAAAAGCAGCTTGGGCTATCACCGCTTCTACTTATTCAAATGCGGAAGATATCTGCTTTGGATTGACCCTTACTGGAAGGACATCGTTATTGGAAGATTTTTCATCGGTTGCGGGACCAACGATTACGACGATTCCAGTGCGCGCCCGAGTTAATCAATCCACGTCTGTTCTCGACTTCATACAGAGCATCGAAGCTAGTGAAATAAATGCAATGCCCTATGAGCAATTCGGGCTTGCTAAAATTCGGCAAATCGACGAACAAGTGAAAGCAGCATGCAATTTTCAAACTCTGCTTGTGATGCAGCCAAAGGTCGAAGGAAACATCGATGAATCATTTCTCGGTGCAAGTTTAAAGCAGTTCATTGATGCAGATGTGTTTGATACATATGCTTTGACGATGGAATGCCATCTGGAAAAGAACGCCATTAGTGTTAACGCTATCTTCGATCCAAACATTCTTCCCACTGTCCAAATGAACAGAATCTTAAGGCACTTTGAGCATGTTCTACACCAGCTCTGTCAAGGGGTGAATGGCTCTATCAAGGATATTAACACCATCAGTGCCTCCGATGCGGCCGAAATTCAGAAGTGGAATTCGATCATACCAGCTCCATCCGAAGCTTGTGTGCATCACCTAATCGAGAAAAAAATGCTCCAAAACCCAGAGGCTCCTGCGATATGCTCTTGGGATGGCGACTGGACGCGTGGCCAGCTCGATAGAATAGTCTCACGGGTTGCGCATGAACTTTCGATCCGAGGTATTGGCCCAGAGTCCAAGGTCCCTGTTTTATTTAACAAGTCCAAATGGGCGATAGTTGCAACTCTGGCCGTTATTAAGGCTGGAGGTTGTTTCGTACCTCTAGATCCAAGAAACCCTGTGCCACGACTGGTAAGTATTGTGGATCAGATCAATGCCAAGCTAATGCTTTGCTCGCCTGAGCTAGGAAGCTTGAGTGCATCCTCATTTCCTAGACTTGATATCATGGTTATCGACGAGGAGACTGTTGCCTGCATACCTGACGATTCTATTCCATCGTTCGAGGAATTCGACGGCTGCAACGATTTATACATCATCTTCACCTCTGGTAGCACGGGTGCTCCGAAAGGCACTATAGTGCAACATGGCGCATATTGTGCAGGTGCTCGCGATCATGCAAAGGCTCTGCATTTCAAGGAGACGTCAAGATTTCTGCAGTTCGCATCATACAGCTTTGACACAAGCGTGGAGGATATTCTGACAACTCTGATAACAGGGGGATGTCTCTGCATCCCAAGTGAAGAAGAGAGGGCCTCCAACATCGTCGGCGCCATTTCCCGCATGGCTGTGAACGCAGCTGATCTTACACCCTCGTTCATCACGTCAATGACTCCCGATGATGTCCCCACATTGCGTCAATTGACTCTTGGTGGCGAACCCTTAACTTCAAAAGCGATATCAACATGGGCCAATCGGTTGCGACTTATCAATGCCTATGGTGTCTCAGAAGCTTGCGTCACAAGTCTTGTGAACGCGAACGTATCTGCGAAGACAAGTCCATCGAACATCGGTTTCCCTGCCGGAGCTCTTTGTTGGATTGTGGACGCCTCTGATTCGAGTCGAATTCTCCCAATTGGCGCTGTTGGTGAACTGGTGATCGAAGGTCCAGCACTGGCACGCGGGTATCTGAATGATCCAGAGCGCACTAAGAAGTCTTTCGTTGATTCTCTGTCATCGCATAACTCCGGCATACGAGATCTAGGCCGCCATTACAAAACAGGTGACTTGTAAGTATTCCTTTTCTTCTTACCGACTTATTCTTCCTGTGACATACACCGAAATGTAGGTCGTAACGACTTGCATATGATGTCATATAGCCTTGCTTATAGACGCAAAAATACAGAGTGCAGCTTGGTGTCATGGACTAACATGAATGCAGAGCTGAATACAATCCTGACGGATCAATCAACTATATCTCTAGGAAGGATACGCAGATAAAACTGCGTGGCCAGCGCGTTGAATTGGGAGACATCGAATCCCATTTGTTGAGCAATTCAGAGGTTCGAAGCGTCGCCGTCATCTTACCGACCAGTGGACCTTATCAAAAGGCTATCACGGCTTTAGTCGAGCTCAAGTGCCTCTCCTACGCTGGGAAAAAGCAAGACGTCAATGTGGTCTCCAACGAGGAGTTGAAAGCAATGGCATTCAGCTGGGAAAAGCTGTCTGGAAATTTGAGGGAACGACTTCCACCGTACATGGTACCTTCTTATTGGATTGCAATTGAGAAGTTGCCTCTTCATACATCTGGCAAACTCGATCGCCCAAGACTTAGTGCATGGGTCCAGGGGCTTTCAGCAAAACATCAAATGTTGACCGAGGACGGGTCGAGCTCAGAACAACTGATTCCTAATCACGACAAAATTGCGATGGAGATAAGCCGAATGCTTGCAGAAATTCTTGCCGTCGACAGTTTTATGCTAGACAAATCTATTGTGGGCCGTGATATGCAGTTAGTTGATATGGGAATCGACTCGATCAAATTTATGAGCGTTGCAACGAACATCAAGCGTGTTTATAACATATCCGTCCCCATGTCGATTTTGGTCTCCCACAAAACGAAGGTGTCTGACGTTGCGAGGCATATCAGGAACATGCAAGAGAATAGAGCCATTGACCAGCCTGATGTCCTTGACTTGGTACGAGAATTTCGTGAACTGGACGCTCAAATAGAGGCAATACAATGTCCTCTTGGGAATGTATTCTTGACTGGTGCAACAGGATATCTTGGAACGCAGATTCTCCGGCAGTTATTGGTGCATCCTGGAGTCGACAGAGTATTCACCCTTGTGCGCACTCGAAACGCCGAAGAAGCTGTGCAAAAGCTCCAACAGAATGCACGACATGCGAAGTGGTCAATAACGCCTTACCTGTCCAAACTCGAGATCTGGACTGGTGACCTCACCAAACCTATGCTTGGCTTGACATCAACCCAATGGTCGAGGCTTGAAAAGCTGGACGCTGTGATTCATAATGGCGCTTCCGTGAATTGGAATGGCGATTACCATGGCTTGAAGGCAGCTAACGTGCACTCCACCCTTGAGATTCTAAAGAAAGTACATGCATCTAGCTCACAGATGAAGCTGGTGTATGTCACTGGCGGCCGGTCATTTGATGATCGAGAGAGGCTTGAATCGACGTTGTCGAAATTGTCGAAATTAGATGGATATAGTCAAACCAAGTTCGTGTCTGAGAGTTTGGTGAGAGTCTTTGCCGCACGAGAAGCAAAACTAGGACACCAACCTCATATTTCAATTGTGGAGCCTGGCTTGATCATGGGAACAGCAGGGGAAGGTATCGCAAATGTTGGTGACTTTGTGTGGAGATATGTTGCTGCGGCTCTGAGTGTTGGGACTTATCCTAAACCTGATATTCAGGATTGGTTGGAGATCTCAAGCTCTGATCGAGTAGCACGAGCGACCATCGATAGCTTACTGAAAACTCCTCTCGAGCCAAGCTCCAAGACCAAAATGACGGATGGGATATCCATGGTCCAATTTTGGAAAGCTGTCATCACTCATACCGGCCAACAGCTTCACCCTGTGAGCTCCCAGGAATGGAAGAAACAAATGGAAGTTGACATGGAGAGGAGAACCGAGTCACATCCACTATGGCCAGTGGCACACCTCATTTCTGACGAAGGAAACCTCGGGAAAGGCAGACGGGCTCGCGATAGGGAGTTCGACGTAGATGAGGAGCTTATGGTGACTATGGGCAAGAATATCGCATCTCTGATTGAACAGGGATTTCTCAACTCAAGCGAAGTCTTGTAATAAAATTTGGGTATCAGGGAGTGAACAGGACAGAATGGAGATGAGCGATGAAATGTATTGGTATTGGGATGGATATCGATGTGTCATGTAAGGGAGTTTTGTGGCGTTTGTACCTTGGAAATGGTTTTATTCATAAATAATAACGCAATGTTTTATTGAAGCTTTTGGTTTCTATTGTCGAATCCGAACCGGAAAATGAGGATGTGAGCTGAGAGAGTGAAAGAGGGAGAGAAGAGTTGAAACGCACGATACAGTAGAGGAGAGTAGAGAGGCGGAAAGTTGGTGGAAAGCGAGCTAGCCATATTTAAACTTGGAAGTAAGGTAAGCTATAAGGTAAGCTAAACCGGGAACCGTCCTTGGCATCACATGATCTGTGCAAGAGACGAGACAAGATAAGTCCAACCATTCACACATATCTCGCATATTCTCAATTATTCGTCGTGCTCGTCAATCTTCGAAATTTATTCACACTTGCAGCATCTTAAGGCAGAAGATAATGCCACTAGTGTTGTTAGAGGCACCCACTTTCTCGTCCCAATAACCTTCTCAACGAGACCAAACTTCTTCGTTATAGTGGCTAGCGACCTGAACCTTAGGTATGAAAAATTTCAATACTGGCGCTGGATAGACGTCCTAGAAAGGGAATCACTATGACTGGATTTCATACTGCTTTGGACAATGAGCATGCTTCTGTCTGGAATCGACAATCATATAGCAAGACTTTGATGAATGGCCAAGTACATGTATCCTTTAAAAAAAAGAACCTCTCATACAATCGGAGACCTGGATACGAGGGCTATCTCAATCAACGAGTAGCTGCGTTACCGGAAATCTCGCAAGATGCGGAGTATCTTAAAATGATGTCTGGGAAATGGTATGCTACCAAGATCCCCACATGTGTTGAAACAGATGATGCCCAGACATCTTGGCTTGAAGAAATATTTAGTATCATGCTCAGTGGGCCTTAATAGGAACTTTATGTTCGTAGCTGGAGCCGATAATCATATCAATCATGAAATCCAGCTCCATAAGAGTGCCTGCCATCTAACAGCTGTGGACAGTGAAGGACACCAGATGGAAAGAAGTCATTTTCTCGACAAGAAGACAGAGATGAATCATCATTATTTCTCTACAAGATCTTATACTGATAAAATTTTAATATAGCTTGGAGGAAGAAACGTGGCCGCGATGGCCAAACAACTCTTCGCTTATCTGGCGTACTCAGCACCGCACTAGTCCCCAGACTCCTCAAGATGATATCGAACAAGCATATAGGAAGATATGATGAGGGCACTGAAGTACTTCGTCTCCGCCGCCTTGTAGCTTTGAAGAGTTTGGGTCTTGTCCAATACAATTTGAAAGCTGCAGGCATGGTGTGGAGGATGCCCAGGGAGCGAAATGAAATGGATACATTAGAACATCGTCACTCAGCTCGGCGAATTGAAGCATATGCCACAATTGTTGATCTGCTAGATCAGAACATGACAAAGGTTATCAAGTATCTTGAGTTCAACAATAGCGTTGAGAATCAACTACCAGAGGCATTACCCACTGTGCAAGAGAATCCGTTTGTTCTCATTCAAGATTAGTACCACAATGCAGCTAAAAACGGTGGGAATTTTAATTCGTTTGTCTGACAAAGACCGAATGGGCAGCAGCCGCGACAACGCCGAGTAGGGGCTCACAGGCTTTAACACAGAAACTGAAATCCGTTATACATGTATTATTCAGTACCAAAGTTTGCTTGTAGACGGGGTTGAATGATATCACATGTGAAGATCCAATAGGATCCAAATGGGATTAGTCTTCAGAGTAAGGCAGCCAATGAGCGCTCTTTCTTTCCTCGACAAACAAAACTTAACTTCGACTTCAATGTCAGTCTCCTCTTCTCTTCTTCACCACAACACCGATCGTCGCAATGAGCGCTTGTGGCAAGTCAGATTGAAGTATCACAATTGTATAGCTGCCCATGGAATACTTAAGAGCTGATGCTGCAACAACACTTAACAACATCGCTAACAAGGAGATCTTAAAATACGTTTGTTCCTCTCACTGACTACAGACTAAAGGTCCGCATATTCAAGATGCTGACTCCTACGATTGTTAATATCTTTTCTTTCTTTTATGCGATTGGAAACACCCCGGCTGTCTCATATATTGAAGATTTGCCGAACGAAGAAAATGCTGCAATCCTATCTCTTGGCTGTGGTGATGCTCGCAACATCCTCTTCTCTGTCTATTCGGATAATGACGAGAAGTTACTCGGTACTTTGATCCCTAATTTCGCGTTCGCAAGTCTAACGTATGAAAAAAAGATCGTCGGCTAGATTTCACCTGCTGTGATATCGAGCCTGTTATCCTAGGTTTGTTGACTATTTGGATTGATTGTCGTACGTACTAACCTTTAAATAGCTCGAAATATTCTTCTATTTACCCTGATTCTAGATGATACAAAAGGTGTAAACCAGACTTCAATTTGGAACATCTATTACCACTTGTCGCTTGATTCAATATCATTTAATCTTTTGCAAGCTCAGGCAACGAGTCTTTGTAAATTGGAGTCTTTGGAAGCATGGCGTGCTAGCAAGTATGGCAAAGTGCTGAAGTTTATTGATACAAACACATACGAAACCATCATCAAGATCTGGTCAAAATACTCTCCCTCAAGTGGCTCGCACGCCGAGGTTGCCCGATTCGCTGCCACCCTTTCTGCAGGGATTGAGCGAGCTAGGCATTTACGGAACAGCTACATGGGGACTGCTACGAACATCTCTGGCGTACGATCGGCCTCACCAATGCATTTGACGGCTATCAAAGAACTTCCTGAACTCAACGATGCTTTCTGGAGAAACGGTATCACTGACGAAGATACGAATAATTTGCGACATGCCACACAGCTGAACCCTATGTTTGCCTCAGTAACATCCAGCAATTCTACCATCCATTATGCCACAGATCCATTGCTTGGATTCCATCTTGCCACAGCCTATCTTCCACTTGTGGCTGGCACTCCCCTGTATCCGGAGGCTCCAAATGACACAACACTTCCGAAGCTGGTCAGAGCTGCCCGGACCGAATTTTACGCATGGGCTGATGCCTTTAGGAAGCGCTCAAAGTCCAACTTGATAGTTCGAACCTTTGCTGGGGATGCCATCGCGCTCTGTTACGCACTATAAAATCGCGCAGAGTCGGGAAGTGAGTCTCCTCTGCAATTGTACACAAGTTCATATGGTACCACGCCACTTGTACTTGATAATGTAGAGTACTCTACTTGGAGCCAAGCTCCTACATTGTTTAATGTGATTGATACTTCGAATCTTGTCGACCACCTGGGAGGATTGAACTTGCTGGTTGCTACCTCGCCTTTGCTTTCCAGTACTTCTTCTGCTACTCTCTACACAGAAACACTGGTTAATCGAGAGAGCACTCACGAGGCGTGGCTGCACAACTTCCTATCCGGTAATTTTGCCTCAATGTGTATCTTGCTTGGACTCATTCCAGTCGAATACTGGGCAGCAAATACATCAATTTCGTCAGCAGACGAAATCATGCTGAAAATGCTAGGGACGACAGGCATCAATGGTAGAGAGCAGATGCACAGCCGATTGGCATGGAAGCGAGCAATGCCGAGTTCAACGACAAACTTAATCACCAATTGGACCACTCAGATAAGCTGGCAGGAAGCGGACTTAGCAAATTTGCTATTCCGAGTCTACTTGAGTATGTTCGAGCATGAGAATATCGGTAAGATGGTTGCCAGCATCAGCTTGAAGAAGACCGATAACATGTCAATGCCTTATTATTGTCGAGGTTCGTTTGTTGCGTTACTGGCTCTTATCAAAGCCCGCGTCTTGGTAGACTGGCGCAAGATGATGTTCCTTCTGCTTCAATTTATCAAGACGGATCGAACTCTCATGATAGGTACCAATCATCTTCAGGAACTCAGTACACAGCTATTTTTCTCCGGTGTTGATATTAGCCTTCATTTAGGTGACCCGCCAATCAGTCTTGGACTTCGAGGTCATGGTTTGCATCAGTGGGTGGGAATCCCGTCAGTTGTTTGTATCAACTTGAAAGTTCCAAGATCAAGTTTAAAAACAATGACAGATGTCCCCAACAGAACAATCGGTGCTCTAATCGTCCAATGCAGCGTTCTTGCTCCTAATTGGCAAAACATTTTTAACATGGTACAACTTTCATTTGGCAAACTCACAACTTCTGGATCAAAATTCTCGGAAACATACAAGATTCATATTGACGAGGACCCACGAGCATGGGAAAGCAAATCTCCTCTTATCGTATCTTTTTACGCTCCCTCTTATATGGCCCTGCTTAATTACTCTACTGCCATGGTAAATTTTGGGCTTCAAACTACGCCACAAGCTGCTGCAGTCTTTTCCAAGCTCTTGGGACACGAGCTGATTTTCTATGGCGCAAAAATTGATGCTGATGAGAGCGTTTACATTACCAAGCATCGTCCAAATCTCTCGGGCTTCCCAGTATTGTGCAAAAGAAGCAACCGGGATGATGGAGTTGTGTCAAAGACGGCCACCAAGACAAATGTTACAGCAGTTTACAACCGAGATACAGGAATTATCACCGCTCTTACTGGCCATACGAGTGAATTTACTCGTCAAGACGCGGATAATCTTGGTGGTAAAGCAGCAGTGAGTACATCGCAGCTGAATCCATTCACCATCGAGTTCAGGATTGGCGAAAACCCATCTGCATACACACTTCAATGTCCCGCGCCAGTCCTTCTTTCTCGCAGCAAGACGAGAATCGCTCGTAAGTCAAGATATATTGAAATCGAAGCTCCACTGGCCTTGCCAACTGCAATGATACACTTCCCGGACTTCATATCGCCTACCTACCTTCTTGCTGGCAAGCCACTTATGACTTGGAACACACCGCATTTCAGTCTCCACAAACTGCCTCTTCTTGATTTGAAGAAGGACAAAGATATAGGTTGGATTCGGAATTACGCATCTTTCCAATTTTCCGCCCAGGAATATATTGGACGTGAATTAAATAAGAAAACATCCCGGATCAATTATAAGATTCAATCATGAACATGGTCGGCCGCTTTTTGGAATCACCTAAATCAGCTTACAGACACTCTTTTGCACTAAATAATTCGTCTGATGGTGGCGGTGGGATTCAAGCATTGATTCTCATCTCAGGCATGCGTTTCGCGCTGTCTAATCGCTCCATTATCTTCGATGTAGCATTCATTCCCCTTACGTTTGCTCAAACACCCATTCTCGTACCACTTTTTGCCAAACTTAACCAGCATGATCCAATCGTGCAGATCATGGTTGACGATGCGGAGATGAAATTGTGGAAGCTTATCCTCCCTTCCATGGCTGAGCGCTGCCGAGACTGGAGCCACAAACCTTCTTGCGAGTACCAGAGTACCGGTCAAATTCCCCTCTCTTTTGATATGGGAGCATCTCTGCTTTGTTCCTGTGGAGAAGGGAGATTTCCACCCAATTATCTGAGCAAAAGAAGCCCGTGAAGGAGAAGGAAGATGTGTGGGGTGAGGACTTGGATTGAACTGGTTGTGAAATTGCCGAATGATGCTGTGTCGCGGATGAATCGTTGATGCAATATATTTTCTCTAGAGTTGGTAAAAGTGATGCTCTGGGAATTCTATGAGGGTACTGGGTAGAATTGAGGCTCATCACAAGACTAGAAAGACTGTTAAGGTTGAACAGTTGCCAACTCTCTGCCAACCTCCTAAATCTTTTGTGGTTAATTCATCTAATCCCGAAGGTAAAACCCAAATTTATCTTCATGCTACAAAAAGGGTATCCACAGTATGCATGAAAGCTTATGAAGTAGCAGATACAAAGTGAAAGCATTAACACAATTAAGCATCTTAACGCTAATTCCCGACTATGCAAATTAATACTAGTTTAAGGATTTGTTTCTCTCTCGCTTCTTCTGTAGCAACAGACCGGTTTCCCAAAATTCATCTAATCACCTACGTCTTATTTTCACGCAATGCAAAGTCAAATACTGCCCTGTCTCAAACTTCCTCCCCTTTTCAACTGCACCCAAGTCCCCTTACTCCTGGGCTTTACAGGCGTCATCTCACTCCAGCCTTCCCCCGGACTCTCATCGCCCTCTCCCTCTCCACCTCTACCATCATCTCCTCCAACCTCAAGATCAACATCAAGACCAATCAACGTCCTGAACGCCCTTCCCCTCCTGCTCAACTCGTTGAGACTCCCCTCCTCCACCACCTTCCCTTTCTCCACAACCACCACCCTATCCGCAACACGCATCATCTCGACATCATGCGCAATAAGCAAGATTGCGGTGCCTGAACCCTTCTCTTCCCTCTCGCTTTCTCTCGCTCGTTCCATAATCCTACCCACACAATCCCTCACCGCATCAGCGCTCATCCGATCCAACGCACTCGTCGCCTCATCCAGGACCAAAATCTTCGGCCTCCTCACAAGCGCCCTCGCGATCGCGATGCGCTGCGCCTGGCCGCCAGAGAGGCCAACACCGCCTTCGCCGATGGGCGTCTGGTAGCCGAACGGCAGGGATGAGATGAAGTCGTGGATTCCTGCGTCTTGCGCGGCACGAATGGCGCAGCTGAGGGTTTGAAAGGGTGAGGTGTCGGGGAGGCCGTAGATGAGGTTTGCGTAGATAGTGGTGGGGAAAAGGAGAGGTTGTTGTGCGACGAGGGAGATGAAGTTGCGGAGGGAATGAAGGTTGAGATTTGAAATGGGAACGTGGGCGAATGTCAATGGTGCTGAGGATGGCGAAGTGAAAGATTCTTGATCGGGTGGGTAGAGGCCCAGCAGGAGAGAGGCGATGGTGCTTTTCCCTGAGCCGGAGGAGCCCACGATGGCGGTGCAGGTTCCTGCTTCAATGGTGAGGTTGATGCGATCAAGTGTCTTGCCTTCGGAGCGATTAGGGTAGGTGAATGAGAGGTCTTTAAAGATGACAGGGAAGGGAGTCGCTAGACGCTGGGTACCGCTCGATTCATGAGAGGATGATCGCGGCAGTTGAGCGAGGTAGAGCATTTGTGTGCCTGTCGTGCGGGAGGAGTTGATTTGTGGCATCATGTTCAGAAGCGAGACCATGTTCGCGATGCCAAAGAGGAGGAGATTGATGACTTGAAGCATGTTCAGCAGTGGAAGTTGGCCGGACGTGATGAGCACTGAACCGAATCGAAAGATGGTAGCGACAACGAAGAAACTCTCAGAATCATTGAGGCCAAAACAAAGGCCCGAGTATATGCCTCTGCGTAAGCCAGTTTTCCACGCAGCTTGAACGGCCTTTTCGTGCTTTTGCTTGAAGTGATTCTCGAGCGTCAGAGCTTTGACGACTCTGATATTGGTGATTGTCTCTATGAAAATGCTGCTACACTTTGAAGCAGCGTCGTTGCATTCGCTTTCCCATTTGGTGCTGACCCAGTCGAAGACACGGGTGCTAAGATAGACAATTGGAACACAACTCATTGCCACGAGGGTCAGTTTGTATGAGATGATCAAAGCCCAGACAATGGTGATGCTCATCATCCAAGTAGTAATGAAGATAGGACCCAGGAAACGACCAACAAGATTCCGCATTTCCTCTGCATTCCTATCAAGACATTCGCTTAGACGATCCGGGGAGTTTTTCTCTTTGTCGAACCAAGATTTGGGCTGTGCGAAAATGCGCTTTAGTGCCTCGACTCGGAGGCCATTCACCCATTGCTGAGCTGCATGCTCGAGGGCGAGATGGCTGACGAAAGTGGCAAAGCCATCCACTATAGCGATGCCAATCAATATGAGTGCCCATTTCATGGCTATAGCTGATCGATTTTCGGGAAGGTAGTAGACGTTGAGAAGCTGCGCCAGAAAGTATGCGAATGCCGGAGTTAAGACGGCAACGATAAAGGAAGCTAGGAATCCGAGGAGTAGAATACTTCGATCTTTGGCATTTAGTATTGGCCAGATGGTGCGAAGGATTTGGGTAATTGATGCCGCTTTGCGATTCTTTGGCTTGTCAGACTCTTCCCTTATCAAGAATGCCTCGGCAGAGCTGTGCTTTTTGGATGATTTTGATACATCTTCCACTGAATTTTTTGGATCAAGAGCGGCATCCTGGGAAGTATCCTTCCTCCAGTGAACACTGTTAAACTCTAGTTTGGGCTTAGGAGACCTTGCTGGTCGAGTCCTTGACATCCCTGAACTAGTGGCGAACTGAGTATCCAGGCGTGCCAGTGGAAGAGGCCTGAAACTGGCAGTGACATCACGATTCGAAGTTCGAATCTGCTGCGGGAATTGCAGTTGCCGATCTGGAGAGGCATTCGCGAGTAACGGTTGTCGAGGATAAATATCTTGGAGTTGGATGGAATTTGGATGATCATCAGTTGGAGAAAGGAAAGGTACACTGACAATATTGCTCTGGAAATGAATACCGGTCTGTGTTGGTGATAGAGTGGATCGTTTACTCGGCTCGAGGTATGAGAACCTTGCCTGATTTGGGAGCTCAGGTGTTGTCCAATACTCCAGAGCTTGAGCAGCATTGTCTCTTACTGTGCCTACTCCGCGAGAGATTGAGCCAAAAGGAACATGGCCATCGTTCAAAGCCTGCTTCGAAAAAGTATCCTGCTGTCTTAGAAACTTGGAAATGAAACCCTTCCCAGAGTATAGCTCATCGAAGTCCGGTAGTCCGCTCTCAGGACTGGGAGTCACAGGCGAAAGAGGTTCTGAGTTTCTCCTCGCTGAGAGTGATGAGACAGAAGGATCGACAGGAACGAAAGATGCAAATGTACCATGCTTCTTCTCAGCAAGTGTTTTGCAATAACCTTCTTGTACAATGGCACCATTCTCCAAGACATACACATACTCATCGTCTAGAATTCTTGACACATCGTGTGTGATGATAATAGTAGTTTTGCCTTTTCGCCACTCACGGATCCTCTCCATAACAAGTGCTCTACTCTTCTGGTCCAAAGCCGAGGTAGCTTCATCAAGTATAACAATTGCGGAATCTCGGAGTCGAGCTCGAGCAAGCGCGACACGTTGTTGCTGACCACCACTTAGAGATTTTCCTGTCGATCCGATCATCGTTTCTAGTCCACCGGGCAGATCGTCAAGTGTTTTGTATAGATCTGCTGTATGCACGGCTTCAAGGATCTCTTCTCGGGAAGCAGGATAGCTACGACCAAAAGCTATGTTCTGTAGGATTGTTTCATTGAAGAGTACGCTTTGCTGCTGAACCAGCGTGACATTCTCGCGTAACCAGTCGACGTTGAGTGTTTGGATCGGACGATCATCCACGAGGATGTCGCCTTCCTGGAAGTCATAGTATCTCATGAGCAGATTACCCACAGTACTCTTTCCAGACCCACTTCGCCCAATGATATAAGTTGTTTCCTTTGCTGGAAAGAAGAAGTTGGCTGCTGTCATAACTTTCTGCTCGGGATTGGATGGATATGAGAATGAAACCTATCGATATTAGCAATTTTCATGAACTCCTTGATGTGCACAAACATTTTTGATCTCAATATCCCCGTTGCATGTGAGAGGAATAAGAAAACCATCCATTCGATTGAGCTTGCGACCTTGATCTTTTTGAAGTCCCATCATAATAGACTTGAGTGTGTGTCCAGCAGACTTTCCCTTTGCGAGCACCAACCACTGTGGTAAAACAATTTCAATCGATTGCATCGCAATCATACAGGCATAGTAGGTTGTGTAAACACGTCCAGGGTCCAAGCCTTGATTGACTAGCACAAGTCCAAACCAAAAGCCTTGAACAAACAGGCCCACAGTTGCACACTTGATAAAGCCAAATTGCATTGCGTTTGCTCTTGCTTGCACCATATAGCTGGCCGTCACTTTCTTGACCGTGTTGAAATATTGCCAAATCTCATGATCTTGTCCATTGTATGCTTTGACTGTGTTGATATTCGCAATTGCAGTATTAGTGTATTTGGAGGCAACACTGAGTTCATGCTTCTGTGCTTCAATGGCTGGAGCAAGGTGTCGTGAGACAGCAAACAGAATCACTGCCAGAAGAGGGAGAGAGACTAGAATGACAAGTGTGAGCTTCCAAGAGAGATAAAATCCCAGCCCAAGTGCCACAGCTGAGACGGCAATCTCATACATGCAGAAGCCGAAAGGTTGTGAAACAGAGAGCTGAAGTTCTCGAATTTGACTGCAAAATGTTAGATTTCTGCATATGAGTAAAGGTTACGAACCTACGTCTCTATCCTGATGAGTAGTGACCCTATTCCATCTTGTCTCATATCATACCAATCCATATCCTTTCTCAGCATGTTGGCGAACATTTGCTGACGCACACTCTTAGCTTGAAGCTCGCCAAAGCCCAGCCATGTGGACATGAACATGCTTTCCACAAACCATGAGATAATACCGAGCACGACAAGCGCAACACATAGTGTACTCGTCTGCTGCAGTGCCCCTGAAGCACTTAGGCGTCCGCTTCCAAACAGAGTGAACACGGAGAAGATTTTGCCATAGATGATTGCGCCAGTGGGTTGTAGTAAAGAGGAGAGAATTGTAAGAGTGAAGCTGGCTAAAAGATGTGGAAGATGGCTGCTTTCAGTGAAATTAAAAAAAGAGCGCCATGTTGGTTCGCCGATATCGAGTTCTATGGACTTGAATTCTTGTGAATCGGGTAATTCATGTACCACATTAGGTGGGCTTGAGGCTGTTGATGGCATCGAATTATAAAATTGCTCGAAACCCTCCCAGCTATCAAAGCTGCGAGAACTCTGGCTTGATGATCGATGATCCATTTTGAGGTATGTTCGGATTTGAGTACGAAAGTTGCCGCAGAAATAAATCAAACAAAGAAAGGAACAGAAACGGAGAAAAGGGATAGAGGTTTAAGCCCACGCTCAAATCATCTCCAATCGGAACATAATGCGGGTGAAATAATGGCGTCTAGAGGACATCATCCATTGTTTCGCTTCACATTGTTCAACGAAGAAGAATGTTGGGTCTGAAGCTTTTCATTGTTCACCAAAAGTGAATTCTGGGTGTGTGATATTAGCCTCGACTTAAATTTACAAAGAAAGTAACGCATTAAATGAACTTAAGTATAGATTCGAAGACTTCTAGCTTAACGCCAACACAGAGTACAGAAATGAGCGAGATGATAAAGGCCTGCACTAGTTTTGTGCTATTGGAATAGCAAACTCAATGTCCCGCTTTTCGGTATTTGCAGTCTGTTGTTTCAAAGATGCTGTTAGCTGTGGCCTTCTTTAAACAGATATCCTATCAATAATCTTTTACGGACATACAGGAAATACCCACCATACCTCTTTTTTAAAGTGCACTCCGTAATATTGCGCATGAGAGCAGACTTCCTTGAATGTTTAGGAATAACTTCAATGTCACAAGCGACAGTGGCCAGGTGGAATGGAAGCATGCGCACTCTGGAACAAGTTGCTCTGGAGCAACGCTCCTAAAATAGGAAATGAGCAAGAAAGGGAAGCAAAAGGCTTCAAGACTACAAAGAAGCAACACGAAATGGATCTGGGAAGTCATAATTGTGTTCCGTAAAACAGGTATGGGATGATCAACACTCGTATTGATACAAGCGAAGTTCGATGCATTAGACCTGAGGTTTGGGTATTCGATACTGCTGGCCTACCATGAAGATATCAGGTAAAGGCCGTCGTGCCCTGGTATTCAGTTCCCAGTAAGCAATGACGTCAAACTGGCAAAGAACATCGATGATACTGTGCCGGGATTTCGTTACTTTTAATTATCGTGATCTATGCCTTCTCCTTCTGTGCCGCCTCGAAGATCCAGTCATTCAATCCTTCCCTGTTTCGCATAATCTCAACAGCATAGAACTGCATCCGTGGCACTGTCAAGAGATTAGCTTTGACTTGATCCCCACAAAGTATGCGACCTACCAAAGATAGTCTCGTCCTGACCATACTCTGTCGCAGGGCTCGCCCTCAACATGGTACCAAAGTTATAATCGTCCACCTTCTTCTCGTATGCCATCATAAACTTGCGCCACCTCTCTTTGCCAGTCTTACTCTTCATCTCATCCTCGTCGATCGTTTTTGAAGCATCGAAGTCAGGGAAATCGGCCTTCAGGTGGGCGTAAATGTCATCGTCAATCTTCGTGAGGCGCAACGTGGATCCGCGGACTTTCTCAAGAATTGCCCAGTATGTGGACATGTGTTGAACGACTATATAGAATGTCAAAGCTGCTTTTGAGGCACTGGGCAGATTGGGCGCATACCTTTGACAGCAAATTGCTTCTCAATCTGCGCATTCAATCAGTATTCTGCAACATCATTTTAGTGGCATGAGTTGTACTCACATCCTCCAAGTTATCCGCCTTCTCAGGATTGAAATCTGCGGGAGCTGCGGCAGACATATTATAATATTTGTCAATAGGTATGATTCTATATCTGGATGCAAATGAGGTGGTATTTCGACAGCTTTTGTATGTGACTGAGGTCATGGTGGGTTGGTGGGGTAAATTTATTTTTGGCTTAGTCATCATCCGGACTTGACCCATTTTCGCCCCACTGGTTCGACGACACTCGATCAAAGACTTATCACTTCCACACTTGAACTTTCATTTTCTATTGCCGTCGTATCCCTCTGCTGATCTTCAGACCTTAAATGAGACGCATGTCAAGTCTATTAATGCTCTAAGACATGCATCTCAAACAATAGGGAATCCGTTTTGGTGCATCTAACACCGAACAGGAATATGTCGCTTGTGTACTAGACGGTGGCAAGTATCTGGACTTCAAGCATATTCTGTTCCACTAGTCTGCTCCAAGATAAACTGAGGTAACTCTCGGACAAGATGGTAGGAAACTTACAGCAACACAACCAAGCTCAGCAACTTGCCTAACCTTGCAACTGGAATACAACCAACTCAGGCTATGCAGTATAAATGATAGACCACAACTTTTCTCGCTTTCCATTCTCTCTTGTGCGTGTGATTGCAAAGTCTATGCAAACTACATCTTTGTACAACAAACTTTTCCTCTTTCAGAGAACTCATTACTTCTATCAGTAAATTGATATTTGAGATGAATTCCTTGAAAAATCAGTGGTAGATGTGTGAGTAAGATCATGGTGAACGTCACTCATACCTTCAATCTTTTTTCTCATCGGAAAATCCCTTGGAAATAAATTTCGAATATGGGTGTTCAAATTAAGGAGATATGTGACTATATCCAAGTAGAAACATATCGTACTATCTCTCTTAGGCTAGTACTTTTCCCAGGTACGTCCTTTAATTTGGAGACGTTCAAACAGATGGAGAACATTTTGGAAGGCGGGTGGTTTGATATGTGTAGATGCTTCAAAGAAGAAAGAGCGAATGTCGAAACGCAACTTCTTTTCTGCCCAGCTTTTTTCACTTCTAGTCTCGTTGATCTTGTGCGTCTTTCATCTATCTTTAATTCAACATCTCTGGTATACAAGTTTGTAATATACACCTGATTCATACTTGATTGTACGGCGTCGTCTCGGCAATCGAAGCACCCAAATTTTGTCGCTTATACAGGTTGATTTAATCTTCACCCAACAACCCTCCAGCATGTCGCAGCTTTCTTTGCGCAGATCAGTCTGGGGATCTTTGCGATCTGTTTCTCCATTTCCGTCCTCTCATACTCAACACGAAGGAAATACAGAAACCGAACTCAAGATGCGGTCTTTCAGCAGATCGATGCAGTCGATGCACTTTGGTAGAAGCAAGAGGGCGAATTCAGCTTCGAAGAAATCTGCTTGTCGAACGCCAAAGACAATTACTATGACTGCCTTCGATGCAGAAGGCCGTCCACCCCCACCAGAGTTGGATCGCGAAGTCGATCTTGCAGGAAGTCTCCAGTCCAGTGATGAAGAGGAGATGTCGTATTCTATCTTCGAGATGCTTCATCCACAACAGGTCCCAAATGGAGTTTCGTTCTTTTCTCTCCCACCAAAGGTCAAACACAATGTCTACAGCTTCTGCTTCGCACAAGTACATAACAAAATCACTCTTTCGCCTCGATTCGCGACCAAGGCTATTTTTGACGATGAATACTTCACTTCTCCATGGGAAATCCTCGATCCAATTTGGGGTGGGCTCTCTGCATCACCAGGGATGAGGCAGGAGTTATTGACGTTTTTTTGGACCAAGTACCAATTTCATGTATCCGTCAATCCTTTCAGTGGTCCTCGATTCTCACCTCTGTCACATGTCTGGCTCCCTCAACATCTTGGTATCATTCGGTATCTCACCATCGAAGTGGATCTTACACGGTTTGGAGGAAGTGCTCTCAAATATGCCTCCACCATCGGATTCGAATGTGGAAAATTAGAGAGATTAGTGGTTAATCTGCTAGAAGGATTGCAGAAGCGCTCAAATGGAGTCAAGATTGCAGAGCTGGTCCTATTGGCGAGAAGATACCTTGGAAACAGACCTGTGGATGGTGTTTACGTTGCAAATGATGAATTTCCATGGCATCCCAATGAGTTCTCATTTATGTCCGATGCGGTCGCTGGATTAAATGGTGTGTTAGAGAAGTGCCGGATTGGTGGGTTTCCACTGAATTATACGGAAAAACTTCTGCAATCACTCTTTGACGATCTAGACGAGCCAAGAGATTCTGCATGGCCAGCTCTACCGATATATGAACCACCAGTGCGAGCTCCATCTGCTCTTAATGCACACTCCCTCGTGCCTGACAGCTACGCGCAATTTGGGACTTCATTCGCTACAACCACTCGCCGCTCGACATATGGAACAGACAATCAACCGGATACCGCTCAGCGTCAATATATGCCAACAATTGACTCTATCCCGATGCTGAACGTCGACACTGCCTTGCAGAGCTCAGAATGGGATTTGCAATTTCATCGCAGTGACAGTCTAGTCGAAATGTTTGAGGATGGAATCAATGAATCGCAAGAGTCTTTGACCTCCAATTATACAACCGACAACGTTATTGACCACAGTGAGCAGCATACTGTAGCATTTCCGGATCTAGAGGATTATGATCAGCATACATTTGATCGAGCTCAAAGCTACCAGTCCTTATTGCCACCAATGACTGACTCTTCTGCCTCCACTGCACGCAACTCTCCTCGAACGGTTGTCCTTTCTCCTCCAACCACTGGCGTTCAAGATCCGGTTCCACCCTCAGCAGATGGTATCCTGCAAAGACATAGCGACGCTTCCCCGGTAAGAACCCGTCAGCAACATCTCATTTGCTCTAATGCGCAAATATCAACCCCTCGTTCTCGCAAAACTCCCAAACCTCGAGCATCCCCTCCACCATCTACCGAACAATCCACTCCCACAACACTACCACCCACTCGCCTGTCTCCCTCGATGTCTGCCATGAACGCTTTGAACGAACAAGATCCAGCTTTCATCCGCACAATGGAAGCTTTGCGACCACGGGAGGAGCCAGTTCGACCATCAGTCGAAAGGTCACAGAGTGCTTTTGCTGGACGGCCAAGTTTAGTTGAGCGCGGTGATCGTTCGATGTCGAGCTTGAGCAATTTTGGTTTTGGAGAAGTGAAGAAGAGGTACACGTCCTTTTCTTTCTTTAACAGCTTGAGGGGTCATGGGAGTGGTTAAGTTGGGTCAGAGGTTGGCACTCTCATTTTTGGAAGGTTATCGCTCTATACGAGTAACTATTTGGGAGGCTAGTTCTTGGCAGTGGATCACAATGGCATGTGATAGATTAGAGTTGTTTACTCACTTGTAAAATACAGTTTGTCGTTGTATCTTCTACATTTCCCATATCTGCCATGCGGTATTGCTTGTGTCATTTGGCGATCATGTCACTTTCTTCCTTGGTTTTCCACTTTTCTAAATTCTCTTAATTCGCCATCATCGCGAGCAGTTCCTCCACAACTTTTGTGACGTCTCTATTCACCATCCGATAAAAATCCTCTTCCTTTTCCTTTCTCTAGCTTTGATATTCGCGAATTGACAGACGTACCATAGTTCAACTTGCGCACTTATTAAATTCGATCATTAAATTCGAGGAAGTATCTACCCAAGGTCCATGCATTTATACCAAACTCAGATCTCAGAAAACTTAAATAGAGATCATAGATGACGAACATGATGTAGCCAACGAAAATTCTCTCTCGGATATCGGCTCAAATGAGCTCTTGTTCGCGTGTGACAACTCTCTGTGTCTTAATCTTCCTAAATGAGCTCATTGAATATTTGACGGTTAGGTGGATCGCTATTCATCAGCGCTAAAACATGAAGATGTATGAAGCTACGAGTAGAAGCCGAGGATTAGAGTTTCTTCGAACGGTTTTTTGAATCTTCCATAAGCAACTATCGAGGCAATAACTATTCGTTGGGAATATATGTTCCCAACTGTTCAACTCGTGCCAGCCAACCGTTTTCCCTCTTACGCTAAACTGTCTTTTTGATCCCTTAGAAGTTAGTTCAATCTGTCCAGGCGTACAGTCTAAAAGTGAGCTCGGGTTTTTGATACACCGAGATGGAGTAATCTAGTACCTAGCATCGGCATCCGAGTTGGCATCGAACCCTTTTCTCAGTCGGAGTTTCAACCTCTCCGGAGCTTGCTTGGTCAATCAGGCGCGTTTTGTTTTAGCAGTGTATCAAATAGGTATGCTAATTGGCTTGATTTTCTCTAAGCTGAGATCCAGCTCCTCTTTGTAATAGCATTTGAGAACTTTGTTTTGCTGTTGAGGTCGGAAATACAGGATTGTATTGATCAGATTACCTGTAAAGTCTAGTGAAAGACAGAAATAAAAGAATGGCTTCGGTCCAGCTTTCCAGTGATGGAAAAGCGGATCAGACTAATCCCCAACCGTATCTTTAAAGAGATCTTCGTGGGTGGTAGAACTGTCCCTAAGAGTAGCTTCCGACTTAGTAGCGTGCCAAGGCTTTGTAGGGCTGTTAGCGGGGGTGGGAGTGAAGCGAGCTTGCAACTTCACGTAAAGTACGGGGTATGAACACTTCCCTTTCTCACGACTCTTTCAGATAACGACTTTTTGTTGGGATAGTTTCGAGGAAAAATATGTTCTTCTCTTTGATGTATAGGCCAATTCAGCGATTGTGGCATCTTAACGTCCAAGTTGGTTAAGTGAGTTTTGACTCTCACCTCACCGGTTGGCATCTGTATCTGAGCTTTTCTCAATTAACCAGATTGATACATAATCGGTCAATATAAAGGACTTGAACTTGATCCTACCCGGTTCTGATTGCTAATTCCCTTCAAAGAAAGTAGCATAGATAGATCTTTGGGAATTCTTAGCCGCTAGAAGAGCACTGGCCGTCCAGCCATCTAGAATACCCCAAGATGACCCTTACTTCAATCGTGTAGGAAGCGATTAGAAGTATTTTTTGCCATAGATCTGTCCCTGTATAGTTACTATTAAAAACTCCGTAGCCACCGAGTGCAGTTAGACGTGGTGTGTTTGTATGCCTCAAATCAGCGTGTAAGTTAGTTGAGAGACCTTGAAGTCCCCACACTGAGTCTTTAGTAAATTTGGGATTGAATTGAACCCCGAGATTAGTAGTCAGATTCAAAGAGACCGAGTCGAATGATGTAATGAGTGTATAGAGTGAGGCAGACTACGGTAAGTAGTGTGATAAAAAGTTACATCATAGATTGGTGATTAGCATCATTAAGCTTGATAGGTAGGTATATTATTTGCCCTTCCCCAGTACTCCTCTTGAGGTTAAATCTTGCAAAAAAAGATTGCCTACCACGGATTCCTGGACATGTAGCTCTTACATATTGCAACATACAATCTCGCTGTGAAATATCATTACAATTAATATTGTGCGCTATCTCGCTCACAATATCTTTAATGGCAACTCAGCTGACTTCACCAGACACATTTCATCTCTATTCAAAATGGGGGACATCATTGTCATAGATGACGATCTCATGCAGGATGCCACAACTACAGTGATTGACGTCTTCGAGGTCCTTAGTCGGAATCCCACAGACAGCTACCTACTTGAGACAGTCTTCACGGAAACGGATCATGAGCTCGCAAGTCGCCTCGTTGCAATCAAGAGCGACATCTCACCTGAACTCATAGAAAGTTTAACGCAAGCTTGGTGGTCTGAGAAGGGTGTACATGGTCTTCTGCAAGTATTGACCAACATTGTCGGGGAGAGGGAGAAAGAGAAAAAAGCACAACTAGAGCTGAGTGCAAAACTGAAGGAGGAAACGAAGGCGAAACGAAAGAAGGAGGAGAACAAGAGAGCGAAGCTAGCGACAAAGAGGGCAAAAGCATTGGAGAAGTTGGAACAGCTCAAGGACGACCAAATAATGCAAGAGCAGCAGAACAGGCGTTGCTGGAAAACGATGACGCCCGAGGAAAAGGCGACCAGAAACGGTGAGTACTTCAATGCCGGATCGAGTGAGTAGAGACTAATTCATCTAGCTTTGAGAAAACAGACGAACGCAAGAATCTTGCTGAATCAACAAAGAGTCATTGAACTGGAACCTCCCGAAGAGAAGTTGCGTAAGATGTTGCATCGCGAACATGTTTACGTCTGCCCCCAGCAATTGATTCTGTAAGTTCCTTCAATCTCTATTAATATATTTATGTCATTTTGCTGACAACGCTGTTTAGATCAGCTCCGATCTCGAGTAGTTTGAACTCTCTGGCGTGGGATAGTGTGAACTGCAGATTTGTGTAACTCTATCAATGGCTGTAATGATTGTAACTTTGTATAAATGTAATATTAGCGTACATTAAATTATTTGGGCAACAGTACTACTGCTTTTCCTATGATAGTGTCATTGCACAATTACAGATACCAAAATATGAGTAGTGAGATACAACAGGGCGTCTTGTAGTTTCTCAGCTATCAATTGTGAACGAAATCTGATTTGAAGTCAAAGTCTATGACTTCAAGAATTTCATAAAGAGAGAGTAAGTGAGCTAAGGACTGGGTGGTAGAGTGTCATCGAAGGCGAAATCATATATGAGGTAATATACCGAGCCTTCCCAGCTCAAATCCCAATTCCAACTAACCCAATGTCTTAGTCAAAGAATGAAGATTAGCTCCAAACTCGAATGTAGAGAGTGGAAGGTTAAGATGAGGTGGCTAGTTTGAGTCAATAAACAACTGAGATAATTTTTTCTAAAGAATAAGTCGCCTTACTTACCTACTTTATTTCTTTGAATGTTTTCCTCTATGGAAACTCAAGAGACATATCCCCCTTTAATTTCGCTTAATTCTGAACACTTAATAAGACTTAATTACACTTATAGAACAGGGAGAAAATACCTTAGTAGGTTGGCAAGCAAAAGAAACTTTGTCTTCGTTATTGGATATTGACGTTTTATATGAAGTTATTTTGAAACTTTGTACTATTCAATGTTAATATTCGGAGTGATGTACACATTCACTGATAAGGAGTGTCTTATAAACCTTTCACATAAAGCACAATTTCAGTCTGGCATTCACAATGAACCTTACTATTGCGTCGATGTTAATCCCTAGTGGCACTCTCTTGGGCATCACTGCCCTCCTTCTTTACAATATCACCCACTACGTTTCGCTCTTCCGAGCATTAAGCACTTTACACGCAAATATGTCTCTGATCGCCCACTTCCTCGCTTCATGAGCAGAGATTCAAAAAAAAAAAAAAAAAAAAAAAACCATCGAGGTGGAAGGAATATTCTACTCTTGATGGCTTGTTCAATCTATAGCGCTCATGACGACGCTATTTCGGGCCAAAGATGTATAGCATTTAGTTGGGGCAGACGTTACACGTAGAAAAAATGGGAGCTGATTGACTTCTCGAAGAGAATGAAATAGAAATAGGGGAAAATGGATTCTGCTGACTCAAAATCGGGTGGGTTCTCGCATATATTCTAAATACAGCAGACAGCTGACGTTACATCTCTTAATGATGACATAAATGCTTTGTACCATAACACTGCCCAGTCCTTTGGACTAATGGAGAGAAATGAAGTTGGCTCGTGAAGCTAGTTTCTAGACTTCACATCTACTTGAATGATATCAGAGACTTGTATAGCAGCAGCTCTATGTAGTAATAAGCCTTAATGAATAAGAAGTAATTGCACCTGACGTTGTAAAATGAAGTCAGATAGACTAGGAGAATGACCCGAAAATTTTAGGAGACCGCATAGCAACTTTACAAATCTTAATCTCCATCTCCTCTGAATTCGGCATACTATAGTGTAATCCGTACTAAAATTCGTTTGTCACCTCTGGCTGTTCTACATGAAGGGGATGCTACCACCCCAAGTATAAACTCAACATTAGTCCACACCAGCCTGCATTGCCGATTCAATGTCGGAAGAGAATTTTGGAGGTTTGCAAGGCTGTTCTGTCACTAATAGTATCAAGGACGCCCTTTGGATTTACCTCACCGAGAAAATATTTCATTCATCGAACTGAAGGACTACTAAGGCTACAATGTAACCCACGGTAAGGAGTCCCAGAGCCAGCAGTCAGGTGTGTCCAGGTTTCTTCAACTGTGAGAATACTCCACTCAGCCATCAAAGCGCCAAGGGATGGCACCTCCAGACGAGAGGCTGTCCAGGCCTGCTGATTACTGCTTGGCGCATGCGCCCACATCCACATTTTGCCACACTCTGGTCGGCTTTGGCCCCATTGTGATTGGAATCAAGCAAAATAGCAAACATGATGTAGGCTGCTAGAAGTAAGTAAACAGGTGATTGAGAGAGATGTGTTCGTGAACCTAGTATCGAACTCTTATTGCTGTGTATTTCTTGGAATGAAATTTTGTTTTGAGAGTCCACATTTCGAGATCATTCTGGAGAAAGCGGCGAACGAGTATTCAACCTGAACATCGGCTGGCTAGAACGATCAAAAAGTTGGAAAGTGGGAATATCTAGTTTTGAAAGCTGTAAGATGAAGATGATACTGATAGTGGTACGATGGCTTGATGTAGGATTGGTAGGTCGAATTGACGAGAGTGGTTGAGGCTTCATGAAATACCTTAGACTATGGTGGTTCGATGGGTGCTTTGATTCTCTCGTAAAATTTTCAGGTGTCTAAAAGACTGCTAGGTTTGGTTGGAAACGTCTGAGCCACAAAAGCAAATGTTTTCAATCTTGGTAGGCCATATTAATAACACATTCGTTCAGCTGCATCATGTCTTCGGCTTTCTGCGATCACACCACCGCACCACCGCACCACCGACCACTTCTCAAGGAGTTGTTTGTATGACAGCATAAGTATAGGGAGGCTGGAGACACATTCTCTCTTTTTTGTGTCCCTTCAATTTCGAATCTGGACACTCTCTCGTCAACCATAAATAAGTATGGAGTGGTTGAAAGCTACTAAGACAAGACAATCCTCCGAAGCTGAAGCCAGTCTGGCCGAATCTACAGCACATGTGTCAAATGGCAACTCCGTTTCTGGACTCGTCATTCTTCATTCTCACGATGATAGCATCCAAATCAAAGCCGAGTAAGTCTCCAAAAATTGAATTTAGGGGTCTCCCAATATAATGGTTGATCTATGTATCTATGTATGTTTGACGTTTGACCTCCGATGGCTCATAACATATGTTAATAGAAGGTACCTTTCCTTAGTATTATTATGATCCATGGTTTGACTGGACATTATGCGAAGACATGGACAGATACCACCGGTGGCAGGTCTGTTTTCTGGCCGCAAGATTTACTTCCTAAGGTGGAGTCACGAACCGGCCCGACCCGCATAATGACTTTCGGTTATGCAGCGGGACAACACGGATCACAGGTCGACCTCGACATTGAAGACGCTGGGTGGCAGTTGATACACGAACTCGAACGCGTCCGATCAACTACTCAGGTAAGAAATAAACATAAATCTGGCTGGACAACGAAATTCTAGCTTTCCAACATTTGGCGTGAGTCTAATAAATAAGAATAGCTCAAAAACCGACCCATCATCTTTATCGTGCATTCCCTTGGGGGCCTTGTTCTCAAGAAGGTATGATGTACAGTCTAGTCAGTACTTCGTAATTTGCTCTATCAGACGAACAGTTTTCCTGATTCTGATTTTACACCCCAGGCCTTAATCATCAGCAATAACATGCTATTTCTGCGACATATCTTGTGGTCGGTTGAAGGCATCATCTTTCTGGCAACTCCCCACAGAGGCAGTGCTCTCGCTAATACCGCTGACAACATTCTCCGTATCACAAATGTCACTTCTATGCCTAAAAAATTTGTCAAGGCCTTGAAGCTGAAGTCGACCGAGCTGTAAGATTGTGAATTCAGAATTAGGGGTATCAACTCCCCCGAGAGGAGAAGCTGACCTGTGGTGAAGATCGAGTCTAGCAGAGGAGTTTCGGCAATTGATTAATCAACAACAAATGCCGATTGCCAGTTTTTACGAGCTGCATCCTCTCAACGCAATTCCATGCGTTCACCCTATCGTGAGATAACCATAGATAGTTCTTTCCCAATGTCATATGTGTCCCCGCGAATTTGTCTAGACTTTGGAAGCTAGAAAAGACCTACGTAGTACGTACATGTAAGCTAACAAGTATAATGCATCAGATTGTTCCAAAAGACTCCGCAATTCTACACATCAATTCCGAGAAACTCTACGGAGCCGAGCGCGACCATCGGGGCATAGCAAAATATCAAAGCGAACAAGATCCGGTCTTCCTGAAAGTCGTACACTACATCCTCGATTTCATGAAGACAGGCCCAGTCTCTAGCAACACCCGTGTGTTTCTGCCATGGGACACCTCTCCTTACTTCAAGGGCCGAAGAGACATTCTGCAACAGATATATGAGACCTTTTTCAACACGCCTTTCTCAACCTCAGCCGGAAGTGAGATGCATCGACGGGTAGTTGTCATCTATGGGGATGGCGGTACTGGCAAAACAGAAGTTGCCTTGAAATATGCAAGGGAGAACGAGTTTAGATACAGCTTCATATTGTTTGCAGAAGCTACCTCTACTGAAACTTTGCGCTCTGACATGGTCAAAATACACAAGGACCTAGGTCTAGAGAAGGATCCTGGTAGAGAACTTCAAAGTGTCCAGCATTTTCTTCGGCGAGAAGAAGCCTGGTTGTTTATTTTTGATAACGACAGCGATTTCATCGCCTTGAATCACTTCAGGCTTCCCAAAGTCGACCATGGTCATGTTCTAATCACATGCCGTAGCAGGGCAAATATTGTTGACCCAAGAATAAGTAAGGGTATCCGAATGAAACCGCTTGAATCATGGGACGCTGTAGGCCTTTTATTTCAACGAGCCGGTATCAAGACTGCTAAGAGGGAGGATATCGCAGAACACGCACGAAAGCTGGTCAATATCATGGGCTGTATACCAGCCATGGTGGAAAACACCGCTGCGTATATGGTCACATTTGGGGCAGATGTTGACACCTGCCTGAATCTCATGAGAAACCGAAAGTCAAGACACAATCTACTGGGATACATTCCCTCTTCTTCAAGATATAACCTTTCATCAGAGTCGCTGTTTCAGATCAGGCTCAATAGCTTGCGTACAAAAATGCCCGATGCCTATCTACTACTGAGCTCGCTCGTCTGGTTAGACAGAACAAGGAGCACGACCAGTTTTTTACGAAGAGCGGCTTCAAAGCGACTTCGATGGGGTAAAGATGGCGAGCCTGAGCACCGAGATCCTAGACTAAGTTTTGTGCCTGAGGAGTTGATACAGCTTATCAATGGACCCGAATTTACCATTGCAACCAACTTGTTGAAGTCATCATCTCTGATTGCCAACGACGAAGTTTTCAAAGAAGGACTAGCGCCAAAAGACTCCATTATCTTGCACCAGTCCTTGTATGAATATGTTAGAGACTTAGTTCCCCCACAAAATACTTTCCAGGCAATATATTCCACGTTTGCACTTGTTGCACACTCATGTCCGATTTCAGAGGCTGGCTTGGAGAACGAGTAAGTAAACACTGCCTGTGAATTAACCAAAGCAAACTATCGGCGAGCTGATTGTAAAATATAGCCCCACTGCAAAGCTCCAAATGGTATGCCAAGTGCAGCAATGCCTTCGCAATATCGAAGAACAACACATAGGATTGCAAACAAATTTATTGCAGACCCTCCGAAATGTTTTTGGAGAGAAATATGTGGAGTTTCGAGATGTAATTGCCGAGATACTTCTGGAAGCTATCGAAAGTTACGGCTACGGGGATGACGAAACTCACCAGAAACTACTACGACTTCTGGAAAGTCTTTTGGATGCCACTTCTAGCGTTTTCCTTCAGGCTCGTTTCTGGACTAAAAGGCTACCAATCGATTTTTTCAAAGTTGGAAAGCATCAGGAGGGATGTCTGGCAGCACAGAAGTTTATCTCTAGGGTAGAATCAGATGGAAACAGAAGGAATTGGTCTAATCGAGACAATGCTGAAGTTGGCATTCTTCGCGTCTTCACGATCAACTTCATTCCACCTGAGCCTGGCTCAGAACCAAAAGCTGCATGGGGAAAGTGCCTTGAGTACATTGACGCATGGAAACCATTGGACCCGAGAAATCCGTCCACGCTTGAACGCTTTGTCGTAGGCCTTAACATTCGCATGCGAGGAAAGCAGGCAAAAGATTACAGGCAGTACAAGGAAGCGTACTACGCGCTAAAACTATTCTGTAATGAGTACGCCATTCGCAGTAGTCAGGAGGAGGGCTGGGCGGTTGGCGACTTTGCACAAGTGGTTATTGAGCTTGAGGATACCGATATTCGCTCTGAGATGGTTGAAGATCTTAAGACAACAGGGACAAACTTTGGTGAAAAATTGTTCCCGTCCAACGAGCCCAACCCCTGCGAGTTCATCTCTTTCGTGCTGGGTCGTGTAATAGAGAGGCGAAAATTCGAAGCAGGCTATCGTACACCTGAAGCAAGAAATAGGGTCCGGGAAGGGGACATCATGTGGATGGAGGTTGTGCATGCCACCATCGTTCTCCATCAAGCACGTCATGATCCAGACCAACTTGCCGTTGCCGAACAAGTCCTTTCCAGTCTGGGCAATCGTTTCAGAGAGATTGAAGCTGTGGGTACGTGGTTTGATGAACGGCTCCGATATTTCCTAATTAAGGTATGCCTGGCCCAAGTCTCTCACCTTAAAGAAGAATGGGCGATTGCGCAACAGCGGTGGTCAGAAGCAATCTTGTACGGAACTACATGTTTAAAAGAGTGGAAGGATAATCGTTTTCACATTGCGCTGGCTAGGTTAAGCCTCATTGATGTACAGCTTTGTGGAGGAGGAGGAACGGACACTGCAACGATTGTTCCTCTGGCAAAAAGCGCCCTTGCTGAGGCGGAGGAGACATCGATTGGAAACATTGTCATGGACACGTTTTGGAAATTCTGGGCAAACTATGTTTGCAACAAGGTCAGAGAGAGGATTCAGAGTATGGTTGAATCGGGGGCGCATGATGAAGAGGAGGCAAAATTGGAGGCGTTACCTATAATAATACGAGAGTTGTAAGACGTGTTGGGGGTGGGGGGCTGGATTGAACAAGTTACTACTCAAGAAACTAGGAACTAGATAGGATTGGAAGATGGTCCTTAGCTAGCATAAACCTGTAATTTAGTAATACTTGTAAGGGGGGGCTAATTACTATGGTATTGTTAATACCTCCGTAGTAGGTCTGGTAAGTTTAGTAGGTCGAAAAGCGGTGACTGAGGTCCAGATTTACAGACACTAGTACTTCCAATTTGTAACAAAGTTATTATACTTTAAAATTAACTTGTAGAATATTCGTTTACAAATATATCTATGATTACAAGATAGACAATGATCTTCGTACTCTTGAAGAAAATAAACTATAGACTCTCTAAGTAGCAATTCAAACTTTCATTGTCGAGCACTAACCCTATCTCGACTATCCACTCGCCCTGTTCTTCTGGTTTTTTCCTTGCTTTGTTAAGCTCAGCCTGAACTCTAGCGTCTTCTCTCTGCTTTAGAAGCAATAAACCAATCGGAGGTGAAGAGTGAGTATCACAATCACTAGATAGGTTTGGAGAAGATAGCCATCATCACATGACAACGCGTTTGTTTGGCGGTGAGCAGGTTCAAGCCTCTCAATGTGCTACCATCGTCAATTGGCTGCCATTGAACTGTAAATGTGCTTCCCTGCATAATTAGTCTTGGAATATGAGAAACAATAGGTGCAGAGACCTTAGTGGAGGAACAAGTCAACTTGTGTGCGTCCATGGGAAGAGAGGAGTATAAAGCTTGCTCAACACCCCGCATGGCAGTTCAGAACACCATTAAAATCACCCTCAAAAACCCCTCAACCTCAATTCATTATCTCAACCTCAACCTCTTGAACCTCTTGAACCTCTTGACCCGAGCATAAATACCATCAACTAGAACCATGGACTCCGCCGACAATTCTTCAGCCAGCGCCCGTCCACCAGTAAAATTCACCCCTGCCCCGACCAAAGCCATAGCCTTCGTCACCATTCCCGTGGTTGACGAGCAGCGCGCCCAGAAGTTTTACGAAGCCGTCTTCGGCTGGAAATTTTGGACTGCTCCCGGACAATCCGCCACTGTGTTCTTCACTGGTGGCGAGGTGATGGGTCGACTGTCCAAGGAGAAAGCTGTGGCTGTGGAGAGCGATGGAGCCGCGAGTGGTAAGCAGCCGTGTCGGACTGGTGAATGTGAATGATATACGTGTTGATGAGTTATAGTGCGACTGTACACGAATGTTGAGGATGTCAAGAAGACGTTGGAGATTGTCAAAGCTGCCGGCGGAGAGGTGGTGACCGACGCGTTTGTGGAGGGAGGACACACTGAGTTGGCAGTTTATCGGGATACCGAGGGAAATACCGGTGGTATTCTTCATTGGCTGATTTAGAAGAATGGCATAGCGGCCCATAGTTTGCTACCTCTGTAGCAGATAGAGTGATCAATCAGTCAGTGGGTCGGTTATCAGTCAAAGAAAATCTACGCTAACTAAATGACGAAGTGAAGGCTGTTGAACTATCTATCCACCCTGGCGTGCCCAGAAATAGGAATTTCTACCATCCGATTAACCTGTTCGGTATGCCATATCCCTTAGTTAAAAGACCAAATATTTCAGACCCCATCAATGTCATTTCTTCTTGACTTGGTTATGGCAGAAGAATAGCGTAAATCTGCAGAAGAATTACAAGCGAGTTCTATAATAGAGCACTCGGTCTTGCCCTGACGCCCATAGCTTCAATCTTTGTCACAGATGCTCAAACCCGGAACAAAGCTCCCATCTTTGTGGTGGAGGAAGGTGAGAGCTGCCCAAATCAAGCCGACATGGAGCGTACTTGTGCGCAAGGCACCGTTTCCCATGACCAGCAATAGGATGCTTTATAACAGTCTTCTTTGACGTAGGACTTCCGTTTTCGTCCTCATTAACGTAGATTCCTTTATAAACCTGCCCTTGGATGAGTTTGTAATACTCTGAGACGGAAGGCCTATCTTGAATGAGAGTAGTTGGATTTTGATAGACCAAGAGTGGCTGAGCAGAAGGAGAAACGACATCGTCTCCATAATCCTCATCATAGTAATCACCCCTGTCATAATTATCGTCAACGCTGAAATGTTTCATTTTGGGATCTTTAATGTCATCTGAGAGAATTTCGATCTGGATGGTGTAAAAAAACAAGGCGGAGGGTATGGTTGATTACGTTCATCTCGTTGTCAGAACGAAGATTTTCGGCCGCTTCAAGCTCGCAATAAAGTATCCATTTGGCTGAAATCATTGCGAGAATTTATCAAAACACGATTTGGGATCGAATTGATATCACATACCATCAATTTCATTTTGCGCCTTTCGCTCTGAATCATCCCCAAGGTTTTGCAGAATGTACCTCGCATCATCATCAATAGCTACATCATCTATCAACGTAAATCAGCCACTGAAAAATACTAGAGATGATGATATAATACCCATGACGCGCTTGACAAGCTCAGGTCTCGACAGCCTCATGACATTCACGCATTTCCGAGACGACGATGCTAGACAAACTCGAACCGAACCAGCACAAGTTGGTCTTCACGAAGCGCGAGATATTCCTGAATGTCCGGAATGGCTGTGAACGCTCCATTTGAATACATGCAATTGATAATCTCGCAAGATGCTTCGACGAATTTGGTGAATCTGCATGAATAGATGTTTGTCCTATTCAAAGTGTCTTCTAATTTGAAGTAGATGTTGACTGGGTGATCGCCTTCGCACAGCTTCCTATGGATAAAAACTTCTGCCTCACACCAAATTGCCAGGGCTTGATAGGGTTCACTGCGAGATGAGGCGTGGTGCTCCAGCAGAAATCCAGACTGTTAGTAGATGTTTAGAGGGAAGCTATATTTACTTGTAGACTACTTACGATTGAAGTCTTGCAAGAAATAAAGGTTTTCTGGCAACTCAATCACACCTAATGCCTTCATTAAGATGCACAACATCATTCCGATGGATTTAAGGAAGCTGAGAGCTGAAAGAAGTTACGCCGAAACCTGACTGGAACGTACAGAATGCCAAAAATGCAATGAATGAATATTGTAAGATCGGTGTCGCGATAACTGAAATCGGCAGTTGTAAGATGTTGCTAAAAGGTTTATTGTCGAGAAGAAACGATCAATTGGTAAGAAGGAGAGCAAAGACCGGCATTGAAGCAATGGTAACTAGGCTATTACTGTCGAATTAAGAGTGGGTAAAAATTAGTGCGTGGTGGGGTCGCGACAATAGGAAGCGATTGCGACTAGGCTAAGGTTAGGTAGAAATGCAAAATTAATGCTACTATTGTTGGAATTGACTAATCAATAGCCTCGCTTGAGTATAGAATCTCAGTTGTGAAATGCAGTTGCATGTGGCGAGACTTGTCAAATCCATACAATGCTCCTTTCTGTGAAAGCCTTGGAAGATTCTCCGCACAGGCGTAACAGGCGGGCACTGTCTCTGGTATTCCAAAAATTCTCGAAGAGGAATGATTATGTATTTAGATGATATAATGCTAAATTTCAAGATCTTGTCAGCATATGTATACTACTATCGACCCGAATCCTTTTTCTTTGGAAGCTATGGCATGTCACAAGTCAGGAAAGCTAAAACCTTAAATCAAGTCTATATTTGCCAGCAATGATCTTGTGGGAAAGTCACCCTGCGTATATATACATAGAGCAAATTTTTTTAATCTATACCTGACCACTTACATATACAAACAATCGATTAGATAATGCTTGTCACATTACGAAAGTCAATTAATCATTAGTAGAGTGACCTAATCCGATGCGAAGTTTAATCTACTCTCATGAATCATGATTTTGCTGGATACTATTGAATTTTTGAGCTTTTAGGGCGTCGTTTAACTTCCAAAAGCTACAACAAGATCATGGTTCTATTACTGCTTATCCAAACTCTTTTCGGTTTCGACTTTTGTTGCTTCTTGCGACGGCACTTTTTGTTTAACTGTCTTCGTCGCTTCGCAATGTAGGAGTAGGAGAGTTGATAGTTAAATGACGGCAAGATTCCATTGAATTCATACTCTTAGCTCTGTACTTTACATCTCTTTATAATATCAATTCTTAAGCATAATTTGTAAAATCGTATCAAAGCAATTTTCGTGAAGTTTGTGTTTAACATCAATCATCACATCCACAAATGTAGCTACTTAAGTTCTTATGTTCGTTATTCCTTGTTATTCAGTCCTTACCACCTCTCTATACTCTTCGATATCCCACAAGGAGCTCAAGTGAAATGCTTAGCGATGAAAATTTTGAATAATCAAAATTCAGTGTGTCAAAGACTCCCGTCTGCTTCAATCAAACCCAAAAGAAGACAAAAGGACGAAAGCCTCTTCTAATTATGTCCTTTTAAACCATATTGAGTCAATCTAACATATATATACGTTTAAGCAACCGAAAAAGTTCTCAATACACTTTAGTATCGTATGCCACATCCGCTTCCAATTTAGCTTCCTCAGTAGACTGAAATTAGATTAGATCGACCACTATCACAAATCCAAAGCCTGCTAGGTCATTGTTCATCAGAAACCAGAAAAGGAGCCAGTATGCAAGAATCCAAGAGCGTAAAGGGAAACCAGGGCATCTTTCTCTATCCCAATTTATTCCGTAAGTTGCCACCACATCTCAACGTCTAATACCTCAATCTGACCGCACCTTTCAGCACCCCTCTACTTCGAGCAGCAAGCTCTCTCACACTCTCTGCCAGATTTATCTCTCAACCCATGTTATAATTGGACTGAGGCGGAACTCCAAGTCTTCTCGCAACTCACCTCGCGGATCCCACCCACGCAGATCCTCGCTGCAATACACACCGCCATCAGCGGCGAAACACCCAAGACGATCGACTACGCGCTTCGAGTGCTAGAAAACGCCATCACTATTCTCGAAAACCTGGCTGCGACTGAGATATTTGCGAAGCTGTACAAGGGCGATGACGCACAGAGAAAGGAGGCGTGGATGGGGATGGCGAGGGATATGGCACCTACTTTGGCGTTCATTGAGATTGGACGTGGTTCGTAATTTGTAGAGAGATGCTGTGAGTTTCGTTGATGTAGTGGTTTTTAAGGATGATTGCTGACTCGTTCTTGCGAGACAGCGCAGTTTCCAGCCATGGATGAGGGATCTCGCGAGACATGGACGAACGCGATGTTCAACATGATCGAGGCGTCCCAGGCTTTGCAAAAAGCTGGAGCATAAAACCAGTCTTCGCCGATGCAGCAATATTATCCTGATATCTAGGTTGTTCTCCTAGATATCCTGATTTTATAATCTTTCACCTACGTACTCGGATCTACCCCTGAATGTTTCGCGTAGCTAAACGATCCCAATCAGTGATTGCCAAGTCACCAGCTTCTCTATCCTTTCGCAATCAGCGGATCTTAAAATGAGATGTATGTACCACAACGAGATAAACTTGGTGACAGTATGTCCTCGATTTTATCTATACAGCCCCACTGCCTACATTTACATTTTTATAACACGCCGAGCTAATAAAAATCCTACGCATCGAATACACACCCAAAAATCCAACTCGCCTGGCGAGCAAATCAGAAAAAATCAGTCATAATACTAACATACCCAACCCAAGCATCATCATATGTCATAATAAAAGATATTAGGCGTTTCTCCTTCGTAGTTCTACAACTTCACATTCCGGAACTCGCCCACGCCTTCAGACTTTCCCCGGTCGTACAGCTATCTACTCAAAATTCTCAGTTGCATGGCCAGTTGGACCCCAGGTGGTGTAGTCGCAAGTGATGAAGGCGCGATCAACCTCCGGCAATCCCTCACAACAATACTGCAGTGTCTCTGCAATATCATGCGCAATCTCGAGCGGACACTTCTCGTCCAGTAGGATGTCAACTTCCACCCAAACACCATCACCAGCATGATATGCAACGATTGACTTGTATCCGTTAACGAGAGGTGAAAATCGATACGCCAAGTAGGTCAGCTTCTGCAGGACACGATCATCTACAGCAGACCCTGTTAGGCGGAAGACATTAATGAAGCATGTTTCGCCCCACTAATACGAAGTTAGGATAGAAATCACTCGAGAACAAACAGGTGTTACCCACATCGTAGATGATGAAGAGTGATAAAAGACCAGCTCCAAGGGGATCAAGCCACCATACATTTAAAGCATGGCCAACGGCTGGGAAGATCAAAGACAAGGTGTTAAACACCACATCTGTCTTACAATCTGCTGCTTGTTAGAACACTCCCCGTACTAGACATCCATTGTAGCGACTTACCTTGAGCTAATGCCTGAACTTGGGTAGTTTTGATTCTGATACAACCAAACCAAATAAAGCCTTTCAGTCCAATCGTTGCGGCCAATGCACCGATGGCAATTGGCGGCAACTGCATGGCTTCATGTGGTCCCTTGGCCATCAACTTTTCCGCACTTTCTTTTAGAATTTGGATGAAAGATATAATCATGATGATACTAAACACCAAAATACCAAGGGGTTCCAGCCTCCTTCTGCCAACAGGGAACTTCCTTCGCAGCTTAGCAATATGCCATTCCACCATTTTGTGTGTAGTAAAGATGATGGCTGTACATAGCAGATCAAGTGCCGAATCTGCTAGAGATGCCAGTAAAGATAGCGAGGATGATTTAGAGGCTGCAATCGCTTTTGCAATAAGGAGAATGATGTTTGCAACGACGTTTATGTTGATAGCCCACTTCGCATTTCGGCGTCCGACCCTTCTCTTCTCCTGCTCAGATTCCGGCAAAAAGGGTTCCACGTGTCCCAAGGTGTCCTGCAATGCCCCGCCACCCTCTGCGACACCATCTCCATTATCGTCGCGCGGATCAAAGGACTCGAGAATATCATCGGAGAGTGCTTTGACAATGGCATTCACCTCAAGCCAGTCATCCAGACGCTCATTTTGTTCGCTGTAGAAGGATCTGATTTTCTTGTTGCGAATCTCTTTGAGCTGCCAGCCAATTAACACCCCAATTTATACCAACCTATTCTCTGAGAGCAGAGCTTACGTCTTGATCAGTTTTGCGAAAATCCTCCAATACCTTCGAGCTCTCAACACTATCCAGCAACTTTTGTTTAAATTCTACGCGCCGCTGGTCGTCGTGGTCCAATTTGCTCTGATCTCGGAACCTATATTTCCTGTCTTTTGCTGGTCTTTCTGACCTTCGGTCTTCAACATCTCTACCTCTGTCGTTATTGTCTTTCTTGCTCTTAGCTTCTGCCGTGATAGCTCGTCTGATCGATCGTTTTCCCGCCATTGTGCTGATGTCTCGGCGTGCAGCTTGGCAGACTCTGTCATCCAGGAGGAAACACTTTATCGAAAAGATGGTCTGCCATATCCATTGGAAGTTGAATTGTGGGCTCTGTTATGCGTCTTCACGCTATTTTCCATGTTTGTGTTGCACTACACCACGAAGCTGTGGATCATCCACGCAAGACTCGTGGTGTTGATGTCATCGATTGTGGCCGTGCGACAGTTGTGGCGCAAATCTCGTCTCCCTTCTTTGCTTCGTATATTTCGAGAAACCTTAATCGAGGAAGTAGTATGGATAAGTGGGGTCTGCTAGAACTTGGGAGTTGATTATTTTATAAAATATGGCTGGAGACAGCTCAGCCCTTAGAGACAAGTGAGCTTTGGCAACTGCTTATTGATCGAAGATTAGAAGCATCAATGTGCGGTGTTTGTGAGAGGCAGAGAACAAAATGATAAAAATATGCCATGTGTAAGTGTGTTCGGCGTCTAGTATGGGCATGGACGGCTCATTATGCAGTGGCAATGACATCTCCATGATTTCGCCATCAAAGAAAAATGCAACTCAAAACACCATAGAACCCTCACCACGATCAGCATAGCCGCGTCCTCATATGATGCTTCAAGTTTCCACGCTAGGGTCTAAAGACAGCCATCCCACGGGATCCTCGCGCTAGCTAGATAGGAAGCCATTCTTGCCTCTGAGGAAAGGAGCATATTGCTTTTTTCGCCCTTGAGCGCAACTGAGGGCGTTGATGGCAAAAGAAATGCTTAGCGAAGATGGGATTGGAATTCAAAAATGGAATGTGAAGGAATGTGAAGGTTGAATAGAGAGAAGAAAAGAAGAGAAACTGGAATTGAGTTGGATATTCTATATTTTTACTTTTCTTTATATACTTGTTTTGCGTCATTTAATCTTGAGGTAGGAAAATCTTATCTATCTCAGTCTTTTAGGTATCGAACGAAATGTAATCTTAATACTTAATATAGTATAACTTGGTATACTAAAGGTATTTGTCTAGTAGAATAAGTCTATACGCTTTTAGCCTAAAAGCTACCACGACAATTTATTAATCTAGTGTACTCCAACCATGAGGCCCTTATAATACAGCTATATTATATTCCTGCTTCAATATTGGTTGATTAATCTACCATTCTTGCTGTCGATACCATGTTCCTTTCCGTGTCACATGCTTGTGTCCGGTAGAACATGGACTTCTCTATACCAGGTTGTCGAGCCTTAGAGCCGTATCATGTAATCGTCACAGATAAGTATAGATTATATTTACGCTAACGTTATTCAAGAAATAATGCTACAATAATACTAAAGCTGCTACTTGAAAACTTTAGGAGTAAGTCTAAGACGAAATGTAACAATAGTAATAAGCTAGCTGCTAGAGCCAAGGATACGAAAAGTATAAAGCGAAAAAATAAGAAAGATCTTACGACATAGGATCTGATTCCTATAGGAGACAGTTTTGGCTCCAGCCCAAGATATCCTAGGTCCCCTTCCCTATGGTGAGACAAGGTAGACGACAGACATGCTATTCTACACAGAATCTATGCCAACATAGGATCCCTTTTAGAGTTAAATAAGTCATTTCCGTCGTCTTTCTTCATAATCTTGTCTATCTCTTCCTTACATTCCACCTCTTCCTTCTCAGCCATATCTCCCCCTTCCTCCTATCACCTGCGCCCCTCTTCTTCAACCACGTCTTCATGGTATGTCTCACTCATAATACTCTTCACCAGCCTCAGTCTCAACAGTCTCCTCAATTTCAACAGTCTCCTCGTATTCAACAGTCTCCTCAATCTCAACAGTCTCCTCAATCTCAACAGTCTCCTCGTATTCAACAGTCTCCTCAGTCTCATCGGTCTGCTCAACTTCTACGGTCCACGTCTCAACAGTGGCATCCTCACCATCATAAACCTGCAGATTACCTGTATCCTCACTAAGGATCAAGACTTCGTAATCCACCGAGTCAAAATCAATAACTTCAAAGGTCTCATATGTAATCACCTCCGTATACCCCCCTAAATTCATTAGCCAATAGCTCTCCCTAGATCCCCGAAACAAGGAAAATAACTCACCATCACCAAAATTACTAGCATAACCTCCCTCCACCTCCTGCAGAAACCACACCATCAAGCTAGAAATTACATTCCCCTTCCCAAGATCACAGGTGACCCCATACAGATACCCGCTAAATATCTCTATGAACGCTTCCTCCATGCCGTCAGTCTCTTCCCCAAAGTCAAGTTCTTGGCCATTGGAGGTGGTGATGAAGACCCTGCCGACTGCGGTAGGGGACTGAAAGATGGTCATGGACTCCACAGCCTCGTTGTTGCTGAATGCAAGTGTCTTGTTATCGCTAGTCTGGGAGCCAACTTGACTGGAGGAGCCGTCTGTGGAGACTATCTGAATGCCAACAAAGACACCGTTCGCACGGCTGAAAGTGATGCTTCGCACCATTGCGGCGCCGGCGGCGGTAAGCTGGGTAGCAGACATGGCGAGTTGGTGCTCAATGAGTAAGAGGTCTGGGAGAAGAATAGAAAGATAGAGTGGTTCTGGACGTAATGCAGTATGGAATGAGCAACTATTCTAGTATTTGTAGAAACCAGAGAAAAGCCTGGCATTCACTGTACTCGGTGTCTCAACCAGTGTTTTCAAAAACGCCTTGCCTAAGTCATCCCTGCCGTTTACCTGTCTTTTCCTGCCTTTGCCTACCTTTTCCTACCTTTGCCTCACCAGGAGATATTCTCTGTTGCCCTGCCCTATCCTAGTCTTAGAGCTGAGTTAGCCTCGCCTATTAGAGACCCTAGGCAGGTGTTGACAAGGGCATGTTGGAATTCCAGAATCTTTTTCAGATTTGGTTAAACTTCCGAAATCTCCTAGGGATTCTTATTTCAGTTTTCCCAAGTCTTTCTAAGCTTTTCCTCAAAGCTTGAAGTGGTTTAGTTTTCTCTATACTAGCCAATTGAAAATTTAGATCGCCTGCCCTATCCTTGCCAGACCCATTTATCATCTCCGTATACTTGCGTTCGCTTAAGGTCAAGCTACGGCGAAGCAGGGCGTTCAGGAACCCTACTCGTATGCCAGGGTAACAGTTCCGTCAAAAGACTAGGAGTAGTTTTCCTGTTCAAGTATTATTTTGTGGAGTCTAATTGGCTTATTGACCAGAAACCCTTACTTTGGTCAAAATATCTAGAATGCCTGGCGGTATCGATTTGCTAAGTGGTACGTAGTCTCAACGCAGTTTCATCTCCGATACTAGGAAATAATCCACCAATCTTTAGGTTCAAGTGTCATTCCTTTTCCCAACGTATTTTGCGCGTCCAATACTACTTGAAGTAGCTAATGCATAAGGAAAGGAAAAACAAAAAACCTCTACAAGTCTAAGCATATAGATATGATGATATGCGAATGAAAGGAGACTTAAAACAAACGGTTCGTGATTATATATGATCTCAGGTCTGAAGCAATTCGAACAACTAAAATATATGAAAGCGAGCGCCAAAGATTTGTTGTCGTGGAGATATTTAGAGGCTGTATCCAAAAGCGCTCACAGACATCCACTGAGTTCTTTGGAAGACAAGGCTTATGCTTCACCCTCTTTATGGAAGTTAGTCGACTTCTGCGAAGTTTAATGGCCGCTATCAAGACAGCAACTATCAGTACGAATTTACCACAATTCACTATATGCCACTTTGAAATCCAATTCTCTAGACTTAGTTAAAATTGGTCTATTGTATTTATATATAACTTGTAAATTATAATAAATATACCATCATATCAGTTTAGGACTTCGTGCTCAACTTAAGTTGGTGGAAACTATCTACTTGCTAGTGACTTTAGTCTTATTTCTTGCAACATCCCGAACCTTGTTCAAACCCGAAACCAGACAGTTAGCGAATCATATAGATAGACTAGCCGTTACAATTGGCTGCCAAAACGCACTTTAATGCGGATTCTATAGTCGGTAATCCCTAAGTAAGTAAATATGCCTTTCCATTTCCCAATCTCTTCGGCAAGTCCGAACGTACGCATTCCCGGATAGCACTAATGAGTTGATGAAAGGAAATGAGCTATTATTTACTCGGTGTGGAGTACTGAGTCTTTCGCGCTCAACTGATCAATGGCTTTTATGCTGGGGCTGAGAGACAACCTGCTGGGCTAACTTGGTGTGGGGATGCAGTGAACTACGATTTGCTACATCTAATGCTCGATTAAAACTCACTTGTTTTAACGCTACTTCAAAATCTTATTTCTCTTTGCACGATAAGTTGTCACAGACTTGAACTTTGAGTCGACTGATACTATATTTTTACTTTCTCTGTTATAGATTTTGTATTACAAAAATCGGTTATCTGATGATAATTTCCTTGAGTTTCGGATAGGGACTATAAAGATCGCTTGTCGTGAAGCAAGGTTCAGTCACCGGAATATGCAGATAGCTCAGAAGGTATCAATGCCGCCGGTTAAATACGGAAAACGTGTGACGTGGTATCAATTATCATTTGCTCGTGAAGTCGAGCTTTAACGGCGAATCGTCGTGATCTTAAAATTCATATTTCGCTTTCCCGAAAGTCTATTAAGGCTCTGGTCAGACCCACCGAACCAGTTCAATTCCGTATTACAGGTAAGCAAGTTCAGAGAACGAGTTCCATTTGCACAAGTCTTTTCCCTAGATCAAGCAGCTCGATTTGACACTTTCCAGAAACGACAATGTCTGCAAGTTCAGGCCTTGAAAGCAACTGTGGCGCGTGGGGGCATGTCAAAAATGAGAAAAATCGATACAGGTGTGATGACAGCAACAAGGAGAAGGTTGGCAAGGGTACATTCACACCTGTGAAGTGCAAGACATGGTAGTGTATATATCAACAATGTGGTATGATTGCGTAGGCAACCGTGCAAAGGCTTATATGATCTGTCGGAGCTGTGACGCTTGTTCGGGTGCCGGCCCCGATGGTACACGTCCGGATGGAACCTACTACATGCCAGCAAGTGGGTCAGGGTCGGGGGGGGGGGAGGTTCAGCAGTTCAAAGCAAGAGTACATATGGGATTATGTGGCGAGGCGGTACTACTATATCGATAGAAGTGGGGATAGTCAGTGGGCAGATTGAAGCTTTACTAGTTCACCGCTTGTTCAAAGAGTTACGTGAAGGAAGAGACGCAGAACAAGGACTTCTTAAGTCAAAATATTCCTCGTGTTAAAATATCGTGTAGTACAAGAGTAGCTTTTAACCGGGCTCTCATAGCCGTGACTCTCTATCTAGGGGACGTCGAAGTAGACACTGATATATCTGAGTCGTTTGGCTCGGGAGAATCATCTGCCCCTACCCATGGGTGATGTCAGTTCATTTCAGTTGGAGATTACTTGGCCTCAGCGCATGAGGCTCTGTTAATGCATGACTTTCATTAATCTTACAATCTCGTTTACCGCTTATGCTATTTTATGCTATCAAGCGCTGTATGCGCTGATTCGGGTGTTTAGACTCAGCGTTCTACTGCTGTGGAAGCTCTTTAGACTACTTTATGCTATCTTTTTCGCCTACCTCAATGTCAGGTGATTTACCCCCTTTTCATCCCTTAGGTGAGTATAAATTTTTCGATTCGAGACCTCAATTTCCGTAATGGCCTAGTGTATTGTAGCTCCCACTGCAATCTGAGTGGCAATACTATAAGTTTTATGTAAAATTTCGTGCTCCTGGTGGAAGGTGACAAGAGCACCATCATCAAAAGTGTAGTCCTTTATTTGTGGCTCTCCTTTATCATATAGATCTTCTCTATTATCGAATTCCCAAGTCCATCGATCATAGTGTCATTAACGTCTATCCATGCGTCCTGAGACGTACCATATAACAGACAAATCGTAGGTACTTCGAGTTTAAGCGACTTCAGATCTGTGAACGCGTTTACTTTTTTATTGACCTTTGTTTAGTTGTATTATATACTTCCCCCGAATATTTTTAGTATATTAATTCTAAAATTTATTATTGCGTTGTCGCTGCCTCTTAAATTTACAAAGAGCCTCTTTCTATACCATTATAAGATCCCCCAACTTGCAACACCACCATCATATCTTTTTCACCTCTTAAATATATAGAACGAATAGATATAGATCTTCGAGTTTTATTACTATACTAAAAAGGTTTTCTCAGTGTTGTGGCGGCTAGAGCGTGCCATGTCGGACAACGTCGCCACATAGGCTGATACCTCGTCCAGTCAGTGGCGGTGTGGTTATAGTAAACTCGGTAATATTGTAATAAAATTTGTCGCTGCTAAACGTGTAGCCGCGACGTTTGTGGCTGCGCATTTCCTTGCCGGAAAATTCCTGTTTCCCAACATCCTCCGATTAAGTTAGAGCAAACGGCTCACCATATGGGATCGTGAACATGGAAAAATATTTGGAGCTCTGCGACACATGTCAAGAGATCAAGCTCGAGGACTACCTCTACCAAGCTAACTATCCCGGAACAGTGGAACTTGGCCGCTTCCAAGATGTTGCCAAAAAGAATCACTGCTCGCTGTGCAGGCTCGTGATCCAGGCACTCAACAGCCACTCACGACAACACTGGAAGAGCGGCATCTACCCTGTTGAAGTTTGCTACCTGGGCAGGTATAATGAAAAGTCGAACCGGCCAGTCCTCGAGGTTTGGTTCAACTCCACATCCGAAACACTCCCAGATGGCATGTGGGGCCACTCTACAACCCTGAGCCAGATTCTTCCTCTGCACCAACAACTTGTGTACGATGCGGGTAAGGCAAGAGCAAGTGCTTGTGCCCAGCTTGTTGGCGAGAAGGTTGACATTTCTCGTGTTCGGGGCTGGATGAAGAGTTGCGCCTCTCTTCACGGGCCAAATTGCAACCCCCACAAACTTCACTTTAGTGAGAATCTAGACTTGAGCTTGCTGCTAGTCGATGTTAAAAGGATGAGGCTTGCAGAGTGCGGCTGGGCTTCTCGCTACGTAGCGCTTAGCTATGTCTGGGGCTCCTCTCAGAGTCTGAAATCCACGAAGGCAAACATCCACCATCTCCAAAAGGACGGGGCTTTGCGAGAACTGTGGGGTGAGCTACCACAGGCAATTAAAGATGCTATCGAGTTAACCGACGCTATGGGTGAGACGTATTTGTGGGTAGATGCGCTCTGTATTATCCAGGATGACAACCGCTCAAAGGCTATTTACATTGCGCGTATGAATCAAATCTACGGCAACGCATATGTTACTCTCGTCACGCTTAATGGCCCATTGGCCGATTCGGCACTACTAGGAGTTGCCCACTCCCGGGTCCTCATCCAGTCACCTATTGAAATCAATGGTTTACATCTGGTTCCTAGGTTGCCGCAACTTTCTACTGTTGAACAGTACTCTGCGTGGAGTTGCCGAGCTTGGACTTTTCAAGAAGGCATCTTATCCAGGCGTTGTCTGTATTTCGCAGAACACCAGGTATTCTGGCAATGCCGTACCACTTACCAGTCAGAGGATTGCCTAGACAATCATGATCAAGATGCTCCAGATTTTGTACGGGGACGGAAGACTAATGCTTTGGAACAAGAGACCGGAAACGACGTAAGAAGGCAATTTAACGTGTACGAGTCGCTTGTCAGGCAGTATTCCCCCAGAGCCTTGACTTTCCCGGCTGATTCTCTGTCTGCATTTGCTGGGGTTCTCTCTGCGATGGTAGAGTCATTTAGCTGGAATTTTGCGAGCGCCTTGCCAGAACCTGCGTTCGACCTGGCATTGCTTTGGAGACCAATGTTCGGTGCTACGATGAGACCTAGACCGTTCTCCGGCCAAAAGGCAGGGTCTTTGGTCTGTACATCACCCACTTGGTGTTGGACGGCCTGGCACGGAAACCTTTTTTGGAACCCGTGGCGTTTAGGTTCATTTGCGGCTCAGAGAGTTAGTTTGAAGACAGAAGTCGCGAGCTTTTGGATCCAGGACTTTGGCGGATTGCGTCCAATTCGGCGAGGACGAGCTAATAATTCCGATGTCGAGATTCCCAGTTACCAACCTGGCGAGCATACAACAGTCGGTTACGCACTAGTCTTTGAGGCGAAGACGATCGATACCGAGGCATACAAAATCTCGGAACCGGAGATGGACCAGTGTGCCTTGTGGAACAGCGAGATAGCTGGCGGCGGATTGTCCAGCTATTTCTGTAACAATATGTCCCATTCCCTCTGGATCTATGATGATGCTGGTCAACATTGTGGAACATTCTCTGGCTTAGGACGAGACTCGTGGCCAAAGCAGCGCAAGGACGGTCCTCGCCATGACATAGTCCTGCTCTCACGCAGTAGCCAAGACAAGGTGACTCAGGCAGCTATTCTACACTTTCAAGATCATCTTCCCTTGGAATACCCGTCCGACAGAGAGTACTATGAAGAGATCTTTGACACACGTCACTACAGGTACAAGAATGACTGGGCTCTCAATGTTATGTTGGTGCGGTGGGAAAATGACTTGGTAGAGCGTGTAGCGGTTGGACAGATGCATGCCGACGCTTGGAAGGAAGCCCACCAAAAGTCAAAGCTGATTACACTTGTATAGACCTGGCAAGCTAAGAGAAAAGAAACAATTCAGCAGAGGCTCACGACACGTATTTAAATCAGGCTTTTCTTTTGTTGTGACTCTTCTGGTTGCAATTGTAGAGCACCAGAGAGCTACACAGAAATCCAAAATTGTTTTTAGTATGACTTCTCGTAATAGGGTGGTTCTCTGGACGCAAGGACGGACATTATACTGTAATATTATATGTTAAGCATGATAATGTTTGGCACTATGGTGGAGGAAATGGTGAAGAGAGGCCACGCCACACGTGTGATATTCTACGCCACGCACATGACCAGGCCTAAGAATAGTGGCTAAGTAAAATATAACGAACCTAGCCGTGAACATAGTAAATTTTATCTCGGCTAATATAGATTTACTAAACACTGAAGCATATTGCCCCTTCCCTCGCCCCGGAGTAACTCCCGGATTGTATCATTTTCTCTTTGAGTATCTTCATAACTTGGTGCTATCTTCTTCCTTAGTAGAACCTTTTATTAAGTGCTGCGAAATTTGAAGACACTTCAATAGTCATGATTAAGCAGGGGAGAATAGCCGAAGGTGATCAATACCATGTTTGAAAAGACCTACTAAGAAAAAAGTTGTGATTGCTAAACTATGGATTTGTCTCGTTATAGAGTGCGTCTCGGCACGTAGGCATAGACGTTAGTGTCTCTTCTATCACAAGTGATATGGTTACGCACTCCAATTTCCAGGTCCTTGGCCCTAATTAATAAAGCCGCGATTGTAAATTCTCTAAAGAATATAAGATTATCTAATTCCGAAAACCTCGACAACCAGCCAACTCGTATCGATAGTATATAGAGTGATCTTATAAATAACCAATCCTATCCTTATAAATATTATATTTCGGTGTCCTGCTCAGGGGATGTAAACAACTCGAAGCTCTTTTTCGCCAGTATTATAAAAACTCATAGACGAATATCGTTAAAGAAGAAGTGAATAACGGGATCCTTTATATCGTAGCTAATAATACTAGGCTAAAAGCTATTAAATAGTTAGAGCAGAAAGAAGTTTCTATCAGCCAGAGGAACTATTAGGGTAGAATTATATTGATAGAAGTTATTCTTTGAGGACGTCTTGAAAGCATTTAACTCCTTAGTAATAAATTTATAAGTATATCTATACAGCATACTAACGGATACTGCAATGATTGGAGAGGGCACTGCAGCCATTGATCCAGTGGGCGGGAATTAAGGAGATGATGCTTGTGTATGGCGACTTGGATAGAAGTGAAGTGGATGTTGGAGAAGAAATTTGTGACCGAACCGAGGAGCGAGTTGGGTGGGAGACTGAAAATGAAGCTGGGCCCAAGAACCTCGCCAAGTTCATCCTGGACCTAAGTCTCACCTCCTCTTACACAGCCAGTCGAAACTACACCAAAGCAATCCACCTCACACCTCTCGCTACCGAACCCAGGGGTAACGCAGAAGAAATGAGAATCGCCCACAAGCGCGTGATTTGGGACCGCCATATGCGTGCTAGGCAGTTGCGCTCGCTTCCGTTAGTGTCGCCGACACCGTAGCAGGAGGCGGATATGGAGGAAATGACGCCAAGGTTGAGCTTGTGAGGGGTGAGTGAGTTGGTTTTGAGGGATTAGGGAATGAGGAAGTGAGGGAGTGAAGCGGTGGTGGATGGAGTATGGGGATGCATATTTGTGAATCTTGGTTTTATGGTGCATTAGATACCTGTTTTATTGGCATTTTGTCCACAGTGGCGGTGGTGGTTTGCTGGACATGGGCACTTGAAGTCGAGTAAAGACTAGATACTGGAATTGATGGATAAGCGAGCTTCTCTTATAACTACGTGACCTTGACTACCCAACCGTATATTGGGGCATCTTGCTGCTATACGCAAGATTAGCGATGGAATGAAATGACTGAGTCTGAAATTTGTCTCATTAGTCTATTGTTTATCGTGTGACGAAGAGATAGCTACTAGAACCCCAATGGTATCACACACCTAAACTGCACCGTATTGCCGAACTCTTGTCATTATTTAATTACTATCATGTTTACACTCCCTCAGCATCAGCTACCTCCTCTATCGCCTCCTTGATAATCCTACACCCCTCTGCCATATCCTCTTTCGTGATATTCAACGGTGGAATAAACCTCAATGTATCATAAATTGATGTCGTCAAAACCAACATATCCTTCTCCATACACCTCGCCTGGATCTTAGCCGCATATCCCTTGCCTGGTGTACATTCCAGCGCAAGCATCAATCCCAACCCTCTCACATCATAGATCATCCTGCCAAGTCTCGCATCTTTCGCACAATCGTTCAGCATACCCTTCAATTCAGCCCCTCGCGTGTTCACGTTCTCTAGAATTTTCTCATCCTTGAAAGCTTTCGCGACAGCGACACCTGCTGCACACGAAACTGCATTTCCTGCATATGTTCCACCCATTGAGCCTGGTTTTTGCAAGTCCATCAATTCCTTTCTTGACGCAATGGCTGAGAGTGGGAAACCGTTCGCGATTCCCTTGGCCATGATCAAGATGTCAGGACGGACATCCCAATGCTCAATTGCAAACATCTTGCCCGTCCTTCCATAACCAGATTGTACCTCATCCGCAACGAGGAGAATATTGTGCTTATCACAAATCTCCCGGATCTTAGCGAGGTAGCCTGCTGGCGGTGGAACGTAACCTCCTTCACCCAGCACTGGCTCGATGAAAATAGCAGCTGTATCTGATGGTGCCGTCTCTCTCTTCAACAACAGCTCCAGCTGGAGCACGGGATCCATGCAGCAATTCTCAAACCCGTACTTTCCATCAGACATAGTAGAGATTGAGCATTGCTTGCAGTACGGAAATGGCACCGCAAACACACCCGGCATGAGCGGGGCGTAGTTCTCGCCATAAATGGTCTTTGAGCGTGTCATCGCCATGGTACCAAACGTCCGTCCATGATACGAGCCCTGCATGACGATGACATTCTGCTTCTTCGTCGCATGACGCGCGAGCTTCACCGCTGCTTCTACGGCCTCGGAGCCCGAGTTCCAAAAGAAAAACGTGTCCAGCGACTTGTGTGGCATGAGGGGGATCATGGATTCCACGAGCTCAAGGTACGGTTTCTGGAAGGCGATATTCACTTGACCATGAACGAGACGTCCGACTTGCTCTTGTGCTGCTTTGGTCACGGCAGGATGGCAGTGCCCGAGGTTGGTGACGCCAATGCCGGACGTGAAGTCTAGGAGCTTACGGCCTTCGGTGGTCGTCACATAGCTGCCGGCGCCACTCTCGAGGACTTCTTGGGACAGTCGACCGATTCCTTTAGCAACGTGCTTGACACCGAACTTGGAGAGAGCTGAGAGACTCATGATTGCTGGTGTATATGAAGAATCTTAATCTGAGAGAATCCAAGTGGGATTATATGGGATGTTGAGGTGAAAATTGGAAGATATTCAGAACCTTGGCACAGACCTCTGAGCAAACGGATCTAAGGCCAAGAAAGGAAAGTACATCCAGTCTCGGGTAGAAATCGTCACTGACAAGATTCGCGAAGGCGGGGTTGTGGATTCGTTATAGCCAATGGATAGCACGGAATTACAATACTAGACTTGGCGTTGTATCAATGCTTGTAATGTGTTTTAGATAGTGTAAAAACTCAAAATTACCTCCCATTCCCGCTCCAATGCCCGTGATCTCCTGGAACGCAGCAACTGATACTAAATACTAATGCAAACTTCCGATCACAATTTTCCACAAAGAAAAGAGAGAGCAGAAACGCAATGCCTAGCCCAAGCGTAATATGTGAAACTCGTAGCTTGGCCAAGGTGCTAGGTATGAGGATATGTTCTGAGAAAGTCTTCAGTAGTGCAAATCATATACCATAGTTTTGACCTGTGTAGCAGAATTGACTTCGACTATACCGCCTACGAGGTCCAATGGCTGCTAGTTGACAAGACTGATGTATACTCCCAAAACTCATGGTATGTCCTAAGCGAATGTTCCTAGCATCGCCTGAGAGACGTCGTGTATACGATGCTAAATAAAGCCGCTCTCATACCAACCCAGCCCATCTCTCTTACACTTGTACAAACAGCACTACTACCATATGTCCGTTCTCTATATTCAATCCATCACCCAGCCGGCCCACCACACAGTGCCCATGATAGCACATTCTGAATGGATAACATGATATCGTGATTGGGCTGTAAATGAGCGTCATGTGCTCAGGGGAGGGATGAATAACAAAGGGATTCAGAGCTGTTCGCCAGTCTTCTGATATACTTTATGTTCTCACAAAGACGAGGTACAGGGGGTAGCTTATGTACTTCGTCATGTAGTAATAAGAAAGGTCAGAGAAACGGCAACACGTACGTTCCCTTGCTCATGAAGGTTCTTCTTATTGACTTCCCTGTTTACTTAGAGATTATGAAGCTAAACGATTATAAAATTGATCATTAAACGTGCCTATTGGCAAACCTATGGAGTAGGTAGGACGAGACCATCTTGCATGCAACATGCCTTGAAATCTTTTCAAACGATACTCGCAAGGGAAGTGGAGATTGACCACCGAAGTTCGCTTCTTGGAACTTCTCTCGTTGACACAACAGACAATTTATTACAGCCTTCCTCTCTTGCACTCTCATGACCGTAGCCTCACCTTGACTAGCGATTGCGTTGAGATTCCCTCCAGGCAAACACAATCATAATGTCTCAACCATTTCATGAATAAGCCGTAATTTCTTCTACAACTTTGAGAAACTTCTCATTTAGAGAAAAGTAAGACATTACGCCTAAAAAGACTACCCTCAGACTCTGACTTCATCTTTCAGTGTTTGCTATCAATAGTCACTTGACTCTGAGAATGTCTCATATCTCGATGTCCAACCACTTATTTTTCTCTAGACTAGAGTCTCTGTACAGGAGAAAAATCTCTTCCAATACGCACGATCTTGACAAAAAAAAGACACCGGACCGGCTCCTCGCACTGATTCCATTGGATTGGCTTTGAGACTCTTACGATACGAGAATATGTTAAACCTGGAGATCAGGTGACATATCTCTGTTGGACCTACCGTTTTGGGTCTTTTCATGGCCATTGCCCCTCATGGAAGAAAGACTTGACATGGATTCCAATGCAGGTCCTGGGATGACACGGTCCTGTTCGATAGCAGCCTTGTGGCCTGAAATGCGAGTACGAACAGACAAATGACGTCTCAAGCTACTTTATAAACACCCCGCTGGAACTCCGATGATTTCCCAAGACAAGCTCAAAATCAACGAAAGACCACCCTTCTTTTCCTACCACTTTCTTGCAATTGCTCTCCTACTACCCCGCCATTGACTTAGTGACCAGACTGCTCGGTAATCACAACGCCAATGTCATTTAGCCGGTGACATCAATACTGTCCAGACAAGTACCTAACAGAATCCGAAGCTATAAAGACAGGCCGAGGTCTGCGTTCCAACCATAATGAAGTCCTTTCTTAAATCAACAGCTTCCGCATCACGAACCATCTCTCGATCACGATTTCAAAAGTCCAATTTACCTTCTATATATCTCCGTCCAGCTTCAACAATGTCGCATACTGTACCAAAACTCAATGATCCGTCTTTGCTAAAGACGGATGTTGCATACGTTAATGGAGAGTGGGTGAAGGCCAAGTCGGGAAAAACATTCGAGGTCTTTGGTGTGCACAATTGGAAATCTCTCGACGAGCCTCTGCTGATTCTGCAGATCCTTCATCTGGCAAATTGATTGGGACCGCCCCAGAATTCGATGCTGCGGACACCCAGCTAGCAATTGATGCTGCAGCTGCCGCGTTCCCTTCTTTTCGAGCCTTGACGGGTAGACAGCGTTCGAAGCTTCTGCGGAAATGGTACGACTTGATGGTATGTGGAAATCGATTCGAGTTGTGCTGGCGGACATTGACATAAGTAGATTGAAAATGCCGATGATATTGCAAAGCTTATTACATGGGAGAACGGGAAGCCAATGGCAGATGCCAAAGGAGAGGTGACATATGCGGCCAACTTCTTTGAATGGTTTAGTGAGGAGGCACCGAGGATTTATGGAGACACAATACCAGCTTCAATTCCTGCGAACAGGATTGTGACACTGAAGGAGCCGGTTGGTGTTTGTGGATTGATCACACCGTGAGATGACCGGCAGACACAGATATCCAAGGGAGTTACTGACAAAATCAGGTGGAATTTCCCAGCGGCCATGATCACTCGAAAGATTGGACCAGCTCTTGCAGCAGGCTGCACAGTGGTTGCAAAGTCTCCTGGTGAGACACCATTCACATCCCTGGCATTGGCAGAGTTGGCACACCGAGCTGGAATTCCAAAGGGTGTGGTCAATGTTGTTAGTGCACTCGAAAATACTCCAGCTGTGGGAGAGCTCCTCACTACCTCACCGATCATCAAGAAGGTGTCATTTACTGGCTCAACTGGTGTCGGAAAGCTGCTCATGAAGCAGTCTTCTTCCACATTGAAGAAGCTATCCTTCGAGCTTGGAGGAAACGCCCCATTCATCGTCTTTGACGATGCAGATCTGGATGTTGCAGTTGCAGGTGCGATTGCCAGCAAGTTCCGATCGTCAGGACAAACATGTGTATGCGCAAACAGGCTCTTCATTCAAGCTGGCATCTACGACAAATTCGCCCAAATGTTCGCAGCCAAGGTGAACGAGTTCAAGGTCGGAGGCGGATACACTGAGGGCGTCACTCATGGACCTCTCATCCACGAGAGAGCTATTTCGAAAGTCGATGCACACGTGCGAGATGCGGAGAAGAAAGGAGGAAAGGTCATCCAAGGCGGACAGAAGATGCCCGAGCTAGGACCAAACTTCTTCCAGCCTACCATCATCACAGGCATGACTCAAGACATGGCCCTCGCAAGCGAAGAAACTTTTGGACCCGTCGCAGGACTGTTCAAATTCAAGACAGAGGAAGAGGTTATCAAAATTGCCAATTCGGCAGAGGTTGGCTTGGCGGGATACTTCTTCAGCAAGGATATCCAGAGAGTTTTCAGAATTGCCGAGGCCTTGGAGGTCGGCATGGTTGGTGTTAATACTGGTCTGATTAGTGATCCTGCAGCGCCGTTTGGTGGTGTCAAAGAGTCTGGCTTTGGAAGGGAGGGAAGCAAATATGGCATCGGCGAATATCAAGTCACGAAAATGATCACGTATGGTGGTATGGGTGAGCCACTGCAGAAGTAGGTAGGCTAGCAAGATTGAAATAATAAAGAAATATAATATCGCATATTCAATCATCTGGCGAATCTACTTGAGTACCATCAATCGTGACCTGTCTTGGCTTCAACGCTCAAATATGACCTTAGCCTGGCCCGTGATTTACGAAATATATAAACCACCATAACGCTTTCGCATTTGTCTTCAGGGAACATTTGAGTTCTTGTATCATTTCAGCTTCGATTTCACACAACAAGTACCTACGTAACAGAAATTATTAGCAGAAACAACGCAATCTCAAATTTGGCGGCAAAAAATACGTGCAAGGGAAGGTGTCGCATTGAAAATAGAACGATAAGTGCTTGACGTACACGGCAAGTACTGTCTCCTTAGCTTTGAAGATCGGAATCACAGCTCTTGCTCTCATATCAAATTGCCTGTCTTCAGCACTTTCACATAAGAAATACTGTAGTAATCTCTATGGCTCATCGTCATCATCCAACGCATTGCTAATGGACGCCTTATTAACACCCTTATACCTTGTCGTCCAGCAAATCTCCCCACTCGAAATCCTCATCTCAAGAACGAAATCCAGCTCTCTCCATTCATCACCCTCCTCATTCCTCTTGATAGGCAAGTCCTCGAATATGGCTGGATCGAAACTCATCTTGAGCTTGCAAAGCTCTCTCACGCCTGCATGTTGTTAATGGATACGTGCATTTCATGAAGGGGAGGGAGGGGAATACCTGGGCCCACTACAGCTTCGGGTCTCATTGTGGCGGAATACACGATCGTGCAGACAAGCTCGAGTAATTCTTCGGGGGTGCGAATGGGGTAGTAAAACTCTCTCTCGACGGCGACGCTTTTGTCGATATCAGTGCCCTAGTTGAACTGATCAGCGGACGCACAGCAACACTTTGAAATTCGACACTACCTTTTCCAGAAACCACTCACAACGATGCTCCTCGGTCACGGGAGCACCGTCTGGGTTCGTCGCCTGAACGTCTCGCTCGGGGTTATCCATCGCCGTGGTTCCGTAATTGTATTGCGAGAAGTGGTTTTGCACCGCATCGCTTCCGAGGCCTTTGATCACCGCGCCGCGACATATGGCTGCCCATCTGTTTTTTGTTAGCAGGGCTCGGAAAAGGGTGTTGAGACTACTTGACGTACGCTTTGGTTGGTGAGCGGATGTTCATGTCTGCGAATGGACGTTTGAGGTAGCTTTGGAGGTATCTGCATTCTCCGAATCCACCTACGAGGACTATACCGTCTCAGCAAAAGTTGCAGAAATTTGGGAGTTGAACTTACGAATATCCTAGATTTGAGAGTTAGCGTTGAGATTTCGCTTGTCTTTTCGCCTTTAGACTTACCCTTGGTTTCCGTCCCTCTATCTCTTCAATACCTATCACCTGATCTTGTATGAGATTTTGAATGTTAGAACAAGTCTTTGCAAAAATTGCGTGGAGATGATCACTGGACGTGTAAGCGGAGGTCATGAGTTGCTGTGGGGAACTTACGTTTTCAACACCAGAGATCCAGGATCCGATCGTAAGCTTGCACAACTTATCATGCTCACATTGCTCTCCATATCACTACTCATGCTCCTCCTATCCTCGCTGGCAAAACTTGGCATTGGAGGCATTTCCACACCTGGAAAGTTCGGGATGTCCACATCTAGCACGTACTTGTCAATAACGTATTCGGTTACTTTGAGCATAATATTTGGTTGTTGGATAAAAGTTCCTTACTCCATGATTTATTCTTCCGAGCAGTCAAGTCAAATCGGCGCTTGATCCCAAATTCCCAGTGGTTCATCATCTTCCTGCGAGCTTTAGTGCGGATGTTTGCATAGTCTTGCTCTGACATCATGGTTTGGACTTGTGCTTCGAATGCACCATCGACGAAAAAGGCTCCACAGAAGCCGCCTGTAATAAGTCGGTACTAATGCTCCAGCACACAAGACAAATCTGACTTACCAGTAGCTTCCAAGCACATGCCAAGTTTCAGTGGCCGAAGTCCTTCAATGTTGTAGCTGATGAGATCCTGCAGAAATTAAGCTTGGTCAATAGTAGGAGAGCTTGGAACACTGACTACTGTGCCTCCTCCAGCATCACAAATCACAAATATGTCGTCTTTCTACTGAAGTCAGGACTACTCATAATGCACTCGACACTCACAAATCACACCTTCATTCGATGCCACCGCTCCCTCCTCATCTCTTCAAACACCGAAAGAGCCGCAGCCTCTGGCTCACCGATGAGATTCAACGTCGTCGACTCCCTCTCTAGTAGTCCCGCCAACTTTGCAGCATCTCTCGTCAATTCCTGCGCAGCAAGGTCCCAGATAGCAGGCACAGTCAGCGTGATCTTCAATTTCGCGTACTCCCACAACCCCACCGTCTTCCTTGCAATCTCTCGCTCAGCATGCTTCCACAGACACCTCAGATAGTCAGCCACAATGTCAAGCGGCTCTTTCTTGTACTTTTTCATAAGATCTCGCAGCTCTTTCGCTCGAGCCGGTTGCGCTTTGTTGAATTTGGCGGTGGCATCCTGTGAGAGCAGGAGCTTGAACCATGATCCGAAGTATCGGTCTTCGTTGAGTTTGTAGCCCCAGGAATTTACATTGCCGTGGTGGTCATAAGTCAGCACTGTAGGGACTTTGTGGTTGTCGGAATTGGCGGGGAGGTGCGATGGCCAGTCTGAGATGATCATGATGTCGGATGGCGAAGTGGATAGTGCCCATGCTACGCCCGAGTACCTGTTTGTGGAGTCAACTTTATCTCATTGTTATGAATTTTAAATGCACTAACGTGGTACCAAAATCTATTCCGATGGAAATGAATGGCTCGTCCTCCTCCTCATCGCTCTCGGTGTCAAGTGGTGCTGGTGCGCTGATTCGAATTTCTGGAATTGGGATGGATTTCCCATGAGAAATATCAGACTTTCGTCTACTGCTACTACTGTGCTCTCCCCTTTCTGTTTTCCTCCTGATCGGTAAAGTTTCTCTGTGACTTCTCTTCCTCCTTCTAGCCTCGGACGATTTCTCCTTCTCGCCCATTTTCGATATTGGTGAGCACAGTACGCTGCTAACTACCCTACGCTCTTGCTGTTGACAATACAAGAAATTTCAGTTCGTGATCTCTTGCTTAAAAAAGGTGTCTGACTATAGGTAGATCGCCTTAGGTTTTACGAGATCTTCGTTTTACGTTTCGTATGTCTCTTGAGGTCGTGATTTTGGCGAGGCTCAGCAACTCGAAAAATGCCTTGGCTGAGGTTCGACCCCACACATGCATGGAAGAATGCCGTGGTCGGCAGCTGATTTGTGATGTTTGAGACAAGTATGTATGTTGTCTCGTGATGATTGGCTTGTATCGCTTAATTCCTTCTGTAAGAGCCACAATCATGCGACCTATGCTTGGCACCCTCATTGAGGAGGCTGGTAACGAAAGCAACTCTGAAAGTGTGCACATAGCACGGATGTTCACTTAGTTAATGCTCAACATAAATTCAATTCTCAAATTCGGGATGAAATCTCGCTTGCGAAGCATCGGCCTCTTTGTTGATCGGCTCCGTTTACCAAGCCATGGCTTCCTCCTCGGCCAGTGTAGAGGAGCTCTGTAGCATGGTGATTTTGATGGGAACCACGGGTTCAGGGAAAAGCTTCTTCATCGATAAGCTTAAGCAAGGCTCGGTTGAGATAGGAGATGATCTTTACTCTCGTGAGTTCCCGAAATACCTGTTCTTCCACAACGAAAGCCAAAAGACCCCCGTTAACACAACCAAAGGAACATCCGATTGTCAAATTGTTGTCACCAAGATTGGGAGAAGCACTATCGCTGTCGTTGACTGTCCTGGCTTCAACGATACCCGAAAAACTGATGTCGAGGTTCTCGCCGAAATTGCAAAAGTGCTTTCAACACAGTATCTGCTGGAGCGCAAGTTGAAGTTGAGAGGAATACTTTGGTTGAGAGATATCACCAAGACAAGGATGGATGGGTCTGACGTGAAAGTCCTGGATCTGTTTTGCCGACTTGTTGGGAAAGATGCCTTCCGTCACGTTGTGCTCGTGACGACGATGTGGGATCAGGTGAATGAACGGAATGAAGATTCAGCATACGCGAGGGAAACCCAACTAAAAGACGACTTCTGGAGAGAGATGATCTTAGAAGGGTCATACACCCAAAGGTTTCTTGGTAGCAAAGCATCGGCTCAAGGGATAATTTCTCAGCTGGTGGGGAACAGGGATCCTATTACATTGCAAATTCAGCGCGATCTGGTCGATAAAGATATGCGATTATCGGAGACTGCTGCTGGCTCTGTGTTGGCTCTTGGCTGTGAGGAGGAGCTAGAAGTTAGAGAATCGATCCTTGAACGTTCACGAGCTCGATTGGAGGCTGAACCAAATGGCCCGTCACGACTGCGCTTATTGCGAGACGTAAGGAAAGCCACCGAAGAAAGAGATAAGGTAAATACGAACAAGCAAAAGCTTGATGAGAAGGTGGGTAGTGAAGTCAAGGAAAATGTTAAGGGGAAGCTCAGTAGTACTTGGCAAGACACATTGAAGACGATATGTGCCGTAGTTGGAGCCAGTGTCTCTGTTGTGGGTGCAATTCTGCCGGCAGTTGGGGTATCATGTACTGTAATGTAATGGTCTAAATGACCAAGGCAAGAAAGTACCTAAGTATCTAGGCGCTAGTTATTTACATCCAATATGAAACACTTGTCACCTGACCATAAAAAGCATCACCTGCATCAAAACCGCCACATCTCTTGGCAATTCGTGGATAAGACAGCGCAGCCTCACTTTTGACTGTCAATTCTTTCTACCTTAAATATACCACCCACTTGTGTTGCCTAGGAGATATTCATTCTGAAACCCATCATGGAGAGATTCAAATCTTGTAAGTTTATGTAGTCATCGGAAGAGGCAAAGTTAACACATCAAAGTTCGTGATCGCATGCTTCAGATACAACCACGTGCCAGCAATCCACGCAATGGAGAACTACAACCAAGTAACCCGAAGCAAAGCAATCGTGTACCCAGCACATCACCCATGAATAAGGGCAACAAAGGTATCCTTCATTCTCGGAGAGGGAATGGCGTCCAGAAAACACGATCATCAAGTAATCTGAGTGCAAGTCGAATGGAACTCATTGGACGCACGACTGAGGCTCAAATGAAAAAGTCGACGTTGCCATCGATTGTAGAGGCACCAAAAGAGACTCATATCGATCGATATTCAAACAAGAACTTGAACGTTGAATTTCAGAACAGTACTTCAGATTTCGTACACCGGTCTTCAGAGGCGAGCCTACAGAAATTACCAGCTGCTACACTTGCCAAGGCACTGATTGACATACGCGATGAAAACGCTTCTCTCAAATTCCAGATTAAGCAATTGAGAAGCCAGCAACCTAACAGTACCATTATACCTGTAAATGAACCCTCAAATACGGAACTGAAAGCGGCACTACAACTTATCAGCACCTTACAAGATGAGCTTAAACTCTCCAAAACCAAATTAAAAGAATCAGAACGGGCCAAAAATAGAATGTTCAAAGACCTCGCGAGAGCAACAAGAATGGAAGCTTCTCTCTATGACGACAGCCACTTCATAGAAGCCACTCAGCAGCTCAGGTGGCAGGTATACAACTGGGTGAAGAACGAAAAGTGGAAGGTCGTAACACAATCACAATACCGTGTGTTCGAAGCATCGGGGCAGTATAGAAGTCTGCAGCAAACTTGCCCGTCATATCGAGACTACCTTGGTACCAGGAAGGGAATAGATGTTCTCGTCGAGGCCCATATCTGGCAGTCGCTTGTGCATGATGTATTCGCATGCAACCTATGGGCTGAAACACGGGACCGTAGTAAGCTCGACCGCACAGATATGAGTGAAAATCCATTTACGGCGATGAAGCGCGCTTTGAGTAAGTGGCTGCCAAATTAAGACCACCAAGCATGACTGACATCTGCGACCTCAGGACCAGAACTCATAAGAGAGCACGAAGAAGATGCCAAATCTCACGAGAAAGAGATTCAAGAATGGCGAGTGGCAAGCGTCCGACTCGTCGCTCTTCGCGATTCTGTATTAGTCGACTCCATCATCGTAGAAGCCAGTCAACGCATCACCCTCGTGTTGAGCAAAACATTGAAACCTCTGTTTTCAGGTGCCGAGTCTCGTAACCCTGCTGGTCTCGTGGCTATCTTTGACTCGGCTATTAGGTTAGACTTCCTGATGCAACAGCAACGAGCCGATTATTTGTTCTTCCCAGTCTTTCCTAGGGAGCAGCCTTGGTGGTTGAGGTTCGATGCGGAGACCATGGAGACCATGGATGAGGATTTTGATCCGATGGGTAGTAAAGGGTTACCGGAGGTCAAGATCGTAGTGCAGCCGAATCTTTCGAAGTATGGAGACAACGAGGGTAAGAACTACAGAACCAAGTCCTGCTTGCTGAAGGCGGAGGTAGAGGTGTAAAGCATGATCTGGAGAAGCCAGTGGTTCTGGATTGACCCCTTTCACCTTTCGGGTGGTAGACTGTATACCTTTGTCATAGAACTCACACACAGTGATCCAAATCAAAAAGAAAAGAATTTCCTCCCCAAAAAATTAACATGCTATGCTGTGAGGCATTGAACCACACCCGACTGCCATTTCTGTTAGAACTATGTTTAGGTTCAATATGGAATGATCAACTTACTTTGAACGGATAGCCTTCCGCTCTGGAGGCGGACGCGCTACCGTTGCGCCAGCGGTCCTGTTGCTGATTGGATGAGATGAGATCCGGTATGTAGTTATAAGTAGAGAACGTTGAGGTAAAAATGCTAGGTTTTGTGGATGAATAGGTATTTTGTGTGTGGAGTGGTGGAGTGAAGTGGAGTGGGTCGGGGTGGGTTTAGCGAGATCCATTGACTTTCGCGGCGTCAATGTCACTTTGTATGATTCAGGTTCATCAGTCATAAGCAAGAAGTAATCCGTGCAAGCAGCATACATTGAAAACACTCGATGATATCCATTTCGAATGAGGTATCTCTTGAAGCTGTTGATTATTACTTCGCATGGTTTTGGGAAGGATATATCGCTAAGCGAACTCAAAAAGGGCTTGGCGGGGTCAATATAGTAACGAATACTACTCCGACACCTTGAATGAGAAAGCCCTATCCAAGACTTTCGTCGTCAACAGGATTGCATTTTCAAAGCCAACCTTTTGGCTGAGTCAGTCGCATATCTTTGACTAGAATCTGCTCGAAATACGCTCAAGCTGCCAGTGCTTTCTTTTCTCTACAGAAGCTGAAAAATACTGAATTTGACTCGCATTACGTCAATTCAACCTACTCGTTCAGCATGAATGAAAGATTTGAATAGAATATTGAGAACACTTAGTATGCATATATGCTCAATGAATTCGCCATAAGTGGACATGGATAAAGCAGTGAAGTATCTGCGAACCCTCTGTCAATTCTGGTACTGGTGCTGGAAGTATTGTTGGAGCTACACCTGGGCAAGCTCTCTCAAGTGAAGGATCTTTCTACGAGAGTAAGTAGTATCTAGGTACTATCGGATGTTCTTGTACTTTTATCATTCATCGGCCAGTTTTGCTTGCGAGCGCCAACGACTCCTATGCGACGCGATGTTCAAACAGCATCATATCATCTTTCTATCTCAGCGATGTATCCACAGAGGCCGCCATCCTCCCACCGCGCATGCAGAACTTATGCATGCAAGCCCATTGGCACTGCGCCCCCACCTACCACTAATTCCCCATCCAAGAATCCAAGTACCCCTCCATTGAGGCTTGAATCTGACATGCATACCTGAACGCCAGGCTGTGCATCTGTCTTTTCCCTGGTGCCTCAGGGCTGAGACTCTGACTCCCCCTCAAAACTCCGTGAGAGGCCCTCTTCTCGAAGTTCGAAAGATGTCATCGTGCCTGTTTTCTATGTAGTAGCCTGGATACAGTACTCTACACCGAGTTGCTCGTGCCCACAGTTCATGCTCGTACATGAGGCTGCGAGCTGGGCTGAATAAACGTGATAGATGCTGGAGGTGGGGTTGGCCTCCAGCTCTAGCTAAGAGGGTCGTAAATACTTCTTGATTCCCGAAAATTTATGTCTTACTTGATTGAAAGCTTTCCAGTTGTTTCTCCTTTCCCTTCCTCAGTCCCAATCATTGATCAGAGCACACAAGATGGCGGACATCATTGGTTATGCAGGCCAGATCATCGAGGTCATCAAAGCCGTGCATGATGTCTACCTTCGCATCAAAGGCGTAGCGAAGGAAATCGACGAAGCAATGGATGATTGCGGAATCATGAAGACAGATGTCATGGATTTGAAAAAGCTATTCAACAAGCACACGCCTAGCAAGTTTCCTGACCAGTAAGTCGCCCAAATTACCACTCGAGCCAAACGCTAACAAAACCAGAGTCAAGATCATAACGCAAGAATTCAAATCCCTCAACAAGTCCATGAAGAAACTTAAAAAGCTCTTTCGCGAGTACGAAAAGATCTCACAAACCCTCTTCGGCAAAACGGTGTGGGCATACAACAAGCCGCGCGAATCAATCCTGGAGATCCGCTCCAACTTCGCTTCATATCGCACCTTATTCGCCAAAGCGATGCAAATCATCAACGAGGGTCATAATCAAGACATGGACCGACAGATGAAGGAGATGCGTGAACTAGCCAAGAAGCGAGATGAGGAACGCAAGCGCGAGCACGCAGAGACGAAGCGCAAGCTGAAAGCTATGGATGAAGGGCGCAGGAAGGATGCGGAGCGCTTCGAGGCGCTGATCAAGGAGCTGATTGCAAAGAATCAGGCGACGCCGGAGAATAGGGCGGGTGTGATGGAGGGATGGCTTGTGAGCGAGAAGGGTATGAACAGGGAGGAGGCGAGGAGCTGTGCGAGTACTGCATTGAGGGAGGGGAGAGTGCCGAGTATCAAAATTGAGAAGGAGGAGCCTAAGAAAGTCAACAAAGAGGTGAAGAAGGGAGGAGATGTGGCTGCCGGCAAGGACTCGAAGTCGAATGGCCAAGAAGCGAAAGCCAAACCAAAACCCAGCACAACGCCAGCAAAAGACAAATCACCATCTCCCACACCATTAAAAAAGGACAACGAGAAGGAGAAGGAGAGAGAGAAAGAGAAAGTGAAGGACATCCCGAAAGACGTTAAGGCCGAGCCTGTACGTCTTGCAATTGCTCTGGGCATCTTCGGACCTCTCAACGCCGACATCGTCGCCTCAACCAACACGGCAGGAAAGACGATCAAACTTCTCAAATCACGCGATCCTACCACTGATCTTCAATTCGCAAGCCAGCGCTCTCGACTTACGAAGATCGAGAAGGCGGTTGCTGAGCATGGATACCAGGTCCTGTCCATAGTTAACGACAGTGGAAGGCCATGCCTAGAACTGAAAGGCTCATGGAAGGATAACAAGACGAACGCCATTGATAAAGGGCTGAAAGAGCCGGCACTGCCGAAGCTGACTCCTGTTTCGAAGGATGCGAAGAACAAGACTCCATACCATGCTGATAACGGGAAAGTCGTTGAAGTCGCTAAGAACCAGCACCATGAGCCGAAGAAGCCCGAACATGAGCATAAGCCCAAAACACCTTCGCCTTCGCCTGCGCCTGCGCCACCAGCAAAGAACAAACCTCAATCCCCTCCACCGAAAAACGACAACAAATCTACACCCAACGTTGCTCCCAAAACCCAGAAGCCGAAAGTCCCCGTGATACTCGTCCAAGAACCTCGCAACTCCAATGCCAAATCAACACTAGCTCCCAAAGAGACCCCCAAGAATAACAACACACCAACACATATATTTAAGAATAACAACACATCCAACAGCAGGAACACACACTCACGGCCACCAAGCCCCACCCCCAGCGCCGTGTCTCACATCGCCACCAACGGCGGCTACGTGAAGCGCGCCAACTCAGTCACCAGCGTAAAGAGCGCCGCAAGCCAAAAAGAGCGCATCGAGAACGGAATGCGGCATGTCAAGGAGGGCGAGAAGCGCGGAAGGTCGCTGGACCCGCCGCATTCGTCTGCGCATTCTTCGTCACAGCTAAACTTAGGTCTAGGGGCACAGGGACGGAGTAAGAGTCAAGTTGCGTATACCAATGGTCAGGAGGGACGCAGAAGGGGCAGCGAGGAGAGCGAGAGAGTTTTGTACGAACGGCGGTTGGGGCTGGATGCAGGGTTGCAGGTGATTGGTGGTGTGAAGGAGGGCAGTGGAAGTGGGAATGGGAGTAAGGCAAAAAGCGAAGCTGGGTTTGTTAACGGGAAAGAGGGACGGCGGAGAGGGAGTGAGGAGAGTGAGAGGATCTTGTATGAGCGGAGACTGGGACTTGGGACGTGATGTCGGGTGAGAGAGTTGTGGTGTCAATGCTCCAGAGTTTGGGATTTTGTAGCGTATATTGTAAAATAGGCAAAGCGAGCTTAGTCAAGTTATTTGAGTTTGGATACGAATATGAGAACTATGGTTTTCAACACACTATCTTGTGGTTTTTCTCCTGTGGCGACTTCTGGGGGAATGTTTGAATGTGAAGGTTAATTTGATGTACTTCGTTCATTGTCAAATACATTCATGGGAAATTCAGCACGCATTAATTAAGTGACATACACATAAAAACATCATGAGAACTCAAATAAGACGACCATTTATTGATTCTACGTAAAAGAACCTCTCTTTGAAAAACTACGATCTAGTATGTCTCGATGAAACAAAAGACGCTAATCCATCTACCCGATTTAAAACGACGCTGTTTTTAACTTCGAACTCACACCCTCCGTCGCTTGTATCGAGGAAGGAATGTCTAAAAGCGACAATGCTTCGGAATTTTCGAAAATATGATAAAGCAAATCCCTAACGCCCGATTTTTTATTTTAGCTTACCAAATCGAAAGGATGTCTCCTTTCCTCCATCAAATTATGTATTCAAATGCAACGCAAAAGAGCGCGCGCACTGCATCCCCAGAATGCAGGAAATCACCTATAACTTCAAAGCGACTCACACACCTCTACCTCCCCCCACCACCAGCAATAATCGCCTCCAACTTCTCCTTCTCGCCACTCTCGCCCACCATACTCCTAAACACACCCTCCGCATTCTCATACAACTCTTTCGGCGTCCCAAACTCCACGACCTTGCCTTCGCCCAACACGAGAATCTTGTCGAAATCCGCAATGGTGCTCAATCTGTGCGCAATCACAATTAAAGTGCTGTCGTTAAACTCCTCTCTAATGCTGCGCTGGATCAGAGTATCGGTCGCCATGTCAACGGCGGATGTAGCCTCATCGAGAACCATGATCTTAGGCCGCGAGACGATGGCACGGGCTAAGCAGAGGAGTTGGCGCTGTCCTTGTGAGAGGTTCAGGCCGCCTTCTGAGATGGGGGACAAGAGCGAGGTGAAGGGGTTCTTGTTGAGATTCTTGTAGATCTCGGCTGTCGCTGTTGGCGAACTAGTGTCGGAGGAAGATGATGGGATGAGAGGTGTCGCGGATCCAGAGGCATGAGCGCTGATCACGGCGCTTTCAGCTTCAGAGATGAGATGCACGCGGTGCAGAGCGTCGCGGAGGGCATTGTCATCGTGATCATCGAACGCATCGAGGTTGCTGCGAACAGTGCCAGAGAAGAGCACCGGATCCTGCGGGATGATAGCGAGTCTTGAGCGGAGGGCTTGCAGTTTGATCTTAGAAATGTCCAGGCCGTCAATGTGGATGCTTCCTTGTTGAGCCTCGAGGAAGCGGAAAAGTGCCAGTGTGAGGGAAGACTTTCCTGCTCCTGTGCGGCCCACAACACCGATGCGTTCGTTGCGGGCGACAGAGAAGGTGAGGCCTTTGAGAACGGGGGGGAGGTCGGGTGCATAGGAGACAACGAGATTTTCTACCTCCAGACGACCTTCAGAAGGCCAATGAGCTGGTGGGTCGGCTCCGTCCAAAGACTCAGTGGGCAGGTTCGAGTATTCGATGATTCGCTCGGCGGCATTCATATCCAATTCTAGGTTAGTGTAATGGCGGATCGTCCAAATGACGACTTGGCCGTACTCGAGTGCGAAGGAGAGAGCGAATCCTGCTAGTGAAGCGTCGATGTCTCGGATTAAGAGGATCATGCTTGCGACAACGGTGGCGAAGAAGCCTCCTACGAGGGACATTCTCCAACCCATCCAGCGATTGAATGCCCAGAGATGCCAGTAAGAAGTGCTATAGTCGTCGATGCGGGCGAACATGCGAGCAATATACACTTCTTGCTTGTCGAAGGCACGGATTGTGCCGACGCCTGTAAGGGCCGATCCGAATGTCTCGAATATTGGGGATTTAGCATTTGATTCTATTCGCTTGACTTCTCGTCCACCGGACATGTAGAGACGACCAATTTGGACGCAGATGATTAGGAGGGACATCGAGAGAACAATCACATATGGCGATACGAAAGCACTGTGATGTTAGCTTTGAATTTCAAGGGATTGGGTAGGCTTACCCGGCAATGATAACACCAATCAATCGGAACAAGTTGTTGGCACCAAATGAAATGTCTGATGAAAGTCTAGCGTCAACAACGTTGAAATCTGCGGTGAAGCGATTCAAGATTCTTCCCAATGGGACAGTATCCATCCATCGAAGTGGTGTCCGCAAGATAGTGAAGCATAGCTTGTCGAAAAGTTTTCTTGATGCTCTAATAGAACCTGTGAAGATGTAGAAATAACGAGCTGTGCCAACAAGAACACCACAAACCGAGAATAAGACGTAGATGCTAAGATAATATCGAAGGCTTTCTGGTGTCGATTCGGTAGTGTGGAATTGAGATGTAGTGTTGCTGGATACAGAGAAGCCGTGGATCTGATACGAATAAGCAAATGCTTGTTTCATATCAACATGCTTTTCATCATGTCCAGTCCAGAGCCTCAGCCACCATGCACGACCAGTGGTCACGGCTTGCAAGAAAGCAAACCCTAGAACAGCAACGACCCAAAAAGGCCATCCACCACTCGCTTTCATATAATCCAAGTAGATGCCAGTCTTGACACGGCCTTGCTCCCGCTTTTCATCCTCGACGAATTTTTTGGGCACTTTTGAGTCGATTTTCTTCAATGGCTCAGTGACCTCTGCTTCAGCGTTCGAGGATTCTTCGGAATTGACAGCTGTTGGATCTTCATCTTCTTGGATCCCAGCTTCGTTCTCCTCGTGGCTAATGATCTCCTTCAACGTACCATCGGCTTCAAGCTCTTCGACCAATCCGGCATGCTCTACAGTTCCTTCACCGAGCTCAACCAGATATTTAGTTTTGGACTTGACAAGTGCAACATGGTGAGTGACCAAAATTCGGGTTCGTCCAACTCCAAGTTCGCCAGTCAAGCCTTTCTCGAAAATGAATCGTCCAACGTGCGCATCGACGGCGCTGAAAATATCATCAAGAACCAATGTGCCGGCACGAGAATATAAGGCGCGGGCAAATGTGACTCGCCATCTCTGGCCGCCACTGAGATTGATACCGTTAGCACCAATCTCGGTCTTCTCACCATCTGCAAGCATCTCTAGATCTTTCTTTAAAGCGCAAACCTCCAAGACTTTATTATAACGATACTCATCATCCGGAAGGCCGAACAGAATGTTGTCCTTGATGCTTGCATTCTCGATCCAAGGAATTTGCGAAACGAAAGCAATGGCTGAGGGAATGATCCAATTGTCCTTGTTTGCCAAATGATCATGTCGATCTCGTGTCAGAGGTGCTCGTGGAACGTTGACTTTTCCTTCCAAGACGTCCACCTCACCAAGAATGGCGGCCAACAGTAAACTCTTTCCAGTACCAGTCTTGCCACTGATTACAGAAAGTTCCTTCTCAGGGAAGGCGAGATTAACGTCTGAAAGAATATATCGCAAATTAGCATCTTCTCCTCCCTCTTCTTCCTCATCAGATGGCCATGCCACAGAAGCACCATCAAACGAAATGCTTGGGGCATCATTGGTATTCTTTGTAACTTCTGGCGCGGCAAGATATTTCTCGATACGCTCAATTGAGATCCACGCATCAATAAGATCGGTAGTGAGTTCTGGAATGACGGAAAGTGTAACCTCAAGACTGCCAAACACTCCAATGGCAGTGAAAGCAACGGATGGAGTCAGCTCGCCATACAGCAAAGCGTAAACAGCAAGAGAAGTTGCCGCCAAGGCAACCGGGCTCATGATCCAACAGCTGCGAGTATTAGTAGGGCCATATCCGGACGAAAAAAGTGCACTTACAAGAGCAGGAAGGTGTCAGAGCTGTGGAAAGGTTAGCGTACATCATAGATTACAAAGACTTTTCACCTACACATAAACGTTCCATTGTTCAGCCAGCTCCCTTGACCGAACCTTGCCGATCTTGGCATGCCAGTTGTTTTCCAAAGCAGAGAATTTTATTTGTCGAATGCCTAAAGATGTTAGCTTCTGTAATGCATTAACGTCAAATTTTCATACCTTGTAGAGCTTCAGTCACAACGCCCATTTTCGCATCTCGGACTTTCATCAGCCTATCCTGTGCATTGGAATAACGCTTGCTAAAGTGAATATTTAGTGGAATAGTGAGAGACATAGCCAGGAAACCCGCAATTAGAGCTTTCCATCCAATGATGTTAAGCAAGAATGCAAAGGACACAATTAACTTGGCCAAACTACCGATAAAGTAATTGTTGAAAGAGGCAAAGTCAGAAACACGTTTGCAATCAACACCAATAAGATTCACAGTCGATTGCTTTCCCTTGGGCTCTGCATCCTCTTCTTCCTCAATCTCTGGCTTGGCCTCAGAGACAGCTTCAAGAGTCGCCTCAGAAATATCTTTGCCATCACTAGGAGCCTTCTTTTTCGATTTCGAGGCTCCCTTGACATCCTTTCGCCTCATGGCTTTTTGGAAAATTTGAGCAGACAAATGTGCTCTGATAGGAATCGCAATCTTAGCCCATGAGACCCAGAAGAGCCAGGATTCAACCCAAGCAGCCCCGATGGTCGCGATGGTCAGACCGACAACCCATATCCACGCCTCGCCGCTCGCTGGTTGTCCTTTGACCCTAAGCTCGAGAATTTTTAGTATTTGATATGTCACAAATTGGGGAGCGAAATTGCCAAAAGCTTGCAATAGTGTCATGAACCATTGCAGGCAAAAGTTTTCTTTGTGACCAAGAAATAGCTCAATCCAAAGCTTCCTTGGGTGCTTTTCCAAAGCCCAGTTGTCGCTGATGTCTTTTGCTCGGGTTTCATGGTCCATCTTGGTCAAATCGGACAATTCCAAACGCTTCTTTTCGCGGGACAAAGCTAATAATGGGGTGACCCAGCCAAACGTGTATTTCGACATGGCTGAGACACTGTACATCCCATCTACAGGATGCCCATCAAGAAACAATTCTGGCCTTCGAGGTAAAGATATACTTGCAACGGCTGTCAGTACCACGAGAGCCAATTGGGCTATCCGCAAGCCCAATTGAGCTGTACTCGACGATTCCTCGGTGCTCTGAAGCAGCCCATCTTGGTAAAGTAGCACAGCGAATAGAACTATCGAAGAAAGAGCGGCCTGAGTTCCGAGATTAAAGCTGTTTACCGAATCTTTGCTGAAAATGACGCTGGCAGTCTGAAAAAGGATGAGAAGCTACAATTTGTCAGCATATCGTTCTTGTCAGCGTAGATCATCACGTGTGCTTACCCATTGTATCGCATTCAACCAATTTTCAATCAACATCCCATTGCTGCCATTGAGAGTCTCAAGGACAGCGAGTGCCAGTGAGGTCGAGAATCCAGCAACTGCGAAGAAAGCTAACAGAGACTTTGGGATTTTCGCCGAAAAAGCTGCTACGGATTTCTCTGTCGCTTTTCCATCCTCGTCCTCATAAACTCCAGATTTTGGTTTCGTGCTCCGTAAGTGGGATAGAATTGAAGGTATGCTGAATGCGAATACTCCAACTGAACCTGCAATACCAGAAGCCAGTGAGTTTGATACACTGTTCGCCATGATTTCTTGGCGCGCGTGGTTTTCACAAGAAGTTCAGATGTCTTGCACCATCAATTGCACAATGGACGAACTCTATATGCTAGATTTCAAATCGCCCGAGTCAGGTAGGAGGATTTGATGAGGACGCCTGTGGATGGTGGCGAGTGGAGGATGATGGCCTGGATGATGGACAGGACAGGAGCACAAGAAGTGACTAACTATATTACCGAGCAAACGGCAAAAGGCTTGATTTGATGCTGTGGATTCTTGTGGTCGCCTTGAGTCACCGGCGACGGAAGTCAAATTAAAACTTCCTGCAGGTGGTGAGGGTGTCTCGACTACTAGTATGAGTACAAAGTAGTGCAGAAGTCGGGATACACAAGCCAAGGTGGTTGGTTGGAGAGAAAGATTGTCGGGAGGGTGGATAATAGGTGGTGGTGGTGGGGCGTGTCCGGGCGGCTTGCGGGCACTCGAACACTAGGCCAAAGAGAGGAGGTGAACGTTGGTGAGATCACCAATCTAGAAGAACGTCCGGGGCGACCTGATAGTGTGGGTATGTAGATATGTATAATTACGACGCAACATCTGCAACAGAGTATGGGGTTGGGGAGGGAAGGGTTGTTTATGAGCGAAAGAGAGTAAGTAGGTGGGAGGAAAGACGAAGTGGTAGAACAAATCCAAGTTAGCAAAACCCCAGTGTTTCGATTTGTGTCTAAGTCAACATAAAAGACAAGAATAAGGTGATACTATGGCCAAGAATGACTAAATGATGAGCCCAGAAGCGAGGCGAGAAGAAAGACTCACAAACCTTACCTTACTTATGGGGTGTTACTCATATTACAAGTAGCGAATGTGATTGTGTGTACCGTAGAATGAGATTCTGTCTGCCTGAATGCTTGCTTGGCGGACGTTTTTTTTTTTGATTTTTAATCCAAACGCCACCTTGCGTTACAATACGATGCTGACATGACCAGGCATGAAAAACACATGGATAAACAGAGACGGGGTTGAGACTCATTGACACGCACCAGGAATTCATTGCTGTGAAGTATATCAAGTCTGAGACCGACACCGACACCGACTCTTTGTTGTGTTGAATGCCACTAAAAGGAACCAAATCTTATCAAAATCGGATTCTTTGGGCGGTGAAGCGATGGAAAGATGTCCCCCGCCGTTGGTGTAACCTTAGCGAGCGGATAACTTGATCGAGATTTCCGATAGAGGGGTTGATAGTCACATGATCCAGTAACACTCAGCATTGAACATAGAATAAGTTACAAAAGCCATCGTATTATAAGACCCAAAGAATTAAATATAACCACGTCCAATCTTAGGAGCAGACTGTTTTTAAATCTGAGTAGACCTTCCTTACTACCCTACTGTCACATGACACAGATCCACTCATGAGATAATTATCTCCAGCTGGCGAATCCTCGGTCCTAGGCCCTTCGAAACTTAGCTGTCTATGAGAACTCGAAGAGTTCAAGTTCTAAACTTCATATATCTCAACTCATATCAATTCACCATGAGTTGGTTGTTTTCTTACTATCCTAAGCCAAAGGCACGTCGATTAGGCATAGTTTAAGGTTGATCAAACCTATTTTCAGCCAGCCACAGCTGAAAACTTGTGCGTTGATGTATCTCCACATGATGATGAAGACATTCCAGTTACCTCGATAAGCTACTCAATTATCCTCAAACTGAAGCCTTGTTTACCTTTCAATCTACTTGGTCGTGTTCTATTCTGTGTACCTATTATTGTGCTTATGGTCTCTCTTTGTGATTCGAGGCTCTCCATTCCTCAGTTCTTTTCCTTATACTGCTGCCACCCACACAGAGCTCAAGTGAGCCAGCCACTATTGCAAGTCTCTCGGCATTTCCATGCACGTTCATCCCATCAGCGAATTGATTTCCCCCAAAAAATTAATGCTCACTCTTCATGCGTTGTCACCTGCTGTCACTTTGATGTTACCTGCAGATGGTGGCTTGAATTACGAGCTGAACAGCTGCTTTTTGTTGGAAGTCATGCTTAAGCGACCCCAGATCAGCCCTACCATCTCTTGACACTGACATATACCATCCAAAAGAGGCTGCGACACTCTTTAGCACTATCGATAACGTGGCTCTGGCTTGCATGACATTGTTTCTGACAGCCAGTGAGGTGGTGGTCAGCAAGTTTGGGGATTCTGCTGAAAGTTCGAGGTTTCCCGCTGTTTATAGTGAGTTATATTCTCTTCAAGATCAAGGTACATCCTTTCTTGATTCTTGCCTAGACAGCATTCTAGTCGCGGTGGACTCAAATTCTTGAGTTTCATGCGATACTTGTATCCAAGATGCGTTTCAAGGTGGTCTTCTTGTGGCTAGCCATTTATATCCAGCTATCGTCACAGTGGCCAAACGAGTTTCTTACCAGTACGCCCAATACCAAACCATCGAAATCGGAATCACCACCACATGGAAATCCACACGAGAAGCCAGATTCTTCAAGCTCCGCAAAATTATCCACCAAGTCGTCGAGCAGCGGCCCAGGTACATCAAGCTCATCATTCGCTAACCATGTTTCTGAACCTACAACTCCTTGCGAATCAACGTCAACAACAATAATATCCAAGCCGCCTCCGACGACATCCTTGAGCAAATCAACACACGTGATAACTCCTTCTACGACGCCATGCGAGGAGACCTTATCGTCATCCATCTCTTCGTCTAAATCCAGCACCAGCTTGAGCAGTTCGTCTAAATTGTCTTCCACAACGCATTTCACTATAAAGACTGAGACAATACATACAACGGTGACGACGCCTTGTGATGAAACATCTATCTCAAAGTCTAGTTCATCTTCAACTACGAGTCTGACGAAATATCATCCACCTCCATCATCATCAACCAGCTATTCCAAGACCTACCCTCCTCCTTCCTCCTCTTCCTCAGTATCCTACACAAAATCATATCCTCCAACTTCATCTCACTCCTCCTCCTCCTCCAATTACCAATCTCCACCACCATCATCATCAACAAGCAGTTCAAAATCGTACCCGCCACCATCAAGTACATCCACAAGCCTGACGCAACCACCTCCGCCATCAACATCTACATCTACAACGGCATATTGTTCCCCAACTTCCATCACGGTATTCAAAACGATTTACATCACATCCCAAATCACCACAACTCAATCAATACTGCGTACAACAGCATATCCATACACCATCACCGCACTCCCGAGTGCATGCACGTCCGCAACACAATTCATCACCGAGTTCCACACAGTGACATTCACAAAGACCCTGACGCAACCACCGTCCACAACAACCTATACCCCACCACCGTCATATGTGTGTGGAGCTGGTACGACTCATGTCACAAACTTCAACTATGGCAACTTCACCACAACTATCGAATGCACCAAGAAACCAGGCACTTCCTCACGATCCAGGATCTGCCCCAGCTTTTGTCCATATAGCTCTTGCTCCTCGGCTACTGTCACTCTTCCTCCAGTCACAGTACCAACCACGATTATCGTGACAAAATCAGGAGTTTGCACATCGTCAAGCTGTCCAAGCTTGACTCCAACATCCTGTAGTGCCACAACCTCAATCTATCCCACAACATGCCCAACAGCCACCCCCAGTTTCTGCAACCCACTCACCGTCACTCTAACAACAACCACAAGCAAGAGCTGCTCGTCGTCCACCTGCGCTCCGACAACCACAGCGACCGTGTACGCGTCGTCTTGCTCACCCTCGTCGTCCCAAACTAGCTGCAGTGCCATCACGACAAGCTACGCGTCAACTTGCCCACCTACATCAACAGTGACTTCAACTATACTTTACAATTACTGCAGTTCTGCCACGACGACGATTTATTCTTCGACCGTAACAACGTCCACGCTTTCGGGGGCCACGACTGTTTATGCATCCACGTGTACTCCAATCCCGACATCTGGTAGTGTGACGACAGTTTACGCATCAAGCTGCCCCTCGCATTCCACATCTGGAAGTGTTACCACAGTCTACGCATCTTCGTGCCCCTCTGTTTCAACGGCAACAAGCTGCTCGGGAGCATCGACAGTGTATGCATCTTCTTGTTCTTCCGTTTCATCAACAACGAGTTGTTCCGGCCTTACAACGATTTACGCATCTTCCTGCTCCGCTAGCACAAAAGCAACCAGCTGCCCAGCACAAACGACAATCTACGCCTCTTCCTGCTCCAGCTCATCAACCTCCAGCACAAGCAGCAATCCTAGCGCCTCCACCTGTCCACCACCCATCACCCTTCCCCCTTCCTCAACCACAGTAACCATCACCATCTCAACCTCCCAAACCTCATTCACGCAACAGTCGCAGACTTCCACACCCACAACCTGTCCCCCACAACCCTGCAGAAGAGAGCGCTCTTACCTGATTCTATTCATTATCTTCCTGATCCTGTTCATCATCTTCTTCCTCTTGTTTGTGGGTACGCTGTTTTGGCATTGGAGGTTTAGAGCGAAGAATCGATGTGCGGCGTGTGGAATGGTGGCCGGAGAGTGTGTTTGTGTGGGTGGACCGACGATGGGCGCGCCTGGTGGTGCAGCAGGAGGTGGGGGAGGTGGTGGGGGCGGTGGTGGAGGCGGGGCAGGAGGATATTAGTTTAAAGAGTTAAGGAGATAGGGTAGCAGGAGAGTAGGACGATAGCGGGATAGAGATTGGGAAACGACTGTGGAAGGAGGTCTATTGACGAATCTCCGATGCACTTCCGTGGCGGGGAAGCGAGAAGTGAGCGATTGAGCCCCCGAGTCTTTTCTGACATCTTCGAGATTGTGATTTTGGTCGCCTCTGGGTATTCACTGGAATGACGCGGAATGACTAATGATAATGGGATATATGCTTAAGGAAGGGAAGGAGTTGGGAGTTCTAGATACCATTCATCATAGCGAAAGGAATTCGAATTTTGGAATTTGGTTTGCAACAGGACAGTAAGTAGGTTGAGCAGTTAATGTAATGAGATCGAGATTTTGATTGAACTTTGTTGGATGTTGTTAGATATTAGTTAAGAATTGAGGATTTAACAATGCATACACCGTCCCCCCGCCTGATTAAATTTAACAGCCGACAAAACCCCTTTTCCAAACATCCATCCCCAAGTCGTCCTTTAAGAGCGCCAAAAACAATTCACATACTCCAGGTGAGGGTCGAACTCACGACTTTCGCATTCCCAGTAGGTCATATCAACTCGAGGTGTTTTAAACCCTGGTGAGGATATAAGAGCGACACGCTAACCACTCTGTTCGACGATTCGTTAGTTTATGTTTTCGAGGAACGATACAGCAGAAATGAGAGGTAGGAGCCACGTACGCGTCACTGAAGTTGTTTTGTAGTCGTTGTTGATGGTGTTTGAGGGAGGTGGTGGGTTTATATTGGAGGGAGGATGTGATCACGTGATATGGAATGGGGACAGGACGAGAAGGTCATTTGAATTCAAAGCCCCCTCATCATCTCAATGTTAGGCAGGATCTCTTATTGCGTTTAGACAAGCTTAATAATTCATTGTTTTTTTTTTCGGTTCCTATTCTTTATCATCATCACTTTCATCAAAGTTACAAGTCTCGGACACAGGCCGATTCGCCTCTCACTAAACTCTCACACCCCAGATCCGGCTCACCTCGCAAAGCACAAGCATACACACAATGATTCTCTGTCTTATCACTCGGTAGATATACTATTACCAAGGATGGGGCCGGGCTAGAATGATTGATGTTGGAAGGCACTTGGGTGAAGTAATCAACATCGCGCAATGAAAGTAAACATACTTGTTTGACAAGCAGGCTCATAACCCCAGTCGATAATTGGCATACCTTTTTTATCATCCACGCCAGCAAAGTAAAGCTACCCTCCCAAGTCACGCAGTCATCAATACCGCTCCATAATCCAGACCTTCCTTTCCCCCACCGACATAGTTGCATATAACTTCTTCTCCGCCTCCTTAATCCCCAAATACCTATCCACCACCTCCCCACCAAGGACCTCCCTAAACACCTCATCTTGGTCCAAACACTTCAATGCCTCCGTCAAATCCTTGGGCAACATCTCCTTCACCCCCAACTCCTCCCTTTCTACTACAGTCAACAATCCCGGATCCTTCAAACAATCACCCAGTTTTAGCTTCTCCGCATCCCTCACACCCCTCGTACCAGCGCCCAGCAGCGCCGCAAGCGCCAGATAAACATTCGCCAACCCATCCATAACCTTGATCTCAAAATGTGACCCCTCGATCTTCCGCAGCGCCGTCTCCTTATTCTGCGTTCCCCACGAAACCCATCGTCCACCAGCCCAGCACCCATCAGCCATGCGATCATAACTCGTGGGATTCGAGTACGTGAACGCGATGATAGCTCTCAAGTGCTTCAATATCCCCGCGTAAAAAGCCTCGTATACATCTTTCTCGTCTCCACCGGGCGAACAGATCGAGAGATGCACATGGCTTGCCGTGCCGGCCATCATGGAGAAGGGCTTTGGATGCAGCGTGGCACGCATGCCGTGCTTAGCTACGACGGAGGTGATAATCTCGCGTGTATGTAGCAAGGTGTCGGCGGCAATGAGGGGCGAGTAGGGAGGGAGGATGAACTCGTGCTGGCCCGAGCTACTCTCTGGGTGTATCATTTCGAGGTGGATAGAAGCTTTCTCAAGAGCGTCGTAGATCTCACTTAAGATGTCGAGGATCACCGGGTCATGGAGAGCGCGGGCGGCTGACCAAGAGTGCCCATCCGAGCTGGCGAGCGTGTCGAGGTGCCCGATTGGGGTACGGGACATGAAGACGATTTCAATTTCGTAGCCGACGAGGAAGTCGAGGTTCTGTGCAGTGGCCGTCTGGAGCACACGTTGGAGCGTTGCGCGTGGGCACATAGCCACGGGTGTCCCATCGTGGTTATGGAATGTGCCATACACGGAAGCGTAGCCTTCGGTTGGGCCAAGTCGGAGAGAGCTGAAGTCGGCGATGAGGTGGAAATCGCCTGCTATGGAGACGTTGGGGATTATGGTGTCATTTTGGATGAGGCCGAGGCCGGCTTCTGTGACGCTGGCTTTCAAGGGGCCGGATTTGAGGAGTGTAAGGACGCGGGGGATGGGGATGATTCTGGTTCGGGGGGTGGATGTATGGTCTAGCCAGTTTAAGCGAAGGAATTTGGTTGTAGGATACTGAGAGAGGAAGTTGGTCATCGTTGAGAGATCTGAAGATTTAGGTAACAAGAGCTTAGCAGTGTAAGGGACTGAAAATGGCTTGAGTTTGAGATCCAGGTCGTAGAGAATGTTGGATGTGTTGAAGAAAATATCTTGTACGGCGTTGATGGCTTGAGATACTGACATGACGCCATCATTGACATACTCGGAAAAAACCTAGTCGCAGTCAGCAGGCATCAAAAACTCCCCTCTAGCTTTTAGCATACCTTCTCAAAAGCCTCCCTGACTTGAATGATGGCAAGCAGATATGTCTCTGGGAACCAGTGACCATCTGTGCTCCACAATAGCTTTTCTGTAGGACAAAGTTCAAGAATCTCCCGGACAACATTCTCTTGTCCGTTTTTGCTGATGAATGGGAATACCTCACCGATGTCTGCATACACATTCTCATATACACTTGCTAAATATCCAGCCTCCTTCGTCCAGGGATAACTGGCATGCAAGAGGACAATTGGTACAGTTGGGAATTTGCGGATGAAAGCTTGTAGGTGAGAAGGCGATGACTTAGTCAGTGTGATATCGTTGTCTCCGAGACCCACATGGAACTGAATCTATTTGAATGTTAGCATCGGTACAAATAAAAGCCGCGAACGTGATTGAGATTCATACCGGCTTTTTAGGAGAAGAACTCTTTGCAATGATGGTTGCTGCCCTGTTGACTAAGTATGCGTTCAACGGCAAACCATCGAGTCTCTTGAAGCTACGAATATCATCCGTTTTCAACTGCTCGATATAATCTAAAAACGAGTCCTCCACCTCCCTCGACGAAAGCACAGGCGGGATATCGAGTCCCGTCCTATAGCAAATAACAGATTTGAACCCCACAATATCATCATTTTTAATTGCATCAGTCATCACAAGATCGAACGCCTCCTTCAAACTCCCAAATATTTCGTCCGATGGCAATTCAGGCGTGCGATACAGCTGATTGATAATCTCCTCCGCGACCTTCTCAATCCTCACAATTCGCTTACACTCACTCCTACACAACTTATCATGCCAAGTGTAGTCATACACCTCGTCCATCCCATCCAATCCATCATCAACGAGAACTGTCTCGATCTGCTCGAAGCACCGCTTTTCCCATGCGTGATGCGGCTTGGCTTGCTGGGTGTCGATGGCTTTTAGGACGTCGTCCCAGGTTGGTGGACAATTCAGGATGGTGGAAAGTTGCTTGACGGCTCGGATATGTGAAAGCGTTGAGGGTGTATGGCGCATGGCATTGCCTTGAGCTTCAGTCGTGATGGCCAGGAGGGGGTATTTACCCCGCGCTGAGGGGATGAGGAGGGGGTGTGCATGGTTGTCAATGATAGGGCATGTTCTGATTGCTTCGATGAGGGGTGTGAGATCCTCCATTGTGAATTGAGACCCTCGGGATCTTGGAATGCTTGGGATGAGAATGAAAGACTTGCGTGAAACTATTGCTGAAAAGATGCAAGCTTGAGAAGTCCCCAAGTACAAAGTGGGGAGCAGTACACTCAGTACACTTTTGCTGCCTCGCTTTTTTTTTATGGACGTGATCAGGAGCTTGAGATCTGCTGTGTCACCCCACAAGCTTTGAGGAGGAAATCGGAAGTAGGTACTGATGAGATATCACGATATGTACTCAGTTATCGCAGATCCTAAAGTAGTGGTCAGAAATTAGTATCGCTGACATAAACCTGCATGCCGCTTGCATACCTCAGATAGCTTCGGCTCATTCTGAGGGCACCTGTTGTGGACTTATTAAGGTGACCTTTTGGATGCATAGAGGGCTTCAACATTGTTATCCGGTTGAGAGACAATTTTGTGTTGGGCGGAGTTTCCTCCGAGACAATAGGTAGGCGGGGTAGATTTATGTGTCACGTGAAAACGAGCATCTTGGTGGTAAAGGAGGAGGTACATTATTTATACTTTCGATGCTGACTAGTAAAAATGAATGACTCTGTATGCGTTCGGCATGTGAAATTCTTTTAGGGTTAAGGTATTAAGCGGCTACAGGTATTGTAAAATAGCTTGAAATATTCATTAAAGTTAAGCGATGGCGGAAAATGATCAAGTGATTTGAGCAAACTTTGAACAGTAAGTACTTACTGTAGATAAAGGGAAGAGACCATATTATGTGTTGCCCTTTCTGACAGTAAACATAATTCATTGATTATCTCGTCACAGTACGTGGATTCACAGGCACTGGGAGAAATAACTTCGAAATTTTGTGTGCTGACACGCAAAATGGTGGATCGTGTCTCGTCCTGATCACTATTACGCTCTATTACTGGGGGTCTATAATTAAACCCTCGAATGAATATCTCGCGATAGCTTTTTAAAGTTTTCTTGTAAGGCTTATCCAAAAGTAATGCTCCTTGCATATCCCTTCAGTCACTGCATGAATGCCAAGTTATTTCCCAGAGCCAACCCTGAGTCCTCGATAGACAGAACAAGCACTTGAAATACATTTCCAGATAATAATTTAATCCGATGATAGAAACAAATTCTGTAGCAATCCATCCTCCTGCAGCACTGCCAAGAAAGAACCCAGATGAGCCTTCAATCTAGCGTTCTCTGCCGTTGTCTCACTTAGAATTTGGGAGTTAACTTCGCCCTCACATTCTAGCTTCTCAACTTGTTCTTTCAACTCCTCTTTAGTACAAAGGAGCTCTTGCTCGGTATTCCAACTGAGTTGCCTAGCTTGTTCCAGTGTTTCGTTGCTATCCCTCAGACGTTGCGACTCTTCTCCTAGCGATCCTGTCAGTTGGATATCACGTACTTTTGTGTATAATATTCGGTTATTACTATTTTCTTCTTAATCTTACTATGTTCTATATTTTATATACTATTATATAAGATTAAGCTCTATAAACGCTAATCTAGGTATGTATATAGGGCTTGCTACTACTATAGAAGCTCTTTAGACTCTTTAATCCTACTTATTTTACCTACTGCTCCCTTACGTGAGTCACCCCCTATCATCCCTCAGATCCCACCCTGACCTTCATTGCATCGTCCACTACTTTCTGGATTTCATCGTCTTTTGACTTCTTGCTAGTTCTCAAGCTGAGGTTGATGAATCTCACGTCACTGACTTCCCCCTCTGGCTTCTTGTACTCGTTCTTAAGCTTCCTTCCTTTTCTCAAGTATTTCTCCAACACTTTTCTTTCTTGCTCGAGTCCCTGGATGGCTACTTCCTCGTCTACTTTAAGACTGTCTAGCAGCATATCCTTATCTTTCAATTCCTGCTGAAGAACTTTGATCCAAGTTTCGAGTCTACCGCAGTTCTTTTCTGCTTCGGCTTTGCTTTGCCAACACCAGCCTCTGCATCACAAAGAGCATTTTGAAGACTACTCATCTCTAGAGTCAACTTGTTGACTTTATCTTGCAAAGTGTTAGAATTTTACGATGCTGCAGCAATCGCTCGAACCGATGCTCCTTCATTCTCTCTGATTGTCTTGTTCCTTTCTGCAATGGTTTGACTCTGAGCGGCCACTTCTATCTTGTAGTTTCGAATGTCGCTTTGGAGTTTCTTTCCTATGGGAATAGCTATCAGCATCTTCGAGTTCACATCCTCAAAATATTTCCTCCAATACCGACTGCGTGGATCGGAGCAGAATTTTTGTCTTCGAATACGAGCTTGATAGCCAGTTCTAATAGGAGCTCTTAATTTTTGTGCCATGGGAATTTGTTCGATGTTGTTTCCCATTTGTCGTCGTAGAGCAAACGTGATGTAGCAGAGTTTTAGCGAGTTCGAAACCTGGCTTTGTGTGGTAGCGAATTTCGTATTGCTGCAGAGAGATAATCAAGTTGTCGAAAGTGTCTGGGGGTCTTTGAAAACAATTTTTGGGCTACTCGCAATTTCTATAGCTTTTTGAGGGACGTTTGGGGAGAACCTGCAAGTCGCAGTCAATTCAGAAGTGCAGTTTGACATCATCGCTTTCACACAATGAATTCTACATCAAGTTGAAAGCGGAGCAAGTTGCTGGGGAAACCATAGGGATCATTCGATCATTCCATCTCCTGAATAGATACATATTGAACCTACTACTTGTCAGCTCCAAAATCAGGGGTTTGAATTAGCTAAGCGTTATGCTTAAGGTTAGCTAATCCCCTCCTCCTATCTACAAATGCAACCATATTTCACAATGTGAGTCGCAAAATTGCTAATCAAGTAGAATAATCTAACTTTTCATTGTGATTTTGATGCACCTATCCAAGAAAGCCTGCATACAAAGATTTTGTCCAGTTTCTAATATATTTTATTTTTGTATTATTTTCGAACATCAAAGATGTTGAAAGCTTTTCAGACTGTACAACAAGCAGCTCTTTCTATGCTTGTCTCGATATCCATAGTTCAAGCATTTCCCCATAATACTTTCAATGAGTATTTACAACTAGAATCAGGCCAACAAACGCGAAGTATCGAAGCAGTTAATGTCACACAACATAAGCGGGCTAATGAGAGCAAGGAAAGATGATGTAAGTTGAGCATTTATGGAACGAAGTGATGAGCTTGCTGAGAGTACTAGTATAGAGTTTCCTACTCTATATCGAGTATAATGAGCCTCCTTGTGTCCTGTGTAACAAAATCCTAATACATAGGGTAAAGAAACCAGAGTGCGGGTCAAGTATGCCGATACTAGTGGCCATTACTTTTTTATGATTGTTCTTCCCTCGGAACCTCCACATCCCCAACTCTGTTCAATTTCAATTCCTTACTTCAGCCCCATAAAACACGCTTCCAAGAGTGTACTTCTGTTCTCAATTGAAACCAGATGCTTTGTCTGATTTCTTTCACCAGTTCTAACATGATATTGAAACTGGCTATTTTCAATTCTCACAATTTGAATACTTCGCTTGCAGGGTTCGGTCAACCTCTAAGCATTGGACTTTGCCACTGAAATATTGTGCCATCTTCGCTTCCTTGCCGCTCATGATAATAATAACAACCTATGGGCAATCGCCATCAAAATCACACTGCATTTGTCTATTCTCGCTAATTCTCGCTACCGAGTGACATCACATGACAGGTCGACCTGCCCGGGCCATTTCAAGCGAGTAGGTGAGAAATCACGCAGTAGGGACTTTAAGGAGGAGAAAGATCTTTGTTCGAAGTGGAATACGAGAAGCTTTATATTCAATACTCATTCCAACCATTGCATATTGAGTAGTTATTCCTAATCATCAGGTCTTTCAAGGCCAGTAGTTGGCGTCTTCAAATGTTCATGAAGCAAATCTAAGATACTTATATTAGAATGCTTACTATTTTCTTCGCACCACATGCAAATCACTCATCATAAGTTCACATTCAAGTATGCTATGTTTTATGAATCCCATTGTAGCTCAAACATAGGTACCCTTCTCCAAAACCTCCTCGCATGATAATCTTCCTACAACAAACGTTGCTTCATCCTTCTCATTCTCGCCGTGGTAAAATTATGCTGAATAAGCTCGTCGTAGTCCTCGTCGTCATTCTCGTCATTCTCGTCCTCCTCTTCCAAACTTGGTTTGACTTCTTGTGACTTGACAATAAGCACACTAGCAGCTACACGCCACATCCAGGTGTGCCAAGTGCATGTAATCTAAGTCCAATAAGCCACTATTAAAACCCAAGAAGTAAATGAAAATTACTCACGAGAGTCTGTTTTTCGCCTAAATAGATAAAAACCAGGTACAAGATAGGTAGAGTTTTCCCCAGACAGGGATAGCATATCACTATCATGCTGCTCTTTCGAGAACATGTCACTGCGATGTGTTACTGTTGCTAACCACTGATGGTAGTAGCAGGTCGCTCGGGGCTCGTTCTATAGAGTGCTTGTATCAAACTGGCCAGGAGAGACTCTCCTCATTTTCCGCTTGTAATCGAAGTCTGCAGGTTGTAAAATGTATTTGGTTGCCACATGGTGTGCAATCCAACACTCGGTAGGACTCAGTCACGACATCTGGCATCCGGCATTTCGGTCCACGGCGAATTGTAACGACTCTCGTGAGGTAGGTATTGACTTCGATGGTGTATATCTACAATATGAGGTTCAAGTTTCCCTCTCGCAGCCTAACCCGCACAACCTGACAGATTTGCATTGGGACGACTTCTACCGAAGTCTCGTGTTTGTATCGAAATTGAGTTCGGCATTTTTATCTTCAGAGGAGACGGGTAGGTGATGATCTAGTGACTGCTACTGGTGGCTATTACATATCCAAATCAGCGTCTATCAACCTCCCATATAACGCAGCTGTTGAAGACACATACCTCGCTTAACTTTACATAGCTAATACAGCTCAGACGTCGCAGCATTGCGTGTCTTCCTTTTTCTCGCTCTTTAGTACCTCAAAGGACTGAATGAAAGACGTACTGCAGATGACGAGATGTTGAATGCCATAGTCTCCTGTCTCAGAGACGGATCCTGTTCGACCTGATACAGAGTCTTAGAATCATTGGGCGTATGGGTTGCTTCTGTCTCCATTGGTGCCTCGTTGGTCCCCAACGCCTATTTGGTTGTGGTATTGAGAAATTGCTTGAGTCCTGCTTGCTGGTGACGTGCTATCGAATACGACACGCGACACCCAGAGACTTTTATCCATTCCTTGCTGAGCATGACTCTCACTTCCAATTGCAATCTCTCGATCGTCCACCGAGACACCAATACGACGGCACGCTATGTATACTCAGCTGGGAATTCACCAGCGACAAGCATCAATCTAAGATTTTCGTCCCGGCAACATACTCCACTCCAAGCAAATGAAAACAAGTGATGTTTTGCTTTACGCTAGAAGTCCAGTCTAGTCTCGCCTAATCGTCGCTAACCCAAGTTTGCTCAGTCGCGTGAATACAGCTATTTAATTCGTTCAAATTGTTTTGTTTCTCCAGACCACAGACTGAAAGAGAATTAACTGAAATTTCACATGTTGTGAGACTGTGTCTCGTCCCCTTGTTCAAGGATTGGAGGATTCAACGTCTATCGGCGAAATATTGACATCGAGACGGGTCGAGACGAGTCTAGCATTCACGCCTGAATTCAGAATTTCAAGATCTGGCTTCCGGCCTTCCAAGGCATCGTGAAGCTCGATGCCATGATGCGGGATTCCAATACCGCTGTTGCTGCTGGCGTACGCGTGCACATCCATCCATTTATCTCCAAGTCGAGCAAAGCAAAGGTCTTCGTATTCCGGAAATTCCATCCACCTCGCACAAAGCGCCATAGATCTCCAAGCCATCATATGGCAAATGATCGCAATGAATGTGAGTGAAGTGGCCTAACGCATATCATTCTCGACAACGTCCAGCTAGCCGCTCGTGAAGAAGAGCATAGGTACATGTCGTCTCGTCGATTACTGCTATCGCGCGCGAAAAACTGAAACCGTGTTATCACACCACAGACATGTATCTTAGCTTGTACAGGAAGGAAATCCGTGATTCTTTACCGGGGCTATCATCTTGGCCTTCTCGTCTCTTCTCGATCCATGGCGTGGCAGGTTTTCATCACGGAGCAAGCAAGCAAAGGGTCACTGCTCCATATGCTCCATGCTCTGGTTTGATCAAAGCTCACTCATTAAGAGGATACGACTGCGTTGCGTTGTGTTGTGGTGCGTTCGGTAGACTCTGAGGTACTGGAGTGGACGGGTTGCTTTAATTGAGGGATACTCAATTGGCGAGAGGAGCCAAGAGACATGGAATTCGATGATGAGGATGTTGATTAGATTATTGCTAGCAGTTTAAAGTGTAGCTGAGTTAACGTAGTTGAATGTTGGGCCTCGGAGCTGCTTGGTGTGGGAAATTTGTTATTGTTGTTGTTGGTGATAGGAGGTGTTTTGTTGTTGGTAGGTATGTAATATGATATGTTGTAAGCTGAACAATGAAGTTAAACGGTAAAGCTGAGCCGTAAACCCGAGCTCTTCGTTAAACTGTGAAGTGTTGAAGTGAATATATCTATCTATCCCCACATACCCCCAAATTTACACCCACGAAACCAAAACCACCAGATCAACATCACCAAATCAACTCAGGTGAAAGTTAAAGTTGAAGTCGAAACAAAAATATCACCGTTCCCCCTTTCTCCCACCCTCTCCGAACCCAGGCCCTACCAGACCTAAATATACCCCCCCCCCCCCCCTTCTCGCTAAAGACCAACCAGCCAAGGCAGTGCAGACAACAAGGTTTCTCTAGCGGTGATGTTTACATGATGATGTCTTTGCTGCAATCAGTACTGGTACGGGAGGGGAGGGCGATCCAACGGCAACGCGAGGGACGGGAGGAGAGTGCGTGGTTTTGTTTGTGTTTGTGAGGTTTGCTGTGGGTGTAATGAGGTAAAATAGGTAGGTTGGTTAGGTAGGCAAAAGACTAGACGAGACCAGTTTTACCTTACATTTCGAGATCTGTCGCGGCGTGCTCAAACACCATCTTACGTGCCCGTGTGCTCAACATGTTTATTGAGATCAAGCTTGGTAGTTTCCTCAATCACTCGAATAAGGGCATGTTAAGCTAAACACCCACACTGAAGACTGGGTAGGCAAGTAAGGTAAGCAATCAGTGATAGTAAAGCAAGTAAACTCAAGCAACGTCAGTCCTCCAAGAACGAGCAACAGAACCGAGGAGCAAAGTAGGGTCCCAAGAAAAAAAGAAACTTCATCGAATTCGTCAAGGCAATCTATCTATCGTTCCCATTGCAAACCCATACCATACCATGCCATACCAGCGCCCAGATATGTCTGTCTCTCCTCACGCGATTAAGGAAAACCACCCTCGCACTCGCAACCGCAACTACGACCGCAACCACAACCAGCATTATTCGCCATCTTGCCTGTCATTCTCGCGCCAGCAGACTCCTATCCCCTCAACACCAATACCCCACCTCGGCCCCTCAACACAACGCAACTCCCCATTCACTTCTTAGCCGGCGCAGCAGCAGCAGGGGTGTCCCAAACAACACCAGGCCAGCACTTCTCCTTGCTCCAGAGCTTCTGGTCGTGGGTCTCTGCGTGGACTTCGAGTTGCTTGAGGTTGGTGTTGACGATTTCCTTGCGGCAGTTTGCGCACTGTTTTTGGACGTGTTAGCTTGTGTTGCTTGCTTCCTTCATGATACGCATTGTAGAGCGCAAACTCGACTTTTCTTGTAGAGTTTGGCCATGATCTTTCCACCTCCATGGATCCCTATAGTCCTCTGCTCCTCGTTTGGATGCCCGTTTGTGGCCCATTGCAGACACCAACCCCAAGACATCGCATCCCCTCTCTACCCCTCCATATGCATATCCCTTCCCCTCCCCCTCCACATCCCACCACATCAAACACCCCACACCCCACACGAAAAACCCAAACCACAAATTAAAATCAGACCAAAGAAAAGAAAGGAACGTACCAAACTTGTAGGCTTAGGAGCCTTAACGGGCAATCCATTCGCCTTGACAGGAGCTCTCGTACCAGCTGCTTCAGCCTTGCGATGTTCGCGCTGGATCTATTTTTTTTTTCGCGGATGTCAGCATTTTCCTCTTGTATATTCTCTCCTCTATTTTTCTCCCTCTCTATCTCTCCTCTGTCCCTCCCTCCCTCTTTCCATTTCCTCCCTCAATGTGCTTCCACTATTCGCTTTCAAAGCCTGGAGTCCGAACGCGCAAAAGCTCAAATCCCAAAAGCCTAAAGCCCTTAAGCCCGTAGCTCTAAAGTCTTTCCCTATTGTACAGTAGAAGCAGCGCTCGCAGATTCGCAGATCCGCAGATCCTCAGACCCAAAGACCAGAGGCAGAAGAAGCGCAAGGACTTCACGCTCTCCCAAGCTCTTCCTACCAATCTGCCAAATACCGCAGACTTCCGCTCTTCTTCTCCTCTCCTCTGCCCTCCACTTCATCCCCTCCGCTTCCTTTGCTCCCCTCGCCTCTCCCCTCTCTGCTTCTCGCCTCTCCCCTCTGCCATCCACTCGACCAACCAACCTGCCAGCCAACCAACCTGCCCCTCACCCTCACTCTCACTCTCCCACCACACACCCACACACACACGACCCAAACGACCCAAACGAAAAAGAGTGTGAAAGAACAAGAACAAGAACAAAAACAAAAACAAACCTTCATCTTCTTAGAAACAGGCATGATTGCGGAGGAGTTATTGTAATTTTCTTCGTTCACTTAGTTTTTTTTTTTTAGAGAGAGTTGCGTTGTGTTGCGTGGTAGGAATTTCCGACAAAGTGCAGGTGGGTTGTGTTTTATATGTTGTTGTTGTTCTTGTTGTTTGGATTTAGACGTGGTGGTAGTCGAACGAACGAAACAAAGAAACTGCTGATAAAGTATTGCAGGAAAGAAGAACCTTAAAATAAATTTTAGCCTCGCCTGGTGGGTGGGTTGGATTTTCAGATTATGGTCTGGATTGAATGGAGAAGTGGGGTTGGTTGGGTTGGTTGGTTGGGTGGGTGGGTAGGGTCGAGGTCCAGTGACTAAAGGACCCAACTTCACAGCCTTACCTTACCTACTTTGTGCAATATGTCCCTCCATATGTATCACAAAGTAAACATCCCAAGTGGAAGATCACAATCGAAATACTACTCAACCAAGAAACAATTTGGGACCATTAAACAATTGCATTTATCCCTCGCACCAAGCTGATTGCTGGACCCATTTCGAACATCCCATACCCTATCCCCTTGTCTCCCCCTCCTCTCTCTTCAGCAACATCATCGCTAGCAATATAATTACACATGCAGATATCCTCGCCAGCTCGCAAGATAGTCCTGCCTCCCAATGGTTACCCACCTCCCACCCGCCCGATCCCAAGCAAATGATCCTCAAAAACGCCATGAACTACCAAACAGAACAAACTCCTGTTGGTTGCGCACAGGGAGATGGGAACATCAAAAAAACGCCAAATACAAAACCACAAAGCTCGCCGCCAGCACCCCTCGACACGACCTCTGGGTAAAGCTCGCGGTGTGTCCAACGGGCTCTGCCATTACTGATCCCTCGCTGTATTTATTTTTTGAGACATGTCTCTTTTTTCATGGTAAGCTTGGGTCGCCATATGCTGCCCACTGAAGTGCACCCGATTTCTCTACATGCACCAGGCACCCTGTGCCACATTTACGGTGATAAATATGAATATGTTCTGTCGTCAGACTTTCAAAGAAGTCATTATACGCTTTGAGGGAAGTTTCCGGCGGGTGGAGGACTGTTGATCATGCTGTTGCGCTTGTTTCGACTCTTCTTCATCTGGCTCTTCAGCGCACTGGAATCCAGAGGCTTCAAGAGTTCGAAGCTGCAAAGAAGTTCCGTCGAGACACTCATGACCGCGCCGTAATTATCGAATTCACCGCAATAGTTGGGTGCTGAGAAAACTGTAACCAAAATTCGATCCTCGAAAAACTCGTAACCGTCCTCCACCACCATATGTGCTCGACAGACCAAGTCGAAATCGTGCCGTGCCAAAAACTCATTGATAACTTTCTTTCCGAAGGAATAACTGACACCACGTTCGCTGCTCTCCCAATCCTTCTCCTGATCAGCCGGGTCGGACCATAATAGGTCATTCAGCAGGCCAAAGTCGGGTACATCCGTGGGTCGTGCAATATTTCTGATATCGTCCATGTGGCTAAGAGCAGGAGAAAGTCCACCATGTACACAGAAGATCTTGCCTGCAACAATGGCAGCGATTGGAAGCTGCAGAAGTTAGATATGCCAAATGAGGAACAGGGAAGCTACTTACGCAGTTGAAAGTATCAACAAATGTCTTCCACACTTTGACGTTGCACCTTCTCTTGCACTCATCGTAGAAACCGTAAACTCTAGTAACATTGGCGCATTCGTGATTGCCTCTAAGGAGGAAGAAATTCTCTGGGTACTTGATCTTGTAACACATCAGCAGCAGGATAGTTTCCAGTGAGTGCTTTCCTCTGTCAACGTAGTCGCCAAGGAAGAGGAAATTCGAGCTTGGCGGGAAACCACACATCTCGAACATGCGGATCAAATCAGAGTATTGGCCGTGAATATCGCCGACGATCTTCACTGGCGCTTCCAGTTCGATCAAAGGTGGCTGCTGGAGGAAGATTTCTCTTACACGCGAGCAAATGGCGGTGATCTCTGCATTGCGCAGCACCACGCCTTTCGTGCTCTTTCCAGCATATCCCGCATCGAGCAGTCTCTTTATATAATCATCGACATCCGTGTCCTTCAATTCTCCCATGGCCATTCCTGGAGATCCAATAATTGCCTCGACATCTGGCGATGTCAAGTACGCATCTGATTGTATAGGATTGATCGTGTTTGCTCTTTTAACCAAGATGGACTGTCCTGCACGCTGGAGATGGGCATGTGGGTTCGTGGTGCCCGATGGAGGTTGATCAGATACTTGATCAACCTCACCACTTCGTTGCGCCGCATCGACATCATGATGACCCTGGATAATGGAAGCGGACTGGATGGGAGATGGTGGAGGCTTTGCATCGTCGAGGGGAGAGGCCAATTCATCTCCGGATTCTGCGGCTGGCGATGCTGGGTCAGAGTCTATTCCAGCTCTGCTTCCAGATCTGCCACTTTTCCCAGACATGATTGAGGCTCCATCCGATCGATCTGCGAGGGTGTCTCCGCTGCTTAGAGCAGATGTCGAGCCTCGCGGGCTATCGGTTTTGGTTCCTGGTATCTTGGACCGCAATGCGCGGAAGGATCGGGTTGATTCTTTGGTATCCGCCTTGCTGAATGAAGGGTAGGATGAGAGGTTGTCTGCTCCTCGATCTAATGAGGTTGTCGATGCTCCTTTGGGGGAGGAGGGCCTGGAGCCCTTGGAAGTTTGATTGCCCATGGTCGGCTAGTCGGTCTTCTGTTGAATTGTCTGCTCGTGGTCCTTATTCTGGTAAGGTTCGTGCTCGAATTCCTAGAAGTACCTTTTTTTTTCGTCCAGAGTGGTATCGAGTTGGCAGATTCCCGTGGGATCTTGTTGATCCTGTGCAAACTAGTGGTGGGCTTTCTGGTGTCGAAGAACGGGTGTCAGGCTGGGTTAGCAGGAATCACGACAATGGTATTGTAGACACGTTTGATGGTAAAGTTTCTTTTGCGGGCTTTCCGGTTTTGCGGTATCAGGTCAGGTCGTTTTGCGGTTGCGGCTATGATGGATGTGGATGTGGGATGTAAATGTGGATGGGTGGAAGGTGCGGAGGGATGTGATTTTTTGGGGGGTCGATGATGTTCGTCAGGCACGAAGTTTGTGGGGGTCCAGTCGTCGGTTCAGTTCAGTACAACCTAAGTCTGGTCTGGATTGGGATTGGGATTTGAGACTGGCTGGGACTAGGACTGGGATGGAGACCTGAATGTCCGTTTCGAGTACGGCACAGGACAGTAAATGTGCAACAAATGCGCAAATAAGGCAATAATCCGTCTTGTTGTTGTGTTGTGTAGTGGTGCAAAAAGGTTTGGGTTACTTGGATAGTAACGACGGTGAAGTGAACCAAAGTTGGAGGTGAAGGAGGGGGATCTGGGTTAGGTGGTTAAGTGGTTAGGTAAGGTAGGATGGTTGATGGTGGATGGTGGATGGTGGATAGTGGATGGTTGATGGTTGATGGTTGACGGTTGATCTACTCCATACACATAGAGTTACCGCTAGCGTTCACCGGTCTCGAGTTCTCGAGTGTTCGAATGAGCTGAGTATCATCATGGAACAGGGACAAACCCAAAAGTCAAAAAGTGCAGGTGGAATTTATATATGTAACATTTCTATCATCCATCCATCTATCCATACCTTTCCTTACCTACAGGTAACCTACCAACCTCCCAACCTTCCAATCCTAATACCAATATCATGTAGTCCCATACATAGACCAAAACCCTGCCCTGTGGTCACGAGAGAATGCCTATGCAATTGGTAGCAGTCAGTAGGTAGGTAAGATTACCTTACACGACAGACGTGGTGAATTCTTATTGTGCTTCTGTCATCTCCATCTCTCTCTCTCTTGCTAGGTAGGTACCGTACTTCAGATTATGGTATGTTACCAGTCGACATCTAGACCATGGACTTGGTCACGATTTCAATGATATCAATGATTGCCTTCCAATGACATTCCATTTTAGCTTTCCATCCTCGTTTCCCATCGAGAAGAGGAGGCTGTCACGATTGATCACTTGGTAGTTGGTAGCGGTGAGAGTGTCGAGTGTACCTAGGTACCTTCGTATTGGTCTCTGAGCGAACGCCTCCCAAGCCATCAAAGCGGTCGTGCATGCTCAGGTGCACGAGAATTCGCATCAACCGCATCAACTGCATCAAACTTACCGTGACTTTGAACTCGAGCTACCTCGAGCGACCTCTGCTATTGGGGACAAGTGTCCGTCTCCCTCGTCTCCACGAATCGAGGAATCGAGAGCATCCGAGCCATTTCTCGGTACCAAGTAATGAGCCTTCCCCAAGGATCCCAAGGATCTCAAGAATCCAATCCGATGGTTTTCGGGACTGACAGCAGCAAACAACAGCAGCATCACAACATCTCTTGGCTCCTTGGTATTTTTGGGGTGGGGTGTTCTGACTCTGTCACTTCTGTCACTCTGGATGGATGGGGAATGGAATGGAATGAATGTCCCGTGACAATTCCAAGTCACATGGTTAGCTAGCCAGACCAACCTACCTTACCTTATCTAACCTTACCTACCTACTGTAAGGTACCTTAGATATCTCAGGTAGGTAAAGGTAGGTATGACCAGGATAGGATACTTAGAAGGCTCTAATATGTAGTTAAAAGGACCCGATGAACAGGAGATTTACAGCAACAGGAGGGGTAAGGCAATAGGCAGTTGGAGCTTGGAGCTCTGAATCTTTTCCTGTCTGAGATGAGGCTGAATGAATCGTCATCGTCATGTCAGTTCTGCTTTCGTGTGCCATGTGGTTATGCGTGCGTACTTCTCGAGGCTTTGCCAGCCAGTCCTCAGCAGCTGAAATGGAAGAGAAAAGGCTTCACATCGGCAGCAGTTCGGAACCGGCTTTTCAGCTGGATTAGAAGGATCAACGGCCGCCCAGAGAGACAATCTCTTTTCGTACCACCAAGCAATCCTGTACTAGTCTGTAAGGTAGGATAGTCTGCAGTCTGAAATCTGCAATCTGAAATCTGAAGTCTGACATGTGCTGTCACGAAGATATGGTCCATCTTCGTCTACATTATCAGCACTTATACTTTGTCCTGTGTAAGAGTGGAGAAGCCTCGCTCGCACTTGAGAACGAATTACATTTCTTCAATCGTTTGTGTTAAATACCTTAGGTAATCAATCACTTCAGAATTTTAAATGTCACATGATCACTATCTTTATCTCTCTCGCTCTTCTCTCAGACACATCCCATCACATCCCATTATATCCCATCATATGCCATCATATCCCATCATATATCCCATCACGTCGGGTCACAATCAATCGGTTGTTGTTGTGTCGTCCCCTCCCCTTCCTAACTTACTGTACTTACATGCTTGTCAAATTGAAACGAGTGATCGACGTTGCGCCACACCAGACGTGAACGGGGGATCCAATTTATGGATCATGATGATTGGCGGGAAGGATAGACACGGGGAGTGTGGAGCCACTTTGTCAGTCTTTTTTTCGACGAAAGTAGTCTTTTCTTGTCTTTTCTTGCCTTTTCTTGTCACGGCTTGTTCATCATCAGCCCCAATCGCCTCACTAGCCTCCCCCCCCGAAAGAGCAAACCAGGGTACATACACACAAGGGGTGACTGAAATAGAATCCTTGGAAAGTCCGAACCCGGCTTAGCTCATTCAACACCCCCCCCCCCCCCAAGTCATGTCTGTCCACCCGAACTTGAACCCGAACCTATTCTACTTTTTCCTTAGTGCAGGCAGATTTTAAAGCCTATTTCTGCAGGGCAACGGACGTGTGTGTGTGTATGTGTATGTGTGTGTGTGTGATGTGTGATAAAAGATGGATCATCAAATAAAATAAAATAACTCAAAGCCTTGGAAGGAGGAGAAGAAGAAGAAGAGGTAAATAACATGGTAAAAAAAGATAGTAATAATAGTCATAGTAGTCGTCGTAGTAATAGAAATAAAAATAAATAAAAAAATATAGCATGTCCATGTCCATGTCTTCCTTGTGTTGTTGTCTTTTCTCCCTGCATTCGTAACAGCTTATGTCATTGAGTGATTCAGTCACTGAGAGTACGGGTATCAAGTGGCCCGGAACTTGACAATTGGTGGATTGGTGGATTGGTGGAACCTTGCCATACATTGCCATGCCATACCATACCATACCATACCATACCATACCATACCATACAGTACCCATACCATAATACCCTGCCAACCATGGCCCGGGGGGGCTGAGCAACAGCAGCAGCAGCAGCAGCATGCAGGCGAGGGCCTTGCGTCCGAACGTGAACCCGTATTGAGGCTAACCCTCTAATCATAAATCCTTAATTCTGATCCTCTCCTTTTTCCATATATGAGACTGCCATCCATCCCCTCTGCATTTGCACCCTCATCTCATATCCTCCTCCACCAGCCATCAATTCGTATCGTCGTCAAGTTCAGTCTTGATTACTTCGTCGTCAACACCAGTCGCTCGCTTATTTCGACTTCTTCGACAGGTCTGCAATCACCACCACAGCAACAACTTCAATTCGTCGACAAACCACATCCGCAATCATGGGTTTCGGACGCTTCATCTGCGTAGCCTTGCCATTCGCATTAACCATATGCAGTTTGATCACAATCCTGATCGCTCTCACAGCAGGTGTCGTGGTAAGCAAACCTTTCAATCTGCCGTATCAGAACAACTATGCTAACAACATCGCAGCACAAGGAAATAGACCTCTTCACAGTCAACACCGCCAACCTCTCCATCTCCTCCTCCTCCCTCGAGAATCTCGTCAACCTGGTCGTCAAGCGTGATGCCATGCCCGCAGACCACTTCTCCAGCCTGACCACCGCCGCGCTTGCCAACCAAGGCGCCTCCTCCACCTCCACCAGCACGAACATCACAGCTGCCAACTTGGGCCTCGCAGATACCTACAAGGTCTCGCTCTGGAACTACTGCTCCACCACGAATGGCAAGCAGAACTGCACGGCTGGCAAGTTCGACTGGGCCGCTTCCTCCTTGAACATCACAGCCATCGAAGCCCTCGGTTCCTCCAACACTGGTGTCAACGTCACCCTGCCCAAGGAGCTCAAGACGTCCCTCAAGACCTTCAAGAACGTCATGAAATGGACTGAAGTCGTCTACATCATCGCGCTGGTGACCTGCGTCCTCGAGCTCGTGGTTGGTCTCTTCGGTTTCTGCTCCCGCGCTGGCTCCTGCATCACCTACATCATTTCCGGTCTCTCCACCACCGCCATCATCGCCGCATCCGCCATGGCCACCGCTCTCGGCGCCGTGACCGTCGGCTCCATCGATGCGACAGCCAAGGCATACGGCGTGCACGCCTCGCTCAACACCAGCTTCCTGGCCACGACCTGGCTCGCGGCCGCGTTCAGCATCGGCAGCGGTCTGTTCTGGATGTTCACCATCTGCTGCTGCGCGTCTGACTCCAAGAAGAAGAGCTCCTCCCGTCGCTCCCGCGGTGGCGATGATGCCGAGAAGCTCATCCCCGCTGGTGCGTACGCCAGGGTGGAGGATACCCATTATGCGGGCCAGCAGAGCGGCATCTATCACAACCAGGGTGCATATGCCACACCTAAGCCACACATGAAGCCCACCCACAACAACGGTGCTTATGAGCCTTATAGCCACGGTGCTGTTTAAGCTGGTGGAGAGAGGGTGTGAGCAGGGTCGTTGGTGAGGGTTGTGAACAAGGCAAGTGAGAATTTGGATTAGCGTGCATTTTCAAGGCGTTTTGGGGGGTCCTGGGGTACGATAGATGTTGTGGATGGAGATGGGATGTGGATGGGTCTATGTATGGATGTGTATGACGGTATTGGATCTTCGTTGATGGTGTGAACAAAGACGAGCGAGAATTTAATGAACTGGACATTCTCCAACACACATGTTTCTCTCAATAATGCTGACTTCCTTGTGATTCTCCACGCAATTAACAACAAGTAGTCAAGACTTCGATAACAGCAGTGGTCATCACTCTACGTGACAGTGCCGAATTTCAAGCAATTCACACTTCACGCTTGATTGTAGTCCAAAATAATGAAACTCATACCTCACATCTCAGCTCAATAGCTCAAGGGCTCAGCCAGCTACATCCTTTCCGTATATGGATTCTATACCTCTACTCTACTCTATATCCTGTGCCACGCTCATCGTGCTTCAAAAACAGAAATACTAGCAACACCAATAAGGCACTCTCTCCTCTCCTCTCCTCTCCTCTCCTCTCCTCTTCTCCCCTCGAAACTCGGAAGCCAGGCTTTGATGATGCAAGACAAGGGTGATTGATACTCTCTCTCAGCTACCACGCTTCATTGAGTTATACTCTGTGATCTAGGTTTTCGATTTAGATTAGAGAGAAGTGAACTCTGTGACCGAATCAGTCAAACCATGACTCGAGAAATGAATCCCCGAGCCTCAAATCTCAACGTAAACGTAAACTCCATCTCCACTCATGCTGAATACTCAACATAATACAAACAACAACCAAACAACCCCAAATGCTCCCCGCCCCCAACACAAACACACACACACACACACACACCCTCACACCACCCACCTCTACGATATCATAGCAGACAGCCCTTTCTCGGTAGATATGGGGGTTCATACCCTTCCGCTGGTGTTTCCTTGCTGCGCTCACTCGTTCATCTGGGTGGATGGATGTGTAGGTGGATGGAGGCGTAAGCGAGAAGGAGGGAGGGAGGGAGGGAGGGAGGGACAGACAGACAGACAGAACTGAGAAAAATCGATTCTTTTTCGTGCGTGACTGACTTAGCTGGAAATTAGAATTGATGGGAGCGATGAACGGAAAAGCGGAAGCGGAAGAAGTGAGAGCAAAAAGCAAAAACAAGAGAGGTGAGCCAGAGGGGTGAAAGCAGTCATTTCCGTCCCTCTCTATAGAGGTGGTTGGAGATCTGAGAATAGCTGAAATCTTACGCTGTTGGAAGGAAGAGCTTGGGTTGGAGGAGGCTAGGTGGCGTTGAGGGAGAGGAATTGATGTTTCGCTGGTTTCCACTTTGCGAAAAGTAAGATTACTTTACTTGGGGATGGATGGATGTGGTGGATGTGGTGGATGTTTTGTTCTGTTTAGATGGCAGACAGGCGGTGTTGGAAAGATACATCATCGCTACGTAGTTAGTATTGCAACAAAATACTAATACTGATTAACGACTTTCACAATGTGATATCATGAGGCTTAAGTCCGACGTATTGATATAAAGACAGTAAGTACCTTGTAAAGAAATGGAGAGGTTATCTATTCCACTTATTCGCGATGTACTTTGATTAAAACTGCCACTGGAACTAATTCTCATCTAGCTAGCTAGGACATCTCAATTCATCCCACCATACCATACCAGTTTATTAGCGAATAATCCTTATACGTATTATAAGGAATGAATAAGGGGGTGAATCACGTAAGAACGTAGTAGGTAAAATAGATAGGATTAAAGAGTCTAAAGAGCTTCTATAGTAGTAGAGAGCTCTATATAAATACCTAGATTAGCGCCTATAGCGCTCAATCTTATATAATAGTATATAAAATATATAATGTGGTAAGATTAAGGAGGATATTAATAACCGAATATTATATATAAAAGCACGTGACATCCAACTACCATATCACTTGCAAGAGTCTCTTTCAATATCAATACCTATATCTCATGTTGTTGCTTGTGGTGCCTTCCTTGGGACTTGAGGAAATCATTTTCCTCACGATCGCTTCAACGAGAAGTTGTTATTGTTAGTTGTCCGACATTTCTATAGATACACATACGTATCTGTTAGATTTGGAAAATAGACACTCGAATTGAGTTGAGTGGATTATTAAAGCAATTGCACCAGAACCATTCAACATAATAGGACATAGTCCTTCTCGCTAAACGCACTTCCAAACTTGTCCATCATTCAATTCAATTCGATTCGATTTCTCATTCCCTATAATTCTTAGCCTAAAAACATAACACAAACACCCTCAAGATACCTAGAAAAGTGGACTTCTATTTCTCTTAGTAAGATTACGTATGAGGAGAATGAATGAATGAAAGAAACGAATGGAAGAAATGGAAGGAAAGAAGGCTCCGTGACCGCCAAGTTGAAGAAATGAAATCGGAAGTCAGAATAAGACAACCAAACAACCAAACCCGCCACGCCACGCCACACTACAGCACACTACAGTACAGAGAAATATATCGAGGACTAAGCAACAGGCGACTAAGCGACCAGGCTTGATTAATAATCACCACCACAGCAAACCGTAATACTCTCTCTCTCTCTCTCTCTCACACACACACACACACACACACACACACGTACCCAATAATTCTCCAACAGCACTCGTCAAGGGAATTCAGTCACTTCTTCTCTATTGATCTTCTCCCCCTCTTGGCTGGCTGGGTCTCGCTAATGGCCAGGGAAAAAAAACAAGGTCTTAGGGGGTTAGCTTGACTTCATAATGTCCAGTCCCAGTGTCGCCTACGACTTGGTGAGTTTGGGATGCACTCACTTGCCTGGATGGATTGCTCTCAGTAAGTGAAAATAAGGTATTTTGGCATGTTTAAGGTAGGAAGCGAGGTTCTCCGTTGGATGGTCATCGAAAATTGTTCCTGCGGTTCTTTTTGCTGTTTTGATTTTTGAGTTTTGGGGGGTGAATGAGGGACTGGGATTGGAATTGGAGACTGGAAATTCGCATATGTGAGACTTGGCATTTGAGGAGAGTTGGTGAATTGTACCATTTGCTTCTTAAACTTGGATTTATATACACCATTCTGCGTGTTAAAATATATCACGAAAACTCTCCCATCTCACCCCATCGCTACTCACAAATTCTTAACCTCAAACCTCCTCCGCAACCACTCGCCCCACCTCAAAATCCCCCACGGAACCGGCACCAACGCTAGCGCCACGAAACCTAGCAGACTATTCCCCCACCCCAATCCAAGCGTCTCATACATCTTCTGTCCGGCCAAGGGCAACACCGCGCCCATTACGCTACGAATCACCGTGTTTGCCGCCAGCGCGCTTGCAGCATACATGGAGAACGCATCGATCAGGTAGAGAGACACGCACATGAAGACCGCCATATTACCGATGCCGATCAGCACTGTGGCGAGGATGGGCGCGATCCAGTGGACGCGGTAGTGGGCTGTCCAGCCGTAGATGAATAGACCGATCGGGATGAGCGTGTATGCTGGAATAAGAGCTTGTAGGCGGAACTCGGGCTCCAGGGCGGCGGAGAGGGTGGTGGGTACTGCTGCTCCGTCACCTTCGCTTTCAGCGGCATCTTGGGCTTCTTTCCGCTTCTTCATCACGCGGTCGGTGGACCATGCGAAGAAACCCACACCGAAGAGTGAGCCGACACCAAGGCCCATGAAGGTGAGTCCCACGGAGCCGGAGGAGAAATGATACGTTTTCGATTGTTTGATCGATTGGTGTCTACGTCAGTTTAGATAGGCTTACCACATAGGTTAGTCCAACACTCCCGGAGGAAAATCCATACTTCTCCTCCAAAAACGATGTATTTCTTGTTAGCTAAGCTAGCGAATATGCCATTTTCCTAGCCATGCATACACCGGATCCTTGCCTCCTAGTACATGTTCCTATCATAACTCATGCTTTGACGCCGTCCATTTCAAATGCAAATCCTTTCCTCATAATACATGTTCTCACCAGCAAGGGTTCGGACGGCGTCCACATGCCAAAGGCATCAGCTCTCAATATCCTCCTCCTCCTCCTCCTCCTCCTCCTCCTCCTCCTCATCAGCCACACGCTCTTCGCTGAGAAAAGCCCCTCCTTCTCCTCCGTTATTTCCCGCGCGCGTGGCAGTAACCTTTGCCTCATCGTATTTGAGACCATGAATGCCCTTTTCCGATGCCAGGTGCCTTACCAAGCCGGTGAGCGACTTGAAAATTCCTGCGCACGCACTTGATCCTCCAAGGGGGCAACTTCTTGGCTGGTAGGGGATTACCAATGACGGCCGGGATGTGTTTGCTGGTAAATACGGCTGGATGTGCTTCATGGACGAGAGCTTGTGAACTTTTCTTAGATGCTCTTGTAACTTGTACATTTGAGGCCAAAGGGTTGGTGACTGGCACTCGGCAAAGGAGCAGCGGACGGGCGGATCAATTGGACGATGGAATTGATCTAGGTGATTTGTGAATCCATCCTTGGTCGCGAACACTTCGGCACGATTGCACCCGGGCTCGGGGCACGTTTGAGGCTCGAAAAGGTGGACGCCGTCGATGTGTTTCTGGAGAGACTTGAGAGCTCCGAAGCTCTTCCCGCACCCATCATGATCACACTTGAAGTTCTTCTCCTGCTTCTCCTTTGCCCCTCGACACGAACGCAGGTGAGATTGGAGGACGCTGTCCAACTGACTCGTATATTCTTTACATACCTGGCAGGTGTATGTATATAGCGTAGGGTAGTCACGGGAGTGTCCCATCGCAGCGAAGGTGGGAAAATTCTCATGGAGATTCTTGAGTCCTTTGGTTTGCAGACGCACGCAGCGAATAATGTTGATCTTGGAGAGTGCCTCGACGAATTGCGATCCTGGAAGGGTGAGAATGCTCCCACTCGTCGTGCCTTGGACGTTCTCGAGAAGGATCTGTAACGCCATTTCTTGTTCCCCCTCGGTGGGAGCTTCAGTGGTATTGCAAGCCAGGGTGGCCAATCTCTCCGCGGCATTGCCGTCCACCGTGATGTCTCCTCCATCGAGCAGGATGAGGCGCGGGTCTATCGGGATGGACGGCTCGGGAGTTGCCGAAGCAGATGTTGTCGGTGGGCTTGTGGTGGTGGTGGTGGTGGTTGTTGTCGACGCGGATGCCGGGGTGTTGGTCGTGCTGGCCTTGGAGGAGGGTGTTGTCGAGTCAGTGAACGGCGTCCCCCACTCCCGGGGACTCGGGGCGGCGAGAGGAGGGGTAACGACCGTCGTTGGCACTCCCAAGGGACCGGCTGGGGGTTTGGACGGCGTCAAACCGCCGGTCGCTCGCTCATCCCTCATCCAATCTTGCTCCATCTGTCGATGAAGCGCCGCCCCCGCTTTGCGTCTTTCATTGCTCGATTGCGCATCAATGCCCTGCTCTGCACAATAGCTATTGATTTCGGCTGGTGTTAAGCGGCGCTTTTTAAAGGCGCGTCCCATGACCGGCGCCTTCCGCCCCTCGAATTTCTGCTCCACCCGCGCGGACCAGGTTTCGTGCTCCAGTTCTCCCACATACTTGCTTGTCGTGCCACTTGCATAGCTCCCGGCGGCATGACCGGCCGTTTGGGCCACCAATTTGGTCGCGACCCCGCCCTGAGTGACATTGGAAGGTTTGAGATTGGCCACATCTCGCAAACTGCCTCGACGAAGATCGTGGGAGATAAGATTGGCCACAATCCCCGCCACGAGTCCTAACTGGTGGACCGCCTTGCTGACTTGTTCCGTCGGGGCGGGCAGATCCCAATTCAAGATGCCGCTGTTCCTCTGTTGCTGGGGAAATACGGGGCGTTGTGGATAGCGCCACTGAATCGTCCGATCGCCTCGGGCGGATGCGTGGCGCAAGGCGTCATCGAGGGACGCAATATTGCCCGAACGAAGGGCGTGGATCAGCAGGAGCTTGACTGGACAGACGATGTTGAGGGCCGGATTTTTTAATGTCGGGAGCGGCGCATCGCGATCCTCGTTGGGTTCGTCTCTAAACATGTTGTGAGTTTCGTGAACACGCGAGCAGGGAGTATCATGGGATGTCTGGTTGTCTTACTTGTGACCCTTTTCGAATTTGATGATACAGGTCAACTGGACGCCGTCCAAACTGCTCTCCCCCGGTGGCAGCTTCATGTTGATATCGCCCCATCGCATGAATTCCTCGGTATATCCCCGACTCCTCGTCATGTCCCCGGACCGGCACGCCAACGCCGATTGGAGGACGACCATCAGAGCTTTGTGGATGGTGATATCCCAGGATAAACAACCGTCGTCCAGTGCTGCCTGGAACCAAGCTCTGCTCATCTTTTCGACCATGCTTGCGCCAATCCAATGGTACTGTTCCCGCCGTCGGCCGCGCGTGATGGATCCTTCGGCTGCAAGACCGCTCACCAGACCATCGATCCGCGCACACTCATTTTTACTGAAGGTGAACTTGGGATAGTCAAATGTGAAGGCCGAGATGCAAGTCCGTATTCCTTGCAGAAATGATATTCGGAGGGGGGAGTCTGCTTGGTGACCGCGAGCTTGTATATGCTTCACGATTGTATCAAGAAATCGCAGGAATGTCGTGATGTCAGGTCCCGTGGTAGGATTCACGCTATATATATATATATTGCGGTTAGTTTGGATGGATGTGAGGTCGACCGAGGTAGGGTGAAGTGACAATTGATTGTAGGTCGTGCGTGTCGGTCGAGCGAAATGGACAGCATCCAATTCAAGTGGGAGGGAGAGAGGGAGAGAGAGGGAGAGAGGGAGAGAGGGAGAGAGGGAGAGAGAGAGAGGGAGAGAGAGAGAGAGAGAGAGAGAGAGAGAGAGAGAGAGAGAGAGAGTAGGGTTGAGATATTTTTTTTATTTTTTTTTTAGGAAGTTGTGTTCGAATTACCTTACGAGAGGACGAGGACGAGGACGAGGAAGGAACGTGAAACCTACCTTGGTGGCCCGCTGAACCCTCCCTCTCCCCCCCCCCCCCCCCCCCCCCATCATATTTATTTATGGGCGGCTGTATCGTTTCTTCCCGCCTCCGAAGTCCAGAATGTCGTGAAGAGCAAGTATAGATACCCGTATACAACTCCAACGTACAGGGCGAGCGCGAGGACGATAGGCGAGAAGACGAGCATCTTCGCTGGGCGGACAATGGAGTGCAGGAAGAAATCCTTGGGGGAGAGCCCGGTGTCAAGTTTGGAGCGAAGCGCGAGGTTGCCTGTTTCTTTGCGGAGACGGAGGGTCTTCTTTTGCAGGATTGTGGGAGCGTAGGATTCTCGGATGAAAATCCCTCCCAATGCGCCGAAGAGACCGGAGAGCATTGTTAGAACCCAAAATGTCCATCGCCAGCCTTTGGCTTGGGTGAGGTATCCTCCTGCGACGGGACCGACTGTGATGGTTAGTTGATATAGAGTGAGATAGATGAAAAGACGTACTGATTGGGCCGATGATTGGACCCATAACGAAGCCTGACATGGCTCTCCCTCGACTTTCTTGTGCCACTAAGTCGGCGATGGTTCCACCTCCTGCAAGAAATCAGCGTAAATTTCTCAGAACGAGAACATGACATACCATTCGTCAACGGTGCACTCCCAAAAGTGCCAGCGAGAAATCGAAACACAATAAACATATTAATATCCGTCGCCAACGCACACCCAATAGAAGATAAGAAGAACAGCACATTGCAGACATGATACACCGGCATCCTGCCATAAATCTCACTCAATGGCGCAAAGAACAGCGGACCAACCGCAAACCCAAGAATATACACCGAGACAACAAAACTCGCTAGCTCGATATTGGAACTCTTAAATTCGCGCATCAACTCAGGCACACCAGGCGCAAACATCGATGATCCGAGAGGCGTCACGAAACATATCGCTGAGACGATGGTGATGTTGGCGACTTTGGTCCATTTGCTGAAATTCATGGGATTTTCGGGATCGCTGTCTGAGTCCCACCAGACTACATTTGGATCTGCTTCTTCTGTAGAGACGTCTCCTGATGTCTTTTCTACGTCGATTGTGTTGGTATTGCTATTGCTAGTGCCATTGACACGTCCGTCTTTGTTGCCATGCGAGGCTTTACGATTTAGAGCAGCAATTGATTCTCGGCGTTTGAGCTCGCCTCGCTCGTCCAGGACGTAGCCTTCATTGGATGGGATATCTGCATCGTGACCTTCATAGGCAGCTAGAGTCTCCTTCTCGACATCTGTCAATTCGCGATGGGCTTTGTGATGTTCTGCGTTCACGATGGGTGCAGAAGTCATGGCTGGAACTGTATATCCTCCATGTCAGCGAGAGACACGCCATGATGCGCAAGAAATTCCATGTCCATCGGAGCTTGCAACTCAAAGCTCTTATTCTGTGTTCTGGGAAGATGTCGTTGAGAGAGTTGTGGGGAAGAAAGCTTACCTGGAGCTTGACGGCGGTACCCGAAGCCACAACGTAAGAAGATCTGACACCTCTTGATAGACGAACCAAGAAGTAACACACGTAATGAATGCCCTTGGTAAACAAACCCAAGTGGGTAAAGTTGCACAGAAAACAATATAGAACCACAAAATATAATAGCAGAAAAGTTAAACAAAGTGCAACAAAAAATAAACCCCCAAGTTGCCCATCTATTAAAATAAAATCACCTCCGTGATCCGAATGTTGATCCCAATAATCCCAACTATCCCACACTCAAGGCACAGTTATGCAGTGTAAAACAAGCACAAAATGTGGATAAACTTGCACAAAACGTGCACAATTGAGGGGTGGACTGAGGAAGGCGTTTTCATCTTCCGGCGGCTGAAAAGGGGGGAGCGAATGAAAAGAGGTGGTGGCGTTGTGATGGCGTTGTGATGGCTTGCGCTTGGCTGCTGAAGCATCGTGGGGTGCTGGGATAGGAGAGGAGGAGGAGAGAGGGCTCGCATTCTCGTATAAGGAAGGAAGAATATAGAGGCTTAAATGGAGGGACAAGAGCTACTTTATGGATTGTGTATTTTATGCGTGAAATGAAGTATGGAAACATCTCGCGAACATCATTATGATCAAACTCGAGCTCTTTGCCACGAGCTAATGCTGCCGTTCAACTGCAAGATAAGGCTAATAGGTATCAATGACCACAGGGCGGAGTTGAATACGAAAAGCACTTGCTAGTTAATTCGAAAGCTAGGCGGAGAGAAGCGAACATCCTTTGATGTATGGTATTTCAAAGTCTGGTCTCCTATGCTTGCTTCGAACGGTCTAACATATCAGCTCTGCCCCATTCACAAACCAAGCCAGCCCTTCACCATCGCCTCAACCTCACTCTCACTCATCTCCTCCAGCCCCAACTCCTTATTCACCGCCTGCCCTCTAAAATCACCACCATACTCCTCGGCAAAGCAAAACGGAACATAAAACTTCATAATCATGCCCCGATTCCCCGTCTTCAACCCTTCATAACCAGTTTCCATCGCATCCTTCAGCGTCTCGTTCTTAGCCTCAAACTGCACTCCACTGAGCTTCGTGACGATCTCAGCCATCTTCTTCTCGCTCATGATGGTCGAGTACACATAATTGGCCTTGTTCTTCGTCTTCGCCGTGTGTTCGGGGAGGAGCGAACGTGCTACTCCCTCGGCAATTCGCTCTAATGTCGAGGTAGCGACGAGATTCTCGCCACCATCGTGGAAAGTCGCGATCTTGGTCTTGTAGTTCGGACCCATGAAGCCGCCCGTCCAAAGGAAGCTCACGAAGAAAGGCCCGTTATTAACGCTGCTCCATTCTAGCTTGCCATCTTGGACGAGACTCTCGATATGCGCTCTAATTTCAAGTTTATCTTTGACAATTGGGAGTGATTTTGAGGCTGGTGCTTCTAGGTTGGTAGAGTACTCCGAGGGGACAATTCGTTTGACTCCAGCGGCGACTGCTGCAGACATCCAGATCTTTTCTGTGGCAAGTTTGGGTTCAGGAACGGCGGAAATAACGACATCGATGTTTTGGAATGCCTTGGTGAGGTCTGCTTCTGAGCTTAAATCTACCTTGACAGATTTGGATGCAAGGGGAGCTGTTTTTTTTGAGTTGGCTCGTTGGATGGCCGTGACGGTGAAGCCAGCTGTGTTGAGGGCAACGAGGATTTTCGATCCAAGATTGCCAGTTGCCTAAGAAGTGTAAGCAAGATCTCAGAAAAGAAACAAGTGATTTCTGGCTGTAATAGTTTGGCTCAAATAATACACCAAGTGTGTAGTATATTTGAGCTTGAGAGAACTCACTCCTAGGAGAGCAATGTTTCGAAATGGTGCGGTAGACATATTCAAGGTTTGTGGTGAAAGCAGTACAAATATGAGAAACCAGAGCACATGTAAAATTGAGAATATGTGATTGAAATGCCAAGCGGAATATAGAGAGAGTTCACCTATTATATAGTCCCTAATTCATGGTCTGACAAAAAAGGTTGGCTTCAAGCCTACTCACATGTCACTAGACACGGACGAAACTTCGGACGAAACAAATAGTCTTGTCTCCGTGATGTCCATGGCCGTTGGTAATCGTGCTGCAAAAGCCGGCCACATATTGGCTGCGAAGAATGTCTCCGAGACTAGGCACGAGGCTGAGAATCTCTCCGATCCAATGATGAATTGAAGATATTGGGAACAAGCCGAGGCGGAGAAGGCTGGAAGATGTCCATGAAAGTCTTTTGAAGCTTGACAACTTTCGGCTTCGCGTAAGAGTGAAAGCTTAGTGAAAAGATATACGTAGACAGAGGCCAACTCAATTGGTCTTTTGTCGTAGGACTGCCTAAACAGATGGCAATCTCTCATGGTACTCGGTTACTTGACCAGTCCATGTTATGTCCAAAATTTGTGAACAAAAATGCAACACTTTTACAACAAATGCTGTGAATACCTTCTTTGCATCCAAGCTTTCTCAACCGACGCAGACATATTGCACCAAGCTGGTAATATAGTAGCTTAGACCTCAACGTGTTGATAAGCCTGGAGCCCGGAGGCGTCATCTTCGGCCCCATTTATGGACATCATAGCTGTATGGAGGATGTTCGTAGCATTTGCTGCTGAAAAGGCCAGTGTGGAGATTTCGTATCGTACACATCGTCAACTCAAGACGATTTCACCAAAGCCCAACACAATTGTATCTTCACCACACAATCTGGATCTACCGTGGGAAAGGAATCCTCTTCCCAAACGCCAACGCTGCCCATCCACCTATCAAACACAGTCCGCCGATCGGAGTGATAGGTCCTAATGCCTTGAACCTCTGCGGATCGAGTACGAGCAGGTAAATGCTACCACTGAACATTGTCATTCCAGCAAGGAAAAGTCCAGCTGCGAGTGTGTTCTTGGGCGCAACAGTGGTTGCGAGTAGGAGGACGCCAGAATGAATGAGCTGGTAAATATATTGGTCAGATCAATGGCGGATGTGCAGTAATGGTCAAAAGATCTCAGGTACCTGATATTGCGCCGCGGTTCCGAAGCTCGCGATCTTGGCTGGGTCGACGGTCATCTTCTTCAATCCGTGGGCTCCAAATGCGCCGAGACCGACTGAAGCTGCGCCGTAGAGGCAACCGACTGTCCAGAATGGGAAAGGCATTGTGATGGGTTTGAGTGCTTGGTTATTGAGAATGGATGGTGAGTTATTACAGAGGCTGAGAAGCATCGCGACTATCACGACTTGACTTATTATGTAAGCACTCCATATAGTTTTCCAGACTCGAGTTCACACCGCAGCTGCACACTCCAGAATCATCATCTTAAGATAATTGAGACCTTGGATTCGGCGTCCTCTCTTTTGCTTTTTGGCCATCTCCGCAAGAACATTGATTGTGTTCTCTAAACATGTTGTTTGCTCCTCTTTCAGATACGAAAACGATGAAGCAAGTGCTGTGGTCGAAGATACCTACATCGGATCATCCGTATTCTTCAATACCTCTGCCAATTTGCGATTCACTACTGTTTTGCTCGCGTGCTTGACACAGATAGACCCGTTTGCTATTGTTTGTGCTGAGATAAAGTTTCTGTAGTTGTTGGAATTCCACGAAAGCTCTGATGGGCCAACTACCCGTTAAATCTGCATGGATATGCTACTAGGGAAACCATCTCTTGTCACTGTTTGCCATCTAGAATACACCATTGGTGTACGGATGTTAGCATTCAACAGTAGCAGTAGTGTAAATTCAGCCATCGTACAGTACCACGATGCGAGCCGCAGCAGCATGGATTCTTTCACAAGTTTATGACTTAACACCTGGAATTTGTTGGAGAAATAGCAGATTCTTGATTCTCGTGCAACCTAATTGAGTATGTGATCACTTCATCTGCATGCCAGTATGTCAAGATGCATTTCGGGATACTTCCCATGCATCATCCAATGGAAACAAAACATTGCCCGCGAAGTGACACGGAAAACGCAGGCATTTTTCAAGCCTTCTACCATGTACAGATGACCATTATTTGAGCCTGAAGTACTTTGTCACGGTTTATTGTTGTTCCTGATTACTTTCAAGCATGAAGGGTGATGTTTTTCGCAATGATCCACCAGTCATATAGCTTCACTTGGCCTCTTGGCATTAATTGTTCTGTTAAGAGAGGTCCGATGCCTGTTGAAAGGATATTCCGAAATTCTCTGAACAGCCTTCATTTGGAAGTCCGTTTTGCATACATATCCTCGTCCGAGAATCCGTCCACTCATCATCTGTCATTCTTCAAGGGGCACGAAATGGATGCCGAACCTGGCTGCGGCAGACACCGCCTAAATCGTGGGGTACCCCATATGGAACGGCTCATCTCCACGATAGGACTTCTTGGTTTCATGTTTATTCCGCCTCAAAGATCACTTGCCCATGTGAAATCAGCCTCTTACTGTGAAGGAGAAATCCATTCCGTGCCACGAGTGCGGGGTTGGTGGAATTATATGCCCAGCAAATTGGCATACAGGCACCATCAAGCTTAATATTGCTTGTCTGTTTGTGGAGGCTTGGCCCGGCAGGTGTCAACCGAACCCTTTCATCCTTCAAGCGAATTACAGGTTCTATGGGTTTTAGGTTTTGAGAGGATCCTCTTCTGGGGTCACTTTCACCTCGCCAGCTCCTCCGATTTGCCAATCTAACATCTCCATGGTTCATGTTTTGGGAAGATTGCTGTCTTCTGATGAAGTACCTTCTTGCAGATTGGTGGTGAGAGATTTTCATAATTCTTCCGAGCACTTTAGATTCTCCATGCTTTTGATGAAGCTATCGCCAAGCTCCCTTGGCCATATATAAGTAGTGCCAAAGAAGCTTCTTTTCAGGAACAACCAAGCATTTCAGTAGCATTTCATCTCTTGGCGATCGTTCCTTTTTGCCAAAATGCGTTCAACTTTCTTCTTGGCCGCTGTGGCACCGCTTGCCTTGGCTTGCACCAACCCAGACACCGATGCTTGTGTTTCGGCCCTTTCGGCAAACTTAGCATTGGCTACTACCGTCTGTCACGCATACACCACGGCCTCGTCTACGGCATCTGCCTATTCATTCTCAGCATACTGCACAAAGCCAGCCAAGCTTTCCAGTGCTTGCAGCTGTATTGTGTCCCCAGGAGCTACCACCTTGGCAACTTCCACCGTAAGACTTCTATATCATCGACTGAGTCATTACTAATTTGAATAGAAAGCCTCAACTACCACAACTAAGGCTGCCACAACCACCGCCACGACAAAGGCTACAACGACCTCGACTGTCAAAGCCAGCAGCTCAATCACCACCGTAAAGTCTACGACAACCACCAAGGCCGCTACCACTGCTGCTGGAAGCGGAACAACTTGCACAGTCACTGCATATGCCTCCATTGCGTCTGCCGTATCTTCCTGCTCCCAGATTCTTCTTTCTGGTATCTCTGCACCAGCTAGCTCTACCATTCTTTTGACTGGACTGAAAACTGGAGCTAAGGTTATCTTCGCTGGTACAACTGCAAGTTTATCGAACCAAATAATTTGATGTGTACTGACTTACCTAGACCTTCGGAAACACCTTCAACGCTGATTTCGACCCAATCTCTGTTTCTGGAACTGATATCACAATCACCGGTGCTCCCGGCCATGTGATTGAAGGAAATGGTGCCGCATACTGGGATGGTGGTGGAAGCAACAGTGGACAAGCCAAGCCTAACCACTTCATTGTGCTTAGCAAGCTTCTCGGAAACAGTTTCGTCACCAACTTGAACATCAAGAACTGGCCAGTTCACTGCTTCAGTATCACTGGTTGTGTTGGCTTGACCATCTCAGGCATAACTCTTGATAACTCTGCCGGAAACGCAGCAAACTCTCTGTCTGATGGCGACCCAGCTGCCCACAACAGTGATGGTTTCGATTTGTCATCTTGCACCAACACGGTCCTCAAGGACTCATGGGTGTCTAACCAAGATGATTGTGTTGCCGTTACCTCTGGAAACAACATCACCGTCAGTGGTATGACCTGCATTGGAGGCCACGGATTGAGCATTGGATCTGTTGGAGGAAAATCCAACAACGTTGTTGATGGTGTCACATTCAAGGATTCCACCATCAGCGCTAGTACCAACGGATGCAGAATCAAGTCCAACTCAGGCACCACTGGATCCGTAAGTTTCACCTCTTCGCTTTATTCGATCCTCACTAACTCAAACAGATCTCCAACGTCCTATACAGCAACATTGCCCTTACCGATATCAGCACCTACGGTATCGATGTTCAACAAGATTACCTCAACGGTGGCCCAACTGGCGTGCCCACCAACGGTGTCACAATTGCCGGCGTCACCTTCACAAAGGTCACAGGTACTTGTACCTCATCTGGTATTCCATACTACATCCTTTGCGGAAGTGGCAGTTGCTCCAAGTTCACCTTCTCCGGTGTTAGTATCACTGGTGGAAAGGCTAGCAGCTGTAACTTCCCTACTTCCACTTGCTTGGTCTCTTCTTAGATGTGCTAGCGTGGGAATAGAGGATAGAGGATGGGTTGTAAATAGATTGGAGGTGGTTGATAGGTTGGACCGATAAAATTATATTGTATTTATTTGATGACATGAACCAAGCTCCCATCTTGAATTTTGGTGAATGCAAAGGCAAGTCTATTGACACGTTCATTCTGAATTTCTGCATCCATCAGAAGTAGAAATAGCTACCAGGAGACTCGTGAAGGTGACTGAGGACGAGGCAGTGCTAGTGGCTGCTGGAAAGCGTATCTTTCCGCTTTTTATTTCGGACGGGGTAGACTCTTTCGGGGTTATCATGATAGCAGTCTTGATACGGAGGAGGTTGCTGAATGGTTTACATGCGAGTATGTCAGAGCAAATCTCTTTGTATTGCGCTATTTCGAACTTCGAGCGAAGGGAAGACGAGACGCGAGGGCATTAAAACGCGTTGAGAAGGAATTCTGGCATGCGAGGTAAACAGAACTCCTTTCGACAGGACAAGAGACAGCTAATTTTACACATCCAGACATGACGGAATGTCAATATCATCTCAAAACATGGCTTTCAACATCAGCATCAAAGCCAAAAAGCCCCACATGATCTCATCGCCACCAACGCTATGATACCTCACCCCATGGCTATTACTAGCTTTACTAATCTGTATATGTCCCATCTCCTGTGAGTTGAGCGCCAAGCACTCTTGTTTCCCCTCTGAAGTATGATTCAAAATCCAATTACCCTCCAGCGCAACACCAAACCCGCCAACATCAAACCCGTCGACAGCGAGCCTACAGTAACAAGAATCATAGCCATTCGCTGCAGCTGGATTGGAGGAGCAGAAAGATACTCCTTTCATTTCCTGTGCTGGCATTAGCATTTCCTCGCTTAGCTAGGTTCTCATGAGAGTATAACATTAGGGGGCACAAAAAGAGACCTACATTAATCTGCCCACCACTGAGACAGTTCGCCATAAACGTGAAGTTTCTTCCCGTGGGGCCATTATAGTCAAAACATACGCATGGGCCGTAGATATTGGGCACGCACTCGCCGGTCGTGGTGTCACAGCATTGTGAGGTGCCGCAGCCGAGTGTGGATTGGACGGAGCCGCGTAGGCAAGAGAGAGTGTGCGACATGGGTTTTGGTCCGGGAAGAGTGGTTCGCTTCGGCATATCGGTGGTTGGGAAGGGTTGGTGTTGGTTTTGGTGATGAAAGATGTAGTTTGAGTTGGCGGATATGTGCGGTGTTGGTTGGCGAGAAGTGCCTGATATGTCTGAGAGGATGTTCTGGAACAGGAAGTTGATTGCTCTTATTCCATCGCGTGATACCAGGGAGAATCAAATGGAGAAATTGCTTTTACCCCTTGCTCCCTTCACAATTGCACCCAGAAAAGACTAACAAGTTGACTTCACGTTGTTACTCGAGCCTTCACAGCAAAGTCAACAACCTTCATTAAAGATAGACAAGTTTCAGGTATTAATGCACCCCATCCTCCAAAACCTCTAATACTCAAATATTCGGACAAATTCCTGTTGAATAAAGAAATCCCATGTTGCAGACTCGATAGAGCTGAAGCTATTCACGCCCAAATCGGGTAGTTGTGGCTTAGAGACTCGACGCCTCCCGTCAAATATTCGAAAATATTACTATAGATTGAGGGAAATCTCTCCGTGCGGAGATGAGAGTCTCAGATCTTAAGTCTCCATCATCTTGATGTTCACAACAGTGTTCATATCGTGGACGAGTGGAAGGAAATATTTGATCATGTGACGATGATTCCCTCGAAGCGAGTTAAATTTGTCTTGTTGCTTGGATGTAGGACTTGATTGAGCATGATTTTGAGCTAAAAAGCAGCCACAGAGCTGGTAAGATGCAGCTGTTCGCTAAGTTTGATTTCTCTTAAGAAGAAATGATTTTCGAGAGCTCCTGTAATTCAGGTTGTCTAGATGTTGGGTCCAGACACTTCTTATTCACTGATCTATTTGATCGACAACAGGCAAGAAACTTTTCTCCAATATGATCACTTAAAGGCTAGCCAAAGTGCGACGCTAATGCATCTCACCCTCCTGATCACTGTCTCACTAAGAACGGGAAAATTGGGAGGGTTGCTTGTCGGGTGAATTCACCTGCTGATAGTTGGTTGTGTCTCATTGACGCTATCTCGGTATCAAGTCCCTCATATTGTCTATCTTGGAGATCAGACGGGTGACCGGGGCTTAGCAGGGTTCAGAAGAGAAGCCAAGGGAGCGTTTTCTGCATATTGCCTCTGCGAATTTCGTCCAAGACGTTCTAAGTGGCACAAGCTGAACTTGGTATTGGTTCCAAGCAGTGATCTGTACGTGATCATTCACAGACTACCCCAGGCCCTTGGAGTCTAGAGATCAACCAACGAAGACAGAGCGGTGCTGATGTTCCTCGGCAACGCAACTCCATAGGAGTGGCAACAAGTCTCGCCAAACAGTTCGCCAGCTTGAACCATGCATTTACCAGATATGCTTCAGGAACTTGCACTAGAAAATAAGCCAAATGAGACCTCTTACTGAATGGTTTGAGTTTCGCTCGTCCGTCTTTTGAAGCTATTGTCCATTCCTCATGGGATGCCGGATCAATGGTATGGCTTGCCACGCGGGAACGTCGACAGGGAGCGCTGGACTGGGCTGGAAGTCAATCTCTCAATGTCTCTTCCTATCATGGGTGTCACAAGACTATACGTTTGAGTTTAGGTCCTTGCTTTTATCGGAGAAGCGGTTCCAGGAGGTGGGGCTTTTTTGAGGATGAACACGTTTTTCAGCAGTGAACTCAAATCACATTTATGAGGAACAGGCGGGAAATTGACCCTTAACTTTTAACTCATCAACAAGGTTTGGAATCATGGCAACGCCGTTTGCTCAGGAACGTGTTCGAAATGAAGATTTGAAATGCAGAAATATCGGAACCTTCTGAACACCTCTATGCCAACAGCCAATAAAATCTAATCTAGCACGTCGCTGCCATCGGAAGTTTTACCACCCTTTACTTGGTATCCTTGACAGCAGTACTGAGGCTCAAGAAAATACCCCAAACCAAACCCGCCAGATTCCCAACCACAGCACGTCCCTCAATGCTTTGAATGAAAGTGTAGTTCGCCAGCGACACCCAAGGCCAGAGACTCCAACCAGCTCGAATCAAGGGCCAGAAATCATTCCTGGTCTTCTCCCAAGCTTGTGATGTTCCTTGGCCCTTGACGCTGTTCATGAACATCGAAAAGCCGAGTGTGTTTGCTGCTGAGCAGAAACTTTGGTCGATAAGGAATTTCAAAATGGTGTTGCGGAGGTTGAGTTGTGTCTTCTTATCAGAGATTGGTGTTTGACCTGGGAATGTGTTTTCCAGTGTTTGCTGCCTTTCAGGTGTCAGCTGGTGATGAGTTGGAAGTTGTTGCACGAACATGAGGATGTTTGGAGGTGTGCTGATGATGCACCAGATGAGAAAGTTGGATAGAGATGTCCAATCCATTGAGAAAGGCGTCTCCGTCAAGTTAGTATCGTTGCAATCAGTTCAAGATATTGTAGAACTTGCGTTTTGTCTGTAAGATGAGATGGCTGTTGCAACGACATTGCTTACAACTGTCATAGCACAGCCTTGTGCGAGAATTGGGAGGATGTTTGAAGACATAATGAATGGTACTGAGATGAGCAATCCCTGAGAAGAAAAGTTTAAGCTTGAGAATTTGATTTCACTTTGAGAAAGCTCGTCGATGCTCTCGGGGTGGGTGTGAATTAGCGTTCGCGAAGAGCACTTAGATAGAAAAGAGAAGAGAGAGTGTCGGCAACGCACATGCAATGAAATTGAAATCAAAGGTTTAGCGAGCGAGTGTGCCAAATTCGGCACTTTGCATACTCCTGCGAATCTCTTGCTTCCAAGTCCTGCTACTCCACGAAATAAGTGGGATTGACGGGATTGAATGGCTCGGGTGATTGCTCTCTGATGGAAAAGCGAAACATGGAGAAGGCTGCATATGACAAGGCGGAGATTCTACCAAGTTGGAAAGTGCTTCATGCTGAGTGTATTCACAGCCTGTAGGGAACGGGTTTCAATGAAAAAGAAACTCTTGGCGTCTAATCATAAGGTCGAAAATGCGCACGCAGTTGACAACAAAGTTCAGGGCACACGGGCATGATCCAGGAAGTGAGTGGGTGATTCTGTGTTTAGCGGCGGGCTTGAAGCTATGTGATTCGCTTATTCGCCAGAGTGGAGTATTGCTGTCCACTTGTATCGAATGAAAAGCGACTCCCTTCAATTTCCTAGCGGCGGTATTTGGGCGGAATTGCTCAAAGGTTTGTGGTGCAGTTGAATAGAATGGAGACGCGCCACCCCCGCCTTTTGGTTTTTTATCAAAAGTCAAAGCCCGACCGACATTTGCTGATCACCACTTCCAGAATAATATGCACGATAAGCGAACCAAGCAGGATGAGTTGCAGCAAGTCCAGTTTTCTGTATGTCGATTTATTTAGCTTTATCTGTACTAGCATACCCGGCATAAGGTCTGATCGTGGCGCCTGCTCCGTATGATTTAGCGACTATTTCTTAGCCTTCCCCTGAGTAGCGGCGAAGAAGGTGCCATGCATGTTCGAAAACCGCCGCTATGGAAAGAACTCCAAGGGAAATACGCTAACCCACGTTTCCCCATACCCCTCAAACCCGCCTGCTTGGATATATATGGGTATCAAATTCCCATGAATTACTCAACCAGACAGGAGATCAACAGATCCACTTCTACTTCTATTCACTCTACTTCACTACATCATTCTTCAATATGTCAGAAAAAGCGGCAGAGGTCGATCAGACGCAAGTCTATCAGGTGGAATCGACTGATGTCCTAAGGAAGGCATCGCTTGCACATGGCTCTGAAGAGATCAGGTTGGACACCCGAAAACTTTTAAGAATTAACGCTGATTTTGCCAGACTCCCCGGCAAGACTCTCGAGCAGGCTGCGCTAGGAGGAACCCAGGATGATCATAATCTTTCCGTGAGGGAAGCTATCAGACACTATCATCCTGCTCTCCTTTGGAGCTTGGTGGTGAGTACCCTATCCCCTTCCTTGAATACACAGGAGGAGAAGGAGCTGACTAAGCGGGAAATTTAAGTATTCATTATGTGTTATAATGGAAGGCTATGATACGAACTTGCTCTCTAATTTCTTTGCTTATCGTAAGTTCTCCTTCTGATTGTTGACGTTGAAATTTGAAAATGTTGTCGGTCGCTTGTTTTGACCACGTGACACTCTACTTAGTCCTCACTAACAGCACACAGCTTCATTCCTTATCAGATACGGCAATTATGTTGGAGTTACACCAGAAACCCCCGTAGGCTACCAGATGACTGCTGCTTGGCAAGCTGGATTGAGCCAAAGTAGCGGAGTTGGCTCCTTTTTCGGTGTCCTCCTCAACGGTTTCCTCGTCAGCAAATATGGCTCTAGGAGAGTCGTCCTTGGTGCACTCGTGGCTCTTACATTATCCATTTTTGTTGTCTTCTTTGCACCATCCCTGCCAGTCCTCCTCGTCGGCGAGATCCTTTGTGGTTTTCCATGGGGCATTCTTGCGACCACTGCCCCTGCCTATGCATCCGAGGTTCTCCCCACAGCGTAAGCGACCCCAAGGCTTTGTAGGCGATGTAGCTGACTTTGCTCTCAGGTTGAGAACTTACATGACGTGAGTTTCTATTTCCTCATTCTTGGTTATCCCTACTGGATGCTTCAGAATCTCGCTCATATCTGCTGCATCTGCAATGCACCCACCAAACTACCCTAGATAACTAACTTGAATCACATAGATCATACACCAATATGTGCTTCATCATTGGCCAACTCATCAGCGCTGGTGTCCTGGTATGTCAGGCAATGCCTTGGGTTCCTCAGGTACACACACTGACTGCATGCATAGAAAGGTCTATCTCACCGAGTTGATGAATGGGGTTACAAGATTCCTTTTGCTTTGCAATGGACATGGCCAGTTGTTCTCATTCCATTGGTTTACTTTTCTCCCGAGTCACCTTGGTATCTCGTCCGTATGGGCCGCCTGGATGAAGCCGAAAGGTCTCTCCGCCGTCTCCAATCTCCAGACTCGAACATTGATGTTCGTAAGACCTTGAGCACCATCATCTTCACAAACAACCTCGAGGAGTCCCTTTCTGTTGGTACCAGCTATCTCGACTGCTTTAAGGGCTTCGAACTTCGCCGAACTGAGATTGCCTGTCTTGTATTTGCCGGTCAGATTCTTTGTAAGTACTTCTCTCAATCGCTGTGAGTCTGACTAACCGATTCACAGGTGGTATCTGCTTTGCTTACAATAGCTCCTACTTCTTTTCCCAAGTTGGTCTTGGTACTGATGCAACTTACTCCTTGGCACTTGGGGGAACTGTAAGTTTAATCCTCTCTTCCGATTTGATGTGCAAGCATGAGGGATCTCGCTTAAGCACGAGACACAACACTTTACTTTCCCTAACATGCACGCTTGCTATCTCTATTCGAAGTAAAGATGATTGACTGACTCGTGCTATTTCAATTGCAGGCCCTGGCTCTGGTTGCTTGCATTGTCAACTGGGTACTCTTGATGCCTAATTTTGGTCGCCGAACGATCTATATCTGGGGTATGGGTGGAATGTGCTTGGTTCTCATTCTCATCGGCATCCTCAATGTCTGGACGCATCACCCATCAGTTGGCATGGCTCAAGCTGTTCTCACTCTTCTCTGGACCGTCATTTTCCAGCTCTCGGCTGGACAGCTTGGCTGGGTAAGTCACATGATAGTTTTTCCTTCTCCTCCCATTTCTTCAAATAATCCTCTATCAATCTCTAGACTTGCTGACACGCTCTAGGCACTTCCAGCAGAGATGGGATCAACCCGATTAAGGCAAAAAACGATATGCCTTGCACGTGACCTAAGTAACCTCACGTGAGTCCCATTCTTATTACTATCATTGGTTGGAATTCTTGGCTAACATTTCCAAGAGGCACAATTGGCGGAACCCTTCAGCAATACATGATGAACCCACAGGCATGGAATCTTAAGGGCTATACTGGCTTTGTATGGGGTGGAACGTGCTTCGGCATGTTTGTGTGGTCGTACTTTCGTCTTCCCGGTAAGTTGAATCGTGTGTCATTTTTCTTCCACCATCACAGAACACAGCAGCTAACACTATGCCTTTAAAGAGACGTGGGGAAGGTCATATCACGAATTGGACATACTCTTCGCGAAAAAGGTTCCAGCTAGACAGTTCGCTTCGACTGTGGTTAATGCTTTCGATGAGAGCGATAATAATGATCTCTTCCACAAATATGAGAAGGAGACTGTTTAGAGGGCACTGGACGACGAGATGACTGCTAGGAATGGGAGCTAGGAGAAGAAATTGAACTTGAGCTTGAAAGCTGCAGGTGGCGTTCAATAACTTGGTTGTAGCTGAAATTAATGCATTCTGGTTTTCGATATTGGTACATGATTGTCGTTCTGAATACCGCCTTTTCCTACTAATACGCTAGCATAATCTCATTCCTATAGCGTTATACAATCGAATCTCAAGAGATACCAGCGATAGATAGTTAGCAAGTCGAGGAATTTCTAGCTAGACAATGTCGTACGAAGTTTGCAGTCTAGACTCGCTTGAGAATTGAATCGGGCAAACTTCCAAGTCTCACTAAGAGCTCCAGTTCGTCAGCTTCAAATCTCATGCAGCAGGCATGCGTGCCCAGCCATTCCGTGACAACTTCATCATTGACGCGCCAGAACAAAAGATAGTATCGCTAGCTTCATTGAGAGGCTCGACAAGCTCCAAATCAATACTTCATACCAATAGGTGGACACCTACGGAGAAGACTGCCATGGCTTCACTCATCGCACCCAGCGTCACCAGCTCCGTGAATTTGCCAAGCTCTCGAACTGGCTAAGACAAGCTTGCTTCGAGATGCAGCACAGTTATCAGAAATAATGGCTAATTCTGTTGCATTTGTAGGATGGGTCCCTTCAAGTAATGCCTCAAGTGGTGGTTCTTAGTAGAAGGATAGAATTTGCAGGGGGCGTCGCAGTTACACCGTTGCACAAGATGCATACTAATCGCTCATGATTAAGCTACAACGCGGCGAATTGACTCTGTCTCTCTGCCTACAAGTCTTCTCTCATATCGCAATCCCTCGAAATGGAATGTCAGATAAACATAGTTGGGACCTACTTTCTTACCCATTTCCAGGCTCTCTCCTTGGCAGGTGGGATCAAATAACGCTTTGTAGTATTAGTCTCGCTCGACTGCTAAATAGCATAAGAACTGATGTGGAAATAGAGGGTGAAGACTTTGACAATGTTTTCCATTTTATCAAATTCAAGTTGTCTTGGGACAATGAGCAGTCCCTTACAGTTGTCGAATGTGCAGTATTTTCCGCCCACATTCAAAAATCCTGCAGATTCACGTTTATTCTTCAAAATGTATCTGAGCAAAGTTGCACATTCTGAGTAGGTGGATTTTGACTTTGCATTTCCAATGTCCCTTCTCTTTTGAATCTGCAAACAGGGTTCAAATAAGTTTTCGCTTAACGGTGGGGTATTCCCATCACAGTGGGGTGGGTTTGGGATGGGGTGAATGAGTTAGCATATGAGAACAACGAGGAAGAGAAAAGGAAAAACCAAGTAATCAGTAAAACTATTTCAATTCAACTTATAGTAGCTTTCTAAAACCTGAAAAATTATTAATATCTTGTAGTTCCTGTTCCATTTCCATACCCTTCCCTACCAGTCAAAGCTCACAACCAATTTCATTCAAATTCAATCTTCCCCAACATTCAAACACAACCGTTCCCAATACTGCAACCCAATCAAGAATCCGCCAAAACATATTCCAACACAGCATTCCTTAGGCTCTCCTCAATATCCAGTGCATTCAAGCCACTGACCTTCCTCGTAATCGAAACATCAGCATCAATGATATCCCAAACCTGCTTCTTGATCTTGAATTGGATCTGAGCATCAGCTAGGATAGGACGCACGAAGCTCTGGACATCATTATGTCGCAATTTTGGCGCTGAGCCAAGAGTAACAATCGCTCCTTCTCCTGCGGTGATTTTGCCGATGTTAACTTTGATGCCATTCTTCACTATCTCCGTCTCAAAGTTGACGTCCTTGGGCTCTTCCATTGCCAGGAATGTAACACTCCACTCGCGATCCTTTGCCCCAGGACCCATGCTTGGGCCGATAGTAAGTTCCCCATCTTTCTGAGAGTACTCAACGATAGTTCGTGTCCACTCTACCACATCAGCAGTACTTCCCATCCCATCATCTTCAAGGATCTCGAAGCTAGCATCAGCTCCAACAACCACGAGCAACTCAATACTTTCTGGATTCTCTTCGCCATTTCCTGGCAGCAGAGCAGCATCTAATGGAATGATAGACCCCTCCTTGGCAAACACTGGGTAATTCTCAAGTGTTCGAGCAACCCAAAGCTGACGATCTCCTTCATACACAGCTCCTGTGAAGATGTCGACATATCGTCCAGGGGGGAGCCATCCTTTTGTAGCCGCAAGTCTCAAGTCAGAGTTTTGAGGACTCACAATTGGCATGACAATCAGCTCAGATCCAAAGAGAAATTGATTAGGCACCTCATAGGCCTCTTCTCGCTCTTGATACTCCCAGTACATTGGTCGTACCAAAGGTGTTCCCTCAATAGCACTCTTGGCATTCATAGTATAGAGATATGGCATCATTCTGTGGCGGAATCTCAGGAAGTCAGTCATGACCTTCTCGGCTTCAGGTCCATAAGTCCATGGTTCCTTTCTTGTCCATTGACTATTTGAAGAATGCAATCTCAATATTGGACTGAAGCATCCAAGTTGCAACCATCTTGTTGCCATCTCATCATCTTTCTCTCCAAACATATGGCCACCAATGTCATGCGACCACCATCCATACCCGATGTTACTTGATGTTGCTGTAAACTCAGGTTGAAATGCAAGCGAGTCCCAGGTAACGATCGTATCCCCGGAGAATCCTACAGGATAACGATGCGATCCTGGTCCAGCGTAACGTGAAAAGGTTAGAGGACGTTTACCGCCGAGCTTGTTGTCCAAGAAATGGAAGTGATTGAGAACCCATAAGGGATCGATACCTGGAACACGAGAGTGAGAACCCTGCTGCCAGTCAATCCACCAAAAGTCAACACCTTGATCTTCTAGTGGTCTGTGAAGGACATCAAAAAAAGCATCGAGGAATTTCTTTTCGGTAATGTCGAAATGAATAGGATCGTTACTGTCAGAGCCGTGAGACAGTGCTTTGGCCATTGCGGGGTATAATTCTTCATAGTTCTGAACTCCATCCGCGGGATGATCATTCAATGTGATTTTCAGCTTCTTTTTATGCATCTCATCTAAGAATTCTTTTGGTTTAGGGAAGAGATCGGCATTCCATGTGTAGCCTGTCCATCCAGTTTTGCCGCTAAGATGTTGTCAGTACCCCTGGTATATGGTCAAGATAGCAATTGGAGAACACGGAACTCTACAGATGAAGGATGAATCTAAGATTTTGACACATACCTTGCCTTCACTTCCTCAGCATCAGTAATATGCCAGTCCATATCAATGACAAGCTGTAATGAGAAGATGAAGAGTCAGTCTAATATTCTGAAGACGTTGAGGAGGAGAAGCTTACAACACTAAAAGGGATCTTCTCCTTTTCCTCAAACCGAGTCATCAATGTACTCAGCTCCTTATCACTGTAGGCATAATATCTGCTCCACCAATTTCCCAAACTCCAACGTGGCAAAAGCGGCTGTCCTCCAGACAGAGCATACATCGCCTTAACAGCACCTGAATAGTCATGACCATATGCAAAGAGGTACCCATCCACTCTCTCAGAACCAGGCAAACGAGTAGCAACAAAGCCCTCATTATCGAACATCATGCTGGCAGAGTCATCAATAGTCGTAAAACCATTCTTGCTCACAACACCATCTCCAAGAGGGATCCGTCCATCAGCATCATCCAAAGTTCTTGCTGTTCCTCTCATATTCGGACATTCCTCTCCGTATCTCCATACCGAGCTATGGCATGAAAAATTACCCTTGACTCCAGCACTTAAGCTGGAAGGGCTGAAATCCTCGTCCTTGGCATAAGTGAGGTGGAATTTATCTGTGATGATCTCAAGAATACCGTTCTTGTCGATGACACGGAATTTTGGGATTGGAAGGTCTCTGTTGATTGCAAAGACACTTGCTCTGTCTTCGAACTTGCTATCTGGTGCCCACTCGTAACGCAATAAGCCATCAGTGAGAACAGCTATTGAAGTTAGCCTCAGACTAAAACCAAGCAAAGGATGATCATACTGAAGCGGTATTTGTCCAACTTCCCACCACCAATAACAGCTTTGGAGTCTGCAATTGGCTTCACCTCGAACGATGCTCGTGGATTGGAGAGATTTTCTTTGCTCATGATGGAATTTGTGAAGTTTCTTGCGGTGATACGAGAGGAATGTGTTGAGGTTGATAGGCGACACGTGATGGGTCGTATTTTGTAAGAATTAAATCGATATGCTGGTTGTACGATTGAAGTCAATCGAGAAAAACGGAATTGACAAATTTTGGTGCTAACGTGCAATCCCAGAGACATAAGATGTTGTGAAGCTTGAAATTGTTGGAAAAGCTGGAAGCATACTGAGGAACGTCATGCGAGGGGATGTTCCACAGAAGCGTACAGGACAGGACAGGATCCACTTTACTTGAGTCACTCACTAAGTGATATCGCCACCGCTATATTTCTCGCTGAAATATATTTCCAGACATCAATTGAAGAGTAAGTTATAACTTGATCTCGAAGAAGTCGATAGATTTTACTCTTTTATCCAAAATATACACCGAAAGATGACAATTGTCCACGTGATGGTCTCGGCTATTTGATCAGCGGCAAGCTCCCTTCCTCCATCATAGCATCAAAGAGCTCATTCAAGTCTTTCCTTGTATCATAATGCTTATCCCATCCAAACTTCTTCGCCTTCTCCATGCTAGCAAACAATCTCAAATCACTCAAAGCACTCCTCACAGCATCAAACGTTCCCCAAGCGAAAGCCTCTTTCTTCCCTCCATACTTTTCCACAATCTCATCCCAGACTGGCTGCTTATCAGCCATGAACTCCTCAATATTCCACGCCGTACTCCCGTCTTCAGCAGGCGGCGAAGTTGGGATATCAAAGTACGCGCACATTGACTCCCAGATCTGACCAAGTGTGATTTTACAATCATCTACAATTGTGAAGAATTCATTTTTGGTGTTTGGCTGTGTTGTGATCCATTCTTGAAACTCGCCAATTCCTTTCGTTCCAGACAGTGAGTAGGCTCCTGAGTATAGTTCAGGCGTAGATGGGAATGCAGTGTTTGGACTTTTACCTTGGTGATGAAGATACTTCAGCACCGTGAGGACGATAGCGATTGTGGTACCAAAAGACATTCCATTGCCGTAGCTCGGTCCATATACCCTAAAGTGCGTCAGCAACTTTGCGCCCTCATTTGAGAGCATCTCTCACCAAAAAGGATTTGCAAAATTCCAACTCCACTTCTTTCCCTTACTCAACTTCTTCATGAAATCCACCTGTCCGTAGTAGAAAATACTCTCATCAGGCCCATACCTCCCATCTTCATCCTCTGTTATGATATCCCCAGAGAATCCCTTTGGATTGCCGATATGCACACCGTAGTACTTGGCACCACACTGTAAGAATACTCTCTCAAGCTTCGGGCACATTTCATCCACCACCTGCAGCACATTGGCGAAAAGTTGAACATTGATCATCGGATTTGGCATATTCTTCTCTTTATCATTCGGGCTATATTTCCCTTCATGAATGTATGCGCAATGATAAAAATGTGTCACGTCCTCAATGCCATTGAACTTCTGGAGGGATTTTCGAAGTTGGTCCACGTTTGCCGAAAGATCAAGTTGGAGGCCGTTCAGTCGCGAATCGGCATCCGGGGAATTTCGAATTGGAGAGCGTGATGTGATTATTATTCGAGGCCATTTTGAGGATGGTTGTGCAAGTAGTGCTGCTACCATGGCTTGGCCTGTGATGCCATTTGAGCCAGTAATAAGTGCTGTGTATGGCGGAGACATCCTAGAGATATCGCTTTAATTTCAAATACGAACCGTTTCAAAGTTTCAGGATTAATTTAAGATGGAAAGTACATGGTATTTATAGGTGAAGCAGCGGGGTAGGTATGTATCGGAGGAGGATGCGGGGTCAATTGGCATTAGTGAAATATTGAGCCTCGTGCGAGGACATTTGATCTTGAAACAAAAATTACTGGACATTTTATCAAAGCTCGATATCAAAGCTTTCGTCTTCTCAAGAGAGGATAACAGGTTGGTCTCTTGGCTGCTAAACATTGGGTGGTTTAAAGTACAATGCTGTCAATCGCAAGTACCCGTATCTTTGCTGAAAATAAATTGAAGACACAATCAAGCAATCTCTAATCTGAGGGTTACTAATTTAGCAAGTAACCTAAGCAAAGGAAATCTTCACTTGATTATTATTAGTTCAATATGACCGTGTTTTCATTTCGTTGTTTTGTAAATTCATAGAGGTCACTGAGCCAAAAGTTCGAATAAGGTTTCGCTTATTGGTGGGGGTTACAAAGCGGGGTAGCGAGGGGTATCCCATTTTCTGCGAAGTCACGTACCGTTCCTCCTCGTACCAAAGGAAGAACTAGATTAAGCATCAGAGAAAGCAAGCCATAAACCATCATGGCAAGCTCACCTACAATTATCGCCATCCCTCCCTCCACCAAGTCTTTCTATATCACCGCTCTTTCGCTATGCCCCACTGCTTCCAGCGTCTCTGTGACATGGACACTTGGAACTGCCACTTTTGGCACAACTATGATAGGACCTTCGGAGTACTATATTCTGGCCGATAATGTGTTTGGGTCGCCTCTTATCATCCAAGAAGGTGGTGAGATGCCAGAGAATCTGAGCGTCGAGTTTGCATTTGGTGCTAAGGACGAAGAGGATAACGGTAGCAAACGTGCAGGAGAGACGAATGTGGTTGTAGAGGACCCAGTGTTAAGTAGCTGTGATCCAGCAGGAAGCTCGAAGAAAGTGATGCTAAGGGCATTTGATGAGGGAGATGGAGGGAAGAAAGAGCCTATAATTCTTACTGTACTGTTTAAAGGACAGATGAGAGGATTAAGGAGAGGATGAGAAATTTTACAAGCTGGGGATGAAGATATGGAATTAGCACCCATCTAGGGTTCTTCGAAGGGATTGGAGAGTCGGAAGATGGAGCAACAAGAAAAGTTCACAAGAAAATAAAGTAGGCCAATGTGATTGGAAATTGTTTATGGGAGACAAACATCCTTTCATGAAAGCAATACTTTCCAACCTTACCTACCCCAACAACCCAAATACACGATACAACGCTTGGTCGATGCAAACAATGCTGTGAAATTGACCTGTGAAATTGACCCACTTAACAATCTTCTCGACAGTCCCGTTAATATTGGAATGTCGATTGTGTTGCTGGGAAGTAGTGGCTGATTGCTCGGTAAACATAGCTTTGTATCGAAGGCCAGGTCCTTCTAAGCAATATCATTGTACTGCGGCTTATCTGTGTCTCTCCTAAAGTCGAGCAGCAACTTGATATCTGTGCCTGACGTCCATATTCAATCATTGAAATGCTGCAATTGCCATTCCATTTTTGCAGTGGAGCAAAGCCTGTCTGGAGTGTCAAATGACGGTATCAATACACGAGAGCTTGTTAAAACTGGTAGCAGTGTCTGGTATTTAACAAACTGGTCAGCCGTAAGACTTCAACGATTAATCCGTGTGCGAGTTCGAGGGGAAAGTCAAATAAAAGCGAGGAGAGAGGTATCTCATCAAAGGGAAGTTGATCATTGCTCCAGCAGCAGATAATATTGGAAGGAAGTGGCAAACAATCTTTAGATATGAACAAATCTCCGACAACCCCTTTTTGCCAATATATGTGTTCGAAGTGTCGGAGCAAGTGGGTGGAGCTTGATCGTCGAACCTTGCTCATAGTCGTCGACCGATACTCCAAGAGTAAGTTGTACCGAGTAGCGGATAGGTAGCGGTCGTCTTGCTACAAACATTTCTCTTGCTTCTCCCCTACTTATGGAACTACGATATTGCAATGTTGTTGCTCGGTGCCATAAGTAGGAGCGATTCTGCGACGCCAATTATCCTATGAAGATTTGTGGTGGCCATGCTGATAATATTACAGTATAGTGAGGAGGGTTAAAAGAACATGTAAATTTTAGCAATCTTGAGGAGCTGTGTTGCAAAGACGCGTCAAGCAAGTTTACCACCCGATTCGTTGTAGGATTGCAATGACATCATATTGCTGTGGCTGTCATGTGGCTGAAAGGGGCTGAGACTAGGGACATTTCCCTAGGAGACTTCCAATCACCTCCCATTTCCATCTTTCACACCATCACCATCAGAACTGCTTTCAAACTGCTTTCACATTTCTTCTCCCCTACATCCTCATCGTCATTGCGTCTTATATTCCTCCGGTGAGGCTGAATGCCAGAGCTCTAGGCAGAATTCTTCAGTTGCGTTAAGTTTAGAGAGGAGTAAAGCGTTGCAAAGTATTGCTGTCGCGACCTCATCAGCAGCCCAAAATCAGGTTTGAAACTACCAGTCCAGCCTTATCTGTTTCACATATTTCGACTGCAATGACGTCGAAATGGTACGAGATAGTGACGATACTGTCACAGGATAATCTGGCACACGTTGTCTTGAAAGACCCTCATTCTTATTCCCCAGATTTAATTGGGAAAGTCCTAGGGCTGAGTCTAGATTGGTATCACTATGCATGAGGAGGCCAGACCTAGAGGTCGAAAGTGCAAATGCGAAGGCGTTTGGATTCGCTCACCAGCATCTTTTTTCACAAGGATGTGAAGTGCAGACGCCTCGAGCCTCGAGGTTAGCGTGGGGGATTGTGTCTAGAACGTTTAGACCGTATAGACAAGTGTCGTCTCTGTGTTGCACTTTTGAAAGCGGTTTGTTTGATGCTGCCTTCGCAGTCATTTTCTTATATCATCTGGCTTTTCTCATTTAGATTCTGCAATAAATGAAACCTGAATCATATCACACTTCGATGAACTCGCAATTAGCAAAACCTCTTCCATCTAAGCTGGAACATTCACCTCCAAATCCAAGAAGCTTCTTCGACCTCAGACCCTAGTCGATACCATGACTTGCACTACATTACTCGCTCCAGATGAGAACGCACTCGTCATCCAGCTCAGGTAGTCTTGCTTATACTTGTCTTCTTGTACTTGCTAATATCTGTCTAGTTATTCGCCCATTTCTCCGCAGTCACTCAATGATATCGAACATTCGCAAGCCAGTGTGCATGTTATTGCAGAGCAAGCCCTCGAAGTCGAGTTAACCACTTTACCATACACAATTTTGACGGAAGCGGCCTTGCATAGTCATGAGTCCCCGCAACAAACTTCTCCACAAACAGCAAACTCCTCTATCATTCTGATGTATGGACACACATCCAGATCAGACCGCGAATCTGATGCTGTATCGAAAGCGCGTCGTAATACTCTGCACCCCTCAGCAATGACACCGATTGGGTTGTTTGAAGCCATGAAGCTGATGGATCTCCCTTATCATCCACATCAGCGACTTCGAGAGCATGAGTCGTTGTACAATGAGACTGCTCACAATTCATCTCAAGCTATGTGGGAGCACAAAGAACATATATCTGCTCCTAATGCTTCCGATTCTGTGCGTTCCGAGGAGGCAGGCTCGGTAGATGTCACACGTCACCAACAGGAGGAGTGCGAATACCATACCAGCAGTCATTACCCCGGTTTCTTGGGATTGAGTATGGATGACAGCCACAGTTTGACTGGAGTTGGTGACCAATTTGATCTACCTAATGTAGCTCTTGGGGCGACAGATATATTTGAAGTCTTTGCTTCTTATTGTCGGCATCACATGGATACGTGGTAAAGGAATTATTTGCTGTATTTCTCTTGATCGTGTTCAAGATATGATTTCTTTTTTGGCCTCTATTGTCTCGTCGCGTGTTTGGAGGGTGGGAACTCATTGTGTGTTGGCTCTCAAGTCGTCCAGCTTTGGGATTCCACTTAGCATTCCGCAGCTAGGCAAGGACGGCCTCACGCAGTGGCCCGGGAGGGCCAGCGGAGCGTCATCACAACCACATTTATGTCTACTTATGTTGCTCCCTCACAGTCAGCCTTTAAGCACCCTTGTCTCATCTTTCGCATTTTGTTTAGCAGTTTGAGCCTACAATCTAACTTCACTGGTGTCGAACGAGGTTAGATATTTTAAACCAATGTCTGGCCGTTTCTCTCGCTTTGTGTCCAAACACAAAATTGCTCCCTGAGGATGCTTCTTTTTGTACGTCTTTTGGACTTTTGTTTTAGCTTTGCTTAGCTTTTCTGTGTTGGGGCTACGTGATAGTAGCTTGCACTGCCAAGCCTGCCCCTGGACCCTTCTCCATACTGCTAGCAAGACGTATCCGCAATTGTAATTGGTAAATAAACATACCTACTACGCCCATAGATTATCTAACCCACACATGGCCTCTTCCAAGAATTTCTGGTTGCACAAGTACCGAGATGACGCTTCCCACAAGTTGTAGTAGAACCCTTCTCCAACCTTGAGTCCAAATTCTTAGATCGCCAGCATATCTACAGATCCTTTCGTTGAGGAGCTGTATCGTTGAGGAGTCTCTCTTGGTGTATTTTAGCTAGTTCGGGGATGATACTAACGTAGCATATCGCTCACTTTGGGGATCTCATTAAGAACAGAAGCATAGTCAAATCCACGATGTGGAGTGGCCAGAACAAACATGCCTCGTATAGGCTCGTAAGAGCGCCTTCAGAGCTCTCCTTGCGAGCTAAAATATATGCTTTTGAGGATGCTAGGCTCGCATTGTTTGCAAAGATATGTTTTTATCGTATTTATGGGAACGAGCGATGCTTTTTGGAACAAACAGCACAAATCATACACCTTGATGACAATTCCACTCACTGAATAACCAAGTAAAATTATCGGCCACTATGGTATCGTTTGACTTCTTAATAGTGAAAACATACCTTAGACTTGTGCCCATTCAAAACGACCTCGGGGGAAAGGAAGTGGATTTCCTTTCCATATCTAGATGTGTGTCTTTGCTATGCTCGCCGTCATCATGTGAATCATACGAATCATGTTCATGGACTTCGGTAACATTGATCGTTTCATAATTCGTGTTTATAAATGCTATGTTGGTGGCAATCGTTTTTTGTTTATGTCGCTGGGTAAGCTCCTTACCTTGTATCTCCGAGTCAGCCATACTCATGATGTTCCTTGATTTAGACACACTTGCTGCCATGGCTATGTCGCTTGTAGATAGGCATATCAAGGCGCAGAGGCATAGACAAGATAGTTTTAAGTAAGACAGTCTTGAACAGTATAGTAAACAGTGTGATGATAATGCAGTCTCGTGGCGTTGCGTTTTGGGCCGAGAAATATTTACCTTCGTGCCTTTCTTTTACCCTATTATTTCTCCCTTTGGTGTCCTTTTTGCTTGTTATCTTCCACAATTTGACTTCGTACTTAGTGCATCTTGTCCCATTAACAACTATTTTACGACAACATACTGATCGTGGTGAAGAACATCAATCTTACAACCAAATCATGGATGAAGCACTCGATCCATCGATACTTGCCAGTTGTCTCGTAGACGATCACTTCAATTCTTGCAGCGGAGCAGCTTTCGTGATCTGCACAGGTTGTGAAAGTTGCCTTGATGCGACTAATACAAGACATAGATCTCAGTAGTGATTCCGAGAATCTTTAAACTGTAAATATTTGCTCGAGTAATGATCTCTGAGGATAAAACAATACTCAAGAATCCATTAAAGCGGTTGGCACCTGTTCGTGGATTCTGCCTATTTCGTATGCAAATGTTTGCCTGATTCGATGTCACATCCGTGCCTATTGCTTGAAATTGAATGATTGAAACTTAATCAATTACCGCAAACTATGTTCGGCCAAACTGTATCAAGATTCAGAAATTATTAAGCTACAAACCTTTATCACCACTGAGAATTCACCTCTGATATTTTCGATATTTACGAAATAACAGCCGAAGACTGCCCAACCCAGCAAGATCAGAACGACAAAAATACGAATGACAGTCCTCAACCGCCACCCTCTGATTTTATCTCGTATGATGGCTTATCTTTTATACTCTGATTGTATAACTCTTTGTCAACAAGAATAAGAGTTCCAAACATAAAGTAACATAAAATAATGTTATAATTGTCACGTGCCATGAGTGGCGACAGAACTGCCGAAGTGCCGGCTTCGAAGAGCAGAATCTTGCACTTATCGTCTTGGCTTTGTGTCCGTCAGTGAACTGATAAGTTGGCGTTGGATTGGCGCAGGATTGGCGTCTTGCAACATCAGATTTCAATTGGGTTTGAATGTCTGTCCAGCCAATTGTAAGGTTCCAGTCCTTCGGGCCAAGACTCCTCCGATATGTCTCCCCGTCATCCCGCCATTTGGTTTGCGGACTACACTCAACTTCACCGGGCCTACCCCACTATGAGAACTTGTCCGCTTCTACTACTGGTATCACCGTATGCTTTTGGTGCAACAAATTTTCATACCAAGGGCTTGGTGACATGATGAAGCAGGATGGGGTTGTTGAAGGTGATTAGTGCGGGGCGTTGATGTCTACTTAAGATAGATTGCCCCCACGTTCCTAAGAATTGAGTTTGATCAATATCTGATCCAAATGAGCCAAATCAAGTTCAAAGTCCACACAAAAAGTGCAATGGCAAGCAAGTCATCTAATAAAGATGCTCCAGCTCACGTCTCAGGACAAGCTAACGAACCCCTCTCTGGTCTTCCTCACACTCTCACAAGTGAACAACTTGCAACAGAAACAGGAGCAAATACTCAAGATGGCCTCACAGCCAGTGAAGCATCCGCTCGACTCGAGAAATACGGTCGCAATGAGTTAGACAATGGCCCAGGAGTGTCGCCGGTCAAGATCCTCGTGCGACAAGTTGCAAATGCAATGACTCTAGTTAAGCGTACCATACGTCCCTTTCCCAGATCACAGATTTTCTGATCCAATTCCTAGGTGTTGATAATGGCTATGGCAGTTTCGTTTGGCATCGGCTCGTATATCGAGGGTGGTGTCATTTCAGCTGTTATTGTGCTGAATATTGTCGTGGGCTTCTTTCAAGAGTTTAGTGCTGAGAAAACAATGAACTCTTTGAGAAGTCTTAGTAGTCCTACTGCCAGTGTCGTGAGAGATGGTCAAAACATCGTTGTTCCAACTGGTGAGCTGGTTTTTGGCGATTTGGTCGAAGTGAAGGTTGGAGACACAATCCCAGCCGACATACGGTACGTTTTATCTACCTGAGATGAGAAAGGTTGCTAATATCTTCAGACTCATTGAGGCTATGAACTTCGAGACTGACGAAGCTCTACTCACCGGCGAATCTCTTCCAGTACAAAAGGAAGCTAGTGCTACTTTTGCTGCTGATACTGGACCTGGCGATCGTCTCAATGTGATTTACAGCTCTTCAACTGTCACCAAAGGTCGTGGACGGGGTGTTGTCTTTGCAACTGGTATGACTACTGAGATTGGTTCCATTGCAGCTGCTCTTCGTGGAGAAACTTCAAAGCGTCGTCATGTCAAGCGCAAGCCGGATGGAAGTGCCAAGCCACATCGATATGTCGAAGCTGGTGCATTAACTGCCAGTGACTTTGTTGGTCGCTTTCTCGGTGTCAATGTCGGAACGCCTCTGCAACGCAAGCTTTCGAAATTAGCCATCCTACTTTTCTTTGTCGCTGTTGTCTGTGCTATTATCGTACTTGGTGCGAATAGCTTCTCGAACAACAGGGAAGTTATCATCTATGCTGTCGCTACTGGGCTGTCCATGATCCCGGCTTCTCTGATCGTGGTATTAACAATCACAATGGCTGCCGGTACCAAGAGGATGGTTGAGCGACATGTCGTCGTACGAAAGCTTGATTCTCTTGAGGCTCTTGGAGGTGTTACTGGTAAGTAAATGCTTGCAAGTGACAAAAATGTGTGCTAACTCGAGCTGCAGACATCTGCTCCGATAAAACTGGTACACTGACTCAAGGAAAGATGGTTGTCAAAAAGGCTTGGATCCCAAGCAAAGGAACCTACTCCGTCGGAAATTCCGAAAATCCTATTGATCCAACCCTTGGTGACATCTCATACCACGAGTCTGCCCCACGAGATGAGGTTGGCGAGAAGGAAGAGTATCCATCTGGACCAGAAGATTTGATCAATAATAATAAAGATCTCGAAGAGCTTCTCAACATCGCTTCTTTAGCCAATTTGGCCCATGTCCACAAATCTGAAGATACTTGGAAAGCTCGAGGTGATCCTACCGACATTGCCATACAGGTTCTGGCCTCACGCTTCAATTGGAATCGCACTCGCTGGACCAGTGAAAGCAATCCAATCTGGACTCAAAAGGCAGAATATCCCTTCGATTCAACAATCAAGAAGATGTCTGTGATCTTCCAAAGTGCCGAGAAGTCTATGGTTTTTACCAAAGGTGCTGTTGAGAGAGTTCTCGAATCCTGCTCAACTATTTGTGGCACGAGTGGGAATCTAAACTTGTCGGAAGATATCCGCACTCAGATTTTGGAAAATATGGAAGCACTTGCTAGCCAAGGACTCCGTGTTCTTGCTCTAGCTAGCAAGGAGCTACCTCGTCCGATCAACGAACTTAAAATCCCGGAGAGATCTACCATCGAGAATAGGCTCATCTTTCGCGGACTTGTGGGCCTTTATGATCCTCCACGACCAGAAACAGCAGATGCAGTAACGGCTTGCCATGCTTCTGGAATTGCTGTACATATGCTGACTGGCGACCACCCTTCCACTGCTCGGGCAATTGCACACCAAGTTGGAATTCTTCCTTCAGAATTTCACATGCCATCCATTGCGCACGATAAAGCAGAGAGCATGGTAACAACTGCTTCAGCGTTTGACAAACTTTCTGACGAGGAGATCGATGCCCTGCCTCTCTTGCCACTTGTCATCGCACGTTGCTCACCTACGACCAAAGTCCGTATGATTGAGGCTCTCCATCGCCGAGGTCGATTTGCAGCCATGACCGGTGATGGAGTCAACGATTCCCCTTCACTCAAACGTGCAGATGTTGGTATTGCAATGGGTCTCGCAGGTTCTGACGTAGCAAAAGATGCTTCGGATATCGTCCTCACTGACGACAACTTTGCATCTATTCTCAACGCCGTTGAAGAGGGTCGACGAATGTTTGACAATATTCAGAAGTTCATACTCCACTTACTCGCTGAAAACATCGCGCAAGCATGTACACTTCTTATTGGACTCGTTTTCAAGGACGACACAGGACTTTCTGTGTTCCCACTGGCACCAGTTGAGATTCTCTGGGTGATTATGATCACGTCTGGCATGCCGGATATGGGTCTTGGCTTCGAAGATGCTGCGCCAGATCTAATGTTACGCCCTCCTCACCCTCTCCGCATTGGCGTCTTCACTCGTGAAGTACTGCTCGACATGGTAGTTTACGGTCTCTGGATGGCAGCTCTTTGTCTCTCAGCATTCACGCTCGTTATGTTCGCATTTGGTGATGGTAATCTCGGAACCGGTTGCAACGATTCCTATTCTATGGACTGCGACACCGTGTTCCGTGCCCGCGCAACCACTTTCGTCTGTCTCACCTGGTTTGCACTCTTCCTAGCCTGGGAGATGATCAATATGCGCCGTTCGTTCTTCGCTATGCAGCCAAAGGACAGCCCCAAACGTCGTGGTAACATACTCACGCAATGGGCTTATGACGTCTGGAGCAACCAGTTCCTCTTCTGGGCCGTGGTCGCAGGATTCATCACCGTCTTTCCAACACTGTATATCCCAGTCTTGAACACCAAGGTCTTCAAACATACGGGGATTAGCTGGGAGTGGGGCATCGTGTTCATTGAGAGTATCTTGTTCTTTGCTGGTGTGGAGACGTGGAAGTGGGGAAAGAGGATTTATTTCCGAAAAGTGACGAAGAAGACGATTGCGGGTCAAGAATTAGACTTGGAGAAGAAGGCCTTTGGGGTTTACTTCGATTGATGTAGATGAAAGCTTGGTGGACGACGGTAGGTCAATACTTGGGCAAGCAGATGGAAGCAGAGAAGGGGTGATGTTTTATCTTTCCTTGCTATTTTTGATTTCTATCTTTGATTTCTTCCAAAAAATTTATACTATTAAGATTATTAAAAGAATTTGTAGGTTTATCTGTTCCATTTAAAAGAAAGCATAAGGAGTAAGTCCAAATCATGTGACTTGTGTTTTCGAGACACCTGACCGGCAGACTATTAAGAATAATAGATTAACCAGGTTTCTCCTACAAAAGAAAAGTCTTTATCGGCAGTTCTTAATTCTATGAGTATAGCTTCTGGCGTCTGTTTCTATTATTGAATTTTTTTAGCCCTGACACACGTGACAAGATGTATAATACGACTGCTCCTAATTAATTGTCTCCCGTTCCACCTATCCGGGAGCAGGAATATCACCTACACTTTCAGAGAATACCTTAGAATAATAGTACCTAGCATGCTCGTCTAAACATCGAGTATGGGATCCAAATGTCCCTGTGATGATTCAAAGATGGCTACATTACTCTGCATTGGGGGCAGGTTGCATGGTGCAATGATTGGCCATAGGTAGCTGCACCAAAGCCAGAATGAGGCTCTCAGCCATCCATCCTGAAAAACTGCTATCCTCGAGCATCATCATATTTCATAAGGCTGTTTGAGTCAAGTTTACTCGATGGCAGGTATTTCATGTTCAATTATTCATCAGGGCGCAGAGCTGAATGGCGATGTAACATTGGATTCTGTGAACGAGGCTCACCCAAGCGCTTCATCTCAAGAAAGTGATCGTGATGTAGGCAACCTACGTTGTATTTTTTTTTCTCCAAAACTTACCTACTACAGTTGCCTGCTCCCATAAACTACGAATGGCTAGAAAACATTCCTACTCGTAGGCGCAAATTACTGAATTCTCATTGTCATACACACAATAACTAACAAGCTGGCACAGATCCCTGCTTCACTCCACTCGGAAATGGAGCCGCAAGATCGTTCGACATGGGAGCAGATGGCTTTACAGTCTCCGTGAATCTCGGGCAAGAAATTTTGCAAATGACAGCTCCTGATCCTACTTGCGGTATCGTGCGTGTTCGAGGATATTTCGAAAATGGACCCGATGCCATCCTAGCTCGAGCGCAGCGACGATCAAGCGGGAAAGCAAGCTTCGGTCTCGAGTTTGTCAAAAAAGAAGATCCGGATAGTGGGCAGTATGAGATTGGTCCTTTGGTCACACATGGACTGATAAACTATCGATGGCCTTACATTAAGCACCTACTGTGGTACAAAACTACGAGTGGATACCTCTTGTCTTCTGGGAGCTTCACCAAAATCACGTTTGTTCACAGTGGAACAGTTTTTCAGGTGATGGCATTTCAACCTGCTCAAACCCAGATCATCACCGAAAGCATCCGAGTAGATTTCAAAAGAAAAATTAGCTTCTCCTGTGCGTGTTTGAAGCCACACCTTCACATGGATAAACGAGTGACAACTTCGTGTGAGAAGGAGAATGGAATTTCAACATTTGGTAATCTTTTGTATCGTCAGAGGTTGCGAACCAAAGTTTTCACTATTAGTGATGGTTCCATAAAAGACCGCCCTGGAATTACTTCTTACTCCCACGATTTCAGACACGTTGATTCCTACCACATCACTATCAAGCCAGGAAAAGAGACTGTGGTTGTTGCTGCTCTCAAGCTAGACCAAAGCGGTAGTGATGATGATTGGGATTACAATTGCAGCTTTTTACCCTTTCGCTCAGATGCACTACGCAATTATCTTGGCTTGGAACAGGATTCCAAATTCGCCATTCCACAGATATGGCAGGCTCTACTGCAGCCTGTGCCTGAGTACAAGCAGCAAGAAATGCATGCAATTGCTCGATGTGCTGAGCAAATATTGACTATTTCGGTCCCAGTTTCAAGACACATTAAAGAAGATTCAAGAAATCTCCATAGTACCAGCACTGGAGAATCTGAGCATGAACTCGACGGAACTCGAACAGGCATTGCACATTTACATAACTTGATGGTTGATCCAGTTGTGAATTTGGAAAGCACATTGTGAGTGGTCGTCCTTCGCACGATTTTCAACACGTCTAACAATTGATAGCTGGAATGTCCGATTTCTTATTAAGGCATTTAATCTTCTGTCTCGGTCTCTGGTCTTCCTCAAAACCAGTCAAGAACAAATAAAGTCCCTTCTCACTAACAGGATCTCTGAAAACATTCGAGGCATATTGATTTGGGTGTGTAGAATTGACCTGCTTACTGATCAATACTTTACACTTCTTGGAAAGCCAATTTCAATGAAACAACGTACAGAACATCCATCTTCTAAGACGAGGTCTCGGTATGGGTCGGAAGGATTTTATGGACCAATTATCATTTATTTTATTTTGAAGCATCATGGACAAGTACTTCGAAGGGAAAATGACCCTGCACTTAAGCTCCTCTTGGATCGTTTTCCAACTTTACTGAGTCAGATCCAGCAAAATATTGACGACCGAGAAGCGCACTCAAGTGGGGAAACTTTCCTTACGTGGTGTGCCCTTTCATGCCTGAGTAAATCAGCTGAATTTCTCATGTCATTTGGACGTGACCTCCCAAGTCCTCCAAGTCGTGTTAACTCAGACTTTCTGAGAACAATCCAAATATGGGAGACGAGAATGTCCACTTCGTTGTCGACAGATGCTACCTTGAATTTCGACACATGTCAGACTGCTGAAGAATCGCGAGAACGATTGATGACCTTAGCCTCTGAGCTTGATTTAGCCGTGCCTAATAAGGTCAAACAAGTCATGACATCTGACCAGAGTCCAATTCGCAGACAGGGGACTGTTTACCTAAACTCAGGTACCCTGTTGCCAGCGAGGAATCCACTTATCAGAACATCTTTAGCACCGCCATGGGAACTTTTCTGTTTGAACTACAAGCTGGCCCCATTAATTGGCTTGGATAACCATGAATCAACGCTGCACAGCCAATTCTTGAGCAATGATTATTTGTTTCTGCGAACATGGGATCAAAGTAGTCTTGACTTTCCATCCATGTGGTGGGATCTTGAATGCTCAAGTGTAATTTGTGCCTTATTTCTTGACGGTCGCCGGACTCAGATGATTAATACAGGCGCACTTAGCCCAGACGATGCTACATATGTGATAGATAGGGCATCTAATTTATACAAAATATGGCAATCTCGGAGCAAAGATGGTCAGCACAAAACCATAACTACTTCCCAGGAAGGACTTTGGGCAACGGAACCGAACCCCCAAACAAAATTCTTCACAAATGGAAAAATTAATGCATCTCGTCCAAAAACACATCAAGAAAAACTTGTTGGGTACAACTGGAAAACTTCTCGACCAGGTCCTCCCGTTCAGCCAGACGTATGGGTTCAGTCATGGGATGATATGCCCGAAATATATCAGTGGAATCGAAGACGAGATGATCCAAAAGGCTACCACAACTTAGATTTCTACTTCAGAGAATCTCTTGGTCGCGAGGATTGGTCATTTCCCCATCACAACTGGGAAGCGCTGTTCCAAGAAGAAGAACTCACATTTCTCAGTATTTGTGATATGAGAATGAGTAGAATTGTTCCTTACTCTTCTACATTTTCAGGAAGAATGGCTATTGGCAAACTCGACAACGGAAGTGGGGAGGAAATCTTCTCCACTACCGTAGCAGACGAAAAGATGGCCCTCTGGATCGCTTATATTGACAGGCAGAAAGAAAAGTGTTCTCCCTATGATTGGTTCCCAATGATGGACGATGAAGCTTTACTAAAGAACATCCAGCAAAAAACGAGGCATAAACTACTGGGAAACTTGCATGACAGCGTGGGTTGAGATTTATACATTTAGAATGCAACAGCTTACAATATTTAGCTAGCTGACTTAGGTGTGCGAAATCGCATTCTGTACGTTAAAAACAATCTTTAGAAATCTGAGTTGGCTGTTGCTGATGTAAACAGGTTCTTACAGAAGCTCACACCCTTGGTCGTGAAATCGTTCATACGCCTCTGGCATCGAGAATCCATTGATACTTTCAATAATCATATAGGAGAATCAACTAAATTTCTCGATAGAAGGAGGCAAACATGGACGACCAACATCACACTTTCATCGTGGATACTTGCGGAGCAAGAGCTAGACGGTGTTACATCATTCCATGTCCATCGAGCGGCAATCAAATTTCCACCAGACGGAGTACTGCGTCCCGTACACATGAAGAGGAGTCTTTGGGACGAGCTATCGAGTCCTGAAACTAGCACCACACAGTCTCAAAGGTTTGTCAGAGAACAAGCTCACTCCATTGTGCTCTCTGGTGACATGACCGGACACTGGTGGATCGCCACAGTCATTTCGGCCACACTCCCTGAGGTAGCTATGGGGCAATGCTTCCAAGTAACAGAGCAGATTCTCGGGCAATTCATGTACCAGCCAATGACTGGGAGATGTTTGATCTTCCTGAATTTCCTCGGTAGTATATGTGAGCATCTCGCTGACGAATATGAGAGACTACTTGAGTGTTTGGGCAAATTTCACGGATTTGGGGTACGTCTGATATGCGCAAGCAACGGCGTTACACTAACAATACTTGTAGCGCCAGGTGTTCGAACAAGGGCCGCAAAGCGTTGATCCAACCAGCGACGAAGCTATACACCGTCTGACCATGATGGTGTGGGCTTTGGAGGCACTCCATCTCTTTCGCATCAAAATCACAGACTCTATCCAGCAGGTCACGAACGCGAAAGACACCATGCAGATTTACATTGACCAGGTATCTATATGCTAGATCTGCAATCCTTCACCTTAGACTGACAATTCGAAGGGCCCTGGTCGTCGCAAAGAAGAATTAGAGATTAGATGCCAATACCTCGTGGCAGATTTCGAAAAGAAGTTCGAGAAGCTTTCCGCTGTTCATGTTCTTATTGGACAGCAACTAGAGCAGGTCTCCCGTAATCATGAAATGGTCCGTCTTTTGCTTCTTTTAATTGAATTGGACTCACAGGATGATAGATCTCCTCAATGGTGGATATCCAGAGCACTTTGATCTCGCTAAAGCAGAACGACAACGTTAGGGTTCTTACATACATCACTATAGCCTACCTGCCTATATCATTCGTTGCTGTAAGGATGTCTTCCACAACATAGGTTTTGAATCCTGTTACGCATCGGCTAACATATCACAGACCCTCTTTGCAGCACCTGTTATACCGGAGAGTTGGAGCAGCAACACATTCGCTGCCTTCATCACAGTGTTCATCGTCGTGACGTTCGCTGTTGCTAGCAACTTGGGGAGAGCGATGAAGTTATATGACCACTTGCAACTCAAGTTACGAGTGAAGATTCAGCAGGGTAGGATGGAGAGGAGGATGAAAGAGGAGGAGGGGAAAGTGGCTGGAGCAGTGTTTCCACCAGGTCGACCTCGTCAGTGGCCTATGCTACATTTGAGGCGACGTAAGAGGGATGGGATTTAGATTGTATGGGTTTGTGTTTATTGCTAGACTGAGGGCATTGAGGGGAATTGAGATGTAAGGTTGGAAAGGCTGGGTAGGACAGCAGTTGCGCGGGGAGAAACACATAACCGCGATTCAATTGAGACCTGAACTCCGATCTTTGCTTCCATACCGTCCTTGCATATTGCTAAATCAGTGTACCAATCCATACGAAATATCGAATTTCGAGTTAGACTACAATGGATAAGTCCAACGCCCGAGTTAGATGTGTTGTATTTGCCAAGTAACACACAGCAAATTCACTCTTCCCTAGCCCTTCCCATCATCCCTCGCTTAACCGACCTCGCCATACCCCAGGCCTTTCATCCAAATCCACCACCATCAATATAAATCCCAAAACCCCAGAGACTCCTATTCGCCAATCCCTAATCGACTCACCAAACACCACCAGCCAAGCTGCCGCAGAGGCTATACCCGAGTTTCGAGGTCACCCCCAACTGAGGAAATAATCTTGCATATACTTGGACTGTGCTTAGAAGATTAACTTAATACAAAGTACAAAGGCTTAACGTACTGCTTACTCGCTGGCACTATATAATAGCAATTAGTTTTAGTCTTCAATTAACAAAGTGCAAGTCCGCAAGTTGCGCCATCGACCCAACTTCTGACTCACTGGTACTTTGACTTCTTGAGCAAACCTTTGTTTGTCCTCACATCACCTTTAATCTACTTAACTTACAAATATCGTATCAACTTCGCCGTCCATAATATTTTCAATCTTTAAAACAACATCCACGAATAGCACAGCCATAATTGTAAGCATAATATATCTCTCAAGTCAATGATATTGTCTTTATATCTGACTATTTCCATCTCCTATCCGTTCCTTCCACCAATCATAGTTTCTAATCGCACAAACCCTAATTGCTACTCCTACTCTTACCACTACAAGAATCCAGTTCATGCCCACAGCAAGAGCCCCTATCATCCCCCTCTCCGTTCAAGAAATTCCTATCCATCTATCCTATCCAGTACAATTTTCCATTTCGCCCAAACAATGATATAAGCTTTTCAAATTGGTATTGGTATATTTCTCTCCGGTGTGAACTTATGCTTTGGTTTCTGGGCCTTCTTCTAACGAGACCTTTGCAAATTCTGCGTTCAACTTGGCGATTTCCGCACGAGCCTTGGCGTCTTCCTCATCCTCCTCCTCAACGATTGGTGCAGTTGCCTTTGGTGATGCTGGAGTTTCGACAATTGTTGACTCTTCGGCCTTAATAGGCGCAGTAGCAGTTGCTGGTACCACTTCCTTGCTCTCGGCGACAGCCGGAACGTCTTCGGGCATCTCTGGCTCTTGCACTTTCTCAACAACAGGGGTTTCCTTGATTGTTTCAGGAATCTCGACAGCTTCCTCAGTGACTACCGGTGGTTCCTCGCTTGGAGCTGACTTCTCTGCCACAGTTGACTCGGACGCTGCAATGGTAGGAACTGATAGCTCATCCTTGACATCCTCCACAACGGCGGCTTTCTCTGGATCCTCGGTCATGATCTCTGAGGTCTTCACTTCTTCGGCCTTGATTTCCTCGGCCTTGACCTCCTCAGCCTTGGCTTCTTCGACCTGTGGCTCTGCTGGCTTCACTGCTTCAGTCTTGGACTCTGCCTTTGGTGCAGAACTTTCTGATGCTGGTGCCTCGGCTTTTTCTGTGACTTTTTTGATTTGCTTCTTGATCGGCTCTGCGGCCTTCGCAATTGGCTTTACGACAGCCTTGGGGAGAGCTTCCTTGAGGGCTTTATGCATCGGACTCCCACTCCTCTTCATCGGTCCATCACGGGTTGCTGGTCGTTTGACAGATTGTGACCTCTTTGGAGGAGTCGCTGGTGCCTTCTCGGCAGTCTTGGATGCTGAGGCGGTTGTAGGCCTCATCATGCGAGCCAAGAATCCCTCGTCTGCGGGTGCGGTACTCTGAGATAAACTAGCTCTTGAGGGTTGTTTCTTCAGATTATTCGGGGGAGGGCCAAGCGAAGGTCTATTTGTAGCACTCTTGAGTGCTGACGGGTTCCTGGTAACACCTACTTTTGAAGTGACCGTTGCGCGACTTGGAGAACGAGTTGTCCCGGACTGAATATTACCGGAAGCTCTGCTTAAGGATTGCCGGCTTTGAGGAGGAGGTGCACCAGCTGCTTTTGATCCAGATGATGCAGTGTGAGCAGTCAAGGATGCCGGAAGCTTGACTGGTTTGGTTGGTGACTTTGGTCGAGGTTTATTGAATCCAGTCTGTGGTGGTGATTCTGGAATCCTCGTCTTAGGTACGGAGCCATGTCCGTGAGTTGTGGGAGGCTTGCTCGCAGGTCTCTTCGTGTTATTTGGTGCCAGTGAAGATGCTCTGGTCTTCTTCTCAACATCCATCTTTCTCTCGGGTGTGTTGGTAGAGGCGTCCCGAGTTCTGGGCTTATTCGGTGTGGTTGGTGTCTTTGGGAGAGGTGACTTCTTGGGAGAGGATTTCGATACAGCATTTGTCTTTGCGGTAGATATAGGAGTAGGCTTTGTCGATGTCTTTGTAGCTGCAGGCCGGTCCACTATCTTGGCAGTTGTTGGCTTGCCAGCTCCATTTGTAGGTCCATTCGATGATTGTCCGTTTGCCACCTTCTTCTCCTCCGCCTGGATTGTCTTTACTGGCCCCTTCTTCAGATCCTTCCCAGCTGGCTTGCCCAACTGCTTGTCTTCTTCAATAGCTGGAGTTTGCAGTGGTGTCATAGTTGCAAACTCTGGTATAGTCTCACCAACTTCAGAACTCAACGTCCTAGCTAGCATCTCCGTTGCAATTGATTGCTTTCTTTCCGCTTTGCTTTGTGGATTTTCGTCCTCGTTGATACTGAAGCTTGTTCTCCGTTTGGTCATGCTTGGTTCACCGCTTGTATCCCTTTTCAAACCTAGCTGAAGGCCCAGCTGCCCGCTTCTCTCTACCGTAACAAACGACGTCCTGACCTTCGACAACTGGCGTCTCGGGGAGGTACTTGCGCTGATATAACCTTTGACGTATTAGCAGAAGCTATGAATCAAAAGTAAGTAAGGGCTTACCCGCTGAGCCGCCGGGAGAACGACCACGATCTGCTGGTGGGGACGTGTCGCTATTGTTCTGTTCGAACATTGCCCGCAGCGCACTCATCTTTGAAGCCATCTCAACGACTAAGCGGAGCTTGTAAAGGGACGATCGATCTTTCTTTGAGAAACACTAGCAACAGGGAAAGTATGACCACCAGGCGCGAAGCGGTCAACAATCGACTGAGGTCTGAGATATGTATATTTTGTGCGGTTTAATCCAAGAATGCACGGTTCAAGGATTGCCAGATGCCAGCTGCCAGCCAACACGCTCTAATCGTACGGCACAAGCCGAGGACGCGACAAGTAAACAGAGAGGGAGAGAAGTTGGAGTGTTGAAATACGATTCCAGAATCGAGAAGTAAGTAAGGTAGAGAGAGGTTGAAGGTTTGTAGAGTTCAGACTAGCAGATGTGTCAAGTTCGTCCACAATACACTTTGAACTACTAAATGATGGAGCTGGGTATCAGATTTGACCGAACTCCCCCTTTTCTTAAGTGCTGACAGGGATTCGCGGATCATCGTGTTTGGGGTTTACAGGCAGAACTCGGCTGTTCTGACCGCCCTAAGACCCTGTTAGAGGTACAGTACCGAGGACCGGAGACAAGATTTTAGGTTCAAACCGCATCTTCAAACTAATCTCAGAATATCTCACACGACCAAAACAACAAGATGGCAGCAAGAAGAACTCTCCGTATTGGTATGTTATGTCCACAATGTGTCATTGGATTCAATTGGCCCATCAATTCCAAGAAAACTCACTGCAAAAACTCTGTCTTTGCGGTTTCCAACACCCCACCAAGTACTAACAAAACAACAGGTCTTATTCCTGGAGATGGAATTGGTCGCGAGGTCATTCCAGCAGGAAGAGCTCTTCTCCAAGCTCTGCCAGCTTCCCTTGGCTTGAAGTTCGATTTCGTGGACCTCGAAGCTGGCTTCGATTGCTTCGAAAAACACGGTGTTGCCCTCCCAGACAGGACAGTTGACATCCTCAAGAAGGAGTGTGATGGAGCTCTCTTCGGTGCCGTCTCTTCTCCCTCCAAGGCCGTCAAGGGTTACTCTTCCCCAATTGTTGCCCTCCGCAAGCGTCTTGACCTCTACGCAAACGTACGACCTGTCAAGAGTGTTATGACAGCCAAGAATCCAATTGATATGGTTATTGTCCGTGAGAACACCGAGGATGTGTATGTTAAGGAGGAGAGGACATATGATGCCGCCGATGGAAGTGGAAAGGTCGCAGAGGCTATCAAGAGAATCTCGGAGAGAGCTTCATTCAGAATTGCTACGATGGCTGGAGAGATTGCTCTGCGAAGACAAAAAATCAGAGATAGCGGATCACCAAGCATTCACAAGTCACCAATGGTTACCATCACCCACAAGTCGAATGTTTTGAGTCAGACAGATGGTTTGTTCCGAGCCACAGCCAGGGAGGCATTGGCTATTTCGAAATTCTCCAGTGTCGGTGTTGAGGAGCAAATTGTTGATTCTATGGTCTACAAGCTTTTCCGCCAGCCAGAAACATACGATGTCATCGTTGCACCCAACTTTTATGGAGACATCTTGTCAGATGGAGCTGCTGCGCTGGTCGGATCCTTGGGATTGGTGCCCAGTGCCAACGTTGGTGAGGGATTCGCTATCGGAGAGCCATGTCACGGAAGTGCACCAGATATTATGGGACAAGACATTGCCAACCCAATCGCTACTCTCAGAAGTGTGGCATTGATGTTGGAGTTCTTGAACGAAGAAGAAGCAGCTGCAAAGATTTACGCTGCTGTTGATGGTAACTTAGAGGATGGCAAGCTGTTGAGCCCTGATCTGGGAGGAAAGGCCAAGACTTCAGAGGTGGTCGAGGATATCCTTAGGCGTCTTTAGATGTGATTTTAGTGTAGACAAAAGTGATTGATAGGATATTTCAGAGCAATTGAGCTTCTATTTCAATTTCATCAGACTTGTGATCACATGACCTTATGCCCCACAAAAAAGTCCGAATTGGACCTCGAGACTTCAACTTCACTTCAGCGACAGCTTCAAGAAAAGTACAATCCACGCCCACACCACCACGACACCTATTTCTTCTTCATCACAGAGGTAAGCACTCCGATATCCTCGACCATCCTGAATCTGCCATCTGACTACCTCCCCAGAAGCAACCACGACTTCAATCTCTGCCCAAACTCCTCCTGGTCGAACCTCTCTCGCGCCCCAGGGCACAACCACCACCACCTAACCCACCTACCTACCGCAACAATGTCGCTCGTCCACCTCTCCCACGTCTGCTCGCACCTGCAAAACGCATCGAAAGCGCGGCTCGGCCTCACCTCCGTGCCATCGACAAACCAAATCCTGCGTCTCACACTGGCGCTCCAATCCGCAGGCTTCATCAGCACCGTCACGCGTGGGGGCCTGTACCCGCCTCCTCTGGACGACTTGTCATCGTATGTGCCCGAGCCGGTGACACAGGAGAACATCGCAACGAGGCGGCTCTGGCTGGGGCTCAAGTACTGGAACAACGAGCCGGTGCTGAGCAAGATGGGCATGGTTAGCAAACCGACCAAGCGGATCTGGATGGATGTCGAGGGGTTGGGGAAGTTGGTTCGGGGACGGGAGGCAGGCTTCGTGAAGGGGTTGACGAGTCCGGGAGAGTGTCTTTTTGTTAGTACGGATCGTGGAGTGCTGGAGAGTAGGGAGTGTGTGGAGAGGAAGGTTGGGGGGATGCTATTATGTCGGGTGTTGTAGGTGGTGCAGAGGGAAGAAGCTAGGAGGGTTGTATTATATCGTCTGTCGGGAAAACAGAGAGGGCTGTATGGACGGCGTATGTTACGATATTCTGCTGGAGGAGCTGGGGAAGCTTGGCTTTGTACATGTATACATATGGAGGTTAGTCACAAAAGAAATAACGTCCATCCATGCGTAACGAGAAACCAACCCTGCCGAGAAAAAACTTCGGGTACTTTACCTTTCTATCTCCATACCAGTGTGAACTCCTGGTGTTCCGCATTCTTTAAAAATGATTGCATAATGAGGCGTGTTGGCTCCCTCCCTTCAAAAATATGGCCCGGCTTCAGAACTTTCGCAGCATTCGCAGCAATTGTCCCAAGGCGCCGGTATCTACGTGAACCTGTGACTGGAGCTAGCACAGCTATATATGCTGTGTCCCTCCAAGTGCAGATAAGGAGACATTGAACTGCAGTCTTTCCACATTCAATCGTTATTGAATCATTGTAGTCCCCAATGAATGGGATGACCCATTGCCCCCTTCTTAATATAACATTTCCACTCAAAGTTTGAGATGTATGACCCGGTAGACTCTCGATTTTGGCTTCAACGGCTAACCCAGTGACGACTAGATATGCGGAACGTATTGCACCAGTAGGGTCTGAGCTGGCAAGTTCGCAGTGCATATCGATTAACTACGTCCTTGAGTGGAGTCTGCCCTCGACACCGTCTAACACTTCTCTCTTGATGGGGAAAATGACTGCGATGCCCCCACGAACAGATGCCCATGACCATGATGGGGCAACAAAAGAGCTGCTTTGCTCTTCTCTTTTCTGCCCATTAGTTGACCATGTCAAGCAGAAGGGTAGGCTCTTCGCCCAGTGACCCGCAACGTAATTACCAAGGCCACGGGATTGGAACACTTTAGCTATACCTGACAAAGCAGGAAAGCAGTCGCTGTTCTTAGTTATATTCCGTGTAGTATATTGCGTTATGATTTGAGACCACTGGTAGCTGATTGAACCTATCCCTAAGTTCTTACGCAGAGAAATTTCGTATTCAAGTTTGAAAGAATCTGAGTTGTTCAAGTTGGTTGGATCAGATATTCGACCACATTGGCAAGCTAAGTCAGATTTGCATTGCCAGACAACTTCACTCTCAGTGAAATATAGTATTCTTCTTGCGAGTAATTCTTCTTGTAGTGTCCATGCTCGCCTAAAAAGGGGCCAATTGCTCGACGCTCTAGCGAAACACGTTCGAGTTGCAAATCCATCATGTCGAGGGCACTCTCGAAAATATATCTCCGAGGGGCTGCTGCGCTTGTCAAGTGGCATGAACTTTCTAGCCCCATATCCCCTTGTAAAACATCCACCTCTACCGTCTTCGGCTTTGACGGCCGCGATGGTTACCATTGAATCTTCAAAGATCAAACCCATTTTTTTGGACTCGTTTTCCCAGTCTTGGTCATTATCTTGGATTATGCATAAGGAATCGATCCAGAGATAGCGGAGCCCAAGCTTCTGAGTTATCGTGAGTGCATCTTGGAAGGACTTCGACAACTGCCTCCATTCTATACCATGCTTTCTTGAATCTAAGGTTGCATCTGTTGTCGTTATGATTGGGCTCTTGCCCCAGCAGTGACTCAGCGCTGCATATTTACCTCGCATAGAATTTGTTTCGAAAAGCCTCGGTGAGAACTTCTGCTTTATTTCAGCTGTATGTTCTATGACAAGGTAGAAGAGCAATAAGGATCTAAATGCTGCATACATTTTCACCAAGGTACCCAACGTCAATGACACGTGTGGGCAGCATTGGGACCTCTATGAATCCACAATGAGGGTGTGTATTAATGCACTTATCGATCCAGTTACGACAACTTGAGAAGGCTATCTCGGATGCCGTCAAGGTAGAGCGTGGGTCCCCAAACGGGAAAGCGTTACACCCAGGACCTACCATGAATCGTTACTTACAAAGCCGAGTGTATTCTGCAGATGGGAGCATTTACCTGATCGACTACCTTGGAAATACTCGACCGTAGAATGTAACAGCTTCATATCCAAGTGATTCTGATCACGCTGCACTATGATATCTTCCTCCCAATCCATAGATTTCAGGTCGTCAATGATGCCGGCTTGCAGTGCCTCGCAACTAATACACCCGGTAGCAGCAGCATTTGCTAACTTGGCACGAGAAAAAATAACTTTTAGAGGAATTTTGAAAGTGGAATCTCTTGAACCAGATTCACTCTTGCCCCGTTTTGCTTCATCACAGAATTTAGGATCACAGCCTGAATGTAGCGGGTGGCAAGTGCAAGGCTCAGGATTCATGACTACCTTGAAATTGAAAATAAGATAGAGGTTGGAGCTTAATGGTCGATGATGCTCGATAGTGATTGCACAAAACCCTAGGAAATGAGTTAGTCTAGTGAATAGAACAAACCGACGCCATTGCACGTGATCTGATAGGTCAGGTGGAGCACATTGGCATGTTACGAATGGATGGCTGTTAAATCAGACCCCAACTCAGGATCACGGAACTTCGTTCGCATACTCTTGATGTAATTCCAAAAAGCGTGCTCTCTATTAGACTTGTGGACATCAGAATTTCCAGCAATGGTCGACGAAAACGAGAATAGCCAAATAACTTATCTTAATTAAATTGACGAGACAACTGCCGATATTTTACGGGGAATCAAACATGAAGGGTGAGCCGGATATTTAATTAAGTATGAAGGACAAGGGCTGTACTGTACATTAATAAAAACATCTCTCTATTCACGCAAAAGCACAAATTTCATAATTCTACCCTGAATTGAAAATACCTCGACAACAAGGCAAGTCATCTACCCTGTAGGCGGTAAATTCGACTTATGAAGTCCACAATAGGAGTAGCCATCCACGTGCTACTACCCAGGAACACCATATTGCCAAGAAGTTAAACTAGCTAATGTTAATACATCTCTATCAGCATACCCTACCGAAAGCCACCGATGGGGAAAAAGTCTCAGATTCAAGAGCACTGTAGAGGACATTTGTTTTGGTAATGTTTTTTGCTATATTCTTTCGAATTTATCCACATCATCATCCAAATATATGTTTGAGAACCATCTATCTACAGGACAAGATAATCCACACATAGGAACAAAAAGGAAAGCGGATCTCCACTACTACTGTAGCTAGCCAGAACCGCAAATGTCCGTTTCCCACCCCAGGTATCAAGTCGTGTCGTAATATCAATTAAAGCACATCAGTCAAATCGTAGCAAGGAACTTTCCAAGCTTTTCGTTCATGATGCGTATTTCAGGCCGTTAACTCCTCCCAAATAGCCTCCATTTCCATTGCCGTATCCATATCCACATTCATGTCTCGCTAGATGGTCTAGTCACATTTCAAAGCTCTCAGAAAGAGTCGCTTAAACATAAGCGCTCCTCTGTCTAGAGTGTGAGCTGCGGTGGCTGCGATGACTTCCAGATCTGCGGTGTCCGTGTCTGCTGACATGTGTCTCCTTAACATAGGTAGTCCTCTCATCCTTTCTTCCATTTCCGTGGAAGAACGCGAGAACGCTGGTGAAGAAGAAGAAGATGCAGTTCATGATGCCGAATGCAAAGCTAGCCTTAAGCATCGCGCATTGCTTGTTGGCTGTGAAATGCAGTCCGTTGACGCTCGCAGAGCCCAAGATTCCAAAGTTGACCTGGTATGAATTTCCGCTTGAGACGGAGGTGCAGTTCTGGTTCGTGATGCCGCGCAGGACGTAGACTGCGCCAATGAAGGCACCTACGAAGAGGAGATCCACGAATGCGACGAACATGCTGTTGGTCTTGGACCGATGGTAGGTGAAGAGTGTTGCAATGGCCCAGGCGGCGCCGAGGACGGAGACAATAAATAGGATGAGGATGTACATTGGCGTCAAGGCATTATTGGAGGCGTAGATGTTTACGAAGTATGCAAGCATGCCCAGAGTTGGGATCTGGATATGTTAGCTGGGTTCGATGAGGGCAACTGATGCAAAGTGCTTACCAAGGTGATGATCTGCCAGAAGCGCCAGAAGGCGAAGAAGATACCGAAGAGCATATTGAGTTGTGGTGGGGTTTATGCGACAGTGGTGAGTGCTTTGCGACGGGATGCGACAGCGAGGTCAAAGACAACTTGAATATGGTAGATTGATGGCTGGACTCTGAGAATGCGATGCGATGTGGTTGATCTTTATTCTATCTTCGATGATTCAAACCAAGGTCGAAGGCCTTGTAATCGTCCAGCGTCGCACAGTGCTGTCGTTCGTGTTGTCGAGGGTGGTTGGGTAGCCTGTCTGTGACTGGTGACAGGGCTAAATCCTGATTTAACTGGTCTATTCGTATGCTGGTTTGTTTGCGACCTTGGACTTGAGAAGTCGAGACGGGGTTTTCCAGGTTGTTGCTGGCACTGTGCGATGACGTCGATGAAAACTTGGTGTCAATCCTTGGGATGCGACGAGATGGTTGATGGAATCTTGGAGGGGGATTTGCGATAGAGGGAAAAGATCGACTTGAACAAGGTAGGTAAATGATAGAGATATATGATATTTGTACCTACAAGTGAGGAAATGCTTGACAGCTGATGCACAAGAACCTACCTTATGCTCTCTTTTATGAATCGGGCTGATGCAGAACTTGGCTGAAAATTAGAGGTTATTGGAGGGGTTGGTGGTGGTGGGAGCTGCAAGAACAAGAAGGAAAATAGGTGGTTGGTCGCAATCTTCTTTAGTGGATGCACGTTGCGACATCGTCATCGTAGTTGGTTTGTTGGCTGAGTATGGCACATAGCCAGTTTCAAGATAAAACCTCAAGTATTGGGCTTTGACAACAAGATGTTTGAATGATGAAGTTATTCAAAAAGATATTTGAACGATATTGGTGAAGTAAAGGTCAAGTATTGTTCCTTGGGAGAGGTTGAAGGATGGGGTGGATAGAAAAAGTCTCGCTAAATGCAGGGGTGGGTTTATCGCCCAAGTCCTCGCCAAGCCTGGGTATGATTTGGTGTGGATGATCCAAGAGGTGAGAGAGGTGTGTTCTCAAAATCAAAGGCTGGCGTGATTTTAGCCTAAAATCAACAACATCAAATCCTCTCCACCCCTTCCATATCAGCGACTTCTCCGAACTGTAGAGCTGGACGACTATCTCCGTATGAGCTCAATCACTTCAGCTGATGTAGGAGGGGAATCATAAGACTTCATTTCAATCATCGCTCAACAATGCTGACCGTCAGCCTCTGGCCTCAGTTCGCTAACAACGAAAGCTATCTTTTGTAAAGCCTGGTGGAGATATATATCATCACACCTGAAGTTAGGCGTACGCTGTATGATGATAATAATTAATGTTTGCAAACACAAATTACAGTTGACTGGGTGCTTCTGCTCGCCTCTTTATTTCCGCTCGCAAGAGAATATAACACCAATCCAAAACACCTGAACTGTATTTCCGATCTAAGAAATACTGTTTCCACCAACGCTCTTCAAATCCTACATGCAAGATACCGCATATCAATACTCTTTTTCCTCAATCTTTTCATAATCCTCATCACATCTTGTTTCCTTGACTTCCATCGCGTTGTCCCCCTCCTTGCATCTTCGTTCTTCAAATGCGCCTCCATGGTAACGATATCGGAGGAGGCATATGGACAAAGGCACAGTCTGCGCAAAATTTCGATGCATGTTTGTCCAATACTGCTAAATGATGTCTTCCATCGCACGGTACTCCAAGTCTTCCTCGAGAAGTTAAGAACAGACACTTCCTAAGCACACTCCTCTGCTTGACGAACGGTTCTTTGCAAATAGGACAGAGAACCCGACCGTATTTACACATCCTTGGTATGCGGCTCGTTGGACTATGAATGCTTGGGATGTGTCTTGGAAGTTAGACAATCTGATTTCCTTGAAGGTCCTTTAGAAAATTGCTCGAATGCTCCAATACTATATCGATATGTGGGTTTTACTGATGTGGTTTTGATAATTCTATTGTATTGCTTCTGTGTCTAATTCTCGCTGCTTGAGGGTTTGTGGAGGATGATGTATCTAGAATTAAATTGAGCAATCAAATAATTCTTGAAGGAAATAATCGCTTGTATGTCCCTTCCTCCTAAGGCAAGATGGTTCCTCTTGTGGTTGCCATTTTGGGATGGAGCCCCGGTCAATACTCGCTAAATCGATTGACTAAGAGTAAGGTTCCAACAAAGTCACAAATGTGTCAGCATCTCATTCAACCCTCCAATACTCACTTTGTCTTTGTTTGACTCACTATATATGTCAGTATCATATTTCTCACGCTTAGAAATACAATCGTAAGTTGTTTGAGGATCGAATTCCTGACATGCAAAGCATGAATCTAGCAAATCTATCTACTTAATCCTCTCAAACTTGAAGTCAATGCGAAGCCTCTTTATAGCTTTTTGGTGACAGTCTTTCATACGACGATTCAATTTTACAAATAATAACTTTTATTCAAGCTTCACGATTATATCTCACATTCATAAGCACAATACAGATACGTTTAGTGTCAATCTTTGTGATTTGAATAGACTACCGAGTTTACAAAGTACGATATAGTGGACTTGATTGTTTCTTAGTTGGTAAGAACTCATAGATCTGTATATTTATAACTTCAATATAGAGAACATATTCTAGGAACGGCCGCTTTTGGTTCCTTGCAATACACACAGCCCAATCACAATACAGATACACTCAATGTAGACGCTCTACGATTCACGCACAAATCTTTAATCAATTTGAATCCAAATCCGTGTATTTAATGCCGCTCGTTCTTTAGATTCCATACCAACCCAACATCACATCTACATCAATCTACCATCCGAGTATCTTCTTCTGCACAGGCGTGAGATTATCTTCGAACAGACATCAACATGGAGTCCCAAGACTTCTTCACTCTCCCCGCATACTCAACCCTCTTCCTCATCTTCATGTGGTAAGTCTCTACTGCATCTTATGCAATGCAAAGGGACCTAATCACACCACAGGATCTGGGGTCGCATTGATGGGTACATTGCATCCTACTATGCTGCCAAATACAAGCCCTTCATGCCCGCCGCAAATCCCAGATACAAACCACAAAAGGACGTCTCAGTGTTGTGCAGCACTCTCAGTCCCCCTCCTTCATTTGAAAACTGCCTCATGAGCTGATACGAGAACAATCCCCTCGAAATCATAATTGCCACCACGGCCGCCCACGAGAACCAAGTTCGCGATCTCCTGAACCAAATAATCAGCACTCGCAAACTCGATACTTCGAAATTTCGCATCGTAGCCACCGATCAGCAAGGCAAGCGCATCCAAACAAGCAAGGGCTTCACAGCTTGTCGTGGGCAACTAATCGCCTGTGCAGACGATCACATCTTCTGGACGCCTGAATATCTCACCTACATGCTCGCCTGTTTCGAAGACCCTCTCGTCGGCGCTGCAGCACCACAAATATTGCCCTACCTGCCCTCCTCACGACGAGGCGCCAGCGTCGTCACGCCTTGGGAAGTGGCCGTCATGAAATTGATACGTAGATTTGGCGCTGGAGGCTGGACGACGGCCATGTGGGCTGCGAAGCGGTGGTGCTTCGTCCTCGGTGGCTATGCGGGCGTTTACCGTGCCGATATACTGCAGCATCCTGATTTCATCGAGGCATTTAATAGTGATTCCTGGCGAGGGGCGAAGTTGGATGTTGGTGAGGATACGTTTATCTCGAGGTGGATCCCGAAGCAAGGATTTACCATTGCGACGCAATGGTGTGATGAAGCTCGCGCTTGGAGGACTCTGAAGAGAACAAGTGCATTTATTCCGCAGATTTTGAGGTGGGAGAAAAGTAGTATGCAAACTTTCCTAAGGAGTCTATATGAGATCCCGGGGTTCTGGCGATTGAGGTATATCCAGTCTTCAACTCATTGTCCAATTCTCGTCTCTCAGAGGTTTGCTAACAATTTCCCAGCAATTGGCTAATAATCTACAAAACCTTTGAGCGTCTCGTCAAAGGTCCACTCATTCCCACCCACCTCATCGCATGGATCCTCTCCTTCTATTCACACTGGCTCATTACATCTGCTCTTCTGGTAATCTATATGCGCCAGATCTTACCCGGATATTGCATGTTCTTTAATGAGTATCCGTACATGATTCGCTACTGGTGGGTTGCAGTTCTTGTGGACCATTTCGCTTACGGCGTCATTGGACCGTGGGCATATTTGACGCTGAGTGATACTACGTGGAAGAGGTTCGAGGAGTGAGTTAACTGAGAGACTTGAGGTTTTTGCATTTGTTGGTTAGATGGATCCGTGGATTATCTCGGCCACTACATGGTCTGACTCGGTTGGCTGTGAGGTAGGTAGATTGCGCCTGGCAAATAAAAAGCGTGTGTTCCCATCATACATTTTTATTCATCCGTTTTCCGACAAAGATAAGCTTCACGACAGGATCTTGCGATGCTAACTAAGAATGTCGGTAAGTGAGGTTGTTCGATTTAGACATAATACTCAAAGCGAGATTAAGCGCCAAGGATTTAAGCGAGAATTTCATGAGGGCCACTAAATGGAACCTCCTCACTCGATCACAAAGGCAATGCGATAGCTGATAGTTAAAAATGCACGGTAGTAGTTGCAATAGCTCTTGATGGGCACTCTCCTTCTTCTAATTTTGCAAGCACCTGAGTGTAAGTTTCGGTCAAACTTCGATTCTATTTTATGTTCGTTTCTCGCCTAAGAATTAGTACAGTCAACGTCAAGAGAGTTCGCTCCCTACTTTGCTACCAAACCCATGCACAAAACTGTAACCTTACTGCAAGCGCCATCCTTTGTCGGCTTCTTCATCTTCTATTTGTGAGCGTGGTCTCTTGTTAACGGAGGAGGAGACGGCTGGGTTGATGGAAATATGAGACCAATGAAGAACATCAGAGAAATTATGGTAGGCTTGGTGATATCCAAAATCGGCTTTCTTGGTTGACCAACAGTAATTAATAGGTGTGAAAGTATGTCACAAGGAGAAAAGAAGGTGTTGGGATATGTAATCATGAACGAATCTAAATCTTCGGAAAATTTCGATAATTTAGTATTGCCTCTCTACATCAAGCTCCGTTGTAGAGATACAAGCAGATCCGCTCGCTAATTTCAAATTTATCATATTTAGGCCATAATTTCCTCTTATCTCTTATTGTCTGATCAAAACAGCATTATTGGCTGTTTAGGAGAGAGCTCAACCCATGTTGTAAATATTACACATACACAATCTCAAGCGAAAACCGAGTTTTCCCTCCCAACTCGCAACCTAGTCAAGGATTAGCTTGCCATAGTTCTCTTCCGTCAGAATAAAGACCTACTAGGACAAGATCGTGTTCTATAACCACCATTGACACAAGTATACAAAGCCGTCGTGACCTTGCCACCAGGTTTAGTAACGTTAAACCCTCCAGAGAATCACTGTCTTTGACTCACGAACCCACTCCTTTACTGCAGAGCAAAGAAAAAAGTATCTTGGCGCACCCAATCACGAAGCCATCTCAGGCTTCTTTAAAATTTTGGAGTTCGACCCTTGCTTTTGACATGCTCGTAAATTAGCTGTCCAGCTCATCGCACGCAAGGTCTGGACTTAGAGTCGTTAGTCCCAGAGGTGAATCCTACATTGGCTGGCACGAGATTGCTTGATGAGACGGGGAGAACTGTGGGAGGTTCGAATTCAGAAAAAATTGTTCAGCCTCTTCTACTACATAAATAATATATGTGTAATATACGACTGCCGCACGCACCTTTCTTGAGGGAAGTGAGTAAGAGGTCTGTCTAGGTACCTTACCATCTCCCTTCGCTTATCTTCGCTTAGCCATGATTAGCGATGAAAAAAGTGGGTATGAAATAAATCATTCAGCTTCAAGTTTTCGAGTTGAAGATCGCTAGACTTAAGGAAAGGAAGTAGGTTTGGGCTCTGTTCGTGCTTTCTCTCGGACTGAGGTGAATCATCGCACTTCATTGGGATATTGCTTGAAAATAAAGTGAATGTTAGTTCATTAACACTTTGTAGGTATTAGTCAACGATTACGCGTTTTATTCAGCATTGATGTTTCAGAAAAGAAGATCGAGACAAGGCATAACTTGGTATTGCGGAGGTCAATTCGCGAGACTCGTTGCGCGAATGATTGATCAAAGATACCTAAACGCGACCTTTGATTGGCCTGCCTAAGTCTTGTTGCACATCGACATTTTCATCATTGTTGAAGTTGCTACTTTGATCTGCGACTGGAAGTTACAAATGATAGACTTCTTGTTATATAATACTCCTACAGCCGAGAAATTTCGATGTACTGGAAAATAAAGCGCCTTTGGCTCAATTGGCAATAGCTCATCGGTCCAAAATTCGGCAACATTTGGCAAAGGTAGGTGAAGGTTGAGACATGCAACAAATTGACAACGTTCTCTATCTTTGTGTTCAACTTCGGCTGTATACATCGTGGCTCAAAAAAAGGGTTTGTTGTATTTCTCGAAGTTCTACAGTTGGTGAAAGAATACTTTGATATACCAAGTCAAGGCCACGTTTACACATTGTTAAGATAATTGTTTGATGGAATTAGTTCTATCTCAATGTCGCAAAACATTTAGAGCATCGAGCGACGTGCAACAAAACTTTCGCGCTGATTGTGACACGTGAATACGGCAAATTAGGAGATGAACTGGCGATAATTAGTGTTGATATCTCGAGGTAGTATCTCCATATACTCTTTTATACCAAAGTAGGACTGTTTTTTGATTTGGCTTCCAAAGATTTCTGAATACCTATTTAACACCTTGCCTCGGCATGGCAAGTCGACGCACCTTGTGGAAAGAACGCACCTGGGGCGAAGGACTACAATAATCTTGTGGATATCTTGCATTTATCGCCATTGCAACTTCTGTTCAGAAGCTGTGCTATGCCAAGGTGAAAAGCACTGTACATCTTTGCCAGCCAGGCAAACACAGAGCTGGTACAGCAACATAGTGGCACAAGATTACTTCGGCTCAGACAGTTTTTGTTGTTTTACTTTCTTTGTGAGCTCATTGCTTGCTCTATGTAGGTATGATATTACATGGTAAATTAGATGTGTACAGACAGTATAGGAAAGCCACTCGTATCTTCCACCTCCCTTATACCATCGAAAGACCTCCACTCCTGGCCATGTAGAGAGCACGAAACGTGCCTCAGGGTATTGAGTCGATCACATCTTCCAGAGGCGTCGTCGAGCCACGAAAATACCAAGTATGCCAACCATTCCAAATGCACCCACCAACATCCCACGTTCTCCTACAATTCGTTGTGTTCCTGTCCATCGCCATCCGAGTCAGCAACCACGACCTTAATTGCTTCGGCTACTTTTTCAGCAGCATCTGCAACAACATTCTTCACACCTTCAGTGGCCTCTGCCGCAACGCTGCTTGCAGTCTTCTCAATGATGCTTTCTGGTGCTTTCACTCCGGCAATGCCCATCAACTCAGTCTCGAAGACTATTATGTGTTAGTATATGTGCAGATAAGAGGAGTGGTAGGCCTACTGAGAGTGCTGTCGGCCGGGATAGGTCCCATTGCCCTTGAGCCATAACCGAACTCAGGTGGGATTGTGAGGGTCCTCTTCTCGCCGATGCACATATCAAGGAGGTTGTCATCCCATCTACCAGGCCATTAGTCCTTGCTACTTCGCAGAATCATGACGCAACGCACCCCTTGATGACGCTTCCCTGTCCAACAACAAAGCTCAATGGCTGGCCCCTCTTGTAACTGGTATCAAACTCAGATCCATCCGAAGCTAAAGTTCCTCGATAATGAACAGAGATCTTATCTCCCTTCTGGGACTTCCTCTCGCATTCCACAGCACGGGTTACGTCGATCTTGACCTCTTCGCCAGCGATGGCTACAGAAGCAGAGGCTAGGACAGCCAGAGACAAGGTGAGGAAGCGCATATTGATCAATTGTTCTGTAGTTTTGTGTGTAAGCTTTTGCTGATGTATTTCGTAGAATGAAGTCAAGCCGTACCTTGAGAAAGGGAGGGTTGTTCTGGACACGTTGAAGTTATTGACGGTGAGTGAATGTACTACTCCGCAACGAATTGGATCAAGGAATTGGAGATGTACACCACAAGGGAACTCGATTGGATCAATGGTGGGGAAATGACTGGATTGGGACTAGCAGGATTTCGGCCCGTCTTTTGGCCGGAGGCGCTCGACGACACGTCTTCCCCGCTCTCGCTTCTTATTTCCTACAGTACTGCACCTTATTTCTCAATCTATCATCTATTGACGAACAAGTATCTTCGTCGTGTTGCGCCCCTGAGCATACACATACTTCCTTTCATTGCCCCTTTCAAGTGTTATATCAAGTCACGAGTTTCAGCTACAAACACCAGTTCAGTCCAGTACCCACTTCCGGAAGGCTGTACAAGTGGTGCCTAGAATCTCAGCACCTATTTTTCAGCTCAACCATTGTTTCCATGATCATTTTGCCCATAGTTCAAGGCAACAAGGTTCATTTGCTGCTCTCCTACTCTCAGGCTCTCCTACAGTGGAGAAAATGCCGCAAAAGGGTTGGGAAAGATTTCGAGAAAGTCGAATCTTTATGTTTGTCAAGTTGTTGGACTGTCTCGAACTGTCAGCCCTACAAACAAGCCCACCGAAAGCCCGATGGTATGCCATTGCGCAGTTTGCTTTGCCTCCTACACAAGCCTCTAACTTGTCTCCACCACCGGCTCTCTACCAAAAATCTTGCGGGTATGATTCGTTAGACGCCTGTTCAGGGTCTACTCTCGTGGCATCTCTGTTGTGGCGGAGACAACGGCAAAACTCGCGGTTACGTCTGCCGTCATATCAATTGATCAGACCGGTAAGTTTGTTCTCTCACCGACGGGTTCTTTTGAGCTCTATGAGGTTTGTTTCTGTCTCAATGAATTTGGCGCAGCACTCGGTCTGGCAGCAATCAGAGCCCAAAGCCATGCTTGATTACCAGTATGAGAAGTTGGCATCTCGGTCAAGAAAGCCCCTAGGTAGTGTAAAGCCTCCCATTGATTGCTACTTTGTCGCATTAAGGTAACACCCAGAATGATCCTATAAGTTTAAGTACAATTCCTCTTCTCTAGAAACTTAACCAGCAGACTTCACCTACTCTTGCAGCAAAAACACCCAGCTCTTGACTTCTACCAGAAACCAGAAAACCAACTTCATAACTACACCACAAAAGAAAACACCACTTCTCCAAGATCATAATGTCTGATTCTCGACGCACTACCACAATCATCCACTCTCGTGCCTCCTCCTCTGACTCTCGTTCTTCTACAACAAGCAGAGATTCCATGGAAGCCCGCTACTCTACAGGTACTTCAACAGGTGGCGGACGCAGATCGGAGGCTAGCGAGAGAATTGTTGAACGCCTTCGAGTTCCCGACAATGGTTCGTATTTGAATGCTGAATATCCATATCACCTCACATCTAATTATTTTGATACAGACCGACACTACATCGAAGTTACTACCACAAAAAAAGCTCGAATCATCCATCATGACATGGGCATTCGTGACCCTAATGCTCCTCGTACATCCGACGCAAGATATGAGGACTACAACAGGCCTCAGAATCGCCGATAAAAGTCTACTAGAGAATCGTTAGGCAGTCCTATGAGGCCAATTATTGGACAGCAGATACATGGCGCAGAGATATCAGGGCTGGAGGGGTTTCTTAGCGAGGCGGATCATCACCTCGTCTTTACAACATGGTTGTCCTTGTTATATGGTTGTACTTGTTATTTGGCGCTGTTTTGATATTGTATTATGGTTGGGCGAGAGACGTGTTTGGATAGGCTTAGGACATGGGCAGCCAGAGGGTGGCACGCTTCTGATGAAGCATATGGTTTGATATTATACCATGTATTTCTACAGCAGGGAGGAGCCGGATGAATTAGAATGTAAAACAATGTACTGGAATTTGTCATAAACACATTTCCTATGTCGATGCTGTCGTGTGCTTGATTGTGTGTGACTAATGCCCCGTAAGCAAGGCTTTCATTACTCCTACTCGTCTAGGACAGCCCCATTGGATTGCCTTCTTGTTTCACTGTTGCACCGGTTTGTGCTGTGTGTATGACCAGATGATGCACTCTTCATCAGATCTCAGTTCCAAAACAATCTGCACACAATCAATCATCTCATCTGTGGAGCATCACCTAGGCTTCTTCGCCACCACACGATTACTACTTCCCCGAGCTCTAACGTAGCTATTAGGCTTAACAGTACCTATTATCACAAAGACGTGAGTAGAAACGCAGTCACTTCATGCTTCGCCATCTTGGTCCTTCTTTCAATAATCGAGTTTGTCCTGTGTGTGGTTCTGTTGGGTCATTTGGGCTGCTTCAAGATATCACACGTAACTTTACTTGTATGATCTGAGGCTGGACCAGAGTTGAGAAAACGACATAACTAAGCCTTTATTGATAGCAAGATTGGGAGGTAAGAGTCTTATTCGTTGGCTGGTCGTTGTAATTAGAAACCTTCAGTGTCGCTTCGATGTGGTAGGTGCTTGCATAGTAATATCCATGGGGAAGCTCGGAAAGCTGCATCTGCACCTTCAAACATCCCTATACATACCTAAGATGACTATATTATTCTTGAATAGTAGGTATTATTGTATTATCTACAAGTATTCAAAAGATCTAAATATATTGAGACTTGAAATTTTAGAAAAAACGTAAAGTTAGTTTACAGATTGATTGGTTCCAACCTAGAGGCGATCGAAGTGAATCTGCGAAAGTATATCAGAATCTTCCTTCATGGGGAAGCCATCAGCAAAAACATGGAAACATATAGGTCACTTGAAAGGGATAATTTGGTAGGTGATGGCTCTGATAGAGCTGATGCGTTGTAGTGGTTGCATTCAGAGGACCAATGCCAAATTCCTCGCTTGCCCAGATTTTAGGGAGCAAACTCAACTGGCTAGGTATGAAAGTTTTTTGGTGTTTATTGTCCGCCATAGCAGACTGGACTTTAATTCTCAGCCTCAAATATTCATCCGATCGTGTTCCATCGAATGTCGGTTTTTACACGACTGTTGGAATCAGGCTCGTTTTCATCCCAATTCAGCATCCTCACTCCTCGTCGCCATCCAAGTCCATAATCTCATCTCCGTCTCCATCACCATCACCATCACCATCTCCATTCAACTTCACCTCCTCACTCCCAAGCTCATCCTTGACCTTGACTTTATCCTTAGCCACAGCGTCAGCCTTGGACTTAGACAGCGAACAAGCCATGTGATACGACCAAGTTGGCGAGTCCACCAACTTTCCCGCAGCTTTGCATCGCCTAGGGTTCTTGCAGTTCTTGACATACATGGGGCATGATTCAATTCGAAGCTTGCAGGTGAGGCACTTCAGGTAGAGGAAGTCGCACATTTTGTTCTTCTTCCTCTTTGATGGATCTGGCTTTCTTCGGATTTTTCGAAAATGTTGTGCTTGCAGCACTTTGCGAATGGTGCTCGTGGTTGGAGATCTTCGGTGGTGTCTGTCGTGAATCCAAGAATGTGACTTTGCTGTGATTCTCTGAGTTTTCTTTTGCTTGGAGGTTGGTGGGAGGTAATTGGATGTTTTGTGGTTTGGTTTGGGTTAGGTTGTTGACGTCGAGGTTAGAATCTGGGGATTTGGGAATTTAGGCGTAGGGGGAAAGGGGCGAAGAAGCGCAAGGCTGGATGGAATTTATGTCTGTGAAGGCAACACAAGCGAAATATATTATTCACCAAATATTCAGCATCGGGAGGGTGATTTGCCTTGATAATATAGTGGTGGTTTTCAAGTGTCGAATCACTATTTCTCTTCACCCCGTCGTCCCTTCAACCATGTGCGCCTTCTACCTCGTCTATTCACTGTCACCATAATTGAATATTCGCAACACAATTTTGTTTCTCTTACACTAGCACTTCGGCTGTAGGCTCTTGGTTGTATTGTTAATCTCCGTAACCTTTCTCCATAGCTAGGACACCAGCGACGTGTTGACCAAGCTCGACATGGGTACACTCTATGGCAGAACTTTCCTGCTGACGTTCAATTCCGTGTTTGCTCGGAGTCTACTAAGATTTCACTGCAGATCGTACAGATGAGGTACTGATACTCGCTGAGCGCAAAGTTTGTTGGGGTTGCGTTTGGATTCGGTGTGGCGATGTTAGCAGATGTTGGGCTGATAATTATCTTGTAGTTTTGACTTGATAATATGTTTTTAGTTGTGTAAACATAAGATGGGCAGGAGAACAGAAAGAATTAAGAACCTGGGTCTATACAAGTTAGGGCGGCTAGATGTGATGTTTTAGAAAATGTTTCTCGAGTATTGCTCATTCCTTGATTACATTACTACTCTCTCGCTTACAATATATATATCCCCCATGTCAACAATGCATGTACATGGCAGCTTCCACAAACTTAACACACTGACTATCCTAGATTCCTAGCTGCCCAACATTGCAATGGATTGGCATCTAGCAAAGTTGCGTTTCTCAGGAGGCTATTGCTGAGAAGGTACAACCCATGCTTGCCTGGCGAACCATCACTGCATTCCGTGATGGAGTTGTCGCCGCACAGAAAGTTGCAATGTGTTACTAAAGAGTAAAGAAATCTCTGGTCTTTCTTGCCATTCCAAGCATGTCCTCAAAGTCTGCTGCACATGCATCAACCTCATTTTGATAGAGTCAATCATGCCACCCATCACCTTCCACTGTTTTTGATCCTCCTATTGCCCTGGATGAAGCAAGCTCTGCTTCAGAAAGTTGAAATTTACCACAACGCTTGGAGATTCTTTTCCCCTTTAAACTTCCGGCTTCTAATTGCAAATTGACCGACTCAATCGTTTCTAATTTCTGGATCTCAGGAAACATCTTCCTAGACTTCCGCTCCAAGTCTTCCACTAAACCCCGAATCATGGTTTCATTGTCCTGATACCTCTGCGCAAGCAAAGATCGCAACTCGCCTACGGAGCTTTTCGCTTCATCAAGTTCCCCTGTTGTCTCCACGATGAAACCTTGGAATAAAGCACTCATTTCCTCGCTTTGGTTTGGTAAACAATGTCGAAGTCATCGATCATGACTTGCATATCCTCTTTCAGCATCTGTCGAAGCTCTTTACAAATTGAATCCATTTTATTATTCATTTTGTAAGGCGTTTGCCGTTGAGAAAGAACGCTCGCTGCTATTTGTGACAGAGACTGGTGAACGCAATGATTTTCGTAAAATTCGAAAGTTAGGTCTACCTGAAATTGGCTGATCAGATTATCATTTCAAGATTAATAGTCTCTCTGACGTACTTGAGTATCTATATAAGCCACTAGCCTCCCAGACTTGACAGGTAAACACGAAGTGCGATATTTGATGCAAAAGTCAACCAAAAAGGAAGATCTCGGTGAAACTCGCCAGTCACAAGCTTGCAGGGAGCTGATCACAGGGTTTTTGGCACCAGCGGTTTTACTTAAGTCCTAGGCTGCAAGGCGGACCAATAGACATATTTGTACACCTGCGACAGGTGCTTGAGCATCAGAGCCTCGTATGTTACTTTACAATAATTGCAAGTTTGTATAATTTTACCCTCGCGACACGGTTTGGAAGACTGAACCGTTTCTCTTGTATTTAAACTTTACCGAGTTCAGGTCAATTACGAACTGAAACTTTAAATGGTAGAGTCGCAAGACTAGTAATATGGAGAGCATAAAACCTAGGTAAGATCTTACGAGAGTCTTAAGACAAGATGCCGGGTTAATCAAATAGAAGTTCGAAGACAGTATGTATTACTGTGATGATCGAGAACGGGAGCACGTTACTTCCCCACATAGGCAGTCTCCAATCGACACTGGCCCTCATCGAGAATCTGATAGCTCCAGGTCAGCCAACAGTGCTAGCCTTCCGGGATGAAACGTATAGCATAGACAAGTTCACGAGTGGGGTTCCTACTCCAGTTATCACGCTTAGCAATGAGCTAGCTCTCGAACGAGAGAGATTCCAAGCCGAATTGAAAGAAGTCCGCGATGAGATGATACAGAAGATCAAAGCCAGAGATGAAGAGACGAAGCGAATTGTGCGAGAACTTCGAGACGACTATGTCCTAAAGCTTGTGTCCTTAGTCAAACAGAAAGAAGATCTGATGGACATGATGAAAATGCTTCACGACACGCAAGTGGAGGAGATCAATAGTCGCTTTCTTGCAATCTTTGAGAACCAAAACAAGAAGCTTGAAGTTCTTCGAACAGAAGACCAAGGCGATGCGAGTGGTTTACCAAATCTACCACCCATAGTAGCGAAACAGCTTCAATGCAAGCCCTCTCCGGTTGAGGACTCGCCAATGTATGATACATACAACGATGAGAGATCAATAATTGAAGTAGATAGTCCGGAACAGTCAGAATTCGATGGTGTTTACCTCAACTGTATGCAAATTCCTAGCAGCTATACCGTCGTGCAACGAAAGTCGCTAATTCTAATCTTCTTCAGACTATGGCACAAAGAGTGCGAGAATCTTGTAAAACTGCATCTCAACTGAAGGTACTAACTATGGCAGTAACAAAGGAAGACTATGATAAGATAGATATTGGAATCATTTCAAGGGAGGTGAGTTCGATTCGAAACCGATGTCGAGAAGTTTTCCAACAGTTCACAGATAATAGAATTCTGGACAAAGAACGGTGACCATTTCAACTTTGGACAACCGAAACTACTAACACAATCAGATATCTAACCAATGATAAAATGTATAAGTATCCCGGTGCTCACATCGAGCTTTTAGCTCCGTGGAGGACAACCGACCACACCACTTGGGCCATTAAGCCAACAACAACACATTTCTTCCTCCCTATCATATTTGGCGACCACTCTTCCCTGCTTCTAACGTCCGTCGTCGATGGCTTTGCAGTACACTATGATTCAAAACCACTCACGAATAAGTACCACGCCATCAGAGTTACAGATGAGATTGCCAAGCTATTGGGAAAAACATCAAGCCTAAGGAAGATAATAGCCCGCAGCAAGAGAGGGTGGAGGATAGTGGCATTTTCATGTGTGTTCAGATGAGGCATTTGCTGTTGGCTAGATTGTTGCAAATTGAGAGCACGGACAAGATCAGTGTTTCGATGAGTGGGAAGGTAGTCGATGTGAGAGGAGGACGAGCAACGATCAAGAAAGTCATTGATCTGTTTAGGAAGAATCCTGAAGCTTGTGGAATGGTAGTAATTGCCATCTAGTCATGAAGTGTTATCTTTGAGCAGTTTGGTGCTTCTCCAGCATGGCCAGAAGGGTAAGGCAGTCGAGAGCATTGAACTAAAGATGCACATTTTCAAGGAGAAAGCATTAGGGAATTTAAGAGGCTCTTAGTTAGGAGAAATGAATGGTTATCAATAAGAAACATAACTAGAAAGATAATGACACAATATCTAATGATTCAACACATTCGCATTCACCAAAAAAATTGGTTCTATGGTACCTGTAATCCCATAATTCAAAGCAAACATTCCTCAGAGATACACCAAAAGCAATCATCGAATCCATACACAAGGTCTTAGTAAGTACCAGAAATATTCAAGTCTCAATCAATGGTGCTTCCACTGCAGTCACTCGAGACTGCACGCCTCGTCCTCGCGTACTCGCACCACCATTATCAGCAGCTTTCCTCGTAATCGTGAATGAAAGCTGATAATTGTACTCCCCAGGTGCCAAGAACTCTGCTCTCTTCCAGGGCTTCGCCCTCGATAGGGCTATGATTCTCAGGAACAAAAGTGCTATGAACAAGAACCTATGCGACAACTATCAGACACCACTTTTGGCCAAGGACTAGGGAAGAAATAGGATTGCATTGGAGATTGAAACTTACCCGAAGAGAAGGCTTAAACCAGCAGCCACACTCATGAGAACTCTCGATGCGATAACGAACCGTATACAGCTGGGTGCTGGTGGTTGTCCCGGATCGTCATATGGAGGATATGGATATGGTCTCCGCTGAGGACACCAGCTTTTGCTTGGCCATCCGTTTAAGAATGCGGCGGTGGCGTATATCAAGGTGACGATTGAAAGTGTTGTGTCAATCAGTAAATTGATAGCAATTGGTATTTGAATGCAAAGGTTGAGCGTGGTGAAGACGAAAGCGAAAAGAGTCTATGATATATTAGACGGACACCTACTGCAGTATAAACCGAACGTTAAATTGTATGTTGCTTACACATATACCAAGGTGTACTGTAGCATTGGTCAATGGCCATGTATAAGTGAATGGCGAGGCTTGAATGCTAATCAAAAGACCGAGCAAAACAAGAAGCACAAGACCCGAGCTTGCTGAAACAACAACGCTCAAAGCTTTGATCGAACGCTTGAAGTGTTGGTTTGCTGGAATGGGAGCCTTCTGCAGCTCATTCTCGAGGTCGTCCTCATGCTGCGTTTCCTCGCTTGTGAGAAACGGCTCGCTTTCTTCGAAGTCTGACATCTTATAAGGCAATGCAAATTTCAAGAATGTCTTGAAAGACCAGAGAGACACAGAGGGAAGTGAGCAGGCTGGAAGATACGGGGCAGCCTCGAGTTAAAGTAGAATAGGCCTATGTATGGTGTCGGAATTAGACCAGCCTCTTGCTGTTAAGGCAAGGTCACGTGCGTGGTGGCTGTCGCTCAGCCCCAAGTCTTTGCGGCACATGCCAATCAAATAGCAGAGAAAATGTGTTTGAAAAGGACAACAACATGATCCTGCAGGACAGTACTTGCCGAAGAGCTGCAAGGTGTTTCTGCCTTGCCAAACCTCGGGTTCCCAGCTGGCAATTACCCAGCTCGCATGCAGCATCCCGATCACAACACTTTGAGATTCTGGCTCCATCACTGTGGATCACAGCAACAAACTAACAATGCGTGATATATCGGTAATAACTTTTCGTTATACCAATTCGTTTTCAAGACTCTGGTCAATGCTACATTCATTGTGTGAGAAGAACAGGTTCTCGCTTACCCTGTTCCAAATTTCAGCTTACTTGCGTATAAAAAGGCTACCGAATGCCAACAAGATAATAATTCAAACCAGGCCATCAGTGAGCCTAATCGACCTATCACACCAAGTTGGCCTATCAAAAGAAAAGCGTCGCACAATATCTACCAGGCTGTAGGAAGACGTGCCTGTAAATATGACCAGGTTATCCGGACCAAGAGGAGAGTTGCCTCAGAGTCACCTTGCGCGCCCTCATCTGGCCAAAAGTGTCAAACCCACAAGATGCTGGTATCCTGCACCTACTGATCTAGTTGTACCCACTGTATCAAAAATAGTAAATGCAGGAAATGATAGCATGTGCGAACAACTTATTGTCCATAATTGGAAAGTGGTTCCACAACCTATGCCTGTCTGGAGGTCTGGGTTACGTTTTGTGGCATGCTCCATTTGTGTAATCTACAATAGAGTACTGGGATAAAGCTAAGTATAATACCATGTGGATGATAAACGGAATGCAATAGTGAAATTCTAGGTTTACTTGTTTCGATTGATATTTTGAATCAGTGTTCTTCATAGTTACCAAACATGGTATCTTGCATTAACTCTATTGTGCGTATGTGAACCTCAAGAGATTCTTGTAAACAAGTTTAAAAATAACTTCTTTAATAGCTATCTCCACACTGGCAGATAATTTGACGAAGTTACTAGATTGGAAGCGAAAATTGATAGCCACAAAGCGTAAAAGCGAAGAATGTAAACCTAATAAAGAGATATAGCTTCATTCTAGATGCCATGTTTAAACTCTGATGGCAACCGTCTGGGTATCTTATGCAGTCCATACCATATCAACACCCAAACTCCAAAGCCATCCTTGTATCGTAATTCATGAATCCATCAGCCATTTTAACCATTTGCTCTCTTAAGTCGTCCGTGCTGGTGTATTTATGGCTGGTGCCAAAGCAGTATTTTCTGTCCATTCGAATTCTAGGTACATTAGCATGTACTCGTCCAACAGGTCTGGGATCTTACTTTGTCGGCACATGGGGCATTGCCCCTTGGCAGATTCTTGCTTAATCCACTCGACAATGCAATGCTGTTTCCGTTAGTTATGTGCTTGTTGTTATTGGGGCTGAACTTCTTACCATATGAAAGCTATGCCCACATTTGCCAGAAACTATATTAATTGTTAGTCAAATATTCTCATCTCCTCGGCAGATGTACCTACGCAAGCTACAATCATCCCCTGGGTATCTGCAGGTTGGACAAGTTCCATCGAAATGTACCTGACAAATACCACAGACATCATCCTCTGGAATATCCCAACTCCACGTTGCTACCGCATTCCAAGTCTTGATTTTGACCTTCATTGCAGATTCCCCTTTCAGTATCAGCGATCGTGGGGTTCCAATGTGGTTGAATTGATGTGTTGATTCGAAGTTGTTGTCGCGTCTCACCAACGCGGGAGCGAGTCTCACCAACGCGGGAGCGAGTCTCGAGCTCACGTGCTCAAGCGTTCCCGTCGTCCACTATAGCTTGCTTATCATTTTCAACGATCCAAAGGTGTACTACTGTACGGTGCCATTCCGAATTGATCACCAACCCCTCTTTCTAGGACTGTTTCCTTTGTCACTTTGGATCCGCATCTTTCTTCTTCAGCTTCTCGTAAAGTTGACGAGTTCTGCGACGCCCCACTGACGACGCTCATGAATAGCAGATAATTATCCACACATAGCACGCCATGGCGGCAGCTTTAAGAGCTCGATCTACCTCCACCTTTCACCTCCCACGGTCACAAATCTCCAACTCTACCTTCCGACCGCTCTTCAATATGACTTCTCAGCGTGGATTCTCGTCCTACCTCGTCACACCTGCTGAGCTTCAAGAAGCGTTGAAAAAGAACTCGCCATCCAAGATCTCTACTTCGCCAAGGACTGTTGCGGTTTGCGCATCATGGTTTCTCCCCAATGATGGCCGCAAAGGTCTAGATACCTTCCGCGAGAAGCGTATTCCGAGTTCTCGTTTCTTCGATCTGGATAAAGTCATTGACAAACACTCGCCATATCCACATATGCTGCCAACAGCTTCTACTTTCGCCAAGGCCATGAGTGGGCTTGGAATCAAGCGGGATGATACGGTTGTGGTTTACGATTCTCAGGAGCTAGGGATTTTCAGTGCACCCAGAGTAGGATGGACTATGAAGGCTTTTGGACATGATTCCGTACATGTCTTGAACAACTTCAAGCTGTGGGTCGAGGAGGGATATCCAACTGAAAGTGGGGAGTTCTGGGATGTTGATACTTGCGTCTACCAGATACCAGAGTTCAATTCAGAAAAGCTAGCAGAGTTTGAGGAAGTGAAAGATATTGTGAGGGACTTGAATAAGGAGGGTGCAGACCAGGTGCAGATTCTGGACGCAAGATCGTATGGCCGGTGGGCTGGAAAGGACCCCGAGCCAAGACCTGGATTGTCTTCTGGACATATGCCAGGGAGCATCTCGGTTCCTGTTTCCGATCTTCTGGATCCTGTGAAGAAGACCATTTTGCCAGCGGACCAGCTGAAAAGGATATTCGAGAGCAAAGGTGTCGATCCATCCAAGCCAATCATTTCGAGTTGCGGTACTGGAGTTACAGCTGCAGTCATTGATGCAGCCCTTAGTGAAGCTGGCTATCCCGAAGCTGGTCGAAGAGTGTATGATGGAAGCTGGACGTAAGTAGTATCTCATGTATTTCGAATAACTCGCTAATTTTCTCTAGGGAATGGGCACAACGTGTCAAGCCTACAGAGAATTTGGTCGTTAAAGAAGAATAGGTGTTTAGGGATTTCTCTTTATGCATTTCAGCGGTTTGCATGCAATGGATACCCAGTCTCTTCTCCTCGATCCTCTGTAAAATCAATAATGTCTGGGAGCAACAATGCATGCATTTGTCACGATTATGATTCTACAGTGGGAGGTTTATCATGCACACACCATGGTATTCTGTATATTCGTTGCTCTGCGTAAGTTCTGATCGACTTACGATCTTCCTTAATGTTCACTGGAAGGTATCTGGATTTGTTTACAAAATTCCACAGGAATGAAAAATTCGGCCTGGTTACTGCTTTGTAGTCCCAATTTTCTTGGATTTTTTTTTAGCTTGCGACCAAACACTTGATTGATACATCCTAAACATCGTAGTCAATCTCGGCCATAACCTTTAGAAGTTGCCTAATGTACATGAGCTCCAACAGCTGTCCCTTTCACTCCGAGCTTTCTTACACTTTGCTTTATCGATACGAGTTATTTCTTAACATGAACCTCCGTGGTTTTGGGCACAATCGTCAATTCAAGATGTAACTACGAAGTCAGATGATTAATACCTCAAGGTGACGAGACAAATCTCCAAATTAACGTCGCGGTAACCCATCTATCATTACCAACGTCACCAAAAATTGTCTAAAATATTCACCAGCATGGCCACCTTAAAACTCCAGCGTTTGGGGCCAATACAGGTGGAAAATAGAGCACCTGACTTAAGCGAGGAAGCTCTCCGAAGCTGTGGGAGATACCTATTTATCTAGAACTCATGGAAGCTAGCAGCCTCATTCTTTGAGCTTCAAGAACTTTTCTGTGAAGGCAGTCTGCAGAAGTGATACTTGTCTTTCTTCTTTTCAAAGCCGACTAAAGAAAGTTGAGACCGAAACTGTCAAGAGATATCGCGATTATTCTTCTGCTACAAAGCCCGATCTGCAACAAATCACTTCTCAAACCTCTTTCGATCTCTCCAAAAACGCGCGATCTAGGTTGTCCGGCCTGTTCTTCTTTGCGGCGCGAAACAAAATCTGTAGCATTGAGTATTAACAAGCTCCCATTTTCTGAGTATGAATATCCGTCTCACATCTAGCCTACTCGTCTTCTTGCTTCTTACAATCATTCAACTGCTAACCAACTCTTCTTCTCATGCAGATAGCTACTCTTCTCTACATAAACACAATAACCTTCCTCGCTCTGCAAAAATGCTCCGACTCGCTCGGAAGGTCGACGCATTGCGACAAGTCTTTGCTACATACTACGAATCTCCATCTCCACGCGGATTATCAAGCTGCGCCACAACTACGACGCACCAAGATCATCTGAAGGAAGTCAAAGCCGCAATCCACTCGATCGCCCAGGATGCGGCTTTCTGCGAGGAGGTAGGCGTGGATCTGAAAGCTGGACAGGTCGCATACTATTTGGCTCGCGATCAATTGGGAAATGGTGGAATGAGCTGGAACATGCTAGGTGCGCAAGAGAAGCACGAATGGGACGTTGCGGTTACGAAGCTGGACGAAGTCAGTGAGCTGTGTGGGCTAGAGGATGCTTGCGATGGCGATGATAGTCCTAAGGATAGAGACGATGGTTGCGCCGATGCCGAGATTGAGCATAAGCTTAGAGATGAGGGTGTGAGAGAGCTTGGAAGCTATGGAGTCAATATCCCTGAGCCTCCAGCTGGCACAGATTGTCTTGAGCCGCATGCAACTGTTGGCGCATCGACACTGGATATCAATATCTTGGACACTTCTTCATTCTCGTCAGCTAGGGTACTGGTGGCTGGCATCCCAAGCAGCCAGGCCTCGAATATGTCACCCATGGGTTGCAACAATTTTTTTGATGGGACGACCAACTCGATTTCGCTGCCTTTCAAGCTCAAAGTCGCGGATTTGGTCAATGAGTGGAAGGTGAGACGCTATAACCATCGGCAGACTTCGCTAAAGATGGATGCCAAGACTCAATTGAGCCGACTTAAGAAGCGAGATGCAGTAGACCCTTCACCTGCTCAAGGATGGAGCTCAATATTGACAGGGGGATGGGAGCGGAAGCATCAATCAAGAGACAAGATATATTTCCGGACTGCTAGAATTCAACCAGCTGTGCCTAGATTTTTCGAATCTTCTTGCCCGGTGTCAAATTCAAATTCTGCCGAACAACTTGCTAGAAAATGGACTTCATTCTTTCAGCCACCAAGTCCTCCAACAAGCGGATATACAATGTCTATTCTTGGATCGAACGAGGCAAGCACAAACATCGGGGCCGAAGTCAACACTCGCGAGCAATGCCCACCATGCGAACTAGCCAACGTAGCATGCTACGGTGACAAGCCCTGCACCCCATGCCTGGAGAGTGGAAAGGATATAATGTATTGCGGAAGCCACATGACGATGTCTGTTCCTAGAACAACCATCGAGATGAAGAAGCTGGCTAGCCAGGACAACTTGCTGAAGATCAAGGAGCAGGAGGCTGAGGAGTTAGGAGACAACATGCAGGTAAATAAGGAGAATGATAAGAATAACTCGTGCAGTGGTGATGGCAATTGGGCTTACATTGAGGCGCCACCTGCTAAGGTAATTGAGGTTGTGAAGAATTAGAAGGCGTGGTAGTCAATTATTGATATTAACAATAAGAAGTATGGCGTTGGGAGAGGGAGGAGAGGCTTTGTTTGAATATGGATATGTATAGTGTCGAAATTTCTGCTCGTGAGATGCCAGGGAGTACTTTTAGGCGAAGCATGAGAATGTATGATTACCTTATGTACAACAGCTGGCACAATAAACAGTCGGCAAGTATTATCAGCAGCATAATAATAATGTACCATACCTTCTACTGTGAAGAAGGGGCCCCGAAGCATGTTGGTCATTTCTAAAAATAGAAGACCATAATAGGTCGCACTTGCCTCAACCATTAGTTCAATGTCTAATATGATCTAAATGTCATAAGCACTAGAAATCAACACCTACTCGGGGATAACTGCAATCGAACTTTGTATTGTAAAGCATACTTCTCAAAACACATACTATCAAGGCTCAAAGCAGTATCACTACAATAAACAAAAAAAAAGGGAGCGGAGTACGAGTGTAGAGTTACTGAACTGAACCCGATCCCACCAGGTAAGCATATTTCAGTCGATAGTCAAAGAGGTGCCAACAACATTACGAATTGTAAGCCCGAATTGAAGGCGATCAATTCGATCTCTACTGGATTGACCATATCTGGTTGCCGAAGACAGTATGGAGATGACTACCGGACACATTGCATACAGTAGATGGCTGGACGACCAACCTGTAGATGGCCGAACTTTGTGGGAGGATCTGTCAGAGGATGTGCGCAATTTTTGGGAGGAGGATTTTGCCACAGAGAGTAGGCCCCCAATGCAGTTGAATTGAAGAACTTGGTACACCCTGCTCGCAGAAAGAGTGAAGCTGATATGAAATCATAGAAACTGAGCAGCCAACCGATAGATCGTCACTCAGGCTGGAGTCACGGAAACCTGCAGAGCTAGTGGGCATATTGAAGCCACCTAGCAGGAGAGCAGTGTTCATAAACAACAAAATGAAGAAGGGTAACTCGTTTGATAATGATGGGGCAAAAGCCAAATTATGGCAGGAGACTGGTGTTGAAACCACCCACGAACCAGTGCTCGCGCACACGCCTGATACGAGCGACGAGGAAGCTGAAAATATACAAAAGAAAGAGACGCCACCTGAAACGAGTGGTGAGAAATCTGGAAACAAACAAGGAAGAAACATGCCAACACCTACAGACACCCCAGGAGTCCAGGAGCCGCTAAGGAGAACCGTTCGCTTTTCCGAAAATGTCCAGTGTCGGCTTCTCACGCCGCCATCCGGAAATGAGTCTGGCAAAACGTCTTTACAGGAGTCGTCAGACTCGTCTACACAAGAGTCTGAGCCTGACTCCGAAGACGCTCTGGACAATCCTGATAGTGTCGAGGCTGATGCTGGCACCGAAGAGTACCATGCCACCCCAGAAACTACGAGTGCCCGACATAACATAATCTTACGCCTATTAACACCAGAACAACTTGACGTGAAAAGAAAGCATGATGGTAGCGAGGAGCGGACACCAGATAGTCAGAAGAGAAGAGCAAGCATAGGTCTATGGGAGCCTAGCAACCCAAAGTTAGCAGGGACAGATTGAAACTTGGTTGCTTGTTGATTAAGCAATAGTATCCTGATAACGATGTCGGTTTGCTGCGCTCATTCCACATTTGTGTGCTTGCATGTGGTGTTTATTCATAGAACAAGAAGAAAAAATGGCTGTATGATTTCTTTCAGCCCTGTGCAGATGAATAAACATGAAAGGAACTCCTGATTGTGCATGTGCGGTTTGCGCAATCTGAGCAGCAAGCTCGCGTGGCTTTCACAATCTCTCTACCACGCAATAGATAAGAAATGTTCTTTCGTTGACCACGGAGAATTCAGTATCTAGAAATTCCTTGTATGCACATAAGCCATGAGCGACAGCGTTCTACCACGATCCATGCTCGAAGCACTGGCTTCATCAGCTATCATTGAAGGCTTGGATCCCGAACAGCAAGCATATGAGAAATGGTTGGACGACGTCGACTATGAAGGTCCTTGGCCTCAGATTCCATGGAGTGAGCTTACCAGCGACATGCATTGTCGATGGCGGACTAATCTTTATGTAATCAAGGCAGGTGAGCTTAGTTCTCGTTACTTCCATCTATCACCTGACGATCATCAACTGTGATCCAATATGTCATGGGAATCATCTGACACTCGTCATAGAGGCAAAGAATGATAAGAAACCACCCGCCACTGTGCGACAAATTCCAAATCATCGGGCTCCCAAGCGAGAATGGATAGCTTCCAGCAATGGCGATCCTGAGGTGCGTAATCGACCAAAGTGTCCACTTTGTACGAGCCTCAAGAAGAGCACACCTTGTCGTGGTGGTCCACCCTGCAGCGAATGCAAGAGGAAGGGATACACGGCCTCCGAGTGTCAGAACTATGTTCCGGGTCAAGGAAATAAGGGAAGAAGGAGGGTGCTTCTAGATGGTAGCGAAAGACCAAAGAAGCGTCCAAGAGTGAGAACGAAACCCGAAAAGCCAAAAGAGCATGATGTCGCGAGACGGGAAGAAGAGCCAGGTTCGTTGGTTGGTGAAGAAACGCCTCCCTCTTACGAGGAGCATGTGGAAAAGGACAGCGAAATTTGAGGGATATTCTGAAAATGGGAAACGAACAAAAATGTATGCTGAAACTACGGACTTGTGTGTCGCTATCATGCAGTCATGAACACGCCTCCTCTGCTCGGATGTATGGAGACCTCATAGAGCTCATATCTTAAGTTGTAATAATTCATCCCAAAAATTGAGCTGAATGTGATAGCCAATGTGTGCCGTGAATTTAAAAATGTGTGGTTGTGTGGAAGATGAATGCTGACAGCTCGGCCCGTTACATTGGTACAATAAGCCATTTCACAGCATGGAAAATGGCAGTCCAGCTTGATATACGATTCTCTTACATACTGGGGGCCAGAGAAGGTGAGGATAATCGGGAAGTACATTACGTCAACCGTGTACGTGTACGAGGCCACCACTAAGAATGCTGTCAGTCTTCATTGAAACGATGGTCCTCCGTTATTATTATTTCTTGAAGGAGAACGCGGCGGAGAAACCGTAATACCGGTTGGCGTTCAGGAGGAGTTGACCTGAGTGCTTGGCTGCAGAATGTTCAAGAAAGAGAATGTCTTATTGGACCTCGTTCCTCGATGTGATTGGTCTATTGGTTCATCAGAGTTTGCGGGACGGTTTCCCTTCGCGCATATGCTTCCATGACAGATCCGATCTCGCAATGAGTGAGTCTTGAGTTTTGAAATAAAAAAGAAAGCATATGTTGTGGTAGGAGTTCAAGATGTAGGCGTATCGCGAACTCCACATACTTTGTAGTTCGTATATCTGTCTCGAATGCATAGATTGACTTAGCTTGTGAAACAAACAGAGAACGCTCATAGATGCCCCGCAATCAGACTCTCCACACGGAACCATCTGAAGTGCGGACTCTGGAACAATTCCAAATCTGGACAATAAACGGATGCCGGCTGATGCCATGCTGTCGTGCATCCCATGTGTGGATTGAACTGTTTAGGAGAGTGGGACAACTTGCAGGAAGTCGAGACTCACATGAACATGCGACACAACCATCTCGGAAAATTCGAGATATGGTCTTGAGACCGGAAAAACTTCAGATGTCTGGAACAACCTATAGTATCTGTTTCTCGAGGGACAACAAACGATGCCACGTGATATATTTGCAGATAAACGATCATATCGTGGGGAAAACAATCAATGCTTTCGGATAAGGCTGATTTGAAGTTGCGGCATTGGAGAAAATCTATTAATGAACGCAGGAACGAAGAGGAAATGAAGAGCTTTGAGTGGAGATAGACACGAGGTGCTTCCAGCCCCCACAATCTAAAGACACTGCCGGACGACCCACAGTCCAGCTTCCCCGCCATCAGATCAACCTTACTCAAACATCAGACCGCTGCTTCACCACCTTGGGGTCACCTGGAGTCAACGTACCGCATTGACCGCAAGATCCGTTGACCCGTCTCCGCAAATGGACGTGAAAAACGTATTTCCGTTTTGAAAGGTTGTGCTGCACAAAGCTCCGCAACAGGAATTTTGTGTGCAATGCAAGGCGAAGCTGTGGTGGGCAAAGTCGAATGATTCGAATGATGTTGAAGATTCTCCGGAATTTCGGTAAGAAAATCCGTAGACTTGTGCTCAGTTGTTCACCATTCCCAATGAGGAGGAGCCACCCTCGTGTGTTGACGAATGATATCTCGACATAGCTTCGCGTATTTCTTCTTGCATGAGTGTGGATGCCTCACTCAGCTGTCAAACCGATGAGACTGGTGGATAGTCTGGGGGTGGGTTCTGTGAAGGGTCTACGAGAGGACAGAGAGGACTCATCCATGCCAATACTGGGATATCTGGTAAGATTTCCCAATTCACGTGAGTAACCCCTGCTTCTCTTCATTTGCAGAAGCACTGCTACTGGTCTCCTTCATGGCCAAGAGGTCTGACTGGCTGGCCAAGCTTGGGAACAACTTCCAATTGTCTGGGGCAGCTCATGGCTGGGAAGGACGAGCCAGCCAGCATGCCATGTCTGTTCCATAAGCGTTATAGCTGGATGAGTTTATTTGCTAGTGATAATCTGGAATCCATACCGCTAGGATTCTCGTTTTAGCCAGGCTGGTCCCATGCACTCTATCACACCGTATTGATTACCCTTAAAGCGTCGAAGCGCAATTTCTCGGTGGCAGTGTCAATTCTTTCGTCGAACAAACCACCGTTATGGAAAACACCTGAAGAAAACGCTCTCCAGCAGCGTCTAGAAGGTATCATCAACGGATGAGAAGGAATCGCTTGGAATAACATGCTGGTGAAAAGATTTGGATCGTACGAAATCTCTAGTCAGATGTCAAAGCCCGAACACGGGAAATCAGACTCATCCCGCTTCTCTTCAACAGCGATCTCGATTTCAAATTCACGAACGACCTCACCACAACATAACAGAAAATGGCATTGAGACATCCCTATCCGAATGTTTATAAGTTCTTCAATCAGTTTGCAGCACCCGATCAGGCATCACCCGAGCAGTCTTCCAGAAGCCAAGGACTCCGCAAGAGCGGGCCCCGTTCGAAGAGTGGATGTTCGACATGCAAGTATGAATGCCCGTGAATAGTTGTATTAACATCGAAATATGACCAGCCTGACTGACCACATATAGACAACGAAGAGTCAAGTGTGATGAGGCAAAGCCAGGCTGCGTGAGATGTCAGAATTTGGGTCGTGAATGTGGTGGATATGCTCCCGAAGCACTCGATGACCCTTCGAAAAATGTGGCTCCAGTCCCTATTCACCCTCGACCGATGACAATAATGTCATATGCTCCAAGCGTAGCACTTCCGGGTTCTCACGACGAACGTCGATATTTCCAGCGATTCTGCAACAAAACCGCTTTGGAGATATGTGGATCCTTTGACCCCGCATTCTGGACACAGAAGGTTCTTCAGCTCTGCCACAAAGATGCCCCAATCAGACATGCTACCATAGCGATAGGAGCACTTGCGAAGTCACTGGAGGTGACATCGTTCCCAACGCGCCTTTCACTCTCCGGATTCCCTCAGATTGACCAGAATAACCTTGATGAGCATCATCGCTATGCTTTGAGGCAATACAGTCTATCTATCGCTTCACTGAGAGCAATTCTAGGTGATGGCCGTCGGCATCTCAGGACTTCATTGACATGTTGTGTGTTATTCATGGCTTTCGAAGCTCTCCAAGGATGTTACGAAGGCGCCTTGACACATCTCCGTGGAGGCTCGAGACTTCTGGCCGATTGGAGAACAGCTCGCCGAGGACTAAGTTCCAGACTTTCCCAGGATTCTCTATCAGAGATTCAAGATGGTCTTGTGGACGACCTAGGTAGGATGTTTGCTCGCCTGGATGTTCAGGGTCTGTTCGTGCCACCGCCATTCCCGATGCCAGAATCCGACTGGCAAGATGTGGTTGTGGCCGAATCTTTTGATACTGTGCAGGAGGCTAGAGAATCTTGGGATTTTTTGATGCAAGGGATCGGCCAGTTCTACCGGAAATCAGTTGTACATTCATACAAGCACCCGGAAAAATTGAAGACACCTTTCTGGCTGCACCAGCACAACCACTACTCTACACAACTCGATCAGTGGCGAGTATCATTTCAACACATTTTCGCCAAAGAGCTCAGAGCAGGTGATATCACGCACGAATCATCTGATATGCTGAGCATATACTTTAATGTTGCCACAGTCCTCTTGGCTTCGAGTGTAGAACATACCGAATTATTGTATGATGAGTACAGCGAGCTCTTTGCTGAGATTGTTGCCAAGGCATCTCAGCTCATCCAGTCATCAGAAGATCCCAGCAACTCTTCACGCTTCACCCTAGACATGGGTACCATATTGCCCCTTATGGTAACAGCAACAAAATGCCGAGATCGAAAAGTTCGACGGCAAGCCATTGCTCTTTTGTGGTCTAAAGCCCGACGGGAGGGACTTTGTTACGATACAATAACAGTCGCCAGACTGTGCGCATGGCTGTCCAGTATAGAGGGAGATGGTATCCAAGAAGATTCAGTGCCCGTTCCGGAAGCAAAACGGTACACTATCAGTTATATGCATCTCAGCTCAGAAGAAAGATGGTTGGCGGTACAGCTAACTTCCGCAATGACGAACAACAGCGGGAAACACACCTTCAGGGAGACAACATTTTCTTGGTGAGTCTTTTGAAAGACGGAGTTCAGGGATTCATGTATGACATGAGAGCAACCAAGATGCGGAATCAGGCTCGTACCGCCCAGGCTGGCAACACATACACAGAGTGTGTTACCGTTCGGTATGAATACCGCCAACGAGCCATGCTGTAAGAGGCGGTCATCGGCTTGGACGTGGACTCCTGTCCTTTGTGGCGAGAGTCTATATCATGGGTGGATACAAGGGATGTTGAGGCGAACAAATACCCGGATTACCAGTCACATTGTATGACTAGGAAAGGTTCCAATTGGCATAGTTGGCATTACACAAAGGGATGTCAACGGCGTTCGAGTTTGTAAAAATAAGGGAATCCTGGGCCTTGGAGTAGGAAGGAGGTATACGAATTTGATGAAGCGCCGGCTCGTAATAATATGAATTCTCATTGATAGGATATATGTATGTCTAGCTATTCCGATATGTGATTTGATTATTGTCATGCAGAATTTGAATCGAAGTCAGTCCTGAACAGTTTTCATTGCTTTTGCAAGGAAAGACACTGGTCAACGTTGCCTATAAACAGTGAAGAGAAGTAACAAATAATTGTGACTTTCTGATTCGAAAATATCGGACGAAGAATTCGATGTTCTGGGTTTATCCTTATCCTTCATGTTGAGTAAGAGATGATATATGAATTTGATCGGGTTTAAGTATTGGCTTTCACTCTGACGGAAGTTTCCATTGTTTCTGAGCCTGACCTATTCTGACAATCACATGACTGCCCCACCTTCACGCTAATTCTTCGCTTAAACGAGCTAGCTCCGGCCACACTGAATTGCACAGAATCCTCAAACTTTTTTGCGAGTGTCGATTCAATTTCAATACGCCAACCCTCCAACCCGACCTTTCGAACAACATCAATTCGACAATATGGCCGACGCACCTAGAGGAGGAGCTGCTGCTCGTGGCGGTGGCTTTGGATCCCGTGGCGATCGTGGAGGAGACCGTGGAGGAGATCGCGGACGTGGACGTGGAAGACGTGGACCTCGTCGCGGAGCCAACAAGAACGAGGAGAAGGAGTGGCAGCCAGTAACCAAGCTTGGTCGTCTCGTAAAGGATGGCAAGATCAAGTCAATGGAGGAGATCTACCTGCACTCTCTGCCCATCAAGGAGTACCAGATTGTCGATTTCTTCTTGCCAAAGTTGAAGGATGAGGTTATGAAGGTATGCGACAACCAACAAAACCCATTTGGGAGACTTCGCAGATATACGAGAGATAAAAACTGACAATGCGACTCCTATAGATCAAGCCAGTGCAGAAGCAAACCCGTGCTGGTCAACGTACTCGTTTCAAGGCTATCGTCGTCATTGGTGATTCTGAGGGACATGTTGGACTCGGTATCAAGACCTCCAAGGAAGTCGCAACTGCTATCCGCGCAGCTATCATCATCGCAAAGTTGAGCGTTCTGCCTATTCGCAGAGGTTACTGGGGTACCAACTTGGGTCTTCCTCACTCTCTGCCAACCAAGGAGAGCGGAAAGTGCGGTTCCGTGTCAGTTCGTGTAAGTATTCTGCGAAATTTGGAGTCAGCATGCCCAGTACTGACTTCTGTAGCTTATCCCTGCTCCCCGTGGTACCGGTCTTGTTGCTTCCCCAGCCGTCAAGCGTCTTTTGCAACTTGCTGGTGTCGAAGATATCTACACATCCTCCTCCGGTTCCACCAAGACTCTCGAAAACACACTCAAGGCTACTTTCGTTGCGGTTGGTAACACATACGGCTACTTGACTCCTAACTTATGGAAGGAGACCAAGCTCATCAGAAGTCCATTGGAGGAGTTTGGTGATGTTCTCCGTGCTGGTAAGAAGTACTAGATGGTGGGATTTGCTCTGGAGTTGTGATGGTTGGTTTCCGGCATATGAATGGTATCTGCATGGACGAGAAGCTAGATTCATCGGCAGCGTCTAAATGAATTCATGGCCTCTTCAAAACATACAATTTGTGGATGCTCAACTAGACAGCTTTGTTCAATTACGGTAGGTGCGGATCACAAGGTCCTGAATCTAGGAAAGTATGCCTAGCGGACGTCGCAATTCTGATTCTCTGTCTTCTGAGGGAACCAGATCATTTCACTGCTCAAGTCTCTTTCCCGTCCAGTCACTCATTGACCTGCTTTGAAAAGATTCCAACATGCCAATTCTTCGACAACTGCCAGGTCCCATAGTTGCAATTGTGGTGCTCATAGGACTCTCTGTCCTCACAATCGCTTCAATAGGAGAAGGATTCAGGTTATTTTCAAACCACGAAAGTTCATTACGAAGAAGAGAAGGAGGATCTACTTTCGATTTTAATTTGCCTTGGAAGTAAGACCAACCCTGGCAATTCCACGAGGGTTAACAACTAACAGTACAGTCATAGTCCACCTCCTTCAGTACCAAGACCAGAAACTAAAGGTTTCACACCCACCCCAGCCGATTATTTGGATGCAATCAGAAATGCTGCTGCTGCAATTCTCGACGACGCTTCCAGAGCTGCCCTTCCCTTCACACCCCAAGTCTTAGTCGTCACATCTACAGTCCTAGTTTTACCAATCCCTCTGGCTCCTACAACACTAAGCGGGATACAACAAAAGCCTAGTGCCGCCAAGCAAGTAAATGGGGCGACGAATGTTGTTGGGGATCTGATTAATGCGGCAAATAGCGTTGTCAGCTCGATACTGGCAACAGCTACTGGTATCTCGAATCTTGGTGGTCTCTGGAATGTCGTTTCACCTGCGACTACCACTGCCACTTCGGTACTTTATGGGAATTTGCCTATGGAAAATTTAGTACCGACCTTTTCTAGACTACCAAGTGTTTCGACGCCGGCAGCACCAAATTACAATACTCTGCCACCCTCTCATGCCACTTCTCCATCGTCAGATACTCCTTTAACTTCAAGCGTCTCGACACCAGCAATATTAAACTATAACAGTCCAGTAACCTCACATACCACGCCTCTAACGTCAGATACTTCGTCAGTTTCAAGTCCGATTGCCCCGTCTTTAAGCATAGAAACACTTCAGAGTTTGACAAGCAGTACTGCATCGATCACTTCTAGTGTTCTACCTGAGAATACTCATTCTCCCGAATCCATATCTACTTTGTCAATATCCACTGCACCAACTACGCCGTCGGCCTTGACGTTACCAGTGCCTCCAAATGCTGTCGTTTCAATATCCACTAGTTCTGCAATGCCAGGTTCGACTGTTTCGCCACTGATGGAGACTTCGACACCCTCAACAAGTCTTCCGCTAGTAACTGCGAGTTTCGCCATTCCGGAAATTTCAACCGAAACTTTGCATTCAATTCCTAGGAACGTTGTTCCCACACGTTCTATAGTTTCGAGTCCACTTATTTCAACGTTTTTGGAGAGCTCTTCGCCAGTAGAGAAATCAACTTTACTGAGCATTCTATCTCCAGCGACAAAACCCTCGAGCTTGCTGCGTTCCTCTACCACGTTGCTTTTGCTCACAACTAATTTAGCCTTCCCTCCCTCAACTACCCAGTCCATATCACGGTCGGAAAGCCTCTCAGTGCCAACAAGTCTTCCATTCTCGCCCATAAGCTCACTCAAGCCGAATACACCATCTGTGACTTCAACTTTATTCTCAATCGATGTATTCTCCACTAGCTCTGCCATTTCGAAAAATATGCTTGTGTCATCACTTGGGAGCCTCTCGTTCTCAGCGAGCAGTCCTTTATCATCAGTCAGCACTTCACATACGGTGATCAACAGTGCATCATTTGAATTGCTCCCATCTGCCGTGACTACGACATCTGATGCTTCTTTGATTATCCTCGTAGGAAGTTCGACTGGGCTGGCAACTATACCACCATCGCCCAGCCAACCTATGCTTAGCCTTAGTCTATCGACTTCATCTGCGAGTCTTGCTTCTATTTCTACAGCTTTTGTCTTCGATAGTAGGCACACTTCGTCACTCCTGAGCGTAATTGTCTATAGCAGTGATTCTGTGCCATTACATCCCAGCTCATCAAAGACGGATTCAGCTTCACCAATACTGCTAAATTCAACACCGTTATTTCTCAACACTTCCCAATCAACATCTTCTACGACCGTTTATAATACCACATCTCCTCCTTTCCAAACTACATCATCTCAACACTCGTCTGCAACATACCTGTGTCCTTCTGTGTCCATATCAACATCGTTGTACCCAGTTCCAGTGCTAGTAACTGTTACCTGCACTGTTACAGAAACGTGGCATAGTACGCATTATGCCGAGACAGCAACATTCTTCAGTTTCATGACTTTATTCACAGTCACCTTGACAGAAACTATCAGGTACTCAATCTCAATTGTTGCGTCTTGAGGGGTGCTAATTTTCCTATCTCCAGCATATGTTCGTCATCCTTGACATACATACCTTTTCCAAACACAATGTCTTCGAATCAAGCATCAATCGATGGAGTGCTTACATTGGTCCCTGGGTTCCCAACTCCTATACCTACTGGTTACTCGATGTATACTTCTGCTCCGTTCTATGTTGGTAGACTTCATTTCGACTGACAAGGCAATAGGTCTAGCTCACAATCAACCTACATCACTTGCCCTTCATCTTCAACGAGCTCTTCCGTGTCTGTTGATCAGATTAACGTAATGTGTTCTCATTGTATGGTGCCAGTTATTGTTTGCAGTTGCATGGGTACATCTGTGACTTCTTCCCAGCTGGTCCTAAGCACTCCTACAACTCTATCACCTCTGGGTCCTGTGCCTTCTACTATTGGGCATGGTTCAAGCCTGACTGTTAGTCTGATAAGCAGTGCTGGGGAAGGAATTGTGTCCGCAACGTTAATTGCTCCTGGCTCACTTGGTGGTCTTCCGGGCTCCATAATCACAAATCCAACGACCGCCTTTGGGATTGTGACTTCGCTGGCTAATGGTCCTAAAAATCTCGAAGCTTCGCTCACTTCTCGGGCAGTCAGCAGGTTACCTGCTGAATTACTCCCAAAATTTACTCCTAATTCTGTGGTCGAAGCCGCTTCTGCTTCAAATACAGAGCCAGTGGTGCTAGATGCTTTTGGTGGTTTTGTTCAACCTAAGTCTGATGCCATATCTAGATAGGGAAACGTTGTCCATAGGGATGCAAAGATGCAGATAAATTTGAGAAAGAGGAGGATCAAACGAGAGGGAGATGGAGACTAGCTTGCACAGGAGCATGCTTTGTGAAGAGTGGGAGGATTGCGAATAAGGTTCGATGTCGATGTATTCCAATTTTATAATAGAGACGCAAAGTAGGATTTCTCAATATGTGCTGGAATTCTTCGTGATATTGCCTCTCTAAGATAGGTTGTAGATTTGAATTTGATGACGATGTGATCATGTGCATTCTCGAATGCATTTCCATATACCATAAGTCAAGCTTTTAGATTGAAATGAGCGATGGCAATCAACAATCAACAATTCAACTTTTGTTGTAATTATTCTTCCCTTTTTAATTGAAACTTAGTTTTTGGCCTCAAGCCATGATAAAGACAACCCTATCTCAATTATTTTAACTTCGCGAACGAGGTTCATTTGAATTTCTGCTAGAGTGCCATTGTACCGCATAAGGGTACGTTGGAGAGCTTGTGATACATTAAGTGAAGTGAAGTCAGGTGGATAATGTGAGGTGGAATGGTGGTTGTCAAGTATAAGTATAACATAAAAGGGATGAGGAGCTTGAAGTCGTGATGTCCAAAGAGAGTAGACACATTGGGATGAGAAGGGAACGTTTGCTATTGGTAATGATTTATGAATATGTTAACACAATTTATTGGGTTTGGATAAGAGGGAGAAGATGTGAGGTACTGATCGTTCGGCTTTCAATTTTATGGTCCTCAATTACTACGGCTGCTGCTACTGGTACACCTCTCTGAGTCTATGCTATACAATTTTGGTGAATGTGAATCTGTTAAGATAGGTGTACTATTCAATGCCCTTTTTGGCACAAGAAAGTACCGTGGTCAATGACAAGTTGGTATGGGCTTAACAGCCTTTACTATCCCTGACTCTAAGGCGCAGTGTAGAATTGCTTAGCTCGAATCATGATGCATATGATATATCCTATCACAAGAGAAATGCAGGATGGCAGGCATGTGATCGTGATTTAGGAAGCACCTGGATAGGTAGTGTTTCAATTCTATGGCGGGTGGACGAACTCTTCTTTAACTAAACTGTGTCTAAAATCTCGAGATATCTCTGCCAAATATCCAGTTTATCGACCTAAGTCGTTAGCAGAAGCAAACAAGAGCACATCAACTGCTACATACCAATAAATCGGAATCAAGAGTTTGTTCCTCCAGCTCACGGTCTGCGTGAGGTATGCACCTCTCCAAATAAGCCATGCCATTCGCCTACACGTTGATCAATAATCGCCTAGAAAGCCGAGGCAATACGACTACTCACCCTTTAATACCCGACCCTTCATCTGTCTGCATGATGGCTTTCATGTTGCCGAGGTATGTCATGACACCCATATTGTTGAAATCAAAGCCTTTCACGTCTAAATCACCCTTGTTCAGTCGCTTACCGAGCCACTTCGCCTCTTGGTTGGCCACTTGGGCAGTTGCAGGAAGCTGGTTCTTCTCGAGGATAGCAACGTCGCCTATGGCGAAGACATCGTTCATCGTGGCTTCAGGACCTTCTTTTCGAGAATTGGTTTCTAGATCATCTCGTTGGAGTAGCTTGACATGAAAGCGATCGTCGACCATCAATCCTCCAGATCTTGGATGGCGTTTGAGCGACCATTTTTTGGAGGACGGTGATTCGGTAAGCTCACTGGAAAGGGTAGCTGATGCTGTTGGATACGTGTGCACATCGTCTAAGGCATTTTGAATGAATGGATTCATCATCAGACCTGTGGACCAGACACACATGCCTACGCCCATTTCGCCATCCTGTTTCGTTGTTAAGGTGAAGCAGCCTCCGTCGTTGTCCGGATTCTTGGAGCCAGGTAAGCCAGGTCGTAATTCTGTGATCTGGTGCTGGGTCTTAACTTGAATACCATCTCGTCTGAAGAGATTCATAGCGTATTCGGCCAATGAAGCATGAAACATGGGTAGGATCTTGGGTGCTACGTCGTAAATGGAGATTTTTATATGTTGTATGAGGGAAGGGTACATTTTGCGAAGGTCTTCGTGGCAGAGGTCGAAGAGCTCAGCAGCAAATTCAACCCCAGTTGCTGAGCAGTGTTAGTAGTAGCGTAACTGATTTATCATTGAACTTACGCCCTCCGCCTACAACGGCAAAGTTCAAGAGCTGCTTCTTAAGTGCTTCGGAAGTGGTAGGTAGTGAAGCTGTCTCGAAACCTGTAAACGTGAGTTAAGAGCCCCAGAATATGAATTAAATACTCACATTCAAGAACTCGTTTTCTTATTTTCCTTGCATCTTGTACATCCTTGAGAAAGAAAGCATTCTCACGAACACCGGGTGTGCCGAATGTCTGACTATAACAGCCGACTGCAATGACTAATTTGTCGTAGTTGAGTGTGAAATGCTTGCCCTTCTTTTTTGATCTGTGAGACTGGTCTGCGTCTGTCAAGCTAGCAGCATGATAACTTGAGCCAGAACCTCGTAAAGGTCTTCTGACAGTAGCTTCTTCGACTTGAATGGACTTTTGATAAAAGTTCACATCGTCCGCCCATCCTTGGAAGAACTCAACACCTTTACCATTTCCTCTCACAGACTCAAGAGTATTCCTGAACTCTAAGGTGCCAACAGCTGTGGAGGCTAGTAAAGGTGTGAAGACAAAGTAAGACCTTGGAGAAACGACAACGGTTTGGAATTTCCTCTTGTCTAATTCTCGTGAGAGGACGAAGCCGGACCAGCTAGACAATAGTCAGATTACAATTCTCAAATTATTAAATGGACTTACCCAGAACCAAGTATCACAACACGATCCCGATCTAGCTTGAATTAATCATTGTTCTAGTGAATAATTATTTAGAACTGACCCCCTTTTGAAGCATCAAGCTCCTGTGTTGATACACTGCGACGGAGAAGCCTCTCGAGCACCGGATTACGGCGGAATACCCGGCTACTTTTTGCTGTAGAATGTAACATCAAGTTCATGCTTGGAAAAAGATCTCACTTAGGGTATGAGAGAATCTAAAAATTCCCTCTCAAATATTGATGTTGTTAATAATCAGTGGATCAACAAGGAGAGGTCTGATAGCCCGACTTGTTCCGAGTAGGATTAGACTAAGACGTCACAGACTTTTATGTAAGAATTGCTAAGAGCGGGATTTAAAATCCGGAACTTCCACACGAGAGGAGCAGGAAACACATGTTATATGTAGAGAGGTTGTTGAAATTCTTACCTAGGTACCTCTTGCATGTGTTGGGGAAGTAGCCCCGGCTCGGGTTGGCAACGGAAATCAAGCCCAATCCCGAGCCGATCTTTCTTACTATGGTAGCATAAGTTCAGTATTGGCGAATGCAACATGATACAATATTGCTGGTAAGACGCTCATCGAAACATCAAACACAAACATTGATTGAGATAGTGATCTGTCTCTGCTGTTTGTGCCGTTTGTGAAACAGTTATACACCTTCTGTCATAGTGAGGTTGAATTTAAGAATTTGGTGGCGCTCGGTTGCTGGCCTCGCGCCACAAGGCTGCCGTGCCAGTGAACAAACCATCCTCCTTCCGCTCTCAAAATACGTTCCTATCGCCGTATCAATTGTTTGATACTGGAGCATCAATATATGTGGCACAGACAGCATGGCACCCATCCGCAGATATCTGCGAATTACCAAATATTCGGTATTGGAATGCCGCATCTATCTCGATAATCCTGCTCTTGCAGAGAGCTGGTTGCTCAATGCTCGAAACCTAATTCTCCCGCGAGTTCTCGAAAGCGTGAGACCCTATGTTCTGCCAAAGCTTCGCGAGGAGAATGAACGGAGTAAAGGAAAGGGCGGAAAGAAAAAGGGTGTGAAAGATACTGTTGTGGAAGGTAGGTGGTGCAATCTACTATATTCAAGTATATCAAACTGAAAGAAATAGAGGATTTCGAAGTTTCAATATTCTTGACAGAAACTAGTACACGCCATTCTCTGCTTACCAAAATGAAGCACTTTCGAGAACCACAGAAAAAGAACTTGCAATCTAATTCCTCCAAGCTCACCGGAGATACAAATGATACTCCTATAGAGGTTGAGGAAGGTTCCATTATTAGGAGAGAAGATAGCGAAGAGCCTCTGATGTTAGATGATCTGCCAGACATGGACGACAACGCCTCCAACGCGGGGTCAGACTCGTTGTTCGTGGACGAAGTTGCACCCCATGGATCCAAACGTCCCAGGGCGCGAGCATCAACCAGTTTTGAGGAGCCGGCTCTAAAGCGTGTCAGGGATGACGACTTAGACGATGTCGCATCCGATGAAAAAAAGAAAATGGCGATGGACACCTCATACGATGGCTTCTCGATATATGGCCGTGTACTATGTCTGGTGGTCAAACGAAAAGACAAGAGCAAAGGGCCAGTGGTCTTGGGTGAAGGTCAAGCTACAATGGAAAATTGGATTACCTCCACACAAATGCCTGATGGAACAGATGACCCTTGATACACTCACCTTTGCGACCTCCTATCCACAGCGTCCTCGGGCAGGTCGAATCGATTGAGCTCTTGACAATATTGTGGGACTCCCAACGGAGGACTGATCCGAAGTTGTCATTCATGTGTGGCACGTTTGATATCCCGTCGATCACTCATGAATTTCGCGCTTGTTCTTGCCTCGCATCTATTGGAACGCGTCCGTATTCAGCTTCACATTGCGTCTGCTTCTGTTTCAATATCTGTAGAAGCTGTTTTGGCCCATAAATCCTATTATCGGCCCCGCCACTTTGTCATTTCTCTTTTGGTTATGCAGAGTAAAAATAACAAGCGCCTTCGCGGTTAGCGAAACATCAAAGCGCAAAATGAACGGCAGATGTTGGCAGTTCAAGGAACTCGACAAAAGGTAGTCTTCAAGCCGTGTTAGAATAAGCCCGCCGAAAATTCAAGGTTGAAAGGGCTATGTTTCGACCACGCCAAGCCAAGCAGTACTCTTGCTTCACCACCTGGAAGCATTCAGACTGCTCAACCTTTGAACAAGGAGCTGCCTATTATTACCAAACAGCCTTCTAAGCGCCTAACCCAAAGGAGACTAACATCAGTGGCTGCCTGATGCGATTACTTCAGCGCGTCACTCCGGAGATAATGGTCATCATCAGCCTTGGATAGGCTTCGATGAACAAGGGCCCATGAATTGATGATCATCATCTGGAAAAGATTCAACAAAGGAAATACTTTCACCGCTTTCGGAACTCCAAAATGCATCTCGTTTCGCGTCCAGAGTGCCCTCTTTTCACCAACTACATCCAGGGTGAAAAGCTTTCTCTGCGACATGAGCAGAATTTTTCAGAAACCTCCGAAATTTGCATCGTGAGATTACCTCCTGCAGATAAATATACCGAGGTACATCCCTGGTACCTGGTCGCAATGAGATTTGCATTCACGAACTTGAACCTCCGTATAGCCGTACAAGTCTATTTCTCCGTGCAGAAACATGAATTTATCCAAGATATCTTCTCGAAAGTAGGTTTAGATATCTTGTATGATCAGCTGCACCATGACCCTGGTGCATGGCTTCACGAGGCTGGTATCTATCTGTATTTCCGTTTACAAGACCTGCATCATGAGAATCATAGGAACTCACCGCCTTTGAGGCTATAGGTAACCCCTGATTAAATGAGCTTCAGGGATTGCAATGAGCGCTATCCTTGATCGCCACGTGGAATGAATTGGAGATTTCTTCAACTTTGTCTGTGCTGAAGGCTAAGAATGGTTGACTAAAGGGGCTAGGCAATATTAGGACAACACTGGCGAGAAACTATTTTACAGAAATATGAGTCAAGCGTGCACGGGTACCAACAACGAATGGTCAACAATGAGCCGGCCTTTAACAGCCGGTCCGGAAAGTACGGGTCAGACACTTAGGCTTTGAGGTGTGGAGCCGAAGCAATGTACTGAAAGCCGGCCGGACTTCAGAAACGACATAGCCTTTTGAAAAGGCTGCTTGTGAATGAAGACAGTGGCACCACACCAGCGTGTAAGAAGATAGCTTATTCCTCACCCAGGTTGCATCGCAACTTTACTGATCTGGAGACAAAACCCTCCGTGCTATTGAGGATAAACATTCAGAGCGTGCTGGTTGTGATTGAAAAAGCCTATTAGCCAACTAATATTTGATAGCGGCAAGGTTGCTGAATTCAACCCTATCTGACAAAACAATTTCAGTTCATGATTTTTATTGATCCTATCGGCTGAACATGATTAACTAGAACTCGTGCACTTAAAGTTCCCAGATGAGTCCAATAGCATCGATACAGGAGCAAGATTACTTTAGAACATAAGTATTTCTTCCCAGTATCATTGGAAGAAAGACTGGGACGGTGATCTCGGCCAAGTTCGTGTTCCTCATTTGAAAGCTCAGGCTGGAATGCTTAAGTCTTGTTTGCTCAAGTTCTCCCTGTGGTAGGTAGTTCGGATGTTCCTTCCGTACCAAGAGCAACTATAAATTTCAGGGAGTACTTGTCTCTGCTTCGCTTCGACACATTACATTCTTCTAGACCTTCACAGTTGACACAGCTATATCTGGGCGGGCGAATATGAATATGCATTTTTGCGAACGCCGATAGGTAAAGTAAAAGGAGTTGGCTAGTAGAACTTTGCTCTGCACTAAGCATCCTCGCTTGCTGACACAGACATTTCTGAATCCCCCAATATTTGTTTACCTTGGATGAGGGTATCGTTTGAGGACGAATTAGAGTACGTGCAATAGCACCTGCAGTCCGAGAAGTTTGAAGCCGAGATAAAAGTTTGTTGTCTGTCTTGTGGGTGGTGATGAATGCGGTGAGAAAGTAAATAATTCTCACCAACAGAACAAGGTTTGTACGTGCATACTGACGTCAAAGCGGTTGGGTGCGGAGTTCTCCAGCTTTATGGTGCCTCGCAAATGAAGATATAAAGTTTGTCGCCGGTGTCTCAGAGGAGTCCGTGGGAAGGACAAGAAGACTCCAGTGCATCGGATGCGAAAGTTCGTTCGTTGACTCCGCAACTGGATGTTTGGACCAAGAGACTCAATTGATCTGGCAAAGTATGTTTACTCCGATGGCCATCTTGATTGGAGGTAGTACGAAATGTTATCGCAGTTTAAGTTTTCGTTGCTCGCTTTCAACACAGGAGCTTGGATGATGTCGAGAGCAAAGCCTATTTCGTGTTTGAATTTTGAAGCTCTTTCCTTGCTCCGAGATCAAGACTGGACACCAGTCTTTCACGGGCTTCGTCTCTTCCTACTACCGAAACCTACCTATGTCGTTCCCGGAGTCTGGATGCGCCTGACAGCTTGCAGCTCAATGATGAGGAAACCTTAAAGAGAGCTGCTGAGACTGACAGCCGGCTTCTTCATGATCCCAGATGCTCGATACCGAGGCCGGGATACCGATGAATATTTTGCTAGTTGACAAAGTATCTCAAGAGCGAATGAATCAACTGCCGAAAGAAATGTTAGCCTCACCCTCATAAAATCAAATAACCTAATGTCTTAACACAATTCAAACCTTCCGCAAAGCTATTCATCATTGCCATAACTCGCCAAGTCTACATGAACGTTGCCACACAATCGCTCTCACAAGATACCGAAATGTCTCATCACTCTGTCTTGACCAATTCTCTTCAAGAAGGAAATGTCCAGGTGTGTGAAGAGGCTCTCAAACAGGCAATGTGATGGAAGACACAGGTACGAAAACCATATGCTCAGTCAAAAGCACAGAGGACGCAGGCACAAATCGCACAGATGTGTTGAGGACCGGACGCTCTGTGAGATCGAACAAGGGGGTGTGAGTCGGAGATTTGTATGGTGAGCAGGAGATGGCGACGTGTTGATGAGGTTATTTTCCGAAACGGGTTTCAGATCTCATCTGATATGTGTCCTCAACTCCTCATGCCCACGCACTTTGCGTTGAGCTCGTTTGAAGTTTAAAGCCCCTTTTGGTCGCAATCTCGCAAGCCTCAACCAACTTCACTCACCGCCTGCACCAGATCTCGTCTACTTAAAATAACCCGCTAATTTGGATGAATGTCGCGAATGAGATAAGGGGAAAATGAGGGTGGATCTCGAGATCTGTTTGCTGTGGCACAAATCAATCTTGAGATTAGGGGGATCACCGTGATTGATGTGTGCGTGCATGTGCGTTGCAGAAGCGAGATGGATGCAGGGGCGAGGAGGACAACGAAACCTTCGAAATTGCTTCCAGAAGATCAGACCACGGAGACGGAGACGGAAACGACGGGGGGCTGGCTGGTGTGGAGCTCAGTTTCCAGTTTGTCGGTGAAGGCGGTGGGACATTTTGAGATTAAGGCTGAGGTTGCATCAGCACTGGCTCTTCAAGATCTAGGACCAGGGCATTGGTTGGTTTGATGAGGATATATTGTTTTTTTTATTTTTTTATTATTGGGAGGGATTATTTCATTTTCTATTTGGAGACACGAGACTGCGGTCAGGTGAAAGGGGGTTTATTGAAGATGTTGGCATTTGGATACCGTATGGATGCCGTGCTATGGTCTTGCCTTACAGGTGCACTGATGATGACAGACGCTGAACCGACAAATTCTCCGACTCTCGGACGTGACGAAAACGACGAACAGTGAACACGAAGACATGAGCTCCATTGGTAACGGTGACCTCGGCTTCGAAAAGATGAAACGATGGTGAAATGGAACATATCTGGTGCTGTATACAGTACAGATAAACTGCACATCTGACGCTCGTGATCGTGTGCACAGAAATGCACCATGCGCTCCCAGCTTTGCACCAGCAGTGCACCAAACACACGGCAGCTATGGATCAAAATCTCGTTGGAGTGGTCCAAGATCTTCACCACAGAAAGTCAATCCGTTTGCTCGGGTTCACCGAACTCCTCAACGCCAACCAGTGTCTGACCAGTGGTTCCATGCAGTCCCTGTTGCAGCCGACAAAGCAGAAGATTGCTGGCTTCGAATTCTTCTAGAACCTCCCGAATTATCATGAGATATGGAGATGTGCAACATGCCTTACCCACGTACGGAATGGAAACCAATTTATCTAATTTGCTTTTCAGCTCCTTCGATGGAATCGAACCGTCAACCGATTACCCGCTTCGGGAGATGGTTCGGGGAGGTTGATGTTCTCACCGCCTACCTTCAAACCAGCTGACCACGCCTCACCCTGTGTTCGTCCTCCGAACCCCAGCGCTAGCTCCACTCAAAGCTTCCATTTCCAAGGAGAAGGCGTAAAGAACAAGAAGAAACGGAGCTTGTCGCGATGGCAGATGCAGAGTGGTGACGCACAGGTTCTCGTATGCACTGAGGTACCAGGGTATCGTATTGCATCTGGTCACTCAGCCATTCTTGATGGAATGGATGGTCGGGTCATCCTAACATGATGACTGATGAGCCAAAAAGCAGTTTCTCCAGGCGGTGAAGATGATATTCAGGGGAGGGATTGTTAGTGCATGACCTGAGTGAAAGGGAAGGATTCTGTGGAATGGCATTCTTCAAATGGCATCATCGAATGATGATCCAGACAAAAGATTCAAGGGGTTCAAGGAAAACTCGGCGCGATATACAAAAACAAGTTTGACCTTGGATCTTTGGATCACCTTCAGCTTGCCCATCAGCAAATTACAGTCTTGTGTGCATGTCTTTCGGATTCGCTACTCCGGTCTTACGACAAGCTGTGTTCATCACATATTGTTCTCGCCTATCAACTCCTCGAAAAGGGGGAACAGCAGGTATAGATGGGTAGGCGAGACGAGCCTGAAATCCGAGAACGAGACACTTGCAGCAATGTGCATGATGAATTCTTGTTTGCAAGAGCGCTTCAAAATGCAATCTCTAGGAATTGAGATATAAGATGAAATGAAGCCGAAGGCACGTTGTATGTTGCAAGGGGCCGAAGTGCTCGTCCGCAGCTTCAGATGAGCCTCAGCCCTGTATCAGGGATAGAAATGTGATGAGATCTGTTGTGAGGAGGCACGGGAGGTACCTCAGCACGATTTCATGCGCGTTGAAACACATGACAGCCTGATCTTCTGGAACACGGCGCAAGAACATTCGATACATCGCCAGATCGTGCGTTGTCTGTCTGTTCATACTTCAATCAAAAATGTGGCAGCTTTCAAGTTGTGTGACGAGCGAAAGAAGTAACTTATGGCTTTCTCGGTGTCTGGACAGAAATTGCGGAGGTACTGGGCGTAAGGTAATATCGCTGTGTTACGCCTGTAAAACAACCTGTAGCACCTCGCGATTATTTCCTGGGAATTGACCTACGAGACTTTTGACTGAACAAAATGTGTGTCTTTTTGACGCACAGCGCGAATTTTGGCTCAATGTGGGGCCAAGAAACTTATCATGTTCCTCGGCTATCCTTTGAAAGAATATGGAGCAGAAGTCCGGCTAACATCTCCCACACTTTCCAGGCTCTGATGGCATCTTTACCGTGGTATTTGCATAGTTCTAAGCACTTGTCTTCTTGATTGCCTATTAGTGCCGTGGATTATCTATCCACGCTGCTGCAAGGCCGTGAGGTAATATGTCAACAACAAGACTTTGATGTTCTGCCTTCCGAGCAGCCCGATCGTATGCTCCGGTGAGATCTTCCAGACGACACCCGAACACCCGGCATGCCTTGGACTCTCGCAACGCACATGAAGTTAGATTTGGACAAGGCCACATTGGAAAAGCCGTGCAGTTGCATTGAGTTTCATTTAGGCTTGTATAACATTGCGAACTAGCAAACGACCAAGCCGAAGGCAGACAAGACAGGATCACTATGCACACGTTTGAAATCTAGTTCTCAGTAGGATGTTCTGATGGGGATTTTGTGATTAGAGGTCATTCGATACTACAAAGTCATTAACTGTCCTAAGGCGATTCGGAAGACACCAGCTGCTGGACGAAAACATTCGGTGTCACTTAATATCACGGAATGGCCTCATTGACGCGGTGGTGTACGTATGGGGTATGAAGTTCGATACGAATAGTCTTGGTAAGATCTTAGCTGCGGGCTACTCGGCACACCTACGGGTTTGCACAGGAAACATGCTGCTTGGCCGTTGATGGTTTCCCTGGAATTTCGAGGCTATTGATTCCTCAATTGACATAATACGAACCTAGTCAATGATACTAGGTGATACTAGGTGTTTCTTGGTGCTTGCTTGAACCACCAAGCGCATGGAAATCATGTCATCGGGAATCATCATCAAAGATGCCATGGCGTTGTGTTCTTCACCTCTCGGCATCGACATGGCATGATATCACGATCGTAGGATCCGTACAGCCGGAGTAATTCTGCCACAGGGCTGTTCAGTCGTCAACGAAAGCAAACACTGATGCATACTCTACGGTATTAATAAACCCCCTGGGAACGCGACGGATCATCAGCCTGGTCACACAATTCCCAGGGCATCAGAAAGCAATACTTTGTCACCCCGTACAAAAACAGGGCAATATCAATTTCCCATGCTGGCAATAATTCGATCTTTCAGGCCGATATTTTCTGCCGTTCACTAACTCGTTTGAGTTTTGAATTCTGCCAGCTGACTATGCCACCTCTGCCCAACAGCCATGCTTTCCAAGTTCGTTGGACTCTGCCCTTCGAAACCTTATTCAGAACTTGAGTTTGCCTTCACTACTTGGGGGTCCATGTCACCCAGTGCTCATCTTCTCAAGTCCAAACTGCCTTTTTTGCCATCGATGTTTCCTTTCTCGTTACATGCGAATTGCAGTATGATTACAGCCAAGGGGTTACAGCTTTTGGCACAAACATTCTGTTGTGCCTTGTTCTGGTTGGCGCTGGGCGCAAACTATGGGGACAACTGTGTCACTGATCCACCACCAATACTTATTAATCCCAGTCGGCAAGCCCCCAGTCAAGCCCACCCGTGCCAAACCGAACTTCTGGTCTCAGGTCGTCCCTTATTTAAATATTATTTTTCTGCCGGCTACTAGTGTACTAGTGTGAAGACACTAACAGGACAAGCACAGGCCGGTGTACTCTACAGGCCTCCCACGCTATTGTGTTTCATTTTCGGTTCTGCTGCGTCGCCCAGGAGTCCATGGTGAATGCCAGGGAAAACTTTAGCTAAAGTTCAGGGGTGACGAAGTGAACACACTGACGCTGATCCGAACTGGGTCCTGGTATGGGAGGGAGGTAAAGCTAGGTAGTGAGCAATTGACAAATTTCCCCAGATGTCCGAGATGTGTACATAAGGAAGCCAGGCCCCCGAGAGATATCTGACAATAAATCTCCAAGTCTTTCAGATCACGCTCAGCAAACATCAAGTTTCCTCATCTCGAGCTACTACTACACCAACCTACATCTAGACATCTATTACCTATACCTACCCACACCCGAGCCTTACCTTTGGCTCAGCATCACTCAGTATCAACTTCAAGATCATCACCATTTCTACCTTCAATATGCCAGCCCACCGCCCATCTCAACTTCCTCCCTGCCCAGGTCCACCACCATCCCGACCTCTCCCACCTCTCCCAAAGTAGAGCCTCACTTGGTCTACCACTAAACACTACTCTTCGTCGCTCCGAAGCAACACGATACCATTTCTGGCCATTTCCATACTGTGATCTGGAACCCTATCGCTCTATTGAGGAACAAGAATAAGTTCTCTTACATCAAGGCAACTTTTTTTCCAAAACGAGCAAATACATCTCTCATACTCAGTACATGATGAGTCCGATACGAAGTGTCAACCGCAATTGACACACCAAAACTATCTTACCTACTTTCGACACTGCACTACGGCAAGCCTTGCCATGAGCTGACACACATTGCATTTGCATGATCCCAAACCGCACCGCCTCGGGAAACGCCTACTCTGCAACGTCACCAATCTTGCTACTGCTCGACTGCTGACTTGAATCCATTGGCCTACATCCTATTGCTATATCCGTCTACCGACTGCCTGCAGACCTTAATCACTCAGCATTCACATGGGTTCTTCGACTCACTCAATTGCTCACTCGGTCTGGTGCACGTTTTCCTTCCCTGCAAGGTTGTCCGGCGCAGCACTTTCCATGTCACCAACAAACAATGGCACCTCCAAATATCTCTTCGCTCTCCATCAGCCTTATCTCTCTGCGAATACGAAGTCTTAGCACCACTCACACACTTTCGAGCATTCCCTAACAGGCGAGCACAGCTAGCCTCGCTCGACCGAACTTCATCACCCAAATCCTAATCGCTACTTGGTCTTTCGTCATCATACTTCTCAGTGTTTCGTCTATCTTCAATTCTCCACACAACTTATACTCCACACTAAGGATGGGATGAAGTGGAACACCACTCACGCATACCTTTTTAATACGAAACCCACCTTGGTGGCATGTTTCCCTTCTATTACTACATGGCGTTTAACTATCATTTGTCCTATTTGGAAATGTATGGAATTGGGACTGCGTTTCTTTGATACCACTGCATAGGGAATTTGGATTTGGGTTATTTTGCTGGGTTTCTTACTCCCGGTGGGATATGTGGGAGGCGAGGAGTGATGACGGTGATAAGGATGTTGGATATAGAGGGGCATCTGATTTGCATGGAAGGGGTCAGATAAGCATGGGATGGAACTTGGGTGAAATTGCATGTGAAGCAATGAGCTTCGGGTTTAATAGGCTACCTATACTACCAAATAATACCTTTTGAAACAAATAATATTCTTGGTTCCTACATTATCTTGTCCATTCTATTGCATGGCTACTTTTCACACACTCTCTCTTTCATCATCGGACTGTACATTGAGCCGCATCCCAGAACCTGAGCGGTAGACCAACTGATGATTGAGACTTGGTGTAGCATGTCCACACCACAAGTTACTTTACTGCAGTGCATGTGTCTGTCTCTTTGTTCCACTCCTTCCCACAATGCTGCTGCTGCTGTGTTTGTGCATGTGTAATCTATGTGTAATTTGTGTTCCCTCGTACGATTCCACTCTTCATGCTGGCTTACTACCTTGCCTTACCGATCTTCTTTGCACAACGGATTGACTTTCTCACTTTCGAGTACTGTACGCTATGTACGACTTACCTACCCCTCATTCTGTCACACCTCGCTCTGTCTGTCCGTCTACCTGTCTGTCTCGCTGCTGTCTCTCTGTCTGTCAGACATGGATAACTATCTACCGTACGTACATACATTGAGACTCACTCAAACTGACAGTGCCATACTACCATTTCCCCGATCTGGGCTCTATTGCTTGATTGTCTTAACGTCTGGATGTCTTGGTGCTTGGGTGCTTGGTGGCTTCGGTGAACGTTTGAACGGTTGTGCTTAGCCCCTCATTGTCTCCGGCTGCTGTGTATTTTCCTGATCTGTATATGTCTGTGTATCTATATGTGGATTCCTCTTTGCCTATCTTTCTCATAGGCACTAAGTTCGGCCTTTCTTTTATGCTCCCTAGGTTGGGGCCTTTTTTTGGCCCTCGCCTTCTCTGTTCTCTTTGACCTTTCCTCTCCTTTGCACTTGAACCGTTGGGGGCGTGTCTGCTAGTAAGTTGTCGTTTTGATTCACGTCCACATTCATATTGTCTCTGGCTACCTTAGCTCCTTGGGGGCTATAACGTACAAAGTATGCGTATCTGCTCACATCCGAGCGTCCCGAGGATTACTGATCGGGATATTGGGTGAGTTTGCGTTATACCCAGATGGGGATATGCTATACAATACGTTATGTTTACGAGCCATGAGCTGTGAGTTGTGAGGTTTGAGTTCTCAGACCTGTTCTTTCCCTTCTTGTCATTGTGCTTGCCTGAACTCCGAATCTGTTGAATCTGCTGCGCGGGGGGGGGGCAATATCTTGATCTGGCATGTTTGATGGAGCCTGGAGGATACAATTATGGGGAGCACACTCATACCTCACCTGTCGGGGAGACACAGTCGTTTGATGGTAAGACAGTTCATATGTCAAGATCAATATCGTTTTTCCTGGGCATCGCGCTCAGACGGCCTCTGGGCTCTTGGTATGGAGGTTTTACTGTGCATTTTCCATAATAGGGAAGCATAACATAGCTTAACTTTGACATCTCTCCACACCTCAAAACGGATGGGTGCTCGGAGGTAAGCGTGAGTAAGTGAAAGTGTGATGCGCACAGATGCCACTTTACCGAATTTTGTCGATATAGATGTGCGGATATATCGAGTTGTGTGTGGGGGCGAGGCGAGGTGAGATCAGATGCTGCTTCTCTGTGGAGGTGGACATGTTTGTGACAGAGGATGCGTTTCTCTGAGGAGGTGGACATGTTTGTGATAGAGCTCACAGCGCATCATATCACCTCACAAAATGGGCGTTTGTTCTGTCTCTGTCTCTGTTTCTGTTTCCGTTCCTGTTCCTGTTCCTGGCCCTGGTTGGAAACATGCCTGTCCTTGGTGAGGAGAGGAGGCGCACGCAACTGATCATGAAGCATATCTGTGGTGGTGGTGAGCTCGATGCCCTGTATGGCGTGTTGAGTAAGAGAGGGGAGGGGAGGAGCGGGGCAGGACAGGGCAGCGCAGGGCGGGGCGAGGGTGAAGTGAGTGAGTGCGTGTGTGCGTGCGTGCGACACTTATTAGTCGAAAGATTATTGCTTTTACATATGAGCATTTCTGGTAAAGTCGACAACGCGCAGAGGAATGGGTAGAGAGAGGATCGGTCACGAGGGGAATGGTAAGGTAGGGTTTTGAGGGGGTTGCAGTGCGGGGCAACACAATGCGGTGCTATGGGAGCTAATTATATACCTTGAGTGCCAGTGCCAGTGTCAGTGTAAATGCATGTCTTGCTAGTTTGGTCCTGCTATGCTCTGTTTATCCGATGTCCATGGAATGAAGCAGGAGAGGGCATTGAATCTTAGTGGGGTTAGTGGATATATTCTCATCTATAAGTGGTATCATGTTTAATATGGGTTCTTTGTTCGTGGATGTGAATGTAAGGCAAACCATGGCCTGTTCGCTTACCATAGAGTACAATACACATTGAACAGGCAAAGGAGTGTTGTCTCCGTCACCTCACATGATGTAAGACACGGGATGCGATCTTGACAGTCAGCAACTTGGGAATAGCCACAATATTGTCCCGCTGTCCCTCTGCCGTCCGACCATGAGAAGAGAACCACCTCCATAACAATCAGGATAACAAAAAAATAAAATAATAATAATAACTAAATCTCAAAATCTGCTCACCGCCCGCGGCCCGGCCGTTGGGATGGAATCGATAGGCCGGGATGAGAAGAGATGGGACGAAAAGACAAAAACGATCACATCGGTGAGAGCGATTCCTTGGCTCAGTCTAAGGGGAAAATGAAAGACAGCGCGTCACAGCGATACAAGCTGAAGAGAGACATGCACACGGAAGAGGGCCAGGAAGACGGACGAACGGTCTGGTCTGATCTGGGCTTGGTTTTGCTCTGGTACCGCGATGCCGTACCGGCGATCTTATGCTTTCTTGGGCTGAGATGGCATAGCCGCAAAAAGCAAATATGAGATCTTGAGTTCGTGTGTTCGGATTTTAGCGCTTTAGGAATGGTCTGGGTGATGATGTGATGAGGCTCTCGGACTGTGTCTCTTTGCTTCCTTTCCCTGTGTGGGTGCTTGGGCGATGAGCTGATGCCTTCCTCAGGATGTGTGCTATTTGTGGTAAAATGGTTTAGTGGTGTGAGATAGTAGGATTAAGATCATCGGTGAGAATTATCAGTGAGATCATAATGTAATGTACGAGCTGACGATTGAGGGGTAAGCATCAGATGGCTGATGAGGATCGCCGGAACCTGCGTTTGATAGTCGGTCGTGCAGCTGTCAGTAGGATAAGATCGTCAGGAGATGGAGTGGCAAGAGACGAAGGGGGAAGGGTCGACTTTGGGCTTGTGCTTCACTGGCGTCCCGCTGGAGGATTCGTGGAAATGTGGAGGAGGAGGTTGATCGGCGGGCGTTTTTGAAGATGGCTTTAGGTTCGTCTTGCAGCAGCTGGCTGCGGTCTATCAAACGGATCATCTGATGGCCAGGGGACCAAGAGGCTTACTTACTGGTGCTTTAGGGCTGATTATTAGGCTATCTGTGACATATCCAGATGCAGGTAAAAGCTCTAATTAATAACTACAGAATTCGCTTCCCGAACTGATATCGTTGAAATTACCCGAATAGTTATAGTAAGCTGAAACAAGGAAGAGGGTTGCAAATAACCAGTTCCTGAGCATGCATTGCAACCTCGGTGCCTTGATGTGACTCAGTCAGAGTTCTGAACTGGTGAATAGTATGAACTCCATCATCCTGAGGGTGTCGTGGGCGAGGTTGCAACTGGTGTGAATCCTTCAAGCTGTGTTCCGAGGGTGTGGACGCTGGTGTTTAATGTTTTATGAGCTGGCTGTCGCGGATGAGTGGTTACTGGTTACTGACGGCTCGGGCAGCGGAGAGGGGGAAGACTACGGGTAGGGACGGGACGTTGAACGACGGTGGTGGTGTTCGCTGTAGGGGTAGTGGTGATGGTGGTGGTGGTGGTGGTGGTGGTGGTGGTGGTGTGGTACGGAGTATCTGGTCGAAAAGGGATGAATGTGCTTCGCGAGCCGGGACGCGAGAGAAAAGGGGGGAGGTTGTAATCATGTGATGGCAGAATAATTTGGCGGTGGTCACACTTCACTTACCCTAGCCTTGGGCTGCATGCTAGATTTCAGCCTTGGCTTGGCAATTAACGAGGCCGTGAAAGTTTCATGCGCTCCAATCTACAGCTTTGTATTAACACATTCAATTCGAAAATACTTGCTTGCATATATCCGGATAGTCAGCTCGAGAATACATTAGCCTATTGGTCATAAATCACGTTCCAGAGCCTCCTCCAATTCGAACGTCACGAAACAACCGACCCGAAAACTGCTATGTTGGAGCTCCATATCTGGGGACCAGCTTTCGGTCTCCCCTCCATAGATGCACATTGTCTTGCCGCAGTCGCATATCTGCAGCAAGCTGTCCCAAGAGGAAAATGGCAGCTGATAGCCTCCAGCAATTCGTCATTGAGTCCCACGAGTACGCATTCCTGTCCTAATTATGCTGCTGTCCTGACCACAACCCGCAGATGAGCTCCCCGCATTGAGGAACACAGAAACCAATGTGTGGATTGGAGGCTTCCGGAATATATTCCACTACTTGGCGCAGATATCAGCAGGAGAATGGGTGCTTGATGCAGGGTTGTCCGAGCAGGAGAGCGCGGATTGTATTGCGTATGTTCACATCTCAAGCGAAGTAAACAAAGGCTCACTAACACAAATTAGATTCTCCTCTTTCGTAGAATCGCAAGGCCAACCCCTTCTCGACCTCTCTCTTTACGTCTCCTCGCAGAACTACGCAGCAGTAACGCGACCCATCTTTAATACTATACAATCATTTCCCCTCCCATACCTCACCCCACCGGCCCTCCGAGCAGCAGCCAAGACACGGACAGAACATCTCGGTCTCTCATCTCTCGATCTCGATGCCGAAGAAAATATCGAGTCGCCCCTCAATGAGTCCATCATCCCCGCAAGTCTGCGAAAACCAAAGAATACGCTGTCGTCGTTGCTAGCCGCAAGTCCGGAAACGGGGGCGCAGATTAGGTTGGATGCTTTAGCGAGGGACTTCTTTGAGCCATTGCAGGTGTTGAAGGGGAGGAAGGGCTTCTTTGTTGACGGTGACAGATTCACGAGTTTGGATTGCTTGGTCCTGGGGTTTTTGTCTTTGATGCTAGCTCCTGAGTTACCCCAGCCGTGGTTAAGGAAGGCCCTGAAGAGTAAATTCAAAGGACTATGTGAGTGGACTGAGGAGTTGGGAGAGCTAGTTTTTGGTGGAAAGGTGAGCTTAGTAGACGCATGTTTGCTAAATGGAAGCGATCGGAAGAGGAATGGACACTTGCCCTGGAAAGCACCAGATGATCGAGGTGCAGCTGGTGTAGGAAGTGCCTTTGTGTCGAGTATTGCGGACTCGTTACCAATTCTTGGTCAGATGAGGAGAAACACGCGAATGTATCAACATGCTGGCAAGACTCACGAGACTGAGGCACAGAGCTCATCGTGGCAGTATTTTGGGCTGATTGGAAGTGTTATTGCTGGTGTAGGTTTGGCAGTAGGATATATGTTCCACGAAGGAATGATATCTTACGGCTCAAAAGAACAGAAGACAGCAGGCCTGGGAGAGTTTGGAGAGGCAGGAGATGCATTGTCGTTTCTCGCTACAGCGATGGATGCCGATGTCGAGAGACAGAGGATGATGGAAAATCATACAGAGGTTCGTGGTCAGCCTGTGGTAGAGGTTGAGGTTGATATGGATAGGAGGGGCGTCACTGCTGTTGAGACGGTTGGATAATGTGTAACGATATGATTAGATGAGTGTAATATTAGATGTACTGTATTGTATCTTGATAGAATACTTGACGGCTTGTCATCTCGCAAGCACTCGCTTAACATTACAGTGAAGTGCCCAAGATAATGGCATCGAAGCTTCAACTCTATTGGATCAAGACTAAGGTATCAACCCTCAATGCCTCAGCTATAGAAAACTCTTTTCGTTTCAGTTTATGAAATCTCTCAACTTTGAGCTTCTATACCCAGGGCTTGGTCAGTCCATGAAATGAATTCAAGTTCAAGTTCAAGTAAGCTGTGATACCGTAATTTACACATTTACCATCGAGCAAAAGGTGTATTTAAGGCCACAAAGATCCTGATCTAGAGTATCAAGCAAGTTTGAAAAAGGAATTCCACGATTCATGTCTCCAACATTGGATAGACTGCAGGCTTTTCTACCCAGATGAGGTCTGTGTGAAGCATGTATTACACTCCTCTGCCACATTTGCAGACTGTAGAAGATTTCGGGGTATCTCTACATTTATGGTGAGGGGTGGATATACTTCGTCTCTGAGCTGTTATCATTCAGTGATGCTGTTGTCGTTTGTCATCGCTACTGTCATTTCATGCACTTGCTTTACGGCGCTCTTTTCACTTCTCATCTCTTGATTGTGAATCTCTTTCTCTAATCTCAAACTACACTAGCACCATATCAACAACCATAAAAGAAGATGCTCTCCTTATCTTTAAGCTGCCTTCCCCCAGATCACATCAGCGGGTGCTTCGATAGTCCTTGATATTACTGCTAGATGTCCTCTGTGTTCAATGCGTTGCTTATATACCTAGAAGTTGGCTCCATCTCGACACTTCAACGACATGGAGATTTGGGGTTTTGTTTCATTCTCACTACACTATCATACCTTCACATCTCGCATAAAGCGGAAGCAAACTGAGCTCATTATCATTCTCGCTCATTAGATATTCAACTGTCTGGAGAGAGTGATGGTATATAAAGATTTCACATTGAACCTCCTTGGAAAACTCCACGGCAAGAGCAAAGTTATAAAACACTAGGTACCATGCTGGGTCGTTGAGCACGAAGTAAGAAACTCGCATTGATATTTCACTTTTCGGTATTGGGGTTTCTGCTGGCCTTGATGTATGCAGAATGCTGATAAACTTGTTTTTCGTTTTGCATTTTTGCGGTCTAGATAATCTTCGAGGTTGAGAATTGTGATATGCAGTTGTTGTTGCCATCCTTGAACACCTTCAAGTTCCCATTTTCAAGTTTTATGACTCTGCTCTATTACTATATTGCTACTCATCTAAGCTAGAAATCTATATGATGTTTTGCCCTTGTTTGCTTGCAAAAGATAGCAAGATTAGTACTTTGAATCGGTCGCCGTCTGCAAATGTTGGTAAACGAGGACTTTTCAACGACTCGTCGATAACGAGGAGTGACGTGTTGTGCCTGTTGATAAACTATCTCGCAACAGCGCTTGCATATATATAGCCTAAAATCGCCATGAAAATGATGTAGTTTCACATAAAAGCTGCTATCGCTTCTAGTCCAGATGCTTCCCTTTACACGGAGTTCACTTTTCGGCCCTCCAAGTAGAATGGCTACTGAGGATAGCCTCTGATATAGAAAATGACTTTACTGTAAAGTAAGCTATATAATAAGACTTCGTCAATGCATGGTTGTTAACAGGTTGACGCGATAAAGACACCATTGCAAGTCTCAGGATGATTTGCCGTTTGTAGATCTTCAGTATTCCGAGAAGTGTATACAAGCATACTTATGTTTTCCTTGGCCATCATGTGCGTCAAATTTCCCTACTGGCATAGGTTCTGGGGACTGGTGAACAGTGTTCTCTATCAATAAAAGTCCCTGCTGTCTGTTTGTTGATCGCTGCTGTCAATAATAATAATAAAAACTCGGCTACCTTCATTAAGCGAACACTCTTGAGTGATCACTTTTAAGTTCTTCATAATAGAGCTGATCCCTGACACGGAGACATGACTGTCCTAATCTCAAGCTGCTGTGCTTTAAAGACTGCTAGATTGTGGACTCGGCATGTTCATTACGCTCGCCGCATAGAAGGGAACCATCTACGAAACTGGAATTACTGGTAACACTATTGGAAATATCGCCCGTCCTTTTACATGCGTTTCCCAAGCTCTAGGTGTATCATTGCCGGCATTCAATTGGGATCGGTGATGATAAAGTGATATTCAAGGCCAATATTATAGCTGACAATTGTTCAAGTCATTCGGCATCAAGTGGAGATATAAATTGGTCGCAATTCAGCCGTTTCCAAAGTGCTCGGAGTAGAACCTGGAGGTCTATCAGACTTTGATTGCAAAGTGCACCGATTAATTAATTATAAAAATGCTTAGGATTAAGGATTGAGCGCGAAAGTGAAACTTAACTTCTAGTCACTTTCACCCATGGAACCAAGTCTGTTAGTACTATACTACCTCAACCCAATGCTTGTTTTGACGAAAGTTATTTTCGTTGTCAACATTCTAGCCCTGATTTGTTTCCAGGTTTCACAGAATGAGACTCTATCTTAGAGAAATCTCTTATCTTTCAAGCAGATGGAGTTTGCCTTGCGTTGCTTCACCATTGCGTGGAACTAGTTCTACCCTACAACTTAAAGACTTCTTAGCCATCACAAAAAGGCAATAGTTTAAGGAGATCATTGAATTTCGGCCAGAAATTAGTTTCAAGAGACCAACTTGCCTACTACACTTTATATGCCTTCGATATTCAACTCCCGGTTCTAAAGTTTAGTGATAAAAGCAAGAATCACTCTTTAACCTCTACATCTCAAGCTTTCTGTAATCACTAGGAACTTGAGATGGCACAGAGGCAGCTGCTTAATTATCCAATGTAAGATGGAGGATACCTAGTCCATGACTTGTTGACGATTTGATGATTGTTCCGATTTCAACCATTTACTTTTCCACTGATCAACCAATGTCTCTCCTAACTTTTCGAAGTTTCAACGGGATATTGAACAGTGAGCTATTAGTTGATTATGTCAAAGCACTAACGATTGAAAATTTCGAAGGCAGGTGAAAAACAAAATTTCAATTCATCAAGTCAACTCAATGGCAGAAGCACAAAGTGAGCAAACGCAAAACCACAGCTTGTTTCCAATAAAACTTAGACTTGAATTCCTATATTACGGTACATACACTTGGTCTAGTCGAGGTTCAAAGCCTCTTTCAGGCCACGCCTGCTCGCACCTGCTGCTGATCTTCACTTCAAGCCAAAAATGAATTGAGCCCAGCAATTGAGTGACAAGCTGAAAAGTACAACAAATCATCATTTGCTTCAAAGCGCCTTTTATTCTCAAAAGACTTCTAATACCAAGAATCCAAGATGCGATGAAAAGATACCATGCACGGTTCTCCCGGGAAAATGGGATCAATAGTCGAGGAAGCCAACATTCGCACTTCAACGAAGCGATGCCAAATCCAACGCAGAATACTATGGCTTTTCTCATGTGAAAAAAACAAAAGACTATGAAAAGTAGAAGGTCACACAATCTTGGCAGCAGCATACTCTGAAACTTCTATATACACGAAGTGGAACGATGGCAGCAGCTAAGTTCACAACGGAGATGTTTGATCGACAGCAACAAACAGCTCGAAAGAGGGATCCCGTGTACGCAAGTGAAAATTATTCCCATGGATATTTCATTCCTAGGCCCACTAAATAAAGTCTTGTGGCTGTTGCAATAATCCCCCGAAAGTCCTCTTCTCGTCCATTCGGGGCTTGGCATTCTCCTATTCGAGTTTATGGAGTTGACCACCAAAGTATAGCTGAGTATATTCCATAAGGTTTGTGAAGTCTGTTTCTCAGTGGCGGTATCTTTTCTCTCGGGTATCTGTAATTGAGTCCATCTCCGAACGATTCCTTGGAGATGTCAGATTACGAAATCTAACACTAGACACCACAGATCTAAGACTCCGTGGTGCTTTGACAAACTTTTTTTCAGCCCTCTTACACTTCTCACAGAGCAAGCCTAGCTCTCGTTGGCTGTAGGTTGGAAAGGATTGTCTAGACGTTTGTTCAATGATTCCTCTCTCTATTAGGAAGTGTGGCTAAGTAGAACAGCTATACCACCACCGGAGAATTACAATCTCTAGATACTGAATTGGGAAAAAACTAAAACGAAGAAGGATCCGACCATAATAGGCATGAAGCGTAAACTAGCAATCACATGCCCAAGCTCATCCATAGAATACACACAATTGTCTCACACCTAAACCAGAGCTGATAATTCAACTCATTCGTTTACAGGCAACCCATAAGCGCACTACAATTCATCAGACAATCTCCTCACCTCTTCAGATACGGCGTTTCTGCAACTCTAATATCTGAACCCCAGTTCTTTCACCAAAAATCCCGTATGGATTGGGGTCCAGCCTTCGGACATATGAAGAAGTCGAGTACGAGCACAAGCCACAACTAGATGGATCAATTCAAAAACATCTAGGCCTGCCTATAAACCAACCCGGGAACAGCACCTTACCCCACACACACGACCCTATCACTCTTCCTTTCCGTCCAGAATCCAAACATCCAGAGCCATCTAGAGCACCGCCTCTCTCGCAAAGTCTCACTCCACCAAATCAACCCCATCACGTTGAAGAACAGCCATGTCTCTCGCTCTCTCTTCAATTCTCCTCACAACCCCTGCTCTCCTCTTCCCCGCACTTTCTTCCGAAAACAATCAAAACCCTGCGTAAGCGATTAGCGATTTAGCGAGCAGTATCTGTCTCTGTATCTGTCTCAGTTTCGCACCGTCGAATTCCGAAAACATACTCTACTATACGTCCGTAAAACAAGCGAACACGGCGTCTCTCCCCTCTTCAACTATCTACGTCCGTAACACAAGCAAGCGAACAAGCGAGCAATGTCTCACCTCCGCCCTCTCCCTTCTGCCACCTTCCTCCCCTTTCCATCGCCATCTAGGCATCGAATTCCGCAAACATGCATGCATACACGCCAGATAACACACAAGCGAGCAATCCCTACCCACCTAGCCAGCTCGGCACCTTTCTCCCTCTACTCCTTCGCTCCCTCCATCCATTCCGCCAAGCAACGCACACCCAATATTGATATCAAGGACTTGAGACAAGCCCGCCAAATCCAGGCAGTAGTGTGCACATGCTTGCCAATAAATCACGTAACGTATCGGTAACGTAACGAGCGAAGCGTACGATCGTGACACCCGAAACTGTACGCAAGGGGCAAGCGCGATGAAGATCAATTGCTTTGCTGGGTTTTCTGGTCGGCGAAGAAGAGATAGGTATGTAATATCGATATGCTGTATGTAGTATGCAGTATGTAGCAGTTTGAACCGAGTAGGAGACGTTTGGACCAGCTGAAACGAGAAGGACGCAATGCTTTGAAACTGCTCGTAAATGTGTGGCTCGCACCTAATCTACCCTACTTTCTCCACAGTCGGAGCACTGTCAGTTGATCGAAGAGCCGAGGATTCGCCGGAAGGGGAACAATAGCCACGTGATAACGACTCTGAATAAGCATCCAAAAGGGCTGTAACATCACCTGGAGGAGCAAAAGAAATTGAGTTAAATTGACATATTGACAATAATCTGAATTGTGATAAAAACAACATGGCTGATTGAAGGTATCAGTTTTGTTTGATATTTATTCTTTCATTCCCAGCCCAACCCAGCAATCACAGTACCCAGTAGTGGTATAAGCATGTACAAACTCCTCGTGAAACCCGACCTATGTAAAAGACAACACGAAGAGGGTAGTATCGTACTGCGACCCAATCTTGGATACTTTCCGTCCGCCAAGTTCCCAAAAACCCATAATAAAAACAAAATATGCAAAAAGTCCCCACACCCCGCAATGCCTGCTCATCATGTCCACGAGTCGTCGAGTCACGACTACCAAACAAAACGCCAAATGCCTTTCATGTTAAAGGATATCCATCCAAATTCCGAGTTCCGAGTCCCAAAACCTTCTCTTTTCAATAATCAAACAACGCCTCACCATTCATAAACTGAAAAATTCCTTTCCCTTCCCCTCCCAATGCCTTGCCAAGCTGCCGTTCCTCATGTCTCACTCATTCATTGTGATCATCCAGTCTAGACCTCATCGAAGCGGCACACATCGCGGAACTCGGGATATTTGTCCGCGAACGGCTTCTTCATGCTCATATTGGTAATGTCGCTCAAGTGCTTGTCGAGCACGGGACTGATCAGGATCTGACCCTCATCGAAGACAAGTGCCTTCATTGGATCGTGTGGGAAGTTGACGCTCAGATTCTGGGCATAGTCGTTTTGAAACTCCACATTATCGTATCGTTCTTGATTCTCAATGACCTTGTCCCTGAATTTTCCCCAAGGAGGCAGATCCATCCAGGATGGATGTGAAATCATCAACTGCGAAGGGCGGGGTGCTTGCCATTCATGTAGTGTCTGATAGGTCTGGTAGGTGGGTGATATTTGCCATTGGACAAATCTGTACATGCACATGAATGAGGCCAGCTTTTCTGGGATCAAAGCAAAGCCCCGATTGGCGAGGACGGCCGAGTATTGAGCCATCACATCCGCCATATTTGATGGTTTCTTTTCGACGGGTCCTGGCTGACCAAAGAGGAGGTGCACGGACGGGAATGAGGGGCCCAATATCTCTTCCCCGGTAAGATCCGCAGTCAATGCCAGATGTCGTTGTGAGTGGATGACGGAGATCATTCTGGAGGTTCGGGTCAGACCACTTGTTTCGTACATTTTGGGTTGTACGAAAACGGCTGAAGTCTAGAGTATAGAGAAACATTGTCTCGGAATTCCTTGGATCGAATCCAAGGATACCAGGGTAGGCGAGCCTCGAGAAAAGAGATAATAAAAACTCACAATTGGTCAACAAATGTACTCGGCGCTTTCAGCTTGGTGGATATCTGCCAAGCGTAGACCGAGGGTTGATTTTGCCAGCAAGTAGACGGGAAGCTGGAATTTGGACTATTGCTAATCATGTCCTTGAACCCCGATGTTTGCAAATCTGAAAAACGTGATGGTTGGTTGAAGGTTGGGTGAAATGGAGCCCAAGCAGGTGTAGTTATTGTCATGGCTTGAGATGTTCCTTGCTGGCCGAATTCCATTGAGGCTTCCCATATCGAGTTTCCAGTGTAGAGGGACTGCGACGATTCGTCCTCATAGCCGGTTGTTGATGTAGTGGCTGGCGTGTACATTGAGCTGCTGGTGGCCGTGAAAGATGAACTGGATGCTGGATCGATCTTTGTATCTAGCGCAGGACCATGCGAGCCTTGAGTTGACCGCCATTGTGATGATGGCGAGTGTGGCATCCAATCCAAGGTAACTTTCTGTGGGACCAAGAGTTCCTCAGGTATTTCTGGTGAAATGCGTGCTGGAGCGTTCGAGTTCTGCTGTGTAGACATCTGAGCCCTGAGCATCTTGATTTCGTCCTCTAGCTCCTTATTCTTCTTCAAGACTCTCTCCATATCACTCGACCGAGTGCCTTGCTCGAGCTCCTTCACTTTCCTCTCCAGCGTCTCAATGTGTTCCTTGGTTCGTTGACGGATATTGCGCTGGGCCTCTCGATCGTTGGCCCTCTTGCGCGCTAATTGAGCCTTGCTTAGATGTGTTACTGATCTCTTGCCTCCTCTGGCACCTTTGCAGATTGTCAGTATCGTTTGCGCAACATGAATTTAGATTTGGAATTGTTGCATAGAACTCACCTTTCTTTCTCGGCTCCTCTGCCACTTCCATGGCGACGGGGCTGTTGGATCCTGTGCTGGACATGTTGGTGGTGGTATTGGTGATAGTCGTAGTACCGATCGTCAGTTGTGTCACAGCTTGGCTAGATGCAGCCACTGTTGTGCGAGGTTGACGTCGAGGGCCGATGTGTAGTGACGCGTAAGATAGAGTAGCTTCAGTCGGATATAAGGGACGTGCTGTAGAGAGGGATCTGAAATATGGGGTTAAGGTACCCTCGTGATTTGATGTGATATGATGTGATGTTAAGCTGAAGCTGTGCCTGAGTCTGAACCTGAAGTCGGTGAGATTTTTCAGATTGGATTGTGGGGTAGAGCGATTGCACCTCGAGGATGGAGGATGTGGGTATATATCTCTTAAGGCTCAAGGAGGGGGTCGATGTAGGAATATGTCAAGTCTTAAGCCCACGAACTTGGACCTCTACAATTATGAGAGTAGCAGGTAGATGTTGCCCACGCACATGTCGGGACATGATTCAGGTCAACAGAAAGAGAGACGAAGAGAGAGGATTGTTGGCGGTTGGCGTGGTGGTGTATCTTCGGGATCAGCATCCACATCGCAATGCTGGAGTGTCGGACTCGGACACTTCTCAGATGGAAGGAGGCGTCGATGATGTGTGGTATGCAGTAGAGTACCGTGACTGTACCGGGCATCGCTAACTTGCAACTGTAACTTGCCAGGAGCATGGTTGTAGGATAGAAAGGCTGAAAACAAAAGTAGAACTAGAGCAGGAAGAGACACAGAGACACATAGCCAAGCAAAGAAGGTGAGTGTCAGACATGGATATTCTCAGTCTCCGCATTTTCCCTAGGAGGATGCATCTCAGTCCAAATTCTATCTACCAACATAACAATTCATGATACGAGTACCGATACTGATACCAATATTGATATTGATGTTGATGTCTGATGTTCCCCCCCCCAAAAAATTGTTGTATTTAGATTCACGTTTTCTGTCTAATGCAGGCTTTAGACGAAAGGACCCAAAGGATTATCATAATCTGTAGGAGGGCCTAGGAGGACAGATGGAAACGGTAATGCAGCCTACAGGTTAGCTACATAGTACACTGATAAGGCAACGTATATGATCTAGCCACCAGAGATCAAGCGTGTAATTTACTATTGACCTCATTAGGCGCCTATTGCTACTTGAGTACTTTTCTGTATTTTGCACAATGAGGTTAGATTACACGAAAATATTGAAGAAGCATCTCGACTGTATTCTCTTCAGCCACAGCCACAGTTACACAAGAAGCAGCCATTGCTTGTGTCCATTGTGTCCATGATTCAGTCAGACCTCTAATAGTCTGGAGCACCGGTCGCTTTAACCATAAACAGAACTGCGTTTCTGTACCTTAGTTTCCTGCAGTTGTGCTCAGACGTCGTACAGAACAATAAGGTACCTTTAACCTTGAGAGCTCGGCATAGTTTTACTAGTGAGCCTGATTTGTGAAGCGAGTGGCGTCTTGATCCCAGATCCAAACTTCTAGAAACAATTGTTTCAAGCAACTTTGAAGGCTGCCTAGCTTTACTTACCAGTATGTTCCATGGATTTGATCTATTGAAAGAAGAAGAAGAAGAAGAAAAAACAAGCTTCTTGTTAAAATCCATCCATCTTCGCGTTAAAGCTCTATGAAAACAAGATCATATATTTGGAGCAACAAAAAATCCAGTCGGCCAAAAGGTAAGATATGCCGCATTTTGCTTCCGAGAATTCCACAATCTCACTTTGCCATCCCAGTTGTCCCTCATTCTGTCTGTCTGTCTCACATTGGGTGTGGGTTTCTCCCAGTTTGCTGACATAACTGAACAATCCTTGAACCCTTGAACCCTTGAACCCTTGAACCCTTGAATCCTTGAATCCTTGAATCCTTGAATCCTTGATGATTTTTCTACTACCGGACGTACTCGGCTTCTTCAAGTGGTTTGATTGGCTCAATTCTTTAAATCCGACCATCCAACCGACCTGCGACAAAATAAGGTTCACGCTAGCTCTAAGCGAGATCTCCACCATTCCTGGATTGGACTTCGAGCTTCGACCTTTCAAAAGTTCCCCTCATCTTTCAACTCTTTGACAATTTACCCCTCCACCACCAATCATCACCAAAGACACAGTCAGCTTACCAGCGTGCCAGCTTTTGTCCAGCAATATTTGGCAATATCTGGACACAGTTTTCAAGGCGTAATGTTATTCATCACCACCACGCCTAGTATTCCACGTGCCATACAAAGTGAAAATAAGGGATATGGCTATGGGTGAGCATTCATCAACGCCATCGACGCTATGGCTCACAGCGTGAGAAGCGTTTCCTCACACAGGTAACATGATGTGGAAGCCTCAAGATGCAAATATCGATTCGGAAGTGTCGGCCAATCGTATTACCAAGAACTTACCTTCCCTTGCGCCTTGAACCCGCATTATACCAAATCGACCCTCAAATCAGAGACAGCGAGCTGAACATTCCATTTCAAGACAAATGTGACTGCATCTGGTTGTTTCGATTATTCTTGGTCATGACCACACATCCGGTTATCTTGCTATCCTGTCTTCAGCTGCTAACAATTTTCAAAATAGTGGAAATCTGCTTCGCCGCAAGCAAGTCTTGCCGTGAAAGGCGGTTCGGTTTCTGACGGCATCACCAGCTTGGAGTCCACGGCTGTCTGCAAGTCTCATCCGATGCTGCAGAAGCATATTCGTATTTTAGCCTAATGCAGAGATACAAGAAACACAGCAACATCTTCTCAGTCTCGAAATGATTTGCCTCACCGTAGTTTGTCTTGGGCACCGTTTGGTTGCATCTTTTTGGAAGTTCGAGGTCATGAACTGGGCTTTGAAATTATGGTCTGTTTTTGGACTTTCATCTCCACGCCCAAATACATTTCATGAGAATGTTCAGCATTATTTCTCATGCACGACATCTTCAAACTTCCGACTTCCGACTTCCGACGGCAATATTCTTACCGGCGCTGAGTGTCAGTGTCAAAACACGGGAAGACATTAGCGTAAAAGCCATCCGAAAGTATATTGTTCATAAGTATCTAACCAGGCCAAGCAATGTACCAAAACCTCTCATCATTCACCGCCGTATTGCAACTCCTATGCGAAGACTTTAGCATCAAAATCCAAATTCCCCGCAGCCGCTGCTCGCGTAAGTTTTCATTCTTGAATGCGTGTCAATGAACGCTTTCTGGGAGTCTTTCCGAGAAAGGACTGCCATTTGAACTAGACAAAATAAAATCCAATTTGGTCATCGCCATTATGTATTTTATTCGAGTGAGGGGCTCCAAATAGAGACATATAATGGGCATTGGATGAGAGACAGAAGACATTCGGAATCTTATCGCCACGATTCCTAAGCACAGCAGTTTGCTGTTCATCCTAACGAAATATTCTTGGTCCAAAACAACTGAATTTTTAACGAAACGTCTGCCAATCATCCTTCTGGTGCTGGAAATGGAATGCCAAGTACCAAAACTCCACTGTATTTCCTGTACCTGAGCTTCTCCAGCTCACATCCGTGCAAAATCGCACGATCTTAGGTTTTGTAGAAGATCAGGATAGACAAATAAGCTTTCACTTCGTGACAACCTACCTAGCCACCCTACAGTGTGCTTAGATAGTACCTTTGACTCGGCATGCCATAGTACGTGAGTGCCTAGTGTTCGGCTAAAACGTTTCACTGTTGTACCTAACCTTCTGCCAAAGATCTTCGATTCTACTTTCTGGAAAGGATGTTTTGGTGCACGAAATTCAAAATTTCAAAGCCAATATATGGTTGGGCATCTCACTTGAGCTTCATGCACTCATATCCTTGACTGCGTTGTGCTACAAGATGCTGTGGCTTTGAGGGCTCTCCTTGAAGTCTGGATCTAAGAAGTGTCAGGGGCTCAGCACACCTTGGCGGCATAGAATTGCTACAGAATGTCTGACCAACGCATATACTCTTTCCCCCGGATTCAAATCAAACACTTGAAGTGGCCCAACCGGCTTTGAGACAACTCATCACCATTTGAATACAATGTGCTACTACTCTCAGTTCATTGGTAAGATCATGCCCCGAATACAGAACATGTGCACAATTTCGCAAAATTGGGCCCGAGACGAGCCCACGGTATTTTCCATACCAGCATCCCAAGATCACGGAAACAAGTGGTCGATCAACGCTCTAGCTAGCGCCACACAATCCAAACCTCAAATTTGGGTGTGGCTTTCGATAAAAGTTACCCCAGATTCGACCCCACAATTCTACTTCATCTGGAATTGGCATATAATAATGCGTTCTTGTTTCAAGACCTGTGACATCTCAACAAGCGCCACTGCACGAAACGGTCGTGTCCTCGCAAGATCAGGCATAACTGGATCTGTCCGGTTCTGATACAGAGTTCTCATGACTGATCAGTAGTGAAGCGCCGATCGGGCGACTGCTCTTTGACTTAAGCATATCTCCAGACCGCTTTTCGAGCCACCCTTCTCGACGCCCGATGCTCCCGAGACCAAAGAAAGCAACCAGGCATCGCCTTTTTGCGCAATATCGAGTTTTGCTGCTTCATTCGCACACCTGCGAGGCTAACCGACACTAACCCTCGCCAATGTACGAGACAAATGAACCACACCACAACCAGCTACTTACTCAGCCACACCAGCGACAAACGAAATATCTATGAGGCTATAAACATAGCATTTCTAGCTACCGATGTTGAAACGTTGGTAGGCCAAGATCCTTCGATCATGAAAACCTAACCTTGCGCTAGTGATTGACGTGCAAAGAATCTTCTACGGATTTTCCAGCAACCCTTCACCGTCTTTGGTCTCCCATAGAACTGAAGTCAGTTCTTGGATATGCGAACTCTTGCTTTTGAATCTTCAATGTGGCCAAATATTCAACACTATGTTATTAAGCTAGCTTATGGTGCAGCTTCTAAATGCTAGGCATATCAAAGTTCGCCCTCGCTGGATTCGTGAAACTCGACATACTAGAGTAGTAAACTGTGCTTAGGATTCATCACAATTTTATTCCTTCGCCTGCGACTTGACCTTCACAAGCTTCAAATCGACTTCTTTACCACTTATTACTGCTTGTTGTTTCAATGGAAAGTATACATAAAGTCTCGTGGAAGTCTCAGGTAGTCCATGCTCATCTCTCTCTCTTGTTTGTTAATCCAACAACCAAACCGCTCAGATGACGTCCCGTCACACCTTCGCCATTATCGCACCTGCACCTTCTAAATGGAATCATTCCTACCTCCACTCGTGATTTACTTGCAGCTTCGCCAAGCAACTCGAACTGTAATCAGCCAACGAGGGCGATAATGACAACACCCTCAAAACTGTCGTCTTCTTTCACGATCTTTGACCGCTTTATCATCGCGCAGTCGGTGGAATCTTCCGGACATGCCCAATTCTTTTCCAATTTCACCTCCAATTTCACCGTCACCGCCCCACCAAGTCTCGTTCCTCCCTCCCGCACCTGCATATGACATGCATTTTACTTTTCGCCCAAGGTCGAGCTCTCACATTCACACTGGTGACGGTTCGCCACGCAGCACACCGCCGAATTAAGCACAATTATCTGGCTGGAGAGTTTGTCGCGTTTTGCGGTGATGCTGATGCAGGTCAGAAACCCTTCTTGCGTAACTCACGGATGCATCACTGGGCTGCATAGAGGCGTATTGTCCGCTTCCATGATGCAGTACATATCAGCTCATGGACCTGAGCACGTCGAGGTCTATATCCTCATTTGGAGTGCTCTGAATGCCATCGCATGATTTATAGTCTCTGGATGAGGGGAAATGTTTGGCAGCGGTTCGGTCACGCGAAGCTTAATTGTAGGCGTCGGGCATTGCGTGACCTGGGCTTCCCCTTGTAGAATGAATCTCTTTATGTGAGAAGGGCTGTCTCGCTGTCTGTGGGCGTTCTTCGCAGACGGGCTCCTCGCCGATGGAAATTTGAAGGCGTCAAAGTATGTCTGGGGTCTGACGAAGCAGAGTTCGACATTGCCGAGACACTTTCTCGTGGGATTAAGGCACTGCCGATCAACTGGCTACATTGGTGGCGTATAATGATATGAACTGAGGCGTACCAGTACGTCAGAGGAGAGTTTCCTGCGCTTTGGAAGCTGGAAACAATCTCAATGGCAAGCTTGCGACCAGCGTGGTAAGTTTGGCAGGTTCGTTTGTTGGGTATGGAATGAGACAAGTCTGTTTGTTTTGTTTGCTTCCTTTGACTTTATTGTAAACATTTGACGGGCTAGATTCCAACATATGTGGTTCTAGAACCCCTGAGTTCGCAATTGAACACTTTAAATCTCGCTGGCTGTTAGGTTACTCTTCAATACCGATCTTCACTCGTCCTTCGAGCACGTTTTCGATTTTTGTTCTTTGTTGATCATTATTGAGGTTTGATGACGAGTTTCCATAAAGGAACAGGTCACCTCTGCATGCAATGCAGCGTCACTGCAGTGGTCGAAAAAGCAATATGTTTCCCGCTCAGCCAGCAATCAGGAGAGCACAAAGATGCATTTCAGGCTCGAATACGAGGGTGCAAAATTGGTTAGTCGATTGTGCCTCCTGTCATCATGAGTATCTTGGTAGGATTAGGAAAATAAGGTGAAGTTTTTTTTGTCAATTAAGGTCGCATCTACCAGGGTGTGACAGGCTCAAGCTGAAGGGGCGTATGAGGTGTCTAAAACAGACGCAGTCGCCACACCTTTGACTCTTCAAGTCGGGAAGACGTGATCGATATCACCTTCAAGATTAGGAACAGGGTATCTAGGGATCTGTGACGTACGATCTTCTCAATTTCTGATATTGCGATTACTTCCTTGTTCTTGATCTGTGAAAAACGAACACACTTCTCAGCAAGTGATGCAATGTTCCAGCAGCAACTTCATTCCGATCATTTGTTCTTCGTTTGCTGTGACTCAATTACAACAACTCTGTTGTCACAGACCTAGCTTTTGCCACCCTACTGGTTTCCATCATTCTTGAACCTACGTACAGCTAATTTAGTGTGGCAAGACTACGTAGCCTCCTCTCCCTTGCTCGAAAAGTTACAACCAATACTACATCGTCACGCGGATACGAAGAGACATTGTTCGAACCCTCCAAGGTCCATGAATTGACCAAAAGCTAGATGATCGCTCTATGGCCTCTAATGTGAGACAGGTGGGGGTTGTTGGCTTTTTATAGCTGCTGTTTAGTCTGGTTGGGGGAGGTGAATTCTTCGAAAGTTTCGAAATTATTGGCTGTGATCTTTTATTGCTGGAGATAACTGGATTTTTTGATATCACGTATCGAAGCCTTAGTTACTGAGATGCACTGCTAAGTTGACGTGGTTGAGATGTAGCTGAGGATCTGTTTGAGAAATGTGTAAATAGGTTACTATCATATTTGTGAGAAGACAAGCAGGCAGCTGGCAGACCCTTTTCCATCTAATGCTTGTCCGGATTGGTTTGTGTTTGGTCAGTTAAGCAAGCTTTGGATCGGTTTAGCTGTTCTGATGAAGTGATCTTGTCGATTGTATTCCGGTGAAATATCTGATGGTGATACAAGATTTTCGTGGTTAGTAGATTTTAGACAAGCTGCTGTCAATTCCAATCCCCAATAGCATTTCCCCTCTCATTTCAATTCCATAAGTTATTCACTGCACCAACTTGAGGTTCTAGTCTCTTGAAAACCTCTCGAGTTTATCCTCAATACGAGTATGCTTTGTCAACTTTCATTCATTAACCGCGCAAAGTTAGGAACTAGGCATCGGAGAATGAGTTTTGTGGCGGATCTCTTTGCTTCACTCTCGTTGAAATTTATAGACAAGATCACTTTTACCTTTTATAAAGATGTAATATTGCGAAAGGGGAAACCGAGATTGTTGGAGAGGAGGGTTGTAGGCTTTGGGAAATAGATCCAGATGTTGCTTGGTTCTCTTTACTTTCCGGTACTCTCACTCTAGAAGCTAGAATTTGTTTCAATGAATTAGGAGATTTGTTTGGTATAGATGTAATTTCAGTCTAATATCTTTAACGTCTTCATTTCCTGAAGCAGATCTGAATGTTGAAGATTGACTCAAAAGGTTGCCATGAGAATGGCCTCCACTCGCCCGAAAATGAGCACATGAGAGAAGTTTTATTCCTGTGGATATCTTCAGATTCGTTTTGACAAGTATCAAAAACCAGCTTTAGTGTAAAGGTAATATTGTTTGAAGTCTACAAAGCTTGAGCACTGCTGTCATCTATCATCGAAACCCGCTGTCATCTTAAGTCTTATTGTTATCGTACTTCTACGTCTTGACTTATGATCAAGTATGATGGTGGTATCTAAAATAGCTTTTGCTAAAGTAAAAATTGAGGGAACAGCTTGCTAAGCAGTACCTAGCTGTCTGACCAGTTGAGGATCATCTGCGTCTCTGCTCATCAGGTATCAGAGAGCTACATGGAAATATCTAACCTTGGCCGGGGCTGGCTGCGGCTGTCACAATGATAGCTTCATTTACCCCCAAATGAAACATGAATTCAAGCCAGAATCCTCGCCTGAAAGCTACGGAATCAAATGTTCTCTCAATTGACGCTCAATCTACTCTGTTCAAACATTTGATATCAGGGGTAAGTAAGAGGCGTGTAGTAGTCTGATAACAATTGCTGGTGAATTTAGGCGAGCTGAGCAGAAGACGCAGGAGGAAGGCAGAAATGTAAAACAAACAAGAGCATCTGCATAGGACTACTGATATCTTTCGTCAGTTTTACGAGCCGTGCAACTAGGGCATCAAACAGTGTCGCAGGTCAGATAACAATGGTTGTTGGCAATCTTATATCACAGCCACAAAGAGGGTGTCGCACACCCTCTGCGAAAAGTTTGCATACCATAAACAGCCTCCGTGGAAATGTACCACTTTCAGAGCTACAAGGTTATCATATCCGTACCTCCCCTGGTGTGGCTCCCGTGGTACGGTATATGCGGGATTGCACAGGGTTGATGAGGAATTTAGGGGCGGTCACTTGCATGTCGTGGGTATGAAACAAAGGGCTGAAACGTCGTTGGTAAGTAATCCGTGATACGATGCATGTCAACTCTGCTTTTGTGAAATGTTATGCAAGGTAGTGTTTGAGGCTGGGGAAACATGTCAGCTTTGATTCCATCTTTACTGGTATCCTGTATCTGTTCTTTGACAGCGGGAGCTTGTCAATGTCGTTCGGGCTTACGGAATTCCCCAACCCCCACGGTTGATGGATCCTCGCTTAACCATCGGTTATCCTTGGTATACATCCTTGTATACAGCTCCAAACATGTTATCACTTACTTCTAATACAGTTCCCAAGGTAAAGATACTCTTTTTTTGTATATAAAACATCCTAGATATTTTTAGAGAATGCTCGATCGTAAGGTAAGTCTTTGGGCGGCCATAAGCAGCTTTACACATCCCCCTAGGGCTGAAGAGCCAGATGGGAAGGTTGCAGATTGGTACCCTTACCCCTTGATACTTGGCGTACCAACCTCTCGGGTCGAGAGAAGCCTTCTCGAAGACATTTGGTTTCTATTGTTTCATCATTTGGACTTGAAGCTTGAGGCGCAGGCACAGCAATCTTTTGAGCTGTGGATATCCTCCGGTCCGAAATATCAAGGGCTTCAAGGGATAAGGGATGCTGTACCTCACGTCTCTAATCCCCAGTCTCCAAACTTCATATTGTATACCCCGTGGTCAAAGGGAGTAGATCCATGGAGATCACCAAAGACAATTCCAACTTAAAGTAAGTATATCTCAACCTCCGAGCCTGCAATGAATATGTCTCGCAGTTTCTTTTACCAGCTACAATTATTACAACTCTCATATCTATAATCTGTCTTCAGCGCGCAACAATGCAAACCGGCTTGTCTACCTCGTCGTGCGTGCCTATGACTCCGTCTTCGCCTAACACTCACTCACCAACCTCGTCTTCGCCATCTTGGACCCCATCCTCGCCTTGTTCTTCACGGCGACGCTTGCCTAAAAGCCAAATACAATACGTCTATAACATCAAAGATATCACCGACCAGCTCTCAAACAATGTCACAGACAGCCTAGTCCGTTTTCAATGTCTTGCACTGCTCTCAACAGTTAGCAACACTCAATCACGATGCGGGAAGCTGTGTGCTCAGACCCGGCAAAAAGCAGAAAGGAATAGTATTTTCGGTAGTGCTCGAAAGTTGCTGCTTCAAAGCGAGACCAAGTCGTTAGAGGCCACAGAATATGCCCAGATGATCAGATTGCTCTTTTGTAACGATCACAAACAGTCACGTCCAATGGAGAAGTGGAATAAGTTTCTAGTGGACAGTTGGAAAGTGGCCGATAAGCCGGACAAACTGAAACTCCTTGCTGCATTGCGTCAAGCTTTCCCAGAGGAGCCATCGAAACCCAAGTCTAGAAAGACTTCACCAGCTCCGGCGACCTTTTCCAGGTCTAATCAACCCTCGCCTGTGGGTCAGCTTTCGCCTTCATCCAGAGATACACCACAGCATGATTCGACAGCCCAATACATTTCTCCCCCCTCTACTGCTGCTTCTGCTTCTGATGATTCTTTGGTCTGCGAAAGTCCTCCGATCCAATCTGCCAAGAGAAATCAAAGAAAACACCGTCGGAGCCGATCAGGCAAGCCTGCAAGCAAGAATTCAAAGTTCTCAAACGCAAGCCGTGCAACATCAGAATCCAGCAGTGATGCCACAGCTGTTGACTCTGAGACGCCACAAGATGATGACAACAATACACAAGCTTCGCTCATCGACGTCGAACTTCACAAACTTATGGAGAAACCATTCTCGACTGAAGGTTCCGTCTATATCTTTAGAGCGCCGAAATTCTTCAACGAACGCCTCGGGATGAAAGAATCAATAGTGAAGATAGGAAGGACAAAAGATATTAAGGAACGCAAGGCTAAGCTGAAGAAAAATTGCAAGATGAATGATATCCAGCTAGTTACTGACACCGACAATGAATCACATAGGTGTTACGACAGGCTAGAACTACTCGTCCACCATGAGCTCCAGAATTTCCTTCGGAAATTCATATGCCCAGGATGTGGCGCGAAACACCAGGAATGGTTTGCTGTGCCAGAAAAGGTTGCGTTAGATTCGGTTCAGAGATGGCGTCGCTTCATCCTTGCAGAACCCTACGACGAAGATGGCTCACTGTCGAAATATTGGAAAGATATGTTGCGGAATAAATACGAACGGCCAGGCCTAGAGAAGCGTGACGACCATGACACACGAAATGAACGCTGGAATCGTTGGCTCGACGAGGCTATTAAGAATAAGCCTCCCGCTCCGATGCAGGAGCGCCAAATGAGAATCATCGAACTTCAGAAGGCCAAGCAAGAGTCTGAGAAGTACCAAGCTGATCTTGCGATCACCAAAGATATTTTGAGGCGGGCTGAAGCCAGACTAGAGGAACAAGAGAAGGAACATTTGAACGCACAAAACATAAAAGATGAGACGATAGGACTACTGAAAGACGACGTCAAACATTACAAAGGGCATCATGAAAAACGTCTCTCCAGCCTCTCGGCGACTGGAGCAGATCCAATGATCAGTAAGCCTGGGTTGGTTTCATAACACGACAGTTGTTAGAAATTACGCCCAATTAGTGTAAAACCACGACAAGATTCTAAAAAACGAGTACAACTTGCTTGGTTTTGAGAAGCTTCCCCTCCTCAGTGCATGATCGCATGCGACAAAGTTTTCAGTACTTGAAAAACTTCCAGTTGAATCATTCTTCCGCAGGACAGGCAAGGATTGAGAAGGGAAATGACTGGGTTATTTACAGAGACTGGAGCTGAACCTGGAAAGGAGGTGGGATGACTGGATGGACAGGCAACTGGATCTCGATATTGAGATTGGAGATTGATGGATCCTTTTTGACTAGCATTTAGATTTGTATAGGTATGCTAGTGGAATTCAAGGATTGTTTGGAGTTTTAGCAGATTGTTTGTACGGAAGATTTAGCGAAAAGAGGTGGTTTGGGAGGAATTAGATAGCAATGACTTTTTCACACTGATCTGTCTATTTGAGATGATTGAAAATTAAGAAGAGTAGGTAGATAGCTTAGAGATGAGTGATGGGCGAAGAAAATAATACCTTTACAATCACCATTCCTACCCACACACACACGCTATAGCTGAATGAAACTTGTAGCAGGCTCAAAATCTAATCAAGAAAACAAACATACACACGATGTTGAGAATGAATCTGTCTGAATTATATTCCACTCCTGGCACAGCACTAGTGCACAAAGAGGTATTAATATAGGCCCTAACGCCATCTATCATGAACTCATAACCCCCACCGCTCAACTCCATCTAAACATCAAACAAACCATCAACGCCAACACCTTGGAATGAAGTCTCGGCGCCATGAGTACAGCACGATTCAACTCATCAAAACACACTAATACAAGTCTCCTTCTAATATTTAGCTCGCCGTTCGCGGACTTCGCCTCCTGCCCGTACTCTGAGCCAAGATATTGTCGTTCTCTCTCCCCTCCAGCTGCACAATGCTCTTCTTGTTCTTCAGCACTGGTAGTTTACCTCCCGCTGCAGAAATGCTACGTTTGAAGTTGGGCACCTCCGGCGGCTGACCACTCCCCACCATGTTGACATTCACATCCACCTCTCTCAGACTAGTACCTCCACTTGTGGCCGGGCGCTCTGGCTCTTCTACTGGCAACCCTGATGCTGGAAGGGATTTAGAGAATTGCCTAGAATGGGCGGGAGAAGTATTCGCGCCATCGTTAAAGATGACAGGTACTAGTGATATTAGGCCTGGACCCATACTCTTGCTAGGACTCCTTGAAGACTCAAAAGGTTGACGCATAGCCGAAATGAGATCCGCATGAGCTTGGGTGCGTGGAAGTTCCGTAGGGTAAGTGTACTGGGTCTTTTGAGGTGTTTGCCCAGTTGGTTGGTACTCCCGGAAAGCGGCTGTTGCGATGTTCTCTCGGAGTTCGCTCAGCGGTTGGCGCAGTACAGAGTCCAAGGGGGCAAGATTGTCTTGCATTGTAGTCGCTTGGGCAGACATCTCATCACCCAGATCACGCACACGCTCATATGTAGAGGTAAAGTGCGTGCCAATATTAGTGTAAGAGGAGTTCACAGTTGTAGATAAGCCTTGCAAAGACTGGACATGGCTATCGTGATGCTGAGAATTTTGGGATCGCGCACGAGTGACAAAGTCATCGAGGGCACGCATTTGAATTTCAATATCCTTTACCTGTTCATCAACAATCCGCACGGTTTCGGCGTGGACAGATTTTGTGGCTAATTGAAGAGATGAGTTGTGCTTGTTGGCAGCCTAGACATTTTAGCATGGTGGTCAACTGTTTTGATATCTTCAAACTTACCACCCAGTCTTCTTTCAACTTGCTCTTTAAAGTTTCCCGAGATCTAAGAACCTCTTCCACGAGAAGATTTTCCTTCTCATTCCAAGCATCCATGCCTTTGCCATAGATAGCATGGGATGATTCAAAGCTTTCCCGCGAGGCCAGAACATCTTTTTGAACTTCGGAGACCTTGGCTTCTAGACGTCGATCTTGATGTTCACCTTGAGACATCACTAAGTTCGTGATTTGTAACAGCAAGTTTTGACGATCTGCAGTTGCTTGCTCCTTTTCTTCTCGTAGTACCTCGTCTAATCTCGAAGAGGCGGCCGCATTTGACTGCATGGCGAGTTCACTGGCAGCGCTCAGCTGTTGGCGTAGGTTCTCAGCCTCCGCCTTTTGAGCGTTGACATGCTTCAGGAGATCTTCGAAAAGAGTTTTGAAATCGCGACCAAGAGAACTGTAGGATGCATGAAGCTGAGAAATTAGCATGCAAGTTATCTGCTGCAATCACGGAATAACTTACTTGAGTGTGGAAGGCTCCAAGCTCGCCAATCACTTCAGCTGATATCCGCTCAGCAGCGACTGAAAGTCCCTGAAGCCCTTCTCCAACACGAGTTTTAACATCTTCTCGAAGGATCTTTATCTCCTCAAGAACTGCATCCATTTCTTCCTTCGCAGACTTCGTTTGTGCAGACACTTCCTCTTCGGAGCCTTTAAAAGCAACTATGTTTTCTTCCAAAAATGTCTGAGTTGATGATAAACGTCCCAGCTCACTGGCAACAAATGACTGCATTCTATTCGATACAGCTGCCATCAGTTCTTGTTGCTGAACCCGGAACTCCTCAACACGAGTCTCGACAAGATTTGTGACCTCAACCACCTGTGCTTGAGAGAAACCCCATGTTTCTCGATTCAGAGATTGAAGATCAGACTTTCGTTTGTTCTTGGCGTGAAGGCCACCCACATCATTGACGGTTTGGCCTAGAGTGGACAATAATTCGCTTCCAACTTTACTAAGCTGCTCTTCGGTCCTTTGATGAGCTTTGCGGATGTGCGTTTCTTCTGCGAGACTTTCACGGGTATTTGACAGAACAAACTCGGTCTGATCCAGAATTCCTCTTGTCTCATCCAGTATGCCCTTTGTGCTCTCATTGTCTTTCTTCAGCGTCATGAAATTCGAGGTTAAGGAATACAACTCTTGTACCTTATTTCGTAGGTTGATCTCCATAGTCTCAATTTTTGCGGCCTGCTCCTCACTTAAGATTCGTCGCGATTCACTTTCCGTGGTCATCTCCTCATAGCTCTCGTTAGTGAGATATACTCCATTTCGTTGCCGGGTTGCAATCAGTTCACCCTTCAGCCTCTCAATTTCAAATGTGAACTCTTTGAGCAACGTTTTCTTGTTGATCATTTGATTCACTTGTGGCTTATTTCGGATATTCTTGGCTCGAAATGCATAGTCCAGAGTTGATATCGTCTCTTCAAGATTACTTTTTGCTGGAGATACCGTTGCGATGATACATGTCTTCGTTCTACCACCCAAAGAATCCTGGAGAAGTCTAGTGAGTTTTGACTCACGATATGGAATGTGCGAGCTTCGGTCCACCAAGGCGTTAATAACACGACCTAAAGTCAACAGACTCTTGTTGATCAAGCCTGCTTCTGCCGCACGCTTGTTCTCGGCTCCACTTCTCTGGATATTCTCACTGCCAGCCAAGTCCACCAGGTTGAGTTTTCCAGCACTGACATAATCCTCGCCGTTGGCTGCCGTCCTTTTGACGTAAGCTGTGACTGTGAAAACAGTGTGACTTCTGCTAGAAAGGTCATTGCACTTGGTTGCTGCGACTTGGCGCTTGTGACTGCCGGCCTGTAGTAACTTAATACCATCTGCAGCACTCTTAATGTGAGACTCTTCCATGCCTTGCACAATAGTGCTTGAATGCCCTTTCTTCGAAGTGTTATCATCGTAAATTTTCAGTTTGGTATTTTCGTCGCGGGAAATCAAATCTCTCAACTCTTCGTTGTAAAGTTCGATGAAAGAGCATTTTACTGAAGATTCTGCATCGTCCAAGTCCAGTTTGCTGAAAAGCGCATGGAGCGCTCGGGGTATTATTCCTGCTGCATCGGAGAGTATGCCAAATGTGTCGCTCATATCACCGGACATTGTGTATGTCTTTCCAGTACCTGAGGGAAGAGAGAGACGTTAACCAATTTTCAACAGAGGGAGGGAGGGAGAGAAGTTTGCCGTACCTGTCTGACCATATGCAAAGATTGTGCAATTGTATCCTGAGAGCATCTAACACGAGTCATAAGTAATTGTCCCAGTCTCCTAGAACCGAACCCACCTCATCCAGAATTGGTGTAACGACGTCATCGTAGATCATGGCCTGATCGGCCGCAGATGAAAATACTTTATCAAAATGGTAGGTCTTGTTGCTGAGTGCGCTGGGTCCCATTGAAAGCTCCAAACTCTTGCCCTTCACTGCTTCTGTGGATAGGACAACACCACTGTTCTCTCGGACTTCCCGTTCATTCCGCCCTCTACATCGTACCACAACATTGATGTTAGTCTCCTCATCTTCATGCTCAAAATCTCTCTCCTTCCTTTTCGTTCCTCCTTGAGTAGTGGCAATCGAAGCTATTGAGCCCGTGGGGGATATCGCGCCAGAGCGATCCATCCTCGACTGCGCTACTGGTTGTGATCTGACAGCTGATGGTCTGGGAGGAGGGCGCATCGTTTGCTTCTTTGAAGGCGCAGCAATTGCTGGCCGAGGTATTCCTGCCATACAATTTTTGAAGGTCGTTTGTTGTTGTGAAAGTGATAAAGCGACCAGTTTCCACGCGTGTCGGAATATGTCCCAAGCTAAGTATTTGCCGAATGGTGTATAATGAAACTAAGATAATTATTGAGAATTTAAACTCCACGCTCCAAACAAGAATCCACGCGTTAGTAAAGAGTTCCTTCTCGGGATTTTCGAAGTTGCAATAAATGCAGATGTGTTGATCGATTCAACCTGGTTAGATTGACATATCCACAGAAAGCACGACCTATCCGTTGGCACAGCAACCAAAGGCTTATGACATGCCCCTCCACCTGATGGCGGGGACGCCTTCTATCGCCAACCTTCTTACGAAGACGATTACTACGAATAACGAAGAGGAATACGACCCTTTCGCATACGTCAATGCTCAAGTTATGTCAGTGTTTACGGCCCAAGTCCATCCGGGACAGGCTTTGGGCTTCTTAGGTAGTTCCTCAAATGTCGACAACGACAGGCTCTAGCTGACGATGGCAATCAGTATTGGGAGCTTCTCTCCATGACATCTTGACACGACTGAAAGCAGAGCCCCAGAGGTTCCCAAAGCTTGAACTCATTTATGAACAGTCCGATCCCGTGAAAGAGCCTGTGATTCTCAGTCTACCGAGTAATGGCATTCGATTGCGATTCGATGGTCCTGAGCAGAGGCTACGATTGATTGAAGTACTTGACTTCACGAAGAGTCAACTGGCATACAGAGATAAAGATGTTTTACGCTCACAAGCAGGCGTGGCAGGAGTTGCGGGTCAACAAGAAGCCCTGTCGGGTCCGACATTTCGTCACATATACAACCGACTTCTAGGCCCAACCTTTCCAGGCGAATACAATGAGCCAGAATCTGGAGATGCCTCAGGAATGGGCGTATATGTTCTATCATACCCAGGAATAGCTTTCTCATTCCCGCTGCAACATTCGGCATGGTCGCCGAGGAAGGACTTTGTCTCTTTGCTATCATCCTCTACTAGTCGTCCTGCAGCCTCCATGGCTATCTTCCGAGGTGATTCGTGGCCCGATGCGAGAGAACATTTGTTCGCACAAACACTAGATCCTCGCGAGGCTTTTGCAGTATTGATGAAAACTCGAGAGCCGGTACCAGATGAAGTTCGGCTGGTGCTCATACATGGTGGAGGACAGCTGGAGCTTGTTCGGCCAGACGGAATTCCGCCATTCCGGTTGAAGCTGGGTCATACCACACCACAAGAACTCGTCTCAGTACTTGGTCCACCAGATGCGATATATCGGAAGAATGACCAACGAATGTCTATTCACAATCCTCGACCAGCATCCAGGAGCCATGCTCGATCTGACAGTGAAACAAGGCTTCAGGACGAATCAACAGACACAGATCAGTCATCCGCTCACACGGCGACAGACGATTCTGATGACGAAGACGAGGGTGGTGAGGTTGCAGGCAATCTTTCAGGCGAATGTTTTTACAACTACTTTTACCATGGTTTTGATATCCTGATGTCCTCACCATCAAGCCCATCACAACCTCCACCTTCCAAGAAGACTGCGAATTCAGAACCGGACGCAGATGAGATCCTTCCAATCGATATCTCCAGTCAGCTCGTTGCTAAAAAGGTCATTCTTCATGGAAACGTACCTGGCTCATATCCATTCAACCGACATCGGAGATGTAGATGGGAGATTGAATACTTGAAATCCAAAAAGCGCCAAGCAGTCACTTCCGAGACGCCTTTCAAGGAAATTGAGACGAGACTACACGATGAATGGCAAAGCATTTACAGAAGCCCCGAAGAAGCGAAGGCTCGCCAGCGAGGTATGGTTTTGAATCGTGATTGGGGTGACAGTCCAGGAAGTAGCTGTGAATTGCTTGGTGGCTGGGAGGACAGTGTTGGAGGAAAGAGAAATGCGCTCGGAGGCGACGATGTAAAGGGGCTTGGGAATACAACACTTTTTGGATTCCCAGGACTAGTATTTGAGGTATTGAAGAATGGCACAGTAAGTGGTGTTACGGTTTTTTAAGCATACAGTTCACATGGATATGGACATATTTGGGCGCATGCATGGATCTGTTTGGTGTTTGGAATTGAATTATGTGTATTATGATACCTACAGACTAGCATAAAGAGACATTGTTAGACCTCACAAATCAAGTAAAGAAATTCATCTTTGGTGAGGAGTATATGATTTAGACAACCGCCATCAGTTGTTCATGCCTTAAAATGTTGTGCCTGAGATCGCGTCCACCAGCAGCATCCAGAACTTTTGGGCAGCTCTCTTACACATGCAACAAATGATGGATCAGAGACCATGCCAATTCGACCACCAACGAAGTCCTGGTCTTCGACACTTCGATTACCAAAGTCGACATTCCCGTAAGCAGAATTATACCATGTGTGCAAAAAAAATATTACTTTGCAGGGCTGAAATGTTGCTCGCAGTCCTCGACCATCTATACCAGAGCAACCTCAGTATTTAAAGAAATGCGCCGATGATCTCTACGAATGGCAGAGCCGGGAGCGCTCTGGCCAAAAACCATTTGTCCTTCATGATGGGCCACCATACGCCAACGGCGATCTTCACATTGGGCATGCTTTGAACAAAATCTTGAAGGATATTATTTGCAGAGTTAAAGTGCAACAAGGTGCGTTGTGAAAGAGACAAGTAGCAGTAAAATTCTTGCTGATGGAATGTTCCTTAGGCAGACGAGTGGTATATGTGCCGGGCTGGGATTGTCATGGTCTTCCAATCGAAGTGAAAGCTCTCGAGGCAGTTCGAAAGCAGAGTGAGGATGGCGAGATCTCACTGGACGCTATGGGAGTTCGAAGAGCGGCGCGCAAGCTTGCCTCAAAGACAGTAAAGGACCAAAAAAAAGGGTTCCGAGAATGGGCTGTCATGGGGGATTGGGATAAAACATGGAGAACTATGGACAAGGAATACACGCCCAAGCAATTGGGGGTGTTCCAGGAAATGGTTAAGCAAGGCTTGATTTTCCGACGATATAAACCTGTATACTGGTCGCCCTCCTCTCGGACTGCTTTGGCTGAAGCTGAGTTGGAATATAATGAGGACCACATCTCTACAGCTGCATATGTTAAGTTCCCGATCACAACTTTGTCGGAAAGTCTGAAGTCGAAGCTGCCAGAATGTGACAGTCTTTCCGCAGTCATCTGGACTACCACGCCATGGACTCTGCCTGCCAATCGGGCGATTGCCGTTCGCTCAGATCTGGAATACACTATTGTTAGGCATAAGTCTGAATTGCTGCTTCTCGCCTCGACTCGATTACCTTGTTTAACCAATACTCTCTTTGGTGAGGAACCGTTTGAGATCGTTGCTGATTCTATTCTTGGGGATGAGATTATTGGTTCAGAATACATCAACGTCCTTCGAGGGAAAGATGCAACACCCCAGCCTGTAATCCATGCGGACTTTGTGACAGCAGAATCAGGATCCGGGCTTGTTCATCTCGCTCCCGGTCATGGTATGGATGACTATATTGTTTGTACACGCCTTGGTATCGAAGCTGCTGCGCCTGTAGACGATCTTGGATGCTTTACTCATGAGGCTTTTCCTGACAATCCTGAAGCCCTCGAAGGCAAATCAGTTCTTGATGGCGGTAGCAATGCAGTGCTTACACTTCTGGGAGACAAAGTCCTCGACGTTCACAAGTATAAGCACAAATACCCTTACGATTGGCGTTCAAAATTACCAATCATTGTTAGAGCAACGGAACAGTGGTTCGCTGATGTCGGTCATGTTAAAGACAATGCTCTACAGTGCCTCAAAGGCGTTCGATTCATTCCAGATGCAGGCCGTTCACGACTGGAGAGCTTTGTGAAAGGCCGAAGCGAGTGGTGTATCTCAAGACAGCGGTCTTGGGGTGTGCCAATTCCTGCATTATATGATGAGAATGGAATCGCTATCCTTACAGTCGACAGTGTTGCTCACATCATTGCAAGAATGGCCGAAGTAGGTGTCGATGCCTGGTGGACAGATGCCGACGATGAGGCAGCGTGGGTTCTTCCCGGTCTCTCGGGCTCTTATACTCGTGGAAAGGATACCATGGATGTTTGGTTTGACAGTGGTACAAGCTGGACCCAGACAGAGCAGCAAGCAGATGTCTATATCGAAGGAACAGACCAGCATAGAGGTTGGTTTCAATCCAGCTTGCTAACACACACCTGTGGCTCCAACAGGGATGGCGCACCCTTCAAAACTTTGATCACCCACGGCTTCACCCTTGACCAACATGGCAAGAAAATGTCCAAGTCAATTGGCAATACAATTGCCCCACGAGAAATTATTGATGGTTCACTACTCCCACCTGTAAGTTCTGTAAACTTTAAAGTATCAACACGAAAACTAATGCAGTACAGGTTAAGTCCAAGAAGAAATCAGCCATGCCGATTTCCCAAGCACTGGGCGCAGATGCGCTTCGATTATGGGTCGCAAGTAGCGACTATACCCGAGATATTGTTATTGGGCAAGCTGTTCTACAATCTAATCACTCAGCACTTCTGAAGTACCGAATGATCTTCAAGATGCTCCTTGGATCGTTGCATCCTGCATCACGGACGGCTCCAGTTACCAAGCTCGATGAGATTGCTCTCGCTCAGCTTGGAGGAGTTATGTCAGAAGTGGCTTCAGCTTATGAGAACTTCGAATTTCATAAGGGTATAAGTGCTATCAATAAATGGATCAGTAGTGATCTATCAGCTTTCTATCTCGAAGCCATGAAAGACAGGCTGTATTGTGGTGATGGTGGAGGGGTTTTAGAGGAGATCTTCCATGGATTACTGAGAATGCTGTCTCCTATAACTCCTATCTTGGTGGAAGAAGCTTGGGGTCATCGACCAGAATGGATGAAGGCTGAGAACCAGACCCATCCATTCCACCGTACCCTTGGAGATCCCATAATCTCAGCTGATCGCTTCGTGAGAAGCGAGCATCTCCTCAAAGATCTGCCTTGGCTAATGAATGCTAATTCTGCGATTAAAACCGCACAAGAAGAGGGTCGAGCTAAGAAAGTGATTGGATCCTCACTTGAGTCTTCAGTCGTATTACAAATGCCTTCTGCGGCAAGTGAGGTCTTTGGCCGGTATGCCCGCGAACTGGACGCAATATTTGTTGTCTCATCTGTAGAACTTGATGGTCGCATTGAGGGAGACTGGAAATTCTCCACAGAATTCAATGCTCCTGGTGGAAAGGCCACTGCGTGGGTCTTGCCACCAAAGGATCACAAATGCCCCAGGTGTTGGCGATATGTTGCTCCAAAAGAAGACGAGCTGTGTGGGAGATGCGAGGAAGTTGTCACTGTATGATTGATTGTATAACTTTGTATATCTATATGCGTCTGTTGGAGTTGTGTGGGAGCAGGAAGGAATACCCCAATCTTGACCATTCTGTTAGTATACTTGACGTATTTGCCCTTTTCGGTTCTATTTTGCCACCTTGCTTCCCCTCATTTTCATGTGGAGAAGTCTCCATAACTATCTCGACATTCCGAGGCTTTAGCGTCGCGTTATATATGGAGCTCGATCTCTGAACCACATTCACGCTATGAAGAGCCCCTCCACTTGGTTTCACGTTGCTCCGAATCCTCGGGTTGGGCGTTCTGATTGCTGAGCAGCAGTCGTCGTAAGAAAACAAACTGGCAAAATGTTATGATTCGCTCTCAAATAACAGTTCTTATTCTCATTACTCAACAGGTCTTGGTTGATGCTCATCATTCAGACTCTACAACGAAACTAACAAATCCTAGCAATTCGCAGTTTCTCCAAGATCTACTGCACAACCCCGTACATGTAGGTTTACAGGATCAGAGTAGTACACTATGCTGTGCAACATCTTGATCTTTCTTCACTCCTAAACCTCAACAAGAGAGCCTAACGTTGTGGAGACGCTCTGCGATTTGCGACATATCGTGGCTGTTTGGTCAGCCATCCTATGATATTCGATTTCTAAATGTGGATACAGGATGCGACGTGCAACATGTTGTGTTCTTCTCTCCTGTTGATGTTTTGACATGTGAGATCTGAGAGAGTCTAGGAATGTGGATATTGTTTTCGATTACTATGGTGTTGTGCTGTCTCCGCTATACTTACGCTTGACGTCCGAGAGTTAATGATGTGGATACGTTCTTCGATGCGCAACATATCTCTGATTTCCCCGGTTTCGGTGATGGTTGGAAACTATTTCGCAGGTGTTGCTTGTGCTTTGAGACAATTGCTTTGGTTGTGATGCTTGACACAACGAGATAAGAATCTCGATAATTAACAAATAGGATCAACCTCTTCGGCATCTCTTTGTTATCAACATAAACAACTCAATAAAAACAAGACCTTGAGGCTCAAAACCTTAAACACAAGCTTAATTACCATGTCTTACCACGATCCCCATATGCCTCACAGCAATCTCCAAAAGTTGACTTTGTTGCAAATCGCCCCTCTGAGCAATTTCGTTTGCATTCCAAGATCTGTAAATTCCTTGATGGCTCGAAGTGTTTTGGGGATTTGTTGCACGTCGAGATTTTCATAATGTGTTGAAATATTGAAATATTGTTGCATATTAAGATTGAGGGGATTCAGAAACATCCACTGCCCCACTTTGGCACCGAGGGCTGAGTTTGATTACATTCCGTTTCGGGCCAGATTTGACGAGAATGGAATCTTGTTTCTATTATTGGCGATTTGGAATTCTTTGTTGCTTGGTTAGGAAGGTTACCGTGTGTTGATTTGATTATTTATAGATCATTGATTAGTGTTCAATTGTGGCGTGAACCGTGGGCAAGTCTTCAATGGTGGAGAAATACTCACTTGACTGTCTTTAGCTTAGAACTCTTTGGAGGTACCTCCGTGCCTGTTATAAGTCTTTTATACTTCTAGTTCCCGAGTCTATAGGCTCCTAGTTATATAAGATGGCTTCTGCTTAGGGTCTCCAGCATTCACTTGTTGACCCAGTTTCAATTTCAATTTCAATTTCAGTCTCGATAAGTAGACACAGTCTCAGGTTTCCCAAGCTTATCTACTAAGAAGTGGCTGCTGAAAAAAAAACATCCTACTCTATTTATCCTTCTTCTCTATACAAGGAAAAATTGGCGTCAAACTTTTAATTGGCGATCGTCCTTGCTCTCGCCATCGATTCTGAGCTGTAATTTTGGTCAGAGGTTCCCATAATGTACCAAGTCAGGGACATCCAAAGAAAGAGACCCTATGCTACTAACACTGTATAAATAATAGAATATCTTGTAAATATAATATTTCGAGTTTAACAATGTACAAAACAGTAACATGGCCAAAGGCAGACTCTGTAATCAATCTTGTCGATATTGGCAACACAACAACAGGGCTTCGATGAATAGTCACTTCCCAAGTCCTTAAAACACTAAGTTGATTCCTATCGACTGGCTTGAGAACCCGGTAGAATAATTAATACATTTTGTCATGGTATAGTTTATCACGTGTTTAAACGCGTCATCCAAATCTCGGTCGCGTCTCATGTACAGATTATTCCTAAACCAATGCAACATTTCTATACAAAACGACAAAATGGCTTCCTCTCCCAAACGCAAGTATGAAGAGTTTGATGACACATTAAATATTTCTTCCATCCCCATCTCGCCTTCCAAGAAAGCGCGCCCAGAACCGGATCTTGAGCTATGGGAAATTATCACCAGTTTGCCCTCTGACCAAGTACAATCACTTCTCCACCAAGCATGCGCGCAGACACCTTCGATAGCGGACCTTGTACGCTCTGCTCATCAAGAGCGCCTAGCAGACGAGGCAGCACGACCGCCTGCAAATTTCGATCGATACTCTAACGAATGCTGGCATATCCTCAATAAAAAGTTTGCGAAGTTGTCTGGGAGCAAGCAATGGGAAATGATGGGAGAAATCTGCGAGTCGCTGAGTGATAATCGAGAAGCTGTCATGCAATTAGCAGGTCCGGACACCAGGTGGGAGACTAGGAGGAATGCTCTTGAGGTAGGCGAAAAAGAGGCAGCTAGTGGTAGCATTTTTAGTTGTCGTGGTAGAAGGACGGAACTAAATATTGACATTGGCAGGTTCTACGCAAGATCTGCAAAAGCATAATGACCTGCTCCGAAGGACAGATCAGGAGGGAGATCATGAAAGATGGGATGGTGCTCGGCGAGTTTGCTGAGAGTATGATGGAGCTTGCCCGAGGAATGACTCCCGGAGAGCGAGAATCATATAAAGAGGAAGGCCTCTATGATAAACTAGCTGCGCTTCAGAAGGAGTGCGATGAAGACGACATGGAAGGCTTGCAGGAGATATACGGCATCTTTGACGGTGAAGAGGATTCTGCGGACGAGGAGGTAGGGTATGATGAGGAGACATCTGAGATCATTGCTGCTCGACTGTCGGATCCTAAAGTTGTGTCGGCATTTCTGAACCTGACACCGAATCGGACTATTGCTCCTCCATTGAGGACAAAAGTGTTCAGCATTGGGGAGTTGTCATGAATGGTAGACTTGCGCCAATATGATGTAAATTCAGGTAGATGGCTCATGCAGACGTTGAGGTCCTTCGGATTTGAACATCAGCTCCCGTGGTCGATGAAGTGCATTTATTGATCTTCGTTTGAGCATTTGGCTAATCTAGATTCCTCCAGTACATAAGTGCTGTAGATTGCTCATGGTGCCCAGATTCGCCCTTGACATTGGCTCTTTATTCAAATTCAGCACTGAACTACGCAAAGTAACAGTAACGGCCACAATCCTGCAGATGTTCCCATGGTATAAATTTCCAGAATAAAAGCTAGGTTCTTTCGTCACGCTGGTCCGCCTCATTACATTGGGTTTGGGGATAACCTTGATTCCGCGCATTGATATCTCTGAAGAAGTGGAACGGGGAATGTTCAGTCAGTGTACATGATACTATTCCAAACGCCGGTGAATAAATACACAAAACTCTTCAAAATCTCAGCAATACAATAAGTATCTTTAAATATCTCGATTCGCTTATCTGCTTCATTCCTGGCTTGGCATAGCATCTCATATTCCACCCCGCTCCAGTATTCAACCCACCATATCTCAACAGATTCGAATTCAATTCTCCTTACCCCGAACCTACAATCGCTGGATGATGCTAGACTATTCCCAAACTACGAAACGAAACGGTTGAGATTTCCGCTCTAACTCTAGAGGCATCGTTGATGCGGATGCACATGCGGAAATACCAAGCTTCTTATTGGCTGTGATGAGGATGTTCAGCCTCAATGTCCGCACCAGATGTTGAAACCCCAGGAACTCCTAAACTCTTCAGGTGATGAAGCGATTCATGCAGATTATTGGACGACTTGCTATTATGTTTTTAGTCTGCTATGAGTTTTAGGTTCTATAAGTAGTAGCTATTTCCTTTAGAAGGTTTATAATTGTTACCTCACTTAACCAACTACTTTCTATATTTGAATATTCTCGTATCCCCGACTTTTCATCTGCCAGTGCTTCAATAGCTCGCTATCATGTCTTCACTCACCATGACACCACTCAATGTCAACTCTAAATCTTCCCGTCCAACCGTCCTAACGACAACGACCCTCGCTAATGGTATTGAACCATCCTCAAACTCCCACAAGAAGCTCGTCACCCCTCTCAAAGTAGGCAACATGCAGCTCAAACACCGCATCATCATGTCGCCTCTGACGCGCATCCGCTGTCTTGGTGGCTTACCAACCAAGCTGATAGCACAATACTATGCTCAGAGAGCGACGGAAGGAGGGCTGTTAATTAGCGAGGGCATGCATCCTAGCTTCATGGTGAGTCTAACTTTGCCTTCGGCTATGTACACTCAGTCCCGAGGCTGTAGGCGTATTTTAGAAAGAAATCTAGGATTGAAAATGATCTGACATTTTATTGCTGTAGGCTGGGAACTTTCTCAACGTGCCGAGCATGTTCTCACCTGAGCATATCCGAGCTTGGAAAGTAGTCACGAATGCGGTGCATGCAAAGGGGGCCTTCATGGCCTGCCAACTATGGCATGTATGTTCAGCCCATCCCTTCTATCCTCACTTCAATCACAAAACTGACAATCAAGACCGGCCGTTTTGCAGTCTCCCAGCAACTTGGTGGCCGTCCACCTCTCAGTGCGTCTGCCACAAACGCTGGTCTCGCTAATCGCTTCACGACTATCGGGCGTGTTCCAAATGAGGTGGCTCGCGAAATGACGGAGCAGGATATCCAGGATACGGTTGAGGATCATGTGCATGCTGCTAAGTGCGCCATTGAAGCCGGATTTGACTGTGTTGAGATTGTACGTCTGCGTCTATAACTCTGCCCAATTACCAAATATTCTCCCTTCATATCAAAGCTAATGTGATAAATCTCCAGACCTCAGCAAACGGCTACCTCCTCGACCAGTTCCTCAACGACAAGACCAATCTCCGCACTGATACCTATGGTGGCAGCATCGCTAATCGCTGCCGCCTGACGCTCGAGATCCTCGATGCCGTGGCTGCAGCGATTGGCGCAGAGCGGGTGTCAATTCGCTTCTCACCATGGGGCATGGTGCTTATGGAGCTCGATTCTGATCCCATTGCGCTGTTCAAGCACGTCTTGGCTGAAGTTGAGAAGAGAGGTGTGGCGTACGTGTGCCTCACGCAGCCGAGGACGGATCTGTTCATGTCTGAGGATGTGAAGTGGGGCAAGTTGCGTGCTGCTGTTGACAGTAGGATAGTGCCCGTGAAGATTGAGGATGTGAATCTGAAGCAGTTCTTGGAGGTGTTGAAGCACACTCCGAAGTTTACAACGGGGAATTATGATGGTGCAAATTGTTGGGATGAGGTGGAGGATGGAGCGATTGATGGGGTGACGTTTGGGAGGTGGTTTATCAGTAATCCAGATTTGGTTGAGAGATTGAGGGAGGGAAGGAAGCTGGCAGACTGGGATATGAAGAGTTGGTATGGGGAGGGGCCGGAGGGGTATACAGACTATCCTGTTGGGGCAGAGGAGATTGAGAAGTGAGGGATGTTGCGAGGACTCTGTGAGATTATTAACTTCATGTTAAGCTGCTATTTCAATCTCACTCATCGAAGTCTATGAGATGTTCAAGTTGGAGCGGGCATATTAATCATTAAATTCGTTGTTAACTCAGTCACATAGTTCAATGTGCGATATTTTCGGAAGTCTTCCTCCCTTCTTCCAACCTTTTATACAGCTTTCCTATCGATGATTAAGCGTTTATACCTTTGACGCTGCTTGGACACAGTGTCGACAATGGAAAGACTTACTAGCTTTAACCCAACGTTTGCTAAAATGTCTCACCATCAACATCAGTTGATCAGAAGAAGCCAGGAAATTTACATCGCCGATTGCTTTCCATATGCGATATTGCTCCTCACTCCCTCTCGCTAAGCCGTGTGGTGGGAAGGGCGACATGGCGTCAAAATTTACTTGTCCAATTAGGGTGTTGAATTTTGTTGCGATGTGGTTTAGGCGTAGCAGTGTCGAGCCCAGAGATTCCGGGCCAGTGGTGTTGCAGAGTTTAGGCGATGAACAAGAGATGTCGGGTTGGGGGCGGGAGTCATGGAGTGTCATTAGGCCACTGTAGGGGTTGGTCAGTAATTATTTATCGAACACAAGAAGTGTAGTGAGAAGTATGAAGCATCTCGCCTGATGACATGGGAGAAGAAAAAATACTTACTTATAGCACATTCCCATAGCACCGCAATATCGTGGCCACGGCTGTGGCGAGTCTTCAGGAAGTAACATCGAGAAGGCAGTCAGAGTTCTAGCGAGCTGATCGGATTCCTCTTTATTGAACGTCGAGCTTGATGCTTCTTCTCGGAGATGGAGAATCAATATTGAGAGGACATGCGAAACTTGTGCTTGTCGTGCGAAAGGACCGACTCGCATGCTTGAGGGTGTAGATAATGGGAGAGGGTCGGACGAGAATAGCATCTAGGAATGTTAGAATTGTCAAGTGATTTGAAGAGTTGAATTGGTACTGTGTGGTCGCGTATACTGCCATCTCGTGGCAGATGTTGTGGTGAGCCGAGATCGTGTGTCGCGCCTAGTCCTTCACCTCGCTCTAGCGTATAGTTTCTGTGGGAGGTGAGTCAAGAAGCATCAGGAAGACTTCTAGAAAACAGCACACCTGTCTAGCATAACAATACCCCACCATACACGATCTCTCTCATTTGAACTTTCACTCACTTCTCCTAGTTTGTCTGCTTTTTCTAGATGATTTCGATGCAACCCAATAGCCGCAGCAGCCCGAGCTGTTGATCCTATCGAAATGTATGCAGCGGGTTCCACGTCATGCCCCGTTTCGAAAAGAGCTACGAGTAGTCGTGCTTGCACTACATACAAACTGTTGATATTGGCAGCTTCAACAACGGCAATTGAACTCTTGACAAGCATATACAACGAAGACAGTGATCCCCATTCCTCGCTTTCGGGTGGGATGGTGGTGATAAGCGCAATGCTGAGCCCAAGAAGACTGAAATCCGCGCATGGTTGCGTGAAGGCACTCGGCAGTTTCTCGTAGTACTCGGTCTCAGAAAGAATGGGATACCACAAATGGATGCTACCGAAGTATTTCCCTACAACTTTACGGAGTGTACAGAGATCGCCCACGACACGTGACAGGTTTTCTGTGACGGCATTGCTTATGCTCAATTTTAGGAGCTGACCAGTGTTGAAACCGGATGTTATAGATGTTGAATTGGTATTCAGAAGATGGAATTGATCCCCAATTAATGTTGTGGTGGCTACAGTGCTCGTGACTTTGTCATGTGGACTACTGATCGAGCGTACACGGCCTTCATATTGACAGCTTCTACCTAATCTGTATCATCTATCAGCACAAGTTATATGATGGAACGCTTAAATCAATACTGACCTGTAGCAAAGTGAACATGTTGGTGTTGTCCTATCACATTTGCGCTTACGATCTCGGCATGGAATACAGGCTTTTGCTGCTATCCGTGCCATTGATGATGGAAGGAATCAGATACCGGGAAGTGATGAGAGTAGAACTTTGTTTGTAAAACTCCATTGTGACAAAGCGAAGGCGTAAGCACAGAATTGTTGAGGCTCGTTGGAATGATGAGATGTTCACTAATCACGATAGTTATTTTGAGCCCGAGAACTTAAAAGTATCACATGATTTGGCCTCGAGTCTGGCGCCGTGAGGAGGAAGTATCGAGACGGAAATTCATAATCGCATTGCTTAATATTTTATCAGATTGATGGTCCTTGTTTATTTATCCACGAGGTAGGTTGGTACAAAATGTGATAAAATACCACGATCACATGGCACTCGCTTATTAGCACTTCGACAACGACAGTTGAGTCTTTTGATCTCAGAAATCCAGCAACTCCACAAAATCCCATCAACATCCGAGCCTTAGGACTGAAGTAACGAAATGGTATAAAAACTATAAGTGGGTTGAGCTCTAGTGGCTTGAATTTTCTATCATTTTTAGCCAGGCCCAACCAAACATGCAAGCATAATGAAGCATTGCAAGGATCAATTCAGACATCACTTATGTTACTCATGCTTTCAAGTTTTACCCGTACTCAGATGATTTATTACTTCTTTTCAAGCAATGCATGCTCTTCGAAATTTGGGAGGTCTTGTTGATACAGTGCTGATTTTGTATATCGCACAAGATTACTGGTACTCCTCTTTCTCGGACCAAGCGGAAGCCATGACATATATTTTCAATGGAGCTTCGGATAGTTGATTTTAACGCTTACTGCTTCAACTAATCGCTAAAAGAACTCTCAGTGCTAGCCAGCCCTATGGTGTCTGTTGGTCGTCAACTAGTGGCTGGGCACTCCAAACACTGATGTGTCATTGGCTCAATTCCAACTGTGCAACAATATCATGACCAGATGGACCTATTCTCATGCCTCAGTACCGATCCGGTAATGCTTTGGCCGAAGAAACGTTGTCTCGAAGGAGCTCATCGGCAAAGAAACCATGATATCTGCTCCTCACATTCCGTCACGATGTCTGAACTTGGATAAGCCACATCTCTATGCCCCTCAAACTATTCGAAATGAGTACATAGTGTGCGGGGCTCCTACTTGAGCATTCTCTGACAACGTCATGCCGTTATCAACAATTGCACTTGGACGTTTAACTAGAATAGGGTCGACTGGAGTCTTCATATTAGAAGGTTGCCCACCTACGAAGCTCTTCTCACATAATTCATTCTTCAATTCAGAAATTTCAGTTCCAGAACTATCGCTATCATGTATTCTATCGTCGCTCTATCTTTTGCTCTCGGAGCAAGTGCTCTCACCCCAAGAGCATGCACATTCGGGCTTACAGCATCTGGAGGTCAATCAGGAACCATTGGCCAGCTGGATGATGGACAGAACAGAGTTGGTGGGGGATTGAGCCCTGCTAAGTATACGATCGATAACGGGAGGATTACTGATGCCAATGGACGCGGCTGCATCTTGACCCGTGAGTTTGCAGATAGATTACTGATTTGCCCATTCTAACTTCTGCAGCGCCCACGACACAATTCCAGTGTGATTCCGGCGCCTCTCCAACTCCTGGATTTTCTATCGATACTGATGGTAAATTGATTTACAACGGAAAGTCGACCTTCTATGCATGCCCGGCAACTGAGACCGCCTATAACCTATATACAACTCCCGTTGCAGGACAAACAAAGTGTGTTGAGGTTTCTTTGACTGCCAGTGGATGCTACGCACAGCCATCACCTATGAGTGTCAGAGCATCCACTGTTACGAAGGTGGTAACTTCCACTCGAGAGGAAATTGTGGCTACAATCTACAAGACTGTTGATGATTGTTCTCTGCAATCCACTATTGGATATAGCACAGAGATTAATACAATGTCAACTTCTGTTCCAGTAGGTTCTCTACATCTTTTATGCCTTTTGAAGCTGAAATTTGTAGGTCAAGACTTCGGAAGTAGTCAAAGTTCCATCGACTACCAGCTCCAAGGCTTCGTCCTCCGCTTCGCCTTCCTCTGTTGCCCCAAGCTCCAAGACTTCAACATACGTTGCTCCATCCGGGATATGTGTCCCCACCGCGGTCAGTGGTAAGCCCGAGAACAGTAACTACCAATACCCGCACTTGATGATCCCAGTGGACTCCTCCAAGCCAAACGACGCACACGGCACCACATACTATGGCAAGATTACCAACACCCTTTCCACCTTCTACAACTTCGACATTCCTGCCTCATATGCTGGCAAGACTTGCTCGCTCGTCTTCCTCCTCCCTCTCCAGTCTCAGCTCGAGACTGCATCATACACCTTGTTTGGAAGTGGCAATGTTGATTTCTCAGTGGCTTCTGGTGCTGTCACTGCTGGCACCACTTATGCCAACATGCCAGGCGTTTCCTTGAGCTTAGGGCAATTCACTTTGACCAAGGGTAGCAGCACCGTTGTCAAGAGCTTTGCTTGCCCTGCCAGCTCGTCTGTCACATACAAGCTCAGTGCTCTTGATAGCACCGATTTCATCTACTTCCAGGACTGGAACCCCCATGCCTTGGGTTTGTACATCACTGCTTGCTAAACGCGCAGATGTACTCAAAGGTTTGCGTAGCGGCAAGATCTTTACTTCTATGGAATGAGGTTTATGGAGAGGATAATGGAATATGGAAGGAAAAGTGGCGATATTGGTTTTGTTGGGAATAATCTGGACAATCCCAAAGTAGAAAAGTTTATATTGATTTTATTGTCATCTATGCAATTGCTTCATTTGAAACCTATACATCTTGACCGTCCTTGACATATAATTTTTGTGATACCATTTTCCGCTCGACTTGTCCAAGTGACGAATTTCGCGAACTTGGTTCGTATTGAAGAATGCATTTTTGAATCTGCATATGAAACTGCCTGGGATTGCCAACGGAGCGATGAATATCAGATTTATAGGCAGTCGAAAGAAGCATCTTTATCTATCTCACATTCCTGTCTCGAGGTAGGTAGATAACTGGTCAATACATGGCCTGTCACGTGCATCCCTTGGCGAACTACATCTCACTTCACCGGCACTTTTTCTCGAAAATATGAGACAAACTTTCGAGTCAGTATTTGGATCTTTGTAAACGTACTGTTAGAGATATGAGTAATGGTATTCGCTTGTTCACTTTCTTCACTTTAATGTCATGAGGAAAGACGTTGGGACAAAACACACTTTTGCTTCAAACCAAGAGCAAGCTTGGAAACACATCCCCTCAAGTTCTAGTGCCCATCTTTGATTGTGAAGCAACAGATTTAGCTACTTAGACCGTACAGTATGAATAGAGCCGTACAAATGGCTCGCTTGCTAGGACGTTGAAGTGTGTGACCGAAGCGCACATTATGTATAGAAGGAGGATTTTTGGAATGAGGAGGTGTTGTATTCATCTCTCCGGTTGTATCGCTACCTATATTAAGTGAAAGAGGAGTCTCATCCGAAGTGGAACTTCATAAGAAAGCCAATGCTAGAGTTATGGTTGGGTAGAACATATGAATAGCAATCTATGGGGAGAGTGCTTAGCGAGCACTTTTTCTAGGGCATCAGATCAAACTCCCGATAGAGAAACTCAGTTGATAATGCTTCTCTCATCTCTTTTGCAACCCAAATTAGGATAGAATGTGTCGCTTGTTTCCCAGGATGACTTACCTCGTCTTAGTGATGCCTCAGAGATCTCATTTTCGGAGTGTGTTGAACCTACCTCGCTAAAATATGCATAGGTCATTTTTCGCCGAATTTCTTGATAACACAACAAGTTGTCTACCTAATTATTGTCTGTAGGTCGATCTTAACTGACCCTTGCCTTATCTAGAGCTTAAGCATATCTTGAGTTTCACATAATTTGCTGCTGTATTTTTGCATTGAAGAGCTTCATCTCAATCTCAGTTTCTTGTCAAGAGTATGATGTCCTTGTACGGCGAGAATAGCTCGTTTGATTTACTGCATAGATAGTCAATTGCTTCGCTCTTAGAAAATTGATACGCTCTTGATCAAAAGTTACGTTGGTTTGGGTCGAATACTCTCGATTATGCTATGGCTAGGTTCGCGCGCATATATATGATATGCGACCACCAAAACAAGGGTCACGTGCATCCCCGCTTATCTCTCTTCTATGTGCATCATGAGAAATTCCGAAAAGCTTCTGAGTTCTCTCTGCTGTTACGGCTGCTGTGGTTGACAAGAGAAATGAGCTGATCTACCCCGACCAACGTTACGAGAACATCAGTGTTGTTGTTGCAAAGACTCAACACTTGCTAGTTAACACCATAAAGTTATGTTCGAGTTCCTATCAATGTGCTCGTCCTACTTACCGAATCTCTTGACACACTCTTAGGAATTTTGTCTTTTATCACAATTCGCTTCCCCCTGAGATGTTGCTAATGTTGTCTGATGCCTTTCAAATCATTCCCATTGCCTACCTATTACCATTCGTTTTCAGGATCCAATTTTTGAAGTGAATCAAAAATGTTCTGTTCTGTGATCAAGTAATTGGTTTCTTGGACGTACCTATGATCATTGCCCATGTTGCCAATGTATCAAAATCTCAACCCCCCCTACTTTCGCTGGAGGAGATAGTTTTACCGAAGTTGAGGCCAAGACACGTTTTTGATCGTCCCGTCATCCCGTATTTAAGGTTGACCCACTTCCCTGCCTTCCCGTCGCTAAATCTGAGGTCCAAACTTTGATTGGATCTGCTAACTTTCGTGACGACATGGCATGGCATGGCATGATTCGAGATACATGCTCACAGTGGAAGATTGTTTCATCTGATATGAGGACGTGGGAAATGTAAACATCTTGACATATGTCAAGGATCTTAGGCCTGATATCTTATCTTCCCTCCATTGACCCTTGTTTTCATCGCAATTATTGAAATCGAAAAGTGACACAAAGCGATGGAAATTGATACATACCTTACAACATTGCGCTTTCTCCCGTTGGCCTTGCATTTCTGCAAGTTGATAGCCAGCACCACGTAGAGGTGGGAGTTCGACTTTGCCAGCCTCCCCCGGGGTTTTACCCCCTCACATAAATGATCCAAATATCCGCGTTCCTGATACCCAATCATCAGGACATCTTGACAATGATGCCTGGAAAGTACACGAACACAATCTGGTGTACACACAATCTGATTTTATGATAATACTGAATGCCGTCGTTGATTGTCGATCCCGAGGGAAACTAGGGGATCGTGGCTCTTGTGCTTGACAATGCATGAAGAGGACGGCGATCCGAAGAGGTTGCTAATAAGCGTGAATGCCCCGTGGCATTGCCGAGACCCGAGGGAAACTAGGGATCTCTTGCTTCCGTGTTGATGTTACAGAGGGAAGGGGGCGATTCGGTGGGTTGGTATAAAAGGTTTTGCCCGACTCGTGAGGGAAACTAGACGAGTTCTTGCTCTTGTTCTGAGGAGGAGGATGAGGATGAGCAGGGCGAAGGACATTAGTGGAGATGTTGCCGAGAGGTTGTTTTTCCTCGATGGCAATGTCCTTGGGTGGTTTCGAACCCGAATGTTCCTTTCGGACTGGAACGTCAGGGTGAGGAGCTCGAGAACCGGTGGGTTTTGCTTTGATCCGTTGAGTATTGACAAACTCAGGGAAAGCAAGCAGGCCGTTGGGATAGATGAAAATAGGTGCAATATTCTTATTGTGAGGGATGTTTGAATATCGCGGGCCTGCAACCAGAACGTTGTCCGGATAAATGGGGATGGGTGCTGGTTGATCATCCGGAATTATACCATATTCCGGCCCAGCAACCAGGGTGTTGCCGTCGGTGGAGGAGACGTCCATGGATTTGTAATGTTTGTATGATGGGCGGCGACATTTATCGACGATCTTTCGAAGAAGTTCCTTGAGGAAACCCATTTCGAATATGGAGATGATCGTTGAGAGTGCGAGAAAGCTAATCAATCATTAGAATGTGCTATGATGGAAAGCCTGGGATAGGACTTACTTTATTGTAGTATGTGAAGTGTTTTGAAAGTGTTCGATTGTGTGTGATTGTGTGTGTGTGATTTGAATTGCTTTATCAGCTGAGTATCAGATGTAACTGTGAAGTTGTCTGAGGAGAAAAAAAAAGAAGACTCAGTGGAAGAATCTTATTCTCTTATACTGTTTCTCTCTGAGCTCCATTAAACCATTCAGCAGTTGAAATATCAATCATCCAGGCTTCCCCTCTCCTTAGATTCTCGCCTGCACAATAGCTTTTCCCTGTTAGTCGTGAACACTTCGCCCTCATGCTGCAAGCGAGCTTGTGAATTGCACTATTTTCACAAGTGCTTGTGCAAAGCTCGACACTCAAGCTAAAATAGCTCTGATACTCCACATTCATGTTCAATTCGCGCATAACTGCATAGCTGGTCATAATTTGGCTTCATAAAATTATTCAAGTGTGCGGGGAGAGGGCATAACTGATATCACTGAGGACAGTAACCAACTTCACCCCTGCAACGAATATAGATTTGATTAAACTTCATAAGTAGATGTCGCAAGACTTTAGGCCTAGACCTAGTTCTGTGACTCTACATACTTATATTGCTAACAACCTAGAGCTTTAATGCGCTCATGTGCGCAATCTAGGCTGGTCTCTCCTCTCAAAGAGAACATTCTTGCAAGGGGTGAGTATCTGAAAATTTCAGTGGCTTAATCCACTCTTTGTAGCTCTTCAATACCGGCTTCAAGATGATGCTATCGCGAGACTCCAATTTCAAGCTAGGCGAGACCCCTGGCGGTTTTAAAAAATCACGTGAACCTGCTTAGACGCAATGACTTACTCACTAAGTCGCCCCTACCAGCCTAGTCTCTAGTATATGCCTCTGAATGACCCCCATCCAAGGGCCGACCGTGTATCTTCAGAAGCTTGCATCTGATGCACCGCAACTCGGATAGAATCCCTGTAACAAATGGTTTCTAAGTTAAATTTCAGGCTTTCATTTCCAACTTTTTCCATTGCAACATGTCAAGTGGTTCAGGAGATCTCAGTTCCCAGTACACCCAAATGCCTGAAAGATGCCTAACACGGGAGTGCTAAATTGTAGAAGCCTAACTCATTGTTTACCAGAGCCTGTGATTTCCCGACCAGGTGAACTTCGACGCGTCGTTTCCAAAACACCAACACCATAGAGATTTCTAATTCTTGAGTATATCTACGTGCACATACTGAGAGAATTTCAGAAGAAACGCCAAGCTTTTAACTCTGTTGGTGACTGGCATGGAAGCATATGGCTAAATATCTACGCTGTAAGTCTCCCTGGACGAATCGTCCGAAAACACATTTCATGAACAACACTGCTTTAAGTTCACCACATCGTGAGAACTGCTGACTGATGATTAGCAGTACCAGAATGACCAACTTGTGTTACGTGTTACCCAATCTGCGATTATCTTGGCTCTTACTATGGTTGTGCTTTTGGGTTTTGAGGCATCGTTGGAATTTGATGGCAGCAGATGATGATGGCATTCCACACCACAACAATGATCAAAGATACATGAAAAATACAAAGGTGCGCATCTTAGGATATTGAAGAAGCATTGAGGATTCAGTTTGAAGCAGAGACTGGAGAAGAGTTCGCTGTCGTGAGAGAATGGTTAAGATTATGAGTTTATACAAATGTATAATATAGCACACATTGATAAAGCAGCATAATTGTGCCCTAGAATGAGGCTGCGTCCATCGAAAGCTTATTCCAGTGTTTACATCAAAGTGACAATGATATTTTGGGATTAGATATTTCGTCTTAGAAGAACTTCTCAATGCGACAAGTACTAAACTTCACGCCTAGATTCTGTAGCCAATAAAATTTTTGCCAACATCAGTTCTGGCTTCGAAATTTTGAGGCCACTGTCTTAAGATTCACATATTTGACTTGAAGTGAGATATATTGGACTCGACGCCCGTTTAACAATTGCAAGTCAATAAAACAATATCTAATAGATCATAAGGCATCCAATCCTAATGCCTAACACGCCCTGAAAATTTAGGCCTCCTTTCACTAGAAAGCCCCTGAAAATCGCGAAGTGTCCTTGCCGATCTATCCGAGGAAAACACAGTCACCAGCTCGCTTAATGCCCTCTATGACTTTTCCAGTTTGAACACTCCACGTCGCGCACTTTAATGAGTGCATACTGCATTAGCCAAATGGCGCAATTAACATTGTGACCTACCCTCCCTCTTTGCATGTAAACTTATTCCGTTAGTCTACCAAACTCTGCCAGTGCTTCCCCTCCACGTTGTTGTGGTAACGTCGAGACTAGGTTATCGTGCTAGTGAGGGTGGGCCCGCTCAGATCGACGCACGTGGGGCATCAATGATGGTAGGGCTGGGCCGTGCCATGCAGTAGCGTGAAGTGGCCAACGGTTGAACGACATGATTCAAACGTGGGGGAAGAAGGGCGAAAATGTGATTCGGTCTGGAGTTGGTGGCCTGAAGCCCAGATACAGGGCAGTGCGGAGTATGAAACTCTTTCTTGAAATGTGCCCAATAACCAGTCATGCACATTGAATGTGTTAAGTAGTTGTGTCTGTTCAAAATACTATTTAACAGCCATACTATAGCCACCTATTCCTACACTACCACTCGCCAAGGTTGTCCTGAGCTCACTCAGTGCACATTGTGTACAATGATTGCGTGTTGATCTGACCTCATTTTGTAGCTATAAAATCTTTGTACATTAGCGATCTTGCAACTAGAGAGGAGAACGTCTTAGCTATCTTGAACAGTGTAAGCTTGGCCTCCATGACTTCATTGTGCTCAGACACTTTAGATTCTTATATGTTCCCCTTAAGAGAGCGAATATCCCTGATTGGATCGCTTGTAAGCGATATGATTTTCATTCTGTGATGTGGGTTAAACCAGTGTGAGCTTCACCAATATATGGTTCGACATCCCAAAGCGTGGTTCTTACTTGGTATATTTAGTGCCTATGCTAATACTGCAGTAGTTCTGACACATGGTTATCGCATTGATATGAACCTGTCCGCACTTCCGAAGTGTGGTATAGATCGTGAAAGGCTTGGGCCGTTCTAAGTGTAGTGTATGATGACTAGCGACTGTGTGATATCATTATGTTACTGGTCCCGCTCAGATCACGAGGTAATCCAGAGAGTCTAGTGAATTGAAAATTTATAAATGAAGAGGTATCTGCCCGTATGGAGGTTCCTTTTCTCAGTACACAACAACATCGACGAATCCAACTTGGCAACTTTTCGACAACTCACCAACGATCAACGACTTCGTCCACATTCAACAACAATCAACAACCAACAACAACAATCGACAAAATGGGCTTCATTAAGAACCTCATTCGCCAAATGTTTTGCTTCGGCAATTCATCAACCATCAACGAACCCAACATTAGGGTTCTCCCTATTGTGCCTGTTATTCAGACACATTCCATTGTGCCCGACAAGAAGGCACATTTGGAAAAGGCTGCACCTGACAGCCCTATTATCTCACCTTTCACAGCACAGGATTATATTGATGCTATTGCATCCCTCAACCTTCAGCAATTCGATGATGAAGATGAACGCCCCACCTCTCCTTTTGTCTGCGGCTTCACCGCCCAAGACTACATAGACGAAATTGCGAAAATCGAGTTTTCGCAGTTCGATTCCATCCGCTCCCTCGCCACCATTTTTGACGACGACAAAATGGTTCGGTTCCTTAGTCGCAATCACCGGGTCACCCCCACCGAATCGGTTCGACTCCTCGAGGCCGAATGCCTTCGCCTTCGCCATCGCAGTCGACTCCCCTTTATCGATGGGTACGGAGTTGGGGTATTCGAGACCCAATCCGTTTTCCAGACAGTGGGGGCCCACCCACGCAGAAAGAGTGCCAGACCCTCTGCAAAGAGAGTTCCGGAACGCCCTAGTTACCCTTGGCGTTGACATCCACGGCCTCTTTCTGGGAACTCTTCTTTTTCTTTGTTAGTGCTTTCCGCGTTGCTTTCCGCGTTGCTTTCTGTACTGTTTTTGCTTTTTTAATGACCTTACGAATTTATGACTTTATGACTTTATGACCTCGCATTTAATACGGTGTTCTTATTCAACAGGGGACGCAGGCTTTTAGGCCCGACCCTGGCCTGCAGTGCATGCTGGCATGCATTGCGGGATCCTCATCTGGCACCGGATGATGGAGGCCGGCAAAGACGAACTCCCACCTCTACGTGGTGCTGGCTATCAACTTGCAGTGCAAGGCCAACGGGAGAAGCGCAATCATGGTTTGCTTTTTGTATTTCCAAACCAGTGTATTTCTTACTTCTTAAAGTCCTTTGCTCGCTTCGATCAAAGCAAATTTTGACCCTGATTTGCCGAAACCTGTAAAAGTGGGGCAGCCACAAGGTCCAGGAGATTGATTGCTGAGCATAGATACAGTACAGATTAAAATCATACAGCATATAAACAGAGCGGGATAAATGGGAGGATGATGGTGCTGAGTGTGACCGACCTCTAAGTGGAATCAAAGGTCGAAAATAGTGATAATTTTGAGGAATTAAAAGGGGTGAATTACGTGGTACAATAATACAAACAGATTGGAATGAAAAGTCTCTAGAGCTTCGATAGTAGTAGAGAGCTCTATATAAATAGCCAGCTAAGCGCCTATAGCACTGGATAGTAGATAATATTATAACTTAGAAAGAATATAGTAAGATCTATGGGAGTGATGATAACCGAAAATTAGATACTAATATTATATAATCTCAAACCGGCACATTCGAAGGAGGATCTAGGTGAGCAAATACAAGTTGATAGAATTTGATACGATAAAATAATATTACGTAGAAGCGAAAAAACAAGTAGCTTGACAGGATGAAGAATCAACTTGACAACCTCCGGATATCTCAGACTTCGAACTCAGAAAACATGGAAGCAGGTCTGTGTTAGTCATAGCAGAGCTTCAACCATTAAGTTCCAAAAGCAGAAAGGAAATTTACATAAATTCACAACGTCGCACCAATAACCACTAGGCTAGAGCCCCCTGGACCTCCATAAAATTTGTCCTGATCATGCCCAGGAGCAGCTCTCCGGGAGTATCGCAAAAATCAAGAATAATCGTTCCAAAGCCCCATTTCGGTGCCGCGTCATTGAAGTACGCAGCAAGCTTCTCATTAACGCCTTCGACTTCCAGTAACCCGTTCGCCCATCCGACCGCCACATTCGGCGCTGTGGTTATCATCGGTGGCCAGGCTTTGAGCCCCACCGCGGATGCGTAGTTGATGTACCAATCTCGCTCGTTATTCTCACGAACCTTTTGGTCCATGAAATCCTTGACAGTGGTGAATTTCTTTGCGATCAGGGTGGGCTCTTCGCCCCACTGCCAGTGGTCTTGCACTTCAATGCTGAATTCTCCTGGTAGGCCTTTTCTAGAGGTGATAATTCCATTTCCATTGTCTGGCCAGCCTTCATAGACGTTGATGCCTTTGTCTTGTGGGCGAATCACGCAGCCAAAGCGACGGATAAGTTGAATTTTCCCACGCAGCTCACCAATTGTAGGCAAAGTTGTTTCACGACGCCAGCGTGCTACACCGGTAGCAGACGGCTTGGCATCACTGATGAGCTCCATCATTGCGTTTGCAAACCATGTGTCGATCGGTTTCGAGTTTGAGGGGTTGGGATCAGGCGCAGGCCAGTCTTGCTTGATTTGCAGGAAGATGCATTCTCCTGGATTTTCGTCTAAAAAATCATAACACGCTTGAAAGATTTTAGAGATTGACAAGAAAGGTAGCACATACGAGCCAAAAATTGGGGCGAAATTGTGATAGGCAATTAGTTTCTGTGCAAGTTGAGCAGTGTTCAATCCATCAAGGGCACTGAACCAGTTTTCCTTGGTATTCACGAATGGATTGTATGGGAATCCTGCGCGCAAATCAAAGTATCGAACACCAGACCTGAGTTGATCACTGATTCTGAGGTTCTGTGTCCCAATCAAAGGCAGAATGCTGTCCGAAGCGCTGTCATGTGATCCGGGTATTGTGAGATCGGAAACGAGCCTTTGGTCAGGAAGGTCTGTCATCCACGATGAAAGCCTCAGTAATGGTAGTATCTTGCGTGTCGTATACTGCAGAAATCCCTCAGGGTAACTACTCCATATACACATCATTGTATTTCCAACAGTAGCCTGGCATGGTGTCAGTTCTCAACAAAAAGATGAAAAGTTCGAATAGTCATACAGAAGAGCAAGGAAAGAGGAACATACAAGCTGTGGGACAGTAGGAAATAGCTTTGAGGGGTAGTTTGCTACAGGAAGGTCTATTGTCCAATGAGTTGGTGGATTTGGCACTCCTGCGTCCAAAGTCTGTGCCGGCAACTGGATGGTGTACACTCTTGATTGTCCTTCAACAAGTCCCGGCTGTCGATAAGACAAGTAGCCATTACCTATCACAGAACATCCGGAAACACCACTGCCATCTAAAAAGCTCGAGGATGTGGTCTGGTAGTATTCCCAATCCGAGCCCATTTCGCCATCGTATTTATAGTGCCAAATTTTCTTAGCATCTCCAGACGGTACGTTTTCTTGTACAAAGTACAGATGCAAACTTCCTTGGAGTTCAAAGAGAGCAATCGGAGATGCAGTTTGTGCCACCTCGAAAGGTCTGTTGTATTTCTGCCAGCCGCTGTGTCAATCTCAGCGAGAGTTATAACTGGATCATGAAGATAATGATAACATACGATTGTCTACCCCATATTTTCACAACAAGTATCTTCTTCCTAAAATATGTTAGAAAGCTTAGATTTTGTCTAACGGATTGTCGGGTTCAACAAAATTATAAGGGTTCATAACCACACGTGACACTTATCATATCCCGATACCAAATCCACATGACTTATTGAAAGGGACGTACTCATCTCCAGTAGCAGGCAGGGTAGTTACTGCAAAGCAGTGTAGAGCCCCCCGGAAGGCAACAATGGTTGGCGGCACGAACGATTTGATGCCAATCTCACGGCGATCTCCAAAGGCGCCAGTCCTGAGGTTTAGTTGGATATGGACCAAGTCCTTCGATTCATCTGGGTAAACAACATGAATGAATCCTTCGAAATAAGCCAGAGAGGGAGTATCCGAAGCCAGTTCAAGACGCCTCCCATAGACGAGTGGGATCCTTATTGAGCTCAGGCCACTGGTCCCTAGCCAGGCGTCGGTAGTGCCTGAGCGACTTAAAACGAAATAAGCAAGAAGACCAGCATTATTTGGCGGAACTATGCCATCAGGGCCTGTTTGCGATCGTTGTATGTAGAAGCAGTAGACCTTAGAGCCAACACCGATGATTTGCGGAGGAAAATCACTAATGACCGGCATCCCACCGATTGTGATGTTGCTAAGGGTTCTATCCCATGGTGTTTTGTTTGATGCATCCATTGCTCACTAATCAAACGATGACGAAGGGAAGCTTGGATCGAAAGATAATAACGACGTATTGTGTGAGAATGCCAGATCAAAATAATAAAAGATGGTTCCTACAACAGGTAAATGTTTTCGAGACTGTATCTCAACGTAGGAATAGTAGAGGACGGAAAGAAGAATATGCAAAAAGATTGTTATGATATTTCAGCTAAAAATTGGAGTTCCATATGGCCTTAAGTTACGGGACATCCAAGCAAAGCATTGGAAAATTTTGACGATATAAAAGTGTGCAGGTAGCCGCTTGTCCAGCTTCATATGATGGAATAAGGAAGGAATAAACGCACGCCACAGTCAACGCGATAAGAAACTGATTCGCTAGCCAATCAATACACCACACTTCCTAGAGCTGAAAACCCAAGACTGGTCATATGAGATACTCGGCTATAGTGTAACTTCGTTGAAGAGGACATGCTCCCTGTAGATCACCAACTGATTGCGGTCGTTGTGGATAATCTCCACACTGTCCCCCAGCTGGGCAAAGTCAACCTCAAGGATATCTTCTACCATGCCAATAAATTTCGATCGTGGTTGAAAGCTGCCGAGCAATATGCCAATGGTTGGTCGTGGTTGTATGTGATAAGTCGTGTTCGGCTTAGGAACGAAGGTGGAGTACCATCCAAAGCGCTTGTGTAAGCTGGTACCTGTCCATGGACCGGAGATACCGACAAAATACCCCCCTGTGCGTGTTAATATTGATAGTTCAAAAGGGTAAATGACAAAGCCTACTTTGTTTTGCATCAGCTGCTGTGAAGTCTGCTTGTGTCTGGATCGAGAATGCTCCTGGCTCGCTCGATTGAGCAACCTCGTCATCAAAGGCTGGCTGAACATCATTTGTTTTGACTCGTAAGGCTGTTCCCGCCTGATACTGTCCCTTGATGAGAAGTTGTGTGCAGGTGACTGGACGCTGGTCGTAGATTTCCAATAGAGGTCCTGTCTCTGGTGTACCACAAATAGCCGTACCACACACAGCATGAAGCTGCTTTGGAATTTCAAAAACAGCAGCACCATTGCCGCTTGGGACATTCCTGAAGGAGAAAACGATGGGTGTGGAGACATCGATAGGATCGATATGAGGGCTGACTAATGGTGGGGCAAAAATTATTGCATAGTTGGCTGTAATGCTGGATCGGTTGCGAATTGACACGAAATAGGAGGCATGACATGAGTCTGCCATGATGAATGAGGAGAAATGAAATGAATTACTCAGTGACTGAATTGGAAGTTATGGGCACAAATAATGTGGCTTGAAATGGTATGCAACAGTCGTAAAGCACAGCCGAAATTTGCAGCAAATTAAAATTTCAGCCATGGCAAGAACACAAGCCAAGAGAAGCTGAAGTGTCTCAGTCGAAGCCATCTTTCTCGTGGAAGTGATCTGAGGAACGAGAACCGAGTTACCATTATGCCATATTGGTGGTCATTGGTAATGCTCACACATTGCTCGAGTACCACGTCTCAGTCGATGATCTCCAGCGCCACACTCATCTTGTAGGCTGACGTGCGTCTATGTTAACTCGAATGGGGTTGTGAAGCAGTAGGTGGTCAACAAGATATTCAGAGGAGGTGGTGGAGTGAGGTTGTCGTTGAAAAGTGCATCAGCCCTATCCGCTCCCTAGAATAACCGAGCTTCGCTTGAAGCGGCCGCTTAACTCAAAAGAGACATCCACAACCGTTTTCCGTCTGACTGCATGTAATGGTAAATCAGCTGCAGCGTCAATTGGTGCGGGATATTCCTACCATCAATCATCCAATGTAGAGCATACTGGAATAGGGAGAGACTTTAATGATCCAGATGACCATTAATTCCACATTGAGCAATGACTTTCACGCCTCCGGACTGGCCGCCCAAAGTTTTTAATCTATGGGGTTTTGGTGGCACAAGGTGGCGACCTGACGCTCTGACCTCGCGGTAGTCTTAGCCATATGATCATACAGTGGGGAAGCGTCTTTACGATAGGCGAGAGAGCTCCTGAAGGTATCTTCCAATCAAAACACATTTTGAGCTCTATGACACTGTGTGCGGCAGTCGTGTTACCTATGCCTTGAAGCGAGGATACAGTTGAGGCGCTGCTTGGGCTGACTGAGTGCTTAATTGGCAATGAAAATTGCCAAAGACCTCCAAGAACATCAACCGATCCTGAGACAGGATGTAACTTGTGGAACTATCTTCAGTACGCCGCCGTGGCTGGTAATGTGAAGCTGGCTCTGGTATGCATCAGCAAAGCGAGGAGATTCGGGGATTCAGCAACTGCACAGCCCCCAAATTAGTTAGGCGAAGGAAAGTATCGTGGGTATTGAACACGGGTTATGATCTTGACAGGTTTGAGGAATGAGAATACTGATTCCAGATCATGAGTCAGCTTCGAATCGAAATATAAAAAGGAGATTCAATCCGCCTTCCCATAACTCAATTCAGCACAGCAAGTCAATCTCAATCGTCATTTCAAACGACCTCACTCAGAGCTCAAATTTCAGCACTGATACTCATTCAAGAAACCTCAAAGTACAGCATTCACATAATTGATATAGCTTAGTCTTACTTACACACTCTACAGAACTCCAGCACTTCACCAGATCTCAAACCAAAACCGCGAAGATGGTCAATCAATACAATATCAACATCCAGAACAACAGTGGAAATGACCAGAACTATGTCATTTTCTCCAAGGCACCAATAATCACCGGATCAGTCCAATCCAAGATCTGGGTACAGTTTACACCATGTCTCTCACATTCACTTCCAAATGACTAACACATTCCAGACCAACGTCCTTGACTCTGCTCAGACACAGGACACGGAGTCTGCTTCCTTCGAGATCTACAAGCAGTACTTCGCCGTCTGCGGTAACTCCCACGGCTCCATCGAAGACGGAGTAAAAGTCACTATTCGTGGAGCCAAGCCAGTTGATCTCGGTCGCCTCGAAGATGATGGGACTCGCACTCCAGGCACTACCTTGAAGCTTAATGTCACTAAGAACGCTCCATTCTTTGACATGAACGTTCCAGAGCCGACTTCGTACCCAAACGCTTTCCAGATCAATACTCAGCCTGACTTCACCATGCTTGAGGCGAAGCAGAGTACGTCCTCTTCCTTATTCTAGGTGCGAACTGACCTGACAATCACTAGACAACTACATGATTGGTCTTGGTGGCTCATCTTCTGGTGGTCAGAAGACTCCAGCTGCTATGTTCATTCCTCAACCAAATGTCAAGTACCAAATCCAGCCCGCCAATACCTACTACTTGGCCTACGGAGACTATACTCCCGGTGTCTTGATTGATGTCACTAAGATCGGAGAGACTCTTGAGATTGACTTCGCTCACCATTCACCAAATGCTAATGTCGTCCACAATGCTTATGGTGCTCTTGTCTTGCAAGTCACTGACTAGGCGAGTATTGGTGTTCTAGGATTTGGAAGGGTAATGCTGGACGCTGGTAGCTGGAGAGAATGGAGTTGAATCGGTTTAATATTTGTGATTTGTGCTAAGTATGTCTGTCAATGAATTTTTGTTTCATTTGAGATCAATGTCTCATTATCAAGAATCGTGAAATCGAATGTTTTGCGAAGAATATGCAAATTTGTGCCTTCCGGCAGACGATTCACACGAAACCACCCGAGAATTAAATAATCTGTAGGTTCTATTTTATCTGAGCTTCGGAGGAGTGGGGGATTTATGCACCGACAGATTACAGGCTTTAATGTATAATTGGTCGGGACTGTCAGTTCTGAAGGTGGGTGGACCTAACAGCGTCCAAAATTCGCTACTTATGTAACTGAGAGTCCACATCTCCCAAGGAATAAACAATCATATTTGTTAGAGGTATAAATGAGATTACTCATACAAATTCTAGACGATAACCGACTGCTCTAGAGCTCTTAATGTTCTTTCGACATACACCAAGAATGACGCATGAGCTGGTCAACCTTCAGTGAATGTGAATTAAATTGAAAATTCTCTGCCATTAATTGTTGACCACATTCGACAACACTCTGACCTTCCGAATGCAGTTTATGAAACTGGGTCATCTTTCAACAATTATTTCATCTGATCTCAACTAATTACACATTTTCTTGAGTTTTCTTTTAGGTGGATCATACGAATGTGCGATTTTAAATGGACTTACTTTCCTAATTTCCAGCCACGAATGGGTTTTATGTAATTTCAATGTAACTATGTTAGTTAAGTCCCCTGATCAGATTGGAAACAAAATCTTTGAACGTCAAGCTTCAGGAATTCAACTAATTTGTGCTTACAAAGTCATACTGATATAGGTTAAAGCTAAAAGGCCATGCCAATTCGAATTCGAAAGACAGAGTGTTGAGAAGCAATCATCAAAGTTCGTCTTTGGCCCCTATTAGTTTTTCACTGAGCTAGAATCATTTACCTGTGCTTTTCATGCTGATTAGAATTCAATCCAGGGATAATATTCCAAGAACGCAGCATTGGCTTACGATACTCTACTTTCATTAGCTATATATCTCTATGTCATCGATCGCGAATTCGCTTAGTCAAACAAGCAAGTGTGCTTATCATCACCCTCACATATACTTCCACAGAGTGATACTGCACATTGTGATGACTGGTTCAATGTCGAGACAAAATCTTGTGCGTTACATCTTTCGAGTTATCTGATAGCATTATGGAGGAACTCTCTCTTTCTATCTCTCACACATATATTTATCGAAAGCTCTTGAATATGCGACCCAGTTTGTCACATCTAGGAAGGTGTGCGGACACGTTATTCTCCTATGTCTTTACCTCTAATGATAAGAAAAATTGCCAGCCGAAATGATTACAACATCTGCCATTAGTATGGTGTTTGATATACCATGTCTTAAGTTTCGTAGAGCGGAGTAAAAAATAGCATGAATTGCGACATGGAGAATGATGTATTATCGAGAAAGTGGTGAGGTTTAGAGTCTGAGAAGTTGCCTACAAAATAAGTGGGGGCACCATTGACGCTGTTCCTGCCAATGTCTCTAAGCCAAGATCAACATATCCAACTCAAGCTGGACTTGAGAGCCTCCAATTAATGATTTTAACACCTTACAACTAACAATGGGACAAGGCCAGTCAAATGTTAGCGGCAACAAGCGCACAGTTGAGGAGGTGTCCCACGACCTGGTAAGTTGCATACAACCTTAACCCCTCTAAACACCCCTCATCATTTATTCTCGACTAGGCCCTCAAGTTCGCGAAACGATGCTTCACTCCCCTCGAGCTATACTCATTCCAAGATGTCTTCAAGAGTCTCGCAGATCACCAGGACCACTTGGCATATCTCAAGGAGGATACCCTAGCTAGATTCCTAGAGATTCCGGATGTGATCGGGGTATCGAGCGTGGTGTTCCAGATGGTCAGCTATTTGGGCGCATTCCCATTCGGCAATGAAGCTCCGGTAGTGCTAGGCTTTGAGCAGATGATAATGGTGGTGGTCATAATGACGGAGAGATACCAGAGGGTGTTGAAGAAGGGCAGTCGAGATCGGACAAAGCTATTGTTTCGGAGCTTGGCTGTTTATGATCGAGGAGAGTTGCACAAGGAGAATGAGAACCCTGCGACAGAAGCACACGAGGCGACACAGTTGCGGAGTCATGTTCAAGGGTTTGCGGTGGACGATGCTGCCAACGACGATGAAGAAGAGGATGATGAGGATGAGTTAGCACTGGCGGCACTGGAATCTCTGGATGCTATAGATGCATTTAGGCATGGTGATGCGCCAATCAACCAATCTTCTATACCAACAGACAATCTTAAAAGACTCATAATGCTCCTGCTCCTGATAGCACCATTGGGAAGTCAAGAAAGTCTAGCACGGCACACAGAACGACTAGCTGGCGATAATCTAGAGAGTCTCCGAAGAACAGCAGACAACGTACTAGCAGCATTCGTTAATGTCGAAAAATCACCTGGCGTTAAGATCCATAGCTTTAATACCGCGATACCCATTTCATTGCCATTTCTATTCAAAGGTTTCACACCATTTTTCGAACATTTTCTCTTTTCTAAGAGCATCGACTTCACCAAACGCAAAGACTCGTCAGGTTCCACCTCCTCACTACCACCATTACCTCCTCTAGACTCTGCTCTAGACCAACCGCTTCTCACTCAGACAGGCGAGATACTAGATCTCAACGTCCTCTCACAACTATCCTTCTTCATCCCAGGCGAGTCGCTTTTCCGCCGCCTACGACTACTCTACTCTGGTGGTGACGCCGGTTTCTCAATGGGCTCTTTCGAGACCAAAGTCTTCAACTGGCGCGCACCCACCATCCTCCTCGTTTCTGGAAATCGAGTTTCGGACCCTCCATCCGGAGGCCAGGAACGCGCCTTCAGCGATACCTTAGCACCCAAACGCTTCCCAGATAGTAGCACATCTACACGCATGGTATTTGGTGTCTACATATCCCAGCCATGGCACGCCACACACAAGGAGTGTTTTGGGGACAGTGACACACTCCTCTTCCAGCTGGAACCGGTACATGAAGTCTTCCACGCCTCGTCCATCAACAGAGACTACGCAGCCTTCACCAAGCCACCCACCGCGCACTCAGGCATCTCCTTCGGCTGTCCACACCCGAAGCCCAAACCCACCGCCGGTCTGTCCACTCATGTCTCTCTCGGCGCCGTCTCCCTAATGCTCGACTCGTCCTTCGAATTCGGCGTCTTCACGCACAACTACACGAGTGGCGGCGGTGCGTTTCATAACAGCGAGACGAGGAAGAGAGACTGGCAAGATCGCTTTGAGGTTGAGAGTTTGGAGGTCTGGGGCTGTGGCGGTGATGCAGAGGCCGAGGCACAGAGGGCGCGCTGGGCGTGGGAAGAGAGGGAAGCGGAGGCGAGAAGGAGAATTAATTTGGGGACGGGCGATATTGAGGCTGATAGAGCGTTGCTTGAGATGGCAGGGTTGATTGGTGCGAATCGGAGTGGTGGGTCGATGAACTAGGTCTAAGGGAGGAAGCAGGGGAGGCGTCGAGATGAGAGGAGAGCAAATTGTATGAAGTAAGGTGGTAGTAATAATGGTATACGACGTATGATGTTATGAAGTATATAGATATTGACAATAGAGCCTTGAAAGTACTTTTAATCCCAACCCCAACCACTGTCAATTTCCTGTTCTCCACGATACTACTGTCACATCCAAGCACGCGAGGTGATCACCGAAACCTCATAGGCGCAAAAAGCGTTCTTAGTTATCTTCCTTAAAAATTACGCACTGGGGGAAAGTTGTTCTTTGCCTACCTAGCGGAGCGAGATGGGTACAGTCTAAGAGGAACCTGAGAATATTGCGAACGGAGACGCACACGGAAAGCATCGAAGCCATTTCGTTGATCTGTTTGATGTGTGGTTTGGAACTGGGTGTAGGGAAGGGAGGATTTTACGGTGTGGTAGGGTGGAGAGAAGTTAAGTTAGAACTAGGAGAGGACACGGATAAGCGGATAAGCGAATTGGGATGGTTTTTTGATGAGGAGAGGGGTCAGGAGTGAGTCGGTGGGTGGAGGGTGAAAGAGTGAAATTGTCGAGGGTGTTGTCGATTACAAGAGACAACAACGTTATTGTAATCTAGAGAGTGATGTGGTGTACATTGAGGTGTGTAACTTATAGCTATCCGAGCTAAATTCCAAACACCTCCTCGTTTTCTTAATAGCCCACTTCTACTCTTATTGAAAGAGCTCGAAACGCCGTCCATGCATATACAGACATAATGTACATCTCCACTCCTATTCTTAATTCTCTCGGTGTCCTGAAGTCAACAATCCACAACCCCACCTCACTGCTTCTGGGGCAAAGTATTGTGAGATCCCGAATCCGTAACTGTTGGAGATTGAGCATCTATTTGCCTTGTCGCTGCTTGTGCTTTGGGTTCAGCGAGCAGATGATGTAGACGTGACCTCTGCCTGTCTTGCCTCCCTTTCTCAGTACGCTCTGTGGTGAAGATGTTAGCATTGCTCTCTTCGATGGCTTTTCCCAATCCAATCCTCAGTCAACCCATCTCCCACCATCTTTTCCAGCAAGATATCATGGCCAAATCTGCAGTGCTCTCACACCTTCTCTAAGACCAATCTCCCTCCATCTCCGCACCCTTCCCACAATGCACCCTCTCAACCTTAACTCCACTAATCACCTCCATCTCCAATAACCAGCAAGAACGTAAAATAAATCCCTCAACTAACCTTACACCCCTCACAAAGCTTCTTGACCGAACTCCTAACCTTCATGCCCCGGACTTGCTCGCCAACCTGCTTCTGGACCTCCATTCCTACAGTTGCCTTTCCATAGCCGCCTGCCACCAATCCATAGCCCCCCTTTGCAGCATATCCACCCGCAGAAATAGCAGGTCTCCTCGTCGATTGTCCGAGACATGTGTATGTCCTGGAGGTAGTGGCTGGGAGGGAGAAACGTGGGAAGATCATGCGCGCGGTGCGCAGGACGGAGAGGGAGGGTATCATTTTCGCTGGTGGATTAGGTGGAGGTTGCGATTTGTGGTGAATTGTTGTAAGAGAGGGTGGGCGAGGGTGGTGAAGGCTGACGGCAGTCGTTGTCGCGTGGGTTAATGGAGATGGTTTTGGAACTGATGTGAGTTGATGCCAAGACAAAATAATTGAGTAGATGTTGAAGCCTTGAGTATGAGGCTGCAATCGATTTTCTAACGCGATTGAAAGAACAGTCTATGGTTTTTGCATGGCTGGTCAGTAAAATGCTTCTAGTTTAGTCCATTGCCATTAAATCAGGATGTCGGGTTTCTCTAAATGTCTGAACTTCCTCCAATCCCGTCGAAATCTAGAAAATCCACGCGTTTTTGTCTCCCGGAACTCCAAGCTAAGCACAAAACGACCAATATGTCCAGTAAATCTAGCTCTTTATATACACGCTTTGATACCCTCAATACCTCTCCTTCTACCATCCCGTCGCCTTAAGATCTCAAGAAAGTCTTGAAAACCTCACTTTCGGTACAATCCTCCCATGGGTATCCAATGCGCCTTAAGAAACTGTTCAGCTCATTCAGCTCCGAGCTCGGACAAACGATGCCAGTAAGAATCTTGCCAATATCGCTTCCTGCGTTCCTGTACTGAAAGAGACTGATGTTATATTTTGGCCTTAGCGTCGTCAAAAACTTTTCGAGCGCGCCCGGCCGTTCGGGGAAGTTAAACATATACAATCTCTCATCCGCTACCCCTGAGCGACCTCCTACCATGTATCGAATATGTGATTTGGCTAACTCATTGCCAGACAGATCGGTGGGCGACATGCCACCGGCTTTGATACGAGTGAGGAGTGATGTGAGTTCAGCAACGCGTTCAGACGCTGGTGATGTAAGCGATAAGCCGATGAGAACATTGGCAACAGCGTCGGTTGCATATCGATATGAAAACTCAGTAACCATGTGAGGCATGACAGTTTTGATGAGCTCTGCAAACGCTCCCGGCTTCTCGGGTATGCTGACACTGAGAAGTGCTTCCTTCTTCTCTCCAAGAGCTGCGCGTTCAGCGACGAATCGTAGACGATCGAAATTCATGTTTGCTCCTGAAGCAATTGCCACGAGGTTTCTGTTCGTGTTGCGTGATGGATTTTCTGCGACCCATTTTTTGAGACCAGCTAATGCGAGTGCTCCTGCAGGTTCTACAATAGATCTCGTCTCTTCGAAAACATCCTTGATGGCAGCGCATGTTTCGTCTGTGGTGACTTGGATAACTTCATCCACCACTTCCTGGCATAATCTGAATGTCTCTTCGCCAACGTTCTTCACTGCCGCACCGTCCGCAAAGAGTCCGACATCTTTCAAGACCACTCTCTCTCCCTTCGCTAACGATTGAACCATCGCATTGGCATCATATGTCTCCACACCAATGATCTTAACGTGGGGAGCAATGCGCTTTACATAGACTCCAATGCCAGCGATCAGGCCACCTCCTCCCACACAGCAAAATATAGCTTCTAGATCCTTGATATTCGTTTGGCGCAGTAGCTCCATACCGATAGTACCTTGGCCGGCAATAACGTATGGATCATCGAATGGAGGAATGTTGGTCAATCCATGCAGCACTTCCAATCGTGCACATTCAGCCTTTGCAGCATCGAAGTCATCGCCATGTAACACCACACTGCCGCCCATCCGCGACACATTGAGATGCTTGATGCTGGGAGTTCCGTTTGGCATAACGATGGTAGCAGGGATTTTTAGCTTCCTCGCTGAGTATGCCACACCTTGAGCATGGTTGCCAGCCGAGCAAGCAACCACGCCTTTCCAGCTCACGCTCTTGTCCAGATGTGCCATTTTGTTGTATGCTCCTCTCAACTTGAAGCTGAAAACTGGCTGCAGATCTTCTCTTTTGAGTAGCACATTGCATTCCAGTCGATTGCTGATGTTGATGGCTGGTGTAAGAGGAGTCATCTCCACCACTTCGTAAACACGACTGGTGAGGATAAGGCGAAGGTACTACGGAGCTGAATTAGTACTGAAGATAGCTTTTTTATGGGCCAAATACATCTGGAGTTCCATTTGGCAACAAGAATTCCTCTGGAATTGTACTGAACATCTTGGGTTTTGGTGTTGAGCTCGGCGGTGAAGGGTTGCTTGAATACTCAGTAAGAGAGAATGCATTCATACTGGGAGTTCTTGGTCTTGACTCGAGGCCAGTGCCGTTGACTTTGGTGCCATTCTCCATGGTGATTGACTGCTATTGTGACTGCAATTGGTGTTTGGTGTGTTATATTGAGCTTGTTAGAAGTGACTGTTTTCTCACTTTGTAGCTTTGCTCTCGAACCCTCTAGCGGGGCAGCTTTTTGTTGTGGGCCGGAGCACAATCGGAGCTAATAGGTCTTGGTAGCTGCACTGGCAGGGATCTATGGATAAAAGTAATGCCATACCGATGAACTGATCCGATTGAATTACCTCACCATTTGGACCCCTCGAAGCTTGCTTGGGATTTGTGATAGAAAGCTCGCAGGAGCATCAACGCAAACCTAGTCAGTGTTATAAATATGTCTTCACCATTGCCCTCTTCCTTTGATGGGAACAAGTACGTATCTACAATCTGCACAAGTTTCTTATTTCTTACAACAATCATAGAGACTTTTACGAAGAAAATCGATGGCAGAAGTTCTCTCGTAGGCTGAAGGAGGAACCATTGATTCCATTAGGTACGTCTATATAGGTATTTTATTTATATTGCTTTATTAACAAACTCAGGATGCGCACTTACTTGTTTTGCTTTACTCGGCGCAAGCCGTTCCATCCGCGCTGGCGACCATAACCGTACAAATCGCATGTTTCGAGCCCGTATTTACGCCCAAGGATTTACGCTCGTGGCTATGTTGGCAGGAAGTGCATACTGGCAATCAGACAGAGAGAAAAGAAAGGAATTTGATGGTGTGGTTGCAGAGAAGAAAGCGAAGGAGAAGAACGAGGCTTGGATTCGGGAATTGGAGGCCAGAGATGAAGAAGAAAAAATGATCAAGGCTGAGAGGGAAGCAAGAAGGCAGAGCCTGAGTGCACCAAAGGATACAGTGGTTGAGAAGATGAAAGAGAAAGCCAAGGCTGCGAAGAACGAGGTCGAGAAGAAGGTTGATGTGGTACAGCAAGCTGTGGAGGAGGGAAAGGGAGCTTCGTCTGTGGTGGAGGAGAGTGAGGCAAAGAAGGGGGTGATGGAGAGTGTACAAAATTTGCTATGGGGCAAGAAAAAGTAAGATTACTACAAAGTTACCGAAGTTTGCATTGGGTTCACGGCATTGGAGTTGGAGTTTGGGAGGACAAACACTATATGTACACTATTAGGTGCATTGTACAACTCCATTCAATTATCGGATTTTTGTTCATGGCCTCCATCAAATTTGTCCATAAGATGGCAATTTATGGAATCTAAAGGCATTGCTGCACGTATTGATTCCTTGCCATTCCTGCGTGATAGATGAGTTCTATGCAAAAATGCATATGACATGAACTTCTCACAGACCATCAATATACCTCGACATAGTGTCCCATTGTGTTTTACCCGTAGAAATTAGGTATCGAATCTGAGTCTGCCAGCAATGGGTCATCAGCTGGTGCTTACATTGTATAAATTCTACAGTCAACCTACAATGTCCTGCACGTCTTTATTTCTCTTGAATTCATCTCTAGCAAAAGCCAAAGTCTCTTTCCTACCCGCAGGGTCTGAAACTCTCCTGCAATCACGGATGATTGTCCGCCATAATGAAATGGCTTTGCTGCGCTGGAGAAACTACTCATACTATTAGCATATGTTTGTGTGCGATATGGTATTAATCGAAGATGCATACATGATCCAGAGATATCGTTTTGCTAAGTCTGCTTGGTCTCTTTTTGGCTTCAGAAGCAAATGAACGTGAGAGACATGCTTGCGATAGAGACCGCATTGAGCATTGCATGTGTGAGAGTAAATCCACAATTTGTGTTGATTTAGATGGCGAATCAAGTATCAAATGTATAAATCGGGGATGTATCCTCGGCATCATTGCGGCAAAGTCGGGAAAATCTTGGCAGGGTGGAAACCTGGGGCATGGACGCGTTCGGTCGCGTCCATTTTCTGATGCCTCTCTCAAAAATCCGCAACTGCTTCAACATAGCATTTTGTTCATATTGAGTATTTACAAGTCCGTCACATTTGAACACCAGAATGAATCCGATTGATGCTGCCAACGAAAAGAGTTTAGAAACCTTCATCCACACATATCTTCCACCAGGGTGAGTCACAAATCTGTATATCACTCAGCTGATTTCAACACTGCCCTGTTTTTGTCTCAAGATATTTCGAGTTGAGCCTTCAACTTTCCAAATGTTTTACAACCAATACACATTTCTCATGCGTTCTGATCTGTCTTTAGACCACAATGGAAGACATGGTCTCATCCATCAACCAAAACTGAGTATGAAATCTCCATACAAACAGCCAAGGCACTTTCTGAGGCAGATTTCAACGCTTGCTTCAGCCTCATTGCGGAGACGAGTGCTTCAGATTACAAGCGATCGAAAGATGGCTGGAAGCCACGATCCAAAAAGAAAGAAATGAAGCTCCTAGATCTGAAGTATGTACTTGTCAAAGGTGGTGACAAAGTCGAAGGGTTCATGTCCTTTATGCCTACCTATGAGGACGATGAACCGGTCCTCTATTGCTACGAGATACATCTCTCAACAGGCCTACAAGGGTAAGCTGTAGTTGTGCTTTGTCGTGACCGGCCTGACACATACTGTATGTAGGACAGGACTTGGTACGCATCTAATACGACTTCTCGAGTCGGTTGCATGCAGAATACCTGAGACTACCAAAGTCATGTTGACAGTTTTCACATCGAATGCACGTGGAGTCAAGTTCTATAAAAAGCTCAGCTTCACCAAGGACGAGTTCTCGCCCCCACCTAGAGTTCTGAGAAATGGAACATCAATCGAGGCCGAGTATGTGATCCTTAGCAAACCAGTCTCAAGATGAATCGAAAGAAGTTAAATCACGGATCATCTTTATGCCAGCTGGTGATCCGGGCAAGGATGGGAAGGACCACTTCGCAAATGAGGTTCAGTTACATCGCAGGGCTGAGGAACGCCAGAGAAGCAAGGATTCGGAATACATGCATGCAACGGCAAAAACCGCTAGAGATTATGAGATATAATTTCCAAAATCCAATCATTCTGGACATGTTTGTTTCGAGTCCTTGCCATAAGCCAAGGGAGAGGTGCAGGTAAGGATGCAGCTTAACGCCACCATAGCTCAGCCGTACCACTTAGGATCGAAAAGACAAAGCGTTCCCCACAAGAGGCTGTGAAGTCCCGTATTTTGGGACCATTTACCTGCAGGTCACCGGCAGCTTCACCACTTTGGTATTAGGCCATCTTGAAAAGTTCCATACTCCAGGATGTGAAGCGAATAATCGGTGGGTCTCAGGAGTTAGGATTAACTTTGTCATGGAGGACAAACGAATTGCTGCTGCTAGCAACTGCTGGCAGCTAGTCTGCCTACAGAAACTATTCTGGACATTGTGGAGATGAAGTTGGTGCAATTGAGCTTTACAATTGGTTCCCACGAAGTTGATTGTTATGACTCGAACTCAGAAATTCATATTAGGATTGGAGCCGATCTGTATAAGACTCAAGGGGACCCTATCTGCAAAATCCTGCATTCCAGTTTCTGCATTCATCGTCGCGATCTTGTCTTTTTGATCACCACTTGACACTCTCAACGCTCTTTACACACAAACTTCTTCACAAGAACTACCAACCATGGAGCAAAAGGGACCAGTCGTCATGGAGCAGCCTGTGTATCAGCAACAACAGCAATACCAACAGGCCCCGCTTGCACAACAGCCCGTACAAGAGCAAATGGCGTACAAATCCGAAGCACCAGGAACCGAGTCAGAATGGCAAAACGGTCTCTTCGACTGCTGCACAGGAGCTGATAACCTCTGTATGTCACCCTCTTGTTTCTCACTGGATGGAATCACTAACAACCATTAGGTCTCAAAGCAACCTTTTGTTCCTGCTTCGTGTACGGCAAGAACGCCGCTCGCATCAAGGACCCCTCATTGACCGGCTACGAGCGATTCAACGGCGATGTGAGTTTCCTCTTCTACCTGCTACCTCCACAGACAGAAACTAACAACTAAAACAGTGCATCGGCTTCGCAGCACTCAACTGCTGCTGTGGTTTCGGCTGGGTCCTCTCGATGATGAACCGCGGCATGACGCGCGAGCGCTACCGCATCCGCGGCGACGGCTGCACCGATTGCTTGACTGAGTACTTCTGCACATGCTGCTCGCTCATACAGGTCGAGAAGGAGATTATTGCACGCTCAGCGGGGGGCAATGCGGGATATGTCCCGCAGCCTGCCATGGTAGCGGGGCCGATGCATTAGAAGAGAGGGCTTGAGGTTGCATGCGTTGAGAGGAGACGAGATACGATGCTACAGAGCTGTCGAGATTGCAAATTCGAGGTGTTTGGGTTTGGGTTTGGGATTGATACCTGGTTGCGCTTGAACTTGCTGGGACCTCTGTTACGTAAAGAATGCATATACATTGCATCCTCCTATCGTCTTTTTTACTTTGTTCTTCCATTCCTGCATATGTACTCAATTTCAATTCCTTTTGTATCTTCAATCTCCATCAAAAAAGCGACCCATTTCCAATGTCGCCAAAACCTAGTAAATCCAAGCGAAGTCCAACTAGTATTCACTACCAACTCTGATGGGGACCATCCAGTGATTCCACCCAACATACAGCAATCTCAGCTCGTCCATATCTTGCACGCATGTACCTAAGTCGCAGCTTCGTACAAGGCCGTGAACTCGTGTGTGCCTACACAGAAAGTTAGTACATCATTCCACACCCTCACTCTCCTCCCACATCCCCCACCTACTTCCCGAAAAATCTAAGAAAAGGACATAACTCACCACTCCCAATACTCTTCTCCTTCTCCTTCTCCCCACCGGCCTCTCCCCCACCCACCAAAACACTCAATCCCACCAAGCCCGGCACTCTAACAACAGCCTTCGCTCCCATCGGGACTTGGATCTTCATCCAGAACTTCCTCTTCCCTCCTGGTTCACCTTCACGCAGTTCCCATTCACAGGCAACATGTCCGTACGCGGACAAGAGCGTCGTGCGCGCGGAGGTCACGCTCCCGCCGGGTTGGGGCGCGAATAGGATGCTCTTGTAGCCGGGGCTTAGGGCGGAGATCCCGCCGATGGTGGAGTGTAGGAAGGAGGCTACGGAGCCGAGGGCGTCTGATGGGGGTGTTAGTACGGGATTAAGAGGATATGGGGGTAGGTGCGTTTGGGTGGGTGAGGTAGTGAGAGCGAGGACTCGAGTGTGGGGGAAGTTTGTGGACTTCGAGGTAGTGATTGGTTGGTGGGTAAGGAGGGAGGAGGAAGGGAGAAGTAACTTACAGTGATTGAAGGATGTCATACCCCCTGGGTTGACGTGGCCGTCTGGAAGCATGGAGTCCCATCTCTCCCCTAAATTCTCGATGTTAGCATGACTAAAGCTAGCCTAAGCGAATCTGGAAAATGGAACCGGAAGTAGAAAGATGAGTAGTACTCACACTGCGTAGTAGCACCCATGGTAATAGGATATAACCAACTCGGACAGCTTCTCTCCTCCAACATCCTATATGCAACCTCAATCTTCCCCACATCTCTCAGAGCAGGCAGAATAATAGGGGTTCCACAGAACCCAGTCCCAATCCTAAACCCATTTTCATTCACAATCGTCTCCAACCTCTCACCTGCATAATCAATCTGCTGCTGGTCATCAAATAGCCCATACGCAACAGCCAAAGCGATACCCGTCTGAGAATCAGGAGCTAGACGACCATTAGGCGTCATATACTCATTCTGAAACAGCACCTTCAACTTCTTTGCTTCAAACCCCCAATGCCGCATCTCCTCGTCCATACCAAGCAATCCTGCGATTTTGGTGATCAGATTCGTGACGTGAACCAGATATGCATTGGCGACAAAATACGGTTCAGTGGTCCCCTTTTCGGGCTCATTGATCGGTGCAGCTGGGTCGAGCCAGTCGCCTAGCTGGCGCTCACTCTCGTCCCAGAGACCGTCTGGCTTCCGACGAACGCCTCGCACGAGCCAATCTTTCATGCTTGCGTACTGCACCCTGAGGATTTCGACATCGCCAAACGCATTGTAAAGATCCCAGGGCGTCATGATAGCAGCGTCACACCATGCGGCCTGGGGTCGGTTGTGCTGTGGTGGTAGAGGATTTGGGACCACGTTCGCGACGATCCCACCTAGATCATGTTGTTCTACTGCAAGGTCTTTGAGCCATGAGGAGAGCATTCCGGAGGTGTTGTATAGAAATGATGCAGTGGGACAGAAGACTTGTAAGTCGCCTGTCCAGCCGAGACGCTCGTCACGTTGTGGACAATCTGTTGGGACAGACACGAAGTTCCCACGCATGCCCCAGCGAATGTTGGTATGCAGCTTGTTGATCATGTCGTTGTTGCATTCGAATGTTCCTGTGGGCTCCAGATCGGTATGTATCACCACTGCTACGATATCTTTCACATCTGGCTCGCCAGACTTCGAGGGCCAATTGTCGACTTGTGCGTAGCGGAAGCCGTGGAATGTGTATTTTGGCGACCAGGTCATAGGTTTCCCAGAGACGATGAGCGTATCTGTTGCTTTTGCTGAGCGAAGAGGGCGGGTCGCGAGCTCATCGTTCTCCATCACTTCTGCATGGTGGAACGTTATGCTGTGGCCTTTTGGCCCAGAAACCTTGACTCGCAGGTAGCCGACAAGATTCTGTCCAAAATCGAGTATCACAGCATTTGATGCTGAGCGGGTGATAGACTTTATAGTCACTATTTCGGTCTCTCGGACTGGTGGTCCTTCTGGTGCTTGGAGCTTGGCTTTTCCAAGCCCAGCGGTTGTGACGGCGTCCCATTTCTCAGCTTTGAAATCAGATGTTGACCATCCCTCGAGCTCGAGTGAGGCATTATAAGTCTCCCCATTATAGATCTCGGTCCCAACAATTGGCCCAATATTTGTTTTCCAAGTTCCATCAGAACACACAGTAGTTGTCTTTCCATCCTCAGTCTCAATCTCGAGTTGAGCAAGAACGCCAAGCGTGTCACCGTAGATACATCTCCACTGCGCTTCCCACGCCAATCTTCCTGCCCACCAACCTTCTGCTACTTCTGCTCCCATGGCATTTGAGCCTTTGTTGAGCATTGAAGTAACATCAAAAGTTTGGTAGTTGAGATGATATTTATAGCTCGTCCACCCTGGAGCTAGAATATGATCTCCAACTTTCTTGCCATTGATGAGAATCTCATATACCCCATGAGCTGTGGCATAAAGTCTCGCACTCCTTACTTTCTGCGTGAGCTTGAAATCTTTTCTGAAAAGAGCAGGTCGCAGGGAGCCACCGAATGACAAAGTCCGAGGTGCTTCGATGAATGAAGCATTCCAATCTTTTTGGTACAGCAATCCTATCTCAACAACTGCCCATGGCGACCAACATGTGTCTTCACATCCTTTGATGCCGTATGACTTGACACGTACACATGCTCTCTCTCGACTGCCAAGCGGATCGGCTGGCCAAGGAACCAAGACAGATTCGGCTGACTTGATCATGTAGCTTTTGGGATTCCCTTCTCGAGCTTCAATTGAGCTGGGCGAGCTGAAATGTATTTGTATCTCATAGGATGCTTGAGTCCAGTTTGGTGTTGATGAGAGGAAACGCCATGACAGACGAGGAGATGGTTCTCCAATGCCAAGAGATTCACCTGTGCGGTGGTGTTCAAAGGTAGGAGTGTCTATCTCGAGCATACTGAGAGTGCCAATTATGTTTTCGAGATTAATGAGTCTTCGAAGGTCAGTTATAGTGACAAGCAGACTGTGGGGTGAGCTTACATGCAGGGCTCTTGGTACCTTGCAGCCACCAGTATTGTACGTACCGTCAACGGCTTTGTAGAAGATAATGTTTATATATTTTCCCTCAAGCGGATTGTAAATGATGAGAAATATTGTTTATGTGGAAATATAAGTACAATTGTAATGTGAAGAGAGGTTGAAAGTTGTATGAGATGGAGGAACCGATCAGATGACAATGGAGTGAAACATTACCTAAGGTATATGGGGGAATCATGCATCAAATATGGGGTATGGCTCACGTGATGCGGGGTAGTAAGCCAGGGGCTCTTCATCGAGGTTTATTGTTTGCTTTTAACATTGACCTACGGACGTACAACGCAAAATGTAATAATGTTATACCTACCTATAGCTCAGAGCTATCTCTCATGACTTTAACTCTTTGGATTACATTGAGACACCATTCATTCGCTTGGATTAAACCCGTTGTGAAGTGCGTACTAAAACATGTGTATTGGCAATCGAAAGGTGGAAGTGCTGAAGTTGACAAGTTCTGCACACAAGACAGACTTGCGATCGTGTAAGTAATTTGGTTTGATTGCCCCGATAGATCTGAAAAATTTAGAGCATAGGGATTTCCAGAACGATTTCCAGAACCCGTGACTAGAAACTAACCTCAAAATACCTTGCGTCGTCTCATCAGCAGGATCTATCTGGTCAATACCACCAGTTTATAGTCAGAATCATAACTCCTAGCAAGAAATATCATCGGTTGTTGGCTTGCTGGGACGAATTTCTCCTATTTTGCGTGGCAGTCATTGGTAAGTAGGTCACAAAAATCACGAACACGTCAATGGCACGAGCAATACTAAACACAACATGGTATTCGCTACCAAATATCCGAGCCCAATGTACATCCTATCTGTAAGCAACAGTATATCCCGAAAGAATACTTATATACAGAAGAATGACCAAACAAATTCAGGTCCCTGCCTCGAATATTGAGGACACTTTTAAAGATACGCCAATCTATATATATGAATGACACCATGAGCCTTAGGTATACCCACACCTCAACGCCAGGACATACTCCAGAGAGTTATACGTCGTGAGGGTTGCGGTCAAACCTAAGCCCTCCAGACCTTGGTGCCTGGCTTCTTGCAGGAGTACCACCACTCGCTGCCACCCTTGACACAGATGAGTCCTGGCTCGCACTCGGTTGAGCCCTGGTAGTCAACGCCTCCGCACTGTGGAGCTATTAGCTATGTTCGAGGACTATATATGAAGGATCAGAAGGGAGTGGAAAAGATGGGATGCTGCTTACTTGGTCCCATTCTCCCTTGTAAACCTTGCCTGGAACTGGAGCTGGAACCGGAACTGGATCAACAGGAGCTGGATCAACAGGAGCTGGATCGACGATGACCGGGGCCGGCTCTTCGATCTTTGGTTCCTCTGGCTGGGGCTCAACTGGAGCTGGAGCTGGTGCCTCTGGCTCTTGAGGTGCAGGAACCTCGGGGACGGGTGGGATCAAAACGGGAACGGGAGCGATATCCCCAATGGCAGACTTGATGACAGCCAGGAAATCACCATTGCGAGCAGCTTGCGAAGCATCCCAGATCATGACACCGCCGAAGCTGGAGAAGCGTTTGGCGTATTGGACAGCGGCAGCAACTCTGTCAGCTGGCTGGTAACCACCACCAGCGCCGAAGTTGCCAGGAACACCAATGAGGACCTTGACATCCTTGTTAGCAGAAGTGGTGTGAGCCCAGTTATCCCAGGCGGCGAAGTTGAAAGCATCCTGTCTATCGGTCTCGGGCTTGTAGCTCTGAATTCCGCACCAGTTGTTGTAGAACTGGACAAAAACGTAGTCGATGAAGACGCCTTGGTTGAGCATGGGGCCGAGAGCTTGGTCAGGCATGACGCATTGAGGCGAAGCGGAGATCACGAAATGACGGCCAGAATTGTCGCCGAGACTGCGAAGATGGTTAGCAAAGGGGACGAGGTTGTTGGTGGTGGATTCGAAGTCGAAGTCGAATCCGTCGACGATGGCTGAGCCGAAAGGGCGGTTGGGAGCGCCGGTATTGGAACCGAACCAGCTGAAGACCCTTTCGGCCATCTCAACAGCCTCATCAGGTGAGGAGAAGCCACCCTCAGTGTAGGAATCGCCACCAAGCGAGATGAGAATCTTCTTGCCCATGCTTTGGCAAATCTTGATGTCTTGCCTGGAGAATTGTTAGGGGTGAGGAGATACGTGGCCAATGGAGGCATCATACTCAATATGAGGGCAGTAAATCAAACCAGAGTCACCAATTGGCGAACAGCCATACTCCATATTGGCGAAGTTGACTCTTGGGTTCTTGATGCCCAGAACCAAGCTAATGGGGATGATCTACAAGTGACGGTGAGTTACTGTCCGAGGCTGAGATGAAACTCACTCACATCGACATTAGGATCTATGAGACAATTAGCAATCGGGATCGACAGAGCACAACACTTAGGAACCTACTGGCACAATAGTCGACGAGGTGTCCTTGTGGTGCGGAAGCACCAGCTGAGTTTTGACCTGTACATGTCAGCGAGACCTCCAGAGTGGACATCAACTCGCTTACCCCAGAAGAGAGCGATACCACCCGAAGCACCAGCTGCTGATGCACCTGCGGTTAGGGCGACACCTATCGTCAAAGTGCGCATGAAAGAATTCATGTTGAAGTGTTTGATATGGAAAATCACCAATCAGATAAGGGTAAAACGAAGAGAAGATATGTGACAACGAAGGGGCAGGGGATCATCTTCTTATATCCCGTTCTCACTCGAACACTAATTCTCTAGTGTCAAGTGATGAGGAACTTGTTGAAAATGAGCAGTGTATGTTTCATCCCGTCAAGCTTCTCCTTCTTCGCTTACGTCAAGACATCATGTCCTAGAACACGCTATCGGTGCGACAATAGCTATCATTCATCGGATAGCATCTCGATTAATCATACTTTTGGTGTCTTAGGACGTAAATAGTGTGAGGTCTAGACTCAAGTGTGGACTGGAATGCTGGAACCACAATTCTCATTTCAAGGTACATGTCTTGGCGTGCGGATGGTGCTGTGAAGGGCATGATCGGAGATGATCCTAGGGTTGGTGAAGTTAGAGCCACCTTCTCCTTACGACATTTTTTTGGCATCACTAAATTGGTCAATTGCTGAATTAGCAGGAAACGTGAGAAAGCAGTAACGTTGATAATTGTCGCATACAATTGACAATCGGCAATGGACGAGTAAAGTGAGTCGAGCTAGTGATGGTGAAACTTACCCGTAGACAATAGGGCTGATAAGTGAGAGATTCAACGGTTACTTCCGTAGTGGTCGAATGGTTTGGAAGGTATCACTCCTTACATCAACCGAGACAACTAATGACACTAAGTGGTTGAAGTTGTCCACTTGTAGCCTGAGTCGCAAGGCATCCGACTCGCTAAAACTTAGGCATGAAACGGATCGACGATTCCATCAACGCCACAACACTTCTTTCTTCTAAAATGTGCGGTCTGTCAAGGAGGGAATGATTCTTTACATTCTTCGATAAAACCTCATGAAATCTGTCCTGTATTCTGAGCTTACGGAAGATACCTTCACAATGGGGTTGGAAATCCAAGATCACGATCAATCACCAACATTTACACAGAACCCACAATTACCACGCCATATCTACCTCCATTCCCGCATTAACATTGAAATTCCTTGCGTATTTAATCTCTATCCAAAGTTGCACCAAGTTTGTATCCTCTTCTGCATTCCTCCACACCACTCCTTTCAGCTGGTCCACGAACTGTTCATGACTGTCCACGCCATTGTGGAGACAGACGTCGGCTAGCTGGACCACAAGACTCAGCCGCCATGCCCTTTTAATTGATGCAAGTGCGCTCAGTGTCAATACCCATATCAAAAGTTGGTGCTTGCTGCCCCAGCGCTCCACCAGGTCATTTTTGTTGAGAAGGAATGGTGTTAGTCTCTCTAGGAATTTACCAAAAATCGGAACAGCCAAGGGAAAGTCTCGCAGCGAGCTGTAGATGTATATCGCTCCAGCGATGAAGCACGATGGTCCGAGAGCTGCGCAGTCAGGCGAGTGCTCTCCCGGTGAATTGATTGCGCTCCTAAAAAGCATGTACAGTCTCTGATCTGCAAGGTATATTCTATCGGAGAGTTCGCCTGTCATGTTTGAAGTCAAGAGGTGCGATTCTGAGATGCTGCGCAGGTCCAAGATGATTTCCCGGAACTGCTCTGAGCAAGCACATACTTTTGGAGAGTTGACTGGCCGTGTGAGCTTGAAAGTAGCGAATTTCCTATTGATCTCATCGATTCGAGCGCATGCTGGGAACACATCTTCATTCTCGGGAACGAATGTAAACCGTGGCTCGCGACCGGATAGGTTGGCGTTGCAGAGGTCGGCCCTAAAAACGTGTTAACCGGACTCTTAGCTATCCTCAGAGGACTGCACTTACCAGAGAACTTTTCGCCGTAATACTCCGGATAGACCTAAGTGTTTCAGACCCCCTCTCAAGTTGATCATCCGCTCAAGTCCATCCATGTGGATATTTGATAGCTCCACATTCCCCTCCTGGTTCTCCAGCAAGACCAAAATTGTGACTGCTCCGATACTCGCGTCTGAAATGCTTTGGATAGGATCTGCTAGCCTTTCGTTGATGATTTTAATGGTTTCCTTTTTCAATTGCAGGACGGCCCAAGTGTCATGACTTCCAGACATCAGTGAACGATGAGATGCCGCGTGCATCATTGTGCCCTGGAACAGAGCTGGATCGGAGATCGCATGGTTGAACCACTTGTCCTTTGGGTTGACCGGAATCATCGTGTTCACCAATACATTGTTATCTATTGAATTGCGTCAGCTCAATTCCCAGATCCGAGTGACACGATGGAACTGACAGTAATGGATCAAACCCTGCAACATAGGACTTCCCGGAACAGGCATCACATTGAATGGATCCACTGCCGTCAAATGGCCCAAAATCGAGGCTCTTGGCGCTCTTGATGACCACATACCAGATTTTTCCAAATTTGACATCTGCTCGGACATGATTTGAGAACCTGACCCTGCCGGGACTATCCCGTTGACATTGGTCTCTCCAGCATTTCCACCAATTGACAGCAAACTCCTAACGCTCGGTTTGGAAACGATTTCACGATGTTTCTTGCGCTGGAAATCTCGCATAACATGAGCGCGCACTTGGTGTCGAGTATTCATGTCGTGCATCGGACCAGTCTCCTCGTTTAAATTGACAAATGCTATATCGATCTGTTTCTTCGCCATATCAGAGCTCGTACCTGCAGCCACGTTTGAAACCCGAGAGACTGGATTTGCGTCAGCATTTACGAGGTCGTTCATGTCCATTGTTATGAAGACCCCTGCTGGCAGTTCCGATTTCTTGTTCGTGTTTTGGGAAGACTTAGACATTGCGGTAACGCGCTCTTTCTTGCTGCACTGATTCAGTGTTTCTGCTGCTATGAAACCTGTCGACTGTTTTGGCAAACGCTCCTCTACGCCCATCTCCAATCTCTCTTATACTATCCTCCTTTTGCTTCTGTGTATACGCCATAATGATGCTGTACCAGAGAGGACATCAAGATGCAACACCAAGACTTCAATCTTCTTCACACGTTTGCCTGTTTCGAACATCAAGAATAATCACGAGCAATGACGGTTTCCTATATCGTCCATCAAACTCATTATGCTCTTCAGCTAGGTACCTTGTCCTGGTGCTTGTATTGGCAGCTCGGTAGATCTCAGCCTTGTAGCGGCAGATTGATGTGGAAGCGATGCGCCACCCGGAGTACCACCCACCAGCTATTTTTCTTCTATCAAGATTTCGTGACTGTTTTGTCAGCTTCACTAAATGATAACCTAATCGCTACCCCCTCTCTATCGCGACTTACTAATGCAAAGCTACGCATCTGTCACTATAGCCGTGTATTTTGGATTTCAAATCGACTCTCTCGCCATTTAAGGTGGGGTGCGTTTGCTTGCCGCATTAGGACGTGCAGAAGCGAGAACGCAAAATTCCCTTATTGGGATATCAAGGTTTAGCGAGCGAGTGGTTTTCGTTGGCTGCTTTGGGGGGTTGAGATACGAGGACGGAAAAAGCAATTTTGAGCGTCGTCTGAGTGTGCCATTGGAGTGGTCGAACTGGTGGGGGCTTCAAGTGGTCATTTTGTATGTTGAAGTATTGGGATTGGGAGTGCATATGCCAAGATTGCACTACGAGGAGGAGATCAAAAAAGCAAAGTTTGAGTGCCGTCTGGATGAGGCGATGGAAGGGCTTAATTGCAGGGGTTGGTAAATGGTTATTCTTGACACGCTGAGCATGATCTTTGACATTTGTGCCAAGACTGTCGTGCGACTGTGGGATATTTGATGATTTTCTTGTCGATCGGCATCGACGAAAACCATCGCTCAAGGCATGGCGTTCATTTTCGCGCCAGTAGATTTGTCTATCGAGGACACGAGTTGTAAGTGCAATATGAAGTTTGTTTTACCACTTTCCGATTATTATCCATATTTTGGTAGGTTTTGTTAACTCACTTAACAGAGCCCTTATGCTTTACGAGAGGTTCACAATTACCAATATGGCTAGAAGCCATCACTTTATACCATTTCATTCGTCCCTAAGTAACAACTTAAGCCTCACCATTCACATGCGTTGCATCCACACCACCCAGTCCGCCCAAATGCGCCATCAACACACCAAAAACATCCGTCTGCTCCCCCATACTCAACCTATCCAGCGCCGGATACGCCAAACTCGTCCTCCCATTTCCATTCTCAAACAGGATATCCGTCTTAACATCGAATCCAAACCCAGTCACACCATTCACAATTTTGGGCAAGCCCATATCCAACCACATGTTCTCATCCCAGACTCTCTCACCGTCCGCAAAACTGATCCACGTCTCTTTCACGCGGTCCTGGAACGCCATCTCAGCGGCCTCGTTCTCGGTCCCGCTGAAGATTGCGCCGTCGCCGTGGAGGTACGCGAGATCGAGGGCGTGGGCTGAGACGTTCTGAAAGGGCCCGGTGAATGGGTTCGTTTTCTTGAATCCATAGCGGTAGATGTTTGTTGCCGAGGGCTTTTTGGCGCGCAGTGCTGACACAAGGGCGTATGGAGGCCGGTAGAAAGCGATGTCTTCAATGAGCTGCAGGATGTTTTGCTTGAGTTTGTAGAGAGTGATGTTTGCGGGGGCGTCGCGGAGTTGGTATCCTTCTTGTAGAGCTGTTACTTTTTCGTCTGACAGAATTCCATGAAGTGACGAGATGAGAGCGCTCGTTAATGGAGGTGAGGCGGGTTTCGGGACTCCAGCGAGCACGACGCTCACGACTGAGCCTTCTGCGCCCGTGTTACCGATCATGACGCTGCCGCTTCTTCCACGCGCGAAATTGAATTTCGTGTGCCAGTTTTCAGAAAGAAGAATATCGTCAATCATAGGCACCTGCGTCAGTCCTGCTCGTGGATCTGATGCCGCAAGTGCGGATATCAAATCTTGCACTGGAACGGCTTGGAGTTCTTTCACTGTCTTGACGTTGAGATGGGTCTTGATGGCCTTGAAGACGCCGGATTTGCTGCTGATTGACTCAGGTGTGGTGAGCAGTGGGGCGTCGAGGAGTTGGGACTGCAGAATGCAGCGCGAGAATAAGGGGGTGAGGTTCGATTGCATCAGTGTTTGCGCGGCTACTGATCCGAATGATTCACCGTATAGAGTGACCTGGTCGTTGGATCCTCCGAAACCGCCGATGTGCTTGGATATCCAGGTCAGAGCCAGATGCTGTCCTTGTCAGATGGTTTCTCTAATTGAAGGGGGAACTATTACCATATCATGAAAGCCGAAGTTTCCACCATTGGTCTGACCCAGCTCCTGCCTTAGCTCACTGGATCCAATGAATCCCAAAGCAGCAAGGCGATAACTACTCCCATCAGCTCTCGTTCGCTACAGAGAAAGGACTACAACTCACTTGATAGCCACATGCACAATCGGCTTCCCGATCGCAACACTTTTGCTAACAAGCGACGCTCCATCACACCACCAATCACTATTCGATCCCGAGAAACCTCCTCCGCCATGGATATACACCATGACCGGCAGCGCAAAATCCAGATCCAGATTCAACGGTGGCATCGTCACATTCAAATGCAAGCAGTTGAACTCATCAAACACGTCTGGCTGGTTCTTGGGCTGCACTTTCGGAGGCGTCCCAATCAGCACGTCTTCTAACCTTGCCGTTGTGGGTGCTTGCGGGCATTTTGGTCTGTGGTTGTTAGTTTGTGTGTTGAGGTGGGGAGAAAACGTACCCGTATGCAGTGCTATCGACAGTCTTGGGAAAGATTTCATTTAACGTCGCTTGTGTGAAGCGAGCCGGTATGTTGCCATATTTTATGCCTCTGAATTGCCAGACACTAGGCGCGCCAGGCGTGGTGAATTTTCGAGATACACCAGTGAAGGTTGTTGCGAGGCCTGCGTGATTTACAGATGGACTGGACATGATACTGAAGGTAAATTTTCTAGGAATAAACCAAACAAAGCGTATGAAATATCAAGATGAGGGTGCGAGACTGTCAAAGAAAGGATCTCGGCTCTACATATACCTCATTGCAGTTTCCGTGTGGCCAACGAAATCACATGCACGAAATCCTTGGCATCGTTCAGCTTCGCGAAGCAGTAAATGCGCCAACCAAGGGGAATGTCTGTTGGAAAGGCAAGTCTGATGTGAGGGGGTTCTTTGAACGGGTATGCAGTGTAAGCTTACTAATCGTGCATCATGCAAGTTGCTGTTTGGAAGCATTGAGATTGAAAGCAATGGAAGATAAGCCAATGGGAAGACCATTAGTTGTTAATGTGGAGAAATCTGATTGCCTCCTTTGGGAATAATACCTCGGGAATTTTGACATGGGTAATCAGAGTCTGTGGGAGGGAAAATATATCCAACTTACGATAAGCGAGCTCATCAGGGGAGGGGCATGGAGGAAACTCGCTTTATTTATCTGTTACTTACGAGCCATTAATCCGGTGCATACCTTCAATCGATATACTCTTCCTTTACACACACAAATAGCTCTAAAAACCAGAAAGCTCATGAGTATCCTCAGCAACCACACCTCTCAACAACTTCGGATCCAGACCCAATGCTTTCAGAATCGTTGGCGCAAATTGCTGCGTATGAGTCTGATGGGGATACACTCTCTTCTCAATATTGCTCGCTGAAGCAAAACACGCCACCTTCCTATCATCATCGCTCAAGCCTCCATGCTCGGCAACCTTCTTGCTACTCGTCGTATAAATGACGCCAACTTGAGGGCGAACAATGATATGCGGCACCGCTGGATCAGTGGCTGGGTTACCGTACCCAAGATACGTCAATCTCTCACCAGAGATGATGTCCTGGATCTTGAAGTCATCACGAACGCGATTCAGCTTATCGACCGCGGCATCTGTGTCGCGGATATCCTTGAGGAAAATCAACGCAATGTCATCAGTCGTGATGAACGCAACGGGCACGCCGATAGCGGCGGGGAAGAGGTGTTGGTCGATCTTCATGTACTTGGTGGGATCGATAGGGGATTGGCCGTGCTTGCTGGCTACGGTGATTAGGGTGTCGTCGTAGATGTGCTTTGCTTTCAGTGCTGCAACGATCTTCCCGAGTGAGGCATCGACGAAATCCATGGCTTGGAGTAGTTTGGGCGTGAACGCGAGAGTGCCAGCTACGTAGCCAGCTGTCTTTTGAGCGACGGATACGGCTTGGAAATTGCCCCCGAAGAGGGTTGGTGTGCCTGTTAAGGGCTCTTGGACTTCGGAATTGGCGAGCGAGGTGCCGTTGATCCATGCTAAGAAAGAAGCGACATGGAGTGAATCGTATGCAATAATTTGGGTCAGATTGGTTGCATCAACGCTTGCGATTTCTGAAGAGTCTTGTTAGCATAATCGGTCAGACTGTGAAAGGTTTCTTACCTGGGAAATAGGCAACTGACAATCCTTTTCCTGATGGACCTCGGACAAAGTCATAAGCAGGGTGTTTATCGGTATAAGCTGTTTGCTTTCCACTTTGGTGAACAACCTCATAGATTGTGTTGACACGAATGCGTTGATGAGGATAGGTCCAGGTGCATTTACCACCAATCATAGATTGGGGAAGATTGGCAGGGTTGATGCCGCCAGAAAACAAGCTCGTAGGTGTATAATCTACGGTCTCATCATACACGACTGTGTTTTGTCAATATCAGTAGTAACAAAATGGGTAGGTCGCCTACCTTCAGCACCAGCAGGTCCAGAGCAATTCTTGCCAGTTTCAGAATATGGTGCCCAGAATGTGCGATCATACGTATCATCATACCAGAAACCTATCTTCGTTAATATCATTCGAGCCAGACTCTCCAGAAAACTGACCTGTGGTTCTTGGGCTAGCACCAGCCACGAATGCTGCAACACCAGGGAAGGAATCCGAAGGCGCCGAAGCATAGCAGTCTGTGTACTCATAGGCTGTTTTTAACAGCGTCGCGATGGTTGATAGAGGTTTCAGAGCTACGTATTTCTCCACATCAGAAGCGTGAAGTCCATCGATGGAGAATGCAGCGACGTGCTTGTACACTTTGTCGTTGTCGGTATTAGCGGCTGCTCGGTTGATGCTGAGAGCGGCGATGAGGGCGAGGGTTTGAAGATACATTATGAGGAGGTGAGTATGATGTCAAAGTTCGCTTGAATGGATGTGGACTCAATATACAAGAATTGAGGGCGCCCTTGCCTTATATTAGCAGACAAGTTGATAAACGTTGTATCGCTGAATCAAAATCAAAATTTCCCAGCTCGAGAATAGTGTAAGAGCCTCCAAAATCCAAGTGCAAGAACTATATTCTACCTCACTAGCTCCAGCTGGTCATCGTTCTGTAGAGAAAGGCACAAAGAAGAAAATACGAACACGGCATCGTAACGTACCGCATCACGAAGCCAAGCCATCTCCAGTCATCCAACCTGAAGATGTCATTCATGCAGACAAATTCAACACTACCAGAAACCACATCCTTATTGCTACCGGGTACGCTTTGTGATCACCGAATAGGAACAAAAGTTTGGGGAGAGTTGTTCGCGGGGAGAAAAGAGAGCCGTTCCACGTGTGCAGTGATGATGGGTGATTGGGACATATTGCGTCGCTAAATATTCGTGGCGGTTCGTGCCTGAGACTTGGGGTTGGTGGCGTTGATAAGCTTCTGAGACCCCGAAACGAGTGCTTGATGAACGTGCGGGGAGAGGATTTGCATACAGAATAACCTGCTTGTAGTCTAAGTTGATAGAAGTTGTCCAAACTTTTAGGTGGGTTTGGTATTTTCATTATATTTCAAATAAACTTGTCAACAATGCCCTTCAAAGTGCGAAATCTTTTTACCGACTTCTTCAAAACCATGACTGCAAGCTCACCAGGCCCTTCCATAGTTTCCGTAGATCTCCTTGCAATACCTAAATACTCTGTCCTCTCTGCATCATACTCACCAATATTCACCACCACCCCAGCATACTTGAGTAAGATCGCATTGAGGATCAATCTACACATCCTACCATTCCCATCCACGAAAGGATGGATGTTCACAAACTCGTTGCAGTACTTTGCTGCAAGCCACATTGGATCAAGAATTCCCTCGTTCTCGGCATCAATCAAATCTTGATTGTATCTCACAAGCATGCCTTTCATCGCTTGCTTGATCTTGTTTGGTGGCACAAAACAACTATTGCCAGCCATGACCACAACTTTCCTATACTTGCCACCATACTCATTGGAAGAAATATCCTTTCCAGAGTCAGATGGAGCATCCACCCCTTTCGTTAAGATTCGATGTGTTTCACACAGAAGCTCTTCAGTCATTATCTCGTTATCAATAGCAATTTTCTGAATGATATGCTGAAGTGCTAAAGCATGTTGGATGACTTCTCGACGAGATCGTATGACATGGTCTTTGGCATTAGGATTTCCATTGTAAATGAGGCTTTGAAGTTTCGAAGCGTAGTATTCGCTTCGCTCGTCAAAGTCTTCTGCTTTGACAGCCTCTCCGTTGAAGATTCTCTCGCAGATTTTGACAGTCTCAGTCAAGTTAAGTCCGGCCCTCTCAATCAGATTACTCGAGAACACGAGCTCTATCATCGAATTTATCAACTCTTGATTGAGCGCTTCAGCGACCTTGACATGGGCACATCCTTTCCGAATTTGGTCGATATCATGTGCTACTTCGTCAAAGAGCTGTGAAGGGAGGTTAAAGGGCTGTTCGCTCGAGTATTGTACATATCCAGCTCTCATCTTGATTGTGAAATTGACTTGCATTGCTGGTGAGGTTCCCTTTGATATGGAATGCCAGTTCGGAAAGCTGGAAGAGCTAAATGATCTCTTGATAGTGTTTGAAAGGGTGTTGGATTTGGTGGTCGAAATTTCCAGCCCACCAAAAAGATCGGCGAGTGAACCTCTCTTTTTACCAGGAGAAGGTTGAGAAGGTGCGTTGGGTTTCTTTGAATTGGAAGGATTCATCCAGGGGAAAGCAGAAAAGTCTTTAGACCCAGACATGGTGAGATTTGAATATAGACTCTAGATGTTTTTTCTTTTTTTTTTTTGGCGAATAATGGGAAAGGAACTAACAGTGGAAGAATTATTCTTATATTTATGCAAATGATAGTGCGCAAAAAACACGAGCACAATGATTCAATCCTAGTGGATCATAATTTTCTACTGATTCATGATGTTCTGGTGAATCATGATATTGGATGACATCACACCTGGATAGCTACATATTGAATCTTAGGCTATCGGTTGACGCACTCAAGTACTATCTCCATAATTCATTGACACTACTGCAATAGGCGCTCACAGTTAATGCTACCACCATGGATTGTTTTTCGGTTGTCTTGGCCATCTAAAGCTGATCAATTATACTTCGTGGGATTTCTAAAATCCTGGATTGTCAAAATACTGAATTTGAAAGCATGCTTTCAAGTTCAGCAAGAAGGTCTCAGTACGAGGTTCTAAGTTTTGGATACTGGCTATTAGAAATTCGCCTATATTGACAGTGGTGCTAGTCCGAAAATCCCCACCCCTAAACTGAGAGATTGACAGCAAACTAAATAGTCACAGTAACACAAACATCAATATCAACATCAAAACTTAACTACGACATTAAAGTAGATCTCACATAGATATCTACCTTATCTAATTTAAGACTCTCAACGACTTCTAGCACTATATTATACTTTATCTACGTACATTCGCACAAAGCAAGCAAGTAAAGTATCCAGAACTAGGATATTTCCCTACAGAAACAGGCTCGTTATATATTATAACCAAAATCACTATACACAACGGCGATCTCGTTATAGGATACAGTGACTCGGTTTCGAGTATAACGAGGTTTTATAAGTAGATTTTCGCTTCGTTCTAATTAATAGTAAAAATAACTATACTACGAGTCTTATGGTGTATCTTACTATCTTTTATAACGGCTTCGTTATACAGCTCTCTCTCTCTCTCTCTCTCTCTCTCTCTATATATATATATAAACATCGTATCCGAATCCTTTGTATATAAATAAAACAGACCGTGCCCAGGTATTTCGCTACTCTCCTACTATAAATACCTTATTCCCTTTATTCTTTCGTTCTTGTATAAACAATAGGTGCAAAGGTAGTAGGTTAGTAGCAGATCCAAAGGTAGGTCGGTGGCAGATCCGAAAATAATAGATATTGAGATAGGTAGCAGATCCAAAGGTAGGTTGGTTATATTAAGGTCGGTAATAAATCTAGCAGATCTAGCAGATCTAGTAGATCCAAAGGCGGTGGATAGATATATAAAAGTAGTAAATCAAAATGGAGTTTTTTTTCTCTCGTTATTTTCAATAATAACATTGTTATCAAATATAAACGAATATATACCACGAAATCCGAAAAGTAGCTATAAAAAAAGTCGAATTTCGTCATAATCAAGGTGAGTATCGTTATATATCTTCAAAATCCCCGTTATTTCTTGTAACGATCGTACTTGTAATATTTCTAAACTTTATGACGAGGTTGTGTTGTTTTTGTAGAGAAGCAAGTTTGGATGGATGACTTATCTGGATTACAGATTCACAGATTCACAGATTCACCATAGAGTTTTGATTGATTGATCATAGATGATGAGAGGAGTATATGTGTGTGTATATTTACATTTACATTTACAGGTGTGTCTGTGTTTGTATCGGTACCATGATAGAAAGATCTTGGTTGACCTGATCTGACTTTGATCTGATCTGGTCTGGTTTGATCTGATCTGATCTGATTCAATCCACTGTGCTGTTGTGGCCTGTCCATCCATTCGTTCGTTCGTCCATCCAGAAATCCATCCCTCAAGACATTCGTACATATGTCCTACCATAGTTCACTAATCCAAGCCCGTCCCGTCCCGTCCCGTACAAAAGAAGACAAAAACGCCGCCCTAGATGCTACAAGATTGCCGCCTCAGAACTCCTCTCACTCCATGAACCTTTCACCTATGCGGCGTGGCAAGAGATATTAGAACATTCAAACCTCTCTCACGCCCTCCCCAGCAGCAGCACTAGCAGCAGCACCACCACCCTCTCTAATCCGATCAAATTCCTCCCCATTCCCTACAATCCTCCTCAACACCGCCATCTTAGCATCGAACCCCTCCATCAAAGCTAGCATCTCCTCTTCATCGACTACTCTTCCCTTGCCCTTACTCCCGCCACCAATTCCCATTCCACTCCCAGTCCCGCTCGCACTGCCCTCCACCCCAGCACCTCCTAATCCTACACCTGCATCACCTGCCTTAAAGCCCTGGACACCCACCCCTTCAATCCTCAACATCAAGCCACCAATCCCGCCTTCCTTCCCTTCCTCTTGCTGCTGCTGCCCATCCCAAGTCGGCGCACTCCCGATCTCAGCAGATAAGACAGCCCAATTCGGATTCGCGCTCCAGACGCCCTTGATGCCATCACCAGTCTCATTGACATCCACAATGACGACTCTCTCTTCCCTCTCCACCCTGGCCTTCGCCTTGCCTTTCGAAGATGCTTTCTCCTTGGTCAGACCAGTATCAAGACTATCGTCCATGTCGTCTGGGCCTTCACCCGTGAACCGAGTGGGATCTATAGACCTGACCAACGCTTCAGTCAAGACGCCGTTCTCTTCGTCATCGGCGAAGATATAGTGCACGTTTTTGGGGTGAAAGATCCTGCCCCCTTCTTCTGCTGCTCCTGGGCCTCCAGTGGTAGAAATATTCCCAACATCATTGACGAGCGTGAAGAATGGAGCGAAGTTCACTGGTCTTGGGACGGTAGTGGCCTCATGCCCAACTCCAATACCCAGTCCTGCTCCTTCGCCGAGGAGACTATGCTGCGCGTTCCCCTCCCTCCCCATCTCCCTTTCTTGGTCATGACTTTCTCTCAAACTCGTATTCCCACTGCCACCCCCAATCCCACTACCCATCCCCATGCCCATTGCGCTCCCTATCCCGATCCCCATCCCACTCCCACCTTGCCCCCTCTCTCCAACACCCCCAGCACCTCCAACACCCTTAATATCCGCCACATCCCTCCCATCCCGAAACTCAAACGTAGGCTGCGTCAATATAATGCCGGGACTCAACGGCGTGCCTGCCCCACTTCCATTCCCACTCTCCGTCCTCCTCGCACTCGTCCTCCTCGGATTCGTGGGTGGTGGAGGAGGCATGGAAAGCGAGTCTTTCCGCTTCGCTTCTGCCTTGCCTGATGCATCTTCACCATCCCGATCAAAGTGCTCCCCACCAGGCTCCTGGGTGGACGCAGACGCAGACATAGGTACGAAACCAGGTTTCGTGGGAGGAGGGGTAGAAGTAGAGGTGAGAGGTGGATCTTTCCCCGGAGCAGGAGAGTTGGGTATTGAAGGTGAGGGCGCGGGAGCTTGGGATTGCTGTGACATGTTTCGTTTGCTTTGTCCGTTGGTATGTATGTGTATGATGGTATTGCTCTCTGGCTTCTAACTCGGCTCAGAGCAGAGAAGCTAAGATGGGGTGAGCAGTGTGTATGGGAGATGACCTGACTGCAGATATGTGGAGAGAGGGTTTGTTGGAATGGAGGCTACCTGATGGTATGATGTACTGCATGTCAAGGACAAGGCTGGATGATGATGATGAAACCAGGCGTGCTGGGTCAAGTTCCCCGGATCCGATAAGAGCTCTATCTCCTCGTGATTTGCCTCAAACACTAAGTCCAACTTCAACTTCAACTTCGACTTCAACTTGATCCCGAGTTACCTTAAAGATTCTCATGTAGAATTTCGAATGTAAGATCATCATTACTCTCTCTCTATGTCATCCTCTAGCTGTCGCTAATGATACAAGCGCTCATTCGACTGCAATGTTTTATGTACCATCCCCACCAAACCCTCCCATGCCAAAGACTGTACAAAAATTCAACCTAAACGCCCAGCCTTCCATCCAAACCGCCAATGCAGTATGATATGGTCTGTGACCGATGAATTTCTTTCCTTTTCGTTCTGCCCGTATGTACTGTGTATCATTATATCCACTCCAGCCCCATTACATCTATCAAGAATCCAAGCTTTCTACAAGAAAGCAAAGAAGCCCCCACCAAGACCCATAAACGCAACCGTCAACCCAGCAACCGCAACCCTTGACCACGCAAATGGCTCTGGCCCAGCACCTGCGGCGCTCTTGGATGTTGTAGCTGAAGAAGTGGCACCGGATCCGGTAGCTGAAGCTGCGAATCCACTTGCGGCACTGAGACCAGACGCAGTGGGATTGTAGGTAGGTGCAGCTGATCCGCCGCTCAAGGCGCTTGTGCTGACTCGAGGTACTCCAGTGGCAGTTTGCGTCACGGCAGCATTACTACCAGCTGAGACGGCACTTGGAATTGGTGCACCGCTGCTTGCAAATGGGATGACATTGGTGGTGGTAGAGTTGAAGTTGGTTTGCGCGAGAGCGATGCGGTTGTTGACCAAGTCATAGACAGCATATGCTGATCGAAGGAAGGTGTCGCCTAATAAGATAGGCAAGCTACCTGCAGCTTGAATACCGAGCTGACAAGCTTGAGCACCATTTTGATATGTTGGAATACGACCATTGGTCAGAACCAAAGGAAGAACCAACTCATTCAATGGAACCTTGATAACTGGACCACCGGCACCTCCAAATCCGTAATTGAGAGTTCCGGAGTTTTTCGCCAGTGCACAAGGTACAATAACCGCTCCCAGCTGTTGAGAAACAGTAGCACCAAGTTCCTCAAAGACTAACGCGGCCACATCATCTGGTAGAAGGGTGATGGTGGTTCCAGAATCCAGGATCGCAGCAGAGACGAAGTTACTGGATGTCAGTTGATCGGTACCGGTTGAGCTGCTTGCTGAAAGCGAAGTCCATGCAACCGTGAAAGAAGTAATCACGCCTCTTCGAGTGCTAGATTGCACAGGTATGGAGATGAGACTTCCAGTATATTTGCCCGTATCAATACCTCCAAAGAGAACTGAGCCAGTGCTAGAGTCTACATAATTAGCGAAATTCCCTGCTTCCTGCTAGAGTACATACCTAAATCATTCAACCACAAACTGTATGCCTCTGTAGTAATGAGACCCTGATCAACCATCGCATATGGCAGATTGGCATAAATTGTTCCATTGCCCGAATACACATTGGCTTCTGAGTTATTGTAGCCAATGCCCATGATACCCGTTCCAATGGTCGTCGTCGAGCCAAGACCCATCTGGAGATTGCTCACACTGGCACCGCCAATGGTGAAAGTATCCTGAAAATACACGCCTGACGACCCGGAGCCATCCACATACGAGATGTTGAAATCGGCGCCCTCAATGGTATCATACGTCGACGAGGTCGCCGGATTGAACTGACCATTCGGACATCCTGGGCCTCGACTGGTTGTCGTCTTGCACAACGGCGCCGCAGACGACGGGACCCAGATGTCGGAACTACCGGTATCGATCTGCAGCGCGAGTTTCTGACCAGGCGTACCGACGCTCACGTTGGCGAAGTAGAGGCCTTGGGTGCGAGCGTTGGTGAGATCAACTTGGACGGGGGCGCGGGCTTCAACATCGCGACCCACGACTTCGGCTTCGTATTCTGCTTGGAGATCGAGTTGTCGCCGCGAGAGCTGGGCGATGTGTACGTCGGGGTTGCGCGCAATGTCGAATTGCACGGTGGCGGAGACGGTAGAGATGGTGGCGAAGAGGGAGAGAGAGAGGAGGGAGGAGATGCGGAGGGCCATTTTGGCGGTGCGCAGAGGTTGTTGTTGTGACAATCTGGCAGGCTGTAGTGTATTGTAAGTATCTATCTGCAAAACAATCTTGATTCTAAGGAATAGAATCCGTGGGAAGAAAGAATTGTAGGTAGGATATAGGATATAGGATATAGAATATAGGTAGGTTGGTAGGTAGGTAGGTAGGTAGGTAGGTAATGGAAGTAAGTAAGCGTAGTGGAGAATCATCAACTCACCTCAACAACAACAATTGAGTCTTTTGATGCCTTGAAGTGCAAGCTCAACCTCAGCCTTTAACCTTTCCGTATGAATATGAAAGTGAATGTGAAAGTGAGTGTGAATGTGTCCAAGAGAATGAAATCTCAGATCAAGAAAGTCACCACTCTTCCTTCCAATGGAGACATAGGTAGGGTAGTAACACAGCCCTTTTGCCCAGCTGTACACTCTTTGTTGACTTTCCCTAGCTAGGAAAAAGGTACAGCACAGTTGCACTACTGTATGTAAGTAAGATCTTAGGCTGGTCTGGTGAACCCCCGAAGAAGCCCCAGTGGTGTGTGTGTGCAGGTCCCATCACCCCCATAATCCAATCACCCAAGTCTATGACGCCAACCCTCGCCGCCGCCCCCAACTTTAGTTTTCCGGAAGCCTGGAAGACTAGAACCTTGCAAACAGCCTCTCGCCTCCCAGCCTGCTGCTGCTGCTGCTGCTGCTGCTGCTGAACACAAATTACATAAGATTCATCCATACCTCACCTCCATAAGATATCTTCACCGCAATCACGATCTGGAACTGGGTTTCATATTTAAGGAATGGAAGGAAGCTTTGATTTGGATGGAACAAGGATTCAAATACAATAAGGTAATATAAAATAATACTAATACTTTACAATCTCGAAACCCAAAGGCTTAGAAGGCTACATTACATATTGATAGAGGAGAGGAAGAGGGGCAATCAATCAATGGTTTACCGTTTCAATGGGGAAGATCCTCAAACAGTCATCATGGAAAGATCTCCTTCCCCTACATATGTATCTGTTCCAAAAAGCGCGATTCTTCTCCAATGTAGGTCTGAGATCCAACCAATTCACCCGATGGTCGATGCCCCCCCTTCACAATTCACACCACACCTCTCAGCTGCATGTGATGCAACTCTGATGCAACTCACTCACCTCCGTCCAGGACCTTATGCATCTATTCTCACCACTCACCACTCACCACTCAGTAACACACAACCCAAGAAATCCAGATCAGACCAAGACCCAGAACAAAAACCAGAACAAAAACCAGAACAAAAACCAGAACAAAAATGCATAAATGCATGCGTAATCATCGCCTCCTCATCCCCTCATTGTCCCATACATACACACACACACACACACACACACACACACACACACTCTACAACACATAAGATTACATCCACACACATTAGGTCGGTAAGGCAAATAGGTTGGTAGGTATTGTACAGCGGAATCCCATCTTCCAAACCAATGGAAATCATCTGATCTTAATCCGATCTTGGAGCCGAATCATATCATATCATATCATATCACATCTGATCTGATCTGATCTTTGATTCAGCTGGGGCGGCCTGCACAACTTGGCATATATTCAGACATACCCACACGTCCTCATAGAGGCTGTGCAACCCACAAGGTAATACGGTATACTTACTACCTTGGGTAAAGATTTACCTTGGCTTAGGACGCTCCATTCGTCTCCCCTAAGGTCTAAGGTCAGCAGGTAGGGTACTGTAGCTGTCTCTCAAGACGTACCAACCAAGATGAGTTACATAGATCAAAAACCAAAACTTGATCACGAATCACGAATCACGAATCACAAGAAAGCCTTGCGTATCATTCCATTCTTCGCCAAAAAAAAACTTGAAAAATAACGGGGTGTACCTTACCTTACCTTACCTTAGTCCTTACTTAGAACACGAGGTGGCAAAACAAAATAAACATTCGCCGCCAAATATGTTATGATAATTCTATACCGTGGCTAATCAACGAAATAAAATCCCCAATATATATTATTGTCAAACGAAACCCCAGCTCACCTCACAAGCCCCTCTCGTTCTCGTTGGATCTCTTTCTTCTCTTCTTTGATATCTCGATACCTCTATCTCTATATAGTCGTCTTCGTCGTCGTCGTCGTGGTTATTACTCTTAAACTTCACAAAGTACCCTCACCATAAACTCCCTCCCTTCCCCCTCCCTCCCCTCCTTCCTATTCCTCTCCCCTCAATCCCTCAATCCCCAGATTGGTTAAAGAAATCTACCATATCCTTATGCTTATGTTTTTGTGGTGGGTGGGTGTCACGTATTTTGTCATCCATGTACTATCTTAATCTTACCTTCATCTTGCCATACCTTACCTTACTCTTTTTATTTTATTGAAGGTAAGGCAGTAAAAGGAAAGAGTAAACTGGCTGAGGTGTAAATGTAAATGTAAATGTAAATGTAAATGTAAATGTAAATGTAAATGTAAATGTAAATGTAAATGTAAATGTAAATGTAAATGTAAATGTAAATGTAAATGTAAATGTAAATGTAAATGTAAATGTAAATGTAAATGTAAATGTAAATGTAAATGTGGATATAGTTGCAGGGCAGTGAGGGAGGTTGGTAGGTAGAGCTTAATGGTGAATCATGTGATATTCATACGCTACATAGGTACTTCTCGCTTTACCTAAAGTACCCTTTGATTCTTTGATTATCCTCGCCTAACTATCTGCTTACCTTCCCACCCTACCTAAGGTTGGCAAGGTCACGAAGGGACTCACTCACTCATATCGCTGAACAACCAAACGCTACAATGTCCAATAAGGTACCTAGGATACATCATACAATCATAAGCATATAAAAATACAACTTTCACTTCACTTTTCACTTTCCACAACCTTCCTTCTTCTCTCAGTGATCATACCATCCATCATCCCCTCCCATCACCTCTCCACCCTTTCTCATCTCCTCATCCCCTTATCACTCCTCAAATCCATCACCCATACTCAACTAAGGAATACAAAACTCAATCCAACTCCCCAAATAATCCATCTGCTTCCTACCATTCTCCGTCTCCCCCAACCGCTTAACACGCTCATAGAATTCAGCAAAGTCCAACCTGCCAAACCCACCCTTAAACTCCGCCTCCTCGATCGCCTTGTCAATCTTCCAGAGATAGTAGCAGCGTTCCTTGAAGGCTTCGTTGTCCACATCGTCGACGGGTAAGGGTTGCGAAGGGTCGTCGGCTTTGAAAGGGTAGTAGCAGTGCTCTTTGTCGGTCGGTAGTGGAACGTTGTCATTTGGTAGTGGGGAAGCTGGAAGGGGTTCTGCTGAGGGGAGGTTATGCAAAGGTTTTGTTGAGGGTGCGGATTCGGTGTTGGATGGTGGTGTTTCAACTAAGATAGGATCTTGAGATGGAGTCTGCGAGATAAGCGTTGATGGTCGAAATTGAGGCAGAGTAGGATCTCGATACGTAGGGGAGTCGGGCTCCGATTCTTGAGGCGTAGACTGTGGTGGTGATGAATCATCAGAGCGAGAGTGAGCGACTGGAGTTGGAGGAACATCATCCTCATCTACATGCTCTTCCTCATCATCGTCCTCTTCAACTTCATAACCCGATGCAGCTAGTAGCTCCCCAATACTCCGCTGTCTCAGCTGATCTACCTCCACATCTTGAAGAGCTAGTGGCTGTGTTCTCGTTGGCTGTGAAGCGAATGATGGGGGCTGAGGGGATTCTTCCCGTTTCTCCTCTTCACGAGCCTCTCTTTCTAAAGCATATTTCTCGAATTCATGTGTTTCCCAGTACCCTCTATACCTGTCTCTCTCGGCCTTAGTCATAGCTGCCTCAATAGCAAATTCTTCTTTATCCTTGAACAAAGCATCTAGTAGCTCATTGAAAGCTTGCTGAGTAACTTGAAACAAGACCTCCTTTCCCGCATCCTTCTCAGCGTATGGAATCTCCATCCCACCCCATCGCTCAGGAACGCTTCTAGACGAAGTTGACGGGTTTGACCGAGTATCATAATCATCCATGTCCTCGGCAAATCTGACCTTGGACGAAGATCGTGAATGACGAGTCGCTTGAGCTTTTGAACTCTCTGCGATGGGCCCGGCTAGAACATCATCCTCCTCCTTCCAATCAGCGGGAGGTAAAGCTCCTTCCTCCTCGTCTGTGTAGAACTGCCTCTGCTGCCAACGCTCATGAATCTTACGTTTAGCCATTTCACGATCTCTCGCCTGCATCAACACTTTTCGTCGATTTCTTACGGACACCTGTTCCAATGAGACACCGGGGCCCTCGACAGCTTCGATATCCTCATCCAAGATGGCTACGGAAGTTGGCGGCCATTCTCCGATATCTTCGGGTTCATATCCTCTATTCATGCCATCCAGAGTGAATACACGAGCAATCTCGTGTTGTGGAAGTGGTGTGCCATCTGAAACAACACTTTGTAGAATATCAGCCACCTCTTCCGAGGTGATGTTTCCAAAGGCAATACCCATCTCGTCAACATTCTCTGGTGGATTCAATAGAGTCTCCCAGTAACCCGAAACCCGATTTGAGCTATCTTGGTCCGAATGTTGTCTTCTGATTCTCGGTATCCTCCTGAACACATCTTCTCGATCTCCAGTATCGTTTCCACTCTCAGTCATAACGCCCTTCCCATCCAAGATCTCTTCCTCCTTGCCAGGTCGCGTGCCTTTGCCTTCTCCAGCACGAAGATCAGGAGCCCGAGGAAATCTTCCATCTGCTCCAAAGGCGCTACTCAGAGGCTGACGACCGCTAATCAATCGATGTGCTTCAGTGGTATTCATTTGTTGATCTTCCATTCCTTCAAGCATATCCTGATGCATCTGGCGGTAAAGGACATAGTAGGAACGGAATATACGTAGAAAGTCTTTTCTCTCGACATACTCATCACCATCAATGTCGTAACCTTGGAATATCTTGATCCATTTGTCCTTTTTCTTTCGGTATGCAATACCATGAAGGAATTCCGGAAAGCTAATCAGATCATCTTTGTTGGTGTCGTAAAAGGCGAACATCCTGTCAAAAATCAGGCTTGGGGCAGTAAGTCTATATCCTCCAGATGGAACGAGACATCTTTCGAATGTCTTCCGATCCATAGCCAGCTTGATCTCGTCAGGGTCCTCTCGCCACTCCGTGTTTGCCATATAAGTCCATTGTTCCCAGTATGCATCTAGTTCTGGCCTCTCAAACCCAGTCTCACGCGAAAGCTTTGCAGATATGTGTTTTGAAAGCTGAGAGTCCACAGCCGATGGATTGCCTGTATACCATACGGGTTGAGTATGTCGAGGTCCAAAGGAAGGCGCCGGGACTTTGATCTTGTAGAAAATGTGCGATTTGATATGAACACCTTGGGACTCGCAGTTCTCGCAAAGGTCATAGTCGGCGCAGTTTGCACATCTGTATCGGATGCCTCTGATGGGCACAGTTCCACAGCCATTGCAAAGACATCCACGATGAACATAGGCATTGCGTCTTGTAGCATCTTCCGACACTCTAAACAGGAGCTGCACGATATTCTGCCCGCTGCGCTGGTAGGTAGGCGGTTGCTCCGTCCACGCGTATTCCTGATCATCCACGACCGTCTCTCCATCCGTCAGCGTCCTGGGAATGGGGCCATCGCCTTCATTCTCCTGCTGCTCGTCTTCGAACAACCGGGAAGGGTCTGAGTTTGAGGTTGTGTTGCGTCGCCGCCTTCGATGGACGGCGTTGCTTCTGTGTACGCCGGTCCCTGGCAGAGAAGATATCTCTGCTTCGTAGGCATAGGTGCTGTAGAAATGGTACCCCGCGTATACTGTGGCAATGGTCGCGAGAGCTAGAATCGTTATTCTGGATCGGGTGAGCGTGCTTGAGGCTGCAGATGAGGTCGACATGTTGGGCATTCGTCTTACGCTACCAGCGTGTATGGATTCTGAGGATAATGCTCCATTGCCTCGTGAGTTGGCGAGTCGAGCCGGATTGAATTCCGGATATGTCAGAGTGAAGGTGCTTTGAAAGTAGCTGTCATGTAGTACACTCTGCCTCAGCCCGATTTTGTTTTGTCAGCCTTGTTAAAGTTGAAGGTTAGCAAAGGCAATTTCTAGGGCATCAACAAGTTTTCGAATCTAAAGCAATAACTCTCAATGTTCGTTATTACACATAGAACTAACTCGGCTTCGAAACATTCCAGGCAATAAAGATTTGTCTGTTTGGTGAGAGTTTAACTACTTTAACGCAATTCAAGCAATACAATAGCAACGAAGACAAAGGAATATAATTCAGTAGAAACGAAATCTCATTAAACGTTCCTGTATATAAATCCTTTCTCCTCTTAACCTCGAGGCCGTGTGCCTGAGCTACAAATTTCACACCACTCCAGAATCGAACTGTGCCACCCAAAATCTCTTCAAGTCCCCCACATCTTCCCTAGGTTTTATTTTGACTTCCTCTCGATCCTTATCTTCCAACAAGGATCAAGTAACAAAAGAAAACGAGTGGTATTCGTACAACCAGGAACCACTCTTCTCCCAGCAACTTGACAAAAACCCGATATGAACTCCTAATAATGCGCAAGCAAACTCGCTGGTTCGTCCTCTTTGGACAGACTCTAGCTCCCCGGATCGCAAACAACGCTAGTCATTAAGTCAAGGACCAAAAAGTGCCAGCACCAACAAAATGTACGCAACTCATCAAGCTTCGAACCGCTTGAACTTTCGTGACCCTGGTACATAATCCGCTCCTGGAACCACGAGCTTATCTTCTTTCCACTCAAGACCTGGGACAACGATTTTACTTGTTGGGTTGAAGCCTTGTCCTGGAACGACTGCATGGCCGGGAATCAAATCGGTCAGAACAAAGCGTTTGGCGACCTTGGCTGGTGCTGAAATGACGAACTTGTAAATGAGAACAACGACGACGATAATGATGATAATAAGCACTATTGTGTATTAGCGATCCATCGGTGTAGACATGGAAGAAAAAAACATACCAGCAATGCCCAAGCACCACCACTTCCATTTCCTGGCATTTCGTGCGCTTTGGATCGCAACACCAATCTGCTCGGTTCCCTTGCCCATGTTGTCCACAACTTCCTCACCCTTCATCTCAATATTAGTGACCGCTGCCTCCTGTTGAACAACCAAGTTGTCCATTTCTTCGAAAAGCTGGGCCACTTCGATAATCTGCTTCTCAAGCCTTTCGATTGCATCATGTCGCTGGCGAACGGCACTTAGAGTGCTGTTTGCTTGCCCTCTTCGGTCGCTCTGCATAATTGCTTGTGCAAACATTTGGGCTTCCGGATCCTCCAATGCTGCCTGTACCTCGTCATCTGAGGCATCCGGCTTGACAATTCTGTACTGACGAGCTCGCTGCTCGCGATCTTTGCGCCCATATTCCGCCTCGAGATTGCGATAAGTCTTATGCGTTGCCTTCAGGTCACGGTCAACCTTTCCAACCTGTGGAGCGTTTCTGGGAGATCCAGACTCCGGCTTCTGCTTGATGTTCTTCACCCGAATTGTCAGATTGCGAAACATAGCGATCAATTGAGTGTTGAGGTTATCGAGCTCAGATATATGGCGGTTCTCGGTGCTTCCCAATGTGATTCCTTGCTGGAGTTCTATTTGCTTCATAAGCTGTTGGATATCACTGATTCCTCTTGTAATATCGCGGCATTCATCGAGAATTGCATTTGGGTCTACCTGGCGTGGGAATGAGTTGCCAGTTCCTGTCAATGGCTCCATTTCGAGATTGGTGCCTATAGGGGCAGGGCTATTAATGGGACTATTCGGCGTATTTCGATCCCATGCTGGAGACCTACCCTCATAATCGTCACGACCCATTGCTGGCCCACTGTTGTAACCTCCATATTGAGGAGATGGTGCACCATAGCCCTGCTGTCCACCACCCTGCCTCTGATCGTAAGGATTCCCACCGTTGTTTCCGTAACTATTGTAAAAGCTTTCGTCAGTTATGTGTTCGCATTGCATTCGCCCAATGAATGTAGATTGGTCTCAAAGAATCTGCGGCTGAGGACACTAACCCGTACTGTGACATGTTGTTAGCACAAAGTTTCTTCCAGAGTTACTGTGTCTATGATGGCTGAATTTGAATGGATATAGTGAATTTGAAGAAGTACAGGACGTCAAGATGATGGTGAAGAAAGATGTGACAAGTTCTAGACAAAACGTGCAGGAAGTAGTTGAAACAAGGTGGTACATACACTCATTTTGCTCCAGGTTGACCCCTAAAAGCACAGTTTGGTAATCGCGAACAGAGCAATCTTAAAATCCTAGCCGCTTCAAATTGGCAGAAGTTCTCGAGGACTCTTTCCGTCTGATATAGTCGGTGATGTTTTGACGAAGGGTGATTCAGGCAGTCTCAATTGAATGGAAGAGGTCAGGCTGACTTGACTTGACTTGACTTGGTTTGAGTGAAGGATGAAGAGGTGTTTTCAGCTGAGACGGCTGATGAATAGAAGAGACAGCGAGGGCAGCAGGTCAGGTCAGCCTTTTGGGGGACGGGGGGGGAGGGAGAGATCGACTTGACATGGAGCAGAAGACAGAAGACCCAAGACCCAAACCACCAATGTCGGATCCAGTTCACGCTAGACGGAAACGAGAAAAGCCGCTCGACAGGCTGAAGCTGAAGCTCATCCACCTCCACTCAAACCTACACTCGAACCTGCACTCGACCTCCACCTGGCGAAAAGAGAGCCGCAGCCAGTAAATTCTAACTCGTTGAGGATTAGTGAACTCACTTCCAGGGTGTCGGAGGTGTGGGAGGTGTCGAGCTTAGCCACCATTTCAGGGGACTTGATAGGCCATGGAGCTCTTGAAGCTGTTGTCAAAGTCCCTGTCATGACCCTGTAATTTATGGGGCAGAGAGAGGGCAATGAGAGGGCAATGAGAAGGCAATGAATGAGAGGGGTATTTTTGGAATCTCACTCAGAACTACAGTACAGCTTTCGCCCCCAAGTTCCAAGTTCGTCTCGCAATGGAAAGATGAGCCAGACGGATTCGATACATGGCGCCTTATTATTATTTTATTTTTTTGGTCTTCAGGACTCCGAACCAAAAAAAAACAAAAGAGACTTGTGTTACAAATCATCCATACACAGAGCCTCAAAAAAGGGAATCGATCAACTAACTGCAGGTCGTCCTGAGTGTTGTCATGTCTCTCAGTTGTGTGTATGTATGCAACAGCCTCCTACATATCTGCATATCTGCATATCTGCATATCTGCAGCTATTTGGTTTGAGGGCAGTGGTGTCTCACCAACGACCGGTTTTGATTTGGTATTTCGATAACGCTTCGTATCGTCTGGTCTTTGCAGTGAGTGAGTGACTGAGTGAGTGAGTGCACTGCTAAGTACACTGCCTCGCTTTATCATGCACAATTGCAATACAATGGTCACCACTATGCTGTTTCCAGGCAGTCTTCGGAGTCTTGAGCTCGGTCTTTCATGCCCACCCGATGACATACCTTTACTTCAGGCAGCACAATACTTGTACCGCAATAGTTCTCGCCATTCGATATATATAGTTAAAGCAGGGAGGGTACTTGGCTGTCTTGTGAGATGGAGTCGTGTGCTGCCAAACGAGCCCAAATGAGCCGAGCAAAGTAAGGTACTGTCTGGTATGGTATGGTAGCTGCCGAGTCAAGGTAATTAATTAATTGTTAAAGTAATTATCACACTTCACTTCACTCCCCTCCCTCGATTAGGGTAGGGTAGGGTAGGGTAGCTGTAGCTAGGGCAACTAGGATATCCGTAAGAAAACAAACATCTTTGAAGATGAGATGAAATGCCTCGGATTATCTAATGAGCTCGCATGGGGGACCGAATAATCCAAATTCCGTCTATCCTGCTTCATAAGTGAAATTCTATGGTTAATGGAGATTATCAAGATACCTAACCAAAGTAAGATCTTACCTCACCTTATAATGCGAGGGTAGTAAGATCTCACCTTATTCGACAAGGTGTGCCATCAATTCCCTGTTGGTAAGGATCTTTACTGAGCTTAGGCAAGATCTTCCCTTGGTTTGTGGCCCTCTACTTCCGCAGTATGGTTCAATCTTTCCACCCTTATATGACTTGATACCTGTCCTCTCCGTATCCTTCTTTGACTGCCTTGTTCAACAAGCAAGTATTTGCTTCCCCAAGAAAACTCGTCCCACGGGATGTTCTCATCTTTAATTCCTCGGCTTAAAAGGAAGTTGGTCATATTGAGGCTTCCTCTAGCCGCTTCCAGAACACAATTGGGAAACCCTATCCTTCCCTCTGCCTTTGCTCCTCGAGCAAGTAATAGCTTAGCGACGGGCATGTGATCTGATAAAACTGCCTCGTAAAGAGCTGTGTTCTGCCACTTAGTGCCCTGTAGGTTGACCTCGGCTCCATTGTCTAAAAGGAGCTGAACGATACTTAGTTTTCCACGTCTTGCGGCTATTTTCAGTGCAGAAGAACCAGATATCATAGCATTTACTTGAGCACCACGATCGATCAGCAACTTAACTATGGCTTCTCTCTGCCATGAAACTGCTGCCTGCAGAGCGGTGCGGTACTCGCCTCCTTGGAGATTTACATCGGCTCCGGAGTCCAGAATATACCTCACAAAAGATTCCTTCATGAACAAAGAACTGATTGCTGCCTGCAGCGCTGTCCCGTACTCCCCACCTATCTGGTTGATATTGGAGCCGTTCTTCAAGAGATACCCAACCACCTCAAAATTTTGCGCGTACGCAGCTGCTTGAAGTGCATTTCCAAAGTACCCGCCCTTGACATCAATTGCTCCGGCATTAATCAAGATAGGCACAACTGCAGTGCCATAGCCAGCAGCACCCGCTTGCAAAACACAGCCATACAGCCCACCTTCCATCTGAACATCAGCTCCATGTTTCAACATCAACTTCAGAATTGTGACATCGCCTATATGTGCCGCTGCTTGAAGAGGATTTCCGTATTTGCCACCTTCTTGGTTGACATTAGCCCCTTGTGCTAGCAAAAATTCGACAACTTCCTCACGACCGACAGAACATGCGGCGTGAAGAGCACTACCATCCTCTCCGTCGGCAGAATCGAGCTCGGCGCCGTGTAGCAATAGTAGCTTTACCATATCCAGATTCCGCCCCATGGCTGCAGCTTGGAAGGCATTGCCATACCTGCATCCATAAATATTTGGATCGGCACCGGCATCCAGCAAGACTTGAACAATTTTAGACGTATCCTCTCTTGGTGCACCTGTTAGGACTGTGTGGAGTGCTGTGCCATGCGTGCCACCTACTTGGTTCACGTCAGCGCCGTTTTGTAGCAGCAGCTTGACCATAGCAAAATCTCTTGCAGACGCCGCACTCTCGAGAGCATTCCCACGGCCTCCTCCTGCCTGGACATTGACATGCGCACCATTATGAATCAACATTGATCCTACGGTAATATTTCCTTGCCCCGCGGCCACTTGCAAAGCACTTCCACTGTAGGTCATCACTTTATTTATGTCAAAGCCCCGATCAAGAAGCAGTCTTACGATGTGCTCGTGACCATTCTTTGCCGCTATTTCTAAAGTAGTGGACATCTCACTTTTTCCTGTGATGTTCGCTCCACTATCCATCAAAGTTTTAGCGAGCTCTTCATATCCGAACCGGCAGGCGTAGTGGAAGGGAGTTAATGCCCGGCCGTCCGCATCATCCATTGCTACACCATTGTCGATCAATGCCTTCACAACCGTCTTGAGGTTCCAACATGCTGCTGTATGAATTAGATCGGAATTTTCTCTTGCTGGACATTTTGGATAGAGGCGCGCGAGACTTTCGAAGAGCATTTTCCAAATTTCGAAAACACCTGGGCGAGATCCAAAGAACTTAACCACATCTTCCTGTCCAACCATCCCGTACTCAGCTCTCGCTGCGTGGATAGGCCAGCTTCTAGTTGCATATTCGGTAAAGGGAAATTCCTTGATCGCGCCTTCAAAGTTCATACTCGCTTTGTCCAGCAGCTCCTCCTGTGTCAAATACTTCAAGCATGACTTCGACAGTCGATCCTCGCACATACCCAGGACATTTCGATGGTCTTTGTTCGAAACCGAACCTTGCAAACTCGACAGCAGATCAAAGCCTTCAGTTCGCATGAATTCATATACCGTGGCATGGAAAAGGTGCACCGTACTCTTTCTATCATCTTTGTTCTCTCGTCTATACCCTTTGTCCACAACGGCTAGCCCACCAGACAAGCTCCCTATCAACAGCTCCATCCGATCTTCAGTTTTCACGAACGACTGCAGTTCCTCGCATCTCTTTACGCTGTCCTCGATAAGGTCATCGCAACTCATAGCAAGTTTCAGTTCCTCGAGCGACAATGGTCGAGCTGCCAAACAAACCCACTGCATGAGTAGGAGAGGCTTTCCTTTTGCGGCATCAGCTACGGCATGCTCCAACATGCTTCGGTAAATAGGAAATAGCTCGTTTGATTCCGTCTCTATAAGGGAGGAAATGTCATCAATCTCAAAAGTACCATCGTTCAGGTGCTTCACTATTTTTTGCATCCTCAATTCCACCCAAAGAAAAACACCATTAGCTGTCTGTACCAACGCTCCCTCAAGTCTCATCCGTTCGTCTTGGCTATAACTATACCAGTGCCTGACGCCATCTTCAAGCCGACTTCTGACAAATTGTCTTAGATCACGGGTATTTGATTTCTCAACCACGATTTCCGAGTCGTCAGGGCCGGATGTGAACACCGGGTAGTGTCTGCAGCTGACACATATTCTGATCATGGACGAGTCTCGGGCGCGGCAAACGAGTTGCTGGAGAGCCATCAGTATCTCTGGACCGGAGCTCTTCCCTTTCTCATCCAAGCTTTCATCGACGGCGTCTACAAAGATGAACACTTCTCTACACTGACGTTGTAGAACTTCAACCAAGAGCTCAAAAAGCTCATCCTCAATCCAGGTCCATTGTGAGCCGACACCTCTTTGTTTCTCCACCCATTTCGCGAGAACAACGTTCCTAGCATTTACGCTCTGCATGTATATCTGCCACAGCAAAGTCCTCAGCATACCCAACTTGGATCGTTGCAGAATACTACCGTTGCCCTTGAAAAAGAAGCTCAAGCAAATCTCTCGAGCATTTGACGGCTCTTTAGAGTATGCAGAGGATAGAAACGACATCAGCGTGCTTTTGCCACTTCCAGGAAGTCCTTTCAGAAGTAAAAAATTACCTTTGGAGGTCGGTGAAGTGAAGTCCTTGTAGTTTGGATGCTGAAGGAGCCATCCACATGTCTCTTTGTGCCAAGCTGGTCCATGAGTGCTCTGTGCAAAGCTCGAAAACGCGAGTGATTGGAGACAAGCTACAACGCATCAGCTTCGCTTGCCAATGCTCATAGTCACGCGATTTGAGACTCACATTGGTCCTCTTCTTGAATCTCAGCATGTATTCCTATTGGCGTCTAATTAGATACATGCGCATGGTAAAAAACTTCAACACTGACGCAAAATAGGCATGGATTTGCCACTAACTAATTGTTACGTTCCTAGCGACTTGGTTTAGGGCACCTAATACTCGTTGATACCCCACGTTTCTCTCATCGTTGAATCGACAGATCGATCTATGATCGCATCCACCCATAGATGCAACATTCTCTGTGTCAACATTCATACTCCCACTCTTCCGATCCACAACCTTACACTTCATTAGCCCAGACTCGCCCCAAATTCCAAAGGCGGATAATAAAAACTCACAATTCCGAACACCGGCATCAGCGTAATCTTTTGTTCAATGAAGCTGAAAATCGCTATATCCTTCGTAAAATGCCTAAAATCTCTCGCAATAGTCATCAGTTCCTGCGAATCAAGCTGGAGCGACGTCACCAGGGCCGAATTAGTGAAACATCCAAAGAAAGGCACGTGGCCTATTTTGGCGATCACGGCGCCGGCCCTCGCGGCTTCGGCGCCGCCATGTGGTGTCGCGAGGAAGAGGATCGAGACGGTGGAGGTCAGGATAAAGCCATAGCGGGCGTGTTCGATGGAGGTTAGATTTAGGGCTTTTTTGACAATTATCCCGCCCATGCTGTGGGCGATGAAGATTATGGGGCGTTTTTGGAGCTGGTGTAAGTTAGTGAGGATGATATTTCATGTAAGTAACCACTTGTGGATGTTGATGAAGTAGGTAGGTACGGCACTTCTACAAGCCAATCATGTGGAAAATTGGGTGCATTGCTACCACTTATGCGTTACTTTGGTCTGGAAGAATTCCAAAGAGCCAAGTCAAGCAAGAAAGGTTTCCAGACCAATATCTCTGATGATTTTAACAAGAGAATATCGTTCAGATATGTAGCACTGTACGATCATGACTTACGAGGAAAAGGAAAAGGCACTTACAGCAGGACTCGTCCTCTCTCTTCTGATATCTTCCAATAACTCCCTCGCGAAATCCTCAAATCCACCCGTGCCGAGCGATTGAAACACTCTCGCTTCATACCCGAATGAATATATCCTCGCTCCCGGGAATTTTTCAGGCAACATGTCGCCCAGCCAGAACCTACCGTTTGCATGCGTCCATGTCGAGTATGCACCGCCATTCAAGCCGTGCACTGCGATAATGTCGATGGGGAATTCGTTTTCTGAGTTCGTGTCTGGGATGGGTGTGTCTTTGTTTAGGTGGATTAGCCCTTCACGCTCGGGTTTAATGGTTAGACTGGATGAGCATGAGGAGGGGCGTGAGTCTTTAGAGCTGAATAATGACTTCAACCGTTGCTACAGTAGGTTTGGCTTAGCATTGAGATCTTGTCTGGAGCATGAGGCTATGGCTAAGAAGCTTGACTTACTCCAAACATGGTAGAAGCAACTATTCTTTGCACTTGAAGTCCTGTCCAAAGAGATATAGTCCAGTTCTACAAAAAAAAAAAAGAACAGCAAATATCTATATATATTACAATAAACACCTCACAAAGGAGTTTCGATTTTGAAACCGAGGGAACATATGAGAAAGAATACCGACAACGACAACAGATATAACTGAGAAGATACCAGACACCTCACCTTGTTAGTGGCACAAGAGATCTGCCTTGAGACCTGAACAGGCCAGGATTGATCATTGCTCAGCCCATTGGTGTGCAAGGCGCGCGACTCCGTTTGGCCTGTCTTCCCCTCAGGCTCACCGAGACTGACCCGAGGGATGGGTATGCTTGGATTTTGGGGAGATGGTTGGACAGGAATCTATCTTGTGTTTGAAGACATTATGAGTTCTCACAGGGGACTTGAAAGACTTGTGCTACTCAGCCTGGTTGTTGGATATACTGCATGTCTGGGAGCTCAGGGGTAGCGGCCAGTGCGTGTGGCGAATTACAGGGAAGTTACCTAGGTCGAGTGAATAGACAGAACTACTCGTTGGGATGTTCTCACACGTGCTCACAGATTTGAGTCTCCGAATCCTGTAAGTGATTTGTGAGGAGTATGGAATAGTTTTGATATCAGCGGGATTTATGTTGGAGGTGAAATTTACTTTCGCAGCACATATCATATCTACTGTACGTTTGGTGAGTGATGTGCAGAGTGGAAGGTGGTTCGGCCCGCCCGGAACTATTTACGCGCTGGGCGCTAAGATATCATGAAGCCTCACTCCACTTTTGAGGCTGATACCAAAACGCGCGCAGCACATGACTTGAACGACTTCTCCTAGCTCAGTACCTAGGGTGGGTAAGGTATTCCATTGAATCTTCCTCTATGCAACTCTAACAACAAAACCTCTTTGCGGATGTATAGTTTAGCTTAGTGTAGCAGGTCAAGCATACAAATTCAAACGTAGGTATAGTGTTTAGAAATGAAAACTCTAATTCGCTGGCTAATTAAGATCAATTCAAGCAAGACGTTTGAAAGTGACTTGCATCGATTGGATACCTATTCCTCATATCATTTCAAATAGAAAGGGAGAAAGATATCACTGCATCAGAACAACTCAATAGAGTGGATAAAGAAACGTGGGTCTGATTACTCCTTTCAATAAAGTGACCAATGTTTGAAAGTTATTGTCGGGCTCCCAAAGGCACGTTCGACAAAGACTACTTTACCCTAAGCAACTTTCACTATAGATATATATATGTTTATATAAGATTCATCTACATTGCTTCGATCCCTCAAGTGGATAACAATTACGAAGGGGCAACGAAAACTGATCAGCTAGAAGAAAGGGTGGAAGATTGATAGGTGTTGGAATAGTGAGTACTTGGGTCATGTAATTCTGGCTACTAATCCTCAGACACCGAAGAACCTAGAGGTGGGTTGCTACTTAGATAGGATATGTTACGAGGCTTGTAGCTACATGACTACCATTCAATATACAGTAAACCTGATTAACCACTTTCCTCCAATTTTTGCTTTGTATTTGAAAGTGGAGAACGCTTTGAGGGGTGACAAAAATAAGCGAGGAACGGTGCGAAGCATCAAAATGTTAAAAAACATACAACAGTAGGTATTCGCTGGTGGTCACCCACCCAACTACTAATCTACCGATCTGAGGCTTGTGTATGGCAGAGCGGACGGGATGCCCAATTCTCCTCAGTCTATGGTCGTATGTGGAAGATGTTTCATCATTTGTATTTATATATGATGGAATTGGTGGCAGAGTAGTAAATGGAATGCTCAATCCTCTGCCTTTTTTTACCCGTATGTGCACGTGGCACACTAGTGCCTATCTGTAAATGCTGAAAATCGGCCAGACTTCGGGATTGATTCAAGATGTCCGGCGAAAACGATGTCTTTAGACTATTCAGTATTGGTGTCCTGACACGTCGGTTTCGCCAAAAGTTAATAACTTGAGTCGCAAGTTACGAGTCGATTTTTCATATATTTAAACTAAATTAAGATTTACGGCTGTGCATTCAGCCAGCCAACGATGTTCCGTTGGAGTTTTCAAGAACCTCCTTTGGAGTACGTACCCTCCTTATCAGGAGAGAGGTCGGAGAGTAATACTTTTACTTATTCTTAAAGACCCCCCCTATAGTTACATAGGTAAAATATACCGGTAGATAATAGTTAGCATTCTTCAACCTCTCTATCTTCTTTTTAACATACACTATTGTAGAGATTATAAAGTATAACATCTATTTATATGTCGACCTCCTTAACTAAGGATACTGAGAGATTATAATTACCCTCTTTTGTCGCTCTTATCTTAAGTTCAGAAAGATGGGATGCGGTATCATATGAAGATGTCTAGGGACATAAGTAATGGCAGTTATTTTGTTGATGATCTGTTATTCATCAATGTGTTCTTCATGTGTTCATACAAGTAGGGAGGTAAGAGGGAATCATAGACTGTTCTATGATTTACAAAGCATCTGATTAACATTGTCTTTCTAATCTTCAATCTTCGAATGGTGTCGCACGTGGTTTCCACGGTATTTAAGGCGGAGATCTTGGATCGGTTTTGTCACATGCTAAGACGTTATTCTTTTCTGAGTTCATGGATCCAAAGAGCAATGTCCGGGTTGCTACGCCTTTACTTCGATATATATTTCGACATGTGTCAATTACCATATCGATCTCTGGGAAACCATCTCTGTGAATACTTCAATATGCTAAATGCCCCTTTCGCTTAATTTCCTTACCTAAATAAATTCATCTATGGCATAAATGAGAACAGAGATATGGAAAGCCCAAAAGCGGTTTACTTGAAAGCTGTGCATTGGGTTGCTAAAGTATCATGTGGTAGTTGAAGGGAGACTGGATGATAAGAGTAAGGATCGATTGCTATACGTGGATTGCGGAGGATTGGTTACAAGATTAGTAACTTAAAGAATTAGATAGCCTTATGCTGCTAAAAGTATGCCTTTACAGAAGGACAAACAAAGAGAATGAAATCTTGATTTAAATTTGTAGAAGAGAAGGCCTCTGGAACAAAGGATGTCTCTTTTATCTAGTCTCTACGCTGTTCCTAAACCGAGAAGAGAAAGTCTGTAGGGCGAACCACAGATCTAGACTCCACTTTTAATACCTGCATCTATAAGCTTAGACTATTGCTATATTTTAGTGCTCCCCGAGTTTTAAGAATTAAGAAACCTGTTTCTAATTAGGATTTAAAGAGAGAACGAGGTTGCATTAGGATATTATGGGCACAAAAATGCTTTAGAGGAGTACCCCGGGTTGGAATAAGAGGATATATTATAATTATCTTTGCCCTTAAGCATTCGTTTTCATCCGTGTCGCCAAGAAATGCTTCCGAGCACCCAGTTCACTCAATTGAATTAGGTCATGAATAGTGCAAGTCGTTTACAAAGAAAATATACCCAATATAAGGCCTTCCCACCCTGGTCCAACTTGCTCGGCACTCCCGATGAATTACCCGTCACAGCAGCCAGCAACCAATCCATGTAAATCAGCATGAAAACTAAGAAGAAAAGACAAATCTTTGAAGTCCACTTCGTCATCCACACCATCGCTTTCGTTTCACCCTCAGAATGCACGACGCTCCCATCGGGTTTCTTCTCACCTGCGCAGCAGCAAAGCAAGATGGTCAGGCTTAGCATCACTCCTGGGGGAAAGAAGAAATACATCGTAATGGTTCTGACTTCGCTGATCATGCTCCACAATTCTCGTGCGATGCCTATGCTGCCAACGAATCCCATTCCACAGCCAGCGAGCCAGATTGATATTATTAGGCCCCAGGAAACCCATTGCCCATATTTGTTGCCTTCCTGTCTGAAGTCGCTCCTGTCTCTTCTAAAGAATTCTCGTCTGCGAGAACCCCCTCTCAAGTGCGCGGCCTCGTATTGAGGAGTTGAATAGTAATTCGTCAGTGGGTATGCTTTCGGTTGAGTATAATACGGTTGTGACTGCATGTTGTACTGTGGGACACCCGTGGGATCATAGCTAGGTTCCGGAGAAACAATCGCATTCGGATTATATGTAACGGTAGCAGCTGGTGTGGATCCGTCAACTGCCACGGGAACCTCTTTGGGGCGGCGAACAAACAGCCATCGCCCATGACCGAACATCGCAGCAATGGAACTCGCTGCTGATGTCAACAACATCCAAATCCCAAGCAATTGTAAATGTCCGTCCCCTTTGCATCGCGTAACTGTCAAACATCCTGTGATTGTAGTTCCGGTGAATTGCAAGAAGCCAATGAAGATGTTAATCTTCTTATATTCTTGTCTCTTCCATGGTACCAGTGGCCGCCGACCGTAAGCGTTGACGAAAATGCAGTAGTAAGTCAGAACGTGGGATGTAAAGCCAATGCCGCCATACGGCAAAGCATAGCAGGTAATGTTATCAAGAATCTTGTTTAAGGATTCTGTCTTGTCCTCATAAACGCGCGTAGACAGATTCGTAGAGCTGGACTGACGGGAACGAACGAACGAATTGCTGAAGGACAGGCTTGCCGCGACTGCAAGCGATGGGTTACTCAAAACGACCACCAGAATTATGGCGAAATTGGCGATGAATCGTTTGCCAAGAATGGCTGTGAGATCCAATTTAGCCATGATATGATGGCAAGGGGCTGGCTTTCAAATCTTCAATTGAAGTTTGTGAAGTGAAGTAATCATCTAGACGTCACTTGAGCAGTAGGCAACGCAAAATTGAGGAAGCCCTCGCTCAGTATTGGAATTAGCTATGTTCTTGTATTGTAAGTGATAATATATAATCAATGGAGATATATAACACACATTTCGTGCATTAGCCAAGAGTCTCGGGCGTAGTGCAGAATCCTTTGCCAGGGTTTGCTTGGAGAGGGAGGGGGTTGTAACAAATGACCACAAACCTCATTGGCTTCCGAAAACGCCACAGATACTTCAACATGCCTCGATTTGAAAACCGTTAAGAGTTGACTGAAAAATTGCGCCCGATAATATCACGAGCTCCAGAAAATAACCAGCATACCAAGCCCACCCAAATTCAAAGAAGCCTCAACAATGTCCGCGCTTCGAATGGTAGTTCTAACCATCACCACGCCTCGCGCAGTTTGAATTTTCACCTTCACTTCATTTAAACGTGTGGCTAAAGAAACCGTCCTGAGGATGGGCCACCATAGCTTTGGTATACAGAGTATATCTGGAAGCATGTGAGGGTCGTGCAATTATGGTGTATATCGACCTTGCAGGGACGTTGATCAGATTTCACAAGGGAGGAAGAGAGGAGCAGCCAGAATGATAAGTGCTCCTGAAGCCCTGTTCGGTCAGCCGGGATACTGATACACATACGAACCACATCGCGCAGTGCTTTGGTCAGTCCCATTGGTTTTCTTATTCATAATATAGATATGCCGAATCACTACTCTGTCAAAATAGTTGCTTGGCGCTCGCCAAACCAGAATCATTTTGGGGGCTGTCGTCAGCTTTAGGCAAAATAAATTGGGAGAAAGAGAACCTAGACGGGAGAGACGTTCAGATCTGTACTTATGTTAATAGTAAACATGGGAAATTTCCGGATCTCACCTTCAAATAATGTGGTATCGCCTGAGTACATTCATGCTGCGACAAGATCATTCTGGAATCATGATTCCTAGAGACGAGGTCTCCAATGAGCCCAAATGCCATAGCCGATTATCAAATTACCAAGCCTTGATTGAATATCGAGTTTGACCTTGACTAGATTCAATTGATTGTTCGTGTTATTGTGCAATCGCTTGAAAAATTCCATGTCCATTAAGTTGTTTTCACAAGAACCTTTCCCGAACACGCCTGCATACAATTAAAAGAATACTGTTGCCTAATTGTTCGCATGATATCAGTGCAGCAGATCCTTACATCGCCATATATGGACCCGACCCCCTTACATCGTCAAATCGGGTCAAATTGTCCACGCAGAGCCTCACATTGACTTCAAGCAGCTCTTTCAGAGCATGCAGCGGCTGCAGAAGAATCACTCATATGAACAAAAGCCATGAAATCGTCTTTGTCCCGAAGATAGCGCTCGAGTGAATACGAATAACCAGATGGCTTGGTCGATATGTCTGGATCGTAATCTATGTCCTACCGCACTTCGTCCCCTGGCCACGTGCTCCACCCGCCCCCCCCCAAGAGGCATGAATTTGGTTAGTTTGTCAACTTTTGAATATCCCTGCGTACACTGTGCATAGGCTCGCTAATAAATGAGAGATCTATACTTGAACTTTTAATCTTTCTTCAACAGTCTCGTGGACGACTGCTAGCAAAGATCGAAGCGTGTCGCTAATCTATAATGTTCCTCTCGATAGGTTTGACAATTTGATGCCAAGGCAGGTTGAATTCATTGAGTCAGCCCAATTCTCCTCAGTCTATGGTCATATGTGACAGATTATGAAGTGCATGAGTCAATATACCCTACGAAATTTTATTAAGCGAGCCTCAAGAATTAAGAAGTCAACCAATTCCTTATGATACGAAAGGTACGAAATAGCAACACCTGATTTGAATGAATGCTTGCCTGTCTTAGTTTCTCCGACTCCGGGTGAATTCACTGTTGTTGCGACTGAGTGCTCAAGTGATCAATGGCGTTGGGCGAGCTGTACCGTCTTCCCATCCCCCACCTCCCCCCAAACAAGTGGTGACGCTCTAAATGTGACCTTCAGGAATCACAATATGCGTTCCCTTAGTCACGAGGAAAGCCTGAAGATTTCTGTAGCTCACAGTGTGATTCAAAGGTAACACAGACAACAGCATCTCATCTCGTACGACATCGAAGTAAAATTTCAGCGCATCTTCAGACCAACTCTCAGCCCATCTGAACAATCCCTCGGACCGAAATCATCAAATTCAAACGATCACAACATCTCCATTACTGAAAGTACAGCTGTGCATAATCCATATTGCAAGTAACAGATGAAGCAAACACATCGATCACGGGAACGCACATGGAGTCCGTCACACCACTTCACCCCTCCAGATTGCGCAGCCATGCATTGAGCGGCATACATGAGTACGAAGCTTCACTGTTCGAGTTTCAGATGAGTTGGCGTGCGTCTTGATCGAGGCTATCTGCCTTGCAGATGGTGGATGTGCTACCTGTCTGTCTTCTTTGCTGCTTGTGTGCTGATGTGATACAATGTAAGGGGAGGCGAGTAGGCGAGGGAAGTTGAGTTTTTCTCGCTTAATCGTACTCCGTGGTGGGAAAAGCAAACTTCTGTCTAATTTGGCTTAATATGTTCGGGACTTCTACCGAATCAATCATTCTCTGGCTGATATTCTCCAGGTATCTACGAGGCAAAGAAAGAGGGTTGCGAGAATGTTGTTCCTCGCCCAAGAAGGGCATCATGGCGATGATCCTATCACTCGCTACCCCGTCCCTGTGTCAACATCTTCAACAGCAGCAATACCTACGGTATTCATCACCGAAATTCCATCGGTTCGCTCCTCATCCACAATAAAAGCTACCACGTCCTCAGAAATGACCAGCTCAACCGCAAGCCAAAATCCTCTCGCGACTCTCCCAGCTTCAATTCCCGCCCCCTCGTTTAACACGGGAGACGAAGCCACTTCCTTAATCTACTCCTCCATAACGATCGATACAGCACCGCTGCCCTCCAGCTTGTCCCGGATTTTAACAAATGTACCATCATCAGGAACAACAACAGCTACAATAGCATCTCTTGCATCCACGAGCGCATCTTCAACACCAAGCAGTACCTCCGCCACCCCAGCCTTTGTCCACGGTGAAAGCAACGACACATTCTCAACAAGCGCCTGGATCGGATGTGGTGTCGGTGTCAGTGTTGTGCTTCTCCTCATGATCGGCACCTGTTTCCTCGTCAAGCAAAGGCGACATAAGCGCAGAAATACGGAGCCTCCGATAGAAATGCTTGGAGTTGGACCCGCTCCTGTCACGAAGAATACCAGTAGAAGCGTGTTGAAGCGTAAATATGACGGAGGGAGAAGCTTTGAGGTTGTGAGGAAGACGACGAGGGGTGGGGGTGGGAATGGATATGGGTATGGGCATGGTAACGGAAATCGGAATGAGTATGGGAATGGGAATGGGAATGGGAATTGGGTTGTGGAGTTGGATTAGGAAAAAGCATTACTTGGGTGGGACTTTTGGTTGTTTAAGCGAAGAATCACAGAAAAGAAAGGCCTTCAGGAAGAGAGATCGCAAAAGCATCAATTTGTTATTAATGCTATGAGCTTGTGCGAATGAGTTGCCTATGAAGACCTTTCGTTCTGATCTGGAGTCAAGATCGAATTCTCGTGACCACTGAAACGTAAAACCTAGGATCACCACTTCGCAAGACCTCATCTTCCTAACAAGTCATGGAAATCCAGAGCGGTTGTGCTTCTGCGCATGACAGCTAACTATGCAACATCAGTATCCGCGAGCCCAGATCTAAAACGATAACCCACATCTGCCAGATCTCCCCCAAACGTAATGGCGCGGTTTTCTTAAGCTCGTCTAGCTCCCACACTCTGACGATTTGCAGATGAGAAGTCTGCCTTTCCCAGGTTGGCGAAATTAGTCAGCAGGAAGAAGCGAATGCTTTCTTGGACCCATTGCGATTTGGTATATTCCATGTTGAAAGCTGGAGCACTGCGTTGCGCGGGCTTATATATCTCAGATCTCATGTCCCTGGTTTTGATGGCAGAGGTAGAAGTGGTCATTGTGATTTGTTCGCTGGATGGAGATATCGCGTGGCAGAGTCAGATAAGGCTTGAAGTGATCTTTTGTCTGCGATCTGAAGATTGTTCGTGGGTTGTGTTTAGGGTTAGTTTGGTTTGAAAGATCGAGTGAAATGGATCTGAAGCAGATCTTTATAAATTCAGAACTGGAGTTTATTACCGTTCCAATCCATTGTTAGTTTGCCTAGTATTGTTAAATGCGATTGTGGTAGGGTAAGAATAGGAGTTAAGCAAGCGCTCCCAAAAGCCTTGCGAAGGGCTCAAAATAAACACCAAAGATTGTTGCCACGCCTTGAGAATCCCGAAATCAAAATTCATGATAAAGAGGTTCGATTGGGAAAGATAGTGTATGGACAATTTTTTCGCAACAATCGATATCTAAACACATCGCCTTATCGTACAGACGAGCGAGCCTCCACGGTTTCCAGTCATCCCTCGACCAAAACCGTACCTCATCTCTCAAATCTCAAATCTCAAACTTACACCGCCCCTCCTCATCCCAATTCCCTCATCAGCCATCAGACCGCCGCAACTCCTTCAACGCTCCCCTCTCCCTCTCCCTCTCCCTCTCGGAACGTCCTAGAGTCGAAAGCTGCCACAACCACCACAAAGTCAGCGTTCGCACCTCTCGCTCCAAAAACACAAAACACAAAACAGGAACAGGACAGGATAGAACAAGATATAAGAAGCATAAATCCCCGTCGCGACCTATTCAGCGGCTGCTTTTCATTAGAAGTGGCAGGAGGTCTCGTGTGCTGGTGCTGGCGCTGGTGCTCCCTGGCGTGGCGAAGCACAGAGGAGTAATCTGACCTCCTTGTGTTTGCGGCGGCGGTTGATAGGTAGGCGTGGATGCTCTCTTGAACCCATTGTGCTTTTATCTGCTCTTTCGTAAAGCCTGTAGGCGCGGTTTTACCCTTGGTCTTGCGCGGCTTTGTTGGAACTGTGGTTAAAGTTGGAGTTGGGAGGGGAGGAGGGGCTTGGAGTCTTGATGGGTGGGTAACTTGTATAGGGGGGTTGGTGAGGGGTGATGAAATGAAAGGTTAGTGGTGTATTGCTGGGGGCCTGTATTTATTCATGGTTAACTTGTCGTGTTGTGTGGATGCCAGTCTGGTTATGGGCTTGTGTTGAGTTTTGGTTCCGGTTTTTGGTTTGGAATATTGGGGAAGATGGTGACGGAAGTAGGACTTATATGCTGTGAGATTCTGGGCTAGATGGTGACCATCAACAACTCTTTGATTCTTCAGTGAAGGTCGGACATTTTAGGTTTCTAGTATGTGACATTTCCAAGAAAAAGTCCAGTGATAAGTCATGATTGTTTCGAGGGTATCATGGATGAGTCAGACATATGACCTCGAATCAATTGCAGTTGATTCAAAGGGCATCACAGTAAGCAAATATTACCAAGGATAATGATACACGATAGTGTTCACATAGAGCTGTCATAAATAGAAGATCGAAGATTGAATGAAGTTTGTAGAAAATATCGATTTGTTGAAGTCACTCCCAACCTGCAGCAGCTAGCAAGTATGATACCATCCTTTGGATCGTCACTCATGACCGCACATCTCCTCGAATTCCAATACTTAAGATAATCATCCAAGCCATTCAAGCATCAATGTGGGAGACATCAAAGGCAAGAAGGTCTCTCTGATATCATGTTTCATCCATAAGCAAGTGCTAAGCGAATCAGACCCAGCCCTAAAATCGACATGCAAACAAACAATATACATACCTCCTCGCTATCACTCTCAAAGACAGAGCCATAACCCTTGAACCACCTCTCATCACCCTCTCAGTGAACCTCTCATTCCCCAAAGCCTTGCCCTGACGATCTGCGTCCTGGAAATCCGCTGTGCCCACATTCGCACCTTCAGTCATCATGAATGCCTTCACACTTTCGTTTACCTATTGGGTATGAAGCCGACCAGTACCGAAATTGACCTCTTTGAGTAGAACTTGACGCCGGAGTGCCTGTTGATTCTTGGCGATACTGGCGTTGACTTCGCGATTGATTGAAGGTACAGCTTTTGTGTTGGCATTGAGTGGAGTGGCGGAGATCTTTGACCTGTTGTCTGAGATGGCGTTTTCGGAGCTTGCATCGATTCGATCTGTGGCAGATACAGAGTTGCGCAGACTTGATAGAATGGGTTTAGCTGTTGGGAACAATTTGTGTGATGATGAAGGGTTGATTTGGATTGTGGGTTAGTTGTTGTTAAAACCTTTCAAATTCTTGGTCGCAGCGTCTGCTTTATATATCTCCCGAGATGAAAACTCGAAACTAACCAGTGCCTTAGAATTGTGAGTATCAATGAGTGCAGATCTCTGTCATAATGCTAGCTTCCAATTGTGAACTTCGGCATTGTTACACTACCACAATAGTAACTACGTGAAAAGTTGCAATTCACGCAGCAGTCACAGAGTTAGGACTGATTTATTGTAGGAGGCTGGTTTTTAAGCCTCTACATAGAGAAATGGAAGCTGTGCAACCAGATTGTAGGAGACGAAAGACCATGGCCTAGGTTCCATGATCGACGATGACGAAGAATCAACAAAAACGAAGCACGGCAGGACAAATCCACAAAGATGTAAATTTGAATTGGGGACTATACAGAAGACGACAATGCCAATAGCGCCCCAGAGATAAAAGCCGTGAGATCTTATGCGCTGTCATGGCATTACCAAGATTCGAAGAGGAGGTAAGAAATGGCGATGTGTCCAGGTGTAAAGAAATACATCCAGTTTGCTCCCAGAATATGGACCGTATGGAAGCATACTGGCTGGAGTTGCTCTGAGGATAGTGACGATATATATCGCCAGAGTAGCTCATCAAGACTGAAATGCACTCTATCGAATTTCGCCCCATGATCTATCAACGTCAGGTCATGCCATCAACAACTCCACCACGAATGCAACAACATACCCTAAAAACTCACTCTACACATACACGCACTCCCAACACCCCAGTCCTCAGCCCAAGCACAACCGCCCATAAATCCAATGCCCACCGAACCATGATTAGGAGTCGCATGATAAGCCTTGCCCTTCATGCCTGTGCTGCCCAGGAACCACCCGACGCTCTGGCGAATCCAGATCCGATGACCCTCCTTAGGTACAGAATCGGTAGATTGTTTGATGGTGTCGTGTTTCTTCGTGTTAGAACAGGGAATGGGGGCGAGTTGCTCCACGTTCTTGTTTGCTTTCGACTTCGAATGGGTGTTGATCTGGGTCTTGGGATCGCTGTCGGCTGAGGAAAGAACGTCAATTGACTCGGCACTTATGGAAGAGATGTCAATTGACTTCTCGGTGGTGGAAGAGGAAGAGGAAGACAAAGACGATAGTAGACGAGAGCGATGTCTCGAGTCCTCGGATGAATCCTCAGATCGGGATGAGCATGGCTGTGCTTGTGGTTGTGGTTGTAATTGAGACTCAGTCACACGATCTCGTTGTTGCAGAGTTGCATCGCTGCTGGCCGTTGTTAATCTCTGTGCTTGATGATGTATGGCGCAAGCAATGAGAAGTTCCATGCGTCTGATCTCGTTGGTACGCATAGTCAAGATGCGTTGATGTATGCTCTTGGTGTTAATCTGTGCTTGTAATCCTCCCTGCTTGATATGATTGCTCAATAAGATCTGCTCGGTATTTCTTAATCGAAACGATACATCTAAGTACCTAGGCTTGCTCTGTCTGCTATCTAGATACTCTTGTAGTTTTTCTTGACGAGCGGAAGTTCAATGAACTGCAATACGGAGGTTCAAAGACGCTACACTATGCTAAGAGAAACACATAAGGAAGTGATGTCTGATGGGATGGTATGTTGATGTCGATGTTGAACTTTCACTTACGCGACATGTTCATCAAGTTGTGCCTTCCGACGACCTTACCCAAGATAGGTAGGTAGATTTGATGACACTGAACCGAGGACTTAGAGCTTCAGAGCTTCGTTTGAACTTTCTAGCTACGCATTACCCCTTATTTTGCAAGACCAAAGCGACCTGTTGTGTCTTTGAACGACACTACCAACCGAAGCAATCTTATAAATCTTATACAATATCGCCCATTGAGAGTCTCTTTGAGAACTCACTCAGGGTCGTCGGCTTGGGACTGCTAAGAAGGACCCCTGTTGACATTAGGCGAAGGACGAAGGAAGAACTTTCTGTCAAGTCTTACTCAGTCTTAGGTAGTGATGGCTGAATCAATTTACTTTTTTGCCTTACCTAAGGTAGGTCCTTGGGCAAAGACTCGCCAGTTGTTGAAGGAGATTGCAAGCGAAAGAGCATTCTATCTACCCAGTCTTCTTGAAGTATGCCGACTACTTTGTCCTCATCATTTCGAATTCAAGCACGCGGATAGAATCCATACATGCCCCGGAACGCTTATGTTGCTCCTTTTGAATCAAAAAGCTGGTTAAGAGGATATTTGACATTCACCAAGGCAAAAAGGATCTTTTAGAACATATGAACACTTAGGAGACCTGCTTGCTCATAGGATGCTACGCACACGAGACAATGACACCACAAAACAGCGCATAAAACAAGTTCAGTCACATACATGAGCGATGTTCACGAAAGCAAGCAAGATTAGGTAAGGTAGCATCCAGAATAAAGTACACGTCTAATTTGTTTTGTAACTCATACAAGCTTGAAGCAGTCATCTGGACTGCCTACCCATCCCCTCTCCTTTTCGTGTATTTACAAATGAAATTACGTCTACTCCACCCTCAAACTCTGCAGTCTTGCTTCTGTTGCAATGACCTACGAACAATTAGTGATTATTTCGTGAGATGTTGGGAAAAAACTTACATCAAGAGCTTGTTGGACTTCCAATACCTTTCTAACCTCACCCAACCAATCCCGACTCAATGTCTTCGCCCATCCCTGGAGGCCATTCATTTCTCTCGCGGCATTATCGAGATCACCTTCCTCCAAGAAGGTCTCAGTGCGAGTCAAGATACTCTCAACGTCATTACCAGTAGCCAAGCCCTTCTTCTTGAACATCAGCTTGCTCAAGACATAGCTGGAGGCATGGCTTGCAACACCAGCATCTTCGGGTAACAAGGAAGCTTTTCGAACTTCAGTTGCAACACGGCGGAAACGATCAATCAGCTGTGATGAGGATGGGATGCCCTTTTGGTAAGCGATTGGGTTGATTGAAGCCACTGCAGCGTTTACGACTGGGTCATCTACAGCGATCTCTTTCAAAGCAGCCAGTTCCTTGATGAATGGTCTTGGGATCTGGCTGTTCTCGAGGTTGGAACGAACAGCCTCAACAGCTACGTGAAGATGTTGGGTCTTCAGGTTGGCATCTAGAACCGAATTCCAGTCCGTAGTAAGCTTTTCTAATTCAGTGACAGAATTCGTCAAAGCGGAAAGCTTGCCAAGGCGACCATCACGCTCCTCCTCAACACGGTCCTTAACTTCCTCCATGAACTTGCGCTTCATCTCCACGGCTTGTTCGAGCAATTGGTTCTGAAGGCGTTGTTCGTTCAATTCATTGGCACGCTCAACCTCGTTCTTCAGCTTCTGCTCATACGATTGCTGGATCTTTTGTCGCTCATTCTGGTACTCTTCCTGCCATTCTGATTGTTGGTGAGCCATCTCAGCCTCAACTCTTCGCACCAACTCCTTTGCAGCACGGTCGAACGTTTCCCTCTCAGACAAAATTTTGGCATCAGCATCCTTTTGAGCAGCATCCTTCAACGCCTTGATCTTAGAGCCAACCTTAGCGAGCTCGTTCTTTGCCTTGCTGATTGTGGTTGAATATCTTGAGTTGGCATTATCTGCGTTTACAACAGTGATAATGTCGTTGATGATTTTAACCAGATCTTGAACCAAGGGCTCATTTGCGTCCTTGATCTTGAGAGGGTCGATCCTTGTGACCTCCGGAGGAAACCTTGAAGGTTCGTCTACCTCTGGAGCTGTGAATGAAACTGCCTCCTTCTTGGGACGCTTAGATGCTGGCTTTGCTGCAATTGCATCGTTCTTAGGGGAGTCCTTAACAATTGGTGTTGGTGCTACCTCTGGTGTTACGGGAGCAGGAACAGGGGCTGGCGCTGGTGGGTCTGCCTGTTTCTTTACAGCCTCAACGGTTTGGACTTTCTCAGCTTGCTGCGTCTTCTCAGAAGTTAATGCTTCCGCGGGCTTTGGAGTGTCAGCCTTTGCGTTTGCATGTCTTCCACCAGGTCCGCTTGTTTTGTCCTCAGACACTCTCCAAGAAACACCACTCTGGCTCGGAATCTTTATTGATTCACTAGTATCTCGTGGGCGTGAAACTGATTTCTCTGCAATCTTTGGGTATCGCTGTCTGAATTGTCGTTCCTCCAGTGCCAATACCGCTGATTCTCCGAATGGTACGTACTCCGTGAAGAAATCATGGAACCGGTCCGAATGCTGTGAATACCACACCGATCCACCGAAGCCAAGAGCACCCAAGATCAAAAGTGACGAGAAGAACTTGCGAGCTAAACGACGAGGTTTTGGGGCCGGAGGAGGGGGAGGCGGACTCGAAGCTGGCGCTGGAGCTGGAGGAATCGTGGAGGCTGCTGGAGGCGGCGGCGGCGTCAATGGGACGTTCTCAATAGGAATGTCCGAGCCAGTATAAATCTTTGGAATCCGCGCATCAGACAAAGAGGTTGCCACAGGTCCTGGTGGGAGATCTGAGTTCGTGCTCTCGCTCAAAGAGCCTGGCAGGACAATCGGCTTCGAGTCTGCGATTGAGTCTTTCTTATCTGCAAATCGGCGCTGTCCAGACCGTCAGCTTGTAGCTCAATTGACGTTCAATGAAGTAGGTTGGTTTTCTCAATTGAGGATTTGTTGACCAGCTCACTCCAAATTCAACCTGCTCAATTGGGGCTCTGAAGACTACTCACCAATCCCAGAGGCTGCACACGAGCTGCCTGCCATCTCGTACTGCCCAGCCTGGACACCTTTCCAATTTTCAACATGTTGACCGGCGTTGTTGTGTATCCTGGTGGTGAGGAACGCGATCGGGACAAAACTTGGAGTTTCGGCAGACCTCGCAAGCTTCGATCCCGGTCGCCTGCCGCCGCGAGGCTGAACGATCAAACCAACTTACCAGTAGTTTTATGAATAGTACTCAGAAGTCAGGAATTATGGTAATCAGGTCATTAAAGTGATAATCTAGAAGCAGATGAATCAATAATTATGATGCGCTTCATTGCATGTTGAATATGTTCTATTGCGTATCTTACACCAATAGAGAGAACCTGGAACGCCCGCCGTAAACCCTAAGAAATCCAGGTATTAAAAACATCTCTAGACCACCACCACTCCCTCCCTCATGCTACCACAATTTAACAGTCTCATGCAAATAGAAACATCAAAGTTTCTTGCTCCGTTTCCCTCGGGTGTATTCAACAATCTAGTAGCTCTCAACACTCCTCAGCATGCACAACCAGCTCCTCCTGCTTGCGTTCCTGATGACTCTGGCCTGTTGAGCTCGACTCCTCTTCCACCCGTACCTCGTCCTCCTCGTGGTCCAGCTTGTTCAAGCGGTAACTTCTTCGCAATAGATGTGAAGAGCTCCCGAACATTTTCCGATGTCTTTGCAGAAGTTTCGAAGAATAGAAGACCAGATTCCTGAGCATATGCTTCGGCATCCGCTGTACTGATGGCCCGCTTATCTGGCTGGGCAGTAACAAGATCCAGTTTGTTTCCAGCCAGAGCTATGATGATGTTCTCGTTGGCCTGTCTCTGTAGCTCCTTCACCCAGGATTTCGCCTTATCCAATGATGACTATCTATACGTTAGGAATGCCCCCAACAGAATCCGAAATACTTACAGCCTGTGTAATATCATAGACAACAACCGCACAATTCGCATTTCGATAGTACATGGGTGCGAGTGACTTATAACGTTCTTGACCAGCAGTATCCCAGATCTCGAATTTGACTGTCGTGTTGTCGTCTAAAGAGATGGTTTGTGTAAGGAAGGCTGCGCCGATAGTGGACTCTCGGAAATCATCGAATTGGTCCTGTTGAATGGTTAGAAGCTGTCATGGCCCTTTCAAGATAAACAACTTGCCTTGACGAATCGTAATACCAAGGAACTCTGTTTCCAAGTTAGCAAGCCTGACTTCAACTAGGCGGGTCGCATACCTTTCCAACTGCTGATTCTCCTAACAGTACCAACTTGAACTGTGCGAAACGGTTATTCGATCCTCCACGGGATCCAGCAGGGCCTCGGTTTGCCATATTGAAGGAAGAGAAAGGGTGACTTGTCGCAGATTGTGGGAAAGTGTGTAGAATCTAGAGTTCCCTAAGTTTGTTCGCGGGTTGGTTGAGGTAAATGGCAAGTTGGTAGCTCGTAAGGTAAAGGGTACGGTGCTGCCTCACTGAGGTGTGAGTGCGAGTGCGAGTCTGGGGATGGACTGGAAGGCAACGGCAACTAGAATCCACACGTGATATGAAGCCCAAGCCACACTGCGTAATCCGGCAGGCGATAAATAAACCAAACCGTTGACTTGAAATAACAATAAGGTAAGGTAAGATAAGATATTTCGTTATAAGGACATCAATTCATATTTGATACTTTTACTTTGATATGGCATAGAATAGTAGAAGGTAAGACGAATGAGGGCCTATGCATGTTATCTCTGTTCCACCTTAACGAAGTTCACACCGGTCACTCATACGGCATACATCAAGCTCAGCCTTTTTAACAATACTCAGTACTTATTTAATAATAACTCAGTACCGGCGTCTACTACCTATGAACGAACGAAAACTCCTCTATGCTGCCCATATTGATATTCAAAATAAGGTAAGGTTGGGTTAAATGTTCACCAGTCTAATCAGGACCTGCTGCACCTTATTAAAAGCCAAGATTTGATGTTCAACCAAAAGCCAAAACCCGTCATCGGTTTTTGATAAACTCAGCCGCGTCTCCACTAAATTTACTCCCCTGACCTGGATACATCACCACAAGGCTTCACCAACTGGATTTCACATTAACTATTGTACAGTAACTTCATAACACGTCGCTTTCTCACTCACCATTTTTCGAGATCTGCAGAATTATCAACAACAATTCCCTTGACAGTCTGCGTTGCAGGTTCCGCCATGTCTTCTTTGCCATTCCGAGACATCAATGTCCATGCATCTGCCTCTCATTATGCCTTCACTTCACCTTCCTCCCCATCAGCTCCAACTTTGATAGTCGACCGCCCTTCGGGAGATCTCCGATTAAATGATGGGGGCTTACTGGGAGGGAAGCGAGTGTCGAGTATCGCAGGCATTCTGGGAATGATCAAGTTGCGACTGGGTAAATAGTTTCAAATGCTCGATGGTGCTGAAACTGACTGTTAGTAGACAAGTATATCATTGTAATCACCAAGGCACAGCCCATGGGCAGAATCAAGGGACATATGGTATATAAAGTTATTGCGACTGACTTTCTCCCCCTACGGGAACGTCCCCTACACGATGCAGACGAAGACGCATATCTGGCCCTGCTTAAGGCATTTATCAAAACAAGCCCGTTGTATTTTTCGTACTCATTCGATATCACCAATACATTCCAGCGCCAATCACAGCTTGATGTATCGGCGCCATTATGGAAGCGGGCAGACGATCGCTTCTTTTGGAATAAGTTTGTCCAGTCGGATCTGATAGACTTCAGAGTGTCAGGAACTCGCCAACAGACTGGACAGCAGCCAGGTATTGATCCATACATACTTCCTGTGATGTTTGGTATGATGGAAATTTGCTCGACAAGCATAAAATCGACGCCATTGACCATAGTCCTCATTACAAGACGTTCGCGACACCGAGCAGGTACTCGTTATTTCTCACGGGGTATTGATGAACAAGGACACGTCTCCAACTTCAATGAGACAGAGCAGATCGTCATTCTTAATGATAGTACAAGTGGTATGGGTGGTTTTGCTGGTGGCGGTGGCATGCAAAATGGTAAAGTCGGTGGCTCGGGAGGGAAAGAAGTGCAGATTATGTCCTACGTCCAAACCAGAGGAAGTGTCCCCGTGTATTGGGCCGAAGTCAACACTCTGCATTACACCCCACGTCTTCAAATCCGTGGGGTAGAGACCGCTGTGTCTGCAGCAAAAGCCCATTTTGATGAGCAGATTCGGTTCTATGGCGATAACTACTTAGTCAACCTTGTGAACCAAAAAGGTCGGGAAGTCAGGGTAAAGGAAGCCTATGAACAGATGATCAAGCTTCTTGTATCATCACCCCAGCAAAGCAAACAGCAAGACAGCATCTCCGATGAAAAGTTCCGTGTGGTTGAGTCTAGTGGACAACGTCAGGAGTTTGATCGTTTGCATTATGTCTACTTCGACTTTCATAACGAGACGAAGGGTCTTCAATGGCACCGGGCTCAACTTCTTCTTGATCAGCTTCATAGCGCTCTTGACAAACAGCAGTATTTCCGAGGTGTTGATATGCCTGCTGACACAGAAGGAAGACTTGAAGTCCGAAATCATCAAACGAGTGTTGTTCGAACAAACTGCATGGATTGCTTGGATCGCACGAACGTGGTTCAAAGCATGCTTGGTCGATGGACACTCAATCGTCAGCTAACAGACTTGGGGGTCTTGTCAAGAGGCGAGACCTTTACCTCTGCAGATAACGATTTCGAAGTTCTGTTCCGTAAAATTTGGGCAGACAATGCAGATGTGGTCTCGAAATCCTACTCTGGTACAGGTGCCTTGAAGACAGACTTCACACGTACAGGCCAAAGAACCAAAGCCGGTGCGCTTCAGGATCTTCAGAACTCGATTACCAGATATATGAAGAACAATTTCGCAGATGGTCCTCGACAAGATGCATTTGACCTGTTCTTGGGAGCCTACCTTCCAAATACTGGATCTCAATTCGTCTTCACAGACAGACGGCCTCTCTTCATTCAAGCTGTACCATATGTTCTCTTTTTCAGTTTATTCCTTGTCATGGTTGGTACATTCTCGAGACGAATGCCAGATGCTGCTGTTCTTCCAATGAGACTGTTTATTATCTTTTGGTTCATCGTCTCATTATGGTCCATGCAATTTGTTTACTCGAACGGAATGCTTTACGTATGTACACAGCTTCCCTCTATCGAACAATATTCTAACAGAGTTAGGTCAATTGGCCAAAGTTAAACCCTCGGCCATGGGCTACGGAAGGCTACCACGAAGCCATCAACCAGGTGCGGAAGGACAAGATTCTTGGTTCTTTTGTTGCCCGACATGAGCGTGGTCTTAGTACTGCTCGGTTTGTCAATGCCGAGGAAGGCAAAAAGAGGCGAGAATAGATGGGCACCTGCGAAGGTGCTTAAGTCATAATTCGCCAGAATTCACTATATATCGTTTTGATATTATTAGAGTTTAGAGACGAGCATGATACGGATATCAAATACCTTAATGTTTACATATGATCTTGAATGTTGTGCCTCACGGTTGTTTACGGCACAGTGTTGTGAGGTTTTGTTTCGTCTAGCTGTCTTTGTTTCGAGAACAAATATGTACCCCCTCATGATTGGCGTAGCGATATTCTGTTTTCACTTTTACGATCTATCTGCTGATTACTACTCAGGATGCACAAAACACTGATCTTCGACCATGGGTTGGCATCACGAAATCTGGTGGGACTTTCGCGTAATCTAGGGGATCAGGGCAGCTCTGTTTCTACCCCACTTTGCGCTAAGCCGGCAGTCCCACTTTTAGCAAGACCGAGTCACGTTTCACTTCTGGTCATCTATTTTATACATATACTACTTCGTCCTTGTCCTCGTTCTCGTTCTCGTTCTATGTTGTCAAATGCTGTCTTTGACTACTCAAAGCTGCGCTGAGTAGGTAGCCATGAAATCACTCATCGCATGGCTTGCAGTTTTGATCGTGGGCACTGCCGCACTCCAGACACCGCTCAAAGATCATGGAGAAAACAAACCGAATATCATCGTCATTTTGACAGATGATCAAGATTTGCAATTGGGGTCGTTGGATTATATGCCATTGCTGAAGAAGCATATTACTGATAAGGGAACTTTTTACAAGCGGCATTATTGTACGACCGCTATTTGTTGTCCTTCGCGAGTTACATGTAAGTGGCCAGGTTTCGTTCAGGTGATGAGCGGGTTGCTAATCATTGTTGACAGTATGGACGGGCCGAAATGCTCATAACACTAATGTGACTGATGTCTTCCCACCATACGGTAAGTCATCCGATCTAGAGAAGAGAGCTCGGTTGACATCTCTTAAGGTGGATATCCCAAATTTGTCGCCCAAGGATTCAATAACGACTGGCTACCACTTTGGCTACAAAAAGCAGGATACACTACGTATTACACAGGGAAGTTATTCAATTCCCACTCGGTTCAAAACTGGAATAATCCCCGCCCATCGGGATGGACCTCATCAGATTTCCTTCTTGACCCTCACACTTACGAATATCTCAATGCAACTTTCCAGCGAAACGGGAATCTGCCTGTCAATCACGCCGGCGAGTACTCAACTGACTTGATTGCACGAAAGGCGTACGGACTACTTGAGGAAGGTATTAATTCCAAGAAGCCATTCTTCTTGACGATCGCTCCTATTGCTCCACATTCAAATGTCGACCCTAGAGACATGGCTGAAGTAAATGGTACAAGGCAAGTGTTGATGACTGCACCGGTGCCGGCTGAAAGACACAAGCACTTGTTCCCAGATGCTAAAGTCCCTCGGAACGCGAATTTCAATCCTGATAAACCTGGTGGAGCGTCCTGGATCAAATTACTTGCCAAGCTGACCTCTTCGGTAATCGCTTACAATGATGATTTCTACCGGAAGCGACTCCAAGCTCTGCAAGCTGTGGACGAGATTGTCGAAGGCATCGTCACACGTCTTGAAGATTATGGAATTCTGGACAACACATACATTATTTATACGACTGATAACGGATATCACATCTCACAGCACCGCTTACCGCCAGGCAAAGAATGCGGCTTTGAGGAGGACATCAACATTCCACTCATTATCAGAGGTCCCAATGTCCCCGTAGGAAAGGAGAGTAATGTTGTGACTGCACATACGGATCTTGCGCCTACGATACTTGGACTCGCAGGTGCGGAATGGGGATGGGGAGGCCTGGATGGGAGTCCGATCCCTCTGAGTGAAAATGAGATTGAGGTCGCGAAGGAGGATAGGCAGGAGCACGTCAATGTTGAGTTTTGGGGCCGTGCGATCGCCGAGGGAACGCATGTCTTCTCGCTTGACGATGGGAAATATGGTAAGTTCATCAAAGAAAAATTGAAAGATCTTACGTTGATAAGGTGCTAACTGTGGCTAGTGACCTATGCCGCGAACAACACTTACAAAGCCCTAAGAGTGATTGGGAAAGACTATAATCTTTACTACTCAGTATGGTGCACGAACGAGCACGAACTTTATGATTTGACAGTATGCCTCCTTTCCCGATCCTCTACAAAGTCGCATTCCTAACATCAAACAGACCGATCCCCACCAAGTCAATAACCTCTACTCCTCTACCATCTCCACGCTCTCACTGCCCCCCACAATCAAAATCGGCACCATCTCCCTCCCCATCTCCACCCTCCTGTCCCGTCTCGACGCCCTCCTCATGGTAACCAAGTCCTGCAAAGGTGCCACGTGTATCACACCTTGGTCAGCGATCCACGCCTCCGGGGATGTAAAGACACTAAAAGATGCGTTGGAAGAGAAATTCGATGCGTTTTATGCTAGTTTGGCTGGAGAGGAAGAGGGAGAGGGAGTGGAAGGGGCGAAAGGGAGAGTGGGCTTTAAGAAGTGTGAGTTGGGGTATTTGGTGGAGAGTGAGGGGCCGCAGGAGGTGCTGTATACATTCGAGAATTGGGCGAGGGGCGAGGGAAGGGGAAGAGAGGATTTGTGAGGTTTACTTGAAGTGACATGGTTCCCGTTGAAAGATATTCGAAATTTGCGAAATATTGTGTGGATTTCGAAAGGTATAGTTTAAAGCAGTGAACAACATTTGATTATCGCACTGTTTATTTTTTGCTTGAAACTCTAAACTAAAGGTAATAGATTGACAATTCATGTACAATTTCTCTAAACGTCTAGTATGTCAAACCACATATCCAGCTACCAAAAGCTATACTTTGCGTGACGACACACTTCAAATCCTATCCTTAGCACTGACCAGTACGTCTTATCTCTACCCTCTCGACATTTCAAAGCACCATCGCGGTCACTATCGTGATGTGGAGAAAACCGCAAGTCGTGCCCCGCACTCGAAAGCACGCAACTTCGTGCCGGAACGACGTCTCCGCCTCTAGACATATCGCAATCCATAACGTACCTCATGCCCACGACACATTATCTTCCCCACAGACGCAGACTATCTTTAGATGCATACAGCCTACGCTATCCAATGCAGTCGTTCTATGGCGTCAAGTGGGGGTGGGATTGGGTCAAGTATTACGATTCGCGACGTGCAGATGTACGAGTTCCTTGTATTGTTATTGGATGGTTTGAGCCTTTCGTCTGTTTGTACAGGTATGTTCGTCAATGGGAGTATGGATTCATCATTTTCGAACTCTATTGCATGTCGGCGATGACTCTACGGTGTCGTGCCGTGTTCCGCTGTTCTAGTGAAGTCGTGATTGAAGCTCTGTGTGTGTTGAAATACATATAGCCAACACTCTCCAGAGGGGAAATTCTTGAACCCAGTTATTTCAGCTCAGTTCGGTTCACTCCATATCTCCAGCATCTCATTCATAAATTCATTAATCAGTCACCATGGCACCTTCAGCAACAGAAGTCGAAACACAAACCACCATTCCAGTCCATCCTGGAAAGTTGGCGGTTACCTCATCGCCAACCAGGACTTATCCAAAGAACAATGGCTCCTTGGACAAATACGAGCACTTTGAGTCCACACCTGTGATTGGTCGGGAGTATCCAAAGCTCAATCTCGTCGAACTCCTACAAGCACCAAATTCAGACGAGCTTTTGAAAGAGCTCGCACTTACCAGTACGTGCCCAATTCAAATTCATATACAAGCCCCCAGAACCCCTTTTAACAAGCCCAGTCTCCCAACGCGGCGTAGTCTTCTTCCGCTCGCAAGACAACCTCACAGCCGATCTTCAAAAGGAACTGATCCAAAAGCTCGGCCTCGCAGGCGGCAAGCCTTCCACCTCAGGCCTACACATCCACCCAATCCTGAACTCCGATCGGGAGGGCTACAAGGTCACCGATCTCGAGATCAGCACCATCGACTCGGAGCTCAACAAGAAGTTGTATAAAGACAACTCCGCGATCCGACAGCGCAAGCAGAAAGCCGGCGGCTGGCACGCCGACATCAGCTTTGAGCCCAAGCCTGCGGATTATTCCTCGCTTCGCTTAGTCGACCTTCCCAAGACTGGAGGCGACACCCTCTGGGCGAGTGGCTACGAGATTTATGATCGTATTAGCAAGCCATATCAGGAGTTCTTGGAGAAGTTGACTGTGACTTTCAGTCAACCTGGTTTCATCGAGGCAGCTGAGCGAGGCGGATTTCAGATCTACGATAAGCCTCGCGGGGCGCCCGAGAATGTTGGGCGGGAACTCAAGGCTGTGCATCCAGTCGTGCGGACAAATCCCACTTCGGGATGGAAGTCCATCTTCCCAGTCGGCGGGCACATCTCGCATGTAAATGACGTGTCGGAGTTGGAGTCCAAGGCGCTCCTAGAGTGGTTTGAGAGGCTGCTGATTGATAACCATGATCTGCAGGTGAGACTAAAGTGGCAGAACAAAAATGATGTCGCGATTTGGGATAACCGATCTGTGTTCCACACGGCTACGTATGATATCGAGGGCCAGGGCGAGAGGTATGGGGTTAGGACTGTTAGTGTAGGCGAGAAACCGTTCTTTGATCCCGAGAGTAAGAGTAGGAGTGAGGCTTTGGCGGAGGCTGCTGGGGCTTCCGCTTGAGACTTGGGTTGAATGTAGCTTTAGTCATTTTTGAAAATCTAGTTCAATATTTTATATGGTATTTGTGTCTTTCGTTGTGCTTTATTTCGAAGTGTTCGAAGCTTCAAATGTGATGTCTGAAAGGCCCCACGTGACCATTCTCGAGCATCATGGTCCAAGCGCATTCAATAACTTCAAATGTTGTCTTCCTCCGTCTCATCAACACAACTACTTCTTCTATGTCTACGCATCAATCCATCACACAGAATCCCATAGACTACAAAACCATATACTACCCCTCGTGTCCATCTCATTCGGGAGCACCCCACTAAACGAAAATACGATCACGCTCAATCGATCGCTAGCTCGCTTGCGAAAAGCACGCTTAGACAGGGGTCAAAGACGACATGGCTGCATTCCCCACCACCAGGATAACGGTACCTTATACGGGAAACCTCCCGCCTCTTAAAGGTACGCAAGCTTGTTAAAATTCTGTCGGCTTGGTTGTTTCGTTATCGGAGTCTTCTGATAAGCTATTCATGCTCGCGGACAAGACCTCGGTGGTGGACAGCTTCGGCTTGTGCAATATGGAGGCGTATTGCCTCATGGGAGACTTCTTGAAGCTTTTTTTCTGCCAGTATATCTCATTGGTATTGCATGCTGTGTTGAAAAAGCATTTTGGCTTTGTGGCTTAAAGATTTGAAGATTTAAAGATTTAATGTTGGCTATGAAGATGGGATGTTGTTCTGCAAGTTGTGGCAAGCGCTACACTTCTTTGTATGCAAGGCTTAATGCAAGAAGTAAACCGAGACAGTTCCTATTTCTTTATCGATGGGTTCTTAGTGTTATCGGAGTTGACAGCTATAGAACAATCAATTCTATCTTGGCTATAAGCCAAATCTCCATATTCGCAATATGCTCGCGTATTGCACAATAAGCAATGGCAATTCATCATCGGCATTATTCCACATTTGTTCATCTACACTTTACATGCACCATTGTTGGCTTAAGCAATACATTCTGTCGGGACGAAGAAGACGGGGCAAGATCCAATTGTGGAAAGTCTGTGTTTGATAGTCACATCATTTATGGCTCTCGAGGTGAAATCCAACGCAAATCCAAATATACGGGGAAAAATTGTGTGGAGTGGCAGTCCCACGCAGCATGATGAATTTTCAGAGATCAACATGGCCACCATCATGGCGTCTGGGCAATGTTTGCCCAGAGTACTAATACTGCATGGCACCCTCCAAGAAACCTCTCATCAGCAGCGCATCACTCAAGCTTCACATACCCCAACCCAAGCACCATGGCTCACGATGCCAATGTTAAGCAGCCTGTTGGCGACACTAAGCACGACAGCCAAGAGGAGCTGAATACCCAAGACAACAAACTCCTATACGAGGAGAACTCCGACTTTTCTCGCAAAGACGGAGCTTTCGTGTCGTCGTCTTCGGATTCAGATGATGATAGCGAGCGGTATCAAGACAACCCGTTCTTGGATCCTGATGTCGCTGCCAAGTGGGCTCTCGTGTATGAGAAATCTCAGTATGAGTGTCGGCATGAGTTCGATCCAACTTTCACCTGGACCAAGGAGGAAGAGCAGAAGTTAGTGAGGAGACTTGATTGGAGAGTCTGTCTCTGGGCTTGTGTTATGTTCTTTGGTCTTCAAGTTGATCGTGGCAACTTGGTTCAAGCTGTTGCTGATAATCTGTTGAACGATTTGCACTTGACAACCAATGGTTCGTTTAACAGTCTGCTATCATCTGCTTCAGCTAACAAGAAGAAATCAGATTACAATTTCGGCAACACCATCTTCCTAGTCTCTTTCCTCTGTGCCGAGCTTCCATCTCAACTTGTATCCAAGAAAATTGGACCCGATCGCTGGATTCCGATGCAAATCTCACTCTGGTCTATCGTTGCTATGTCACAATGTGCCATCACGGGCAAGAAGAGTTTCTATGCTACACGTTCAATGCTGGGGTTACTTGAGGTAAACTTCTCCCTCTCGAGTTCAAGGACTCATCTGACAAGCAACAGGGAGGTTTCATTCCCGATATCGTCCTCTGGCTATCCTATTTCTACACCTCAAGAGAGCTGCCTATCCGTCTCAGGTAATTCTCAACCATCCCCACGAATTCTCCTTTCTCGCTAACCATCCCAGCTTCTTCTGGACCACCCTCTCGGGAACCACCATCGTAACCTCGATCCTTGCCTTCGGCCTCCTGCACATGCGCGGTGTCGCCGGTTGGGCCGGGTGGCGCTGGCTTTTCCTCATCGAAGGCTTCATCACCTTTTGCGTCGGCATCGCCTCATTCTTCCTGATGCCCGCCTCAGCCGTACAAACCAAAGCCTGGTACCGCCCCAAAGGCTGGTTCACAGAGCGTGAGATCAAAATCGTCGTGAATCGCGTGCTCCGCGATGATCCCTCCAAGGGCGACATGCACAACCGACAAGCCATCACACCCAAGCGTCTGTGGGCTGCAGCCTGCGACTACGATCTCTGGCCTCTTTACGCCATCGGCTTGGTGGCTTACATTCCACAATCACCGACTAACTCCTATGTGACGCTCAGTCTGAAACAAGTCGGCTTCTCGACCTTCAACGTCAATCTAATGACGATCCCGTACTCGGTAATGCACATCATCACGCTCCTGCTCATCACGCAACTCAGCGAGCGCCTCAACGAACGCACTCTCGTCTCCATGCTCCAGCCCATCTGGACGCTCCCCTGCATCATCGCCCTCCGCTTCTGGCCCGGCGCGCAAAAAGACCCGTGGGCTACCTACGCGCTCATCACGGTGCTGCTCTCGTACCCATACTGCCACGCCATTCTCGTGGGCTGGACGTCCAAGAACAGCAACAACGTGGGCTCCCGCTCCGTCGCAGCCGCGCTGTACAACATGAGCGTGCAAGTCGGATCTATCTGCTCGACGTTCATGTATAGAGCTGATGACAAGCCGTTATATCATCGGGGCAATCGCAACTTGATTATTATTAATTTGTTGAGCATTTGCCTGTTTTTGTTCACCAAGGCGTATTATGTTACCAAGAATCGCAGGAGGGATCGCAAGTGGAATGCCATGAGTGTGGAGGAGCAGATCGCGTATCGACAGAATACAACGTTGACGGGGTCCAGGAGGTTGGATTTCAGATTTGCTCACTAAGTAGCGATGTGGTGTGTTGGTGTTTGTTGTAGTGTAGTTGTGTTGAGAGGTGAGTTTGGAGCAAGTGTAAAAAAGAGTGGCGGTAAACGAGGCAGGGAGAATGGGTATGGAGATCCATGTACTGAATATATCCCACTCCAAAGAATGGAATTTCGATCCTTACCAACATCGCCATCATCTTCATCTCCCTAACTCCGCAATATCCCATCCATGGTTTCAAACGAATTGACAGATATGCATTAATATAACTAACTAAGGGGTATCAATATTTCGCTCCAAGTTACCATAAAAACCACCAATTAAACAAGCCTCATAGTGTGGTCGTTATCGTCCCAATTAATCCCATCAAAACCACAAAGTCCTCCGATTCCAGAGAAGCAAATATACATTATTCGCACACCTTCCATATCCCATTACTGACTTAACGCCGTTGAAATCCCATGTTTGTAAAAGTACTCAGCCCAATGACTGGCCATTACTGCTTCCTCGCGACTCAAATGCCTCGCTCCCTAGCCAACACCGCCAATGCCACCAGAAACACAACTCCCAACTCCACCATCACTCAGCTTACTGTAACTCCAATCCTCCCTCTATGACGCTATCTAGCGCCAGTCAGGCATCTACATCTCGCCTTCAAAGCCACCCCCATGTAGGCCCGCATTCCTCTTTCCCTTCTTCATAACCTCCAGCTCCATACCCGGACGCATCTCTCCTTGCAACAAATGCGACAGGTTCGATCCCGCATCCATTCCTACTGAATATCTATGGTCTGTGTTTTGAGGTGTAGCTACTACAATCTCAGCCGATGGCATAGCGTTCTCGTTATGCGGAAGTGGTGGTGCTCGGTAGCGAGGCTCGCGAAGCGTAAACGGCACTGAAGCCGAAGCGGGAGTCGATGGATGTCCGAAGAAGGGATTGTTGAATGGCGACTCGTTGGAGAAGGTCGGTATGGTGTTGAGTGTGGGATCTAGTGGACTACAGTTGTTGTAGTTGAATGATGGCATTGATGATGGTAAGGAAGAGAAGTTGGAGAAATCATTGGCCACGGGTAGGTATGGAATGAAAGTCCCAAAGACGTCGCAGAGTCCCGATGGCGAAGGAGTGAATGGAGGGAAGTCGTCGATGGGTATTGTGTTGGGTGCGAAGCTACCTTGTTGATTGAAGATAGGTGGAGATGTGAATGATTGTAGGAAGTCCGAGAAAGAGGAATCATTGAGCGGATTCGTATCTGTAGTTGTGGAGTAGGGATCCATGCTACTCTGGAAAGCAAGCTCTGTATGCTGTGGAACAGGTGCCCAATCTCCAGGAAAGCTGGAGTGGTGTAGTTGTGGTACTTCGTTATATATTTCTTGAGTATATGTTTCTTGCGATAGAGCGCCTGTGGGGTGGAAATAGTCATGATATGGCATGAAACTATGTGCATTCCTCGAAGTGTCAGGGATACTCATGTCGGTCTGCACTTTCATAACAGGTCTTCTCGCAGTATCACTTTTCGTCCTCAGTCTCGGAGGAGGCAGCGCTGATGTAGACACATTTTGTAATTCCCTCTGATGACCATGTTGCCGTGGTGTGGACAACCTCGCGCTCAGCTGCGCCATCGTTGTCCTAGGGTCTACTCCAACAAGAGACTGGCTTCTCAGTTTCAGACCATCTCCATCCACCGAATTGGACACTTGCAAGACTTGGCTTGATTCAGATTCCATAGCAATCGTCTGCTCATATGCCTGCCGACCCACCTCTTTGAACATTCGCGCAAGATTTGGATGTAGCCCCAACAAAGAAAAGTCCTCATGCGCAGCAAGTAGTCTGGCGAGCTCCCTATCAAATGTATCCGCATTGGGCAATGGAACTCTCGTCGATGTAATCTCTGGCTCATTATCTGCTAAAGATTAGCACAAGACCTGTCAACTCAAATACCTAGTACTGACAAGGACTTGCAGGTCTTGATATACCCGGAAACAGAATATCCCAGATATCAAACCACTTCTCCACCTTGTGTTTTCCTCGATCCTTAATAACATCCTGCATCGCATCCCATTGTGCTGCATCAAACTGATGGCGGCTCCCATAATGATCCCTGTGCAGTATTAGCATTTCACTATCACAAGCATATTGTTCGAGCAGGGGATGGTCTTACGTGATTCGCGAAAGACGATCCGAGGGTATCCTTGCTTTCACACACTCGGCATACTCGCGAGATTTCTGGTATTGAGTTGGATATCGCTTGTGAAAGTGGCATGCAAAATTGATGGAGCTGTGAGGTTGCATTTGCCTAGGCTTCTTGGAAGTTGGAGATGCGTCTGGCTTGTCCGGATGATCAGGACCACGACCTCGCTTTTGGAATGATCGGGTTCGTCGGTGGCCTTTCGAGGTGGCACTGCTTGCTTGTACAGTTTGATCACGTTTGTTGTCTGAAGAACTGCTCGATCTTGACTCACTCGAGGTGCCATAGCTTGCGATCCCAAGTTGCTGTGTTTGCTTAATATTCAAGGTTTGTTTGGATCCTAAAGTCGATTTGTCTCCTTTCGCAAAATCGGATGTATGATTGTCTGCTTTCGCATCTTCACGAACGGCCGAGTGGAACAAGCGAGGCAGTAATCGTGCTACTAATGGCAAGTGATCACCAAGAAGAGAGACGATGCCAGATTCGATGATTTCAAGCACGTCTTCAAATATGGTCGCCCGCTGTACTGGTTCCCTTTCATCAATTGAACCAATCTCTGTGTCAACACAATCTAAAATTCTTGGTGAACTCTTGCTCAAAGCTTCTATGAGAACATTTCTTGATTGTGGTGAAGTTTGAGAGAAGGCTGTTGGTAGACAAGAAGCTGCTGGTGTAGCCTGACTAAACTCGGTTGTGATTACGCCAGTAGCATTCTCTGTGGACGCAGGATTTTGCTGCGATTCATCAAGAGACTTCGTCTGATCAGGCTCCAAGTTATCCGATTTGGGACTTTGCAGCTTCGCAGGTGTACTTTGACGCCGAGGGCAATAAGATCTTCCCTTGACCCATTGCTTCGACCTACTTTCGCTCGCTAGTATCGTAAACCAATTCCCCTCACAATGTTTGCAGTGTTGATGGTAACATTCACAACAATGCTGGTTGTGAATCGGCCCAGCTTGCATCTTACAATTGCAACAGTTCCAAGCATGTTCGTAAACGCGTTGGTTCGGGTGATCCTTTCCAAAGTTAAGAGTGGCCTCGTGCGCCGTGCTAACAACGGCCATGTTCGAAGTTCGAAATCACTCACGACGTCGATGCCGCTCGTCGTGGAGTCGAGATCGTTGGTTGTAAATTCGATGTCGTCCCAAAGTGATGCAACAGCGATTGCAGCTAGCCATTTGGAGACACCAAAATACGATCGAGTATCTGTAAAGCAGTGTTACCTAGGCAGTTCTGGTAAGGCTTTCCAGTTATTGAGATGAACATTCTCCTGTACCAGAGCCTTGTCCGGTCACAAGCAAAATGTGAATAGCTTCAAACAGAGGAGAAATTTAGTACCTAGCTACCCTATGAGCTGATCTTCGGACCTGAGCAAATCAAAAGGCTAGATTCAATAAGCAATGCCGGAGTACCTGATCGTCGTGGTCCCGATCGACTGGTGTACCAATGGCTCCAAGCCATTTCTCTAACATCTCAGGCTCGATGAGATGCGACCAAGGTTGACTGTACAGTGCTTAGGAAGTTGGCGGGGATACTGTGTTCACATAAGTCTTGATTTCGAGCGAAGTTTCGCCAGAGACCGTAGAATCGGGCAAAAAAAAAAGTAAGCTATTGATTCAGAAGCAATTCTAAAGCGGCTCCAGACAATGTCGAATTGGACGCCACTTGGGCGGTACAAGTGCTCATGATCGGTCACGTGTCACTATAGATAATACAGGTTTGCTTCTTCTTGCTGTTGGCCAATAAATGCAGTCAGATTTCCAATATTCTTGTTTATTTCGCCTCGAAAAGACAATTTAGAGACTGTGCAAATCCGATCAGTAAAGTGGCATCGAGCTTCAGATTCAAACTCACGCATGAACTAGCGATCTCCAAACCATCCCCGTGCTGTTCTCAACTCTACCTCCCAGATATCTCTCCTGTACAAATACTCCATCTAAACCACAACTTTCGCCTAGATGATAAAATGCGTAAGTATGAATGGCATACGGGAAGGGTGAGCAAATCAATCGTCACGTCGTCGGTCTTGCTAAAGACCAGGCTCCGGAGGGCGTATTGGTGGCGGTCGGTTAAGTGATAATCACAAGTGCTTTACCTTTGTGCTGCGCCTCTTGTTCTAATGCATGCTCTACAGATAACAGAATTTGAGATGTTCTGATGACCAGTTCTAGACAGAAAAACATTAGTCAATTGATTGATTCACTGTTACTGTAATTACCTTCGTATTGCAAAGTGTAGCTAACGGTGTCCTCCTCAACTCTCAGTCCTGGAAGAGCGCCAGATTGGGTTCTTTTGTTGACCATGAAACGTAAACCAGCATGTTCATGCAAAGAGGACCACAGGAGCTTCTTGGTATGGTCCTCAGCCGACAGCTGGGTTGGTGTGGTGCACTGTGCACATTCTAATAGCCAATGTTTCCAAACTCTCGTCAGACCTTCATTGATTGTAACTTTGCTCAGGAAATAGTCCTTGCGAGGCGAGACTTTGACCATGCTGATGGATGATTGAAGCTGAGAGAAAGACTCGTACGACTCCATGTCAATTTCTTGGGAAACATAGTCTTCCTTCCTCTCGGTGAATTGATCAATTGTTGATGGCAACCAATTTCCGTTGGCGGCTACTCTCCAGACTTTACGATCACCTTCTGGCTGTGTGGGTCTGAAATGCGAGTATAATCCTCTTAGTTTTCCCAACGACCCAACACCCTCGAGATCATCGTCAGCAACAGCATCCGTCCCTTGAAAGTCGCAAGTGAAATATGGAGTGGTATATTTCGCAGATGGAAGATAGCATTCTAATATTATCTTGTGGCCGGGTACGTTTGCTGCAGCTAGAAGTCGATAGTGTATGATTCGGAGGATAACATCGTGAATTCGGCGTGAAGTGCGAGTAAGTGAGAGTAGCGACCGCGTTGAGAAGAGCGAAAGGATATTAATCAGGATCTAAGGAAATTTTAGCATAGAGGCCGGACTGCTTGACAATTTGACGGTGGAATTTACCTCATTAGGTAGAGATCCAATATCTCTATGTTGTTTTAGTATTGTCATCATCGTCTAAGTGGTATACATCCAAAGTATGTATGAAAGAAACAAGTTCGTCAAGAGAAATATAATTGAAGTAGATTAAGGCAATCTCTTTTATGTTGCAAAAAAAATATGTTATGATCCGCAAGTGATTCTCGTAATCGGCCCTTGTCTGATAGGGAATGATCTTAACAACAGGAGATGTTGAAGCTGGTGGTCCACTTCGACGTATGACTTTAGATAGATAATCAAAAATAGTAACCAAGAATCATCGGTCAAGACCGCAATCAGAGTGGCCACCTTTTTGAGTTTGTCGATAGAGATGAGTGAGATATCGTTCTGACTTGCTGATGATTGGAGATATCTTAGATTGTTGAGAAAGTGCTAAATGGGTTTGGGATCCCGCTTCACCCATTGATAAATATGGTTGATGCATTGATAGAACAAGATGAACGCTCTAGATCATCAAGAACGCAACTCATTCTTAGAAGGAGTCGATCAAGAAGCATGGAATTCTGTACTGTTACAGCCATAAGTTTTAACAGAAATTCCGAGTCAGAGGCAGAGTGATCATATGGAAATCGATGATAAGTATCCTTGCGACGATCCCGAGGTTTATTTCCAGCTTCATCACGTGCAATAATCTTATCCGCGCCAGAATTGATACAGTAAGGGTAAGGCGGGGCGGGGCAGGTATACGAAGGTCAGAATTGACCTTCGTATTACTATTCATAACTTTCGGTAATAAACACTATGCTTCGCTAGAATTTGTTCAATGTCAGGTTGTCTACTTTGGTTCGAGCCTGTCGCATTTGGTGGTGTGATGATCATTGGCAGCATCCGATCACCCTGCACATCCGAGACATCAGCTCATTCAATCCCGTCTCTTTACTTTCTTCTTTACTGCACCCCAAACTCTTATCAAGAGATACTATACAAGAGAACGATGCCAATTGTTTTTCCCTTTAAGAGAGCGATTTTTCTCTGCTCAACCGTACCTCCGTATCGCAATGTCTGCATTGCACTTCACGAAAGTGCACCGAAGGTTTCAGGAGGATTTTGGAGCATGGCATGCTTTGAGTCAAGATAATTTCGTGTGTAGATCTGACATTCTTGGCTTCAGGTCACTCATTTTCTCCTTCAATAATGAGTTGAATTCAACACGTATCCTTTACATTATTTCTGTATATCTTTATTGTTGCTTTTGGTCATGTTGTCTGTATCGATCATATCTCCGTGATGAGACTTTGGAGTTGGGATCATGAAGTTACATCACAACTCTCCTTCACCATTCCTTCAATATGCTCCTTTTTCTTAGAGTGTGACCAGTATGGATGTGGCGTTGATACTTTGATTCAACTCAATTTGACGAGCAAAATGACTTACTGAGACACACCCCCAATTAAGAGCGAGCTTGCCAACCCTCCTTTCTTTTACTTCGAAATCTTAATTTGTTTGGTAGAATTACCCAGTCTCCTTAGAATCAATTAGTTATATTTTTTATCTCTATTGACATGATGTCACTCTTTTCATCAATTACGTCTGTCTTTACCGTCTTATTTCTTTCTCATTTCTGCCAAGCGGTGTATAGTTCTACATCAAGATCTAATGTGGCGTTATACTGGGTATTCATCCACTCTCTACTGTTCATATTTGGTCGTTAACAAGGATTAGGGCCAAGGGGCAGGCCAGCAACGATTGTTGCATTTTTGTCAACAAAGCACAGTCGACATAATTCCAATTGGCTTTGTCCACATCTTCCCTGCTCAAGGAAACGGCTTTCCAGGAACGAACTTCGGAAACCAATGTTGGGGACCACCTTATGTTTACCAAGGACCAGGCTTAGATAAAACGAAGAACCAACTACAATCACAGTGTCCTCAGCTCACAGCTGATGTACCAGTATGCCAAGCGACTTATGGCAAGAAGATCATTCTGTCGCTAGGCGGTGCATCGAACACGTACCAACTCACAGGAGCTGCTCAAGGTATCGCATTTGCTGATTTCCTCTGGGGTGCATTTGGACCACAAACACCTGCTTGGCTATCCCAAGGCCTTCCTCGACCATTCGATGGCCCGGGCAATGCAGCTGTTGAAGTTGATGGATTTGATTTTGACATCGAGAAACCTTCGATCGGTAAGTCTACTCTAGTAAACACATCCTCGTGAAGCATCTGACCAAAATAAGACAATCAGGCAGGTTACATAGCAATGATTAAGCGACTTCGATCCCTATTCCCAAACGCCAAGAAACAGTACCTCATTACAGGAGCACCACAATGCATTGTCACCGATGCCAACATGGGGGCAATGATCTCTGCCGTGCAATTTGATATCATCTTCATTCAATATTACAACACACCTCAATGCTCAGCGCGCTCTTGGGTAGCGGCCAACCCCAACTACCAATCATCTGGCGTTGAGATGTCGAGCGGCTTTACATTCAATACCTGGGCTCAGTCACTTGTCGGAACACCAAGTGCAAACGCTAAGCTCTACATTGGCTTACCAGGTGATGTATCAGGCAACTTTTATCTCACGCCAACCGAGTTGAAGGGTTTAGTAAAGGCGTACTTTTGCAAACCTAATTTCGGCGGCATCATGATCTGGGAGGCAACTGTAGCAGAAAACAACGCAGCTGGACCATATTATGCTTCTGTCAAAAGTATTTTGGCAGGCTATGCTTTGGATCCTGCTCTTTCGTGCTATATTGCTCCTCCAAAGACGTCTTCGACACTCGCACTTCCAACCTCAACACGACGAGCAACCTCTTCATCTGTTGCAAAGACGTCATCAACTATGCTCAAAACAACCTCAACTAGCAAGAAATTGTCGTCGACAAGCAGCCTTCGCATTTCGACATCCTCATCCAAGTTGAGCTCACGCTCTTCGTCGATCAAGTCAACAATCACAACCATCCCAAAATCCAGTTCTACCAAGTTGTCATCAACTGTCAAGCCCCTATCAAGCAGCAAAGTAACTAGCACTCAGAAATCCACGACATCCACCTCTCTTCGTACAACCAGTACTCGTTCCACGACAACAACGGTCAGTCGTCCTAAGCGTACTGCTAAAAATCCCCGTACTACTCCAAAGCTTATATTGTTTTCTTAGGCGAATCTCTCACCTTCTATGGTAATACCACCAGGTGCTTGCGGTGCACCTTATGGTAACTCGTGTGGTGCAGGCTTTTGCTGCAGTCAGTATGGGTATTGTGGAACTGGAGGCAGTTGGTGCGGTGCTGGGTGCCAAAAGGCTTTTGGCATGTGCTATTGAGCCGATGCGGATCCTTCATGTCATAATCAATGTGGTGGAAATACAGCAAGATACTTTGAACAGACGCCAAATTGATCGGATATACTCCCCCAATGGCAACTTGCGTGGTTGTGTTACCTGAGATAAGGTAGAGATTGGTAACTCGACATATCGCCACGTGATTGTTCTTGGTCTCAGCTGAGGTGCCTTGCATTCCAACCTGAAGTTTCCAAGGTTAATATGAGGTGGGCTTGCATACCAAGTGTCCTGACTTAATATATGGGTAAGGATCAGTTGGAGTCGCTTCACCTGAAATGATCTCTCACTCACCCACCGGGACCTCTTTCGGGTTAGAATGTCTCATTTCTCGGCTATAATTCGCAGGAAGTTGTCACGTGTGATGGGCAACAGCAACTTGCCGTCTATTTCATTCTCACAACCAACACTGCCAATTATCGCATGCTTTGAGGTTTATTTATCTTCCTCTTTGCTTTCGTAGTCTTTGATCTTGACACTGTTTTATGATACAAAGCTTCTTCGAACTTATTTTCTCAGCTCTCTTTCAGTCAGCTGACCAAAATGGTCACCTAGTTCGCTTAACTCTCCCAAGTCTTTAGGACAATCAATTAATCTACTTCCTGATATGTGCTTTGTTATAGAAACGGAAGCTGAAGGCATGCATCATTCTATAGGAACTGATGCAAGCATTGGCACGATCAAGCAGTGGAGAAGCAGTTCAGATGTAGGCAGGGTTTCGAAGACATGTGCACATGAACTTCGTTGGGGATGTTGCTACTGTAGGGTGCACGCTGGAATGACAATTGCTACTTCTGCGTGTCCTGAATGCTCACATTGGCGCTGCAAGGATTGCAACGTTGAGTTTGTGAAGCACCGGCTGAAGTCTGACAGGGAAATCCACCATGGTGCTAGGAAGCCAACGAAGGATCCTTCAGAGTCACTGTTATCTTCAGCTACTCGTAGTTCTTCTCCCAAATTGTCTCAACGGCCCTTAGTTGAAGCACGAAGCACAGTGCTGAATCGATCAAGCCTCTCCACAAACTGCATCTCAACCCACACTACAAAACTTGAGAGCAAGGACAAAGAAAAAGCCTCAAGCATGTTCTGTCCAGTGTAATGTACACTTTCAATAAGGTCAGACAGTCACCACTAATGCATCATTAGATATCCTTCAATTGAAGCCAATGACTTGTATAAAGTCGAGCCGGTTCATGACGAGTCTTCAACGTTCTCTTCCGCATCTATAAAAAGCCCATGCACATCAAGCGAAATACTTTCAAATCGACTGTTGTCGGATGATACGATAGTCACTCCTTTGAGCACCAATGACGAGGTCGATTCTGAGCTTGATGGCAGTGAAAAATATGACATGGATGATAGTGAATCCGAGCAGTCTGTGGCCGCACGTCAACATATGTGGGAGTTGGAATCCTTCTTGGTGGGACTGTTCGGAGACAATCTGTCTTTAGTTTCACGCATTCTCCCACAAGCTTTCAATATTATCGAGCTTCAATCAATGATTTCCCAAGAGAAATACCTCCAAGGCTCTAACCTAGGGACAACCCTTGCTTCGACGATTGGAAGATTATTATCTACAGTAGATGAAAGACGCTTTACTTCCTTTGGATCCAATCAAGAAAATACACCCAGTGCTGGTAGACAGTCCAGCCAAGGTTCAAGCAACGGCACCTCTCAGTCAGCTAGTTCTGTCAATCCACCAAAGGCTCGGAGATCCGATGTTTCAAATTCAAGGCGAAAGAAACGAGATAGGAGTCCAGATGACCCTGAAGAGCCTGGAGATCAATTGGGTATCAAGAGATCAAAGTACGGCTCTGTTCCAGGCTCTCGATCATTCTCGTGCCCATTTTACAAAGCCAGACCTGAAAACTATGGTATCTACAAGCATGAAATGTATCGAGTTTGTTCCGGCGTGAAAGTCCCCGAGGTCAGAGTCGATCGAATATTGTAAGTCAATTTACGTGAAGTGAGAATACTAGCAAGCTAATGAACTTTTAGACGTCACCTCGAAACAGTTCATCTGCACTGTGATCGGTGCCAGTACTTCTTCAAAGAAATTGAAGAGCTAGAGGCCCACCACCAAATGACAACTCCTTGTACTCAAAGAGTCTTTGTGCACAAGGAGGGCATTGGTCTAACTCAATACAAATTGATAGTAGATAAATTCAAAGGCAAAATGCCTGAGTTTCTGAAATGGTTTGAAATGTGGAAGATTGTCTATGGAATTATTGCTGGACCGGATGTCACTCCATGTTGGTGTTCTCTACTACCCACCAATCCCGTTCTTTGTACTAACGAGCGATAGGGTATGAGCCTCCAATGCGAGCCACTGTATCCACGCCAGACTTTTGGCCTTTACTGCAAAGCCTACATACAATGATCGTAGCACTAGACTCGCCTATATCAGCACAGCGATATTCCCTTCTAATTCAATCCATTCGTCAAGCTTTGCAACAAGATTCACCGGAGTCAATACAAACTTCTTTCTCTCCAAATCAACCAGAGGACAATAATGATATGCGCTCGCAAACCCGACCAGGCAACGCAAAGAATCAGATTAATGCATCGCCGGGACGCATGGCAACGGAGGGAGTCCCTGGAAGTTTGACTGCCGATAATACAGAGCAATTACTCAATGATCAGGAGAGTGAGGGATGGCCAGATAGATTGCTTGCCTCAGATATACCTAGTGCTCCACTTTCACCAAAACGAGCAATCTACGAACCCACCGTCACGTCAATCTGTAATCCACAACAAGCTATCGATTCACAGAACTTTCTAGAATGCCCACAACAAGTAGACTTGGATTCTCAGCTGGATCTACAAATCGACCCCTTCAATGCCGACACAAGGTTTTTGCAAAATCCACCTCTCGCTAACTTCTTAAAGAACGACCTATTAGAAGTCGACTTTGGAGAATCTTCTTGGAAATGGGGAACAGAAGATTTTGACTCTGCATTGAACCCGGAGTTGTCACAAAGAGATAATGAATTCTTGTCGTCAATGTTAGATCAGGAAATGTACGATGGTTTGGCTGAGACTGAGATGAAAAGCAAGCGTGACAAGAACAAGGGCCTTAAATTCGATTGGTAATATGTCAGATTATATACCCCATGAATGCACACCAACATCATTTCAAAACTAAATCTTGGAGCCCAGCTCTCATCCTCTTAGAACATCTCTCATAGTTTCCTGCCAAAGCCACTCCTCCAATTTCCCCTCCCTAGAGCTGAACCATGTCAGTAAGCGAATCCCTTCCAGTGATGTCACGCACTTACACTTCTCCTCATAAATTCACCTTAGAAATGGTGATTCTCAAAATTACCGACTGTCTTACGACCTCCATAGCCTATGAATAGTTAGGGTCAACAGAACGATGCCTGCGAAAACGCAATACGAACCTGGATCCACAGGCTGTGGCCGCGGCGGTGGCGGCGGCGGCTCATTGCTCCTAGTCTTAAGCGTCGGAATGGCAGCGATATTCTGCATCTTGAAAGAGTGAGACGTGTATTAGTTTGCTTGTGGATTGTGATGATTTGCGAAGTATAGTGGGAAAGTGTTGGGGAGAAGAGATTGAAGATTGAAAAGTGAGCAGATGCATTCCAGTCTTTTATCTCGAAGAATCAACGCCCTTAAGGAAGACTCTCATCATCGGCGTTCGCGACTTGTCGCGCGAATAATGGCAACTTCCTTATTCCTGCCAGCAGTAGCAGGCATTCTCGTGACTTCCTCAAGTCCCGGTAGGGCGCGGTAGGGCAATAGTCTCGGCTATTTCAGGAGAGCGGTGAGTGAGGCAACGCTATACCAACACAATAAGTAGGGCTACTGTCCATCACGCCCCTATAAATAAATACTTCAGGATGACCTGAATATTTCAGAAGTCCTTCTTGGCAGTATTGAGCAGAATCCCTGCGCTACGGTGAAAGTGTCAAGGATCAGCAATCTCATCCTCGCTTAGGTAAATTATGCCGATTTAGCCCACAGTCACAAATATAAACTCAAGTTGAATCACCCTCGACATCAAAACAAACAGGCCGGATGGTGTAGTTGGTTATCACGTGTCCTTAACAATGTCATTGTAGTACGGACAAGGTCCTGAGTTCAATCCTCAGTTTGGTCATCTGTTTAATTTTTTGTCTTTTTGCTGCTTTCAAAGTTGTCGACGATTATCGGGTAATGATAAAGATGCGTTGTCAGATACACTGAATGTTCATGAAAAGACATAATTGGTTTTTTGAAACCCATCATATATTCTTCATCTATAGACATGCATATAAAAAGCAGAATACTCATTGTTTTATCTTCAATCACTTCTTACCAGCTGGCGTGTGAGTGCTTTGTGCCGAGGTATTCCCATCAATCCCACTCCCAATGAGCTGCATTTCTCAACCACGCACCACGAAAACAAGAACTCTCGTTCACAAAATCTAGACTTTTGTTAGATTTCTCTAGTCCCAGTAGTTCTTGGTATGATTAGATCAAAGCTTAAAGTATAAAGTGACAAATGAGAGAGAATTCATGCGAAGTCTTGAACATGTTTATGGTTCGGCAAATCTTATACCCTGACAATCAACGGAAAGCGTCTTTTCTGGCCATAATTGTGGTTGCTGAACACTAGTAGCAATACCGTAAAAACAGACTACAGTCGGGTGAGACGTTGTCAGATATTGATCTTTGATCGATGCCTAACAGGAAAGATACCAGTCATCTTTGCATGGAAGGTGGTGAATATATGTTAGAGGTTATTTGCTCAGTCGCCAATCGACGCGAGGTACGAGAAGTAGGAGTCTTAGAAATGCAAACACCCAAAAAACCTAAAATAGTTGACGCGAGGATAGAGGGACTCGTACAACTTGCAACTGATCGAGAACACTGGTGATTCCAATCCACAATCACTGCCTATCGAAAACGTCATGATTGCTTTTGTCAACGTGCCAACTCCCGCCCTCATCCCTCCTTTCCTAGCCCTCCCAAACTCGCTTAACTTCTTCCTCCTTCAACCTTTACCGGAACCGTCTTGGCACGTTTCGCATACCACGAGTCTACCACACGAAACAAACCTTCTTCCTCATCCTATCTTCTCAGCCACTATCTCCATATTTAGCTATCCACGATCCGAAAACATTCATGCCTGTGTCCGCGCTTCCTCACAACGAATCCCATTGCAAGGACAGCACAGCCGATGCTTACATCCCATATATTAGTCTGAAATAAGGGATATTCCATCCCCCAAGCCCATACCACCCACGCCACAATTCATATGCAGATCCCGCAGTTCGTCATACGACCGAGCGGGCACTGGCGGACATGTCTTCGGGCTGTTGTGCGTACGTCGATCTCTCTGGGGTGGTGCATGAGTGCTTCCCTGCCCATGTTAGAGCCGCTCCAGGTACAGAGTCAGTCCCCTTCTGCTATCCCCTTCGTACAAGTAACATAACCTTCCCACTCTCAACTAATCCCAAGGCTGGCCTTTATTATTACCATCAACTAATGCACCCACCAAAGATGCCCATTCCCATTACCTATCCACATAACACCAAGGCAGGCAGCTTTGTCGCACCCCGCACGCCGGCTCCATTACCACCCCGCTACAGTCCACCTATATTCGAGCGATCAGACATGGTTCGTGAGAAGCCGAACAATCACCTGGGATGGCTGCCGGATATAGTGAGGAATCACATTATTGCCATGATAGGAGAGTTTGTGGGGACGACATTTTTCCTGTTCTTTTCGTTCGCGGCAGTCCAGACGGCGAATGCCAAGACAGATAACTTGCCCCGAGTGGGCGCAATTGGTGCGCCGAGTTTGCTACAAATCTCGTATATTGCATTTGCGTTTGGACTGAGTTTGATGGTGAATGTGTGGGTTTTCTTTCGGGTCTCTGGCGGCATGTTCAATCCTGCTGTAAGTATTTTGGAGCTGTCTAGACTACCGAGTACTGATCGAAAAAGGTTACGATCGCGCTCTGTTTGGTGCAAGCCGTGCCGGTCATCAGAGCTCTCCTTCTCATTCCAACTCAGATCATTGCGGGGATCTTGGCAGCCGCCATGGTGTCTGGACTTTTCCCTGGAGACCTGAATGTTGGAACTACACTTGGAACTGGAACATCCCCGAACCAAGGACTTTTCATTGAGATGTTCATGACAGCCATGCTGGTAGTCACCATTTTGATGCTCGCTGTGGAGAAACACAGGGCTACACCGATGGCACCCGTTGGAATTGGAGCAGCCTTACTTCTTGTACATCTCATCGGTATGTTTCATATTAATCCACTGTGTGTGACCATGCTGACGATCAATATTAGGCATAAACTACACCGGAACATCAGTCAACCCAGCAAGGACCTTTGGACCATCTGTGGTCACCGGAGTATGGCCCACTTACCATTGGCTATATTGGATAGGACCAATATTAGGCGCGATAATCGCCGTAGGATTCTACAAAGCTCTGAAGTTTCTGGAGTATGAAACTGCCAACCCAGGACAGGATGACGATGGAATTCCATTCTACCGAGTGGTTGCAAACCATCAACATCATCGGGCACCACAACGGAGCAATAGTATCTCATCCTTAACGCCCTTTGCACATGCGGGTGCGTGACTAGAAGAGCTCAAATTTCAAAAATTCGAAGACATGATATCTGAGAACATGAATATGGGAGTTGATGGGGCATTTTGAGATAAGCTCGTGATAACGGCTCACTTATGGAACTTTTTTTTTGCTAGCGATTTTAGCGTTTATGACAATTGTAACACAGAACAAATTATGTAATGATGTGAGAGGGATATAGAGTTGGGCACAAAACATCAAGCGGGCAATCCAATACCGGTATTGTGGAAATCGTTGTCAGCACTTGGCGAGTACTATCCGTCTTGGTGCCAAATACTTTATGATAGTTCATTCCACTGCCAATCAAGATCTTGTTAGACGAGTATGAATAAACCAACCATCTACACAAATATGTGCCGTATTCATCAAGAAAAGTGCGTCGTTGCAAATGTGACTTGAACACTTGCTTATCTTGCTTAGCAAAAGACACATTCAATTTCAGACATAAGACCATACTTGAGTGTATCGACACGCTGTTCAAACTCGAAAAACATAAGTCGCAGCAAGAAGAACCAGATTCTTCAAGTGAATCAAAGAGACTTTGTCAATCGCAAGTGTTATGAATGTATGATTAACGTGATTAATCTCTGTATCATGTTGGTGGTAAAAGAGAATATCGCTTGACTTCAAAAAGTTTGATTCCAATCACAGATTGAGGGAAAACCATCCAGATGAACACCAATCATCATGAACATGCCCAGCATAGTATTTAAGCAGCAAGATATCTTGCTAGTTGTGATATACAATCAAAGACAAAAAGCATCCAGAAGACCGCCAAAGAATACAGCAGATCATCACAAGAACAAGAAATCCTATATCAAGTCGCAATCCTAACATGGCGACTGAACACCACAAGAAGATCATTCGTTTAGTCCAAGATCAGAAGCGCCGAGATTTTCAACTTCCAACTACCACCTTCAATCGATTTTGGACATGCTGTACTTGGCTCGACGTACCCGGTCCAGTGCGTAAGACTTTGCACCCAAACGACTGGGCTGCAAGTAGACCTCTCCTGGCAAGTATCATGTTTTATGAAATACTAGGGTGCTAATATAACCAACAGTGCAAGAAGATAAACACATCTCAGGATAAAGAATGCCGTAGATGCGGACATCAGAAGTGCCGCGCTTGTGAGCAGACGATTGCCTGGAGGTATAGGCATGGCAATATCAATACGTTCACATGGTCCTGATGCCGAAGGGGGAATGTAAAGAAGTGATGATAGGTTACTGGAGTCTGGGAGGTTAGGAAGTTAGGTGGTAGATCTACACTTGTAGAGCAAACCAAATCGTTTCTGCAAAATCCATCTCCATGAACCGCGTAAAATCCCGATTATGAAACGAGACTGATTTAAAACCCAAATATGACTAGAAAACATTGAGGGCTTACTGATAAACACTGGAAGTGCTAATGGTTTTGTTGCTGCTATGTAATGCATGTTTATAGAAAGCAGAGGAGGAGGCTGATCGTCGCCAACCTCCAACTGATGCCGAGGCAAGTATCAACATCACCCCAACTCTCCAAAAACATCAAACCTCAACCACCAGCACTCTTGATGCCTCTTTGTCGCGCTCAACGAGCGCGCCAATGTCAGGCTTCTATCATTTGCCTCTGCGATCGCGCCCAGCCTGGATAATCTTCAATCTACGCGTTTCATGGCAATTGCGATGCCATTCTCTACGAGCAGTGTCAACCAGCCATGAAGCTCCCAAGCCGCTCCGCAGAAGCTACCAAGATGCGGTCACTCTGTTGGAATCCCTACAGTCCAACCGGGCGGTTGTTGGATCCATATCGAGCTCGACACGAGACATGAATTTGGATGCCATGCCTGAGATGATAGAGTGGATGCGCAAGGCGGGGTATAAACCAGAGGATCTCCATAAACATGGGCTCAGGTGTATACATGTTGCTGGGACTAAGGGGAAAGGTAGCGTATGTGCCATGACAGAGAATATACTCATGCAGTATAGGAAGAAAGGAGGGAAAGCAGACGATGTTGAGGAAGGGTTAGGCAAAATTGGTTTATATACATCGCCACATCTCATTGAGGTGCGAGAACGAATACGCATCAATGGATCGCCAATTTCTCAGGAACTCTTTGCTATGTACTTTTTCGAGCTCTGGAGCCGTTTTGCAAAGGCAGCTGGAGTGCGTGAGGAACATCACTCGACAGACCATCAGCCAGGATTCTTCCGCTTCATGACAATACTGGCTTTCCATACCTTCATCCAGGAGAAAGTGCAGACTGCAATAGTTGAATGTGGCATAGGAGGGGAATATGATAGCACGAACGTCTTGCTAGCAGAAGCTGTTACGGTGTCTGCGATAGCTAAGCTGGGTATTGATCATGTAGGGATGTTGGGGGACACGATTGAGAAAATTGCATGGCACAAGGCAGGAATTATGAAGACAGGAGTCCCAGCGTACACAGTCCCACAGGCTTTGGAAGCGCAGGAGATTCTAGATACTAGAGCTGCAGAGAAGGATGTTGACTTGAAGGTTGTCCAACACATCCGAAGCATCGAGAATCGAGACATCACCTTGGGACTCGGAGGAGACTTCCAATTTGATAACGCCAGTCTAGCAGTTGCAGTATCTGCCTCGCACCTCAAAGCGCTAGGTGTCACTGATGACCTCCCTGAAGATATCATTTCCACGACTGCAGTGCTTCCTAGCAAGTTCGTAAATGGTCTGAAGACCGTCCTCTGGCCAGGGAGATGTCAAATCATCAATGATGGCAACGTTGAGTGGCATGTCGATGGTGCGCATACTACAGACAGTATAATAGCTGCTGCAGTCTGGTTTCACACTAACTATGCCATCGCCATGCAAAGCACTACGCCACCTGAGCATATGATGTTGATATTCAACCAACAAGACAGAGATGCGTCGGCCCTCATGAGAACGTTGATGACCAATCTGAGAAGAATGCCATATCAACAAGGCATTCAAGAGTCGATTTCGAAGAAAAATTTCTATCAATTTCCAGCTCGTATCTTCCGATACGCGGTGTTCTGTACCAATGATCCTTTTCCTCGCAGTAAAGGAGCACTACCTCGAGATCTTAAGCTGCAGAATGATGTTGCAAAGCTGTACACGAACCTTGATAGCAATGGCTTAACCATGACGTATGAGAGTGTAGAAGAAGCAGTTGAATTGGCTTATAAGGTCGCAGAAGGAATACCGCGATTTATGGTTTTTGTTACTGGGAGCCTGCATTTGGTTGGTGGCTTACTTCAAGTGTTAGAGAAACGTAGGTTGGTACGAGAGAAGGGTGCATAGAGTATGGGGTGCAAAAGGATGGAAGCTGAAGCTGCAACAGCCAATTCCAGTGTGGAATGGTTGTAAGATAGGAGACAGGTGCCACTATTCATGGCATAGTTTCGAGATCTCCACTGATGAAGATTTATTGGTTGGATCTGGTGATTATTAGGCGTTTCAATGATACCCACCATCTCTGTTTTCTAAGATAGGCTTATAGTTTGAACACTATGAAATACCACATATGGGCTTGAACTTTTGATGATTTACACAGTCTTTGACATCCATTGCATTACTATAGCTGTCCTGACCCAAGACAGCATGCCGTCAATCACACCGAACAACGCGATTTATGTCCTCGCTACAGTTGAGGAAATAAGCGAGTGAGCAAATTGCAAGGAGAAACGAATTCAGGCCTCGACGAGAATCCATCATTTTGAGGCGTCTCTTATTAATAATAACAGTGGAAATTTATAAATGTTTCTCTCCACTCTCTTGGACTTTTATGAATTGGCAATTGCTTTGTCAGATACACGATTCCGTGTTTTTCACAACATCGCATATACAAACTCAAACCACTTAAATAATGTCAACTGCTTTACAACTACACGATACGACATCAAACAAAAACACCTACAATCAAGTCATCAGCATCGCCAACGCTTTGACCAGCGTGACAGGATCATGATCCCCCTTATAAACCGCAATTGGGGCTTCTTTTGTCTTCATAAACGTATGCACAGCCATCTGCGCAGCCCTAACACTATACTCAACCGTGAATACAGTATCACCCTCTATCTCGACAAATTGGCCCAGCAGAGCCAGGTTCTGACTCCCATGCGGGATGACTAGTGGTCGATCCCCTTTTGCCCGTGTGAGGAACTGCGATGTGATGTAGGGTAGCATGCACGGGATTGTGACGGCGCCGATTTGGAGATTCGTGGGTGGTGGTGTTGCTTCTTGAGTGGAGGAAGAGGTGGAAGGTGAAGGTGAGGGCGAGATAAAGCCTGGACCTAGATGCGACAGCAACTCAAACCAGATCTCAGATCCACTGCACTCCGCCATCGGCTTCTTGATGAAATTCCCCGCCTTAAACGGAAATAGACCATATCCCCAGATAACATGGACGTTTCCCGGCTGGTTGAGGAAATGCGGCTGGTGCGGAACGACGATCGAAAGCAGCCAGTTGCTATCTCTGAAAGTGACAAGCGCGCCTGTGCCAGCTTTGTTGGATGACCATTTTTCGTACAGTGAGATGAAAGGCGAGTCCGTGAGGGTGGTGGTGAAGGAGAGCCAGGATGATTCGGGAGCGCGAGTGCTGAAGACGGAGGGATGCCCGAAGGATGAATAGTGCGTTGGGTTACTTTCCGGAGAGGCGAGGAGGGACCAAAGGCGCCAGGTTGGGTCAAGGGCATTGATGGGGAGGGATGGGGATGTGGTGTTGGTCCCTAGGGAGGAGGAGGCGCTCATGCTGCCTAGTGTGACGAAGACGAGGTCGTGTGGATGCACGTGGATTATATCTGTGTTTTGGGAGGTGATAGGGGAGGTATAGTGGATTTCTGAGACGGAGATGGTCGGTTCGGGTGTGAATGAAAGAGCAGTTACTACGGAGTCTTGGGTATGTTAGTTCATGTTCTTGTCCCGTGTTGATGATGCGAGGGTAGTGCAGAAGAGCTCGCTTACCATATTTGAAGTCCACGCCAAGGGCTTTGAGGTACGTCTCTATTGGCAAGATGATGGAGTCGAACTGATTGTACGGCGTCCTATCTACACCTGAAAGGGTGTTGATCCTGGGAAACTCTTGGATGAAGCGGTGGAGGTAGCGCTTGAACTCCACGGCACTGTGCCATGGTTCGAAAGCGAATCTAGTTATTACAGTTAGTTTTCAATTTCCATTTCTGGCAACAGTAACAACATGTTGACGAGAAGGGGAAGCAAAACATACGTTGTGCACCACATGTACCAAAACGGCGTCTCGAAGAACTCCTTGCGAAAACACTCATCGATCCTCTTCGTACCGAGCCTCTCCTCCCCGGCAGTAGCAACCCACAACAGATCCTGACGATCCTTCGCATGAAAGCCCATCTTACTAACATCCAAAATCCTCCCTCCCATTTTCCCATTCCCATTCCCATCCCCTTCCCCTCCTGCTGCCCCTGTTTCTTCCTCCGCATTCCCAGACTCAACAACGAGTCTCGCCCTCGCCTCCGTCCTATTTCCCTCGACCTTATTAAACGCCTCCAGCTCTTCCCTGACGCTAATCTCCGGATCGCCAAGTGACGGAACAAGTGATAGGAGATGATACGTGCACCTGTAACTGAAATTCAGCATCCGGCCGCCGCGCAGCACATAACCGGTGGAGGGCGAGCCGCCTCCATCCATTGCTCCGCCGGGGAGAGAGGAGGACTCGAGGATGTGGATTGAGGTCGCAGCCATGTGTGCATCGTGGATGAGGTGGACGGCCGAGGCGAGGGAGGCAATTCCACTGCCAATTAGGTAGACTTGTATGTGGGCCGGATCACGGTTCGGAAGGGTGAAGGCAGTATGGTGGTTTGGGTGTGGCATTTTCGTGTTGTGATTTGGTTCCGTTTTGGTATTTGGTATTGTGTAGAGATTGAAATTTGATATTTAGAACTTGGTATCAGAAGTTGATAATTGGTTGCCAAAAGGCTTTGTGATGTATGTCTCGACAGCAGCTCTGTGGTATTTATCTTACAAGCACTAGCACGTAACTGATCTGATGAAAGACGGGAACTTGTGGTATTGTCTACTTAAACACCTGATGGTGGTGACGACCTCGGTTGAACTTGAATGACTGAACATGTGTTGCGCAAGCTCATGCCACCATCTCGTGTTTGAATCGCATTGGATGAGATTTAATCTCCTAGTGGTTACTAGTGTTTATCTGAAGTCTAGATAGTCGAGCAATAGCAAGCAACAAACAAGTGACCGTATATCCAGATATAAAAACTTCAGCTACCAGCTTAACTACATCTTGAATGGAAAGGAAAGAGTATCAAAATCAAACTTGAACTATCAAAGACATGCCACTCGACATGCATGGACGCGAAAATGCGGAGCAGGAATGGAAAGCTGCAGCTAGGTACATGAGCTTCGGCATAATCGGATGACTTGAAAGCATCAACAAATGATCTCTAATGAGCACGTTGTCTCTTGTTGGTGTGGCATTAGAGAGATCCCGAAGGCTCGAAAGCTTAATATCTCATGCGATGTAAGAAAGGTTCTTGTTGATATAATGTCGTACCTATAATCCTAAGCCATTACAGCTAGTAGTAGACCTATCATGAAGAGCTCTCCTCATCCTTCTCCTTCTCCACACTTTGCACCTCGCCCAATTTCTTCAACAGTCCAATCTTCCCAATATTCCTCAGCCCAATGACCGTACAGCCTAGACTGACAACCATGCAAGCGACACACATCCACTCTGCAGCTCTCAGGCCTTCAAGATACGCCTCCAATGTTGCAGCGCCTTGGTTCAAATGCTTGGTTTGCACGCTACTCTGTACCATTGCTGTTAGAGGCAGGAAGATAGCGCGCCCCAGTCCAGCCATGGTCTGGAACATGGCGCCGGCAACGCCTTGGTCTTTGCGGGGGAGAGATTGTGTCGTGAAGAGGCCGAGACAGGGATAAAGTGTGTCGGCGCCGAAGGCGGCGAGGGCCACTGGTGTAGTGTTAGTACGTACTTTTAACGTGTGGAAGGGAATTTGTTGAGAATATATGCAATTGCGAGCAAGAGAAGTACTTACTAGCTGGCAGTCCGAAGGCGAAGTACGACGTTGATGTTGGTATAGGTACAGCGAAGAGGAGATTCGCAATTACGGATGAAACAAGTCCAAATATTAGAATATAGTCGCCCCTCACACGGGCAAGCAGATAACCAGAGCAAAGCACAGCAAGGACTAAATTCGTCAGCATGTATCTTAAGAGTAAATTGAAGGGAGAACTCGCCTCCACATATGCCCAGGGGTATATATCGTAATGTCGTTTGGATTGGTGAGAATCCTTGAAAATCTTGATAGCTTTTTGAGGTCAGACATATGGTCATCTAAAATTAGAATAACAAAACTCACTAATAGGTAGTGTACACGAGAAAATTAGTAAATCCAGCTGAAAACATGAATGTAATGAACATGGCGCACGAAAACTTCCCATTCCTGAATGTAGACACACGCATGAGCGGTTCGCGACCTGTGACCTCTAGTCGATGCTGCCAATATAAGAATGAGGCGAGGAAGAGGATTGACAAAATTAGAATGGCAATCACATAGGGTGTACTCCAGCCCTCTGACACACCCTCGGAAAGCGCAATGAGCAAGAGCAGCGTGCCTGAAGTAAAGAGTAGAGCGCCGATCCAGTCAACATCTGATGCACTGGGTCCTTTAACATTCTCAGGCCTTGGAGGCAGTTTAGGTATGACGAAGAATGCGGCTATACCGATTGCGAATGCTGCTCCAGCGATGACATAGAATACGACCTTCCACGATGCATATTCTGCTATGACTCCTCCCTGAGACATCATGTGAGCTAGATTCAAATAAGGAAACAGATAGATATACCAGTATATTGCCCAAGACTTGTCCAGTAGGAGCACCTCCAGAGTAAAACGCAAAGCTGTAGTTTTTGACCCTCCCAGGCGGTATTGTGTAGCCAATGATTCCCATAGCAGTAGGAATAACAACGGCACCTCCCTAGTCTCGTTAACTCAATATCAAGATGCAAGAAGTCATGTCACCTACCAAACCTTGCAATGCTCTCATGATGTATATGCAAATCTCAACTGGGGAGAAGGCAGTTCCAAGAGCAGTTGCTCCAATCCACAAGCATCCCAAAATGAACATAAGGCGCTTTCCATACACATCACCCAGTTTTCCGCAAATTAGTAGAAATGCTCCTGAAGTCAACGCATAAGCAGAGACGATCCATTGCTGTCGTGTCTCGGGGATGTTGAGATCACGGGATATGGAAGGCAACGTAATAACAACTGCTTGAGCTGAAATTGTCTATTCCTTGTTAGCAAAGCCTTTCAAGTCTCGGGAATAATACTCACATGTAGAAATGTTGCACCAGTCAACACCAGAACCAGAGGTGCAACTTGACGGATGGTTACTTCCTTTGCAACACTTGCAGCGGTCTGGTGAGTAGACAATGGAGCCAAGCCCTCAGCTATCGCCTTCTCTGTAGCGAAGAAACCGGCCGGCTCATCTTCATGGCTCTTGGTATGAGCAACAGTATCCTTGGTGTTGAATGAAAGGACCATAATCACACTCAACTTCCGTCTTGCTATAACCTCACACCAGCAATGCAAGAAGTAGAGACTGGACCTTGAGATTGTCTTATAAAAGTTGAATTCCGTAGTGGATCTTGGTCAGAACGTCCACTATTAATCCACCCCACTCCTAATCAGATCCCGCCCGCCGCCACGAGCTGGTGGACACCTCCAATGGCCCATCGAAGGCATACCGCCGACCAGTCAGCTGGGAGAAGCTTTTGTCGTTATGCCAGTTTGCCCTGCATTGTCGCTGCCGAGGCCGAATCGCGACATCGGAGACAACAGCGTGATTGGGTGAAAGTACGGAGTTCGGATTGAAAAGAATACGACAGTACCTCAGCACACACAAGTACAGTAGGACTCATGACTGAACGTGGCGCGTGTGAATGAAAAGAAAACATTGGATTCGGCAACGCGCAACGATCTTTCGGCAGTGAAGTATCCTTGGCGAGTCGCTGACTAAGCGAGGAAAGATCTCAAACTTCAATCAACCTCTCTGTAAAGTCGCAGCTCAATGCGTCTCCTTCCAAGGTCTTTAGCTCCTGGCTTCTCGATAGGTTTGTGCTCGAGGCATGCGTCGATTCTTCCATCTTTCAGATGTTATGGAGCTATGGCGAGTAGAACCTATGATGTGAGTGTCTCGTGGTGCTGAATAGCCAGACAAGCCAGTACTCACCATGCATTGTATGATTAGGATGCGGTTGAGCTGCTAAATACTCTTCAAACACCCTTCAAGGTCCTGAAAGAAAGACGAGATGCTGGAATTAGATTGGATGAGAGCGCAAACCAAGAAATGAGGCAATGCTTAGCACGAATTGGTTATTCGGTATATTTGATGCCATTGTGTTGTACATATTCTAACTTATTGTAAAGCAAAGAGATCTCGATAAGCTCAACATAGTCCATGTTGCAGGTACTAAAGGCAAAGGCTCAACATGTGCTTATGTTGACTCGATTTTGTCACAATACCGCAAATCACATGATATCCCCTCGAAAGTTGGTCTATTCACATCACCGCATTTAATCGCTGTGCGAGAAAGGATAAGAATCAATTCAGCCCCAATATCAGCTGCCCTGTTTGCCAAGTATTTCTTTGAGGTATGGGATAGACTCGAGGAGGCTACTGCAAGCTCGCCATTCACGAAACCGGTTTACTTTCGATATCTCAATTTGATGAGCTATCACGTCTTCATTCAAGAAGGTGTTGATGCTGCAATCTACGAGGTTGGTGTCGGTGGTGAGTATGACAGCACGAACATAGTCGAAAGACCCGCTGTCACTGGCATTTCTACACTGGGTATCGATCATACTTTCACATTAGGGGAGACAGTGGACAAGATTGCTTGGCACAAAGCTGGTATCCAGAAGAAGGGTGTTCAGTCTTTCACTGTCAGTCAGCTTCCTGCAGCATTAGAGGTGGTCAAGGCTAGAGCCAGCGAAAGAGCAGTGAAGTCTTTTAACATCGTAGGAATTGATTCGAGGCTGGAAGGCGTTAAGATCAAGCCAAATGCATCTTTCCAAAAAGGAAATGCTAGTCTAGCTATTGCATTAGCAGAGACTGTTCTTTCGAAGCTCGACCCTAACTTTGATGGACGACAAGCCAATTTACCCAAGGAATTCATTGATGGATTGGAAAAGGTCGTTTGGCGAGGCAGATGTGAGACCAAGGTTGAAGGTGCCGTAAGTTGGTACCTTGATGGAGCTCATACAGCAGACAGCATCATCGTAGCAGCGAAATGGTTTGGTGATGAGTGTGCGAAAAAGTAAGTCTCATCGGCTCGATTATAATACGAGAGCTGACTGCATAGACCCGGTCCAAAGGTTCTCATATTTAATCAGCAAGGTCATCGAGAGGCAGTTGAGCTTCTCGAAGGACTCTACAGAGCAATCAAGTCAGAAGATGTTGTGAAATTCGACCACGTTATCTTTTGTCCAACTGTCCCTCGTGATGCAGGCAGAAAAGGTATAGCTACCGCAAATTTCTCATTCCATAACTGACAAATCCACTTAGACCATATAAGTCTCGCAACCGACTCAGCAGAAGTTGCAAGCCTATCACTTCAACAAGCATTTGCAGACAAATGGCGAGAACTTGACACTTCATCAAGCACAACGGTGAACGTCCTGCCAAGCGTTGAAGATGCTTTCGAGTACGTGCGAGACTTGAGCGGCCCAAATGCGGAGGAGGGGAAGGAAGTGCATGCTTTTGTAACGGGGAGCGTGCATCTTGTCGGTCGCGCTTTGGGAGCACTAGAGGGAACGGATGCTTTGTAGATCTACCCAGAAAGATACCTTCATTTTGTGCAATCAAAATACCATGATGATCCACTTGATTCATTAGCAAATTGGTTTCTTATGAAGCCTCATGAATAGATCTACCGAGAGAAATGGCAGCAAAATTGGTATGTTCACCACTGTCGATTCAGAAATCGAAGTTGGAAGAGTTCGTCTGAACTCAAACACTTGTTGTTCCACTATCATCCAAGCTCAACAACATCTTACTCCTTATTCTACCAACATCTCAAGAACTTCTCTTTTCAATCATTGAAAATCAATCTCTTGTTTTTTCCCCCTCATTCACATTTGCTTTTATAGTTAAGTTCCCTAGATCTGACAACTTCAAATCCCGACAACCGCCAAGACCCCGACCCGAAAGCCGTGTTCACGCCCGTGCCGAGGCTCACTAAGCTCACTCAGCTCATTCAGCTCAAAGCTTCACATCCCAGTACGCTCGCCAACCTACATACATAGACATAGTAACTTGGCTCTTCACACAACTCTCTTTTCACCTCACTAAAACCACCAACATGTAAGTATCGCTCCGATTATCTACTTCACGACCTCAATCTCACAAGCAACACTAGGGCAGAAACAGCGCCAACGCCCACGCTCCGCCCTGACGTGGCCACTATCCTCGCGCATCCATCGTACCCAGACACGATATGGAATCTCACACCTACGCAAGCCGGGCGGCTCGATGTTGCTACTGGACGAGGAGGACCATTCAAAATTGATTGGGAAGTGCATGGCAAGGGTCCAATTAAGATGATTGTTCGTTTGTCTTTGTTGTTTTGCTTCTTTGAAGGATGCCTAAGACAGTGTATTGTGATATCATGTGACTTTGCTAATGATTCGGGATTGTAGTGGATTATGGGACTGGGTGCTCTCAGAGTAAGTCTTAGTTGAAGAGAGGATTGTGTGGGTTGAAAAGAGAGAATGAGGCTGACAGCTACGTGGCGTAGACGGGATGGCAAAGACAGACGCTTCATTATGGACATGAGGAGGGAGAGAAATACTCGAGTTTGCTGTTTGACAACAGAGGCATGTCTCGTTCTCATGTGGGAAATACTATGTATTTGATGCTAATGAAAACAGGCATGGGTAAATCCGACAAACCCTTTATGCGCTACTCAACCAGCGAGATGGCAAAAGACATCATCGAGCTCCTCGACCACCTCGGCTGGACCGCAGAGCGCGAATTACATATCACAGGTGTATCTATGGGCGGCATGATTGCACAAGAACTCGTCCGTCCTCTATCATTACCGATTCCTATCTACAATATCTAACTCGACATAGGGATACCTGATACCAACTCGTATTGCGTCCCTGAACTTATTCTCCACTGCCGCAGCCATAGAAAACACCACCACATTCGCCCAAAACATGAAGACTCGCGTTCGCATGTTCATCCCTAAGACTATGGACCAGTCCGTCTCGGATGCAGCTCACATGATGTTCTCCGATGAATGGCTCGCTCGTCCAGATGATACCGTCGTGCCTACTGCTTCGACACCCATGGCTGTGTTACCTCCGTCAGGAAAATATGGCCGCTTCAGCACCAGTACGTCTCTCCTCTCCTCCCCTTTGCTCCTCACCCGAAGACTAACACCTTCAGACTACGAGCGCTTTGCCGCCCAAGAAGTAACCAAGCGACATGACCTCGAAGGTTTCCAACGCAAAGGCTTCATGCTCCAGGCCATCGCCGCCGGGTGGCACTACAAGTCCGCTGAGCAATTGAAACAGATCGCCGATTCCGTGGGCCGCGAACGCATCATGGTTGTGCATGGCACTAGCGACAACATGATCACTGTGCCCCATGGACGCAAGCTAATTGAGATGCTGCAGCCAGGAGTGGCTGTTATTAGGGAGGGGGCGGGGCATGTGCTGATGCTTGAGGAGTGGAAGTATCATAATGAGCTTGTGGACGCAATGGTTGAGAGAGCGGAGAAGCTGAAGTTGGGTGGGAAGTGAGGTTTCTGTGCCTCTGGGTGCGAGAGTTCTTAAGAGCGAGCTTTGTTGAGAGTGAAGACGAGACGTACCTTAGATTTGTCGTGAATGCGTGTTCATATTCTGTTCTTTGGCCCTATTATAGAGAGCAAGCATATAGATTAGCGTCACTGTTTTAGCACATCATTCTTACCTGCCTTCCATCAGTTACTCGAGGATAACTAACCTTCATTTCCACTAAAACACTAAGATCTGAAATATCTAAGCAAATACTAACATCTTTTGAATATGGTACCTTATGCATAGCCTAGCTCAGATTGCCATGCCTCAGAAATCGAAACAGTCACAGCCACTTCCTAATACTCACAATAATCATTCATGTCATACCCTTACCATATATCCAAAATCACCTCACCTGAATGACGATATGAGATATCATCACATGACCCTCCCCCTCCTTCTTACCTGCCATTCCCTCTTTCCAGTGGTCGCCCTACCTTCCCATCCCCTTCTTCCATTGGTCCAACTTTCCATTCTGTTGCACATCTGCAAAACCACACCCAAACGTTACACGTCTGACAACGGCATTTCATTGGCTCGGTGGCTCATCAAAACTGTTTTGTTGCACATCGCGATGGGCAGTTTGATGGGCAGTTTGGTGGGCAGTTTCTTTTTACTGGGCAGGCTCTGAAGGGCCTTTTTGGAAGGGCCTTTTTCAACAAGAGGTTTTTGCTGATGTGTTTTTGTCATTGAATTTTCCTTTTTCTGGTAAAGTGTTCTGAAGGTTGAGGAAGACTTTTCAATGCTTGATGCTTGGCTTGACCAAGTAACATCTCCTTAGAAACGATCAAGGAAGGCACTTTTCAATGATTACGTCGAGATTGTAAGGGGTGCAAAACATACCTCTGAACTTCAGTGATGACCATTTAAGAACAACTCCATTCTGAATAAGGCTTTCTGTCTTTTCTTATTTATCAGATTCTTTTAGGTTGGTATTCTGAGGAGATTGTTATTCTTAGAACCGATTCCTGGACCTGAATCAAGCATATTTGAGCTTGAATCGCTCTGGGGACTTGAGATTTGTGCGGTGTTCAATAGATATTTTCATTCCATACATTGATAGATGTGCTTTTGGTTATGCCTGGGTATTTATATCTATTCCTCCACTATCTCCAACCACGCCTACAACATGACAACTCCAATGCCACTGCAGTTCTCCTGGTCCAAGTTGTTGTACTTATTCACCCCACCTGTAATCTGGTTCGCATTGTAATTATACAAATAGTAATGTAGCTGTCCATCACCAGCACCAAACTTTTGTTGCTCCAAGAAAAGAGCGTTGTCCATGAGAGTGAGAGCATTAAAGACATCAAACTTGTATTTCTTAGCGAGGATCAAGGCATCACCCACAAGCTCATTGAGGCGAGCTTTGAGACCTTCTTTGGTGGAGGATGGCCCGAGAGCATGTTCGGTAGCGTAGTAGAACAGATAGGCTGCGCGGACATTTTTGTGCTTATCATTATTGATCACGGAGGATTCGAGAAGATAGAAAGAGAAGAAGTCAACAATTTTGTGGGTTGAAGGATCCTGAGGTACGTTAGTATTGATCATTGCGTTTCCATTTCGAGACCTACTTCAACAACGTAAGACCAGACTACCTGTTCTGCGACCGAATCCTTCTTGTGTAGAAGCCAATGCTCAACTTCTTCTCTTGTGAAGACAGGTGCCATATCGAACTTCGCCAAATACCGCTTCAGGAGGCTAAGAACTCCGTCGATATCTTTGGCCTCCATTTGTCTCAAATTTTTCGTGGAAGTGTGGTCTGGAAGAGCATACTTGCGGACCTGGTAGGCTGGTTTGCTATTTGCTGGTAGGGGACTAAATCCGACATCATTCAACTTTTGCCAATCCAGCGATCTGTGGAAGTATCTACATGTGCTCAGAGGCCGCGGTAGTACAACACCAGCTGTGTAGATAGCTTGCCATGTTCCAACAAGGTAGCATCGGCGTGTGATCTCTTTGATGAGAACTGGTGCCAGTCGCTTCGATCGTAGCTTCTTGTGTATACACAGAAAATTGACCTCAGAGGCATGAAGTACCTTCTTCCGCACTCTTAGTTCTACAGGTATTGCTGATATAAAAGCAACAAGCTTCCTTGAAGCTGTTGCACGAACACCTACGTGCCATTCCTTGGTCCAGCCTGGTGCTGTAAGTGCCCTACCCAAATTAGTTTGCTTATTTGACTTAGGAACAAGTTCTCACCATCGCAGGAACGAAAGAGAATAATTAAATCGGAACATGGCTTCGTCATCCTCGACATAATGACCATAAAGCAAATCGTAGATTTCCTGGATTTCCACATCGTCGGTTAAGTCCATAGTGACCCATTCGAAACCGGGTACTAATGGACCAGGTTCCTTGGCTACTTGTTCTGGATCAATCATCTTGAATGGTCCCTCTACAATTTCAGAGCTATCCCCAAACTTGGGGACAGGCTGTGTCTGCCAGAACTTGTAGGATGCCATGTCCTTCACATTCTTTCCCCCCGATGCCAGTCCTGTCATAATTTCTTCGACATTCAGTTTTTTCATGGCAGTTGCCAGTTCCTTGCCTGACATATCACCACCTCCGGCTGATTGAAGTTGCTCTCTGAGAGCTGGGTTGTTGTTCAGGAGCTCATTCAATTGATCCTTGCTAAGTCCACCGAGCAGCTTGGAGAATGTGTCCCTTTCGTCCTGGTGTGATGCCGCAGAGCTGCCTTCATCATTCGCAGAGTTCGCAGATCCACCCATGATTGCCTTCTTTACGCGCTTCCTTTTCGACTTTTTTTTCTTTGTTGCAGAGCTGGCTGCTGTTGTGCTTTCTCCAGCTTCGTGTTCCTCGTGCTCTTCTTCATTGTCAGATTCAACTTCTGCCGTTTGGGCCTGGACCTCTGCTTGTAATTCGGCAGCTGCCTCCTGCGTGCTTGCCGGATCGCTCATTTTCGAGTTGTCCGCCATAGTTGTAGTCAAGAAGGGATGGTGCGTTGGAGGGTGTAGAGGATTGAATTGAGTTGGCGGGGTCCAGACCACAGCTCGAAACACAGTCATGTGACTTTGTACCCCGCGATGCAGGCAGGATTCAGGTACAGTTTGACGACCAAGACACCGCCACTTAAGATAAATCGAGGTGAGTTTTTGTGAATCACGTCATCACAAACAATTCCAATTCTATATTTTATGTATGTAGTTGCTTTTAAAAGAAAGCAACAAGTTAATACGCATTCAGGTTGATATAACGCTACTCAACTGAACCACCACTGTCAAGGCCAAAAGCTTCCAATACAGCTAGAGAAACTGTGGCGTAAGTCATTATCCTCGAGTGGTCTAAGTTTGTCAGAAATTTTGATCAATTTAATGGAAGATGAGGTACTTACGGCCATAGAGAACAATATCTTCTCTGATAAGCTTGTCACCAGCTTTCCATTTACTAGTGAAAGCTCCGTCGCCCATATCGATAGTTGTTCTTGCCTTCATCTTCCGCAAAAGACTGGGTTCCATGCCTGATCTAGTAGTTGCATTCGCTGCAGCTTCAAAAAGGGCTTCTGATTCAGTCCAGGGAATATCGCCGTCATTTTTGGACGCGATGATAAACAGTCTAACCCTTTTTCCAAGGCGCACAAAGTTGGCCAACCGTGTCTTTGATGTCCATGTATCGACGATGTATCTATCAAGCAATTTTCGAAACCATTGCGAGCCTTTGAATGGTGATAGCAACGGAAGAATTCCTCCTAGGGAGTACTGCGTAACAAGACTGGGTATCGATGTGAAACCTGCTACAAGCACTACACCAGCAAATTCGACACCTTGGTTGGCAAAATGCTCAGAAACAGCAGCAGTAACTCCCGTCCCCAGACTCTGACCGAAAATCACAATCCGATCCGAAGGGATTTTGGCGACTTTCATAGCCCATTCCACGGTAGCAATTCCATCAATGATGACCCCTTTCTCCGTTGGAGATCCAGTTGAAAGCCCAAAACCGCGATAATCAATAGCTAGAATATGAATGTTTGAGGAGCTTCCACTCGAAAGAGAGCGATACGCATCGGTTCGCCAACCTTGAGCGACTGTTCCGGCATTCTAAGAAGGTCAATAGAACTCAAATAGAGTAAGAGAGAAGTACTTACACCATGAACTGGTTTTTGTCAGCGTCTGACACGAACCCTATCATTAAAGAGACTTACAACTGATGATTAATCTTGATTCTGGATCATCTCTCAACAATTGGAATGCTTTGGTTTGGGTGATATCTTCTGCACATCCAGTAGGATCTTGCAATAATGTCGTCCCATGTTTAGAATACAGTCCCAGGGGTAGTACATGCCAAGCATATATGGTCTCATGGTCTGGAGTTGTGAAATTGAAGGGTGTTATTTGATTTTCTGAGACTGATCAACACAATCTTTGGTAATGCAAGCTAGATAGACTTACTAGCAAATCCAAACTGCTCTGGTTTGTTGATATCTTGCCACAAGGCAGGGTTAAGACTGTGAACATAGAGAACTCTCACAAACAGTCAGTCGGGAAAATCATCATTGCAGACAAATGTGAGACAAGTATGACAGGATTGTGCCTGAAAATACACCCAATATATTGAGAAAACGAAAATTAATCTGGCACTTACTGCCTCTGCAACCATGGATTTGCTAGTGACGTTATAAGAGCCCCATAAACACAGAATACAATGAATAAACTCCAGTATGCCTTTCGGAATATTGGAGCAAGTGATATCATGGCAAACTGCTTTGCACAGGCATGTCAGATCTCAAATTTTTGTCCAATGAGCCCAAACTCACGCCATCAAAAACAAACGGAAACAGAAAATGAAAGGATAAGCAAGACGGCTTGCTTTGTTCAGGCAGTAACTTGCTTGTTGATATAAGTGCAGAGTGCTGTAAGGTCAGAAATAGTGGACAATAACGGCAAAATAAATCGAAACCTATTAGCTTACAAGCCCTGCGTCTTTCTTGATGAAAAGAAAATATCGAATACCCGATTTAGCTCTCTAGTTTTCAATTATCCTTGACTTAGTATCAGATTTCTAAAAGTGTGGCAACGAGCTCGGTTGTGTTGGAGACTAGGTGACGTGAGGTGAAGTGAGGTGGGAACGTCTTGCTTCTTCCTCACTCGCCAGTTTTGACGTTCTTCAATTCGTCTCGAGTCTTTTCGACAGAACATCAAATTTACACGCGACGCGTTTATGGCACGATCCAGCCTCGACACTGGTAATTAATTGTAGAGACGATAGATATGGAGAGGAAGAGGAAGTTACCAGCTCGTTCATCGCGCACCGAGAACAGCAAGAAACGGACTTTGACTCCTCCAGACTCACGACAAACACCAACACCAGCAGATTCACCTGCCCCGACAGCTGTAATCCAGGAAGCTCTGCCGAAAAAGATTGAAGCTGGGAAAGCATTACCTACAGTGGATGAGCCCCAGAATCTAGAGACCTTACAGTCAAAGGACTATCAATCGGTGGCAGAAAGGTAGAATACCTCGCCCTGCTTCTGCCTACAAATGCTAACATGCAACCAGTGGTATTTTATCCGATTCATTGCACAGATCACGGCAGCAATGGCTGAGCGAAGGCATTTTCGAAAAGTACTGGACAAAGCCTGTGAAGAAGAAGGGTGTCACAGATCTACCAGCCAACAATCCTGCCAAAGATACAATGACAAAGTTGGGCCAAGTTACGATTATCGTTGAACCTCATGTGTTCGAAGCACAAATGTTTGCGATAAAAGACAATACCCCTAGACCTCCGATTCCTCAAATTCAACCTCAAAATCCAATGTATCGGCCAATAATACAATATGGACCTCCGTCGGGCAGCTTCCCTCCACCACCTCCAGCACCACCACTAACAATTCAGAAACCAATACCCACTCCACAAACTACCCCTCAACCTCTAAAGTCTGAAGATGTGCACATGACAAACTCTCAACCTACACCTCCTGCTAGTTATGCTCAGACGCCAAATGGAACCTTCACAAATGGAGTTGGCCCAAATGGTTCAAATCCCCCGTCCAACACGTCCTCCTCAAACCCTCCACCGCCAGCTGCAGCTCGACCACGGCAAGGCAGAGGCACAGATCCTGTCATTCAAATGTTAGCAGAACGGGCTGCTACTGATCCTAACCTGAAGTCTTTGATGAGGATAGTAGCAAATGGCGAGGCATCACCAGCACAACTGAAAAATTTCCAGGATCACATAGATGACCTTACTCGATTACAGAAGGCTAGAGAAGTGGCAGCACAGGCTGCTCAATCGCCAAAACCACCCCACGCGTCTCCCGCCCAATCTTCTTCCCAGCCAGCTACACATGTCAATGGCAATACATCCTCAAAACTCGCACAGCCACCTGCACCGCCAGCAGTCATACCATTCAAAGCTAATCCTGTCCAAAATATCCCAGTCGCAAAATCCGACTATCAGCAGCCACAGGCTCTTCGGTCGAAAGGGCCAGTTCCTTCCAAGTCTGATATATCTGGTGTTGTATTTGAGTTCAATGGTGGTAATGGCGACCGATACCTATTTCCAAAATTCAGTATCTTAGAGCCTTTCGGGACTACAAGTCAAATGGTGGCTTCCTTCTTGATTGTACGCAAGGGAAGCCGTAGTGACAGTCCGTCTTACGATGCAGATCTCGATTACTATCAACCTATTACGATTCGACTTCAGTTTTCACATTCGAAGCAGCTTGATGCTCTCCAAAAAGTTGTTGCACCGCAGGAAGAGGTCCAACGGTATATGAATGATGTTATGGATAAGGCTACAAGAGCAGAATATGTCCTCCTGGCGATGCGACTTCCCAGAGATAATGACACGACTAATGTGCCAGAAAAGGAAGAGGAGGATAAGAACGAACTATCAGAACCTATTGTTGGATGGGCGACCACCAATACTACTTTACCTGTAACGCTGAAAGCAAAGCCCGCAAAGAAGGTGCCAACTGAGGAAGAACAGTACCAGTCTTTTATATCCTCGGTGGCGGCGGGACCTTTGTGAGGATTTATTGTGATGTATTAGAGCATGGGGCATGGGACTTTGTTATGGCGTTAGTGTGAAGCTCATGGCAGTGGAGTATGGTTATTCAAATGGGCGGATCAATCAACTGAATCAATGGCTGGGGAATAATTGGCGTCTTGGGTAGAGTCGACAAGCTGTGGGGAATGCTACCGGACTCCCAAAAAGGAATTGTACGTTATTTAGAGTGTGGCGAGTATGGAAAGGCCTCTCGGATTGAGATGATCGAATGAGCACGCTCAGTTCTTAAAGTTTTTGCTGAAATGATGCAATCGTGTCGCAGTATAAAGTGACTTAGCTATGGTGGACACGTGTTTCTCCCTCCAGCAGCAGAAGTCTGCGGCTTTTTTCTTAGATTTGTATAGATAGGAGTGAAAGTATCCACAGGTGTGACCATTAGACTCGATAGAGACATCTTCTCTCCCATATTTTCTGTTCCAGTGCTATCTATTTGAGCTGGGTATTTGCTGGCAAGCGTTGCGGTGATAGAGTTAGTACTTTCTACTTCTTTATCTTGCACATGTTCATCTCAGCAATATCCCTGGTGAGAGAGAAGAGGAACACTGAGGTAGTACCGCAGCTGTTTTCACTTGCGTAATCTTGGATTATTGTTTGTTGCCAACTTACACCATTCTTTCGTTAAAAGATGGTCACTTGCTAAAGCGGGAGTGTTGAGTGAGTCTAAGTTTGAAGATGCCAGGTATAAATATGCATCAACGAAGCCGGTTAGTGATTAAATAAGGGCACAATAAACACGGTGAGTTGTCAGTGATACTCCTCCTGTTTGAAGTATTGGTAATTGTAAGGAAGTCAAATCTCGAGGAGATCATTTTGTTCTTGACCACACATCGCATCGTAAGTGCGAAGAGAGGATCGACAGGCATCTATAGTTACCCTCCCCAACAAAATTCATTGTTTGCTGTCACGTAATACTTCCGCTGTCAACTAGAATTGAACGCTGCGAAAAGCAGGAGTCGTACTTCGTCAAGGATCGAGCTGTGGTAGAAAGCCATCTTCCAGGGGCAAAATCGGTGAATAAGTTAGAGCTGACCTGCCGGATGAGAAGCATTCACAAAACTTATGTTTGACACTCCCCATGACACATACTCTTGATAATACCATATCGTCGATGACTCCTCATAGCATGTTCTTGATGCTGCTTTCATATGCGTAAATGGTTGTTCGGCAGATCCCTATTGTTGTGATCCTCGAGAGGTTTAGAGTAGCTTCGAGTTCTGACTTAAAAGTTTGGTTTTCTCTCATAGCTGCTCGAGATCTAGAGAGGCTGTGTGGAAATCATCAGTCACTTTTGCTTAGAAGTTTGAAGCAGCGAGACTTTTAAACGAGTAACATATATGTGGAGTATGGAATAAACTCACATGTATATGTGTTGTGTCATTGGTCTCCGCCTGGGATGACGAGGTACGGAGCTAGTGTTTGAGGTTTGCAGTCTTGATAATAAGTAATAGCTTTGTTTCTCTATCCCATCTTCGTGATACCTTGAACAGTATACATGTCGATTTTACTCTCAATATTTAGACTTGTCTCACGTTGTGGAAAATTCTTGAAAATGCTGAGTCCTAACGCAACGTAGGTCAGTTGCAAGGACCTGTTGTCAATAGTTTGCTGTTCTTAGTCATATATGCCTATATATTCTTAATTTACTGCAGCTCAGAGAACTGTGTTGGCGAGTTTGTTGTTTGTAGGATGCGGGGTAATTATAGTTCTCTCCACGCACAAATATTCTCGCTTAACATACACATACAAGTACAATATAGGACAACAGAGATCACAAGCGAGGATTTTAGTGTCTTTGCCTCTCTCCAGTTTTTATCCTCGCTGGCATTTTCATGTGTCCTTACTAACAGGAATATTCAGGAGAATAAATCCCGTGGTCGAGGTTCTAAGGTATAGCCTTGGTTAGGCTCTAAGGTGCTTCAACACAATGCAAAGTATCAAACACACTTGAAATGTGTAAATCATTCTGCAGTTACCTTGAAAGCTAAATGACTTCCAAAAGCTCGCTTTCGCGGAAAACAGCACATCGATAGAGAACACTTGTTCTGCAAAAAACACCAGATGCTCCGTAAACGAGGAGTGTGCGAATCCCTACTGTAACATGTACAACGTGCAATGAACGAGACATCATGATATATAAGGCGTGCTTGGAACTTATTTTCTCTTTTCTAACCACCCTGAATCGAAATCCCTCTATTCCTCAAACAATTCGATCATAGCCCTTCTCGCAGCTCAAAGTCAAAGTTAATCAACTGTTGTAGATATCAAGATCCTACAATGTCGGTCAAATCATGGAACGAATCTCCCACATATTCTCATTACTACAAAAGAAAGGTGCACGCCTAAGTTTATCCATTTTTGTGTTTCGCTAACATTTGATCCTTCTTTCTTATACAGCCCCTTATCGGAACAGACCATGAAACCAAGATCTCAAATATCAAGGACGGTAAGCATGGTGAGATGAATACAAGGATTGTTCACCCAGACCCCAAGCCCTTGATTTATCTTACGGACAAAAATCTGGCTATCTGCAACGAGTACATCGAGCGAAATTTTGGACCATCCGACACTTCTCATTATCGTCGACTCCAGAATCCGAAGGATCATGCCGAGCTTGTGTTTAAAATCTTAGCTACCCGGCATTTAAAGATCGAAAATATCAGTCAGTCCATTCGTGTCATGAACTGGGTTACGCTCAATGCCAAGGAACCTGCCATTGACGACCAAGTGCACGAGAGCAAACCCATGACGCTGGATCATTTTATTACCTGGTTCGTGACAATTGCAGACAACGAACACGCCCGCCAGTGCGCAATGAAGAAGTCCAGCCCCAAAGGAATTGCGGAGCAGGCTGCACACACTGCTGCCCTGAAGGACGAATATCACAACAAAACCCTTCCTCGTAAAACCTATCCTAGTGGTAGCTGGTATTGTGTAAGCGGTTTCTTCTCGTCTTTAATCCTTGGCAGTGGTCCACTCTCTGATAATGATACAGTGTTATAAAGGTTGCAAATGTCGCAACCCGAGATACCAAGGTGAATGTGATGCAAGAGGTTGTGGACACGAGATTTGTGAGGACTGCGACTGGTCTTGGTAGTTAGATCTACCAAAGGTGGTCTTGCTATGAAGAACTGGTACCGGTTACATCTGGTATGTAGGCATTGACAGAATGGCTGTGGTTGTGAGGTGATGAGAAGTTGCTGTTTCCTTTATGGCCTTGGATATCGGTGCTATTTATGTTTCAACGATGCGGTGCGAGGCACATTAAATTGAACGGGTTTCATTTAGGTCCAGTTATGTCGTCGTTGTTGTGTGTTTGAGCTCCATCATCTAGATCTTTGAAATTCGGCCAAGGTTAATATATTGTTTTATTGTTTGGCTCTGTTCATTGATGTCTTCTATTCGTGAGAGCGGAATATTGACTAAACGCTGGTAAAGGCGTGCGGGTAAGATTCTTTACTCGATGCACCAAATTCTTGAAAAAAGTATGGTTTATTGCTTGAAGACTTCTGCTTCCCATTAAATTTGGAACTTTTTATTGTTAAATAATTCCATATTCGCTTACAAGTTGTGATTGAGATGCGGATATCAGAATCAAGAGTCAAAAAGAAGAACTCACAGACGATGAAGAGCCTGGGCTGTAATTCAAATATACGAAATACCTAGATAAGTGAGATGTCTAACCCGTAACCTTATAAACACTATTTTTTGAGATTCTCGATACTTCTATCGATATTATCAAGATGTCGCCTCGAACTCAAGACTCCAGAAGAGCAACCAGCGCATCTATTGCTTTCCAATCACATCCTGTAATCGAAAATGAACTAGAATACGTCCTCAACCGCACAAACACCTACCTCTCTTCTTTATCACCCGTCGAGCTTGAAACCTACGACTCACAGCTAACAGCAAACGTCTCCTCCGCAGCACGCAAACACCTCAATGATGAACCCAAGCGTGTTATGGCAGAATGCCCAGAGATGCCATCGTATGTGGAATGTAAGAGCTTGGCAGATTATCTTTTCCTGTGGCTGGTTGATGAAGAGGGAAAAGCGATGAGATTGAGGATGGGAAGTGGTGGTGAGGCGAAGGTCAGAAGGAAGGTGTTAGGAAGAGAGGACTTCAGGGGATTTTTGGTCAAGGATTGTTACGGCGAGTTTTGTGGACAGGTATTGTGATCGTGGTAGAATGGTGTAACTTGGCCTCCACCTTGCCAAATACCAATGCATTTGTTTGATATACACAGCCATCAACGCCAAATCATTGTGGTCTCTAGCTTGCTTTCCATCGAGTTGAGGATATGCAACACTTCACGACATGAAAACAATGAAAACAAAGATCCATGATTAACTCCAACACCAGCCCAATGAGCAAATTGAAACTCCTCCTTTTATATCACGCCGGATTGTCTTATTCGTGCCTTGATCTATCTTTCTCTGCATATGTCTTGTTCCATGGCTTTCTCTCCTTGGCGTTTTCCATCAAGGCAGTCCGATCAAAGATTGTGTCACTGCTTTAATGTTAGCCCAAACTTCCGGCTTCTCTACACAAGTAGCGTCAAAGTGGAAGGGAATAAACTCACGATCGGTCTTGGTGGGGATGTATGTTGGCATTGTATTCCGAAAGTTCCCTCCTCATATTATTCGCCATACTCTGCGCCTTTGACGGCTTGGCCATCTGATTCATGGTGATTACTGCTGCAACTGCACCAACTGCAACCAAACCCGCTTTGCTGGCAACGCTCATGGTGATGTATTGTTTGTTTTAAGGAAATGGAGGAAGCGAGAAGTTTGAAATGTGAGCGAGGATGATTCTCCTGAGGTTTTGTGACTTGATGAATTGTGAATGAACAGCGACAAAATTTCCGTCGCTGTCATCCTTATATCTTTCTCGCTTCACGGTTCATTGTCAGCGAGGGGTAGCGAACTTAGGTGTTTTGGTGTTTTGGTGTTGTGGTTTTCGGGGCCTATCGTATGACCGTCGGACGATTTTGCTTGCGGGTGGTTCCGATGTCATGCTATAACACGTACGAACGATATTTTTAAGGTCAATTTAATGATTGAATAAACTCTCCCTTAGAACCTATTTGCTGGGTGTTTTCGGAACTGCTAAGACAGGTGGGAAAAATCGTAGACTTTGAGTAGCGTGTGATCGACGATTGTGGGGTACTCCACTCTGAACTGCTAGATTCTCTTCGTCAATTTCTCAACCCCAACACAATACGCCAAAGGTAACACTGGTACCTGGAAGATGATAGTGATGTCATGGGATATACTGGAGACGCATCCTAAGAGTATGAATTTCACAATGAGACCTACGCCCAGGATCACAAATTGAAATAACTATTTGTGGGCAAGTATCGATTTTCTTCTTATGCCGCTTGAGAAGTCTTCCAGTTTCAAAAGCAATGAATATCATTGAAGTGAACACGGACAAATTGTTCACATCGTAAGATTACTGGAGTGGTGAAATTCGATGTTGCGTTGTTGCGTTGAAGCTATCACTTAAGAATAAAAACATAGAAGGAGGACACTGCAGTTAACTGCATGAAACAAAGGTGAGGTTAAGGTAAGACTTCCAGTTATACTGCTACCTGCCATCTCTGAAGTTTAGACTAATTATCTAGATTCACAGAACTTTGGTAGAGAACAGGTGGAGTTGTTAAAATAAAGATGGTCTAGCACCTCGGCAAAACATTGGGCTAGTTGAGCTTCCACTAGAACGCTCCGGCTCTTGCAACAACTAAGTGTTTTCACGTACTGGTCTCATTTCAATGCTCGTGTTTCATTTTCACCTTGCACTCATTCCTTGATATACTCGTTCATATTACTGCTCCTCACGTCGCGCTATGTGCAATATCCTATGCGCCCCGGTCGCGACCTCCACGCAAAGCCCAACTTCATTACCCACTTAATTCGGATTCGCCATAATTGCGTGCGCCTCGCAGATCTAGCGACAGCAAGGGCAGCAGGGAAGGTTGCAGCTCTGCGAGCATCCATATCCGCAGCAGTTGCAGGATGTGCTCTCTCCTCCACGAAGCCCGACCTCGTCTCCGGACGTGCTCATCATAGCATTTGGCTTCTAGTGCGCAAAGAAATGTATCAGCATACGCAAACGATTGCAATGAACTGGGGATAGTTCCGCGATGAGGACTGCTCACTGGTTGACGGGCTTCGATTGCAGTTTGACTTGTGCTGACGGACATCGGCTCAATGGCCTTGACCTGCTGCTCGACGATTTGTTGAGAAGGCATCTAGAGGTTGTCAATTCTGTATACTTGCGCATGTTAAATCACCGCATACCTTGAGTTTTATCTTTCAGATTACTTGAGAGTTGTTGGTGAAGTTGAGCACCATTAAATCTAGCCTCTGTACTTCTGATATGGACTTGGCTTGGCAGCTGAAAGTGACTGGATCAGGGAGGTGTTTGACCGCTATTATATTTTGGTGCCACAGTTAAGAAGTGCATATTGCTTTTTTCCTGTCTTGGATGTCTGGCTTAATGCTTTTGTGTTACTTTGCGCTGGCGCTGGCCTTATCAGAAAGGAATGTTGAAGGGGTGGAGAGGATGAACCCTTGACATAAGTCTCTCGACGTCCAATGGACGAAGCAATTGGAAACTCGTGATAACGAAAATACGCCCAAAAACTCAGCCACTGTCTGAAGAGAGAAGAAAGAAGCTCGTGTGGCTGGCTTTCCAATTCTCTTGACCTCAGCTGCAGGACTGAAGAAGCAAACGACAATTCTCGACTTCATCATACACTTCAACGTCTTTCAGCTATGGCCGACGGCACAGCAGCTCGAGCTTCTTATTGCGCCTGGAGATAGATTCAATCTAACCGGCTCCCACAGACAAAGTGAAAGCAAGTGTCTTCTGCTATCATATATGATCCGCCGAAGCCGCCGTGTATATACTGTCTGTCCATCAACTGGTGGCCACGAGACACACTGAGGCAAATTTGTAATATAATTTTCCGAAAGGATTTGAGAGTTATCTCGAGCACACAGGAATTTGCCACTTGACATGTTTGAACTGTGCCATGTCACACACACGGTAACTACCGAGTCGCCCAGGTTGAGCATTTGCGCAGTTTTTTGTCTTTATAAACCATCGACCTCGGGACTAACGCGAACCTCTTTTACCTTGGGTTCTAAAATTCTACATTCATGGTCAAAATTCTCGGCATCACTGCTCGGTCTCCCGAATACCATTTCCCTTTTCAAATAAAATAAGCACTAGCTAGTCACTTGATGCAATATTTACCACTTCAGCCGCGAGTTACTATAGCCGCTATGCGACTCTGTACGAGTATCCAACTACATCGATTTTCCATAGGAACTCAAAGATATCAATTGACTGCGGTCTAATTCGGGATGCATTTGACGGAGCCTAGATCCCGCCGCATACTTCTAACTTGTACTTGGTACCCTTGGTTTGCTGGCAGCCAAATGCAATCGTAAGTTCCTTCGACATCTCCAGTTTTTTTGTCATCAGCGAGTCGGATGGTTTCTTGCGTGTGTCATGAAATAACCGTAAATTTCTATGGAAACTCCGGGGTGCGGGGATAGGTTAAAGTCAACTATCCAAAGTGCTTCTTTGTTGGCGGAGGCAGTGTTTTTCAGATGTGAGTATATATACAGCGACGAAATCTTCAGGTGGGTTTTGTTCAGTATCAATATCGCCTTTTCCTCTAAGTGTAATTTGACGCAAAAATGAGGGTCGAAATTCTTCCAGTTGCTCTCTTTCTCGGTTCGGTCTCAGCTCAGCAAGCTACAGCAGCTCCATGGGGACAATGTAAAACGCCTTCGAGATATGTTTCTGGATGTAAAGCTGACCCAATTTAGGTGGTGGTTCAACTGTCAACAATATTCCGTCCTATTGCCCAGCAGGGCAGACATGCACTGTCATGAATGAATTCTACTCTCAGTGCCTGCCTATTGCGGCAACTTCATCCACACCTATTGCTTCTTCTTCAACAGCAAAGCCATCCTCCAAGTCATCCTCGAAGTCATCCACCAAGACCAGCACGACTTTGAAGACATCAACCAAGAAGTCAACAACCACAACCAAAACAACGACTTCGAGCACGACCACGACAAAGACAGCAGCGACCCCAACCATTACCTATGTTGGAGAATACGCTCAATGTAAGCAAGAAGTCTCTCCAAAACAATATCACAAACTAAAACATCTAGGTGGTGGCGCCAACAACCAGTTCGCAAACGTTAGATGTTTAGCGCCATTTACCTGTGTTTATGAGAACGAGTTCTTCTCGAACTGCTTCGATCTCACTGGCAGCAGCTCCAGCACTGCACCTTCAAGCACACCCGCACCAACTTCAACTACCAGCACCAGCACCACATCTGCGGCTGCGACTGTAAGCTTGGTTCCACTCTATGGCCAGTGTAAGTACTCTTTGGTTTCCTTAATTATGACTTACTTGCTGATGAGAAGTAGGCGGCGGACAGACTTACTGGGGACCCACTGTGTGTGCACCACCTGGGATTTGTGTTTATGAGAGCGCGTTCTTCTCAAACTGCTTCCCTCCTGCTGTTACTACCACCACAGCTGCTTGAGACATGAGTCGTTGAATGTACCTTTCGGTAGGTAGGATTTGAAGCGAATCCAAAAATGTAGATAGTTCATGTGGGCAGTGGTTCTCGTTTTGTCTATATTTGAATGTTCGTACATAGCTAGAAATTACATGAGTTATACTGGGCATGAATTAGTGTTGGGAAGTTGTTTGCGGATTTATAGGCAAGTGCCTGGGGATGCTATTGTTTACCATGCAGTATAAATCATGTGAATTTTGAGAATCGTTTCTTTATATCCTCGCTAAATGACTTTCATCTTTCTCATCGTTGATTTAGTATGGTGCGGTAGGTACGCTATAAGATCCATTGTCTGCTGTAGTCACATGATAATCATTCAGTCACCTGATTGGAGCTATCGCTAAGCCGGAACCAGCCTTTGAGCTAATCTGCTGGGTGATCCAAGCGTTTGAACCAACATTTCCATTCCCCATTCTCTGCACTGTTCTACTTTATATCTTCGTTTAAACTTTACAAGATGAGAATCTATTTGTTTATATTTCTCATCCTACAGCCCTTAAGAGCTGATGTGAATGCTTATTGCTTGGTCTTTTCAGCGCACGAGTCATTCAACACGCTCACCCGCTCTCTATGATCAAGGGTCATGATTGTCTCCCCTTGATGTGTTTCCTTTAACAGATGGGTGGGGTGTTGGCGACAGGGGAAGTCTTCCGAGGTGAAGCCACCTGCATGAAGGCCATATTGTATCTTTAACGAGCGCTTCTTGGAGATATCTATACGTGTTTGCTGCAGACGCTGGCCCGGCTATCGACCCCAAAATCGAAGCTGTGGATATGAACGGAAGTGAAACAGGTCTTTGCAAGTGCAGCCGGTTTGAAATGCCCCGCATTTGTTGATAGCCTCATGTGAGCTGACATGCTCTTCCATACGAGTACGTATTGCCTTCTTCATTAGGTCAAGCAGGCCTTGGGCATCATGAACGGGCGTGCCGTGGTGCATGAGAAGTGTTTTGAGAGAAGCGTCAATTACTGCTAGTTTGAACCCGACAGAGTGGATGACCTTGTGGTTGGTCAATGGTCGTTCAAGATCCAGGGTAGTCTAGCAGTGCCTCTTTTCATAGCAAGGTTGGGAGAGCTTGCGGTTGTCTATAAAGAATAAGGTAGCCTCACCAATGCTGCCTTGAATCAGCAGCTTTGATACTTTGTCGATAGTACCTCCATTTCAACATAATTCTCAAACCAACCTGATCGCATTACAACCGCGTGCCACAATATTTCATTTACTTTCACGATGAGTTCCAATGCTATGCCGAATGACAATTCGAAACTTAATCATCATGGACCAACAGTAAAAGACGAGTCCCTACCGGATATCGATATTGAGGATTTCTCTAAGCTGAACCTGGGATATGACTTTGAAAATCAGCAGACTCGATCACAATTAGAGCTGATGGACGACCTACATAGACTAGGTGTCTCGAAATATCTCGATTTGCCTCAGGTAAGTGCACATATAGTATTGAGAAGAGAAGTACTAATTTGCGTTAAGCTTGTCGTCATGGGGGAGCAAAGTGTTGGAAAGAGTTCGGTTCTGCAGGCAGTCACTGAAATCCCCTTTCCCATTGACGATGGAATGTGTACGAGATTTGCCACCGAAATCGTTCTGAAAAGAACAAAACCTGGGACACCCACCCTGATCCAGGTTCGCATCATCCCAGATGTAGATGAAACGCCAGAGCGAAAGCAGATTCTCAAAGACTGGATACCCGAGGGCGTGGATCCAACAACAAGCTTGGATAAGAGCACAATGAAGGACATCTTTGACCAAGTACGCTTGCCGAGCTGCTATTCTGCTTCCTCTTTCTTTTGATTAACAAACCAAGGCAGAAGACATAATTTTTCAGGATCCAATTCCTCCTTCTGGTCGAAGGAATCAAGCATCGTATCCTAGGAGTGGTAACAGATTGAGCAGCTCAACTCTACAAATTGAGCGAAGCGGACCCAAGGAGACGAATTTTGCGATTGTGGATATCCCAGGTCTTGTGAGAGGTTCGATGCCAATCTCCCTTGTTAAGTATATGACTAATATTTATAAGGAGAAACTGGAGATCGTAAAAGCGAGCATCAAACTGCAAAGGCTCTTGTAGAGAAATACTTGAATAATAAACGCAGCATCATCGTGTATGTACCACTTCTGCTTTGGTGCAATTTCTGCTGATGATGCTGCAGTGTCGTTATCGACGTTGTAGATCTCGAAAGACATGCGATTTTCGAATTAATTAGCGATTTGCCCGCCAAAGAATCAAGAGTGATCGGTGTCATCAATAAATGCGACACTAAACAGAAGCAGTCGGCAAATTGGGTATGCAACACTTAACCTTATGCGTTCAATGACTAACACTCTAGTAAGGTCTTCGATCTCATTCGAAATGTTGATAACAATCACTCTAAGCAGTACCTCAAAGAGGGCTGGTATGGTCTTAGAAACCGAGCTGCTGCGGAATCATTGGTTAGTGATGATGTGCGTGATAAACTGGAAGAGGAATTCTTTGAAACAGGCGAGTGGAAGTCGTTGGATAGTCGCCGACTTGGCCGACATCACTTAAAGGAAGCACTCATCAAGATGAGAAATAATCACATCAAGCGGAGTATTCCCGAATTATTGATCGAAATTGACACACAACTCGATGTATGTGTCAAAAAGATTGATGAACTTGGCGAGCCTCGAACTACGCCAACAGCACAATTCGCTTTGATCAACAAAATTGCCACAAACTACTCTAGGATGGCTAGTGGAGCTGTAGATGGTCATTACAAGAGCCTTCGGAGACCTGAAATGTACGCCAGAAAGCTTATCAGGGACAATCTTGACGACTTCCAAATCACCATGCGCAAATTCGGCGTTCAAAAGCAGTTTCGTACCTGCGATCAAGACGCCAATCTCATTAACAACATTGATCCTCATGAGTGGTCAGCAAAACTAATGACTGATCCAATCTATACATGGATCAGGGAGTCAGTCAGAGCCTACCGTGCGTTGGAGGACGGCAACGAGGTGAATCCAGAGGTGAAAATACATCTATGGAAGGAACAGATCACAAGTTGGGGCAAGATCAGTGCCACTGCTCTTTCGTCTATTGAGAGAACGGTTGAGTCCGTCAACGAGGCCTTGTTTACAGCAGCTTGCCCTGACAGAGAGCTTTTAAGGAAGCTGCTTGCATGGCTTGATAATGATTTTCAGGTTGCCTCAGATGCGGCTAAGCACGAGCTAAAACGCATTGTGGGCGACGAAAATGGAGGAGTTATAACATACAATCCACTGAGATTCAAGAAGCAAAGCATACTACGCACCCAGCGCATCGAAGCCATCAAAAAGAGACTACTCGAAGGTAATCCTCAGGCTGCGCTACCACAGAGCTCTGCGGGGGTCAGATTCAATCCTATCGATGTCGAGCTTCTGATCAATTCTCTGTTGCACCAAGATCCAGAACTGGTCGGCATCCTCAACACCCACGATAGCATTGCAGCATACTATGAGATCTCACTGTACCGCTTCGTAGACAATTTTGCTCTGCAAGTGGTTGAAAGACATCTCTTGGGTCCGAAAGGACCGTTGCGACTGTTTAACTCGGATTATATTACCAAGCGGCTGCACGGAGAGGAGAATGCCACTATTTTGAATGAGTTGGCTGGCGAAGATCCGAAAGTCACAAGTGAGAGAGACTTGTATGCGAAAAAGAGAGCAAGTCTTGAGGAGGCTAGGAAACGAGTTCAAAGTTTTAAGATGCTTTAGTTGCGGCTTGTGCGTAAGAACTGAAGGCACATCCCCGATATGGCTGAAATGCGCTTGTGGGTATATGTTCATTAAATGGGAGTATTGAAATGAAAGTAATGATAAAATGAAGGCGGTTGTGTATTAGATCTTCACGTTCCACTTCCAGCTGTAGTCAAGACAAGCCCATCTTGCCATGAGAAAACTAGCAAGTGATAGGACGAGAATACCCCCGAAGAATGCGACAAAGCCTTCCGGGCCCACGCTCGGCAGCAGCTGACCACCTAATGGTATGCACAAAAAGGTTCTGTGAGGTGTCAATACCTGGATTCTCTATCTGATGTAAAAGAAACGGGGGGTACTTACGCAAAAGCAACCACTGAGTAACTAGTCCCATAGAACTGCCCATACTCATCAGCTTTGCATAGCTGTCCGATACACACAGGAGCCATGGAGATGATACTCCCCGAGCCGAACCCAAACATTGGCGCGAAGATGTAAAATAAAACTACTTTATGGCCGACTGGCATCCAGAGTGCGAACACAATCAGCAAAGACCAAATGAGAGTCAACAGCATCGTGTTGTAGCGACCGATTCGATCCGAGATATAGCCTGAGGACGAACGTCCTAGAGCCGAACCACTGTGAAAGTAAGCGAGAATCGGTTAGATAGGGGAGGAGGGACAAACGCGTTGAGGATCGCAATAATGTTAAAGGAAGTCCGCGAGCTGAACCCTTGGCCTAGAGCATAAGTCGGGAGTAGACCCAAAGCACCAAAAAGCACAAATTCAAAACCTATCTCATCAGCATGCAAAACAACCCAATCGAACCCATAGGAACAAAACTCACACGAAACTCCAAGAGTAGCCCACGAGAACCTCGCATCAAGAAAACACCTCAAGTCAATTGCCCCGCCATTCCTCCTCGGCGGCAATCTCCCTCTCACACACAAATTGCCCACAACCATCATACACAGCACCATCAGCGCCACCGCGCGAATCGCCCATGTCCACCCGAGATGCTCCAACAGCGGCTCCAGCGTTAGTGGGAACATAATTCCACCCACACTCGACCCCACGAATGCGATCCCGCTCGCCATGCCGCGCCGCTTCTCAAACCAATGTGCCACAACTGCCAGCGCCGTGGTCGTCAGGAACGCGGACGAGACGCCCGCCAGCACGCCATACACCATCATGAAATGCCAGTATTTGCTACACTGCGCGAGAAGCACCAAGCTCGCGACATACAGCACACTGCCGCCTAGCACGAGCCAGCGCGGTCCGTAGCGATCGAAGAGTGGACCGACTTGCACGCCGAGGAAGAGGTTGAGAAATACATTCACAGCGGAGATCCATCCGATGTCTCGGTCCGTGTAGGTTATTAGCTGGTGCAAAGACCAGTAGGATTGGAAGAGTCCGACGGAAGAGAGGAGGCCGAAGGTTCCCATTATGATGAAGAAGGAGCCGAGGATCACGAGCCAGGCTCGGGTGCCGCCTTCGGGGAAGGTGTAGTCGTTTCGCGAGCGGGATGTGGTTGCTGGTTCGATTGTGGGGTCTTGGTTATCGTTCCCTGTGACGGTGATGGTGTTGAAGATGCCATCTTCATTTTGGGCCGGGTGGTGAAGAGTGGGATGGAGGAGGGTGAGTTGATGAGAGATTTGAGCCATTGTGATGAGGCTATTGGGCTTGATGATAGAGATTGAAGGGATGTATCGTTGGAATTGGAGCTTTATACTGAGAATGAGAAAACGAGGGAAATGTGGTGAGATCGGTCAGAGTCACGATGTGTGGGGTCAAGTGCAGGGCGTTGAAAATTCGGGAGAGATCATCCCCGCACTAGTGGATACCGTCGGCCAAGAAGGGTAGTTAGGAAGACAGCGAACCGATACCGGACAGAGATTGAAAGCATAAATTATATTGTAGTACAATGCTGAATACGAACGAATAGACGGTGAAGACCCTGCACGCTCGTCAAGTCATGATTGGTGTCTAGGAGAAGACACTCGGTTAAGACTGTACCCCCTTATCCCTCGCTAAGCATGCCGAATTCTCCCCAAAAACATCAGGGATAGTGCAGACAATAGCTCAGCCCATTAGGATTGCTTCCTCTCGTAGAACTTGACCATGGGTCCATCCTTTCGAATGATGAAACAATCACCAAACTCCCACATAGTTCCATCCTTGCTTTCCGACAACTTGCCGTCGAGTTGCGGATCGAAGGAGAACAAAATCCTCGCCATCGCAATCGTCGCCTCCATATACGCCATGCTTCTACCTATACAAGCCCTTGGGCCAATACTGAATGGGCAGAAAGCAGACTGCGCCTTGGCGAGATCAGACTTGGACACGCCGCCTTCCCAATGTTCATCCGAGAGCCAACGTTCTGGCCGATAGGTCAACGGAGACGAATAGTATTCTGGATTGCGGTGAATTGCGTATGGGCTGACGTTGACCTCGGTTCCCGCTGGAATTTGGTGACCATCGATGACTGCACCACCGGCACATACTTCGCGTGGAAGACTGCTTGGTACGGGAGGTGCGATGCGAAGTGTTTCGTCCAGACATGCGCGGAGGTAGTGGCAGCTGCTCAATTTCGGTCCAGTCTTGATATCTTCGACAGTGGCATCTTTGAAGGCTTCACGAACCTCTTTAGTGACACGCTCGAGAACGATAGGGTTGTGCAGGAGATAGAAGAAAGTCCCAGCCAGAGCAGTGCTTGTGGTGTCACTTCCAGCAATGATCAAGAGACCGGATTCTCCTGAAAAGTCCTTCTTCTCGAGCCCTTTCCCTGTTTCGGGATCTTTGGCATCGATCAAGTAGTGGAAGAAGTCCTTTCGCCCAGTGGTGTTCCCAAGCTTGACTCTTTCAACTGCCTGCTGATCGGCATATGCCCTGAATGCATGACGATTTTGCACACCACCACTGGGTAGCAAGAATTTCAAGAGACCAAACTTGGTTATTGTTGGTGCAACTCCATTCATGTAGGAGTAATTTCCCGAGTCGATCATGAAGCGTGAGATAAAGCGATTTTTGTTACTGCCAATCATGTCAAATGATCGACCGAATGCCAGTTCGCCCATCACGTCAAAAGTGAGATACGTAGACAAGGTTGACTGAAGGATACATTAATACTAGAAAGACCTGATGAGGTATTAGATCATACCATATTAAGGCTCTCCCGTCCGGCCGCAGCTTTGATAGCGCGATGCCACTTGTCAACATTCAGAAGGATGTACTCCTCCATACACTTTAGCGCCTTGTCCGAAAAGGCCTGCGAGAGTGTACGTCGTTTAATTCCATGAGTATGTTTGTCAATGGTATTGAAAGTACTGGGTAAGCCTGGCGGGAATGCATTGTAAAATTTTGCTTTTTGGACATTGCTTTTGGCGCTGTAGATATCGTGCAAGGCAACTGCAGAATTGAAGGACAACTGATTTGGCCCGTAACGATACACAGGTCCATATTTCTCGTGACATTTCAGGAAGTTGGTATGCCTTTCTGATTTGTATGCGTGATATACATTATCGAGATTTGTGATCTTCGCTAGGAATGGTCCTGGATATTTTGCCAATGGATGAAAAACGACACGATAAACTACAATAGCTATGAGCTGAGAAAGTCAGTGACCTGATACTCATAATGTGGGTGTTTCTTACATATGCTGCTCCGAGATAGCTGCCAATCTTCAGCCAAAAGCTCAAGAGCTCTGGCCAGTTTCCATTGGTGGGGAGTTGCGAGATCATGCTGGGCTTTCGGATATGGTCTTTGGTGATGATTCTCCAAGGGAATGTTAAGATAGGCAGGTCTTAAATAACACACTCGAGGAATGTTATCTTGTGTTTCGGCGTTCCAGTTGCACAACTGATCGCTGATCGTCCTCCACCACTGCCAAATGAAGGAAGCGCCATTCATGCGCAATGCATGTAAGGCTTTACGCCATGCGAGGCTAGATCTGCTAGTACTACATCGCATTACGATACTTAGCTGCTGATTTGACCTGAATGAGTAAGACAGGCTCGGGCGAAAGTGCAGCGAGAGCAGTGACTCGTCATTGTTGACCTCTACAGCTGGCGTAACGTAAATAAATGGAGTAACCATCTTTGGAATTTTTGAAAAAGCATTTCCGGTCGGACTTTGCCAGGTGAAAAACGGGATGCACGGTCATCTTGCATTTATGATAGCTTTGGCTACCCCAGAGATTGAGTTGTGGCATAATCTGGAGTAAGATCCTGCTGTCTCGATCGCACATTATGACCACCAGTTCGGTCGTTAAACGCTTAACTCAAAATCTCACATCAGCCATCGAATTCAAATGAATTGCGCTAGTAATGCCTATTGTTTGAAATGAAATAAATGATTACCGGCCCATCGTGTAACTATTCGCTGGCCAACATGCTTGTTATCCGCCCGAAGTCAATTGAAGTGTTTTTCATGACGTAGCAAGAATCGGGAGGACCCAGTCTAACTATCCAGGCCACAGTTTCAACTGCAACAAGATAGCTCATTCAATTTCTCTGGTATTGAACCCATCTCGCGATGATTTGAGCGAGGCTATCCCACACTTCTTGGAGCAATTCGATAAGCATATAATGCACCCTCTGTAACATTTCACTCCCATTGTTTTCATCTTCACTCTCAGGCACGGGTACTGAGCTGCCGCCCAGCTTTATTCTATTTGTCGTCAGCATTATTTCATTGAAACCTCCAAGATACTCACATCCTAGGTGGCCTCATAATATTCTCAAGTGTTACCAGATCAGTTCGGGTTTTTTCTTCCAAAATCTTTATCCGACTTATCATTTGCGTCTTAAGGGTTTTGTGTAGTCCAGCTCTGCATCTTCTCAGTGTTATGCTGCTTCCATTGAGGTTTCCCATCTCTCCCAGCTCTCTCATATCCCTCCAATTTCCACCTTTTACGGTATTTGCATTTTCAGGATGTGAGATCATTCTGATATCCTCCAAGAAATAATCTATCTCTTGTGCAAGTTTTAGCATCATTACTTTTACGCTCTTGAGCTGGTCCCCGCTCCCCTGGAAGACCATCACTGAGCGAAGGGTGTGCTGCAAAGTTTTCGTTCGAGGTCGAATCTCTCCGTCAACTTTCTGTGGATGAGAAGGGGGCCATGTACGTTCTTCTGGCCCAAGGAGAGCAGCAAAACGATCGAAGGAGGATATGACTTCGCGAGTGCGAGGCAAAGACCAACCCCACCATTGTATTTCATCACTTCCCGACTTCAGCTTTGCAATCATTCTGTGTCATGTCAAGGCTGACGAGGAGACACATTTTGTAGTTTTGATGTTTGAGGTGGAGGTTTGGAAGTCAGCCTGATCGAGGCTGAGCTGAGATCTGGCTAGGCTCTTTCAAGTAGTCAGGTGCTTATTCACATCTGATCTCGCATATGTTATTCTTGGCACGCAGCATGTTGTTAGTTATCATATTCGCTCAGAATTAATATGATAAATGAATGCACTTGACAAGCTCATAAATGAATAATGTTGTCTATACGTTAAATCATATGGCAACATCACATGATGGCCCATGGGCTCTCATGTGACCGTCAAGACAATGGAGGCTCTAATTTACTGTTGATACAAGTTGCAGAGACACCTCACAATCTGAGAAGTTTTTTAATACTGAATGTCTTCATTTGATAAATGAAGAACGATGCCTTCAAGAATTTGAACATATACTAAGCCACCTCCAATCGACGATCAACTACACCAAGAAGTTTTCCAGTTCGGGAGTTGAGTATTGAATCTTGGCTTCTGATGAATTCCAACTTTAAAAGCGCGATCAGGTTTCTCATGATATGATCCTGAAACATAGGTCTCTTCTCCGCAAGCTTGGCGACAACTCGATCTCGCTTGGGTTTGCGGGCAAGTAGATTCGATTGTCAACACATCCAGAGCATTTACTCGACTTATCAAAAGCTGAGTACCGACTATCTGAGCATCAGGAAGAAATTTAGAAAGCATCTGCCTCACGTGGGCAACGTCCAACGAGACAAGCCCGATTCGCGCGGATTCCTCATGCCTGCCAAGGATTCTGAAAAGCCCTTGCTCATAGTCGACCTATTCTGCACGATCACCACACTAATGAGAAGCAAGCAATTGCAGAATTCTAGGAGCTAATTGCAGATGGAATGTTGGTTTGACAGAGTGCTGCCACAGGGTAGTTGATGAGGGAACTTACAGGATATCGAATAACAGGCTGAAGCTTCCTATCAATATTGGTCATAAGTAGACGACCGGGATTGTTGTTTCTGGTGGTAGGCTTGTTGTCAGGATCCTCATCAGGGATGATCTGAAGCTCTACGAAAGGATGATTGATCTTGTGTAAGCGAGCGTCGTGATCTGATGTCGAGTATCCCATAATCCCAGCATCCATACTTGTGTAGACTAATGAACGAATACGCATATATGGGAAAGCAGATTGGATAATGGCTTTCTGGTCATTAAATAAAGGTTTCTCCTGCAAACATGAAGATTCGGACTGAGTCGATGGTTCATTCTTCGCTGCCAACACTTGCGCCATTTGTGCTACCTTGGTGACAGTGCTGAAAATGGCGGTCAACTCAAATTCTCTCATGTAATGAATTTTATGAATTGCATCACACGATCCTGCGATCGGAATGTGGATCGTTGGAACTGGAAGAAATCTTGTAGACTGTGAAGGTTTAGGTTTCGTTTTAAACGAAATTTTAAGGCACTGCAGTCAAGCACCTCTATGTCTCGTTCAAAGCTTCGGGGGAAAAAAGAGTGCTTAAATATTTACTCAGCTCTGGACGCTTATCGAGCTAGATTTCTTAGTGTTGGTCATCGCTAGAACTATATCTTGTCCTCTGATGCCTTTGGTTACTGCATGTTCAATGACGACAAACTTGATCTTATATGCTTAGAAATATTACAATGTTGCTTAGCTTATGATAATCCACAATAGTGATATGAGCCAAGTCTAAAAGATGGTTATTGGTTTTAATAAAGTGTCGCGTTTGAAGTGCGAGAAAGAGGAAATCTCTTGAAGTTGATTAGAAATTCTTGGGGTATTTCTGGAACGTGAGTTTGAGTCGTAGAAACTGTAATTTAAGTGAGTTTTATGAGTCATGAACTCATTATCAGATGAAACAGGTTCCTGCATTGAAATTACCCCTTCGCTTCTGCCAGAAACCTTCTTGGATAGCATGCTGTGAGAAATTAGCTCTGATCTGGTCTCGTATCAAGTGACAAAATGTTTAGGATCCTAATTTGTAGCAAGAATAATTCTAGAGGACTTCTCACACCAAGTACGCTAACCTAGAAAAATCATTGCTCTACTCACTAAGTTTGATCAAGGTTAATTCTTGAGTCGTCGTAAGAAATACTGTGTAGCCTTTAATTCGACGTTTTTTCAGTGAAATTTAAAGTTCGGAGAGTCACAGCTGTGAGGTAACTCCCCCTAACATTCAATTGATCGATCACGTCCAACCACAGCAGATATTGTTCCACCTATTATCAAATATTTTCAAAAATTTACGTCAAGCCTTAGAATATTGGAGATATTAACGACATAGCCGCTCCAAATACCGAGTGTATATCAAACTAGTATGTTCTATAAGGAGAATTGATATTTGTTGTTTTTGAAAGCTTGAGTTCACTTAGTCAGACTTAGGTACCTTAACTTCGCCAAGTGGCATGGAGGACTCGTTAGTGTGTCATAATCATATCTCATTCCATCTATGAAAATCTGTCTCCTGTACTCCTCTCTATATGTTCTATAACAAGCATTTTACCTCGGCTGGATTTATCTTTCCTTGATCAATATCTCCCAGTGCCCAGTCTTAAACGGTATGGTGATAAATTGGCGAAAGTCTACATGTTGGCCACTGACTTCTTCTAAATCAAATGTGGAGAAGAATTTCGCTGCTATCATGCGCATATCAGCCCATGCAAAGCCTTGTGGGCATCAATGATTACATTTTGGTGAAATATTGGTGTTTGACTTACTTGATTCCAATGCAAGAGTGTTTCCCAGCCGAGAATGGGTAATTTGCATCCATATTCAATGATGTGAGCAAAGTCACTCCACACGAAGAAGAGGAGGCAGTTCATAGCCCCTCAAATTCAAAAATTCGGTTCCAATTTGTCTTCCCATTTCTGAAGTAATTGGGTGCAGTCTAAGGTTTTCATCGATGTACGTATGTAAGTAACGGTACCGATCGTCGATGGGAACCTCGCGATTTCCAATAATACCATCGCTGGACTTACGAACAGGCAAGCTGGCAAGAAGTTTAGCTCCCACTACTGGATTGGGAGCGAGCTCGAGGAATAAACAGACTGTGGTCATTATATGCACGCACTGGGGTTTATGACCGAATTCTGCTAAAGTGAAGTCATTTGTCTAATTTCAATCACACCTCAGATGAGTGCTATTACATTCGGTTTTGCCACTGCCGGCTCGATCTTCACAAATCTCTCATTTAAGGGATTGCAAAAAGTCTTTCCTCAAGTCACAGACTCAACACTGCAGTAGGCTTTTTCAGGAGCTAGCGGTGACTTTTCATCAACTTCGAATCAAAAACAGTCAAGTGAGGCATTGGACGTATTGATGGAGAGCATCCGAATTATGTATGGGGAACCCCTCAATATCTGCTTCTGTTTGTTAATCAACGGAGTAGACTTCTCATATCAGAATCAATAATCGGAGCTAGCTCGTTCTGCGCCATTGTAATTTCTGTGAGTCGACAAGTATGAAATTACTTCGAGATATTCTAATGTACAAATAGGTCTTGGATGTGGCAGAGAAAACATGGCTGATGCCCCGAAAGTCTGATGAGGAACTACCAAGGGTCTGAAAGCCCAGTGAAAAGCAGAAAATATGTCAAAATGGATGCAAATGATTACAGGATGATGAAGTGTTATTCAGGTTTTGAGAGTAACAGTTGTTTCTCGAACTTGTCTCTCGCGAGAAGCCTAAAGCGATCTAGCGTGTATGCTCATATCCGACCACATAAATTCCACTTCTTTGCTCTCCTCCCTATCGTTCGCAACTTTCACGACACATATCCTCACCATCCTCGATTCAAATCCTGCCGTAAAGCTTGATCTGCATGGATGCACTCGTCACACCGTTGGTCCTGCAGTGATTCTTATCAAGCTTTCCGATGGAGATAGCCAACCCCACTGTGCTCGAAAATGGGGGGCATTCTAGATCTTTTCGACCGTCTTCTGGAAGTCCTGGATGTAGCTCATCTATGGCTATAGCTGCTGTATAAAGGTTAGCGCATGTCATATGCTACTTCTTGTACCTGGAATATGCAGGTGGAAGGTTGGGGTTTTGCATATGCAAGAACGGAATAGGAGGTCTTGAAGTCAAGTTCTGAATGCCGACACAATCTGTATTTCGATTGCTTTGTAGACTGTTAATATCGCGGACGGAGAAGGGTTCTAACTCGGGAATTTTATTGCCCAGTTATCTTGAATTTTTTTATGGTCTATCTGCTTACGAGTATTGTCGCCGACCAATATGTCAATACTTGAACTTGTCCAGCACACTATGGACAAGGAGCGGCATGCCTCGTTATCTTGATGTCATATTGTAGCGGAATAAACCTAGATTTAGTACAAGCCTCCCACTCTCGTTGCTCCTCTGTTAAAAACACATGAATGTCAACTTACGCGGGAATTCCCTTATCTGCACGCGCAAGCCGTCGGCAAGCTAGAAGCAAGAAAGTATATGAGGTATGGGAATCACCTTGGTAATTGCTTGATAGGTCTCACTACAACCAGCTATGAGGTCTAATATATCTCTTCTTGCTACTGTGGTGGCCTTGTCCTTTGGCACGACAGCTGTTCTTGCTCGACCAGAACCAAAGTCGGCCAATTTCAGGAATTGGAGGATCAAGAATGGACTCGCCGGCCAAACGAAACGTTGGGCTAACGAGACATCAGATGGTGTGTCAGAATGTGCTGTTCCTGGAGCACAAACCATTACAGCACCAAAGATCAATGTCTGGGGCAGCTTGACCGACGATGAAGCTGCGTCGGTGGCAAGTTATCTATTTGCTCAGAGTTCTCTGAACCTCACAGCTACAGCCGATGCTGGAGAATGGGACAATTCTGTGTGAGTCTAGTCAAACCAAAGACCGGCAATCGCTGACATGTCCTAGACTTCAGATTGAGATCATGTCACCCAACAAAACCGACGTAGTCAGCTATTTTGATAGCCATGGTGCTACTCCAGCTAGATATGCTCATGTAACTATCAATCATCGAGCATCAGCAGAGCCATACTACCAAGATATCATTGTCGGGCCATTGCCTATCAACAATGCAACAATCAGCTGGAAACCTCTCTCCTATCCCTACACCAAGAAGACATCAGGCCAGGTGCGAAATCTGGATGCTAGTCTTGACGATTCATGGTATGAGTTTATGTACAATATTACGGCATCCATTCTCGACATTACCTTGGACCTGTGGAACGGTTCGGCTCTTGGACTTGACAATGATACCCTCGATGTATGGGGCATAGATCCTCTCAACCAAGCAGATGGTATCATTCGATGGGACACATTTTGGAACATGCCAACCACCGAGTTTGATTCGGGTACACTGCTTCCACTGGGATTGTTTTTCAAAACTAATGTCACTGGGCGAGATCCAGCCAACTGGTCCCTTGATGGGTGGCTTTACAACGATATCTTTTATCCCACTACCGATGCATTCCGAGCAGCATATTACAAACCAGGATTCGAGAAGTTCGCCGCTAACATTGATGGCTCCTGGGGATGGACAGACCACGAAGGCACTCCACCAAATCTCGATACTGTAGCACCACCAATGAGCATAGCTCCCGCAGGGTCACGATATTTTGTCGATACTAAGCAACAGTACGTAAAATGGATGGATTTTGAATTCTACGTCTCCTTTTCCCGAGACGTGGGCATGCACTTGCACGACATCAAGTACAAAGGCGAGCGAATAATCTACGAACTCGGTCTGCAAGAGGCACTCGCCCACTACGCTGGCAACGATCCCGTCCAAAGTGGAACTGCCTATCTGGATACATTCTACGGCTTTGGATCGTACGCCTTCGAGCTCGTCAAAGGCTACGATTGTCCTTCATACGCCACATATCTCAATACGACATTCTACACGGCTGAAACAACACACACTCACATTGACAGTATCTGCCTCTTCGAAACAGAAGCAAACTTCCCCATTGAGCGCCATAGCACCTCGCAGTACGTGACAGCCACCAAGAATATCTTCTTCACCATCCGCACTGTATGCACGGTCGGGAACTACGACTACATGTTCTCGTACGAGTTCTACATGGACGGATCGATCAACATCGTCGTCCGCGCATCGGGATACATCCAAAGCGCCTATTTTGCCAAGAATACTGAGTATGGGTATCAAATCCACGACGCCCTCTCAGGCTCGATGCACGACCACGTGCTGAATTTCAAAATCGACTTCGACATCCTGGGCACAGCCAACACAATGACGACAACCACCAATGTCGCCGTCTCGGAAGTCTACCCGTGGTCTGACGGGCTGGCGCGTAACACTATGAAGCTGAAGCGAAGCAACATCACCTCCGAGGACGAGGGCAAGCTCAACTGGGCCGCGAACGGTGCAACGCAGTACGCAGTCGTCAACACGGACACCAAGAACATCTACGGTGAATATCGCGGGTACAGGATCTTGCCCTCCTCGCCGACAATCCACCTCACGGTCGAGAACAGCAGCAGTCTCGTCAACGCCGCCAACTGGGCTAAGCACGACTTATACGTCACGCGTCAACACGACACCGAGCCTCGGGCCTCACACCCCTATCAATCCCAAGATGTGTTCGATCCCCCTGTTAACTTCGATGAATTCTTTGATGGTGAATCTTTGATGCAAGAGGATATTGTGGTGTGGGCAAACATGGGCATGCATCACGTACCGCACACAGGGGATCTGCCGAACACTGTGTTCACGACTGCGCATAGTGGGATCCAGATTATGCCATTGAATTACCTGCTGAGTAGTCCGACGAAGGAGACGGTGAATATGGTGCGTGTGGATTATGGGGATGGAAATGCGAGCACAGTACTTGATTTTGGGCAGGGCAAGGCGAGTTGTGCGATTGAGGATGTAAGTGCTTTGGTGCCGGATTTGACGGAGTATGTGGGGGATACTGTGGTGAGGAAATTTCCTTATGATCCTAATGATCCGTATTATGAGACCGATAGTATTGAGTAGAGCACCGGATAGAGTACGAGGAAGTATCTATTGTGTGTTGAATGAATTAATGACATCCAACCTCGAAGTTTGATGCTCTGCCTCCATGCCATGAATACTAGGCTTCTACGAAAGCGACGTGACAAAGCTTTCAATGAAGTAGACAACTGTCCATGCAGTTTCGTGGTGAGCATACTATCCACCTATGCAACAGAAGACTATAGATGGAAATAGGAGTAAAGAAGAAATGCAGACAACTTTGTCTCGTGCTAGGAATAGGATCGTGTACCTCCTTACCATTAAAAGGGGGCGATAATAGCAGTGAGCATCGGTCGAGAAGCGAAACCACGACTTTGACGCTGGAGAGGGGATTTCATCCGTCAAAGCAAGTCTTGTAAAGGATCTAAGCGAACAAAATCGACGAAAGGTGCTTCGAGCATGCATATGTGTCTCGACTCGTGTGGCTATATGGCCCTCGTCTCAAGCTTGAGCACAAGTACCATGCGTAAGCCATTACAAAGGTGGGATGAGGGAGATTTCCCCAGCTCCTGCTGATCTGTTATCCATTCCAGATGAGCAAAGGTGGGATTTTGACAAGCGGCCAGTACATATATCGCACGAAGTAAGAAGACCCTGCTCCGTTGCGTCATAGCATACATTCCGCAAATGAAATGGTAACCACTAGCTCGATCTGATAAGTCAAGATGGTTCCTGACTAGCTAGGGGATTTGATCTGATAACACCTGCCGGGCCGGAATTTGGTGTGTCGCTTCCTCATCCGCTTGACCATAGTCTCGTTACTTAAACATATTAAGAAGTCCTGCATTCACTGTGTTAATCCTAACTCAAATAACTTTTTCAAAGACATTAGGCAGCAGGTTGATCAACGGCTTCAGACGACATGGTACTCCCAATTGAGAACCCAACAAAGTCATACTGGATTGAGGCAGCAGACTCTCCTCTTAAGAACTTCCGGTCAACAGATGAACTACCAACAGAAACAGATGTTGTGATCATAGGAAGTGGCTATGCAGGAACTACCACGGCGTACTGGCTACACAAGGTCAGAGATGAAGCAAACTCTTTCTGGAAATACTGACTCAGGCGATAATAGTATACTGAGAACAGTGTAAGCAAGCCACGAATGCTCCTTCTAGAAGCACGTGACATATGTGGAAGTGCGACAGGACGAAATGGTAAGGCCCCTGCAAGTTATAAGTGAAATTGATGTTGACAACTCAATAGGAGGACAGCTGAGACCACACGCATATTCACGCTATACTCCATGGGCAGAAAGGTTTGGTCCAGATGGTGCAATGGCACTCATCAAGCATGAAATGGCACATTTGCCAGCATTTGAGGCGCTGCTAAAAGAAGAAGGCATCTTGGAGGATGTGTGCTTTAAGCTTGGCGAGACGTTTGATGCGGCCATGACTGATGAGGCATGGATACGACTGAAAGGGTGCTATGAAGCGATGAAAAAAGACCACGGAGAAAACGCAGATGTGGTCAAAGACTGTCGACTTATTGAAGAGGCTGTAGCTGCAGAACACTTTACTCAGATGAAAGGATGTATTGGTGCAGTTGTCCATCCTACAGGTCAGGTGTGGCCTTACAAGTTCATCCATGCACTTCTCCGGATCGTCCTCGCCGCAGGTAGGTTGAATCTTCAAGCACATACACCTGTTTTGGAAGTTTCAGATAAAGATACTTCTGGCTGGATCACAGTGAAGACTGCGAGAGGGCTTGTAAGAGCCAAGAAGGTGGTTCACGCAATAAATCGATGGACTTCACATCTCTTGCCTGACTTTGGAAGTCTCATCTTTCCGGGTGTCAATACGGTTGCTGCTATCAAAGCTCCGGAAGGATTCATCAAACACACTGGTGCTCAGCATTGGGATAGCCTTGTCAATGTGAGTCTTGAATGAAGTCCTCTGGCATGTGGCTGACTCCAAGCACAGAATTATCATGTCCAGCTCCCCCCACCTTTCAATACTCTCATTATTGGAGGAGCAAAGCCATTGATTGTCCACAACCCACGAAGCTGGATTCTCCAGGACAGCGAGGACAAGCAGCTCGAAGGTGTACCAGAGTTCTTTCGAACATGGGCCCCATCAGATATAGTAGGATGGCCAAGTAAGGACGCCGAGTTGGCAAGAGCTGCTGATGAAGGTGGATGTTGGACAGGAGGTAATGATGAAATCCCCAGAATTTCATTCATGGCTGATACATTGAACAGTTGATGGCTCAAGTATTGATGGATTTCCATATGTCGGCGCTGTTCCTAAACACGACTCGCAATTTATCGCATCAGGCTTTAGTGGCCATGGTAAGTCATTGCCATGAATTCATAGCAACAGAAGCTGACTTCCACTAAGGCATGCCTCGCATTCTTCTCTCAACAGCCAGCTTAGTCCCGCTTATTCTGGACGACCTGAATATCAAGTATACATCTCCTGCTCTGGTTGCTCCATATCCCATGCTGCCAACGCCATTCGTTATCACCGCCGAACGTGTTGAAGCTTTGTTGAAAGTCGACTCGAAAGCCATGTTTCAGGAGAGTATTAGAAACGTATTATTGAGTGCGGAAAAGCCATTTTGCAATGATGAGCGAAGTACACCAAATGATGGAGGAGCTCCGAGGTTACGAGCTGCGGACATCAAGGTGGATGGATCCGCCTTGACGGATTTAGTTTAGCGTGTATTTAGAATCCCTCTTATTTCAACCACATCTCTAATAAATGGCACTTTACCTTATATATCTAATATTTAATAAGCATTTACCTGAGCAAAAGTGGAAGATTGATCTTGATTTTCACCGTACCAGGTTAGTATGGTATGAGCTATTAGCGATCTATTGGAAATTCCTTTCTGAGAAGCTTTATTTATACACCTTGGAAAACTTACTTGAGATCACTTTTGACGACAGCATTCGAGACTAGAGACGTTATTGCTTGAGGGCAGAACAAAGATGAGAGATCCCGAGTATGAGATTATAAACAATGTGGAAGATTCACTATCAGGATCTGATTGTGGTGAGGGCGAACAAGGATATCATGGAGCAGACAGCAGCTCTCTACCAGCACGACAGTCCAGCAAAATCGATCAGCTACACAGGCCACTTGTTAGGCGATTCTTATTGATGAAGAGTAAAGCAAAGTCACAATATGAACAGTACAAAAGGGTGAAGATAGCCTCTGCATCGGCCCTTCCAACCATGCACTGGGCAAAACCAAGATGGTTGAGGATGACAAGCATGTCTACCATGTTTAGACGTTGGTCAACCTCCAGACCACAGCGTCGAAGGCAACGTGAGTTCGATCAGATTGATATGTTTGTTTTACTCAAAAGGAGCGATCAGATCCACACTGCTGTCTTTCTTATCTCGTTTGTCCCCATACTGTATCTTATCCCCACGATCCACATCTATACACATACTGTACTGGGCCGGTCCCAGTGGGCTTGAAATTGGCAACTGCCGACAGTTCATAGGTTAACTATTATGGATGATGCTACAAGCTTATCTGGTTATCATCTTGTTGTTGCGTTGCCAAGTTTGAAACTCGTGTATTGTGTTTGCTGAAGCTACCGATGTCATGTTGGCCGTTGCCCACCTTTGAGAGGACGGGAGGAAGCAAGCATTGGCACTCCGCAATTCAAGCATCCACGCTGGACACGGCGATTTGATGTGTTCGGCAACCATCTGTGAGATGCCCGTTATACTGGCAGTTGGGTCTCAGTAATGTCTTGTACTTAGTTTATATAGCTAGAAGCGACCCTGATATTTTTCGCATTTCTTACATTTCTTCATCCACCATACTTCATCATGGCATATTCGAAAGACAAAACCGACATGAAAACTGATCCTGTTATGGAAGGTGCTCACAGGACCTACTCCATTGCTGATGGAGAGGTTGTTGGGGAAGTGGACGACACCTATTTGGTCGCATCGAAATTTACGAAATTCTTTCGAGGAACTCTATTCCAAATGATCTTATTCGGATCGTGGGTATTCTCTCCCTCTACATATGTTAAGACGCTAACATCTATCTAGTCTCTCGTTTGTTGGACCAGCGATGTCCGATGCCATCTCCAATCTTGGAGGTGGAGGTCTTTCTAAGCCATACCTAGCCAATCTCGCCAATTCAGTTGGCTATGCATCTGGATGTCTAATGACCCTGTTCGGTGGACCACTCATCAATAAGATTGGCATCAAATACTCGTGTTTGATTGCTGCTTTGACATTTCCACTTGATGGGTCTGCTTATTATGTGAGCGCTAAGTATGGCATCGACTGGTATCTTCTATTTTCAAAGGTGATGCTCATTACCTCTAAAAGTAGACAAGACGCTTACGAACTCATTAGATCTTGGGTGGTTTCACCTCCGGCTTCCTATATGTTGCCGAGACAGCTGCAATGCTTTCATACCCAGACCCCAATAGTCGAGGCTTGTATCTCGGTGAGACTAACTCTTAACATAACAGCAGCACAAACTAACCATGACACAGGAATTTGGTCCGCCATGCGTAATTCAGGAAGTATTATCGGTGGAGCTATCAACTTCAGCACCAATTATTCGAATTCAGACGCAGGAGGTATCGCTTGGAGCACCTATCTCATTTTCGTTGGTTTTGGTTAGTGGCTCGCCTTCCATCTGGATTCACTCAACTAACATGCAGCTTCTCAGAATGCACTGGAATTTTCTTCGCCTTACTTTTATCGCCAACAAGGCGAGTGAGACGACCTAATGGTGTCAAGATCCCTATGTCACCCAATGCATCATGGAAGAAAGAATTCCAAGCACTTTGGAGCCATGCACAGAAGAAGAAGGTGAGCAGACTCTAGCTTCTCTGTCGGGGTAGCCACTGACAATCTACCTAGACGTGGCTTGTCTTCATTCCAGCCTTCCACTCCTTCTTCTATGGTGGAACAATGGGAACATACCTCTCCCTTCACTTCTCAGTTCGAGCCCGTGCTATGTCCTCACTCATCACACGTAAGTGCATATCTCGTCTTAATTAGAAGAAAAGAAGCCTAACAGGTTCCAAAGCAACAATTGTCATCCCAATGGTGATGGCATATGGCAAATGCCTCGACATGAAGCGCTGGTCTCAACCACGTCGCGCCTGGGTTGCTTTCTCACTTTGGGTCATCCCACAAGTTGCATGCTTCATTTGGATCGGTATTGAGTACAGTAGATTCGGCAGCGATTCCTACTCACTTGACTACAAGCTGTTCGTACTCTCTCACTCTCTAGTCTTGCTTACCCTTTGTCACTGCCACCCTCCCATCCCACTCCACTCCATCCTACTCCACCCTCCCAAGCAAAATTAACACCCACCCAGCAACCCCTCCCGCTGGGCAGAAGCCTACCTCCCCTACCTCATCATCTTCACAACCGGCTATCTCTGCCAGCTGTCCCTCTACTGGATCCTCGGCACCTTCAGCACCGATCTGAAACACTCATCACGCACCGGTGGCCTCTTCCGCGCCTTCGAAACAGCTGGCCAAGCCGTCTCGTACGGCATCAATTCTTCGTCTGGGGACGATCCCAGAATTGGGTTCTATGTGAATTGTGCGCTGCTGGCGCTGGTGATTCCGGCGATGGTGGCGCTCGTGAGGATGATTCCCGAGACGCCAGCAACGGTGGATATTGATGGTGGCGAGGTTGAGGAAGAGGTCGTGGTGGTGGGTAAAGGGATTGAGAGGGTGGAGGCGAGGGATATGTAAGATTTTGGCTTTATATGGAGATGCCTCATAGACTTAACTGGATTGAGGAGATTTATGGTGATAGATCTAGCTCATAGACTCTTCTGGTATGCGAGACCCTGGAACCCCACTCATCGTAAATTCAAGTCGACTTCAGAGACCTACGTGACTCCATATATCGTACTAGAAACACCAAATTCTCGCTACGTGAGTGCATTACATCACAACTCGTTACAGACTGATTATCTATGTAATACACGACGCACATATACAGCGCTGGTCGCGCATGAGAAATACCTCGGGGCTGAGAGGTGAGGTTTTGGGTGTCGATTTTCAATTTAGCTCAGTAAAGTCAAGTAAGATAAGCGTAATATCATTCTGAATGTATATGTAAGTCCTCAAAATGTACTAGAATATGCCATATGGTGCAAGTACGTGACCAGAGACAAGGATCTCCCTGGGATCAATGAGGAAGAATGCAGATATAGGTAAGTGCAGGCCGAGGATTTATTGGAACACAAGTCAGCAGGTAGTCTTTGCACGTACACCATGAATGTAAAGAGTACTAAGAGTGAAGGATATATAGACCTGTCCCGCAGAGCAGGCACAAGTCAGATTTCATTCTTGCTAGTGGATCTAGCATCATAATCCTACATCTCCTCCTATTATCGAACACCAGCGCCATGCATTTTTGCTTAATCCCAATACTTAATCATACCATCCAAACCAGCCGTAACGACCTTACTCGTCTCCTGGGGATGCCACTCGACGCACGTAACCGCTCCCTCCGAAGCCTGCATCTTGTGATACATCTTACACGTCTTCCAGTCCCAGAAGCACACGTATCCACCGCTATCACCCGATGCCACGAACTGTCCGTCAGGACTACACGCCACATCAATCGCGTAGCCCGCGTTGTTGTGGCCCTTGAACACCTTCTTTCTGTTCTGGCGGAACTTGTCGGTGGCGCCGTAGACGAAGATGTTGTTGTCGGAGGACTGGTAAGCCACGTATTTGCCAGATGGGTGGGCGGAAGCACGCGTCATAGGGTACATATGTGGCTCGGCGATGTATTTGATGGGGACGGGGATGTTGTAGTCCCATGCTCGGAGCGACTTGTCGTCTGAGGTTGTCATAAACCGGCGATTCTCATCGACGAAGGTAATAGTGTTGATGGCTGCAAGATGGTGATCATATTCTTGTACAATCTCCCGCGTTCGAATGTCGAATTGAACGATCTTCTTATCTGACATACCAGCGAGGAATTCATTCTCGTGTTCTGGATCTGGATTGAATTTGACAACGTGAGGTGTCTTGCCAGTGGTAAAGCGATTCAAACATTGTCCTGTCTCTGTGTCCCATAGCTTGATCATGCGATCATAAGAAGCAGACAAGAATTGTTTGCCGGATGTGTTGAAAGTGACGTCCGAAAGCGCCTTTTGATGTCCAGAGTATGTCCGTAGTAACTCCTTCTGGTGGTATACGTCCCAGATTTTGACAGTCGTATCCGCACTTCCAGAGAGCATCAAATGTCCTGATCCAGGGAAGAACCTCACTCCAATGATAGGCTTTGTATGGCTCTTCCAAACATGCACCATCTTTTTAGGCACATAATTCTTCGCCGTTCCAGGCTCTTTCCTAAGATCAATCTCCAAGTCCTGTGGTACATGCATGTATGTCCGTCCCTGATAATCGTACTGTTCACTGCCCTCAAACTTCGAAGTTTCATCTCCATTGGCCTCATCTTCTTTCCGTTTGGCAATAGCTTGTGGTAAAGCAGGCACGACAGCACCACTCTCAATCACTTCTTCCTCCTCTTCGACTTCCTCGTACTCCTCATCGCTAGCCAGCTCATCGCCCTCCTCCACATCCTCATAGTCAACTTGCTTATATTTCGCCCATGGACCAACATAGGCGTCATCTCCTTCGGCAATTGTTGCATCTCCCTTCTTCTGCCTCTTCGCCCGTATTCGCGCTGACTCCTCCTTCTCTGCTGCTCCACCTCTGTAGTCTCTCCCGGGTCCTCTTTCTACTGCTCGATGATGGCTTCGAAAGGTATGTTCGCTGAGGTACATCTCCTGCGCATATCCTGTGAGAACATTCTTGCGTTTTAAGGTATTGACTTCATCTTTGAAGGGATTCGCTGGTCCTTGCGTTGGCCGAGACAGATCTTCTGATGTATATTTTACAACTGCGTGGTCCTCTCCAGCAGCCTGACGAACTATGAGCGCATTCTGAGGTGCCATATTTGGCGGGTAAGCTCCAAAGTCGGCCATGTTGAAGAGGGTTGCGGTAATTATGGGCAACTTGAGGCGAGTCTTGGTGGCTCGTAGGATAGTGGATTGAAGACGTCAGGCGCATTCATGTTTATTTCTCGAGGTTGTCACAGTCAAACTTTAGCGCGGCTCAAGAAACGCATAGTCACATGATCATGTTCAAAATACCCGTGTAGAAGCAGAGACCCATGATTCAAAATTTTGGATGAGAGGTTCATTAGACATAATTGCGTAAAAGGAATACTCTGCTAGAGCTACATGCCACAAAGTAAACCCAGGTATCTATCCACGCATGGCTTTGCGTCAAAAGCCCATAATATAAACCCCGACCATACACCCCATGAAGCATAGACTCCCACCAACCATCATGTGTAGTCATCGATATTCCTGCACACCTGTTATCCATCCATATCAGACCCTGCTCATAAAATGCCAATCCGCATGATCTCTTTGGGAAGCTTGCTTGCCGCATCTCCGAGCGTCCATCCCGTCCCAACCTCCTCTTATGATCTATTATGCTCCCTTTTGACGGTCGTTTATGGATTTAACAAGTCAATGCGACTCGTCTCTGATGAGAGCAACGATCATGGAATACAAGTAGAAGAAAAACATAATCAAGTGGAAACCAAGCTTGATGAATGATTCCTGCGAGTCATTAGCCCCCACTCTTGAACACTGACCTCAACAGTTCCAAACGCATCGCAAAATGTGAATCTTACCTTCTTGTGTACATTGAGCTTTCTGAAGATCTCGGTGGCGTCTAGGAGATGTGCGTTGTCGAGAATCCTGTTTATTGGTTAACCAGGCCCCAGTAGAGTGTCAGGAAACGTGGCTTCTCATCGCCATGTTTTTTAACATCGCAGATGTAGCAGAAGCCACGAATCTCCCCAGATATACATACTTCTTGACATTAAATGCCACGAGTGGCAGATTGAGGATGAGAGCCAGCCAGTATCCGTTGATAAGGAAGAGGAAGGTCAAGAAGCCGTGAACGGCTGCTTCGGGGATGATGTATGTATTGAGACGGTTGCAGAGATCGATAGGATTGATGTAGTCACTGTAAACAGGCCATGTTAGCTAATGTTCCAACCTTTGCGCGCTTCTGCCAACTCTGGAGTCTAATCTTATCTGGCTTCAAAGACTCTGGGGAAGCTCGCAGAGATGGGTAAAAATTGTATGCGCATCAACAGCAGTACTGACCATTCCAAATCGCTGTACATGATAGTGAAGAAAACTTGTAAGAACAGGTTGACTGCATTGATCAACACCGCCAACAAGTATAACCAAGCCTCTCCGGACATCATCTTGGGCTAAAGGTAATGCGTTTGCGCAGTTTCAAAGGATGTGTATAAATGTGCTTTCGCAAAGACTGCACTCTTGCAGACCTTTTCAATCGTCGACTGGTGTCCGTGGCCGAGAGCGTAGTCGAATAAGGGTTTTTGAATTGGCGCTGAAAGTGGATTTTGTGGCGAAGGCGCTATTTTCAAGCTTACTCGGAATCTCGAAGCTTCAAGGAAGAGCTGGGGGATGTTTTGAAAGTGCAAAAGCGTGAGTTGAGGGGGCTTGGAGCTATCGCAAATATGTTGCTTTGGAGGTGGATGTCGGACGAAGCAGAAGCGGAATGATGAAATATGAGGCTCGTGTGTAGGTCAAAGTGTGGAGCTACGACGATGGCTGGATGCTGGATGTTGAGTGCCTGTTTTCCCGCAAAGCTCCCAACGGAAGGGAAGACAATTGGCTCGCTTACTCGTCACATCACATGTCAGGATGTCAGGGGCAATGGAGTCGAGTCGAGGGAGGACAAAAGTTGGGTATTAGATACCTTATTTCTGCTTTTCTTGTGCTCTCCTGTATTTTCTTTGATTCTGGCTCGTCTTGATAGACTATGTTTGAAGATCTATGGTTGCATTTACACTGAACAGCCACAAATTAATGGCAGATCTGTTTTTCGTGGGAAACACAGTGCGCTATAGCTACAAATATCACACATCTGCAGTATTTATGGGTATCATGAACCGTTTTCCACAGGCTTTGCAACTTCTTGTAACGATATTGGGCCTCCAGGAGAGTTGGGAAATCTTGCAGTCAGCACCTCAACTCCAGTTGCGGTCACCAAGAGTGTATGTTCTAGAGTATGTCAGCGCTAGCACTACCAAACAAGAGAGGTTCACTTACCGAATTGAGCTGTCTTCTTGCCATCCTGAGTAACACTTGTCCAGTCATCAGGCCATGTCTTGTCTCTATGGGTGCCCAGAGCAATCATAGGCTCGATCGTAAAGCACATGCCCTCCTTCGCAGCACCCACGGCCTTGTTCTTAGCGTAATGTGGGATGTTCGGTGAGCAATGGAATAAGGTATTGATACCATGCCCACAATATGCTTTGATTACACTGCAATTCTTGCTCTTCGCATGCTTTTCAATGATATTTCCATACTCTCTGAAGAGGGTACCTGGCTTGACACTCTTGATAGCCTCGTTAAGAGATTCTCGTGCGGCTTCAACCACACGAACTGCATCTGGATCAGCTTTGGCCTTGTCACCAATGTAGTAGGTCTCGTTCAAGTCTCCATGATAGCCCCCATGGTATAGTGTAACATCGATGTTCAAAATATCACCATCAACAAGTACTCTTTGATCAGGGATTCCGTGACAGATGACTTCGTTGACCGATGTGCAGACTGATTTAGGGAACCCACTGTAGTTCAGTGGTGAGGGGTATGACTGCGGCACATCAGTGGCTGGTTGACCTGCGCAATGGCGGTACTCACATTTCTCTCCAGACAAGCCTTGTGAACAATCTCATCGATATAATCTGTCGTAACACCAGGTACCGCAGCCGCTGCCGCAATGTCCAAGACTTCTCTTCCTAACCTGCACACCGTCCTCATCGCTTCTTGTCCAGCCTTATCCAGTATGTCAATTTTCGTCCTACCACGTAACGTATTCTCGCTCCTGGGAACTCCATCTTCTGAATAATCTGGGTGTTTTATTGACTTGGGTACAATCCTCTTCGCAGACAGAGGGTAAACAGGTCGTAGGGGACCGGTGTATGGGAAAGTCGGGAACGGGTTGTACAAGCCACTATCTGGATCGGGTTCAGAAACAACCTTTGGAGTAATAAAGTTACTAAGAAAATTACCCTTTGATTTGTGCAATGTCTTATGCGTGCTCTGCCATATTGTTAGCACTGTAACAGAGCCTGGCGCAAACTTAATTTCAGGAGTTGGAAATTGTAAGTCTCCCTGTCCCATTGTGGATCTGGGTCCGCTACGAAGATCAAAGACTCACCCAATTCCTCTTGAAGCAATCCTGCGAGCAGAAATAGCTGTCTTTTATGCTGAGTTTCAAACACGTTGGGCATTGCAGAGTTCCAGCATCGTTGTCGCAATCTGCCCCCATACATTTCGCCTTTTCGCCAGTCTCAGAGGCCATTTTAATCGTCGTAGAGGCTGTAAATTTGTCGCTATCTATCTAGAATCAGAATTAAAGACGACAAAAGTGTCGAAAGATTAATTCGGCGGCGATGTTTGTTTTATGGTGGGGCTGGCCATCCGATTTTTGTCAGCCTCGACTTGACCTGACCTGGTGTTTGGGGAAACCCACCTGAAGGATCGAAAGGGCGTGAGGCTGGTTCTAGAACGAAAGTGGCGTGGATTTAGCAGGAAGTGATCTGAGTTTCATCCACGAACAAGCACGAGCGGCAATTAAGGGAAGGTACCTTACCTAAGGTAGGTTGATTATATACAGTCACGTGTATATCATCGAGTCATTAAGGGAAGGGAAGGTAGCTTAGCCAAGGGGAGGTTAAGTCCATTCTCTTCTCTTCTCTTCACCTTGCAACACTTCTTCTTTCTTCTTTCACATAAGTTTTTCCCTACCCTTTCTAATTCAATAGCAATGTCTAGTGATTCTAAGAAGCTTAAAGTCGTTGTCGTGGGAGGAGGTCCTGTCGGGGCTTTGGCGGCGCTCTATGCTGGAATGCGAGGTCATGATGTTGAGGTCTATGAGCTCCGAAATGGTATGTGGAACTTCTTTATAAATCCCTTTCTCAACTCTGCTCTGAAGATGTACTTCTCGACAAAATCCCACATGGAAAAAGTTTGGCGGGGCAGCTGTGTTGGAATGTTTTATGTCTGTCTCACACAGGTGCAGATTTCTTTCTTCCCTTTGTTCATTGGATATGTGTGGCAAGGTTACAGACATAGCACAAGTGCGCTATCCTGACCAAAGCTCACTCAAAGAGAAATCTGGAGAAGACAATACAGTTCTTCGTAAAGAATTTTGTATAAATTATTATTATGTCTTTGTATTGTGCAAGAGGGTTGGCTATTGAGATTTACTTAGCCTTCATGTTACCGCTCATATCTAATAGCGACTGGTGCATTTTCTGGCCATGAAAGTAAATTGAGAGGCATTGGATTCGTTATTCCAATTTTCTTTGAGGCTGTGAGATAGCCGTATCATTAGGATTCCATACTTTCAATGTCGTTGCTCTAATGCTGAAATTAACCGGCTACCAGATCTCAGGGATCCAAACACGATCCCGCTCAACTTCACCAAATCCATCAATCTTGCATTGTCCGAACGAGGAATCAATGCAATGAGAAATTCTGGTCGTTCAGATCTTATTCAAAAAGTCTTGGATCAGACAATCCCAATGAGAGGACGTATGGTCCACGGCCGAAGCATAACTGGAGAGCTTACTGAGCAACCACAAGACTATGATGCACATGGACGAGTATGTTATCTTTTCTCTCTCCCATGAAGTCCTATGAGGAAGAGATACTAATAAGTTAACAGGCAATATTTGCAGCCGATCGCGGCGCTCTAAATAAGATCCTCCTCGACGAACTCGAAGCCCTCCCAAATGTAAAATTCTTCTTCCTACACAAACTCATCAACGCCGACCTCAGATCCAAGAAAGCTTGGTTCGAAATCCACCAAGACGATGCCAGCGAGCCCAAATGGACGCCTCAAACCAAGTATCCCTTAGTCGAAGTATCCTTCGACCTCCTCATTGGCGCCGATGGTGCACACTCAGCAGCCCGAAACCACCTGATGAAGTACGAGCGTCTAGACTACCAGCAAGAATACATCGATACTCTCTGGGTCGAACTAATAATCGAGCCAAACCAGGCCGCAACGCAGTCGTCGCCAGATTCAAAATGGGTCATGTCACCACACCATCTGCACATCTGGCCTGGCAAAGACTTCATGTTTATCGCCATCGCCGGCACAGACGGCTCCTTCAGTTGCACGCTTTTCGCGCCCGCCGCGCACTTCCAACCCTTGGAATCCGATCCCTCAACCGTGCCCAAGTTTTTCGACACTCACTTCCCTGGCGTGACATCCCTCATACCACCCGAGTCTCTCATAAACTCATTCAACACCAACCCACATCTCCCCTTAATCTCCATCAAAATGTCGCCCTATCACCACAAATCCGCAGCCGTGCTCCTCGGCGACGCTGCGCACGCCATGGTGCCCTTCTACGGCCAAGGCATGAACGCCGGCTTGGAGGATGTGTACACGCTCTTCACAGCCATCGACACGCACGAGTCCCTCGGCGAAGCGCTGGCTGCGTACTCGGAGCTGCGAAAGCCAGATGCGCATGCCATCAACGATTTGGCGCTGCAGAATTACACCGAAATGCGGAGCAGTGTCACGAGCAGGACGTATAAGATCCGCAAGTATCTCGAGGAGACGCTGAGTACATGGGTGCCGAGCCTGGGGTGGGAGACTAAGTACGCGAGGGTTAGTTTTGGTAATGAGCGGTACAGCGAGGTGGTGAGGAAGAGTGAGAGGCAGGGAAAGCTGTTACTGATTGGTTTGGTCGGTTTGATGGGTTTGCCGGTTATTGGTGGTGCTGTGGGACTGTGGTTGAAGTTACAAAAGCCGAATGCGGGGTTTAGATGGGCGAGGAGATGAGTTGATTGTTTGACTGAGAGGTATGTGTAGTTTCATATATAGCAGTATGAAAGCTCTACTCTTTGTTTATTATAATGGAATGTTGTATATCTCAGATTTGATTCATTCACACGCAAGATATCTAGTTCTAAATATAACTATAAGATCAATTTCCCTTGGTAGGTTATACGTAAACCTTGCATAGATAGCACGTTTTGAGAGTATATTAGATCTCTCCTCAATCTTACATCAAGTGTTTGGACCTTCTAGTCGAACAATCCTTCCTAAATAACAAAAAGCCATCCTCATATCCAATGGATGGTAACCAGCAAGTCCTCACCAAAGCCAGTCAAGTCTGCGCGAACAAGGAATTCCGACTTATCCTCTCAGCCTCATTATCTTCTCCACAATCATCTCTGACCTTTAATCGCTGGGGTCTTACTTACCAACTGGAAGTTCCTCATCTGCACTCGAATACCCATCTCGGGCGAAGAGTTGCCCTATTTTCCCACCGCTTCCTTTCCATGGCATCTATACACCCTCATATATTGGGCGTAAGCAATTGTGCTCATTATGCACAATCTGTCGAATTGCCAGTCCACGTAGACATATGAAGTGTGAGGACATCACCACCAACGCTGTGCGTTGTTTTGAAGTCAAATCATAGAAGGACAGTCCTTCTGCTCGGCTTTATTGCGATACGTAGAGAATTTCGGGTGGTTGGGAGCGATATCTGTAGGGTGGTGCTGTCTTGTTGATGGTCTCGCTGATATGCTAGCGCTAGGTTCCCCTCGACTTGTTGAAAGAAGAGAAGAAAGAGCCTACTAAGAGAGTCTAGGCCAGTATCATGAATTCCAGAAAAGTAAGTTCTGCCTACCTACTTAGGTAATCTCCGGATTTTAAACCTCGAAATCAAAGATCGTTACATGACTCGGCTTGAATACAACTTCTTGCTGGCATCTTGTTTTCCCATCTTTCGGCATATTACTCAAACTTGAGAGTACAGAGTTGAATCAAGGTATGCTTATTATCTTATTCAAAGCCAGCACTTCAATTTGTGATCAACGTTTAACCTATGTTAGTCGTACTTGCTACCTTTATTCTGTCACTGATCCTTGAGTCTAAGTTTTTTATGTAAATGGAAGGTATCTACTTAGTTGACCTCCTGACCTCTATAACGTACCTAACTACCGTCATAAGAATTGCTTTCGATGCCTCGAAGATTCTAAATCTTCTCCCATTAATACACAAGGAATTTAATTCATGACGCTAAAAACTTTGTAAAATTCAAGTTCTGAATTCCATCACGTGTTATGAATAGATTCACTTTCAAAGCATAGCAGTCGAGAAGCTTAGGTAGGCTCATCAAAGTGGTTGTTAGTTTCAATTATATTTTAGGTTGCTTCGAGTCGCGAGTCTCTCAGCCGAAGTGGTATAAAAGGACCTTTCTCAACCTCCACCAGGAAAGTTCAACCTCTACCACTACAACTCTCCGACGCTTCGCAACATCTCTTCCACCAACAACTTGAGCTCAGGTTTGGCTCTCCCATCAAATAGATCTACTTTCATATCCACAAGGAGAAATTTTCACCAGCATCCAATATGATGTTCAAGATCTTCCTCGCATTCCTAAGCTTGGTTCTAGCTGTTTTACCAGTTCTCGTAAGGATCCTAAAGCTCGTCGCAAATTTCGCAATATCTAACAGCTTTCGCAGGCAGATAGAGCTGCAGCTTCAGTTTCCGTAGCTCTAGAACCGAAGGATGGCTTGAAGTACAAGGTGGTTCCAATGATCTTTAATGGTACTATTGGTACTATCGAGAACATCGAGATGAGTGGTTCAATTCAAGTGAGTCTTTCACTATCATATTAGTAATTTTTCAGCGAAACTGACGATTGAGCAGGAAATCATCGCAAAATTCAAGGCTGCCTATCCTGAATACAATACCAATATCAACCATGCATCGTCAAACAGCGCTTCGATCGAGACCGGAATTGAAGGCAGAACTGCTTTGAACAAGGTACATGAGGCAAGGGTCTTTATAAGATCTCGAAGCTAATACAAAAGCAGGAGGCTCCACGCTGTTGCCCAGTTGCTTCATGGAATTGGGAACCAGCCGGAACTCACTTCACCGGGGACAATATCCTCTACCTCCAGAAATACTCCGGCACTTGCGGGGTACCAGCCAGAGCTTGCGTCCGTGTTGCCTGTGAGTACTGCTCCGCAATCTTCTTGTGCAACGACGTGGGTCCAATTCTAATCATCCTCATATTCTGCGAATCTAATTTTCCAATAGAACTACTACGATATCGCTCCAAACTGTGGTTACATTGCATCCTATGCTCAGGATATGGTTAACACCTGTGGTATCGTTAAGTGGAAGCATCGAGGCGATTCGACTTGCGGACAGCAGTTTGACACTGACCACTACGATGTAATTGTTAGATCTGACTGTTCTAACGGTTGCGGTTAGGTTGATCTTGGTGGCATTGGACATTGCATTGGGATTGGCAGTTAGGATTGCAAGCACACAGTCACCATTTTGACATACTTGTGCTTGTGTAGAATAGAAAAAGCGAGACCTTGAGAGAAATAATTAACTCTTGGAGCACGTGTGATTAAGTGGCGTTAACCATATTCTTATACCATAGCAAAACCTTGCGAACTTCGACCAAAGTAACCAAATTCCGGAACAATTTATGTCCAAACACCACTGGAACCTTTAACACACAGATGGTGGCTATACACGCTTATTAGCGAACTCAAACTTTGAACTCCTCATAGACAGCCAACCGTCCACAAATCCACCTTATATGACGGGAAAACTTACGTCGGATTTCGATACCATTGCAATTCACATATATCAGACTGACCACAATCGCAACAATTATCAACCACCGCATAAGTAGGACTCAAGCCATATACATGCCAGTCTTGCTTTGCAGGCGTTGCTAGGACTTGGGTGCAGAACCCACAGTAGGTGCCTGAGGTCGCAGGTGTCACGCCATTTGCTTCGCATTCTGTGGTGCATGGGCAGGCTCCTGATGTGGAGTTTCCCGTTGATGAAGGAAGAATGGATGATGTGGTGTAAGTTGAGGAGGTTAAGTTCAAGTCTGTGGTGAGCGTGGTGAGGCTTGTGAGCGTGGTAAATGTGATTCAGGTGGATGAGAGGAGTGATGTGCTGGAGGATACTGAGGTGCTTGAGGTTGAAGATAGTGTAGGCGATGAAGCTGGCCCAGTTGAGGTTGCGATGATTGTCGTGCTTCCTGTTGTGGAGTGAAGTGACACCAGTGAGTTCGAACAATCGATGAAAAGAGCGAAGCTCAAGAGAAGAGAAACCAGCACACGATCAAAGATGTGCGTGCTCATCTTTCTCCAAATAGTGCCGCTGAAAGGTGTATCTTTGAAGAATTACATACTGTACCAGTGGATGCCGTGGAATCTTATCATTTTAAGCTTGTCAAGAAAGCTTAGCTGTACGGGACGGGTCGAGTGAGGGGTAAAATCATGTTGTGTAACATTGCTGAGAGTGAAGTTGAGATTTGCCGTCCAACCACATTGGGAGACATGCGTGTTATAGGAACTTAAGACGACATATTGGCTCAACAGGATATGATAAGAAACAATGTGCATGATGCTCAATGACAGAGAAGTATTCCCCCCTATTGATAAGCGAGCAGAAATATGGGTCATGATATATCAAGCCTTTCTGAACAATAAACTCTCGAAGCTTGTCTCGATGTTATCGAAAGCCAAAACAGGATTCCACTCTGTCTTTCGTATTGTTTGCTATAGACATCAGGAGAATGCGTTCCGTTTAGCTATGCCCCTGGTATTGTCCAGTTGTGCATGCTTTTTTAAGAACAACATCCAGTTTAACGATTACAGTTTACAAAACCTCAGATGGCGTGATGAAAATCACACATTTGCTTATCAGATAGATGATCAATTCGCGAAGTTCTGAAAAATTATCATCGAACAATACGGAAAGTCACCCACCTCATGTAATGGCAATGAAGTCATGTGATGGAGCTACGTCACCTCTCCATAACTCTCGAAACACGTGATGAAGACAAGTTCTACCTCAGATATGACATCGCAAGCTCGGCTTCAAATTTTAGAGCGACATTTTCATTAATCATCTGCATATATATATTGTATTATTTATTGACGACGCGCTTCGCTGGAGTCTTTGAATTTCATCAGTGTGCGTTATGTCTAATTTGTATCTGGACACGAGCTTAGGCGGGCTACGTCCACAGTCGCCGGACCTGAAGTCGCAACACGACGACCCTCTGCTAGAGACTCTCTGGAGATGCAAGAACTGTCAAGATTCTGTCCGAGAGTGTTGGGCGCCTTCGCCGTTGAGTAGTGAGATTGTACTAAACTCCAATTCCCTTCGCGAGTCTTTCGAGCTAGGATGTCAGTTTTGTACCGTGATATATCTTGGCACCAGGCATTTTGAAGCTATGTTCCGTTGTCAAGACAAACAAACGGACCCGGGCTTTGAAAATATTACTGTCCAGTACACGAAGAACTCCAATTTGACTAGAGATCACAAGCTACGGCTTGAGTTTCGTGGCTTGGGAATGACACCAATACATTTACATTTATCTACCCGAGGTATGAGAAACTGCGTTATGATTTAGTGCTACTCTTGAGTCAAGCTAAATCATTTCATGTAGCGACTGTCAATCCTGTCAGAAGATTCTCCAGTAGCTATTTCAGTCATTCACATAATGCGTGTGTGGAGAGTGTCAAGGCTTTCTTAAAGAATTGCTTGGAAAACCACAAAGACTGCGAAGCATCTATCTCAAGTCCCTTACCAACCAGGATCTTGGACCTTTCAGGTGATCGAATCCAACTGGTTGATTCTGGAAATGAGCAAAATGACCGATATGTGGCACTAAGCCACTGCTGGGGGCTGATGAGCATCGCTACGACAACGACAACGAACGTGTCTTCTAGACGAGAAAACATCATGATGTCAGAACTTCCTAAAACCTTCCAAGACGCTGTTGAGTTAACACGTCGGCTCGATGTACAGTATTTATGGATTGACAGTCTATGCATAATTCAGGACAGTTCGGCAGATTGGGAGTTAGAATCTGGTAGGATGGCTTCGATCTACAAAAACTCTTACCTTACCATTGCTGCTTCACGTTCTTCGGACGGAAATGGCGGCTGTTTCGGGAGTTTGAGTAAGGCACCTTATACATGGCGAACCCGCTATGGCACTCTCCTACCAAAGTCAATGGCAACTTTCAAGGATATCTATCACAAAGATCTGTGGGAACCATTTGGTATCCTTGAACCCGAGGAAGAAGATAGCGATGAGCCAGAAAAGCACCCGCGGACACTTAAGAAAGAAATCAACAAGCCCGAAAAACGTTTCTGGATGCACATACTTCCAAATCATGATATTATTGTTGACAATAATACAACAGACACTCGTAACGGAGCTAGCCATGGTCTTCCACTATTAACACGAGCTTGGTTCATGCAAGAAAGACTCCTTAGCCCAAGGGTGCTTCACTTCGGGTCAGCTGAGCTCTTTTGGGAATGCCGTTGCGGAATCGAATGTGAGTGTTCGCGAGGTACCCTCGAGGGTAACGAGTCTTTTGGCGCTCGAGGTTTCTATCTCTCCGTCCAGAAGAGATCTTTATCTGATCCTTTTAACGCCGACTGTAAGCAAGCGTGGCGAATGCTCATCGAGCAGTACAGTCGTCTAAATCTTACCAGAGAGCGCGACCGACTACCTGCTCTGTCAGGAATAGCCTCAGAACAAAAGGGAAATTACTTGGCTGGAGTGATTTTGGAGCATTTCCCAGAATGTCTTTACTGGAGTCCAGGTATGAAAGACTACCAGCTCAACTATCGACCCTCATCGTATAGAGCCCCGAGTTTCTCCTGGGCATCTCTTGAAGGACCGATAGACTATCAAATCAGGAATCCGAGGCTCATTGCAGCACCTGGGGGTGTACATGCCTCTGTTGTTGGCTGGAGCTGCATTCCGGAAGGCCTAGATCCTAGAGGATGTGTTCGTGGTGGATATCTTGAGGTCAATGGATATGTAGCTGTTGCAACAGCTACAAAAATCAGCAGTTCTTCAACTGCCACAATATGTGTACTCACTGCCCAAGGTATGAGTCAAGAATTTGTGCTAGATGTGCCCCTTGTGCTTTGTAAATCAGAACCGGCTGAAGTTGCTATTGGTGATACCATAACGCTTTTACTCTTGAGCTGCGATCAGAACCCTCGGTCTATCACGAAAAGATTTATCGTTGTGGCTCTAGCCTTGCGTGCTTCGCAAAGAGTTCTTGGTTCCTATGAGAGGGTGGGACTACTCTGGGACAATGAGCCATATTCTGAGCAAAGTCTTGGGGGTTTTGATCACTTCCCCAATCACAATCAAAGTATATTTGCTACAGCGCTCAAATGGTTTGAAGCTAAGCAAACTCTCAAAATCGTTTAACAACCAAGCACAACCATAGCAGATCGATCTCATGTCTTAACTTGTTCGCGAGGCAAAACTCCAGACCTCTCGCACACTAAAGTGCGCTACATTTTCTTCTGCAGGAAATCTCCAAAGCAATAAATTTTCAGATTACCAAGACTTTTGAATTACCAACAGAAGCACTGTCTGGCAGCACACCATGGATGAAAACAAGGAAGAGCAAAAGCAACAAAGCTTTCCATCTCGTAATTGCTAATTTCTAAAATCCGAGCAAATATTTCCTGCTTTTTGGACATCCAATCTCTTTCAAGCAAATCACACGTTGATCTCACGAATCTGTCGCCAATGATATGTTTACAAAAGCCTTGAATAGGCTAGCGCGCAACAAGTCGGCACTCGCTTCAATATGCGTCTAAAACTTGCTACCTTCCATCACAACATACATAATAGATCATTTACTTCAGCAAGCAGTAATGTTTTACAAGATCAAACTGATGGAAATGGCAGCAATTACGGGAAAAGATTCCTATGTTGATTTAATCAAAAAAGAGTTGGTATCATACCTCTCACTTTGTTTTTCTGGGCATGATCAGCAGCTTGAGTCAAGGTATCTATCTACGTTTCTGGTAAATCTCTTTTCAACCCACTCAATCCGTTTCTCAAAAGTGAAATCATTTTCTATCTGAAGAATTTTGTTAGTATGGCGAGTAGTTGATAATGATATATGCCATGAGAGCCTTGTAAATCCAAAAGCAAGAATGATATTTTCGAAAATATCGAAATATTGAGAATATTGAACACTACTTCTCAGTGACTTCATCCGTGTACTTTTATCAAACAAGCCCCCGTCTTCAGTGATGAATCAGCAGAAATCTCAATTATTGAGTCCGCAGCTGCCAAGGCATTTATACCTCTTTGACACCACATGCCTGTTACCAGGGGGGGGGGGATACAACAGATTCGTACACCCTTGAATTTGTTCGTGAAGCAGAGTGTGTGAACAGACGAAGACGAAAAAAAAGAACTTGGCCAGATGTCAGATTTCAGCAGGATACAGCTGCAAAAACCAAAAATTTTGCGCCAAAAGAATGAAAGTTCGAGAATTATGTTAGAAGCCTACCATAACAATTAGATAGATGTTATACTCCAAAATCAATTTATTGAATGTTCTATAAATCGCATTTGGACTGCAGAAGTCATCAATGATCTTTGTTTATACTTGGATAGCCTTAAAGAAAGCCGGACTCTCGTTACCCTCAGTGACGGCTCCAAATGGCGTCGCATTCGCATTCGCATCCCCAGACGCCTCCTGAAGCCGACGAACATACGACTGAGCAACATTCAACCAAGCTGCCCTTTCAGCCTTGCTAGCTGTTAATCCGCGCCAGACCCAGATTGCACTCCCGATATCAACCAGGAAAACATCGCTGCTGTCCAAGTCCTCCTTCTGGATCGGCTGGCCATCCTTGACGAGATCAAAAGTAAGTCTTCCTGAAGCATCACTGAGCTTGAACAGCTTGTGTGGACGGGCGTCTCTCGTACTCGATGCCATGGGTCGAGTAGATCTGAAGTCGTGCTGCATGACGCTGTCCCCACCAAGCATGTTGATGACGATCCTGGATCTGGCATCCGTCTCTGCGAGGACCTCAACATCGATATGCTTGGCTAAAGTCATATCATGCACAACCTGTGCTGCTTTCGCCTTTTCCATGGGACTGCACTTGCTTCCCTGCCAAACCCAGATCTTCTCCCCTTTATCCAGGATGAACACATCACCCTCATCCAAGCTTCGCCACGTCGGCTCAACCTCAATGACGATCGTGGAATCTCCTCTCCCAGCCGCTGGCTGCTTGAACACTCTGAGCAAGGTAGTGATGTCCTTTGGTGCCTCCTCTTCCACATGTCGGAAGCCAGACTTGACGCCTCCAGATAGGATCCTAAGTCTCGGAAATAGCGCAAGAAAGTCTTCAGAAGGCTGCGATTGTATCTCTCGATGCTGCGTCGCAGATCCCTTCAAGAACTCGTCGAGCTCCACTGTTTTGTATGCTGCCACGCCCGCCTCGTCCTGCGAGGTCTTGTTCCCGAGCCAGAAGAATATCTCATGCACCAGCCTCTCCTTCCCCTCCTTCTGCCCCACCTTGTATGAATGCAATACAATGTAGCTGTCTCCGTCATAGAACTGACCGTGGTTTTCCTTTGGCCAGACAATCACCTCGAAGTCTTCAATTCGCCAGATGTAGAGGCCAGCGGTCTGGCCTATTTGCCCATTATTCCATGCGGGTTCTGTAACTGCGGAGTTGTACTTGACGCGGTGGTCGATGTCTGTGCCGATCAGCTCGACATTGCTATCCTTGATATCATATTCCTTGAGATGCGTGAGACCTTGGTGAGGTGCCATGATTGCAATGTTTAGTTCTTGATGTGCCTCGAGTTGTCGTTGATGTTAGTTTTGAAGGGTCTGGTGGACCCGGATGATATGAAGCTGAAACATGATTATGGGACACGAGGAATTCCAGCATTACCCACATGTACTTGATGGTAGCCATAGTATTCACTTGAAAACTATGAACCCGATGCGGATGGATCAAAAATATGAGGTGCTACATACTTATATCTTACTTTGTTGCTCACAGAACTCGCTTCAACTACACTCCCCAGGATGATGATGGGAGATATCACTTGTCATCATGCGATACTACCCCGCTATTCGGGTGCTTACACTATGCCTTTTTCACCTGTCATAGATTAACGAATTCTTAAATTCTGCTATTGAGACAATTTGAACTGGAGATTGAGAAGCAAGATTGGTCCAAGATGTACTACAGTGGTATCTTTCATTGAGTGGTAAAACAGTTATAGGACGCAACTGGAAGTATCATGAGCAACGACTAGGTCGAAAAGAGCCGAAGAATTATACTTAAGCCAAACCAGATATGCATTATTCATCAAGAAACCTAACTCTACACTATGGGATATCATCCGGCGCTCCCAAGTCCAAAACGCCATCATCATAAACATAGACCCGAACTCCTAGCCAGTATGCTAAAGCCATATCATAATGATTACTTGCTACGACCCCTAGCAAGAAGCTTCTCGCCCAATTCGGCGACAGCATTACCCCAAGATACCATGCTCCGACATTCCCTCTCCTCGACAAGTACACCACAGCGATTCACCAGAAACTGTCCCATCTTCGGTTCGTTGAACCTCTCTCCATATACAACTCTAGCACTTGGCTCCACCTGCATGCTAATCCCATTTTCGGCCATCTCACTAGTTAGCCGGAACAAGATCTCAACTTTTGTTGCCAAAGGCGAAATAAGAAGTGTTGACTTGATCGTGATCGACTCATCAGATGTCTTTAAGACCTGTGTTGGACAGCTGACTGTTAGAAGGCGAATATCGTCTACCACAGCTCTCGATCTATTCCAAGATGTGCTGACAGCGTTGAGCAAATCCTTAATAGGGGTCTCGGCTTGGCATAATCCTCGAACATGATCTCGAATGCATTGCAGAAAAAAATCTTTCTCGGCAGTCGATGGGATAGGATTGTGCTCTCTGTTGGCTCCGATATACCACAGGTCGATACGAGAGTTGACGGGCTTATCTGCGGACGATTCTAACTCCTTAGACAGGAACGAAGCTGCATCAAAGACAAGCTCAATCTCTTTTCGATAAGTCATTGAGGTGACAGTGCCAGTAACACCAGTAATTGTCCAACCGTGCTCTTTCTCGAGAGCATCTACTTTGGCTAATCCATTTATTAGCTCAATCTTGTATTCATAACCAAGTAACTCACCTTTAAGTGCACGAATTTCACTTGACGTCCATCCCCGGCATTCCTCACGAATCTTTTCAGCTTCACGAATCTCCTCGAGCCAAACCTGTTTCTTCTGGGAGCTAGCCTCGATTTCGGCTTCCTTCCCAGCCAGTTTCTTTTGAAGGTCAGCAATCATTTGCTTTTTTGTTTCTATGTCTGCATCAACCATGATGAGTCGCTGTCGAGCTTCGCCAAGCTCTTCTTGATCACAACTGGCGATTTCTTCGGCAGCAGATTGCAAGTCACCTTCCTCCTGCTGGAGCAATTCGGCTTCTCTTGTGAGGTTTGGAAGGATAGTATCCAGCAAGAGCTGCTGCTCATCCAATATTTCCTCGTCACGAATCATGCCTTCCGCTGTCTTGAACAGACCTTCCTTCAAGGTTCCCAAGAGAGTCATTCTCCAATCATACCACATACCCTTGCTAAGGAGCCGGGCATGTGTTTTGACGTTCTTGAGTTGATTGTCCATCAGATTCTTCATATCTGGCGTAGCCGAGATATATTCGCGGAAAAGCGGGGGATTCTCCTCAAAGGTCTCTGTTTCGATTTCTCTAACAGTCTTCCGACCTTCTGATATGTAGCTCTTGAGTTCGTGACAAGCCTATCTCTGTTAGCAATTTTTATTAAGAAATAAAGAAATAGAGATTCACATGTTGAAACAGCTCAAGCATAGGAACTGTTGCCGCCCCGGCAGCCACACAATCTTCTAATGCAATAGCCTTCTCAGCATTTTCCACACCTGATGTAGAACTTTTCGGGGCAATGGTGTGTCTCCTCTTGGTCGTTGTCAATTCCATAAAACGAATGCTTGTCATATTAAGGAAATCTTGTAGTTGTATGCGATCATCTCCAAAGCTTTCCTCATCCACTTGAGGGTCCTCAATTGGCTCTTTTTCAGAAGGAGGCGCAATTTCTTGATGATCAACCTGTTTGAAGTGGCCCTCATGACGAGGCGATGTAGCCTTTGACTTGATAGGTGAGGTCATAGACGGGGTGAGAGTTAATGTTATAGTCTCATCTAGGCTCCTGTGCGCTGCACGAGTCACACGTCCTGTCGTAGTCTCGGCCTTAGAGGGCGGAGCTTGGAGCTTCACACCTTTGACGGGACTTCCATGATGATTTTTAAGACGTTTGACACCTGCATTATCTTCATCATCGTCGTCATCGTCGTCCAATTCAGCTGGTCGCTTGCCAAGAATTCCTTTGGCTGCACCAACATGGAGACTTTTCCTGCCTCGTAATGGTCTTTTCTTAGGTGATAAACTGGAAATCATCTCCTTCAAATTGATTGTAGCATCTTTTTCCTCGCCCTGATCTGCTTCGCGTTCAAGAATTGATCGGCCATTTTCACGGTCCTCATCTCTCTCCCGCTCTTTATCGATCTCCTCCTCCATAGCTCGGGGATCCGCAAATCGTACAGCATTATGAGCCTGGTCCAATCGAGTTGGTGTAAATGATCTAGCGTGCTCACCAATAGAGCCGCGACGGTCTAAAAGAGCAGCAATACGTGGAGATCCTAGTCCTGCCCTGTCAAGACCAACGCCAGAACTGCGTCTCGGTTTTGGCGTTAGAATAAAGCTAGGTGTAGCAGCCCCAGTATTTCGGTCTCTTTGGAACAGCTTATTAGGTGTCGAGGTCTTCTTTGCTGGCGTGGATTGTGGAGTAGATGAAAGCGCTTTGATTTCTTGTTTGAAAAGTCGTTTCGGGGATGATGTACGCATGACTACATTCTTCGATGGAGGAGTCTTGCCTGGTGTGGTTGGCTTTGGTGGTTGTGGTGTCAACTGTTTTGACGGTGTGGTAGGCTTCTTCACAGGAGTACCACCTCCCAAGCTGAGTCGTGATTTTGGAGTCGAGGACTGTCTTGCTTCTGCGCTTCGACGAAGACCTTTGCCACGGAAGCCAATCATACTTGGACTACCGGTTTCAGATGCAACTGTATGTGCTGGTGCTAGCATCTTTGGAGGTGAGTTTGGGACATCAGCTCGAAATGGGGAGCTACCAAAATCCGTTTCCATTTCCATCACTCTCTTTGCTTGTAAACGATTCTCAGTGCTTCTTTGTGGCTGTAGAATGCCACCAATAGCTGTCGTCATTTCCATTCCCATCCCCGATGTCACATCTTCATCTAGCGAGGCGAGCTCCGAAACGGACGACTTGATTCCTCCCATCGCGACTGTCATTTCCATAGTGTCATCCTCGATCAAGGAGTCAACACTTTGTCGAGTTTTCCTGTTACCAAGGCTGTGTGATGGAACCAGTGAGTTTCGTACTGCTTGGTCGCTCGCAGGCCTACTAGTAGAAAGCATACCCCCAACAGCAGAAGTGAAATCCATAGTCATGTCTCCGTCGCCCAGCTGGAAGGTCTCGTCGGTCATTGGCTGTATACCTCCAATGGCCTGTGTCAAGTCCATGGTTTCGTCTTCCATTGCCGAGTCATTACCAGGTGATCTTTGACGTGTGCTTCGACGGCGGTTGGCTGGCATGGACTTTCTCCTGGACGCTGCCATCTTTTGTGGCGGGTTGGAAATAATTCCACCAAATGCCTTAGTAACATCCATAGACATCTCATCTTCATCCCCAGACTCTTCATCGGAAGTTTCAGTCGGAATGATCCCACCGACCGCTTGTGTCATTTCCATAGTCATCTCATCTTCGTCAGACTGCTGTACTACTTCCACGGGCGCACCTTTGTTGAAAGAAGCGGAGAAAGGATTGATATTCTCTTGATCCTGATGCGATTCTAATTCTGCTGGCGCTGCCTTTTTCCCCCAGGGGGCGAATGATGCCATGACCTCCTCATCCTCTTCAACTTCCTCGTCAAAATCCATTCCTTGGGTACCAGATTGCCTCGCAGCTTGTCTTAAAGCTTCCTCTAAACGATTACTGGTGGCTGTGCTAGCGTCAGACATTGATGCCATTGACATGTTAGTAGTATCAGCGCCATCCAGGCTCATCATAGTACCATCGTCATCTTCGCTATTTGAATCAGATCCGACATCTTCAATGAGTTCATCGGCATCGCCTTCGGAGTCACCACTGAATGGACTTGAAGAGAATCCTATGTCGTCTTCGGGATTGTTGAAATTCATTGGGGGTATACCAGAACTACGTCGGCGTTTTTTCTGGTGCAAATCGCGTTGGTGCGCTGGACTTGCCGTGACAGTGTCCTCCTCAACTTGCTCTGGGGGAGTAGAGGGAGCCTCCAATGGGTCTGAACTTTGTGGAGCTGATTCGCTTGGATGCGGCGACCCTATGGAACCTCCAGTTACTGACGATGCTCTCCGGGTAGAATTGGTAGCATTGGAAGATGTCGTCGAATCCTGGTACTCCACAACAACATCCCAGGTGTGGAGTGTTGCTTCAGGAGCGAACGAAACTCGTCGGTTGGCGAGAGACTTTCGTATCGCATCTCGTCGAGAGATTACTTCTTTCTCCAAATCGGCCCTTTCCTTCTCTTCGCGTTCTCTAGCTGCAGCTTGCTGTTCCTCCTCAGTCCTTAGGGTGACTCGTGTCTCATTTACCGCAGGACTCCCACCGACTTTAAAAGGATTCACAAGACTCTCGGTCCCAGTAACTGTTGGACCTGGAGCTGGGTCAACATCAAAGTCGATAAGATTTCCTGCCTTGTATGCCAATGGCGGGGTAATCTTCTTGGGGCTTCCTTTGCGACTGGAGATATGCGCCGGGATTTCGCGAAGAGGTGGCATCGTAAGCTTCAGAATCGACTTTGGTGCAGGATGAGGTATCGAGGCTAATGACTTCTAAAAGTTAACGATGTCTTTGACCTCGATGTGGAAACAGCTGATTCATACCTTGCGACGATTTCCTGTCGTATCTTTCAAAGCATCTAATCCTCCTGGCCCAATGCTTTTACTTCTGGATTTCCTGGCCGTCCTTTCAATTGGCGCTCGCTTTCCAGCTACTAAGTTTCCAACATCCGCAGTCATATTTTCTTGATCTAAAGTTCGCGCCGATGGGATATGGCCTAGGGATTTCCTGGACTTGGGTCGAGTCGCAGGAAGCGTCATTTCTTCCCTTGAAGACATTATGACAATATAATGGAAGCGCAAAAGTGTGTTTCACGATCTGTCCTTAATTACTTGTCGGGGTTGTTGAACATTGGGCGGTGGATGATGTGAAAGCGAAATGTCAATCAAAATCCACTGGTTGCTGTTGCGCGAAGCCGGTAATGTAAACAAAACAAGAAAGCGCGTCAGAACAAGGCAACAAGTAATTCTCAGGCATCAACATCCTTGGCGAGCATTCACTTTTGAAAGCTAGTCCGTATTCAGCTTTAGCCTCTTTCAGACCCACCTCCAGAATTTCGCATCACGTGTCACACAAATTATGCGAAGTGGAAATCCCAAACTTCCCGCGCCGACTCAGTTCAACCTCGAAATTTATACGACAACGACTTCGACAACCCATCCGCAAACATGGCCACCGAACTCACCGTCCAGTCTGAGCGCGCTTACCAGAAGCAACCTCACATCTTCTTGAACAGCAGGTCGAAGACCAAGTCCACAGCTGTCGGAAAGGGAGGACGAAGATGGTACAAGGACGTCGGATTGGGATTCCGCACACCAAAGACCGCCATTGAGGGAACCTACATCGGTATGTGCAAATTTGGAGAGATTTGGATGGTCGCTAGGTCTGCGAAGTCTTGGGGGGCATTGCGCGGGGTGGTCGCGATGAAGAGCTTGACAATCGTGCTACCTGCATCTTTGTTGCTTTGGGGAATTATTCACAATTGTAAAAAAGCTCGAATACTGATCTGTTGCGTGTACAGACAAGAAGTGCCCATTCACTGGTCTCGTCTCTATCCGTGGTCGTATCTTGACCGGTACCGTTGTTTCCACCAAGATGCACCGAACTCTCATCATCCGCCGAGAATACCTTCACTTCATCCCAAAGTACGCCAGATACGAGAAGCGTCACAAGAACCTTGCCGCCCACGTTTCCCCTGCTTTCCGTGTTGAGGATGGTGACCAAGTTACTGTTGGACAATGCAGACCTTTGAGCAAGACCGTACGTAATCCCACCTGGTAGCTGGACTCTATACGATTCAGCCTCAATATCATTTCTACCCGTATACTAATAATTCATGCGCAGGTCCGATTCAACGTTCTCCGTGTGCTTCCCCGAACTGGAAAGGCTGTCAAGTCCTTCAGCAAGTTCTAAATGGTTTTCTTTTGGGAGTCTTGCATGGGGTTTTGAGGCATGATATCAGAGCAAAGGATGCGATGATAAAAGGGCAGTGCATCACATTGGCATGGGAAGACCAGTGCATCAAATGCATAATGTACTGAAATCAAACCTTTATGACCTGGTTTTTCCTCAACATGAGCTATATGGTGAAAGTGATGATGGGTGCGATGCTAGTGAGGTGAGAATCTAGCCGGGTTTGCTAATACATTCAGAACTCGAACGGTCTCAGAGCGCTGGCGATATTTGGCGAATATGGAAAGCAGTGGTGAATGTGCAAGTCTGATGCAATAGGGACAACCCATGGGTGAGGATCGAGGCTGGCTAGACAATGCATACAACAAAGGCACACCCATTGATCGCCTCCTTTTCAGCATGGTAACTTGGATGTTTTGTCCAGGTCAAACAGGTGTGAAGAAGGGTGATGCAACGCATGACACGATCTTGATTTTACCCGATTGGCAACTTGGATCTCGTGATGGACAGACAGAAACGCGTCAGATCGAAAAACCATCCTACCTTGGATCTTCCAATTTCTCTCAGCAGCGCGTACAAAAGTGATGCTGCATCAGTTGGTTGGCAAGAAACCTCAATCACCGCCTCGGCTATAATAAATAACAGTCTAGTGACATGGTAACTGGATCACATTTCTCTAGTGGCCTACTCAATTCCTCTTTGTAAGCTGGATTTACTTTCATTCTTCTCGGTGAGAGTTTCAGCACAAATACACAGCCTGAAGAGTGTCCCCAGAAAAGGCGTCGTTCTGACAAAGTGTTATCCTGCTCCTTGCTGCCGCTGCAAAATCCCATCGAAGACAATACGTTCCAAGTCTACAGGATAGTCTTGCACTGGTTTTCTTCCGACACATTGTTCGTGTTTATGACACTCCTCAGGAGTATGTTCCTCTGTGATGTTACTTCATATTCACTAGCAAACTCAAATTTGAATTTCTCATCATAAATCTCCTTCAATTCCTTGCAGTCACAGTTCGCCTCAACCTCAGCTACCACCGTATACTCATACCTTGTCATTGAGAATGCGTCATAGGCCTTCAGCATAGAATCCCCTATGTCCACGCAAAACTCTTTTCACTGCTTTCCTCCTGCAAGCTTTGGGTGAAATATTTGCAATTTTTCCATATAAGTTTACAATAATAGACCTCTCACACATTGGATACAAGTTATTTAAAACTATATTTTGATCAAGGAATGCCGAAATTAAAACTTGTAAAACTTGTAAAACTTTAAAAGATTTTTGATATCATCAGAAGTCGGAACAGCAAAGAACGTCGTCACATGCAATCATCTACCAACACTTCTTACGTAGAAAATACTCTGCTTTCATGAGAATCTCATTTCTAAATCTGAAGTATCAAGGCCTTCGTTTCAAATTGAAAGTCTTTCTATCCCAGCCCAATTTGCGCATGAGGGTGAGGCTGAGACCTTTTCTTAGATCATTTTCCTTCATCACCAAGGAACGCCGCCATTGTCATGATACACCAATGAAGTTGATCCTCGTCATAGGGCTCGCATTGAGCCAAGATGTGATCAGGCTTTGTCGCGAGATTTTGCGCTGGTATATTACACCTGTAGGCGTTTCGATTCAATCATACAAATGCTTAAATTCCGGGTTGATCTCGAGCACTATACTCGATATGCTGTGACTGACTCTCAATCGGCTCCAGAAGTAAGACTTCGACTGCGCTTAGCTTTGCTTCAAAGCTCCGAGCATCGCCTGGGAATTCTCAATCGTGTTCTTGAACTCGATGTGAAGTCCTTGGAGCTCATCCACTTCACCAAGAATTCATGACTGGTGTCGAGCTTTCCATGTCATGAGTCAGGTCTTTGCTCACAGTTTGTTATATATCAACCTTAACAGAGTATGATCTCTAGGTTTTCGGGTGTAAGGTATGATTTTATATAGGAATCAATGCGGTAGTTCTCGATTTGCTACAACACTAGACATATTCGAGGGGATCTAATAAGTCAAAAATCAAAAACGCCTTCAAAGTCAAACTGTATCTCATTCTATAGAGAAGCAAGCAGTAATGTCAGAGCCAAGTCTCATTAGCCTTAATTCCGCTCAAAAACACGGCAAGGACATTGGCTCACTAAACTTCTTTACCAAATACCAGGTGTATTTCAGGCTATTACTACTTCTTCGGCTCTAATCCAAAAGTAGCATCATCCCAACCGTACTTCTTTCGCAATCCTCTGCTCATGTAATCTGACTAAGCAGGGTCGATCATGCCATCGTGTGGACGGTGTATAGTAAATGTTGATTTCCAAGCACAATTATCAGTAGGCTCAAAGCTGACCGCTGCTCCTCCATTATGTCTAGGTGCAAACCCAATTTTCCTCATTGCGTCCACGAATGCTTCCTACTTGATGGCTTTTGATATCTTACCATCACGTACGAGCAGTGATTTGAAAACTTCGTAGGCGGCTTTCTTGACCACGACTCTGGTGTTTGCAGGTAAATCTTTATCATTCACTTGAGTTGCATCATTATTGAGAATTCTACGGATCTGTCAGTGTGTGTATGTAAAGGAGGCGTATTGGAGCGCATCAGAAGAGCGCTCGAAGATCAAAAGGTAATATCGTTACCTACAGTTCTTCTTTATTCTCCTGCGCCAAGGATTTCAGTGGTCTGGTCTTCTGTTTAGCCTTTACTTCTGATAGAGCCTTGCTATTACTGTCAGTTGTCACTCCCCACTCCGTTTGGACTTCTACTGAAACATTGTGCTGACACTTCTCGAGGATTGCTGGTTTTTTGACAGGTAGCACACGTGGATTCACAAATCCGGTTACAAGTTGTGATTCAGATGTCTTCTTGACCACATTGAGTTGCTTGTTCCTGGTCAAGGCTATCTGCGACTTTGCCGGATTCAATTCTTCGGTCAATCGCTTAACCTCTTTAACAAACTCGACAACGAAGCTCATTTGCTTGTTTCAGATACTATCTCCAAGTCCAGACGAAGATCCTCTTTGCCGAGTCCGCGACACGTCTTGAAGTTATATGTATAGTCACGTCGATAGAAATCCCAAAACTCATTGAGAGCTTTTTGTTGCCCTCTATAGAGCTCGAGCTCAGAAGAAACAGTCTCCTCGGTTACCGCCATGAACTTTTCAAGCAAATCACCTTGCCGGTGGAACGCCATTGGCCACTTCTGTAATCTCTTATTGTCAAACGCAATCGAACTCGTGTCTTCTGAGTAAACTTCGCCTTTTCATCGATAAGTCAGATATCGCTAGGATCGAGATCGATTACCACGCTGGGCCATAAGAACTTGGCTGATGGTTTTCTGCGTAGTGCGGGGTCTGTGGCTCTGAATTGTAGTGAGCAGCTCGTAAAAGACTACTAGATCAGAAATCTTACGAAGCAGATTCTCGTCCAACCCACCCCTTTGCTCAACACAGCACTTTTCTTTGGGGTAGATAAAATAAATATCTTTAAGTACCTATAGTAATCGACAACTACTATTTTATCTTCGCTAATTTTACACCAAAAATAGCCAAAATACACCCTTTTAAAACTAATTATTTTCTACCTTCCGATATTTTAAAAGGATTTCCCTTTTAAGTATCTATTGACTTGATCCTAATAAAACTAATACTATATAGTTTATAAGATTTAGACTTAAATCGCAAAATTTATTAAGATTAAAAGTTAAAAGAAAAAATAAACGTGATTTTCCCCGTAAAATTTATTAAAAATTAACTTCTTTAACTTTACTATACTATTCTATAATAAATCCACCTTTTAATTATAAAGTTAGTTGTAGGAAAATTTCCCTTTATTCGATTCTTTAGAATATACTACTTGGAATTTTATTATTATATTATATAAGTAGTTTAATTTAAATAAAAAAACGTTGAGTTTGAGTGTAAAATAAGGTAAAATAAAATAGTAGTTGTCTAGTACTGTAGGTAGTTAGTAATGCAATCTCTATTAACCTCTCACGTATATGTTTGTCTTTTATAGCCTAGCCTCTCCGCTATTTTACCTGGTATGTTTCTCGCTTATAAGCTGAGGTGGTTCACTCTCGGAATAAATATACTTCATCGTTTTCGGTAACTAACAATTTCGCCACGAGAGCTTCAACATCCGATGGACGACGAATATCCGCAGTATGTGGAATGGTCAGATGAGCCAGCTGTGCCCACACCCCTATACACAGCGGCATCGAACAAGGACCATACCGAGCTCGCACGATTGCTGGCAATATCGAACGACTTGGTGAATCAACGTGACAGCTCCGCCGATTCAGATTGGTACACACCCATTCAAATCGCTATTCAGCATCACGATATCGCATCTGTCAAACTTCTCCTGCGCCATGGTGCAGACCCAAAAATGCGGCTGCCCTGGCGTGAGCGTTACTTCGACCAAGAGTCAAGTTCTGTTACTGAAGCGGCCAGTCTCGGGTTTGTAGATATTTTGAGATTGTTGATTGAAAACGGTGTTCCCGTGACCTCGATTGTATTGTACTGTGCAGCTGATGCTGGGCGACTAGAATGTGTCAAGGAGATAATTTTGTGGCTGGTGAATAGTGACCGCAATGTATTTGACGATGGAGTTTCGAAGAGCACGGCGGTGAGATGGGCTTTACGATGTGCGGCTGAGGGGTGGAGGGATGAGATCATCGAGTATATACTCGCCACTGGTGATCCTGACAAAAGCGCTGTGGATTATGCCTTATTAGGCGCAGTGATGGATGAAGTAAACCATGACGACTTGTCCAAGCGGAACTGCGTGCGCAAAGGGTCGTACGAAGAAGCGCGCAAGAAAAGAACTGAGGTTGTGAGACTACTGCTAGCGGCTGGAGCAGATATCGAGGCCACGAGCGACCCTTCAGTAGGAGAAGAATATTGCTGGAAACCGCTTCATACAATTGCGCGACAGGGCAACCGAACAAGAGAGATTTTTGATATGCTGTTGGAAAGAAACGCCGAGGTGGATTCCTTGAACTGGGAGGGAACCGGGTACGAAGATGGACAGACGCCCTTGTTCCGCGCTGTTTTAGCAGATGATGCCTACTTTGTTGAACGATTACTTGGGAAAGGCGCGAGGGTGTCTCAAATTGACAAAAATGAACGCACACTTCTGCACGTCTTGACTTTGAACAATACACCAGCATGCTCTGCTATCATGTCAAAACTTCTTGCCCTTGGCTTATCTCCTTGCAAAACAGACTCGAGGGGGAAAACGGCACTACATGAAGCTTCGAGTGAAGGGAATGTAGAAGCAGTGAGACTCCTTCTCTCCACTGATCCCAATTTGATCACCTACAAAACATCGGATGGCTGGACAGCGCTTCACTTTGCCGCTGATGGATATACAGACCAGCGAAAAGTTGATGCATCGACAATCCTTCTTGCTCATGGTGCAGATATCAACGCACTTACCGTGGAAGGCTGGACAATTCTCCATCGAGCAGTTACACTCCACGGATACGACGATGCACCTTTCATTTCATTTCTCTTAGAGAACGGTGCCGATGTTACAGCAACCGACGATGTGGAAAGTCCAGGCGATGTATCGCATGATCATGTCTCCAACGATCCTGTGTTGGCGGCTTTGCGTGCAACGGAGTTGCTTGACCGGGGAGCAGATATCAACGCCAAAGATAATGCGGGAATGGGATTTGAGGACTGTGTTAAGAAGAAGGGGTACGCAATCAGAATGGAGAGTGGGAAAGTGGTTGGACTTCAGAAGATCCCTGTTGCGAGGGACAAGATTCAATATTCAGGGCCAGTCACATTTGGAAGGGGAAGGGGGGGGGGGGGGGGGAGGGGGGCAGAGAGAGCTGACTGGGTGTGGGATGGAGAATATCTAAACCTCAGGGAACGAGGAAAAGGGCATAGACTTGGGACATAACCTTCAGAGCCTAGGCGAGAAACAGAGGCAGATTATGCCGAAGAGGGTGGTTGAAGCGAAGAGGATGATTGAACAGAAATGGGAATTGAACTGAGGATGGAGATTGAAGTGACGAGGGATACTCAGGCAAAGAGAGCAATTGAGGTGAAAAGAGTGATTCGAATATAAAGGGATATTGAATTGATGTAGCCAATTGTTGTCATGTTATATACTCTTTGCTTGTTTCTCTGTTAGAGAGCTGGTGGCATGCTGAAAAGTATTAGATTAAGCAAGGAAAGGGAGAGTGAGTTTAGGAGCTTTTCAGCACAATGGGCTTCGTCGGACAAATCATAAATAAACATGCTTATTCTCTAATTTCTAGTATATACCTATTGAAAATCCTATGATAAAGCTGCTATTAAGCCTACCAGTTCGCTTAATATTCGAAATACTCTTTTCCGTGATTCGAAAAGAGGTAACGACAAGAAAAAGAGGATTTAGGATTAAAAAGACAAAATCTAGTAAATGCCTCGACTCGCCTCCCAACTTACTTATTATATGGTCTGAGGTTTATAAGTAAGTTTTTAGAGAGCCTTTAAAGATAAGTCTATAGGCGTTAGCGGACGTAGAGTTAATAACTAATTACGAAAACCGGTATTCATTATAACACTGGAGAAATAAGGCCTTCAGCAGAATACGAATGTAAATGTGGTGTATAATTAACAACTCGCTTAGTTTTTAGAGGGCAACGATTGAAAACAGATAAAGCCTTGAAATTCTTGAATCCAGAAAAGGTACTGAATCTCTTGTCTATGGTCCATCTGTTCAATTTCAAAGAATATATAAGCCATATCAATTACTGCCCAAAAGCGGCAGCCATAGTCTAGCTCGTGGCTATTGAATGAATACCACAGACAAGAAACTTGCCATGTCGTTCTTGGTCTCCATATTTATAGGCATCAGATACATGAAGATACATGATTGATCATCGATTCCAATGAGCTTTGAATTGCTATTTGCTAGTGCTCACGCATTAATTCACATCAAAGCTTAGTGCAGCAAGCCAATTTCAGATATGAAGCTGACCAGCTCCAAATACAAGCCAGCTAATCCTCTGTTCCCACCAGCCACATATGCTATAGCAAACCACCCCATAGATGAGCAACACCCTACAAACTCATTTTACAAAAATCACAGTGTCTCTATACCCCAGCCAAACCACTTCTTCATGCCTCTGCCAATACCAATAACATAACAAGTTCAAAGAGCAGGATATGTTTGTTGACGTGCTTTATTCGTTTGTCACTGCTATACGTTATCTTCGAGGATTATGTCCATCTCGCAAGTGCGTAAGTGAGGCTTGTGTAAGTCGAGCTTCAAAGGGCCATGAGATCCGAGACTGAGGAGAGTATTGTTGTGGTTTCAAAGTTCCTTCCTGAAATTTTTGGTGTGACCAGATGTCGTACTTCCATCCATTCAACCAGCATTTCCCAGCTTCAGATATGCAAGCGCTTCGAGACCCTTCCGTTCCCGCTACAACCCATAGTTCGAGCATCGAAAGTTGTCGTTGAGGTGACGTTTTAGCTGAGCAAGGCTTGCGCCCTTCTGATATACAAATGCTGACTCTAGCAGTATTTGTGCTCCATTGCGTATCTTGGTGCCTTTCCAACCAGTCCATTCCGGTACCACCCAAAGCCGATATGGTTGTCATCCTCAAGCAGGTCAAATATCCTCCATATATCATCATTTCAATTCCCAACAACCATCCCATATCACGAAAAGACCTGACACAAATCCACACGTTAGCACCATCACCAAATCTGGCCTCTTACTCTCTCACACCCCAACATAAAACAACATAAAACACAACACAAAAATCACAAAACTCACCCCCAAAGTAGCAATCTTCAGCGCCACATTCCCAACCAACGAGTCCCGTCTCCACCGCGCATAGTCATCGCAATGCTTGCACACAAACACAAGCTTAAAGCCAAACCAAAGCTTTGCCATCTCTTCGCCGCACTCGCGACAATATGGCGCGTCGTAGAAGCGCTTGTAGATCCATTTCCCGCCTGCGAGGACGAGGACTGGGAGGCCGAACATTGCGTTTGCGTTGTGTTGCTTTTGTGGTTTTTGTTGACTGATATTGGGGGGTTTCGTCGTTTGTTTGTTTGTTTGTTTGTCTTTTTTTAGTTTCAAGAGGCTCGTGTCGGATATCTCGATGCTGATATGTATCTTTACTGAGTAATGGAATTTCCTTTCAGCTCGAAATGAACTTGCAAAAACCATGGAATAAGGCTTCATTAATACACCTCCCTCCCTACCTCCAGCGCACGCTTCCACCAGATCGATCATCACCTCCCGCAACCATGCAGTCACCACACTGTATGTCCTCCAACCCTTCGCACCCCTCACCAACAATCGCACCACCACACCTAATCAACAGACATACCCAACCTCGCCCTAAGCGAGCATTATCTGGATCTGATTCGCTTCGCGACTTTAGGTTCCAGGCTATGCCCACAACCTTCACCTCAGCCCCACCCACCATCTCGGCAAATCGCCGTGCTCGCCAGACCCCCCTTTCAGGAAAAATACCGTGCAGAAGCGAAAGTGTCATGTTCACCATGTCCTGCTTTGAAACTCAATAACTTGCGCGCACGCACCAAGGTTTCTGGCCGAGTAGTGGGGTAGTCACTAGCTACCTGGTATGTGGTGCAGATGACGTGCAGCATCACAAGGCTTTTGTGAAGGCTTCTTGACGCTAAGCCCTTACTTACCTGCTTGCCTCCCTACCATCTATCGATCTACCAACCTATCATTTAACTTGTTATCAAAGGTGTGGATAGATGGAACAGTCAGAGAAGGGTCGCTGGCACGAGGATCCGTCACGACCGTTGAATGTTGAGTGTTGCAAAGAGAGGCAGGCGTTCGTGAGGTGAGATGTACATGATGACATATATCATAGGGGATTTGAGTCTCAAGCTGATTTGAAGTTGTTATGCTGATGTTGATACTTTTACTGTGACCTTTACTTACCTGCCTTGTCTTGAATATTGGTGCCTAAAGTATCGATGGTAATATAATATATACACATAGTCCAGACCTAACTTTACTTGATATAAGTAGATGAATAAATACCTGCCTGCTACCTTATATCTAGTCTACCTACATCAAGATTTCCTTCAAACAAAGCTCTATTCCGAATTCCCATCATATTCCAAGCCAGCAACCCAGCAAATAGTCCACTGTATTGTCTACCGAACGTGATAAAATAGCGAGATACGAGAATTCATCAGAAGTTAGCTTTGGACATACTCATAAGTAAGATAGATAACTACTTAGATATATACACAGATAGACCAACAGCCAGCGTGATTTAAATCGAATACCGCCCTTGTAAGAACGACCCAGAAACAACAGTGGGGTCATCTATACTATAAGTGATTTTTTATTATATTAAACTGAAGTATGTCTAGCCTCTACATCACGCAACGATTTCCTCCCTCTCGGCAGCCCCCAAGTTCTCATTATCTCATTCCAATTCTCATTCTGCTTCTCGTTCCATTCCATTCCAGCTAAGTTTCTGTTGCACATCGAACCTGTGGCTCACTTCCGCAGTCTCCATACCCTCTTACCCTCTCCCCCTATCTCTCACGATGTCCCTACGCCAAACCATCGGAGTGCATTCCGCTCCCTCCCTTCACCACCCTTCACCACCCATCCTCACTCACCATCTGCAAATTCCGTTCGTCCCACCTTTAGCGGAACGGGCCTCCCTTCTTCTGCACAACAGGACAACAGCGCAGCCTCACATTCCGCGGTTGTCTCCAATAACAATATCGGATCACGTAAATAAATAGACAAACCACAGATCAAATGAGACGAAAGAATGGCTCGATTTCCTCAAGTCGAGCATTAACTAGAAACAGATATATTGCCTGGTATTTATGACCGACGCCATGCATTTTATACACAAAAAGATAGTACACCTCCCAAAAGCTAATATCAAAAACCCCACAATGCCATTCTCATATACACAACCACACGCTCCCACCCAGTACACCCACCAGGACCAGCGCCGTTAGAATACCGGCTCCAATCCTATCCCCTGAAGTCGCAGGCGTAATCGTCACTATTTTCGAAGTCGAGCTGTCAGATCCGGCATTTGGATCACCAACACTGGTTCCTGTGCCCTTTACGGCACTCACCCATCCGGGCGCCATGTCGACGAGGTTGCTCTGGACGATCTCCAAGACAGCCATTTGCTCTCCCACACCCAAACTGCCATCGTTCGCTCCCGTCGTCCACTTTAACCCACATGCCGTTCCCCTGGTCCCGGCTGTGCATGTCTTAATGGCTGCTTTAGCAGAGACGGCGATTTCGGCAATGATCTGATCATGTAGGGAAGGGACAAGCTCTGCTGTGGCAGCGAGCCAACGACTAAGGTATGCTTTGAAGGATCGCTGATCGACGTTGCACTTTCCTGAGGCTTCACAAGGCTCGTACATCACGCTGTCGACGAAGAACTTATTGGACGCATTAACAAGGCCCTGCGTACGCTCTTTCCAAATAGCACTGCCGTTTGTCTGATCACATTAGCTATTGAAAGTGGTATATAGGATGTCGAGTCTTACATAGTTATACATTGCTGCTGCGCCCAGCATGAAAATACCATTATTATATGTCCACTGGTTGTGATCCTTGGAGGTGCAATTATCGGTGTTTTGCGTTCCGTCATAGACATTATATTCCGGAGTCATGAGGCCAATCGCGTTTGTCCACTCCCAAGCCTTAGCTGCCCATTCAGCGTATGTCGCATTGCCAGTATACAGTGCCAGTCTCGAGGCAATATTGAAGAAGCAGCCGTTCGAGATGGAGTTCTTGTAGGTGTAGCCACTGTTGAAGGTGAAAATCTGCCACCGAAATCCACCTCCACATGTCGTTGTATCCCATCGTGGTACTTGCGTATTGAAAACACCCTGTGCAAGAGCTAGCCATCCTGGTCCCTTAGTAGGTGCTGGAAAGTTGGTTTCTGCTGCAGTCATAGCTGCCATTCCCCAGAACGCTTGATCATCGTTACCCAGCGTTTTCGACTGATTCAACGGCATGAAATCTCCATCGTCTCCTGCCTGATGTAATAGTGCCTGTGATATGACCGCGTTGTATGATGTATCGCCTGTGTAGTACCAATAATTTATCATCGATCCGAACCTGCTATGGTCAGTTCTGTCTCACACCTAGCAATACCCCAAGTCTTGAAGCGGTTTGCAGAATCCCTCTTGTACATACATTGCTCCGCACTCCCACCAGTAATATGGATCTGGCAAATTACCAGGTGTATCTCCTGTTCGATTTCCAGTGTAGTATGTCATCATATCGTATGCTATGGTACTCGCGGCGGCTTTGATCGAGTCTTTCGAGGTGAGATCTAATGTGATAGCTGCCTCTGCTTGACCGGCAAGCAGCCCAATGCCTCCTGCATACGCAAGAGAGGAAATCCACCTCATGATGCTGCTGTAGTTCGAATCGAGAAGAAAGGAGAGAGAAAGAGAGAGAGATCTAAGAGATCAGGACAGAGGAAACGAGAGGTCGGAACTGGATATGATGTTGAAACGAAAGACTGGACTTCAAGTTATGCCCGTATGTAATGCGAAGATATGGTAGTCTATGAAAAGTAATTGTTCGGGAGCGACAGAAAGGACATATGCAATACGAAGGTACGAATGCCAAACTTACAGAAGAGCCGATCAAAATCAAAGAATCATGGGACGTCCGGAAGTCAAACAGCACGGAGTCGTTGCCAAGATGAATGGTTCAGCACAGCCATGATCCTCTTGCTCTTCTTGCTGTGTTCTTTGAGGTGCCCAGGTGCCGAGTCGTGCAGGCGACGTTGGCACACAATACCATGGAATCACTGCCCTGGTTGGCAATTCCAACCAGGGGGGATGAAAGGGAGAACGACGATGCCCAGAGTCTTGGGAGAAAGGATGGCAGAGGCTACAGGGCACCGTGATAGGAGCGAGGGCGTACAAAGCGCTGGGTTGTGGGTCGCCAAGTGGTCGGAAAGTCAGGACGAGACACCGTCTGGTGTTGCAAGAATATTGGCAAAGTTTGCTAGGGCTCATGGGGGCTTGGGTAATCCCCACAGTAACGAAGATATAAGATGAGCTGGCGTGGCACTGGATTGGCAGTTGATAGATGGTGAATCTGCGAATAAACAAATTGTGACGAACGAGATACGAATGAGAGCGAGGGTTGGAAAAGATGCAAACAATAAAGGTATAAGGGTACAAGAGGATAGGAGGTTGAAAGAAAGTTGCAAGAGAGTTGAAGATAAAGCTGGAGAAGAACACTGGAGAATATCCACCCCATCTTACCCATTCTAGGCCAAGGTTCACCCGAACCTCCGGTGCCGACGTCACATGATTTTATGCTTAGTCACAACTTACTACAGGTAACCATTCACTTCAAGCGAGGTTCATACAATATCGATATATACTTTATTTTACCTCATGAGAAGAACTTACTTCCTAGTAATAAGATCTCATATAGATAAAGAAACGTCTACGTCTTGCTGTCTCTCTCTACCAAAGACACGATCAACATCATTGCATGTCTCAACCCATATTTATTTTTTCCCTTGAGCACAACTCGGCACGGCAGAGCTGTCGCAGAATGAGACAAAAAGTTCAGATGGCATATATAGGTACGAGCTGATAGAGCTATACACGCATGTGGCTTTGATGACATGGGCAATTACGACATCACACCGCTCACACTAGCCGCGTTGTTCTAAGCATAAGGGGCTGGTTACTGTCGGCGTGGGAGGATGAGAACAGATCTAGAAAGATGTATGGAGGATCGGCCACAGCGAACATTGTTCGAAGGATTCACAGTTTCAACTGCATGTTTCCTCTTGCTCAAACACCAGCTTTCAGCCTTGAATCCTCCCCTCAAAAAGAAATATCTTTGATTTACTTTATAATTATTATCATCACTGTCATCCTTATCGACTCTGTCTATCCGTTACCTAAGTATCCCATCAAATATCCCATCTCGCACCATAGCACTCGAGCCCCCTGCCCCTCCCCCTCTCCCCCTCTATCAAGCCCTTACACGCCTCTTCACCCGCCTCGATAAACTGATTCGGACCAGAGATATACACCCAAGTTCTCTCGCCTATCGCTTTCCCCCTTTTATTCCAAGCACCACTACCTCTCCTTCCCTCACCTACAGCATCACTGCCTAACTCCTCACTTACCATGCTGCCCCTCCTCTGACTCTCACTCTCACACACTCTCTCATTCCCCGACAAAATTTCCTCGAGCACGGTAGCAGCTGAGAGACGCGGACGCCCGTTGCCGGTGAGGTGGATGCGGATGTCGAGATTGGGTGTTGTTGCCGTATCTACGAAGGTTGTGGGTTAGCGAGAAGAGGCCGAGAAGGAAATCAGGAGGAAGGAAGGGAGAGGATATGAGATGAATTGGTATAGAACGTAACGTACTCTGCAATCCAGGCAACGCGATATAATCATCCTCCCTCACGCTCCAGACAATCACCAGCCGCTTCCACACGCTTTTCTTCCCTTTCCCCGTCCCAGGAGTTACCACACAACCACCTCCACCTCCACTTCCAGCAACGTCCTGTCTCCGTTGACAAGCACCATCACACACAACTGCACCTTCATCCCTCATAACTTTATCCTCAACGCTTTCCCTTCCCCTCATCATCTCCCTAAACGCCCCCGCGATAGCCAACGCACCACTAGCGCCCGTCCCGGCGACCAAACAAACGACAGTCTCGAAACTCGCCGGATCCGCTGGCGTGAAATACGGCCCTTCGAGCCTCAAACTCACCGGCACACCTAGCCTACCATCTTCAAGTCTTCCCACTGTCGATTCAGTTGAAGCTTCGAGATAGCCGGTGTCGACACTGCTGGACGATGTGTCGGTTTGCGATACTTCACTCACGTTTTCGTTGGCAACCTCGCTTAGTCTCGCTAATTTCGCAGTCCATTGCAACTTCTCGCTTCGTTTCGCTCTCCTCCTTCCTTTAACCCTCCTCACCACTCCAAAAATTGCGTTCATACAGCCCCTTCTCGCCTCTCCCTCCTTTCCCATCTCGCCTGTTTCTCCACTCACCACATCCTTACTCCCACTCTGCACCACACCTTCCTGCTCAGCAGCAGGAACAACAGCAACGACACCTCCACGCTTGCGAAACAAGAACTGAATCACGATATCCTCTTCAGAGGCCGGCGTGGCTTTGTTCTGCGACGCGAGATGCGTAATCGTAGTGAAGGGGTGTAACTCCCTAAGCGAGGACTCGGCGTGATGGATGTAGAAATGCGCTAGTGGAGACGTACACGCGCAGCCTTTGAGGCGATTTCGAGGGAGGAAGGTCGTGATCCTATTCATCGTGTATAAGTCAGTATTTTACCCAAGAACTTCAAGCACCAGCACAAGCCAAAAAGAGGGAAGGAAGAAAGAGAACTCACAAAAACCACCCCTTGCCCAACCCTTCAACCCTCCCCTCCCTCCTCCCCCAAAGCTCAGCAACGCGCATCCCCCAATCGCAAATCCACATGCCCAGGCCAGGCGCCACACAATAGAGCATGGTACTCGCATGGAGACAAACCAGCACAACCGCAAGCACGGCGCTCAAATGCGCAAAGTAGAACAGATTAAAGCGCCTGCTCCTCACGGCCGGGAGGCTCGTCAGCCCTAGCACCACGAACACCGCCGTGGCGACTAGGCCCGTGAAGATGAGACTCGCGCGCCAGGTGCCGAGTGGGGTGCGCAGACCGGGCCAGGTCTCGGTGAGCAGGTAGGTTGGGTTGAGGACGGGGTAGACTTTTCGTGCTGTGGTGGTGAGAGAGAGGAAGACGGGGAGCCAGGATGCGTAGAGCAGGCCGTGGGTGAGAATGAGGGCGAAGAGTGTGTATGCGGTGAGCATGTGGAAGGTGAGGGTCGTGCCAACGGAGATCTTGAAGAATGATGCGAGGGCACTATGCCGTGAGATAGGCAGGATGACCATCCCCATCGTGACGTCGCAGAGATGGCCTGTTAGTGCCACGGCAGCCAGACGTGCATTTCCTTTGTGTACACCACCTTCCTCCCCTCGCTGTTCAAAATATGTCGACAATCGACCCCACCAGAGTCCTATCAACGCACCATACAGAACTGCTATCCAGGCCACAATCAGCAGTCCACTGTAGGACACATGTTTCCCGAGCAAAGGCAGCTTAGACTCGAAAACAGGTTTAGCGAGGAAAGTTCTGACACGAAGGTTGAAAGCCCGGACGGCGAGCAAGGAGACGGAAATGCAGAGCCAGCTGTACCAGAGCACGACGTGTAGACGTGCTTGCAGCGGGAAGAGCCATTCGCCGCAGGTGCCGGCGTAGCAGTGGTGCGAGGAGCGATAGGTGAGGGATATCGAGAGCGCGAAGGTGAGCGAGAGGGTTATGGCGAGGGGCCAGAGGCAGGTTCGTGGGGTGATGCGTCGCATTTTCGGATTGGCGGTTTGTTCTTGCGTTTATATTGTTGTAGTGTTGTTGATTGCGGTAGTGAGACTGAGGTTCGTGGAATAGAAATACAGGTGAATTTAGATTCAGATGATGTTGTGAGGGGTAGATAGTGAGTGATTTGGAAAGGTAAGAGAGAGAGAAGACAAACGAGTCCTCTATGAACACTGAGCAAAACAAAACTGTTCTTCCAAGACATACCTACCTAAGAAAGGCTATGTCTCTCTCATCACGACCTTGATAGATCCATGCCTGTGTTGTAGAGAGAGAAAAAGACATCCGAGAGTATCACTCCAGCTAAGGTTCAACTCCTCATATCCGCAGGGCCACTCTCTCGCAATCAAAAGTCACTCTTTACACACCAAGTCTCACTTTCACTCTCACTCTGACTCTTACCCCCCCAAACGAAACGAAGCAAAAAGAAGGATATCATATTCCCGAAACAGACACCACCTCACGACCGGTAGACGCCCTCCCGGCCGATCGACCCCAACTAGGCTAGCAGGTAAAACTAAGCTTAACTCTCAAGGCTTAAGACGTCCATCAGACTTAATGGCGTGTAGTATGACAACATGGCGTAGATGCTTCATTCCACCGTACAACAACAGAGACAGAGATGACTGACTAGCTCCGGCTGCCGTCGATGCCGCAACGTGGGAACTTCCTTGGGGACGAGTACTTGGTTTTGAGAGACATGTTAAACTTGAACACTTGCTTAACAACACAATGAGATGATCTTAAAGAATGAACCTAGTTGCGTTTGCTGGAAAAGCTGATAGGATGACAGAGATGGATGTCAAGATCTAAGGTAGCCAAGAGATAGAGAGCGATATTCTATTGATTTCGACTTTGTCACGTGATATCTGTCTCGATACATCGCCATCAGCTAGAGCTACCTAATGATTGAACATGAAAGCAAATATACCTAGCATATCTAATCAGCGTCAGATATAGTTTATGCACATTTCGATCGACATACCATGAGACCCAGGGTAATCCCCAAACTCCAAGCCTTGAATGCACACAATAATCGCCCGTAGCTCACCAAACCCAAGACCAAAAGCAACCCAAAGCTCCATTTTAAACAGCCAGATCCTGCATCGTGCCACTTGCCCTAGCATTGTCTAACACAGCCGCACGCCTAGCACTATTGAGCAGCATATCGACCGTGAAATCCTCGCCCTGCACTCGTTAGCAAACACATCCCGGCCACGCAAATATGGACCCAACATACAAACTGGTCCTCAAGAAGAAGTAATATCAGTCTTCTGTGATCCGAGCCCAAAGTCTGCGGCACACCTTGTCCTTTGCCCTAAACCACACAAGTAAGCTTCGACAATTCCGAAGAAAATCCACCCCCTACACCAGAACGACAAAAAAAACCATACCCTGCCCAAGAAACCACGGCGAACCAGATATGCCTCCAACAGCGCCTCATCGTATTGACATCCGCAGTACAGGGTATCGAAGAACGTGGCTCTAGTGGGGACCTAGCGGCACAAGTCAGCGGGGCACGTTTTCGAAACTTTCGAAGATTATCGCCCTCGGGGTCTGGAAAGCGCACCTGGCAGCGCGCCTTGGACGTGCGGCACGAGTGGCACTTGGTGGTGCCGAGTCGCTGGCTGCCGTCCGACTTCTTGAGGAACATGTCGGCCCTGGGGAGATGTCAGCGGGCTGGCGCAGATGTGAGGCGGCATCTGGCTGCCAGGGAGGGAGGGAGGTACCGCAGGCGCTCTTCTGGGTCTGGATCCGATGGCAGAGGCATCGTGCCTTGGACTTGGCCGTCCCAGCGGGCTGTCCAGGCTTCCCATCGTTCTCTGTGAAATTGATATCAGTGGGATGTTTTTTTGGTGCGTTAGGAGGAGGTTACTGACGCGACCGGTTGTGCTTGGATGACGGCCCAATTCCAACCTGTCACTATGACACCGCTGAGAAAGGTGTATGTCCAACCCATTGTGACAATCGTACTATGGCTTGGTCTTAAGAAGAGAAAAGTCGAAACAAATGTGTTGTCAGTGGATTGGCGAGGAGGGAGGAGGAGAACGGCAACCGCGTTTCGTCGCAATTCTTGTCGCCTGAATCCTTAGGCGTTACTCAGTAAATTATGGGGCCAAAAACCATCACCAGCATATAAAACACTTTCACTTCACTTAAAATATATAGAAAGAAGTTTGAGAAAGGATTGAGGATACTGATCGCTGATTGTATTCTGATATCACACTGCTTTGAAGTTCAGATCAGACTTTGAACAAAATTTTAGCAGCTTAATCCGTATTTTCTCCTCGTTGACAGACAACCCGCTGGACGCCCTTTTGAATTCGAATAATAAAGAAAATCGATATAGATGAGCCCCAAACGCCTCGCTAGCAATTGGGTATCCGCTTCCAAGCCTCAACATGAATTTCCAGCCCTAACCCCAAATCCAACAATTTCCAGTATCAATTAACACCGAGCCATATTGCCAATGAAGTCAGTGTTCGTTTTCACCTCTTATTTCAGCTTCTAGCACCTTTACTAAGCCAATATCACCCCTTGTTCTTCCTCATCTTGGTATTCCTCATGGTAATTATTGTCCTCATCGTCTTCATCATCTTCATCGTCGTCATCATCACCATTATCCTCCTCCCCATCCAACTCTAGTTCTTCCATTGCTGCATCGATGGCTGCTACGAAAGAGGTAGCTACCATACCATGAGTCCACATTTCATCTTCTTGAGGATACACACGCAGTTGTCGCTTGCCAGATTGGAAGTCTTCCTCCTCATCTTTATCCTGACTGAGCAAGATTTTTTCTAATCTAGTTAACTTGCCATGCTGGATGACCTTGATGCCATTTGTTTCTCCGGCTCTGTATTCAAATCAGCGTGTGGACGGAGAGGAGACAGTGGCTAAGCGACAGCTAAAAGTCTGGTGGCCCAGTCTGTGAACGAACTCGAGCCTAACGAGAGAAGCGAAAACAGGAGGAAAGGTTATCACTCACAATAAACTATTTCTATCACAAAATTGTATCCAAGTGTTCCAATGCGGGTCTTCGATCAACACTTCTTTCTTTCCAATGACAATCAAGCCAAACTTTGCTCGAGTAAGAGCCATGTTCATCTTGTTCGGCATACCAATAACTCCCCAATCTAGAGCTTTGTCTTTGCTAACATAATTCTTCCTTGATCGCGTAGTACATAAGATGACGACGCCACGCTCCAGTCCTTCAGAACAAAGTTAGTAAGTGTGCAGCATCAAATCGGGGTAACGGAATAGGAGCTGAAATTCTTCCTGTACATATCATCGACCGATACGTGTACATAAATCTCAAAAACGGTTGGAGCTGGATAAAGCAACCAGAACTCACCTTGGAAAGCCTCCATGGGCCCAATATCAACTTCCCACAAGGACCCAAATTGAGGTTCTCGAACAGTCTTACGAAGACGAGCAACTTGTGACTTGAAAGGACTCATGATGCAGATCTCCTTCTGGTCAACAAGACCACTTGCGACCAAACTAACGGCATATTGGCATGCAATCTCAGCCTCCCCAGAATTGTACCATCCGCCACCATCTCTCTCAAGATCGTCAGGCGATGTGTTATTGTGAAATAACACAGGCCAGCCTGCTCCTTTCCACCCATCCCACGAAGCTAGGCGATCAGTATCAACCGCTTCAGGCTCTAGCGTGTCGTGGTAAAACAGTGCTGATGGAACAGCAAGAATGGCGGGATGTGATCGATAATTCCTGATCAGATTTGCAAACGCAGGTCGGGGGTCGGGAAGCATCGACTCCCTAAGGGGTAGGGGTGCTTCTCCAAACTCTCCTCGTGCACGCGGGTGATTGGCATAAACTGGTTGATTAAACAAGCGTGCGAACAGCGATGTTTTCAGTGGTGAATGGCGTAGTGATGTTCGTGGTCCCAATTGATATTGATCACCAGCCATTACAACCAGAGGTGTCAATTCTAGTTCAACGAATTCCAAAGGAGGTGCAACAACCGCAAGTGAGATAAGCGCTTCAGACTCCAATGCTTGGGCGGCTTCATCAATAAGTAACGCGCTCCAATGCAGACGGACTTTCTTGGGCGGCGTGTAATCAGAATGAAGAGCACCCAGAAATCCCCTTTCCACACTGCAAAGATCCGAGTTTGTGGTCCGAGAATACATGAGCATTTGTGCATCTCGGCAAGTGGTGACTACCACTTTATAAGCCATAAGCTGTTTCAAAGGAGGGACAGAAAAATAATTTTCAAATGTGTAGCAAAATCGTAAAAGCGCGTCAGGAACTTCGTCAAACGTGCGAGAGACTCTGTTCAGCCGCAGTAGCTGAGAATGATTAAGATGAAGGCTCAGTCTTTGCACTAGGGTATCAGCAGCAGGGTCAGACGGAGCGCAAACCAGAATATGCATCTTGTCACTGTTATGTACAAGCTGAAGCGCAGTTTCCACTAAAGTTTTCGTCTTTCCTGTGCCGGGTGGTCCTGAAATCAAAAATGGAAGTACACCATAATTCTGCCGACAAATGCTTTCCACGGCTTTCTTTTGCTCCCAATTGAGCTCTTTATCGAATAAATCTCGACTATGAAAAGCAGGATTCAGTTTTGTCTGTAATTCATTCCTTTCGATATTTGGCCTAAGCATTGACTTCATCCAGTGTTCGGAGCTAGTTGTTATAGACCGGTTGGTGGAAACACTCCCTTGAACACAGTCCAAATAACTCTGGATGGCTGGCAGGACTTGCATCTCAGCTGCATGGCGGTCTTTTTGGATAGGAAATGCTATATTGCATCGAATAATGGTCGAGGAAGCATTAATTGCCGACGCCAGGTTGGCCATTCCTAAACCAGCAACCTGTAGAGTTAACTTTTCCTGTTTTCGTTGGACGGCGAGCACTCGTGCATTGTAAATAACTCCAGTCCAGCCAGGAGCTGGCTCTCCTATCCATCTCCCACCTATGGCTGGGACTCCAGGGGTATCATATACTGGAAATGGAGGCCGTGCAGCAAGCCAGCGGTCCATTCCAAAAGGCATTCTATTGTTGTGTGGATCGGGGCAAAGCTGACGAAGCTCCACTAAGTCACCTTCCTCAATGTAGGGACTATTCTCCAGCAATCCGGGGACAATAAGAGTGCATGCCAGAGGATGACCAGGTGTAAAGCTTTGAAGCGGAATCTCGACTTCATGACCAAATAGGGTATATAACTCATTCTCTTGATGTTGAGCTTTTATTTCGTCGTTTAAAACTTTCTGCACGGTTTGGGTGTATACTGAACCAACACTGCTTGAGACTGGTAGTGAGTGAGAAACTATTGGTAGGAAGTGAAATGGAAAATATCCAGAAACGTATTTGCTGTAGTCGAATTGTCGTCCGGCTGAGGTCTCGATTACATGCCCATGTAATTTGCTGATGATTGTTAAATACTCGGGAACGAAAGGTCTCGCATAGACATTGAATCCTGGCTCGGGCTCGATAGAAGGGTTCTTTGAAGTACGGGATGCCTTTAATCTAACTTCTTCTGAGATCTTGTTTGCCATATCATCAGAATTGCTGGGATCGGATGTCCTTTCCGAGTGGGGTATAGCAGCAGCTGACTTGACTTCAAGGAATGATTTTGAGACCTTGACTGGACCTTTACTGTTCGTAGTAGGCAAAGGGGGGAAGTCCAAGGATGTAGGCGGAGGAGTCTAATATCAAAAGTAGTTGTTAATATATGTGACTCTGTACAATCAAGAAGTGAAGAACTGTATAAGGCTGCTGCAGCTGGAAATAAAGTATGACGTAGAAATGGACGAAATAACAATCAACACCAGTAGGCAATACCAAAACCTCGTCCGAATAAAAAGCTTGAAGAAGTGATCTTACCGATGTGCTCGGAGGAGGGCTTGGAGGTGAAATTGCCTGGCCAGACAATGGATTCACGATTCTAACAGGCCTAGCAGCCTGTCGTACAAATGGATGTGCCAGGTCATAAGGACGACAAGAGTTCTCCAAGGCCAACCGACGGCGCTCTCGCTGCTCTGCTTTTCTCTCCTTTTTGGTGGTCATATCGAATAACAAAACAAAAGCAGTGTAGTGTGAAAAGCAATAGCAAAAATACTCGATTTGAATATGTTCAACGTGATGTGATGTAAGGCTGCGAATGTCTGAAGTTCTTCAACTTACTGGGGACTAGGCGCGGACCAGGTGCTGCCACCGCCTTTAGCTATTTTAAGCAAAGCGTGATCCACTTGTCTAAAATGTAAGCGAGGAAGTAGTTTATATAAGGTACCTTAGGTAAGGTACGGTAGTTTATAGTGTTTGTGCTCTTAGGATTTCGAAATATGAGCATTTGAAGTTTTCTAAGTTTTGGTAATATTGTTGCAATATTTACTCTAAAGCTGGGTATAATGCCTCATAAAAACTCCACGCATCACAATGATCAACACAAATGCCACGATATACCCAAACCTCTATCCCACCTAACCGGCGCAATGCCCAGATGTAACGAGAATTTATGAATCCATTCCAATTTTAACACTCACGTCTCAACAATATTCAACGCCCACTTCCCACGGTTTCCCTTGCTATAAATGACCTTTGTCTTCCTCTTGGCGTCTCTAAACACCTTATTCTCCACTCCACCGCTCACGCCCTCTAATGCATCGGCAATCGGCTTGAGCAATAAACTCATGGAAATATGCCCATCCGGTCCAACCATAACGCGATTCGCCAGCACGGCAACGATTATACAGAACAGGAGATGACACCCACATATCATGCCCAGGATGGTGTAGAAGCTATACTGATGTCCGACATGCAGGTACACGCCTCCAGAAGGCGCGTCACCGATGTATGAGGTGAGTGGGCCAGACATGGCAGTTCCGGCGATGGTGCCGAGAGCGAAGAGACTTATCATGTAGCCCATTGCACGCTCACTGCCTGCATTAGAGGCGCCCCATGAGCTTTCCCGAGGATAGGTCTGAGCAGCCTGTCCTTTTGAATCGGTATAGCCAACCTGGGCTATAGATCCTGTTGCTATTTGTGCCATTTCGTCGGAGAGGAAAGAGACGTTCTTCGGATCATTATATGTGTATCCCATTGTGACGTTACACCTACTGTAGAATGATTAATATAAGAATCAAGAGGCATTAGGGGATTTGGATTGAGACACTTACTAGTACCAAGGATCTGCAGCAAATGACTCAAATGCTTCGACGACAGAACAGCGATTATTCGACTCGCAGACATGATTTTTGTTGGTGAAGTAGGTAGTCGATTCTGGAACAGTTTGAGACAGTGAGACCGTACCTATTTTGTCGACTACGATAGTATTGTTGGTACCATCACCATTCTTTGTTACCTTATGCGACTCGCAAGAGAAGGTGACATTGACTCTTCGCGCAGTATAAACCGAATAGGTGCCAAGATACATATCCGTTGGTGAATCGGAAAAGACAAAATCGACCCCATCAGTTGCATTAGACCAATACAGCATTGCCGCACGAGGCTGATATATAGCTCCTGCTACAGGCAAGTACTTGGTATCGTTTATCCCATAATTATATACAGCTTGACCGTATCTGCACCAGATTAGTATGCGGAGCTGGACTGAAGCTAATGACCTTACCCATGTGCTGTATACTCTTGATCCTGAAGCGAGGGAGCTGCGGACATATTGGAATATACCGGGTAGAAATGATCTAAATTAGGTATGGAAACATTGGAGTTAGGTGTAAATTGCAGGTCGAAGTAGGAAGGCTCAAATCCATATGTGAGCGAGAGCATGGCAATGCCCGCTTGTGCGAGGATGTTTATCAATAACCAAAGGATGCACCCAATGATTACCAAAGGCCGTTTCGTCACAAATGCCAACTTTACCAACTTGGACAAGCTATCCGCACTCAACAAAAGATCAACCTATCAACGTCAGCAGATTCTCAATCTCATACTCTGCTCTTGCCAACACATACTTCTACTAAACTTCGCTTCTTAGCATGCAAAATCGGCCACCGCATGTTGAGTGCCATATCTTTGAATGAACTGGCGATATTCAAACCGAGAGCGATACTGATGGAGGTAGTGATTGTATTGAACACCCTCTTTGCATTCTCACTGACTGCACCTTTTTGCTGCCACTCCCTGGTTGCATATATGTATCCACCACAAAGCGCCGCGGTTATGAAGAAGCGAGATGTGCTGGTGAAAAAAATGTGCCGTAATTGACGTCCTGTATTATCTTTATAGCCCCCATAGGAATTCGACATGAGGAATGTATTGGCATGATTGCGGGAATTGTGGAGGAAGCTTTGGCGGTCATCGTTGTCTGCACAGATTAGCTCTGAGCAACTTGGCGGAACAGCTCTGGAAACATACTTGGAAACACTGTCGAGGACGTTGAGTACATTCTGTCCCTATGTTCGTTTTGTGCCGGAAACTGGGGTATCGGCGTCGTCGCAATTGATGCAGTCCTAATATTGCGAGTCCTTGGATCAACAGTCCGCCTTTGCTCCAGCTCAATGCCCCCTCCCAAGTCGCCATGATCGCCATATTGGCTGGGGCCGAAGTAGCCAACGTCTGGAGACTGAAAAGGTTCGTGATACGACACAGGACTGATGTATGTCGTGTGATCGTGAGGAGAGTATCCACCACCTGGACCAACAGGATCATAGCTGGGATGTTGATATGACATCGTGAGGAGTGTTTGTCCCAAGCTGTATATTGTGTATTCGAGCTTCAATGATCATCACCCTTCCCGTCCCAACGTCGAAGATCTGTTGCGAGAGAAGTTTTCGAGCTTCTCCAGCCTCGAGCCTCAACACACCAACGATCAACTCGGCGTCCATGGCCCTTGTATCTTGTTCACCCACCCCACGATTGCGGCGTTGGGGGCTGAAGGAGCTGTCGGCGAGGCTGGGCGAGTCAGCCAGTGAAAGAAGCCTAATCTCATCGAGCTACATAAGGTGGAGCGCTGTAGATCAGCTAGTGCAAATTTGGATAGGGGTAAGACGTCGCTTTCGGCAGTATTGTCCAGGTGTGTGTTAGGGCTGATGGTTGCCCTATAATTAGCATGCATATGCATGTGAACCTTGGGCAAGTTTTCTTTATCCTCAAATATTTTCATGAATGTGTCGATGAAGACACTGGAATGGAAGACACATTCGCAGGATAATGTTTTGATACCGACAATGCGGCGAGCTTAAAGTTAAGCTTCAATATAAGCCTGCCCGCGCTTTGGTGGAGAAGATCGACGTAAGATTCATGGAAGTGGTGGTAAATTGTGATGAATATCTCGGCTTCCTGCCGAAATTCTGTCACTACGTACTTATGGGGTACAGTATATTTTCTTTGTGTAGCGCCTTGGTTTCTTCTTTGGTAGTTCTTCCGCTTGCTGTGCATGCAACTCAGCGTCAACCATGTTCAGATGAGAGAGCTTTGAAGGGAGTTCATTGGAAACAGCATATGTGCTCGGGCTGCTGCTGCGGCTGCGGACAGGCCTATCCCATACATTCATGCATGGTCTGATTTGAATATTTTATGTGTTGTTTGGTATGGAGTATGTTCGCATATGATATCCTTGCAGTATACTGTACTTGGTACTTGGGGATGCCTCGAAAGCCTTGCAGTCTCAAATATATCTCTGATAAACGTTTGATTTGGTCGTTTGTTCGTTTGTATGAATCGTGTGTGTCTGAGTGTCTCAGTCGGTGAATGAGAATGCGGCTCAAAGAAAGACATTGATGGGCTTTCTTGTTCAGCTCAAGTCACCTGCGATACCTTACATAGGTAAGGTAAGTTGCCATAGGACGGTGGACTGACAGGAATGGAAATTCTGGAACTTCCGATCACGTGTTAGAGGGGTTTCACCTTGGAATGGAAGGCATTTCATCTAATGGAATCTTGAAGGTATCAAACTTCACAAATCATCTTTAAATGAACCTTTGGGTTAGATTTTCACAAAATGGTGAACTGATCTCTCCTCAAACCAGAATATCAAGTAGACCCTCTGAATGGGAACATGAGAAATATTCCCTGATTTGTTCACCACAGCCTTAGGCTTTTAACCTTCTATTCCATTGGAAGATCCAACACATTCTATTACTTAACGCACTCAGCGCTCTGGGTCTTTGTTGAGAGACATCTGATTCACAATTCTGGTCTAACATACATATGGCTTCCTTAACAATCCTTCGTGGCGGCTGTGTCTTGAGACAAATGCATAATACACCGGAATACTTGACGAGGCTGGTGGATGTCTGGCAAACTCAAATGGAGCGAAGGAACACCACAATATTCACATACATTCGGGGGTAATTGCAAAGCAGCATACTAGCAGGGGATGAGTTGAAATCCCATGTCTGAATACCCAAGGTCGAAGTATGATAATACAAGCTCACTCCTAGAAAACCTGGCTCTATCTCTCTCTCTTTGATGACGATAGATATCCCACACAGCTACAGCTACAGCTACAACTACATCCTTAGACAATCTGTCTTCCCACTGCAATATTCCAATTGGATTTCATCACTGGCTTGCTTTCATCTCGTCAAATTCCGCTTTTGCAGCTCTCAACAACTCCGGATTCGATAAAACCTCCAATCCAGTAACGGCCAATCCTTTGCCCGCCCTTAAACAAGCACCATGAGCCTGCCTCGTCCTCGCACTCGCCGTGAACCCGGGATTATGAGGACCTTCTACACTCTCAATCTCGAATCCTAAGCTCAAACTTGGCATCGCATAGCTAATGTTTCCCTGATCTGTGCTCGCTTGCGTCGCACCTCGGATTAAATCCATATCTGCGCTCGGGATCTCGCCTCCCATTTTGTTCATGGCCTCTCTACACACTACACCCAGTGCCAGGTTCGGAACATGGTCGTCATATCCCATGATTTGTGTCATTTTCAAAGTGGCCCCTGTGGCTTCCGCGCCGGCCTCGAAGCACTTCTCTACTTTCTTGCGGAGGACTTGGAGTCGCTTCTTGCTTAATGCACGCACGACGAATATACCAGCCGCATAGGCGTGTATGATGTTCGGTGCGCTGCCACCATCAGTAATGTGACCTTGGATAATATCTCCAGGCATAGTCTGCTGCCTCAGCACACTCAGCGCATTGTATGCCGTGATCAAAGCGTCCAAAGCATTTATTCCCTCCCATGGTGCGGCGGCAGCGTGGGCTTCTTTGCCAAAATACTCGACTCTGAAGTTCATATATGCGTTTGTTCGCACGAGCACGGAGTCGGCTACTTTTCCTGGGTGTGTGATGAGGTTTATGTCTACTTTGTGATCGGAGTATGCGCCTGCGTCGAGCAGCTTGATTTTGCCACCGCCACCTTCTTCGGCTGGTGTGCCGAACAGAACAACTTTGCCGGAAAGGTCGAATTCGTCTATTGCGGCACCACTGGCGAGTGCAGCTGCTAATGAGGCGGTCGCGATGAGGTTGTGGCCGCAGGCGTGTCCAATTCCCGTGAGTGCGTCTGTTGGAACGGTTATTTTTGCTTTTTCTGTGCATCAGTTGGGCGAAGCATACCATACTCAGCATTGTAGCTGATGACTGGACCTTCTTTTCCACTGTCATATACGGCGATGAATGCTGTCGATATTCCATATGCTGAAGGTGTGACTTTCCATCCTTGCCTCGATTTCATGAAATTGACGAGTGTCTCATGAGCAATGAATTCTTTGTAGTTCAGTTCTGGATTGTCGTGGATTTTGAGACTGATAGGTCGGAGTATTTCGCTGATTGAGTTGATGTATTTTGAGATGAAGTCTAGGTGTTTGTCTAGTGAGCTCGTAGAAGTATCTGCGATGCAAATTAGCCACTGCGTTGAGACCATCAGAGCTTCAGTGCTTCAAACTCACCGCTCTCTAAGTTTCGTGTTACTTGGTGCAGTGCCTCTTCTCTCGTCGATGTAGTGACATCTACATAGTCGTCATCGGTGAGGTTGAGGGTGATTTGCATTTTGAGGGACAGCGGAACTACAGTGCTATGTGAGTTGGAAAACCTCTCAATTACCTTGTTCGTTCTTCAAACGTCACTGCACTGCATGTATCAAATAATGGTTGTCCTGAGTTCTCATCCAGAATGTTGAGGTTTACCCTCGTCAAAGTTTCCGAGAAACACAGCTCCCCTCCCCACTCTTGAACATCGGGAATGCTGAGCAGGCACCACTAAACGAGGCCAATCAAAACACGGATTGTCCAATGAGAAAGATATATCGTTACCGATGGTGAAAGGATGGATCCCCAATGCCACATGGTGGGCCTGTCTCCTGTTCTCATCTCCTGTCTTATTGAATCCACCCCCCTTATCGGCAGGCGACTTCCGATTTTTGATATTAGATACCTATACTTTCATCCCACTCTCAAGCTCTTATCATACAAATTCAATATTTCTGGCAATTCCGCAAGCGACGGCGACCCTCATCGGCAATATTCGAGGAGTCTAGATGATAGAGATCCCGGCTAACTAGTCGGGAAACGAACTAGAAATAGAGATGGAGCTCCGAACCAGAATGGTGGGATAAACTCTCTTTTACATCTTCGATTCCTCTCCGTTTCGTTTCTTTCTCATCAAGAAATCAATCATCTCGAAATGGGTTCTCCTGAGGAAGTCGTCGCTGCCAGCAATCAGAGCATTGTTCCTTCGTCTGATGAGAAGATCACTTCTGTGTCTCATACCGTTGATGATGACTTCGTGAAGTCTGATCTCCATATCGATGATGAAGCTGGAGCTGTTGCTGCACAGGCTCTGGCGAGTGGGCCAGCTGAGGCAGAGATCTCCAAGAGGGTGTTGAGGAAGATTGACTTGTATATCTTGCCTTTCTTGTGTATCACTTATGGTAAGTGACATATCATATCAGGAGTTAGTTGATTTGAGGACTAACATGCGGTTTCAGGTCTTCAGTTCCTGGATAAGACAACTTTGGGATATTCAAGTGTCTTTGGCATCATTGCGGACAACCATCTTGTGGGACAGGACTATGCATGGTGCTCGTTAGTCTTCGCTTCTTAGACTATAGATTTTGTACTAACAAAACCAGATCCATCTTCTACTTCGGCTACATGTTTGCAGAATATCCCGGTGTCATGCTCCTCCAACGTTTCCCAATCGCCAAATTCCTCGGCAGTAAGTCAAGCCTCACTCCCCCACAGAACTTCACTAACTCAAATAGTCAACATCATAATCTGGGCCAGCATCCTCATGGTCACAGCAGCCTGCTCCTCCTTCGCTGGTCTTGCCAGTGTCCGTTTCCTCCTCGGCATGTTCGAAGCCACCATCTCTCCTGGTTTCGTAGCCATCACCGGTATTTGGTGGACACGTCAAGAACAAGCCTCTCGCTCCGCAATTTGGGTTTCCTTCCTCGGTTTCTTCGGCACGATCGGAGGCCTCATCACCTTCGGCATTGGACACATCGAGAGCTCAATCTCAACCTGGAAGTTCATCTACATCATCCTCGGCGCGTTCACCATCGTCTGGGGTGTGCTGTTCATTCTCGTCGTGCCGGATAATCCAGCTACAACCAGATGGCTTACCGAAGAAGAGCGCGTGGTGGCTATCCAGCGCGTGGTAGAGAACAAGACCGGAACCAAGTCCCAAACCTTCGTGAAAGAACAAGTCCTCGAAGCACTGCTCGATCCTAAGATCCAACTTTTAGGCCTGATCTCCTTCGTCAACGCTGTGGCATCAGGCGGTCTCTCATTCGGCTCTATCATCATCAAAGGTTTCGGATTCACCTCCCTCCAAACAACGCTCATGAACATGCCGCTCTCCTTCCTGCAAGCCGTCTTCACGCTTCTCGGTGGATGGGCTCAGACGAAGCTGCCGAACGCGAGATTGATCGTTGGCTCTGTGGCCATGATCCCACCTATCATCGGCACGATCCTCATCAACCAGCTCGACACGGATAACAAGTGGGGTCGCTTAGTGGGCGTTTGGCTCCTGGCTGGATATCCCACCGGTTTCATGGTGCTGTTGGGTCTGTTGGCTACGAATGTGGCCGGGTCCACGAAGAGGAGCACGGCTAGCGGCATGGTGTTCGTCATGTACTGCGTTGGGCAGATCGTCGGTAAGTTCCTCTCTCTCTCTCATCACCCATCACTTCTCCCCATACTGACAGCAAACAGGACCGCAATGCTTCAAAGCCAACCAAGCGCCTTCGTATCACGGCGGTATCGTGGCCATGCTCATTGGCTTCATCTTGAACATCGTGTTCAATCTCACGCTTCGCTTCTTGTATGCACGCGAGAACAAGAAGCGCGATCTCGCGCTCGAGGGCAAGAGCGAGGAGGAGATTGAGGCGTTGAGGGAGGAGAGTAGGAAGCAGGGCTTTGAGAATGTGACGGATAAGCAGAACGTAAGTCTCCCAATCTTTTTTGCCTTACGATATTATTGGTTCACGTCAGCTAATACTTTCAGGTGTTCTTCCGATATGTGCTTTAAGCGAGAGCACAGTGGTATGAAATTCGTAATGACAGCGGAAGATGGAAGTTATAATTAGACATTTACCAGAAAGGAAAGAATCTCGTTCTAGAGTGACTTTGTCCAAGGAAATTTAGATAGCAAGGCCGAGCTCATAATTCACATTCGTCAATGAAAGTCCCCCATTCTTGCTTCTTGAACTTAGAGAATTCCTGAACTATGATTGGCTAAACAGGTGGAAGCTTGAAAAGTGGGGTTATATACGAGTACAATCGCCATTTTGTACTCACTGACAACCAACGAACGATCAGAACCACCTTCACTTCCTCAGTTTCCAACCCCCAACAACTATTAGATTAGCCAGTACTAGCAACCCTCCCTAGCACCCCTCTCATCTGAACCACGCCCCATCAATCTCCCTCTCGAAATCGCCGCAAGTAATCTTCCCACGACCACAAAACCGCCTATATTCCGATCAATCAACCGAGACACGAGAAGCAAATCACAAGCATGAACTGAACACCTCCTGACTTCTACACACTCGGTAAACCTCAGGCGTGTTCTCATGCGAGGAATCCGATTGCAGCAACGGGACGATCGCCTCGTAGGGCTGAAAGGCACGCCAAGCGCGGCTGAGATCCGATGGTGTGCAGGTCGTGGTATGCGGGTGTTCAAGTTCCAATTGGTGATGCTTGGCCGATAGGGACTCGAGGACCTCATTGCTTGGTCTCCTGCCGAGTTGGTGCCACGGTTTTGCTTTGCTTTGGGGTCATACAGAGGATTTTTTAAAGATGGCAATGTATGGCAACGTATGGCTGGATGGCCGTGTATAAGAAGTGCAGAGGTAATGTTGGTTTGGACTTTGAAGTAAGAGTAGCACTATCTTCTCACGTTGGAAGACTCTCAGTCAAGACTAGATACTATTTCTCTCTCATTGATATCACATACTCGTTGTCCCCATCTTCTCGTATACTGTAACTATGACAGTACACACTTACGTCAGGGGATCTCTCCCCGTCGCCGTGCTTCTCCTCTATTACAGTGACTTCCCCACCACCCAACCATTGCCAGAAAACGACAACCGACTCCCCTCCCGCAAGACATTCGTCGACTTCATCACCCCTAAAGGCAAAGGTGGACTCGCCGAGTACTACCGCGATGTCTCCCGCGGCGCCATCGACCTCACGGGCTCCGACGTCTTCGGGTGGTGGAAGATGGGCTTCTCCTTCGCCAAAGACAGCGGTACCCGTGATCGCGGGGAGATGATGGATGAAGCGATACGTGTAGCTAACGAGCACGGTGTCGACTTGGATTACTACCGAGGCGGGATACTGATGTTCACCAACGGTAACGCTATAGGCGGAGGGGCGTTGACGGCAAGGAAAGTGGTGCCGTTCCACATTGGTGGACCATGGTGGACGTCTCAGAACGATTGGCGCGTCTGTCGTCTTTGCAATGTCGTTACTTACACGGTTGGGCAAGCGAGTGCCGTTTGTGCTGCCGCTGCTGGTGGGCAGCACCAGTATGACTTCCTGTCCCCAGTAGGATCCGCGCAGCAGAGAGAGTATAGCATGTTCGCGGGTCGTGAGGGGAAGGTATTTCGTCGCTGCTCAAAATGTGCTGGTCTCGTTAGCGAGTCAGAGCCTGGGAATTGTCCGAATGGAGATCAGCATTCCTGGAGAAACGACGATCTAAGCATACAAGTTCCTGAGTCCACCCAGAAGAAGGGAGTTCCCATCGATGACTTCCGGCAGTGTGTGAAATGCAACTGTTTGACTTATGGAGGGACTCACCTTGCAGAGCGTACTGATGCGAACGGAAATATCGTGAGGGGCGCGGATGGGAAGCCAATAATGGATAGCGTCGCAAACTCAACTTCAGGAGTATGCCTCGTGAATTCAGGAGGCAGATTTGGCTCTGCTCATTTGTTCGATATGGTGGTCGCTTACTCGCTTTCATTACGGTACTGGAACGAGTTCCACTTAGCTGTAATTGCACACGAGTTCGGTCATATGCTAGGCATGTCTGAATCCTGGAGGGCCAAACTCCCGACAAGCTCGAATGCACCAGAAGATGTGATCTATGGCGATTCGTATGATCTCATGTCTGCGATGAGAATCTCCGCGTTTGATGAGTCTCAGGGATCGAGGTTCAAGATCTCGCCGGTCATTCTCAATGCCGCTGCACTTTTGAAGTTTGGTTGGCTTCGACGAGCTAACTTCCGCACGTACAATTTCGGCATCGGGCTTCCATCAATCGCTCCAGGTGGATCTTCCACACAGTCACTGTATTCATTGTCGACTCAAGAGCCGGTCAAGCGCCCATTAAACCAAGACGATACGGTCTATGGCAATGATGACATCCAAGCCATTATCATAACGTCACCAAACCATACCTACACCGTTGAATACCGTACCAAAACCGGCTGGGACAGAGGCATTGGAAGAGATACCGTCCTGATCCATGAAACTAGATCCGATTTCATAGCCGGCGAAAAGGGCTGGACTCAATGCACCAAGTGCTCTGCTTTATGGCAGGCTAGCTCTTCTGGATGCGCGAATGGCATGGTACATGAATACTCCTCTGACCAAGCATCGCTAGTCATCTTCGAAAGCTCAACCAATGCAGCTCAAACACAAACGGGCTGGGCTTCCTGCTCGCAGTGTCTTACGCTCTATCACACAGGCCAACCAGGATTCTGTCCCGGCACCTACGACGGCCTTGGACCACACGCCAAGCTCGAGTCCTTCAGAGTGCAGATGAACAACTTTAGCGCCCCAGGCAACAGCGACTGGCTGTGGTGTCGTAAATGCCAGAGTATGTTTCTAGGAGGCAAGAAATACGGCAAGCGAGCAGGCGTTTGCCCGACCGGCGGGACGCACGACAGCACTGGAAGCGCCATGTATACCATCGCGGCAGACAACGTAGACAATCGCACTGTTGATCGTCAATCTGGGTGGAAGACGTGCAAGAAGTGTAATTGTCTGTGCTACACGGAATATCAGAACAGGTGTCTCGCTGGCGGTGGACATTCCAGAGCTGCCAATAATTCGGCACAGGACTTCGGTATCGCTGTTCGTGGACGGGGTATTGCGCCATCTATATACGAGTATGGATGGCGGCGCTGTATTGCTTGTGCTCAGCTCGTCTATACAGGTAGTGGTCAAGGTGGAATCTGCACAGTCCCACAGCTTCCATTCTTCCCTCCGCTGCCCAGAGTACATAAATTTGCTACCACTGTCGTGGAGTATGGCATGACGACCGAAGCAGTCGGCGATCCCGTGAACAAAATGTACTCGACCGTCGGTCGCAAATGCGCCAAGTGTTTAGCGATGGTTCTGGCGGACTGGAATGGGAATATGGATGCTGCGTGTCCTGGGGGCGGGAAACATGATATTGCAGCTAGTAGCCACTACAATATTGTAAGCTTTGATCGTGACTTCACGTATCTAGTTGGGAGAGATGGGACGCCAGTGCAGGGAAATCGGGAGTATGAGTTCTTGAGTGGTGATACTTTTGAGGATGCGAAGATTGGGTTGAAGTTGACGATCGGGGCCGTGAATGCGGCGACTGGGAAGATTGATATTACTGTGTCGAGTACTGGATGAAATTTGAGGAAGGGATAGCTATATGGTGCTTTATTGTTTCCTGCTGATTTATACCATTTCGTTTCATATCTCAGAACTTAAACTTCATAGTGAATTAAATCAAGCCTCTCTTCGCCTCGAGCTAGGTTTTTACAGGGAGATGTATGTTGATTAGGTGCGGCATGAGTGGTATGTATGCTGACGGTGGCTGATGTAGGTCCATTCGTGAATGTGGAGGATAGTTGAAAAGTAGGAAGTGATGATATGTGGTCGATGATGCTCATGAGGATACAGTCGTCTTTGAGTAATTCTGGAGAATAAGATAAAAAGCAGATCAAAGAGCAAACGATAAAACCGACGATAAATTCTTTTCGGCTGAAATCGTGATGGAAAGAAACTTCAATACACCTGCATCTTCTTAGCTAAAATCTACCAATGAAAGGTAACAAATGATCTGAGTCACACCGAAACTCGAAAGAACCTAATACCACAACACCGCTCTCAATCTTGAATCTCATGAGCTGTCAAAGTTAAACTTATTTAGATCACACACATCCGCACTTGCGAAATGAAAATCATACTCGAGCCTCATAACCCCGAGTGGGCAATTCGCTTTGAAGCAGTCCGTCAAAATCTCCTCAATATTCTCGACAAAGTACCACCCATATCTATCAATCACGTCGGGAGTACTTCAATCCCAGACTTAATCGCCAAACCTGTCTTAGATATCGACATCATCGTCCGACCAGAATGCGTGGCTGCCACAAGAGCTGCACTCATCTCGGCTGGCTACACTGATCGAGGAGACATGGGAATACCGGATCGGTATGGCTTTTACCAGCCTGGCTTCGGCGCTGAAACCGTAGCTAAGGGTGAAGAAGAGGCTGGTTTCGTGATGAAATGCAACACGTATGTTGTTCTTGCAGGCTGCCAGTCGTTGAGGAACCATCTTGAGACCAAGCGTGTACTGCTCGATGATAAGGAGTTGAGACAGGAGTATGGTGATGTGAAGAGAGAGCTGGCCAGGCAAGATTTGCTAAGTACAAATGAGTATTGTCGTGCGAAGACTGGAATCATGATGAAGATTTGGAAGAAGGCGGGTTGGAGTGATCGAGAGTTGGAGGAGGTTGCCATGGTAAATGCCAATGCGTGAGAAACAAGCTCTGAGAAAAAGGCTCCATTATGATTCCTGAATGGAAGACATTGGCTTCAACACCGGTTGCTCAATATCTCTGCTTGAGAAAAAAACACCCTCTTTTGACTGTGTTGACATCTTTAATGTTCCGCGTTTATCATTAGAAATCCTCGTGCTACTCATTTACCTCTCAATCATTCTTAAATTTAGTTTCAATGTCTTGTATATTGTTTGTGTGTACTCTCGTAGTTTCCAAGAAGTTTTAAGGAGGTTGTGAGGGCCCAGGGACTACGATGGCTTGGAGTGTTTGCCAACAATGGAATACATCATCATCACGTGAATATAACACGTCAATAAATGCGTCGCGTCTCTTCAAGCAATGAATTGAAAGGCAACCAGCTATCTTTTGACAGCCTGTGCTACTTCGCAACCGAATCCAAATTTGACATACCAAACTGCCTCTTGGTCAACTTGGCAAGTCTTGAAGGTCTACAGCGCCTGAAGCGTTCGGAAGACAAGGTTGAGACATTGATGATGCTCCACGATTTGCTGGCTGCAGAGGGTGAGAAGAACACGATGGAAATGGATGGTGTAAGTCTCTTTGAGGGTCTCAAGGAGAGGGCAAGAGAGTATTCGATGCTCGAGCGGAGGGTTGATGGATAGAAGAGTCAAATGAGGTGGGTAGATTTAAAAGGATGTTTGAGTAGTTAGGTCAGAAGATTCGGTTAGAGAGTATTTAAACGAGGGGGGGAGGGTTGATGTAGAGGTAGTAGAAACAGTGTATGGCTACAATGTGGGGAGAGAGGGAAGGATACCTCGGATCTCGATGCAATTCAGGCTGTTCCATCAAGAATTTTGGTCAAGAATACCCCTCAAAATGACAAGAAACGTTTTAGCGAACCTTCGCCCTGCTTCAACTGCCTAGGTTACTACACTCCAGCAACAGACGGCTTGCATAAAGAATTTCCCAAGCGGAGAAGTAAACATGCCAACTCAACTCTTGGGATTATCATATTCCTTTACGACCACCGCTCTTTTTCACAAGTTTTACCCGCAACTTCATCAAAGCCGAATCCCTCAACGCGCCCCTTGCCATCTTCAAAGCCGCAACCCTGCTTCCCCTCCGCCTCATCCCCACAACTTACACAACATCAGCAAACATCCACGACAAGCAGCAACACAGCCGAACTTACGATTCACGACCTTCTCCAACGCCTCACACGCAGCACCATGATCCATGCCCGACTCCACGAGCGCAATTGCCAGATACTGCTTTGCCCTCGTAGCACTCTGCCGTTGTTCGGTAGGCGTTTTGGGAAACAAAGCCGCGCTCCTAATGACCTTTAGATTCTCCTCGTACAGCCACTTCTTCTGCAGCACGGATCTCCTCTTGACTTCGTTATCGCTGTTCAATGAGGCATGCAGCGTTTCATGCCAGGCCTCGAAGTCGAAATCGAAGGGACGTGGGAACTGCAGCTCGAGGTAGGTCGCGTACTCCACTGCCTGCGACAAAAGTTTAAGAGGGTAGCTTTGAGGGTCTTCCGTCACGACTGGTGTTTGAAATCCGAGTTTGGTGGCTAACTTTGGCACGAGGATCCGTTGAACCTTGGCGTGAAGAGATGCGTTTGCGTGTGCGTTGTGGAGATCTGGGAATAGGTTGGCGTGTTTCGTGGCTAGTTTTATGGCTCTGGTTCCGATACCGCGAGGCTCATTTTCGGTCGACTGTGCTGAGAAGCATATGTTTCTCATTGTCAGGATGGGGATCAGGTGTGTTTGGCGAGTGTGATAGTTGTGTGTGAATGAAATACGTGGAGGATAGTGTTATCTTGAGTATACTAAATGAGATTCAATATTAATTCTTTGGGATAGATAATTCTAGAATGGTCATTTGGAAAATGCTGAAGTACTATGGAGGTGGAGAAATTTTCTAATGCGATCCTAATACCAAGCAATCGATGCTCATGAATCACAACATAAACTACTTACAAGACTCACCCGTTGAAAGGTCCACGAGTTGAAGCATTTACTGTTGTTAAATACCACTTGGTCATAGCTAGAATATCCATAATTGAGTAACTCAAATAGTAGCTCAATGGTTGAAGTTTTCAGATATCAAGGATTTTCGAAAAATCCGAGAATCTTCATATGCAATCAGAGCTTGACCAAGGCGGAGTCCTCAGTAAGTCAGAACGAAACGTGACGACTGAATAACAACGACTTGTCAAACCAGCAAGCGAGAAATCTCCACGTTCTAAATCGGAAATTTGGTTCGAAATGTGGTGCGATAATTGTGGCGTGATGTATATACCTAGTGGTAATTGGCAGTGGCAATCTATTGACTGGCTGATATTTCTCCCATTCAAGCAGCCACACCTAGATCTGTGGAAACGTAACACAGTCTTCCACTTGTAGAAATTAAAAAAGCAATATGCGATCGCAACATCATCACAGGTACCATTCTCTTCACGGGTGGCATGCAGATCAGCGTGAGCGGCGGAGACGCTCCCGGTGGATCCCTTACTCGCTGAGGTGGAAGGGTGGGATATTCACGAAGATTATACCGCAGGTATGCCTTGTCTTCTTATTTTTACGTGCTTTTGTCGAGTTAGGGACTTACTTCGCCACAGATGCTTGTAACTGGATTGATAGCATTAGGCACATGCTCCATGTCAAATCACTTTGGCGATGATCTATCAATGCACTCACCAATCCTCTTCCCAGCATTCGGGTCAGTCTTTCCTCTCCGCCACCGACCAAAACCCACATCCCACTAACATCACCCCAGATTCATCGTCGGTCTTGCCATCACGTTCCGAATGCAAGCATCCTACAATCGCTGGTGGGACGGACGCATCCAATGGGAGAGATTATCGACGCTTTCCCGCTCATTCGCGAGGACGATCTGGATTCACGTGCCAGATTCTCTAGGAAACGGAGACGACGAGATAGCGCTGCAGGGTAAGCGCCTTGCGATTCAGTGTCCGCATACGCTTGCTGTGGCGTTGAAACATCATCTTCGTGATGAGCGGGATTGGGATCGGTGCACGCAATTGAGGGATCTGTTGGCTTATTTGCCTGATGTAAGCAGTCGATTTAGTTACCATTGACTTATACTGAAAGTGGTCATAGTATCCATACGCAGCTACCAATCATCCCATAATGCTCACTTTATACATGAGTCGGTACATCGAACACGCTCGCTTAACCACCACGATGGATTCGCAAGTGTACACCCACTTGCTAGCCCACGTCGAAGGATTGACGGCAATTGTATCTGCTTGCGAGCGGCTCCTGCGAACACCAATCCCTCTGGGGTACAACATCGCAATATCTAGGATCGTCTGGATTTTCATGATCGGTTTGCCGAGCCAGCTTTGGCGTGAATTGCGTTGGTGGACCATCGGTGTTACAATGCTAACTGCTTATGCGCTGTTTGCATTGGCTGAAGTGGGCTTGGAGATTGAAAATGTAAGGGTTTTTTTTCTCGGCGTATTCACTATCACCCATACTTCCCGAGACTCTGAAGCTGAAGTGAAGCTAACTGTTCCGAAGCCATGGGGAGAAGGTCCAAATGATCTCGACCTTGATCGGTATTGCAATCTCCTCGCGCTGGACTTGGAAGAGATCGTTTCCACAGAAGCGCCGCAGGAAGGTTGGCTAAATATGCCTTTCTCGGTGCTTACGACTCCTGGTTCCACGACACCGGTGCCGCATGGTAAGATGAATCTAATGGCTGCTAGGGAGGAGCATGAAGAATTTGTTTAGACTTGATTTCTGCGACAGTTGATTTGTATAAGATAGTAGCTCGGCTATGAGCTTATAGATATGCGAGACTTAGAGCAGATAAATTGCTGATCGAGTTGTGGGAAATATCCAAATCCAAAGAAAGAAGGTTGTGAAAATAGAAGAAAAGAAAATCCAAGCACAAGAGCCACTTATTACCATTGATAAAGCTATAGACATACACGTATCAGAATTATCCTAGGACGATGATGCATGAGCTCCCAGAGTTTCCCAGTATTGACGTACTAGTTTCTGACACACCTAGACAACATGAAGCACATGATAAATACACCGTGCTCTTTTTCGTGGATATTTTATGAGGAGTTAATCCTTGTGAGTCAACGAGACCAAGCTTAGCAATTGATCAACAAGGTTTGGCAAGGTTGGCCATGAAGGGAGATGCAGAGGTTAAGAGAATACACAGGTGTCATCGGAGGGAGAGGAAGCTAGCAAAATCAACTAAAACTCAAACAACGTAGCAGAAGTTCGAAGACTATGCGCTCGCAACACGATGTTCTGAGTTAGAAATAGCCGTTCCCATATAAGGGCATGGCATGTGATTCCAAGACTGTGATCCGTAGACTGCAGGACAAGTAAACTGTCTCAGTAACGCAAAAGAAACACCTAGAAAATTTGAACGTATTGAAGATTTGATATAGCCATTCAGTAATGACAACCTCATTGAGATCATATTCGGATTTGGTGCTAACCATCTGACCTGCATAGTTGGCCAAGTTCGGCACCTTGTGTCCCAGATTTCCAGCATTGTCGCTGACTTGCCCTTTGCGCCAAATTGATACATAGATCCAAATCAAACTCCTTTTGTGGTGGTTATGTATGTACAGGGATGATCCGATTGTGCTATTCCAGCTCAATCCGAATCAGCATCATCGTCTAGCTCTTCAAGCCTGCCTTGCTGAGCTGCAAGTGTGACCGGATTTTGAACATTCATAACACCAGTAGCTTTCAATCTTAATAGTGTCAGTAATGGTCTGATTGACAGAACTGGTCAGATCTTACCGTTCAAAGAGAACAAAAAGCCTCTCTGCTTCCCGTTCCTTCTCCGCTTCCGTCATATCATCCATTTCGGCTGTGAATTCCATATCCAAGAGCTGTCCTGTAACAGGATTTACCTTATCAGCTAGATCGTTGAGTCTGCTGTCTTGACTTGCTCTGGCATTACTACTCTCGCTTCCACTTGTGCTCCACGCTTCAAGTGCATTTTCTGGAATCGGCACATTATGTTGGAATAAAAATCCGGAGGCGAAACCATAACCAACATTATGCACAAATTTAGTGGCATCCTTGTCGCTGAGTTCGAAGAGCAACGATGAAATAGATTCTCGGACTTGAGGAGTCATGGGATTGGTAGAAAGGCGAAGGATGCTTGAAGGAAGTGTTTTCCCGCGACCAAGAATTTCTTTGCGATCTTCTACAGATGGTAAGAGGATGCTCTGAATATGACGTTGGACATCCTTTGGTGCAATCTCATATACCTTCCTTAGAAGGGTGAGGAGTGGAGAAACGTGCTCTTCCAACTCGACATCTGTATATCCCTTTATACTCTTCGCCAAGATTTCGATGAGCCGATCCCCATTGACGTTTGGCAACACCTTCGGAAACAAGACTGCTGTGTTTTCTTTCGATTCTAGTGGTAAATTGATGAGAGCGTTGACTAAAGAGCTAATGGGTTGTTCTAGTGGGTTGCTACTTGATATGGGTCGATTTGTAAGTAGGATAAGAATGTGTGGAAGAGCAGGAGAGAACGTGTCGCTTCGGTCTGGGCAGAAGTGCGTAATGTTGAACATCAGTTTCATTGTTTCGATGAGAGCCATATCCTCCATAGGATTTATTTCCTTGACTTTCTTCTGCTTTGTGACATACTGCTTTGCGTGCCTACTGATGTTCTGACAAATATTCTCTGAAAGATGATGTTGATCGATCATCTTCTCGATATCGATATTTGTGTTGTAGGTGGTGAGGAAGATGACACGGGAGACCAAGAACTCATCATCTCTGCTGTCATTCTTCAATTTGGTACAGGCCTTCTGCTCATATCCCAGGTCCACAAACATCTGCCGTGTTTCCGCTCGCAAAAGTAAAGCATTCGCCAAGCATCTCAGGGCAGCTCGCGATGTGTTCAAGGAAGGGCTGTTGAAGGCATGCTTGGTCAAGGTCTCTATTCCCTACAACAATGTCAGATCCGAATGCGCCTCAGAAAATGCAACTTACCTCTTTAGTGAAGATTGGATCCGAGTTAGATGGATCGCGCCCGTACACCTTGAGTTGCTCCAATATCGCATCTCGCTCTGCTCACATTAGATACCACAGTTAAAAGCCTAAGATTTTCCTTACGATGTGGAAGAAGGCAGATGGTCTTGAGGTCCGATGTCAGTTTGTCCATGAGCTTTGTAACATCTTCTAGCTTTGCTGCAAAAGTCTTAGCACCATCTCGATGCGCCACGCACCAAAGGGTCCATACCTGGTCCTGTCAATTCCGCAGAAGAAGGAGATGTTTGTAAGTTGGTCGACATTGTGGGTGGAGTACGCCGAGCTCAAGCATTGATATGTGCACTGTGTTGTGTGAGTTTCCGAAGTACTTAGCTCTAGGTCGTCTTGGGGCGCAAGAGGAATTTGAGAGGTTCAAATTGCCAGATTTAAGAAAAGATCGCCATGCGACCCAGACGGGAGCTGAAATGCTGGAATACCCAAGTAAGGTATAGAACAGACAGTCTACCTTATTTGGCGGGGATGGCGAAAGCGTATAGGCTGTTTGATATGCGGGATGTAATATGCAGTATTGGATCAAGTATTAGATGCGGCCAGCCAGCTTCACGCCAGTCCACCACACCCTCTTCCGAAAGCTTTGATCGTAAATTGTTCCGAGCTGCAAACCCGATGTGATGGATGAGGTGGACTTCTTAGGTAAGATCTTTCCTTAATTGACGTTTATCTCCTGTGATCAAGATACGATACGTAGGTAAGGTAGGTAGTAACTCGACAATGTAATGGGATTTCTGAGCATCATTGTACCTGTGTAACTACCTACACAATAGGTAATGCATTGTTCACACTGCTCCAAGGTCAAGTGGTGGTGGTGGTAGTGTAAAAAAGAAATGCGGGGTGATATCCAAGTTACCCCCCTTCACTTCACTTCACTTCACCTCAGGGCACTTCAACTACAGTCACATGACTAGAGCGTTCCGAGTTCTGATGACTAAGACACCTGAGGAGGAACTCGCTTACCTTCTACCTCCCAACTTACTAGCTTCCTCCTGCGATTCTAGCAAGACCACGCCTGTCCTACATAAACAAAAACTACCCGCATAATAGCTTCATCCATTCAAACATTCTAATATTTGCTTCATCTGTTCGCAATTTTACATTTAAAGTAACCAGCCCTCAAGCTACAGCTGTCCAGCTTCAACAAAACTGTACTGTAAGCTGAATCCCAAGTCCTAGTCCTCCAAGAATAAGTAACGTCTAATCACGTATTAGGAGAAAACCCGACACCGCGATTGCTTCGTTCCATTGCTCTATTGTATGAAGAATTGACGTAGCAAAGGCGCATTTATCCTGAAACATGGAAGCAGCGACAGTCAGAGGTGCATCCGACTTGGCGTCTGCCACCAAGTCCCCGCAGCTCACTGGCCTAAATCAAAATGGCAAAACCACAATCCAGGACTCGATCGTGCCACGAAACTTCGTCGAACTTCCTCTTGAACTCCGTCTTGAGATATACTCTTACCTCCTTGATTCCAATAATGTGGAGATAGTGGCCACGAAGTCACAACCGGACAGAATTTCCCGCTGGAGAAGACAATATCAAACTTCGCTCTTCTACGTTTGCAAGCAGATTACCGGAGAAGCACTTGAATATTTCTATTCGGTCAACGCCTTTGTACATATCGTTGCACACAAACCCCTGATTGAGGTAATTGGGATAGCATTGCCTGTCACATTTTGGTACTCTGCAGTCAAAACCCGAGACTGGGCTATGTTCATCTGCTATGGGCAGAGCGATTTTATGAGCTGCAGGAAAAGATCCGTCACTGTTGCTGCCAGAGACCTGCCGAGTCTACAACTATTGATACATGCCACACAAATGAGCAAATATCACAAAAATCAAGTTAATGATACAAAGTGGTCAACTTCTATTTCCGCTACTATCTGCCATACGAACGGGCGCTTCAGAGGCACTCTGAAAACCAAGCAGATGATCATGCGCAATTTAAAAGATTTTCAACAACTCTCAACCAATGCCATGCGCTGCAGGTTTCCGTCGAATATCACCGAGGCAGAAAAGCAAACAATTGCCAGTGCTGAAAAGTGGTCGCAATTTGACTATGCTAGAAACCTTGCTCGAGCCCAAGCCATGAAAATTGAAGGGGACAGATTCTATTCCATGCAATACTACAAGGCTGCCACTTTACAATACAAGGGCGCTGGCGACTTTGCAGCGTTACTTCCCCGAGATGAGTATAATTCATACATGATACCAATGCTTGAACTTCTTATTGATTCGTGCGTTTTAATCTCAATGACACAATCAAATATGGATCGTCCCCTTGCTGCTTTTCGCGCTGCTCTGCAAGCCTATTACTATGCAAGGAGAAGTCATGTGCTCCCAGGTGGAGGATTCTCTACCGAGCAGCTGGAAGTTGTATGCACACGTATCAAGGTCAGATTGAACATTGTGCTCGCGAAATGGGACGATCTGGAGCAGGCAGCGAAGGAGATTCGAGAGGAATTGTCAAGAACTCCAGATGCCTGGCTTGAGCAGAAGCTACGCGAATGCAACCATCGCATCGGGGACAGCTGGCGGTTCCAAAACGTATAAGTCGTTCTCTCACTCTTTGGGCTTGCGGTCTGGATGCTGGGAACTCTCATATGGGCTTTGGGCACCAACAACTCTTGACTGCAATTCTTAATGCACGCCTCTTTGGATAGCCATGCAGTCATGTACCAAGCTAATGTACTTTGTAGAGTTGGATCAACGGTCTACCCGAATTCAAATTTTCTCAACACTCAACGATCACTCACTACATCGCATCAAAACCAACTAGCTCAGCAAATAATATGATTTTATCTTACTTCCGCGTCACATCGTGGCTCGGACCTGAATAAGAGGAACTATCTTCAGGGTAGGCACTTTACAAGCAGAAAATCAAATCCAATGTGTAAACCGCGAATCAGGTAAACTTGTACTGGATAGAGCTCAATATATTATTCTTTCGCGTAGCTAGACATTGTAATCAACTTTCAAGCCTCAACCCCCTTCTTCACAGCCCGTGAATTCCTGGTCCTTTCTCGTTCCCAACAACATCCCGTCAATCGCAAAGCCCAGCTCAAGCTAGTGACACTCATCACAAAGCCTTCAATTTCCATGGACCCTGCGCTAGCAAATCACCTTCAAATTTATAGAGCGGTCATGCCTCTCTAAAGTGTCCTATAAACTGCCATATCGCCACCTTATCGATAGGTGCGTGCCATGTCCACACAGAAGTATCTCATCGCAAAGCAAGTTGAATCAATCAGCTGGCGATATCAAGGAGTATCTTAGATAGTTTTAGGATTTTCCGTAAGTATGTCTCGTCGATCATAGAATAGGAACGGCAATGTAGAAAGAACTCGCGCACTTAACAACAAAGCGTTGAAAGGTCAAATGAGGAAGGGGAATCGCTGCGTTTGCACAATGAATCACGACCAAGGAATTATGTTCTAATGGTGAAGATTGTGGCATGGTTCTGTGAGATAGAGTATTGTGTCTGCATAAGTCATGATGTATGAAAAGGAGAACAATACTACGACATGGTATCCATATGAACGCCCCAACCCAATTACAGTGCAGTAAGACAACCAACTCCAGAATCTAAAACAAAAACGAAAAGAAAATCTTCGTCTAAATCTTCTGCCTCACGACCAATTCCCGCACCTCAGGCAATCCTTCCCAACCTCTCCCAGCACCACCAAAAGCAACGCTCTTCTCAATCACCTCCCTCCAACGCAATCCCGGCGCCAGCTTGCCTGTGATCGTGTTCGGCCTTCTGACATCCGCATTAGTGGGGATAGGGAGTGCCCGTCCCAAGATTGCTTCCATGGCTTGCATGGCGAAGCCTACTGCTTTCTTTGCATTTGATGGCACGCCCGTCTTGTCGAATGCACAGAAGTTGGCACCAGGAAATTCATTCTGCAAGTCGGCAATGAGCTGCATGTTAAACATGCCTCGGCCGTCGACCACAATGTCAGAGTTATTGATAGCATCTCGACCTGGTCCATAGAGAAGCAATTGCTGCGCGATACTGGCCGAGGTAAATCGTGTGATAGTTGCAATTGTGTCGGAAGCAGTGCAGCCTCGGTAAGCACACATTGTGACAATCCGGTGGGCCATCGCGTCTCCGTAGATTTCACGTGCTGTTGTCTTGGGTGGTCGCATCTTAAGGAAATCGTCATGATTAAGCAGCTCTTCTACTACTTCATGGCATATTTGTCCATGTAACAGCGAGGAAGCTTGGTCGGTGGCAGGGTCGAACCCAAATTGGCGAAATGCAGAGTCAATCATGCATGTGCCTGGACCAGTATCCCAATCGTACATGGCGTCTATTCCACCATCTCGATCCGAAGGGACGAAACATACTGTCGTAATTCCTCCGATAGTGAGACATACTTGAAGTCGCGTCGGATGATGCAATAAAAGCCCGACCAAGTATGCAAACAAAGGGGCTCCTTGTCTCCCTACGGCTTGTTCTGCAGTTCGGTAGTCTGAGACTGTTGTAACTCCAGTTTTGGCTGAAATCACAGCTCCCTCACCCAAGCACATATTCGACCTATGCTGGCCTTTAGGTGGAACAGCAGATAAAGTTATGAGTTGTCCACCAGATCCAATCATGTCTATGTCATCTATCGATATCCCATGCTTTCGGGCAAATATGAATGTCGCATTTGCAAAGGTATGGCCCATTTCGGCATCCATCTGTGAAAGCATACTTGGTGGAGCAGCATCTTCTCGAAGCATAGCAAGTATGTCTGTTCGGATCTTGGAAGGCATAATAACAGAGTCATACTAAATAAGGTTAGATCAAATGGCCTTAACAACATTTCCTCTATCTTACTTGAATGATATCGAGATGGAGAGCTGCTTCTGGACTCTGCTGGGTAAAACGACAAAGGGCGAAGTCAATCTCATCCATTGCCGTTCCGGAGGTAATCCCCAGGATCAATAAATCCAAGCCAGGCCCATTTTGTTCGATTGACGGTGATCGTGAGCTTGCAGTATCCGAGCCGTTGGCTTTCGCTTGCTTTGCTTGCAAAGCCTCCAGGTATTTGTGTCCTACTGGAGTTCTGACACGACCTTTCGGGGCTGGAATAAGGCCTTTCATTGTCCTTGCCATCCGAATTCGAATTGTCCTCCTATTGGTAAAACATAGAATTCATTCTGTCGACAGGTTCAACATTATGTTAGAGTAGATAAGTGAAAGAGCCCAACGAGATAGAGCCTTGATACAACTAAGGAAAGAGGAAGTACCATGAAGTACCTACTACCATTTGATCTTGGAAATAGTCATCTCCTCTCCACTTTTGTCATTGGAGCTCGAGGGATTTGCACTCGTTATATCATTATCAGTAAGGTCGCGGCAAAACTGGAGAAAGGTTAGTTGCCTGCAGCAGGGTAGATTAGTCAATAATAGCAAAGTGAACGTATGGCGTGAGCAGCTGAATTCTTTGCACACTTTTCCGGACCAAAGGTTGGATCGGATTGCATTATGTTTGGTGTGTGCAGTGGAGATGTTAGTTTTCCACCAGTTCTTTGCTCTTTCGGGTCAAAATATCCTGAGGTTAGCAGCCTCGATTTCAAGGCATAAAACCAAGCTCTATGTTCTGGCTAGATGCTCATTGCTTTCTCCTTCATCATCAAATATAACAATATACAAATGTGCATGAAGTGTCAAATCAACCAGTCAGACGTCATGGGAAAAGAACCCCTCTGCATTCAGGATAAGAATGTATCATTGTACTCACAGAACTTGCACTGAAAATTTCGAAGAGCTACATCTTACAGCATACAAGTAAAGGCAAGCTCTCTCAGTGGTCCATTGATTTTTCTCTCCTCGAACCAAGCCTTACTGACTCCTAGTAGTTAATTCGCGTAAGTGGGATCCCTTCTTGGCGATGTCTCTGTCGTGTTACCGCAACGATGTTTGCTCATTTCCGTTCTGTACTTTCATATGAAAGTGTAGTCCAAGGACTTGGCTCACTTCACGACAGCCTCTAAGCAGATCAGAATGCGATCCACTGGATTTTTTGATTAGTGGGCTAGCAGTCTCGCGAGAACGGGCTGCTTGTCAAGATCGGTCGTTTGTCATTCGTTCGGGGAGCCGACATCATGACCAATTATAAAGACCAGATGTTCTCCTCCACCAGGTAGCTCTTGTTCCTGGCTCCTGGCTCTCGGAAGATCTCTACATGGATCAATGGATCTGATCTCATCTGATAATTGAGGTCTCCTGATCATCGGTTAACCTTAATCTAACCGTCAAGCGTTCGTCAAGCGGATTGAGGACAGATTTAAGTGCAGACTCAGACTACACATCACTTATGTGAACAACGATCTCTGAACCTTCATCTGCTTCCCTTGTGTCATACTTTGACAGCTGATGGTTAGCACAAAGATCTATCGGTATCGTCCATTTTGTTCTTGGGAATCCTGCTTATCAAGGGAAAGAGGCTGGTCACTACTGGTATAGCGTACCCGAAGTGCAAGCTAAGGGTAGCATAATCCCACTTAGATGCTTGTTGAATATTTCAATGAGTGATACTTGCACGTTCAGCGTGAATAGCCTTGCAACAGCCTCAAAGATCCAGCTTTAGAGCCCGATGCAACCTTCTCAGAGTGAATGGGGGAGAAAGAGTCCACGAAAAGAAATGAAGGCGTTCTTTTCTGACGCTACATGTGGCATATTTCCAGCAAGACTAGACCCACCAGACCAAATACTAGTGATCAAGCTTGGAGTTACCATGATATTCAATACATTACAGCTGTCAAATTGGACTAAGATGGCTTATCAAATTTTCAAATTGTATCGTGGGCTTCGTGCATGGCACACGAAAATTGTCACTCGATCATCAGCTTTCCCTCCGCGAATAGAATCACTTGTCCACTGCATGAGTATCAGCCAATGGCAATATCTCATCATAATCCACTCACACCATGCGGGAACGGGACGGCTCTTACCTTGTGACATAAGAAGGACAATCCTATTTCCAACTCCAACCAACTCGTCACCTCCACATCTTCCTTCCAACCTCTTCAGGCAAAGTCAAAATCCAGTTTTGGGTGCAATGTCGACCTCACCTTTGCTTACAGCGGCACAGTCACTTAGCCGAGGTTGGTTGTCTGGTGCCACGCTTCGGTTTGGCCGAAGCATGTTCAGCTGTGTCCAGAGCCTTGAGTTATCTACCGACTGCGCGTTCGTTTCAAATTATTTTGCTGCTGCAATCCTTCAGCTTTAGGCTTCATCGTTTATAAAGATGTCACGATCAGCACCTCAGAAATCAAGTTAAGTTCGAGCTTAGTCATTCACTCATCAGTTACTTGCATGCTGAATGTGCTATTTTGAGGAATAATTTGTCTCGGCCCCCTCATCTGGTCACAATCACACATCACACGCATCGCATCACATCACATCTGTTGGCACTGCATATTCTCTTTTGTCCTGTTTGCGCAATCCCGCCAACCCGCGTAGCCGCTGGCGATCTGTCCCATCTTTCCTTCATTCTATCCTATCCATCCGTCCTCAATCGTGTGTGATGAGTCGTCGACAAAAACTCGCTATATCTTCGAGGAGGACTAAGCTGAAGAAAGTCGATATGAATCGTCAGGATCGTGGACCAAGAGCAATGTGGGCAAGCCCCGCAGTTGTGGTCGCAGCCACGGCCGCTCAAGTCTTCGCGCCAATTTCAGAGCCATTGTCAAAGCCTCGAGGTCAAAATTTGGAACAGACAGCTACATGTGCATATTTTCCAAGCTTCGATCGACTTCCTGCTGAGATTCGTCTGAAGATTTGGCATACAGCACTACCGACTCGCATCCTATCCATTCAACCCTGTTACCCCATCAATTCATCAAGCGCGGTCAGCTTCATTTGCTTGGAGCCTCCTCCCGCCCTCCTAAGCGTCTGCCGCGAATCCCGCTACGAAGCGCTTCGTCATTATATTGTTGTCAGTGACAAGCACAAGGGATCGACTCCCTCATTACGTCGGTACCAAGATCCAGCATCTCCTCTCAGGCAAGGCCACAGATTTTATTTCAATCCACAGAGCGATACAATCTATGTCGACTGTTCCACAGCAGTGGAATGGCTTCGAATCTTGCGTGGAATAGAAAAGCATTCCCCTATCATGAGGCTCGCTTTGAGGAATGCCCACCTCTATCCGCGTACCTTTGCAATCGAGGTTCTGATCAACAACGCTTTGAAGGAAATCGTCTTGGTGGGTGATTTTCGCGAATTTGGCTGGACGCCAGACATGTGGATCCTTTTCCCGAGGAGAAAGGGGGCACCAGCAGGTGTAATGGGAGATTTGTCTCCCGGTGGGGTTGTTGCGTGTGTGGAGAGATGGATAACGAACGACGTGATATGTCCGAATATTATGGCTGTAAGAGAGGAATTCTGGATGAGAGAGGGACTAGCTGTAGTGGCACGGTGGTGATGATGAGAGCGAGTCCCGTTGATTTGAAGTCGAGAAATTCGATCGCTCTACTTAAATATGTTGCCTCAATTATAACTCTGGTGCGGAGTCGATGTAGACGACAAGAGTCGACTTTAAGACGGCAGCACGGTGTGGGAGCCGAGAACTAGCACGAAATTGAGCAAATTGGATACGAAGCTCCATAAAGCTCCACAAAGAGTTTCGAATTCCGGAAGAGTAAATATCAAAAACGAAGACCAGCACCATGTATCAGTACCCTTAACCAAAAACCACAACATTTTTAGCGACCAGGTGACTTTTTCGTTCGACAGGTCAGGTGCAACTAAGTCTTGAAGTTGGCGTAGCTCGCTCATCTTAGGCATGATTCTGATCACTGACAATGGCAAGATACAATGCTCCCTGTGAGTTAGGCAGTTAGCAGAGTTTCAGTGTCGGGACTTCTGGAAATGAAGAGAACTTACCGGTCGCAGCTGGGATTCGTATTCTATGTACTCAGATTGTTGCAACGAGCCTGTTGATCTTGTAATATCCCTCACGCCAGTAGCAGATTCAGACCCAAGAGCCATGATACCCATTCGTCCCGAAATGCCACTCGAAAAAGAGCTCACACTCCCCGGGCGGACTTTCTCAACTCTGACACTACTCCCACTACCATTTCCCAGAGCCATTCCAAGGCCAACGCCCAGCACGTCGTTTTGACGCTTCTTGAGGCGGCGAGAGTCTTTCCTGCGATCGTTTGCTGCTGAGACGCTGTTCACTAGTGTCTGAAGACTGGTGGGTGAGGGTTTGGCGAATGGCTGAGCGAAATGACTCGACTGCGGAGAAGACAAGGGACTGAATTGGTTCAATTGGATGTGTTCGTTCCTGATGCTCGCCTGATCGTCCTTGGAGGAAGCATATGAGCTACGAGTTGATAATGCAGGATCAGATCCTGAATTTAAGGCTAGAAGTGACAGTGCAGCATCGATTTTGGAGTCGTGGACTGGGACGTGGCTGGAATCAACTTCGAGCACTTGTTCTGATGTGTCGGGCCGAATTGTTACGGTCATGGCGAACAGTCCGTTTGGATTGAAGAGAGCCTCGTTTGCGAGGTGTAGGAAGTCGTTCGTTTGAGAGCGAGCATTGGACTTGGAGACTTCAGCTGCTTGGGATATTTTGGATGAGACATCGTTTGCTGAAATCTGACCTGGTAATTGTGGCGGGTATAGCGAAGCAATGTTGATTGCTTGCAAATTTGGGGAGGTCTTCTAATGTTAGTTTATGTGGCAGATGAGATGTAAGGAGGCAAGACAGTAGGAAAAGATAATGAACAGCGAGTTGTAGGAAACGCACCTGGAGAAACGCATTGAATGAATCCACGAAATCCAACCATGAGCCACGTGAGATTCCGCAACCCATCAGGACTGGTGCGTAAGCACGACTCCAGCTCTGATTCCCTGCTGAGTCTGTTTCTTGCGGAATGATAATGGGTGAGTATAATTGTGCTCTAGGCGTTGCTCCGTATTCAGCTGGCAAGTCCTCGGTCGTGAGATCAAGCGTAGAGGTGAAACTCGGTTCGTAATCCATCTTAGTATCCTGCGCCTCGCCAGAAAAGGCATTCTCTCTCATCGCATACGAATACCTAGGCGGCAGCTCCCCATTCTCTTCACTCCTAATGCTGAAGCCAGCGCTATCCCTCTCACCACCGAACAAACTCGTCTCCCTGCCTCCCCCACTCCCGCAACTAAACCGCGATTCGCGATTCGAGCGCAAGCTCTCGGTCTCTACCTCGTCTAACACGGTTGACGAGAGAGAGGTCTGGAAGCTGGCGTAAGATTGCAGCTCGGCGAAGGCTTCGTCCTCGCGCTGTTGGCGGGCGGCGTGCTCTTGGGCGAGGGAGTGCGCTGCTGCTTCTTCTTTGCGCTTTTCTTTCTTTTGGTGCACGAGGACTGCGCCGGCTATGGCGAGAGTGATGAGTACCATGTTTGTCCCTTCTTAAAACGGGCCTTGAAGGGTAAGTTACAGATGAGTAGTGATGATAACAGGCAGTTTGAAAGCTTTAGCTCATCTGTCTTTCACGAGATTCAAGGATATGTTCAGTCGGTCCTATGTAAAATGTTAGGTGGAAGTGATATGTAAGGGTTTTGATGGAATGAAATAAAACTCACCTCGCCTCGCCTCACAGCATCAAGATTACCATATCGGATAACTCGGTCATACGTCCTGATTCGATTTCACCAACACTTATTACTTCAGCAAAGATGCATGCACCATACTCCCGGCATCTGCAATCTGAGCTTAATTCCGTATACTACACGCTCGCTATACGACAGAAATTTATTTACTCATTAAACTCAAGCACCACACAACACACACACAAGAAATTGCAAAGACGAACAAACTTTCCAGCAAGAGCAGGAGACATATCAAGCAACGCTTCCGTAGCCGGCAGATAGACTTTCGGCACCCGGCCTCGCATTCGGAGCAGCGTCTTCATAGAGGCATCAAAATGCCGTGCTAACGGCTTCAGGAAGGAACAGCGTGATGTTTGGTGATCTGGATGGGAGATGGGTGGGGTGAGGTGGGTTGTGACGGTGTGAGGGTGGCCAATAGGTGAGCGAAGCATCTTGGGCACTGCTTTGGGACTAGTGGGATTTTTGGATTGAGTTTGTGAGGTTTGATGAGATAGATGGTTGGACTGGTCTCGTGTATTTTTAGAAGACAGGAGTGGCGGGTTGGGACAATACTGTGTGGGTTGGACTTGAGGGTTGGATGCAGGTGCTTAATGAGTTGAAGGCGGAGGGGAGGATGAGATGTGTGAGTAAAAGTCACATGACCTTGACTTGAACAGGGCAGGAATTAAGAATGCTCAAGTTGATGTGGCCAGAAGTTTCTTACGAACACGCTTTAGAATTCGCTCGGAGTAGCACAATCTCGAGAGATTCATTGCAATAGCTGTACGAAACGACAGTATCCAAATAAAAAGAGATCGCTCATAGATTGCTCCAAGAATACAATGAGCGTCAAGAATTGGCCTACTTAAGCGAATATCAAAGCAAACGAACAAGAGCGCCACTAATTTCGATGTAGATCTCTCATATTCTACGTGGTTTTCTCATATTCATTTGACAGAGGTGGTTTCCCTTATTGGAGGCAATTGCAGGTCAGGTTCATTTGAAGATGTTTGGGTTCTGCCCCAAAGCTAACTAAGAAGTCTAAAACCAAAAAATATCGAAGACCTGGTCACTTCTATCTCAAGCCGTATCTCATCTAGATCATGTATCACATAAATAAGTAACAAATAGGGATGCCTTTCACCACTAAACAAGACTGTTTCTACTCAGCCGTCTTAGATGTCTTAGTCCGAAGCTTCATCAACGCATAAACCAGCCCGTAGGAGCTAAACACCATGAGGACTACGATCCCCGCATCTCTCCACCCGTAGTAGTAGTCTTCCAAATATAGGGTCTTGAGGTAGTCGGAAGCATCTGCAAAGGGGCACACCTTGCAGTCCGACGTCGCGGCCGGGTTAGCGAGGTGGCCAGGCGCACGGGCGAGGTAGCTGGCCATGTACTCGCCACAGGTCTGCCCATCGGGCGGGTTGAAGAGCGCGAATTCGCGCTCGGTGCACTGCACGTTGCTTCCCCACAGGTTGAATACCAATAGACTGCCCATGAGGTAGTTGAATGGGTTGAGATAGTAAATCCAATAGCGCCAGAATGCCTGGATTTGAGCGTATGGAACTAGCACACCGCAGAAGGACACCAAAGCTCCAAGCAGCATCGGGTTTGTCAGTGCTGCAAAGACTGCATTAGGAGCGTAGGCCGCGATGAACTGGCCCATTCCCGTGTATAGGAACTCGTACATCAGCATGACGAAGAATGTTGCCCCGGCCCGTGAAGTGGTCGCCGAGAATCCAACAGTATAGTACCAACAGAGAAAGTATATTATAGCGCAGAAGATCAGATATGGAATCTCCGAGACAATAAGCCCGGTGACGAACGCGGTCCAAGAGTATATCTTTGCCTTCTTCTCGCGTGCTTCGAAGATATTCCGGCGGTGGATAAACAAGGGCTGAAGCTGAGCGAGTACACCCGGTGCGACAAAGATAAAGTTGAAAATCGTAAAGAGCTTAAGTTGTAATTCGCTAGCAGAATCTCCGATCTTCCAGAACGAGAATCCGTTCAAGAGAGCGCATATAATATGTAGCATAATCTTGTTATTGATATATTCCGTGTTGCGATATAGGGAAACATTCATGCGCTGCGTCACGAACTTGATCTGCTCCCACAGCGGCATGGCAAACTCGTACTTATCCGCAGTGCTTTCTGAGGGTGGTTTGGTAGCAGCGTCTTGGATGATCTGATCTAGCTCTATGTTCAAAGTCTTGTATTCAGGCGAGGATAGCCAGACGGTATGCCAGTCTCTACCGCCGGACTCAGAGAGAGTGCCTGAAACGACATCAATCATATACTCAGCCGGATTAGCAGTAGCGGGACACAGGGCACCGTATCTTCCAAAGTAATCTCTAATGGTATTGGCCTGCTCGCCAATATCTCCAAAGTACACCGTCTTGCCCCCCTTGGCGAGCAGTAGCAGTTGGTCGAACTGAGCGAATAGCTGAGCTGATGGCTGATGGATCGTAACGAGCACGGCTTGGCCCACGGCGGCTAGCTTCCGTAGAAACCGAACAGTATGGAAGGCGGACTGGCCGTCTAGCCCAGAGGTCGGCTCGTCGAGGAAGAGAATTCGAGGCTTAGAAACCAGCTCAAAGCCAATAGTGACGCGCTTACGCTGTTCGATGCTCAGCCCAGTGCCTTCTTGTCCAATAAGTGTATCAGCAAGGTCATGTAGCTCAAGAAGCTCGATAATTGTCTCGACGTAGGCTAGCTTCTCCTCGCGCTGCGTCTCGCGGCTTTGCCGGAGGAGGGCTGAGAACTCGAGCGCCTCTCGGACAGTAGAGTAGGGCTCGTGAACGTCAAGCTGCTCGCAATATCCCACGGACCGCTGGAAAGAAATAGGAAGTGGATGACCGTCAACCATGATAGAGCCGCGAATAGTGCCTTCGGTCTTGCGTTGGGCGAGCACGTCGAGAAGAGTCGACTTTCCGGCACCAGAGGATCCCATGAGGGCAGTGAGATTGCCGGGCTTAACATAGCCTTGTACATTGTTGAGCAGAATGCGGTCGCCAGATGGAGTCTTGATCGTATAGAATAAGTCCCTCCAGGTGAATATCGATGAGTTGCGAACGAGACCTTCCTGTACCCGTCCTTCTTCTGACGCAACAGTAACTGTAGCATCAATTCTGGACGGTATCACTTCTTTTTCATCAACCTGACCCTCTTCATCTGTTTGACCTTGAGCTACTATGGTTCGAGTACGCTCTCTGGGAACGACCAAGCGCGGTCCATTCTCAGTCGAGGATGCCCAATTGGAGGTCGACCAGATAGTTAATGCAACAAAAAATGCCCACCACGCACAGACGATTCCAAAGTTTCTCCAAATATGGGTGTGGCTATACGATAGCGAAGCAAGATAATCGTCACCATTAACAAACGTCTGTCCTGGTATAGCACCGCTCACACCGGCGCAAGCCTGGTGGCTTCGATTAGAGAAGCCAGGACCACTAGGGACTAGATTAATGTCTACACAAGGGATAATCTTGTTGTGAAACTCATTAGATAGTATTGCGTCAAATCCATAGGCCATAGGGTTGATAAAAAATAACCAAACAAACCATGGATGCATAGCTGGCTTGGGGATCATATACCCCAAATACATCATGCAAGCAACAATAATGAAACCAGAAGCCTTGGACGCTTCATCAAAGGTACCAAAAGAAGCACCAATGCCTCGGAAAAAGGCCGTCATACACTATAATTTATTGTCAGCATCCCGGAGATGAAAGACTTCATGTTAGACTCACCATAGTCGTGGCCACAACAACCACCCAAAAAATAAAGAATGCGCCGGCCGTCATGGCCAACCCAACCATGAAGTATATTACCAAGCAAAAGACGGAGACCTGAAAGAGTATGATAGGGATATCAGTTGCGATCTGGGCAACACAAAATGCTGCAGGGTGGAAAAACGCAAACGACTTTTGCTTAAGTAGGACTGGCCTTCCCGTGAAGGAGTCGGTAACCTCGGACATTGACATAAGCGCGTTGAAAAAGATAGCAAAGAAGCAGGCGCCAGACTTCATGAACAAGCCAGCTGAAGTGTCTGGCGCGCTATAGAAGAGCGAACCCGCCATAAGTGCCTGGACCACTGTCGATATCTGCTTGATGAAAAATGTCGCCTTGTCACCCCAGAGGATTTGGTACTGACGTTGGATACAGGTAGTGACCTGATCTACAAAGCCAACCATCATAGGGCTGCTGGCGGGTAGACTCTTATCCTTTTCCATAACTACTCCTTTACAAAAGAGGGCCGTGTTGGCTATGGCATCGTTCGTCAACGGGTAATCGTACTCTGTCCTCATTTGCTGGCAAATCAGAGAGCTCTCGTAGGCCGCCCGAACCGCGCCTGCGGTTCGAGGGAAGCTACACTCCCGGTCTGGTTGAATCTTTCGCTCCGTCGGCACAGTGATACCTGTCAAGTAATCGGCAATGTTGGATCCGTCATCACAGATAAAGCCGAGATGCTCTATAAAGGGCTGGGCGCTCTTCATAGGACCATAGTATATCTGCTTGCCCTCATCTAAGACAAGTACTTTGTCAAACAGGTTGTATATGCTATTGCCGGCCTGGTACAGCGTGAAGATAGAACTAAGGCCAAGGATATCCGTCATAGCTCTCATTGCTTTGACATACTCCAGAGCACTAAGTGAATTATTAGCAGAAATGCACTATATTGCAGACATATGCGTCTTTTGTTACTCACTTGCTGGCATCAAGACCTCTAGTGGCGTTGTCCCAGCAAAAAATGCTTGCCCTAGATGCCAAACACTCAACAATGGACACTCGTTTCCGCTCACCACCCGACACACCACGAATAAAGGCATCTCCTACTTTCGTCTCGACGGTATGCTCAATGCCCATGGATTCTAAAAGAAAGTCCCGCATCTCTATACGGTGCTCCTCTCGACTCGCTACTCCGTTAGGCAGGTGGGAGGAGTTCTTTAGGCGAGTTGCAAAGTCCATCGTTTGCCTCACAGTTAGAGATGGAAAGAATATTTCTTCCTCCTCATTCATGACAATCTGGCCAGCGTAACGCTTTGCGTCTTCAGCCTTGAGGGCACCATAGTACACATCTCCAGAGATCTCTCCATAGCCGTTTCGCTGGTTGGCTAGAATGTTGAGCAATGTCGTACAGCCCGATCCTGGCCGGCCCAGGACCAGCAACATTTCTCCAGGCTTGACACAGCCATGGCTGCTATCGAGAATCGTCTTTAGCGGAGCTTTCTGTCGAGACTCATTGATTAATGTTGGGATGTTCAACTGGGACATGACATTTTCGTGGATGGCGGCATGAGGTCTTGTGACTTGGACTGTTAGATCCTTCCATGTTATGCCAAGCTGTCGTCCTGGAAAGCCAGACGCCTGGTCGCGCTCCTGGAACGCGGTGACTTTGGACTTCAGTGCCCATTCGTGCCGGCTGCTGATGTATTGTTCAGATGTGTTTTCAAACGTATTTCCAACAGTGTCCGACTGGTTGCTGTCAGTGCATGTATCATCTGAGTTCAATTCCATTGTGATGGTGATGGCGAGTGCACATTAGAACGCGCCGTGCTCGAGGCGTGAGGGTTAAAATGGAGAGTGCGAAAAAAAGGGTGGGAATAGCATCTTGCTTCTCCTCTGCTCTGTGGCATACATACTATTGGATTCGATTGTTTGACAGGCTCACCGAGTTTGCTACTGTAAGCGTGCCAAACTGCTGGCACGGTCTGAGATGCAATTGATGTGATGACGAATAACTTCACAAGGCCTTCAGCCTTCAACACCTTTAGTGTATCATCTCCGGCTCCCCGCTTCCGGCTCCGAGCCTCAAGTGATATATTCGGTATTCGGCCTGCATATTGTAAGCACCGTATTGTAAGCACGCATCTGCGTATCGCATCTGTGAATATGCTGTTATATTTTAAGCGAGCGGTCAATGTGGCGCTTTGGTGGTGGTGGCCATGGGTCACTGAGGTGGAATTTATTCCGACGCTAAACTATGACGGGAATGCGTTAACTGTCTCAGCTGTATTAGATGTACAGAGAGGTAAAGGGAGGCCTCGTAACCTGGTGGAAGGTAATCCATCCGGATATTTAGAAATCAACAAATCTCATAATCTCATGGAAGCAAAGCCGATGCAATGATGAAAATGATTAGAAATCAAAGATCTAAACCCCTTTCCTCACCTCACACCGCTGATGAGAATGAGATAATACCAGTTGCCCGATGAGAAAGCAACAAGTCAAACCTTACACAGTGTACACCGGCTGCTTCTTTCATCTCCTTTAAACATATAAGAAGAGACCAAAACGAATCTTGCATCTCGTCACAAACCAGACCAACCGTCGACAGATTCACAGCAACAGCAGCAACAACAGCAACAATCAACCGCAATCATGTCCTTACACACTTCGTTTCTGATTGCTGGCGGAACAGGCCGTCAAGGTGGTGCTGTCGTCAACGCGCTTTTAGCAGACAAGTCGACTTCAATCCAACCCGAGGACATCTATGTATTGACGCGAAACACAAGCGGCGGCGCCGCAACCGCGCTTACTACGCGCGGAGTGAAGCTCATCCAAGGTGAACTCGGCCAACCCGACGCCATCTTCAAGCAGCTGGCAGCCCAGGATGTGAACCTTAGCCGGACCGCGGCGTTCCTGGCACAGGCTCATGGACCGACCGAGCTGAGCGATGCCCAAGGCTTCATCGACGCCGCCATTCGGGAGGGATTGTCGTATTTCGTGTACTCGTCGGTGGATCGGGGCGGACCCGAGCTCAGCGACCGCGATGCCTCGTACTGCAAGACCTTCTCGGACAAGTTCAAGATCGAGAAGCACCTCGAGGCGGCGAGCGCGGGCGGCAAGCGCATCAACTACACGATCCTGCGCCCGACGTGGTTCGCCGACAACGCGCTCTGGGGATTCCCCGGCAAGCTGTGCATGGCGGGATGGCGCGAGAACATGAAGGGCAAGCGGATGCAGGTCACGACCATCAAGGACATTGGGCGATGGGCCGCCGAAGCGTTCCTGCGTCCGGACGTCTCGGGGCTGCGCAATCGGCCCATCAGCATTGCCAGCGACTACTTGTCCTTCGAGGAGATCGATGCCATCTTCCGCAAGGAGACGGGCAGCCCGGTCGGCGTGACGTACGGCTGGCTGGCGCGGTTGATGATCTACCTCGTGTCGGATTTGCGCACCATGTTTGCCTGGATTGACGAGAGGGACTATGGCGCCGACCTGGAGGAGCTGGCCAAGACGGTCAAGCCTACCACGTTCCGGGAGTGGCTCATTGAGACGCGGAGGGCGTGAGGAGCGTGCGGATTTTGTAACCTGTATGTGATTTCATGGAGCGAAGGGATACCGCGCAACGGTTTAATAACTTGGGATATCATAAAGCAAAGTTTTTCTCCTTTTATAGACTAAGTGTACCAACTACCTACTGCTACGTCCTTATTTTTCAGGTCTTGGATATTTGCAGGAGCGGAACCCTCCACAAGCCTCATCTGAAAACTACCCCTCAGTGAATTGCGCTTGTAAATCCATTGTCACACTTCCTAACATTCTGCCAGATTCCACATCCGTGCCTCTCTTATTTTTGAGAAAACAGTTGCTACCTTTAGCGGGGATCGGGCTAGTGAAGTGTCGTTGGAACAAAGAGTGTGCAAACTGCAAGGCTCATTATGCTCAACCAGTAGGTAAATTTCAAATTTCATTGTTCATCTCAGTCAGGAGTTGCATGGACAGTCTCATCTATAGTAAAGATATTCTAGGATTATGTACAGTCACTAATGCATGTTCAAAACCTCCGACAAGAAGCTTCCGCCTGATACCAGGTTTCCCTCTCGTTGCCTTCTGAGCTTTGACAGCCAACCAATCACTTGCACCTGGGTTGCCAGTTTACCTTGAGCCGTTCCATTATTGGAGTTGTAGAAGGCGTGCATTTTCGAGTCTCTTTCTGGTTGACCGCCATCAGCGCCCATGCCCGCGACATGTCTGTGATAACGATTTCGAAAGAAGTGCAGCACAAGAAACAATTTAGCCAGGAGCCAAAAGTTCAATGGGTGCGTGAATGCGCTGTGTCTCTCATCGTAAATATCCTGCATGCGACGAGCATTCCAATTCCTCAGCCAGGCATCGAAAGCATTGTCGATGCGTCTGATTGCGGCGGATCCGTGTTTACCGACAATCTCGCTAGCAATATTTGCAATGTCGTAATTGAGGAGGTCGTGGTTCAGTAAGTCCCAGAAATTCACGTCCGTTGCTCGAGTGAAAAGGGTGGGTTCGTCATGCGGCACAATGTTCTCATCATCCAGACTCTCCTCCATTGCCCGGAACAGTATGTTGTGAAGAGCGATTATGATTTGAAGCATCCCACAATCCGATGCATCGAAAAGATAATGGCTCTGTAATGAGGAGGCCGACCGAAGCGTCTTAACAGCCGTTGCTACCTGAATAGGGAGGGGGGCACTTCGTAGCTTCTCAAAGCATTCACTCGCCGTGGGGGCGACCCAGCAATCGTTATAACACGGTGTATCGACGTAGAATGTAAATGGTGATATGTGTGATGAGCTTCGTGTAAAGATGTTACTTCCAATGTCATCGACAAAAATGTGATGTGCAAGTCTACCAGATCATCTAATGTCAGCTGTGCGAGACATGTCCATTCGTATTTTCTGCTTACCTTTTTCGCATCTCCAATTTACTCCACAGAAGCCAGTCAAAGGAGTTCTCATTTAAATCCCGGTAGTCTAATGTGTCACTGGCGCAGAAAAGACCGGCTCGTTCGGCCATCTATAACCAGAAACACTCGCGATTAGTACTGCCCATTGCAAAGAAAAGAATGTTGGTATTAGACGTACTGAGATGGTGCGAGCTCTATGCAGTGTAGCGAAATAATAAGCTTGAGGGTTCTGGGTCAAAATGAGGAGCTGACACAGTAGAGCATTGGCCTGTATAGACGCTAATGAAGGCGCGCTCATTGCTCTCTCGTGCTAAAATACACCTGTCAGGGTCTAGGTTCAGAAAAAGTCGCTGAGATGCGCTTACCGAGGAGCACTCTAATACAAGCAACATATGTATTGCACCCTGTACAACAATCGCTGGAGGAATAAGATTGTTGGAATAGCAAGCACCCACTAGCATTATAGCTGCAAGTAGGTCAGGTGGTGTCTTTGTGAGTTCGAATGTCGGCAAATGAAGGATAGGCTGGATGGATTGGAAGCATTTCGCGTAGAGTTGAACACAATCGACTAGTCGATCGCGAGTTAGGTACTTGGATAGGATGGTATGGTCAATACCCGTCTGAAAGGCTCCTATGTAGCTCTGTATCTCAACACACTTGGCTTCAACACTATCGACTTGCCGCAGGTGAAGCCCTTCTGTGAAATTCCATACAGGTTCTTTTGGAACTGGGCTTGGTTCGGTAAAATCTGACGAATTCGTCGTGGCACTGATTGCGGGGGCTACATTGTCAGGCCAATCTGTAAAGGCTAATAACGAGTCCCAGTCTAGGTCTTGGAAAGCATCATTCATGCTTATTGAGCCGTGGCCTGGTAGGAAAACCGCACTCATGTACTCGGAAGGTGCATTGAAATCCAATTCCAACTCGCTGAATTCCAACACACCACTTTGCTCCGCGGCCGATGTAGTATTGCTGGTCGGGGTCGGTAGATGGCTGGCGGGAGATCTTGTGCTCATGTTTTGAGACTGGTAAGGTTGCGACTCGATTGCGTTCTTCGCGACAGGATTTGCCGTTGCCGCTGGGATACGGAAGACCTTGTATAGATCCGAGTACCCTTTCCTTGTGTACTCACACCGCAAGGACTTCTTTTTGCATCCTGAACAAGGATTTTGGGAATCGCATTTCACCCTCGAGGCAGCACACTCATTGCACGCCGTTTTAGACCGAGATGGTCTTTTTGAAGTAGAACCCGAACGCTCAAATGTATCCCGAGCCGCCTGGCACTTCCGAATATGTCGCAGCAGCACGTCACTTTAATGCGTGAACCATTAGATCATCTTTGCTCTCTTTCATCACAGCTCTCTTCATGAGAGCCGAGCCCGGGTTCACAAATATCACTGACTGACATACCTTCGTGACATGGTGCTGCCGCATGGGCAATGGTACTTTTTGTTGTTGTCCTCTGTGGTTTCAGTCAGCCGTATTCGTTAGTGCACGGTATGATACCGATGATAAATACCTACGCTGCGAAGAGGAAGACTGCCCTTTCGATTGGGCTCCACTTGCAAAGGAATCGTCCCAAGGACGCTGGTTCTCTAGCTCGAACCCAGCCGCGGCGTTAGGGTTGTGTTGTTCCGACATAACGAACCCTTTAATAACGTCTTCGGCCAGCTTGCGCCTGGTACCATTTTACCATTTTACGTCAAGAGTCATCACGTGATGTGAGCGTTTTAGCCAAATGGAAGGCTAAAAGTACACAATCGCTATACCACCTAACGTACCTATACTACCTGTATCGCACCTGGAAATGTGCACAAGCTTCGCTTTTTTACTAGGTACAGGGAGAGCTGCTAGATGTGATTGTTGTTGCTTGATTCCAAACTTTCGTTCTCGTTGTTTGTGATGTTTTCCAGTACCTAGGTCCTAAATAGAGTATAGTCTTACCTCAGCTTACCTTACCTCACGCATTGGCTAAAAACAGCCGCAAGGAAGGGTGTTAGGCGAAGTAAGAGTCTGATTTCAATCTCAGACACTGTAGCTTTTTGGAAGAAAATAGGTATCTTGATTGAAACTACCTTAATAAAAAGCATTTCTTTGCCTCAGCTGAACATCCAACTAGTCTAACGATCTAGCAAAGCCCTACCATATATAAGAACACCACATATCCCCACCCATTTCCCAGTAGTAGAAGCCCCAATATCACTAAAACTCTCATCGAACCTCTTTTTCCATCCCGTTTCTCTTCTTTTAGTTCCGTAGAATTTTGAATAGGTTACAAAGATCACATGACCCACTTTCTAAGTTCTCACTAACATATACACACCTATCGCATAGCATAACATCCAATCAGAACAATAAGTTCGGTTGTTTCATGGCCGGCTGGCCTAATGGTTAAGGCGTTGCATTTCGGTTCACATCAGGTCAATCTGCAAAGATTCGGAGTTCGAATCTTCGGTCGGTCGTTAAATTGTATTTTTTTTGGACGTCTTTTCTTTTCTTTTGATGTTTGTGGAGTTTTGGGGATTTCTTTTGAACGAGAGGCTGAACGAACCTTATTTGAACGTTGGAACTGACGCACTTTGTGCGAGAAAACGGTTTGTAACGCTTTGCCTATAAATGGCTTGTAAATTAGATGTGTAAGCTGAGTGTTTGTCTATTTTCATAAATCATTCGCCTTTGATGTTCATGCCTTGGGTATATTCATCGCTCTCAAACCTTACCGCGCTCACCCAATGATGAATCCCTCCCAAGTCGACACAAATTCTAAACATCCAAACTCTTCTCACGCGCAACATGTTTCTCATGCTGATGCGTGTGAAAGGCTGTCCCAATATCCACCGCATCCACGTTCCCAAAATCCTTCCCATGCTTCACCACCCCTTCAGCACCACCACTGCTCTCGACATCCGAGCCTCCGCTTCCCACGACCACATCATGGCCATAAATCGTATGTGGGATGTTCGTCGTCTTGTCAGGCGCGATCCACGACAAGGCGGTATATAGCACTATGCTCGTCACAAACCCGTACAGCCAGTCGAATGTATACAGATTCTTGACGCCCTGTGAGATGTGCGTGCCGCTTGGGTTGATGCTGTATGCTAGTCCGGGCAGGTTGGGTCCGATGGCGAAAAGGAAAGCAACCATGGCCCGCCAGTTGGTGCCGTATTTGTTGTACCTGTATATGCCGTGCGGGTCATACAGAGCCGGGACATCGATGTGCTGCTTCTTGACGAGCCAAAAGTCCGCCGCCAATATACCCGCAATGGGAGCGAGGAAGACAGCATAGCCGCCCATGAAAGCAAGGAAGGTCTGCGCGGACGACAAGATCTTCCAGGGCACGATGACCCAGCCGCCAATGATGGCGGCGATGATGCAGCCGCGCTCGATGTTCACGTAGCGCGGGAACAGCACAGTCAGGTCGTTGGCGGCGGAGATAGAGTTCGCGGTGATGTTGGTGCCGACTTGGGCGATGTACCAGGATGTTGCGGCGAAGAAGGCAGCGGCACGTCCGCCGTGGCCGTTGGCGAGCCATTTCTCGATGATGACGAGGGGGTTCCAGATTAGTTCGCCGTAGATCACGCCGGTTGCTGAGGTGGTGACAATGCCAATTACGGCGCAGAGGGTGAAGATGATAGGAAGGACGGGCAGTTGGATATATTGCCCCTTTGAAGAGCGGGCATATCGCGAGAAATCGGGAATGTTACAGGCGAGGGTTGACCACGATCCTGTTACTGAGGACATGCAGGAGAGGAAAAGATATGCCTTTGTGCTGCCACTGACGGTGGCTCTTTGGGCAAAGATATCACCACTTCCTCCTGCCTTGTGTACACACCAACCCATGGTTGCAAGGGCTGTAATTGGAGCTGCAATGAGCTTCGTGGCAAAGAGGTATCGGAGTTTAGTCGGTGGAATCAGCAGTAATGGTAGTTGGATAATCCAGAACAAGAAATAACTAGCTGGTGTGAGTAAAGGTCATGGTTTTGGCTCCAGACATCATACCTGATCATGCCTTGTGTAGTGATTCCTTGACCTTCTGGGATAGTGTTCTTGATGTTTCCATATGATGGCCAGATAGCACTGATCATAATAGTAATACATTGCGCTCCCGAAGCTCCCTGAATACCCAGCCAGAACATGGCAAGAATAGACCGTGATATGATACAGAAGTAGGCGAAGTGATATCCGAAACTAGCTCGAATGGCAACCGAGAAAGGGATGTGAAGTTTGGCTCTGTGGTACCAATTAGGAACTTTCCAAAATGCGCAGAGATATTCACTAACCCAATAGCACCGTTCAAAACCATGGGAATGGCCACACAAGTGGTGCCAACCACAATCTGCAACAAAATCAGCTGACATCCGCATGAGATCAGTAAGAGTATACTCACAGCTGGAATAGCTTCTCTCCAACTCAAGCCAACAGCCAGAATAGAAGAAGCAGTCTCCCATGTACCCAAATTAATGGTATCCGTAGCCCAATACGCCATCCAAGTCCACAGCGTCCACGTCTGGTTCTCAATTTTCACAGGATCCATATCCTCATTCGTCCACACATCTTCAGGAGCCAGAGCCGACTTCTGCTTGGGCAACTGCCATGCTGATACAGTTGTACAGCGGTCAATGACCTGTCTCTTGCTAGGAACGTAACGCATATTGGCGTCGCTCCGTCAAACCTGGATATCGTCGTCCAAAAAGTGAGAGCTCAAAATTGACAACACAAATCACAACAATGAGAAGCTCAAGGTCGTACTGGGCATGGGGAGGGGAGCTCCCACGTTATATGACCATGCATCCTGCATACAGTAGATTACAGACATGTGAGATAAGAGCTCCATCCCTGAAATGGGTACACAAGCCGGTAGTACCCTAGTTAGAATATTGTTTGCTTGCACGACAGTCTTAGGCCCGTTGAAAATCTATCACAAGGTAACAGGTCTAGACCCGAGCCGCCTTCAGGTAGCTGACCTGCGGCGGTATGGACGACGAGCGTCACTCATAGTACTTGTACTTCTCCAAAGTTGGGATATCCAACTAGGCCAAGATCATGACCATAAAAAGCGTTTGTCGTCTATTTCAAAATATACACGCTTGCAACTCCAGATCCAATCCCATAGCTCTCGAGCGTGGACCTCCAAAACGAGTGTGCAAATGGAGAGGCCAGGAACCGCTCAGCACGCTGACAATTTTATTGTACAAGCTTAGTGCGAGATAGCTGGACCAACACTATCAGATAAGTATCTTACGGGCGTGGTGCTCGTGGGGATCAGACCTGATATGGAAGATGGAAGATGGAGAAGTCAGGGCAAGACAAGGGAGTAACATGCGTGAATGCGGATTCGAACGGGCTACGGAAGTTGATGTGAGCAGGGGAGTCAGAGCTCAGATGGAGAGATGGGATGTTGTTGACAGGTTGGGTGAGAAGGTGAGAAGGTGAGAAGGTTGATAGATGTGCAGCAGCCCTAGTAACATGGAGACGTGCAGGATAGATAGATAGACATGGGGAGTTGTTGGAGGTTGGAGAATCAAGAGTGGAGACATGCCTCCGCCCAGTGAGTGAGTGAGTGATCAGCTTGCCCGTCCTTCACAAAGGGCCGATGATGACAGCATCTCACTCGAAATGGTATTTTCCGTGAAGATATGTAGGCTGACAGGTGCTCCCATTGCGAGAGGAGATGGTGTGTTTGATACCGCAGACCGACCGGATATCCTGGGTCTGACATGTAGGTGAGTCGTTGGATGAGTTCTACGCACCTTCAAAGGCGTTGAACAGCCAAGCCATACCACAAAAGCTTAATAAAGAGCTTGACAGTTTCAACAGGTACCACCAAACACCGTCGGTGGTTCCTCTTGACATCTCCTCTCACCACCACCAGCCTGCCATCTATCTATCATACAGCAAGCCACCGCCCGGAAGCCTGAGAGGCGGACGCCATAATAGCCTATTTAGGCAATGAGCTCCTGGCTCCAAGAGACGAATGCGTGGATGCAGAAGGATAAGGATATTAGGATCAGGTCAGATCCTACGTGTCCAATCAAGCAATCCTTCACCACGTGAGTTCGGCTTAGGCTGTCTCTGACTGAGACGCGGATAAAGGCTCGAAATGGCATGATGGATGTTGGCTGGCTACATGCGTGCATGTTGATATATGGTAATCACGGGAAATGTTGATGTCTGTTACATCGAATCCCTTGCTACTCTGGACGTATATGTGACTAAATTTCATTCGGACGCCAGAAACCAAGCATTGGGCATTGGATTTATATACAGGACAAAAGGATACATTCATCAAGTTGCAAGGAAGGTTAGGTATCAAAGCACATGTCATCGTAGTGCAAACGCTCAGATTGCTCTGTTCAATATTGTTACAACTCATCCCCTTCTCTCTCCTCTCTACCCAGCCTCAAGCCGTATTGTCTCGGCATAACATGAAGCGAATCTAATATTACATTGTCTCATCAATCCTGTTCCTCATCCGTGAAGTACTCGAAATCTCGAGGGCACTCTGCTTCCTCGGCTCCCTCTTCGTCCTCGTCAAGTGCGGTAAGCACACCTGCAACTGCTGCGGCACCTGACGCGTCCTCATCTGGAACCTGGCGATTCGCAACTGGTGTCACCGGCGCAGCGGTAGCTTTCGCAGCTGCTGCCTTCTTCAACTTCTCCTCCACCAACACCTTCTTCTCCTCGGGTTGGGTGTCGATCATCAAAATCACGCCTCCAGTTGGCTTCTTGACTGGTCGGTAACGTGCGGATGGGAAGCTGATGAATTTGAGCTGTGCTGGCACAACTCTGGACATGTTTTCGATCTCATAGCCAACCTTCTCTTTCTCAAATTTCTTCTTAGCAATCTCGGCAGGAGTCAAGTTGTCCTTCTCAGTTTCTCCTTCCTTCTTATCCTCTCCCTTATCTTTGGCCTCCTCATCTACATCCATCTTATCTCCAGAGGGTGCACCGACTTTGGGTGTGGTTGGTGTCTGATCAATGTCCATACTCTCTCGTCGTTGAGCACGTTCCTTCTTCTGAGCACGTCGCTTTGCTTGGGCTGTGGTAGAAAGTACAGCAGTGGCGATGAGAGTGGGTGCTTCATCAGTCTTGACTTTCTGCTCTGGAGGATAGTCGAACAGACTAGGCCGAGTGGCGCTGTGAATCTTGAAACTTGGGATATCAAGGTTGGAATCAAGTCCAATCATAGCAGTAGGTGTGAAACTGAGCGAAAGGAAGTGGGTGAACGGAAACCAGTACCAGTATTGTGTGAAGATAGCCATACCCACAATACCAGCCATGTTGAGATTTCCGGTTTGGGTTTGCAGGCCGATGGTGCAGTTTCGTCCACCAGCATCGATGATACCCAAAGCCAGCGCGCAACCGAACTTGGTCATCGCATCTTCGTGACGATCGCCAACAATCTTCTTGAGGGTCTTTCGAATGGAAGCGACCTTGGGGTTCATGACCTCATTTTGTTGAACCATAATCATTGCGAGTGAGATCAATGCACCTTGTCGCACAAAGTCTGTTGGGTCTTTAATCATAGGCTCCAACAAGTCAATAGCCTCGTCTAAGCCAGTACCAGCACAAGAAATACCTAGTGCCATGGCGGCACCGTATCGAACGTGGGGATTGTATGATTCTGAGAGTAGCTCAACCATACGAGGAACACTGCCCGGCTTGCGGAACAGAATGAATCCCAAACTCATGACTGCAATTCTTCGCACATCGTCGTTGACATCGCTGACAGCAACATGGAGCAATTTTCGGACTGCCTTGTTGCTTCCAGTACCACAATAGGCCATGGCAACCGTCATGATTCCACCATAACGCAATGTTGGATCTGGATCATTGAGGAGACCTTCGATCAGCTCGTCGGCTCCCTCCTGGCGACCGTACATGATCAATGCCATGCCCACTGCGAGACCTCGCACAATTTTCTCGTGTTGGGTCTCGTGAGCATAGGTGATCATATCCTCGAGAGCCTTGACACTTCCTGAACCAAGCATGATCAAACCCATTGCAATACCGACAGCCTCACCATTGAGCGCCGAATCAGTGTACAAGCAGTTCTTTAAACTTTCGTATATAGGCTCGGAGCATGTAGCCATACCAGCAATACCCAATCCCAGTGCACCACCATGTTGTATAACCTCCTCGGTAGCTTCGTTGAATTGTTGCTGCAAGTAATCAAGAGCGTCAGCTCCATGGTTGGCATGAATCAAACCATAAGCATAAAGAGCACCACCTTGACTGAAGATTGAACCTCCAAGAGCCAACGGCCGAGGGAGATAAGGCTCAAGCAGCTTCTTGCACTGTGTCAGATTTCCTCGGTGAATAACTCCCAAAGCTGCTGTTGCTGAAAATTTGGACCAGTTAACGGCCTTCCCTAGCCACTCCAGATTATCGCGGAAGAACTTGTCGTTTGTTGTTCCTTGGTTCATAAATGCATTGCAGAATGTGACTGCGGTATGAAAAATGGAATTTCGGCCCTCAAGACTGTCCCTGACCTTATTCAAGATGCTCAGATCTGTACGATTATTTCGATAGAGGAATTCAAGGTTCAGCCTAATTGTTTCGCTTCCATCGAGGATCTTGTGGATTCGGCCGAATGTTTCGAAATTCTCGTCCGAAAAGTTTTCGGTTATTGGTGCTGGTGCCCCAGCGGTGGCATTCAATTCCCCAAGGAGTTGATCTGACTCTGTTGCTTCCTGCTCGGGTTCTTCTGCAATCTTCATAGGCAATGCCTCGATGACCTTGGCCAAAAATTCCTGGGTTCCGTTGTCGTACAAGTCAAACGCAATTTGGTAGGCAACTGCAATTGAGTTTTGGTCCTCGTTCTTTACCAATTTCTTCAGCATCAGAGACGCCTCCTCGTTCTGATTCAGGTAGACAGCACATTTGGCAATGGAGAAGTAGTCCGGAGTAGGTATGTCGTTCAACAGATCCAGAATCATCTTCAGAATCTCTGTTCGCAAGCTACGCTCCTGCACAACGTCCATGCAAATTCCCAAAACATATTCCATCAGCTCCTCCGTTGGTCCAGCAGCGCCCTCGGCCACCTTGCTCTTCGATTTTTTTTCATCGTCGCTAGCACGCTTGATTACTTTGCGGAGGACATCGAGGTTCTGTGCTTCGATGGCAATTCCAACCACTTGTCTATATCGTCCCTCTCGTAAGCAGCTTTCGAACAAACGATTAATAACCTTTTGAAGGGCAGCCTGAGTAGCCCGATCTTGTGCAGCACCTGCTCCAGCCTTTCCCTTTCCGGCAGGTTCTGAAATTATCTCTGTAGAGCTGCGTGATAGGAGAGACTTGGAAGGTAACGTCGATTGAGAAAATGGTGTGGTTGGAGACTGCATAGCAGTTGTGTTGGCGTTGTCATGACCGAGGGCAAACGAGGTTGCAAGAGTAAGCAGAGAGTCGTCCTTCTTGCGTGCTTCATACGTGACATGTTGCGCGGCCGAGACCTCAATGTATGTGTCGACACATTTGGAGATGATGGTCTCCTCAAACTCGCCTTCGTTGTCAAGCTTGAATAGATCCCCAGCACCAAGGGCAAAGTTCATACTCTCATCATAAGCCTGCAGATGATAGTAGACCTTGGCCAGAACCAAAGATGCGAGTTGTCGCTCCGGAAAGGATTCGTCTTCATACAATGCCTCGCTGAAGGGGCAAGTCAGTTTCGCGTCCACTGTAGATCTGCAAACAGCACATAGCACCAATAAACAACTCACATCTGTCCAATAGAGCCTGCCACTTCCGTCCATAGTGTATCTATATCATCATTCAAAGTCTGGAGGGCGAAGACCTTGAGCTCAGGCTCCTCGTCAGACAAGAATCCAAGCACTCCAGAGGCTGAAGTCAAGCCAGGCATTGTTGTGCAGTCGAGATGGGTGTATTATTGAAGAATGAAGTCTAAATCTTAGGTAAGAAGGATTCGTGGTACTTATTCCAGCTTGAAGATGTGGTTGGGATGGAAATGGTGGTTATTGTTGTCCTGTGTTGTTGACTTTGTTCCTGACAGCTCGTTCGCAACTTGCAGCTGGCAACACACACTCTCACTCTCACTCTCTCTCTCTCCAGGCACAGCTCTGCACGTAATGTCGCGAATGACTAATCTATTTTTGGCTAGCCTGATCTGATCTGGCAGCCTCACATATTAGGTGTTTAGCTCGTGTGCGGCGTTTCTGGTACGCGTCAAAAGGGATAGGAACATCAAAAATTCAATGGGCATGAATCATGAATTTGGACAAGCGAAAGGAACAATTTGTATGCTATTATTTTTATGAAAACATGGGGAATTGGAGAAATATTGGAATCTCCCATCTATCAGAAATACTCAATCCATCACATCTTACTCTTTGTGTCCAAGATGCCATGGGGGCGTTCGCTCCTGCATATGCTCTAACACTACCAAGGTACTTTTCTCGAAAGGAGGTTCGTTCGGGTAGCTCCCAATTTTGAAGTAGATGCCCATACTCATAGAATTCCATCACTTCCTGAACATCGACGACGTGATCATCCTCGTGCAGTTCTCCCATCTCGTACCAATGTCTCTGTAATTATATTCGATTCCTCCACTAGACCACCGTGTCCATCTGCGAATTCAGACAGTATTCATCCCCCCGTTGCCAGCTGTCGATTGTCGATTGTCGATTCCGCCCAATCCTTTGTCTTGAACCCGTTTGCGCCAACCATCAGGAGTGATTGCATTCGAATACCAACCCTCTGCGCAGGCCAACAGCAATTGCAGAACCACCAGACCTTCAGATGAAAGGTTCTGCGAAGGTCATACGGAATTTTTTGTAGGTTGGGGAACGGTGCGCTTGGCCTGGGTTTGGGGACCGAATCGCAAACATGGACCTTCGTTCTATCATCAATACAGAAGCTGGGGAAAGCTCTGCTTCAAAACAACCCGCGCCAGTCACACCGGTGCAAGCTCATCCACCGCAGGGCTTTCGAGAATATAATCAGCATCACATACCACAAGCCTCACCTGTCAAACATCCTTCCCATGACTACGGGGCACAACCTGGTGGACCTTACCCATCTCCCTCCACGTATCAAAGTAGCTATTCAGGTCGACCTCCTCCTCCTCCCCCTATACAAGCACCACCTCAGAATGATTTGAGGTCGCCGGCGAGATCATATTCTGCTCAATCTCCATATCAACCTACGCCATCTTCAGCTACGAGCAGCCAATATCCCTTTCCACATCAGTCGAATCATACTCCTCAAAGTCCTGCGAATAATCACCAATATCCACAACAACATATTCACCAAAGAGATAGCTACTCTCAAGTGAACACTCAAGTCAATCCTGCACCTCACCTTCAACATCAAAATTCTTTCAGCCAAGGTTCTCCAGCTCCACAAACACCTCCAATAGGCATACCTGGTGCTCCGCATCCATACCTGCAGCAACAACAGCAACACCTCCCAAGATCTGCATCTTCTTCCACTCCAACTTCTGCTCACAGCCAGCAGCAATACTTCAATCAATATCCGCAAGATAGCCCTGTATCAGCCACCCATTTTCCACCTTCACAGCTTCCACAACACCAGCGACAACAATCTCAGCATTCTCAACACTCTCAACCTGGAACTCCTTTAGGACCTCCATTGGCACAAAGGCAGTCCTCTGGAGGGTTTGCTCAACCTTCAAGCCCTTACCAACAACGAGGATTTCCTCCTGGAGGATCTTTTGGTCATTTTCAACAAACTTCCCCAGCGCCTCCACCGCCAGCAGCTTTGCCAAGGCAACCTAGTACATCGAGTGCTTATGATTCGCAACGAACTTCCCTAAGTGAGCCGCAAAGGAGGTCGCAGAGTGAAAGAGAAAGGAGCATAAGTGTCAGTCCTAAAACCAGATTACCAAGCCAGCCACCACCAAGGACTGAAGTCACACCACAATCCGACAACGGATACAACGCTTCGATGAAACGGAAAATGGAGGATAGGGAGGTTGAGGTTGAACAGGGCTCCTTCACGCCTCAGCCAACAATGAAGCTCGAAAGTAACGGAAATCACATAAACCGAATGCCATCCCACTCTCCTCAACAACCTCCACAGCCACCGCCCAAAAAACGAACTCGTTATACAGAACCTCCGATATGGGCTCAAAGTGTGAGAACCAAGGGGCTGACGGTATTGCTCAATCGTGGCACACCAAAAACAAATGGAAAACAGCTCGCAGAAGCAGCTCCTCCACCCGTCGTAAAGGAGACAAATGGAGTTCGTCAAGCTTCACCTGTTTCTCGGGGTGGACCTTCTGATCGGCCCATGATTTCAAGTATATTGGGCCCATGGGAAGAAAGCATTACTGGAACGAAGCCTTTCGAGCAAATGACAAAGTTGGTGGCAGATTTTTTCTATTTGAACGTGGTGTCTCGCGATGATATTGGCGAATTATCAAGCAGAGGGATTGAGGTCGAAATCGAGGCAAAGCTAGGTCAGCTTATCGACAGGGATACTAATGAGAGACTTCGTCTACCAGTAATGTCTGAATGTCTTCTTGTGGATAATCAGAGAACAGCCTTTCGAAGCTCGATGACTGAGGTACGTGGACAATCCCTCAAAGGGGCTTCAAACTGACAGTTATAGTACCAACACAAAATGCTCAACGATTTTCTTAATGCAAGAGTGAAAGACGCACATCCAGACAATCCAACACATCGAAGCAAACGAGTCCAAATTCAATATCTTCATAGACGAGAAGTGGATAAATTCTTCGAACTCCCATCTTCTCTTCACGCATCACTTCCGCCAGCTGTTAGGCAGAGGATAAACCCTCGACATAGCGTCAGAGTTCGTGTTAGTTATGATCAAAAGACCAATGCCGAAATAGCGAGGATCATCAAAGTTCGCCTTGTTGATCTCGATATCTATAATCCAGCCTATCCTCTTGACTGCAGGATTTCTATCAATTTTGAAATGCGATACGAAGGCGACCTGCAGTCATTAATACAGTCTCCTTCTAACCCTGACCGTATCAAAGATCGCTTGAGCTACTCTCAATCCCATTATCAAATTGATCTGACGCAAGTTTCTCAAACGACAGCTGTCAATGTCAGTTTTGATCAGTGAATGTAACATTATCAAAACGTTGCTAACATCCTCACAGGGAGCCCCTCGCACCGAGAAAGAACACGAGCTGGAAATCGAAATCTCAACAAAAGCCATTCGCGATCAAGGGCAGAAGGCAGCTGCAGGAGAAATAAACGAGTATCTCACGCTGGTGCAGGGAATGCTTGACAACGTCCGAGTTTTGCAGAGGAATGTTCCAGGGCCAACACCCTCGTAGGACGGTAAAAATAAAAATTGGGTGGTTTGTGGCACAATAATAGTCTTTTAGCGTTTCGCTCAGCATTTTTGGGGTTGGGGGTTGGGTTGGTAAAGGATACCCGGGGAGTTTATAAGCATGTCCTTGATACAATGGACCCTGCATACCTATCTGCAGATAATGGTGGGATCACTTGCAATATAGTACTATTACTGTTCCTCCTTTGCGCTCCATTCGCATTTACACATTTTTGTTCCAGTCAAATAAATCAGTTGCTTTGTAAAACCTTTCTTCTACCTTGCGGATTTTTCTTCGCCGCCGGCTTTAGTTTACTGAGCTGTCCTAGCTCTATTGAGTTATGGTTTCTGTTTGCCGTTCCTGTCTACTTTGTCTGTCCTGTCTTTGCAAGCTACAGATCTGATATACCTTAAGTATCAATGGCTCGCTCACCCACGATGAGAGCCGCTGGCAGTTGAGTCCTATGCCACCAGCAAATATCGGGTGTAGGCGAGGTTATGTGGAGTATTTTACCAAACCATATCTGACCATCAGGGTTGAAACAGTGAATCAGAATACAACATTCATCTCCAAAACCGAGGCATGTTGTTTTTGATCACTTGAAAAGATTTTTATGACAAGTGTGAAATGTAGTGAAGGGAAGTTCTCAAATCTCACTGCCAAGTTGTGGGAAGGATTCATGGTGTGATTTTGTTCTCGATTGCCTGTTTTCTACCTCGCTATCACAAGCGTTCCTGCTCACGTTTCCGGCACACTCCATGTCCTGCTAAGCATATCTCGCTTGTTGTAATCTAATCCCTTTCAATAATTGAAATACACAATCCATTTGCTGTTCCCCCCATTCTCCTCCTTCACTCATTACTTGGTTGAGCTCCAAGTAGACCACACACCCTTCCACATCAGCACACATGTGGCCAAACACATCACATGCAGAAACTCTCTGACGAACAGATATCCCGTCAGAAGAGTCCTGAACGTGACAACAACGATCCGAGTCCTGCTGATATTGTGAGGTGGTGGTGCGACTCCTATTCCCGCATAGAAGTTACGTATCATCCTTCTCCACGCTTCGATGTCCCATACCGAACGACGCTGAGGGTTGACTGCATTTTGCATCTGTGGTGGATTCGGTCCTCTCATGTGAGCACAACCATTTCCTCCTTGTGCTACCACTTGAGGTGCAACAGCATTCGCTCCACTCCATCCCTGTCCATCCACCCAGTGAACGAATGGTGTTAGTACCCAAGGTGCTGCCCACAACACGATGAATGCACATAGATCCAGTAGCTCAAACCAGGATGTTGTGCCTGCAGACCATGCAATGACGGAGTCTCGAAATGCCCAAGCCATGTAGCTGTATGCAAGGGCAAGAAAAGGCCCATGCCATGCTTCGGAGGCTTGAATGGATTCCTCGATCGGTGGAAATGTTGGCTGGCCGCCTGCGCGAAGGACACGATTTGCAAGAGGGAGAGGGACCGCTGGTTTGTTGAAGAATTTCACCAATTGATAGACGGTGATGGCGAAGATGATGGTCAACATGATTGCTTTTCTGTGAGAGTCAAATGCGAATGTTGTTGTATTTTGGGATTCTGCTGATGATATTCAAGTGCCAAATTTATTGATGTTTTGTACCGTTAGCAAAAGATTTTGATAAGCTTGATGGTTATTTAGAAGAGATGAAGAAATTCCGTCGAAGAAGTGGTTTTTGGCCTTTTGCACTCAAGGGAAAGAGTTCCTTCTCATTTCGGATGGAGGTCTGGCAATATGGTAGGAACTCCTCTGAAGGGAGGTAGGTACGAACATGCAAGGGCAGCATGGCTTTCCAAGAATTCGGAAAGCGAGGAAGTTGCGATACCATCTTCAGCCAGAATGTAATGATTTTGGAGATGGTGATTAGTAAGTATGCCCATATTACGATTCCATCAACAGGGAATTGCTCTCCAGACTGTTGTCGTTGAGATTGAAGAGTTATGGTGGGACAAAATTATACATCAGTAAAGTATTTTTTTGGTCAGGAGTTGAGTGCAGGATACGATAAGGTCCGTGAGGAGGAATACTAGAGCAGGGTGGGTTATTTAAGTATCTTGCGGTGAACTCGGTATAATAGAATTCGGATTTTCTTAGTGAGAAGTTGAGTTGAATGCATGATAGCGATTGGGTGTATAAACTTTGACTCTCAATTGTGCTATAGTTTGATGTGTAAGGGGACTATGATTCTCGGAGGAAATGATAAATTACATCTTTATATCAGATTAATTGCTTTGTTATCCCGAAATCAGCAAACAGAAGCATCCCTTGCTTTCCTAAAGGTCCCCTTCTGTCTCGTTTGGTTAACGGCTTAAGCGAGCTTCTTTCACGGTGCCCACCCTTTCCATAGTCAAATTGTCTCGGACAATCAAGCAGAGTTTTCTACTCTAGAACACAGTTCTAAGTTCTCTGCTTCAAGATAATCAATCCAGCCCATTCAACCAGTCCTAAGCTCCCACTAAATCCATCACCACACCCATTACACCCACATTCCCAAACACCAGCAACACAAGCCTCAAACCCAGCCCGGCCCAACAGCAAAACAACCCCGAATTCAGGACCGCGCTCCCCAAGCAGATGAGCAGAATCCTAGACGCTCTATGGTTAACCACTTCCGCGGTTTTCTTTGGCGACCAGTTGGAATGTTTGGTGGTCGCGACGCAGATGTGGATAGCGGTAATATAGATGCAGAAGAGCGTGAATAGGGCGTGCAGCCATAGACTGAGGTTGGCTGAGATGAGGCGCGCGATTGGAACGGCGTAGAGGCCGTGAGGGACGATGGGACTGAAGGTGAGGAGGGTGAGGTAGCTAGCGATGAAGTAGGTGAGGAGGATGTTGAGTGTAAAAATCACAAATTGGAGGTGATGCAGATAGGTCTCCATTATGTTTGATTTTGAGAACTGCGATTGTTTTGGTTTGCTTTTGTTGGCGAAGAAGTTAAGTTGAGGTGAAGTGGATTGAGGCTATATTTCAATCTTCAGTAGGCTGTATATATATCCATAGTTTTCCTAATTTCGCTGCGAAGCTTCCAGCAAGTGTTGATACTAATTAAGGAGACTCGAAATGTCCCGCGGATGGTACAGTTCGATCACAGATTTCATTGTTGTATGTCGTCGTTGTCTTGGGAACATTTAAAATTATGTCTGCAAATGACATGGACGAAATTGTAAGGTAAGCTCCCAAAGATCTTTCATAGACATTTATGCCACAGACTTCTTTCAAGATCAGTCGTATTGTATTCAAGTTTCGAAGTTAACACGACTTTGGCAATCAAAACAAAAAAGATATGCCGAGGATTCTCGCTTAGTTATTAAAGAGTAAATGAAAACACATCCATATCAAAACTAGAACCCGAATTTGAGATTACCATTTCATCAAGGTCTGCGCAGATTTTCAGTTGAATGTAGAAATCAACAGAATTTGAGGATACTGGATGTAATGCAAATTGAATTGAAAAATCTAAATCTGAATCCGTAACCCTAAACGAAATGTAACGGCAACAAAAATTTCACAATGCCTGAAACGAATGAAAGTCCCAGCAATGCCCACCTCGTTCCCAACACCTCGTTCCATGTCCAAACCCATCAACAAAGGAAACCCTTAAAGCAAAGCAGCCTCAAACCATTCTAACACTCCCCACGAACCGGTACCTCCTTACACGAGTCTGGCCCTGGGAATGGAGTCGTACAAAGCGTATTACAGCTCACACCCGGCGCCACAAAGACTCGATATCCCTGGCCCTCAAAGTCAAGTCTAAACTGCTTCCCATCGGTAGCCAACAGATCATCGGCTCTGTAGCCTGCTCGGCAGGCACAGTAATCGGCTTTGCTGGGCGTGACGATGCATGAAGTCGTGATGTGGCATTTGTTGAAGAATGGGTTCGGGTTGCAGGTCTCGCAGGGGCAGGTGGAAGGATCGGTGGGCGGATGGCCAGGTGGGGTGGTCTTCTTGCAGGTGGTGCTGCAGTAGGAGTATTTGGAGCCGTTGTCTTTGCCGTCGTCGCATTCCTCTGTGGTTATATTAGCTTTGATCAGCGTAATTCTTAGGTGGAAGTTCTTACCTCCAGGATCCAAGTGACCATCACCACATCGTGGAGGGGTTTTTGAGCACCATGTGCAATCGGTGGTGCAGTTTGAACCTTCCTTGCCATTTTTCCATCCGTCATCGCATTGCTCGGGCCTAAACAGAGTCAGAATGAAGGTCTAGTCAGAATGAAGACAACTTACCAAGTAACTTCTCCATCACCACACTTTGGAGTAACTGGATTGCCACAAGGTTCAATCCATTTGCAGTTCTTGTCACACTTGCTTCCAGCTGTGCCTGTCAATGGTCCATCGTCGCACTCCTCGGGATATTCTGTGATTCCATTTCCACAAACTCGTGTGTTCCACTTGCAGTCTTTCGAGCATTTGCCATCTGGACCATTCTTGGTACCGTAGTCACCTGATTATGATGTTAGTGATGCAATAGACAAGAGTGTGCTTTACTGACACTGCTCTCCTGGCTCAGTGATCCCGTTGCCGCATTTGTAATCGCATGTATCCAAGGTGCAGTTTGCTGAACATTTAGAGCCGGGTGCTCCATTCAAAAGACTATCTCGTCAGCAAAGATTAACCCAGAGCAACGAAGTACTCACAATCCAAGATCGCATTCCTCGCCGCTAGATTTGTCGACTTGCCCGTCACCACAGTAGCCACAGAGATTGCATTTAGTTGTGCATCCAGAGGAATAGCCGCCGTTGTTACCACCAGCATCACACTCTTCGCCCTCCCTAGGTATAATGATTAGCCGAGGTCATGTGACGACGGGAGGCATGGATGGACTCACTCTTTGATACCGTTGCCGCAAACAGGGGTAGACTTGCACCTGATGCTTTTTAGCATGTTTCTATGGCATCTATGTTGGAACAAACCATTCAGAGCAGCCCGAGTTCCATTTCCCATTCAATGGACCAAGATCACAAGCTTCACCCTCTTCAGGAATACCATTCCCACAAACGGGCAGTTTCTTGCACCTTTTGGGAAGATTAGCACAGAAATAGAAGAATGCTAAGGCGTTACTAACTTAGAAGAGCACCCAGAGTTCCACTGGCCATTCTTTGGTCCTAAGTCACACTCCTCACCTGGCCCCTTGACACCATCTCCACACCATCCAACACAAGTGCAGTTGGCAGAGCATCCCGAGTCCCAAATGCCATTTCTAACTCCCAAGTCACAGCACTCGCCTGCGTCTTTCTTTCCATCTCCACACCAGTGAGTGAACTTGCAAGTTGAGCTGCAGCCAGAGTTGGGAGCGCCCTTAGGGAGAGTTAGTACCATGTCATCTTAAAAGCTGAGTTACTAGAAATGCGACTTACATTAAGTGCTGGACCTAGATCACATTCTTCATATGGCGCTTGGACAATTTTATCTCCACATACTCCTCCGCAATTGTCTTTGCACCCGTTCTTGTGTGGAGCTACGGATGATGTTGGTAGAGGAATACTCGAGGTAGGGGGAGAATAAGATGCAGTTGATGAGTATTGATAATCCGAGACGGTTGTGGCAGAGTACGCTGAGCTGGTTCCTGGAGCTGCGAAGACTGATGTCCCGCTCATGAGAAGAGCGAACAAGATGCTTGAGCCCTTCATGGTGCTCGAAGCGAGATTTTTGGTTGGAAAGTAGTATGAAGATTGCTAAAAGGAAGGTCTGAGTCTAGGTTCGAATGTAGGACTTGAGTGAATGATTGATTCTGGAAGCTAGCATGAGCTCTCTCGAACTTATATATTCTTGAAAATTGGTCATTCGAGTACTTACTATGAAGGCTCAGCAGTGCCCCGCTGAACTAATGACATCTACTCTGCTATGAATAGCATGGTTTCTTCACATCACAACTCGTTCACAGTCAAACTCATAACCAGCTTGTGTGATGCCCATCATCCTGATTCGTATTTCTTTTCTGGATGACTGCCGTGCTGGCAACTCCGTTCGGATTTACACATTCCAGAGAGATCCTGAAGTCAAAAATAGTATCAAAAACGAACAAACGAGGAAATTCATCGTGTGATTTGCAGAGAATCCAACACAGCCCAAATTCACGAGCCATCACAACTCCTTATGGCAGCCCAAGAGCCTGAGTTTTAAGGTCTTTCAAATAGTTAGACCAATCGTAGAATTTTAGTCAAAGCAACTTTGCTTCAAGGAATTAGGTAGGATGAGCTTTTACAGCCAGAGGGCATCTCCGACACCTACAGTTAGTAGTGGGTGTCAGCTCACAGCCGCTTCTCTTTGAGATGGCATCAGCCTTGCAGCTTCTTGGTGGTAGTAAATGATTACAGAGCAAGAGGATTATCATGTGTTAAATGCAAGATGGTTGCAAATTCATGATATCAGCTGGCTGACTTTGAAGTTTTGGCCTGATCTCTCAGCCGAGTATGACTGCGCATATCAGCTTGGTGAGGGCTGCCTCAATCAACAACAATTCGAAGTGGATGAGCGGTGAGTGCTAAAGATCATAAGATACTCAATACATTATTTTTATTATTATCATAAATGGAAACAAGTGTTAAAGCAACTAATTTTGCGAAGGTGTGCCACTTGACTGGCTCTGCAGAGCTCTGGAAGACGATGGAGTCTCGGTTCAAATCTGGCACAGCCTTCCCCAGGATTTGGGCTTGATGTCGTACAGATGAAACGGTCTGTGGTTGGTAGTTTTGAAGTGTTCGTGACGGGAATCCTTATGTCGTCGGAATAAACCCATCAGGACTATTCCCAAAATAGAACAAGCCGTGATGGATGATTCGCTTAGTCATCTAACCAACCACCTCGCTACCCCTGTATCACACCAAAAAGTTGACTTGCTCGCCATCTTCTTTTCCAGCCGTCAGCATTGAAGCCATTCAGAGCCATCGGAGCCATCTTTCTTTTCAACTGGCTGCACCAACCTCACGACATTCGAATCGGATATCCTTGTCTATCAACACCATCTGCACGACAAGCGTTGCCTATCGTGGTCTGCACGTTACAAAAGTGTCAGATTATCTGGGATCAACGTGACGTTCGAAACGTGGCTGCGAGAAAATGCGTTCCTAAGCCCATGTCTTCAGCTCATCTTGTTGGTGGTGTGAGGACAATGATGCAGAGATGCAATGACAGCAGGAGAGATCTAAACGACAAAGTTCGCGCTCATGCATTCCAGCCTTCGAGTAGAGGGGGTTCCATGAGATAATCGGTGTCGAGCATGTCATCAGACGATGAGCTGGCTGATATCTTCTGACGAACAGTCCCCAACTTAACCATAATCTTTGACATGTCGCATTGCGATTAAGTTTTGATCCAAAACCAAAACCAACACCAGTTCCAACTTCTGCTCAAGAAACTGCTGGTTGACAGCCCAGGCGGCACGATTCTTGTTGATACGAGATTTTGGCCAGGGCCTAGAAACCTGCTTGCAGCCACTCGTCACTGGACCCACCTTTAGCAATGGACCTGATACTATACATGTTCAACAAAGTCCCTTCTTCTCATTGGGGAGGTCCTACAACTTCGTCTCTCGAAATGCCATCTTCTCCTAGGAAACGATTCCAAAAATCACCTCCGGCTCATTTACAGAGCAAAATCACTCATGCTTGCGTCGAGATACCCAGTGTTCCCCAGGCTCAGATCTGCGTAACAATTTATCCCAGCGACGACGAGATCACACCCGAAATTGAGCCTAAGAACGACAATTCCCCATCGCATGTCGGATATCTCCTCCAAGATCCTCCAAGTTATTTCGATACAAAGGAATCATGGAGCAGCGATGGATACGAAACAGCTGAGGAAGAGCTGAAAACCATGCGACGAAAGATGAAGACTCCCGTATTCGCCATTGGACAGCTTGAACGCGCTTCTATGATTCGTCAGGACAGTCCCCAGAACGAATTCGACCAAGCACAGTGTTTTGCTGAAGTGTACAAAGCCGTGTTGCCACTCAGGACAATAACTCCTTGTCCGGAATCAAAATCGCCAGTCCCGAGGAAGACACCCAAGAGACTCAGAAAGATCAAGTGCCAACTCAGCCTCCGAGATCTCAGTAACGACCAAGCCAACGGCATCACATCGCCTCGACCGAGGAGCGATTCCGATCTCGAGACACTCGTGGGATGCGACTCGCCATGCTCGCCAACTTTTGCAAAGAAAGACAGGCTGCCGGTGGTACCATTCGGCAGATCACATGACCGACACTCGCTGGCACTCTCAGACATGGACAACGACATCGGGCTCAAGATGTGCATGGATTTGCTGACGAACGAGCTGGCGAGTGTGCTGTTTCGACACCATCCAGCGGAAACCCAGAATCGTGCATCCGGACTGCAGATCCTGCTCATGATTGAGTCGTATGAGACGGTCCAGCAGCATGTGCGCCAGCAGCTTTACGATGCGCACGTGACGGATCAGAGGATCGAGCAGCTTGAAGCGGTGGAAGGCATCCTGGAGCACTGGCTACAGGTTCTCTATTCAGTGTATGACCGGTCGATGGGCATGAAAAGTCATGAGTCGATGAGGTTGCGAGGCGCAGACTGGCCGCTGCAGAGGTTAGAGGAGGAGAATGTGCCGCCTTATGATTGATGGATGATCAGAATTGTAATGCAGTAATGATGGGATGAAGGAACGATGGTGGTCTTAATTTAATGGAACTGGGGATTGGATGTTTGCTTTTGTGTCACTTGGAGGGGGCGCATCCGGCGTAAGACAGGTGTTTATCGGGGTTGGAATGTACTACACGGGAGATGTCTTAGCTTTTTTCTCAGAACGCGCAGAAGAGCAGAAGAAGCTGCTAGTATAGCTTAATTGCTGTTAAAATCTCGATACCAAAGTTCTTCCTACCAGCAATACTCGTACAAGAAAATAGAGTTGCTCCAGCTCGATCTTTCGCCTCATTGACCACCAAACCAGGCACCCTCCAAAATCCCCCATCAAAACATCTATCATGACTTTCAATCCATCTACCCATCTACTCAATACCAACACCAATCCACTACTCCTTCTCACTCTCGAACCAATACGCACACCCAGCCATCACCACCCCATCGTCGCAAAAGAACCAACCACCTCCCTCCCCGGTTGCCCAAATCTCCAGCCGAACCCTGAACATCAAACCCCAACCCCTCGCTTCCAACGCTCCCACCACCAACCACCCCCGATTTCATCCCCTCCCACCAACCCAGTGACCTCCCCGCCTTTCGTCGATAGCCACATATCGTACAACCATGCGAGGTGAGTCGCACGTTCGGTGCTGTAACATCACACGAGCAGTACCTCACCTCACCCCAGTTGCGATCAAGCTTTGCACACCATCGCACGCACTACTGTAGCCCCAGATCGTCTGCAGCGGCAGTTCGTCTTGGGGAGGCGTGGTGACCGTGCATGGTGCGCTCATGCAATGTAATGGAGGTTCTCGCTACTGGTGCGGGGAGGCCGGGTGGGAACGCCTCCGTTTCTTTGTTGCTGGCTGCGTGAGTCGAAGGCGCGGATGTTGATCATTGGTAGGATCAAGGAGCGCGAGTCTGTCGCCTCGTTGACAGGATAAGGTAGGATGCTAGCTATCTTGCGCTACGGAGTAGAGTGTTCTTCTTACCTAGTTGCAGGACTCTGGGTGAATTCCGCGAAAAGAATCTTGGAATATCCTCTTCACAATGATTCTCTGGTAGCTGTTTTGGTGCATTTAGGTTAGAGATGCTCTCCTGATGTCTAATGGTATATGCTCGTGATCACAGGGTGGAGGTTTAACGGGGATAGGAATAAACTTTGCTTCCCTGAAAAGTTTCTGGGGACCATTGATACTTTCGGAAAGACATATAAAGAATTTGGTCTATTGAGGTGATTCTTCTATCACCAATCGCACTACTCTAATATAGCGTATTGAAGTACCCTAATGGTTACATGACCAGTAAAACAGATAGCTGAGAGCCAAGTTTATCTGGGGACCATGCCAGTATGTCACCCATCTGATCCTGTTCCAAAAAAAAAAACCTCCTCTAATATTCTATGAGCCACTTGATACACTTAGTTGTGGAAACGGGATAGCCTGCCAATGTGAACAGGTTGAGCAGGTCATTGTGCAATGCGGCCGAGTAGATTCGTTCTTGAGACTAGTATGCGCAGCTTCCGTCAATTAAGCATCTTCGTCAGCCTCTGACCAAGTGATATCCCTGCCACTTCCATCTTTACATGGTACCACTATTGGAATCTTCAGTCGTTTAATTGATTGAAATTTCCAGTGAAATTGATACCGAATTCGATGTCTCTCTCCCAACATGAAAGATCTGATCCCCGAGCGATTGTCAACGCAAGAGGCCCAGCCTGCTGGATACCCATTACATCTGAGATCCATTGTAGCCGACCTGAAACCCACGTCCGCATCACAGCTGACACCATCTTCGTATATCCTGCGCAGTAGAGAGGCCACAGGAGAAGGTTCCCATGAACAGCCTTTGGAATTTCAGGTAATGTGCCGGTTTTGGAGCCCGGTTGAAAGTTGAGATAGTACGGTACGCTGGCGCAGATATCATGACAGAGCTGCAGGAGGACAGCATTTGATGACTGGATCATGTTCTCAAAGATTAAATTGTTGTGCCAGAACACACTTGATTTCTTGGCTTCTTCCAGCAGGTGAAGAAGCTGGTCCACAATGAGGTCGTTAAGAAGCGTTCGCATGCATCTATAATGATTCCATGTTGTCGCAACCAATATGTTTTGATAGGTGTGGTAGTTGTCTGAAAAAACTTCTTCGTGGCGTTCTTTCAGCAAGACTGTTTGATACGTGTATTCTAAAGGACATGATTTAGCCCAAGAGTCAAATTTTGCATCGAGTGCGCAAGCCTCAGAGATGATTCTGCCCGACTGGCTGTAATCACGAAATCCCTTCATCGAGGTTCGAAGGTCACAGTATTGAATGCCAAGTTGTCCAAGTTTTGTGGCTGCTGACTTCTCAGGGTTCTCAAAATGAAGCTCATCATTGAGCTCGCTGACAATAGTTGGTACAAGGTAATGCTGTTGGGCACAATTCGTGATCTTTTATAAAATTAGTGGAATCGCTTTCTGGAAGCACGGATGTCTCACGATCTGTGTTCTCAAGTTCAGGAACATATTATATCCTGTTGAAGTCTGAACTTGCTCTTTTCCACGAAGTTGTAGCAAAGCAGCAGCTCCTTTGGTATGTTTCGTCCAAGTATCCATTGACTGCTGACTGGTGCCTGTATTTGTCTGTTGAGATATAAGCGAGAGTCTGTGATTGCATGGTAATATTTACTTCGTAAAGACCAAGAAGCATGGTAGCCATGAGTGTTTGATCTGACTTGGCTTTTTCGACATGTCTCAACTGCGCAGAAAGCGTCTTCAAAGCAGATCTATATCTTGAACGAGCGCTGAAGTTGATGTTGGGGGCTTTCCAGAAGTTCGCCAATCCCACCATCCCGAGGGCAGCGACACTGTCCGATAACGCGCTTCCAATTTCTTCGGACTCATAAACATCGATCAAATACTCGAAGCCACTAGTGGCCAAGGTGTTTGGTCGAATGACATAGTTCGTGAAGAAGAAACACCTCGCTTGCTCATCAGCTGGAATGGTAACAGTGAAAGTAAGCATCGGCTCCAGTGATTTCTGTAGGACCCAGTGCGACGGTGAAAGGATGCTCCGGTCATGAACAGAGATCGTATCTTTCCCATGCAGAATCGACGCCTGCTTCGCTTTATCTTCACATTCTTTGATTCGCTTTCGGCGAGATTTCAAAGTCTGAGACTCATCTCGAAAGATGAAAGGACCTAATTCCTGATATCCTTTGCAATCACGATTTGCTCTTATACATTGTGAGCAAGATGGTTTCTTCGTGTCACACTGATTTGGTGTTATAGAATATTAGGATCGAGGTTGGGCATAGACTGACCTTGGTTCTTCGGACCCTACACTCCTCACACGCACTACTTGGCTTTCCACTGTACACCATGATGAATAGATACCCAAATGGGGTATTCGTCGAGCGCTCTAAGTGAGCGAGCATATATCAGAAAGAAGTCACTTTGAGATTAGCTAAGAGAGCCTTAAAGTGCGAGGATCTGAGCATTTTGACCTCTCATAGAACTCTAATTATTATAATCGTCAACTCCAACGATATGAGAATGCATTGATGTGGCACGGTTTCCCAGATCCTTTTAAGACGAAGCAATTCTCTCCCATGACTAGAGGTTATGACCGTTCCAAAAAGACTATGGAATGACTTGAGGTGCTGCTGAATGGAGTGCCGAGAGAAAATCCACCCGATTTGAGTAAGCACTTGGGGAGAAACACTAACCCCTTTAGGATATAGATTCGTAGCGCCTTGGCGGAGTGACAACAACATCTGAGCTCGGGTTATTATCATCATCTCCATTATCATCATCATAACAAAAACTATGTATAGAGATTTGGAGCCTCAAAGATCGTACTCACGCTTCATCAATAACTGAAAACTGCCGGTCTAGCTTGGTTGCTCATCAGCTAAAGTACCTATGGTCTGTCAGGCACTTGTCCCGAGTCATGTGATATCACGTGCTAGTGCCATGGTCAGCGTCTCGACTGCTCGAGAATATAGGTAGTCTGATCATGTTGAATAAGTCATGAAAGATGTAATATTCCTCTAGGACAGGTATGAAATTCTAAGATAACCAGATCTTCCAATTCTAATAAGCTCCAAGCTCCACTTTACTCCTCCAAAATAATAGGCTATTCTCGTAGATATGTCAATTTAGTTCTCAGCTACCGCTTGCGTCACGGTATCAGAGACGACTTTCCCAACACCCGCGGCGAATGGCGGGCACATCATGGAGAAGTGATCTATACATCTTAACGTTAGCAGTTGAGCTCTCTCTCTAGAGTATAGGGCGGGAAGAACCGACCTCCATCCACAACATGCACAGAAATGTGATTTCCAAGAAGGTCCTCCCATCCATTGGTTCCGAACTGTTCGCGCCGACCATAGAACCACGAATTGAAATACCGCTCAAACTCTGGTAGCACCATTTCACTGAGCGGCTTGCCGATGTCGACACCGGGGCGGCACATGGCAGCGATGGGCGCATCGGGCCGGTTGTCTAACCCAAGCTTTGCCCAGACGATGGCAACATGGCGCGGCTGGCGGTTGACAGGAAATTTTGGTGCATCATAACGGGACAAGGCACGGCACGTGCCCATTAGATGGGCTATCTCCTTGACGGACAAATCTTCAGGCAGATCGCGGGCGCGGTTGATGCCCTCAAAAGTGCCGAGCTTGTCGACAAAGTCGTTCGTGACGATGCTGGTCGGGATAAGGGATGGGGCGCGCATGTCGAGGATGATAAGCGCTAGAATGGTTTCGCCCTGTGTGGTGAGGCGATGCGCGACCTCATAGGCGTACATGGAGCCTGCTGACCAGCCACCGATCAGGTATGGCCCTTGAGGTTGAATCCTGCGAATCGTTCTGATGAAGATGGATGCCATTTCCTGAATCGACAGATCGAACGTCTCTGGACTCCCTAAAAATGGAGACTCAAGCGCATAGATGCGACGGCCCTTAGGAAGTGCACTCAGGTGGATGTATGATTCAACTGTGCCCGAACCGTCAGTGGTCATGAACAACGGGGCGTCGCTAGAGCGTGACTGCCCTTGGATCAAGACAGATCGAGAGACGGCAGTGTCAAGCTTTTCCTGCCGCGCCAAGCTACCCGTGTTCGCCGTCTTGACCGCAGGAACGACAGAAAGATGCGTCTTGTTCACGGGAGACAGACTCCTCGTGGTTTCCTCCTGCTGTGTTGTTTCCGTTGGCCCATCCAATTCCTCGCGTGCGGCTGCCACTGTCGGGTGATCAGAGAAGAAGGCAGCGGGCAACTCGATTCCAGTATCCTCCTGGAATGTCGATGTGATCCTGATGCTCAGCATTGAATCCATGCCCATGGACTCGAATGTAGTCGAATGTGTGATATCACTGGCCTCGAGCCCCAGTGCATCTGCAACGAGCTTTAACAGATGCGTGCTAGGACCTAGAGATGCCGAACTGCGCTTCTCGCTACTCTTGCGCTTTGGTGATGGGTGAGCCGTGGTTCTCGGCTTTGGCACTTGCTCTTTGATCTCTTCCGGCTGCTCATTGCCTAGCTCCTTCCTCACGTCGGCTGGCGTTGGGAAGTTTGTGAAGAAGGCAGCGGGTAGCTCGACGGCAGTGGCCTTCTGGAAGTCGCTTAGGATACTGATGCTCATCTGAGAATCGACACCCAACTCCGTAAATGCAATACCTTTTGTCTTGTCTAATTCGGCTACGCTCATACCACACTGCTCTGCAACAATGGCGAGTAGGTCTGCAGAGAGATCAACCACGTCCGACAAGCTGTTCTGCGATGATGCCGAAAATTCAGATGTGGGTGTGGTTGAACGACTGGTGTCTGAGCTACTTGAACTCCTCGCCTGCAACTCGCGCCTTGGGATGGCCTGCTGTGCGCGCGGTTTCTTAGGGAATGTACGAGCTGAGCCGGTCAACATTGCGAAGAAGTCTCGTTCGAGCTTCTTGAAGCAAATATCTGTGCAGAGCGCTACGAGGTCGTTCTGAGCATTAGTGAGGTACACGTCGCACAAGCTTGTACCGGTTTTGGCATCTTGGGCTCGAACAGTCGTGTAGGCACGGAATGGTCCATTCGATGAAAGATCACCCAGAACGCGCAATGACCCAATGTGATTGGCAATGTGGACCTCATTCTTGGGCTTATGCACATTAGCATTGAGCAGGAAGCCAGCAATATGGACGAGGGCATCGATGGCAAAGGGGCTGCAAGTGAAAGTACCAAGCTCCAAGGTGGGGCCAAAATGGAGAGTCATGACAGCATCTTGGAAGTCCGCTGCCACAGTAGCCTCCTCAACAGCATGGAAAGGAGCCGAGTAGTCAACGATTTCGGAAAAGACTTTGTAGAACAACGTCTTGTCCATCGTATGAACTTGTTTAGGGCGTAGCGATTCATCGAGACTACGCACGCGTGCCTTCACCAACGGTTGCATTCGAGACCATGCTTGAGTGATTGGCGCGTCAGGCTGATTTAGGTGAATCAAGCAAGACCCGTACTCGACCGGAGTGGCGACCCCTTCTTTGCGGGACAGGAACCGAATTGAGACGATGTCTGTTGATCTTTCAAGGATTCCCTCCACAAAGACCTGTGGCACATCCGTGTCGTGTTCGCGGAGTATCAATGGGGATAGCATGCTCAAATCGACCAGCTCGTATGTTGCTAAGGAGCTCGATGCAGTATTGCGGTTCTCCTTATTAAGGTACGCAGCTGCGGTGTACGCCATGTCCATGAAGATGCTTGCTGGACAGATAGCTACGCCATCGACAACATGGCCACCGATAGCTTTGGCGAGGTTTTGCTCGGACAGGTCGACGCCAAATGTCGCATGCAGTCGAGACTCTTCCTTACGGAACTCCTTCACTGAATGCAAACATGTAGAGGACAATCGAGATGCTTCTGAGGATGAGGCATGCGAAACTTGGCTGGAATTACTGTCAAGCACCGCTCTTGTTTTGTATGAATGCCAGAACTCCTTGTTATCGAAGGCGTACGTCGGAAGATCGGTTACCATATGGAGGTTATCGAGATGATCCTTGTGGAATTCTGCCCACGCCACAGGAAGCTGCGCACGATATGCAGCGGCAACGGAATGAGAGATGGTTGCCCAATCGTCACGGCCACGGCGCAGGCTGGGATGGCCTGTCAGGCTCACCTTCTGGAGTGAGGAGGTCAGCAAGCCAATGCAAACTGGGTGAGGCCCAACTTCAACGACAAATGACTGATCCTGGATAAGCCCTTGCTCCTCGCATGCACGCGCCGCGTCAAGGAAAGCAACTGGCTCTCGAGTGTGCCGACGTAGGTATTGAGCGTTGAAGACGCCATCCTCGCCTGGCTGCACAATCCGGCCAAGCAAAGTAGACGCCACTGCAATAGTAGGAGTTTGGAAGGTCACACGCTCGGCGGCCGCCTCGAGATCATCTAGCAGAGGATCCATCTGGCGCGTATGGAATGCAAACTGGACGCGCAGCCGAGTAGTGGTCACGCTTGCGTCGTCCGACTTAAGATAGCTTTCCAATGCCTCAATGGCAGCGACGGGACCGCCAACGACAGTACTTGAAGGCCCATTGATACAAGTCACTTCGCATCCAGCTGTGGCGGCCGAATCACGCAGGCGCCAGTGGACGGTGCTCACAGGAAGTCCAACAGCCAGCATGCCGGCCTCGGCTGGCACGCATCTGGTGAAGATGAGCGATGCACGCTCACACGCCATAGCGAGTGCATCTCCCACGGATAGCACTCCGGCAACACAGAGTGCTGCGTACTCGCCTAGGCTGTGACCGACGAGCAGTGTCGGGCGCACGCCGAGCGACTGCCAGTATTGAGAGAGAGCAATCTCGAGGGCAACAGTGGCCACCTGCATATCACGCTCAGCGGATTCTGAGATAGTATCTTGTCCCGACGCCCGGATCACGTCAATGAACTGGCAGTCCAAGCCCTGAGCATCACAGAGGTTCTGATACGAGTCGAGAAGCCTTTTGAACGTAGGCGATGTGTGATATAGCATGCCGCCCATGCCCATATGCTGGCTCCCCTGTCCTGTGAAGACGAAGACTACTGATGATGCTGGCTCCGAGGCCTCGTCCTTGCCAGCTGCAGATTGCTGCTGCAACTGACGCAGGAGGTCATCGGTTGACTGAGCCACGTACGCTTCCCGGTGGATGTGGTGCATCCGACGGGCCGTTGTTGTGTAGGCCAGATCGGCTAGCACTGTGCCTGGATGTTGTTTCAAGTACTCATAGAGATGGCTTCTGTTGGCTTCTTGAGAAGCCACGGTGCGGCCAGATACAACAACAACATGGTGCGATCGCTTATCGGGGTCAGACGGCGGCGATCGCACGGCAAAGGATGGCGTGTCATGCAACAATAAGCTCACGTTGCCACCAGCAGCATCGAAATTGTTGACTAGGACGTAGCGAGGAGTTGTGCCATTACGTGTCCAGGCCTGACCGTTGGCAAGCTGTATATCAGTGCCCAAGATAGGCTTCAGGTACGGGTTAAGGGTAAATGGTTGGCCGGGCTGAGGGGGGATGGTGTTGTGGTGCAGCATGAGAATCGTCTTGATCAGCGAGATAACGCCAGCTGCAGCTTCACTGTGGCCGATGCTGGCCTTGATGGCGCCGACAACAAGTGGCTGCTTGCGCCGAGGGCCAGAAGGGGGTGCAAAGACACTCTGCACCGCGTGCATCTCAACCTTATCGCCGGCTTGCGTTCCTGTGCCGTGCATCTCGATGGCACTAACATCTTGCGGACGCACTGCAGCTTGGCGCAGCACGCGACGATATAGAGCTGCTTGTGCTTGCTCCCCAGGGTACGTGATGGATGCAGCGCCGGCATTGCAGTTGCGGGCTGCGCCAGCTACAACGGCAAGGATATTGTCCTTAGATCGGACAGCATCAGCTACGCGCTTCAGCACGACGACGGCAGCGCCCTCACCTCTACAGTAGCCATCGGCGGCATCTGAGTAGGTCTTGCAGGCACCCGTAGGCGAAAGGAACCCTCCCTGGCTCAGGCCGGCAAACCACTCGGGGGCGTTGAGCAGCGTGCCACCACCCACAACTGCAGCGTCGCATTCGCCCGAGGCGAGAGCCTCGCGTGCTAGGCAGAGGGCCGTAGCACTGGAGGAGCAGCCTGTGTCAATACTATAAAAGCCGCCAGCCCACTGGAAGAAGTGTCCAATGCGGCCAGGGGCGAAACTGCGGTTGACTGCCGGTAAGAAGTGTGTGTCGATGCCCTGCTGTTCGTTGATCGTCTTCCAGTCGTCCACCGTCTGACCAAAGTACGTAGCGATCCGTGGCGGATGTTGTTTGTTGTCGGTGGGCGAGTAGCCAGCCATCTCTAGGGCTTCATACGTCGTCATAAGAAGCATGCGCTGCACTGGGTCCATTTGGAGAGCCTCTCGCGGCGAGATATTGAATAGCCGATGGTCAAACTCTCCTGGCTTCTTGATGAAGCATCCGTGGCGGGCGAGGAGAGCATTGTGAGTACGGCGAGATGGATCGTAAAAATCGTCGACGCAGAAGCGTGAAGGGGGAATCACCTTATCTGCTGTCGTCCCGGCGTTGAGCAGCTCCCAGAGCTCATCTAGTGTGTCGCTTTCAGGGAAGCGTCCCGACATTCCAACAACAGCGATATCGTGTCGGTTGACGCTGTCGATATCGTTACCAAAAGGCTTGGGTGTTGGCTCATACACACCAACAGAGACGCTTTGGCCGTGTTGCTCCAAAATGCTACTGACTTTGGATGCATCCCAGGTCGACCCAACTGTCGTGAGAACGACTTCCTCGTTACCCTTTTTTTGAAGTGTTGTTGCTACTGCCCGAAATGCGTCTTCGACTTGAGCCGGCTTATGCCCAATATCCGCCACCACGACGCGCAATGTCTCTTTCAATGTTTTGGCAGGGAGCGAGTCGGTTACAGAGTGCGCTGAGTATAATGGCCTCTGGACGGTGGCTGTATTGAGCGCTGGAGAAGTGCCCACTATTTGGGCGTTGTCTAATGATGGAAGATGAGGACAGAACATCAGGCATCGAGCTGGTGCAGCAAGGGATGTCACGGCTTGGGCAAGTGCCCAAGTCTGACTCTGTGAAAGGGTATCGAGGGTTGAGGGCGGTCCGGCGATGACGATGCCCTCAGGTAAGATTTGACCGATGTATGCGCGTTTGAGTGGTCGTAGTGTAGCATTGACATTTGCTAGTTGCTGCTCGACTTCCTGCTGATCAACACCCGAAATGATGCGCGCCCATGTGCCTTCAGAATCTTCAATATCCCTGCTTGTCCGTTGCAAGGCAACAGCTAAGCGGAAAGCAATAGCAATGCTTTCCAAGCCCAGTGTGATGACAGTATCGGAAGTTGTTGCTGTCGAAGCAACAGCCGCCGCAATCAAGCCAATACCAAATCCAACAGAAGACAAGTTGTCTATTTGTTTGGCTGATAAAATGGAAGTGTGGTCCTCAGAAAATCTACTAAACAGTTAGCTTCTACTGCACTGCAACTAGAGCTGCTTCGACTCCGATTCTGAGAAACTTGCATTAAGAGCTGGCCAATTTGAACCGTGGTCAAGAGGACAGTTTCGGCCACCACACTAGAGTGCTTAACGTGTTGCTCGGCGAGCTCCACGAGATCCTCAAACTCGCTAATGCTCGCACGCTCGCGGCCAGTCAAAGCAGCAGCTTCTCTATGCACAACATGCGATGCTTCGTCCAGCAGAGTGCGGAGCTGAGGACGATTCCTGGCTCGTACACTCAAGTCGTGTATCGCTCCGAGTAAGTCTATATGTTCATGTGGGAAGAGGAGGATGTGGTTAGGGTAAGACATGTTGAAGTCAAGACTCTCCTAGCCTTAGGAGAAAGTTGATGAAACTGTTCTTCTCCTTGTTGATGAAGTTTTCAACTGTAAACAAGAGGCATACTTGTATCTATATTATATAGTATATAGTCACTCATACGGCAAACTAGATATGGCTGATAAGGTAGGCAAGCAATGTACAGTGAACTCAACCATGCCTTCCAAATTGAAAACATAAGGCTGATCCGAGGCTGTGTGTAACACCATGTGTTAGAGCCGCTTATGATTATCCGTAATATAAGCATGCAGCAGAATATAATGGTCGCAAATAAGCGTGCAGCGACAAGAACCACAATCCCGTCTAATGCCTTCAAACGGACTCTCCATCGTAGAAGTACGGCGCATAGCGCCGACTTGGCGATACATCTCATGCAGGGCATGCGGTATGCTACATGAGGGAAGGGAATAACTTACACCATGATTACAGGATGATATTTAGCCTCACGTATCGGTGTAACGGCCGAGCACTTAGTCAACTTTAGCGGATTATCTGACAGTAGCTATCTATCATCAACAGCCTCATCTCGACTTTGTTGTCCTCAACATCTTTGTCCCTATCGTTCAGAACATCATCGCTCTACTTTAATCAAACTTCGTTACCATGGCGACTCTAACCGCAGATATTGCTGAGATTGCACATATTCTCAAACGGGAGCGCTACCATCGCGACACTGCCCAGTGGGATTTGTGTCGTGCCGCCTTCCACCCCGACGCCTCCAAAACATATGTCAATGTTGCCTGGTCTGTGCCAGTCCTTGGTTCTTTTTCTCTCGTCATTTTGAAGCCAATTTGCTCATGAAGTTGATATTAGGTACGAGGGTGACGTGGACAATTTTCTACAGCAGTCGGCTAAGATCCACCGAGGCAAGGTCAACATCCTCCACTCGTCCTTTGATCCTGTGGAGATCTATGTCCGCGGTCAACACGCCACCAGTGAGGCCTTCTGCCTTATCACCAGTTCGCTGACGTTGGATGGCGTGGACTACGTGCTCTCATCTTACATGCGTCTTCTCACTCGCCTAGCGAAGGTGTCCGAGTTGGGCCAGTGGCGCATGCTGAGCCTGGAATCGATCTACATACGCGACCACCTTGTCACCGCATTTCCCGGATCGGGACCGGGCGCTCTCACCATGAGCGAGGAGGTGCAGGCCTATCCCAAAGCATATCGACACTTGGCGCTGGTGATGAAATATCGAGGCTTGAAGCCACAGCCTGATCTTCCCCATGAGGATGATCAGCAAGGTGTGCGCCGGTTGTTGGATCGAAATCGTGCTTTTCTGGAGGGTGCAGAGGAGGGACTTGGAGGGAGTAATTCGTAGGACTGGTGGTGGTGTCCTACCTTGACCGGTGTCTACATGCAATAATATTCACACAAGATTGCACAGCTATTCCTCCACCTGTTGATCCCCACCATGTGTGCTGCTGTCGTCTCGTCTTCTCACGGCGGCTGAATAAGTCTCTGGCTCTATTGATCCAGGTGCAGCAAGACGAATCCTTTGCTCTGGCAGTTGCAGTTGCGTTTGCAGCATATCCAACCCCCTACCACGAGGCGATAACCCCACTTGGGTGGATGCTATTCTCGACACGTGCGGGGGTTGTCGTAGGTTTTTGGCCTTGCCTAAGTAAGGGTCGTCCTGGCAATCACAAGAAGCTAGAGGACCTAGTGTAACGGTCTTCAGGGTTCTATTCCTATTTTGAGTTGAGTACGAAGCTCCTAAAATAATAAGACTAATAAAACTCTCTACTCGGTTATATACCTAGAACCTTCGTATACTGTATACTGTGCTAGCTCTACTAGCTGGCTAGGTAAGGTAGCTGGTGAGTAGGCTAGCATGACTACGCCTAGTCATGTTGATTCCCCTAGATTGTTCCTTCGGCTGTTAACACTACGCCACCGGTTATACTGTATAATAAGGTAACCCTTCGGTGCTATGTCTGCTTCGTAGGGCTGGGTCTAACCACACCAATCGTAACCGTACCACCTTGGGAGAGGGGAGGGAACCCTTGCGTGCTTGTACTAGTCCTATTAGGTAAGATCTTATTCCTTTACTCGAAGGTGCTTTTTATTTCTATTAACATTTGCAATACAATTACATAACTGTACATGGCTTTCACATGGCTGTAAAAGGTACGTTAACGTTTTTTGCTGTGAATCGGCCCATAGAGATATAGCCTGATGGAGTTTCGGTCCGGTCCGTAGGGGACGAACGCCACGATAACCGCCACCCTACCCTGTTGGATGCCACTCTCCGAACACTTACAGTAGGAGTACTTAAAGGGTGGGAGGTGGGTGGTGGGTGGTGGGTTGTGGCATACGAGATAGAACATGGGATGTGGCACAGCATCCAACATTCAACAGCTCAAGACGCATATGGAGGTGGAGATAGACATGCGCTGACTGCAGAAAGGTTAAATTTTACGAGCTACCCCCCCCCTCCCCCCCTTACATACAATATCTTCCTATATCTATATTCCTCTAACTGTAATCAGACCGGTCCGAGCCCTGTCCCGTAATGGCTGTGGCCCGAAGCGCTTCCGTGCCGAACCTTAACCTTCACCTTGAGCAATTCCTCCGCATTACGATATGCTATCATCTCCAGCTGCTCAGTGTTGAGCATCCCACTCTTCTCTAGCTGCTGGAACCATTCCAGGCCTCTCTCATTTGACTCGAACGGATAGTCTACACTGTACATGATATGCTCCACTCGCGTATTCTCCAATATGCACTTGAGGGGCGCCAGGCTCCACGACCCAGACGTGGTGATCCATATGTTCTCATCCCAGACCTGACGAAGTGGACGCTCTCGAGTGCCCCAGCCGGCCCAGCGGGTGCTCATGTCGATGCACCGCTCCAGCATGAACGGCAGCATCTCGCCCATGTGGCCGATGACAATCTTCAACTTAGGGAAGCGGTCAAACACTCCCGCAGCGAACAGCTTCAACACATGCAGGCCAACATCACTATGCCATCCCCAGCCGGCTGCACCAAGGCTCACAGCCACCGGCTCGGCGTACTCACCTTTGAATTGCTCGGCCATCACGGCTGATGGCCACGTCGGATGCAGGTAGATGGGCACGTCCAGGTCACTGGCCTTCGCCCACAGGATGTCATATGCTGCGGAATCAAAGTGCGTCCCGTTGGCATGGTTGTCGATCAAGGCTCCGACAAAGTTGAGCATCGACACGCTTCGTTCAAGCTCGCGAGCGGACTCGACTGGGTTCGAAACTGGCAGGACGGCCAAGGCAGCGAAGCGATGGCTCTGGTTGCTTTGCGCGATGCCAGCAGCGAGCTCGTCGTTGCCTTTCTGACAGCTTTCCACACTGGGGCCACCTGTGAAGATCCCGCTTAGCCAACATTGAATTAAATTACAAGTGTAGAATCGGGGAGTCTCCTACCAGGGGTGAAGGCATGTGAAATTACTTGAAGAGAAATGTGGCCGCGATCCATGGCGGCGAGGCGTCCGTCTCCGAGATCAAGCAGTTGCTCCGAGAGACCAGGCACGGCCTTCAACGTACGCTGGAACTTTTCGCCAATGGACGAGAAGATGGCATTGGAGTAGTAGTGCTCCTCGAGGGCAAGGAGTGGCGGCGTCATTTCTGCCTGCTGAAATTTTTTGCCAGTAGATAATTCTTCTTGGAGATGATGACGGAGACCGATCACATCATACGTTTATAGTCGGTTCACAGTCGGTTATTTATCGTGAAGAAGACGTGTTGATACTCAAACCAGTACGGGCATGATCTCTCCGCGGCTAAGTTCTAGCTGAACTTTGCCCTCATGTCATTCATGATATAAGATAACCGTGCATATTGCCTAATTGCATAATTGTAGCGACCTGCAGTAAGGCATAAGCATGATAATCATCTACAGGTTGCAGAGTAATGCTGTCGCTTATCAGCTTACATGCATTGGATTTTGAATAAGCCTTTTTCCTCAAACCAATTAATGGAAGCACTCTCTTTGCTTTTGCCTTAAGCATGCATTGAACTCGCAGCATCCTAATTTAATTTCAGTAATGTCAGCTTCAGCCTCCCATAATGCTGGTCTACCTACTTGTATACTTATACCTGCCTTGGGCCCTATGCAGGACTCAAAAGTTGTCAAACACTTGCACAGTGTGAACATTACCATTGCATCATGCCGCGTTTCTTCTTTTTTCTGGCGGCGTTTGCCATAATCTTCTTAGGGTTGACGTCGGCCGACGACTCGTTTCTCATGAAGAAACTGGTGAAAAACTACCAACGCAATACACTTAAGCGACTGCCAGAGACTGGCGCCTGCACCGCAAAGAACATAGTCGTGCGCAAAGAATGGTACCCATCTCACCTCTGGCAACAGCATTGCGCAGTCAGTGTACTGACTCTCTTTCCTAAATCGCAGGGGCAGCCTAAGCAGGTCGGACCGTCTGGACTACATCAAAGCTGTTAAATGCCTGACTTCCCTGCCATCCAAGATCGATCCAGCCAAGGCGCCAGGTGCTCGTTCGCGATACGATGATTTCCAAGCTGGGCACATCATCCAGACTACGCTCGTCCATGGTACAGGATCCTTCTTCGCTTGGCATCGTCACCTGCTCTGGCTCTACGAAACCGCCCTCCGCCAGGAATGCGGCTACTCTGGAACCCAACCATACTGGGACTGGTCCAAGTACGGCAACAAACCTCTCTCCGAAAACCCTTTGATTGACGGGTCGGCCACGTCCATGTCGGGCAATGGCAAGTATATTCCTGGGCGCAACGGAACGCTTCAGCCCTTCCCCATCCCCCTCGAGAATCCTCCCGCGCTCTACTGTCCCGCAGGCACCGGCGGCGGCTACATCTACAGTGGCCCGTTTGTGGACTGGAAGTTGAACCTGGGCCCGGTGGTCAACAATGTTGTGACCAACGGCCAGCACGTCAACCCCAATCCCCGCAAAGACGGCCTGGGATACAATCCCCGCCGCCTGATCCGTGACTTCAACAATACTCTCCTCCAGGACAACACCTATGCGCTCATCAACAACATGCTCGTCAACATGACCAGTAAGGCTTCACACCTCCCCAGCGTTCCGCGTTGAGTTATTGACAACAAGCTAACCCCGTAACCCCAGCCATCCACGAATTCCATCCGTATTTCTTCCAGTTCCCACATACCGCGGGCCACCTGTTCATCTCAGGCTATGACAACGATCTCTTCAGCTCCCCGGGCGATCCCCTGTTCTTCTTCCATCACGCTCAGGTGGACCGCTTGTGGTCCATCTGGCAAGGATTGGACTTTGCAACCAGGGAATACGCCTTGGATGGGACGTTGACCATCTTGAACCGTACGTAGCTTCATTCATGCATATCATCGCTTTCCTCAGTTCCGGTTTCCGTCCGGACCCAACTCCCAAGGGTCATCCTCTTTTCTCCAAAACAAGTAGCTAACGCAAAGCAACATGCAGTTCCCCCAAGTCGAGATGCGACGCTCGACGATGTGATGAGTTTCGAGTTCGCCCCGAGTATTGCAATCAAGGAGAGAATGAGCCCCACCACCAATGGTCTCTGCTATATGTATGACTAAGTAAGGTAGATGTCAAGACGAGCATGACAGGCGATGTGGATTGCTGGAGAATCTTATGCACTCACACAAGGCACCTATATACAGTAATCTTACCAAACGCGAATAGAATGATCATAAAGAGCGGGCCAGCTCGTGTGAAGTGTGGACTGCATGCCCTAGATTCTAGATTCGAATCATTATGCTGCTGAGGTAGTGTACCTTGGACACTGTATATTTGACCTTGACCCATGACACCAGAAGATGAATATAAGCGAGCCTTCATGAATAGATAAATATATAAACATTCAAATCCATTGGCCTCACCAAGAACAAAAAACTGAACCTTTTTCTTTTCCTTTTCTTTTTCTTTTGCATCGCAATAGCAATGCTGTAAATATTACCTGACTTGACTCATTGCCCCCTGGAAGTCCAGGATTACCGTTATCATGCCTGCCTGCCTTTGGGCGTCAACGTCATCGCATGCATCCTGTTGTGAGACTACCTACACCAGAGATCTTAGCTGTCTCGCCTAGAGCTCCCCTTGTACTGCGGTCTTCTTTTTTTTTTGGTAGCAAGCACCTACTAATCATCTTCACGGACCGGGGATCAAACAATTGGAACATTTCAATTCTAATTCTAATCAGGGTGTATTTCTCTTCTTTCGTGTCTATTCTATAGTGTCTCGTCTAAGGTTTATATTGAATCAGCAAGCGCCAGCGTGTCCCCACCCAGACCCCAACCCCCCAAACCCATCAACCCCCCCAACACTATCGGCGCTCAATCACTCCACTCATCCAGATCGCTCCCAATTGGCCCCTCATAATCCTCCTCATCCATAAGAGTGTGCACCTTGTGATATATACGCTTCATGGCAGCGAGATAGCATTTGACCTTATCGTCGCGTTTCAAGAAACCCGCCTTGACTCCGATCCTATAGAGCAACTGAACGTCCCGGATTGTCTCTTCCGCCGTGGAGGCTGTTTCGACGTCTCTGTACGGAGCGTGAGCGTTGCAGAGGGCTGACTGGTCGACCGCGGCGCTGCCCTGTTTCGGGAGTCAGAAACTAAACTAAACTATGCTTGCAAAGAAGGCTTGGGCAAGGCATTACTGGCTCCTTACAGCAGAACTACTGGAGGGCAGGGCCGGGCGGCATGTCCCGGCGGATGGAAAATGTGGCAATTGCCCTCGGATCCGTGGGGATGGGCATGTGATCGACTCCGGTGAGGCATAGATTGGAGCCTCGTCTTCTAAGCCATTCAGACAACCACCGTTGGTCGAGCCTTCTCTTGACACTTCGCCGTTCTGGCTGTGAGTCGATGCGTAGCACTTGTCTTGCTGCTGCAGCGGGAAGTTGAAGTCTATCGGTGGCCAGGAGGAGATGTGAGAATCGAGATGACCAGCCAGCTGATCCTGAACCCAGTTGGTGTATTGGACACAGTAACCATTGACATGCTGCGAGTCCGGCGAGCCTTTCGATTGAGGCGGGGACTGTGTCTCTAAGATGGGCGGCGCATCATCCGCTCTCGATGGCATATCTTGTGGCATTATTCTGTTATCGCCATTCGCTTGTCTATATCGCTCTCCTAAAGAGAAGTAATTCAGCAAGGGTCATTCATCCATCCCCGTCTCTGGGACTTGTCCACTTTGTGGTGTTACATACTCCAACGTCTCTGAGATTCGCGATTTTGACGCCGCCGTCGGTCACGGGAAGCTTCTTGTTGAGGAGGAGTGGGCATGTTCATCTTTGCAAGTTCAAATGACAAGTTGAAAAAATTCCAGCACGGTCTGTATTTTGACTGGTAGTGGTGGTATAGGTGCTGTCTTAAGGCTGTAGCTTAAATCTGCCTCGCCTGTTCTTTTGAGGGAGTATTAAATAGCCGAGCTAGGTCAATTAACAAATCGCTTTAAAACCCACACAGCAGACGAAGAGGAGGGGGAAAAAAATTGGAATATGAGAAATATAGTTCGGCTCAAGCGTAAGAATTGATACAATCAACTACTTTTTACTTATCGTACTTGGTAAAGAGTTGTGACAGGTGGAGAAATCAGAGGTCGAGTGTCAATGGAATTTCTGCCATAGAGTTCAATACTCCGACTGACAGCTCGCTGTGAATCATTTTTGCGGGCCGCTCCTTAACTGCAGGTGGCGCTAGGGTGGATGATCTCCGATGCCCGCTGCCCGCTGTTTTTAGCCTGTCTGTACCTTACATGGCGGTGCGATACCTCGCCAGATCTTACTTTCCCCAAGGATCGAGGTGCATTTACCGTTCTTCACTCGATCCGGCTTGTGAATATGTGGTCCGTATTTGCACTTTACCCAGAGGACACTATGATGATGGATTTGTGAGTAGTCACAAATTTGAAGATTTATAGGAGAGAGAGAGGAAGGGAGTTGAACGGTTTCGGCGACAGCAGAAAGAAACTGAAAGTACCGAATCTATAAATAGACGTAGATAGAGGTAGATAGACGTAGATGGGAATCCCGTCTACTCAGCAGAAAACAGGAGGTTACTAAGATAGGTGGTCACTTTTCTTTTGGGTGATGAGGTGATGAAGCAAGGTCGCTTAACACAATAGACGATAGACGATAGACGCAGTTCGGCAACTGTGCAGCCCTATAAGACAAAGTCCTGAAAGACACGTGATTAACAACCTCAAATACATACCTTTTGTGAACTACTGTATTAGTAACGTTATAATGTGAGGGTTTATAGGCTGAATTTAAAGGCCTATTATCTTTTCTAAAAGATATTGTCAAATAGAAGGCTAAGCTGTTAAAAATTCATAAGGAGAATAATATTCATATAGAGAGAATGCTTCCATAATTTGTATGATTCGCCTAAATCTATATTATACGCTTAGACGCAACACACACCCCCTCACTATAGTTCACTGAGTTATAACTCACTACGAGAGATCGTTGCGTATCAAAAGGTTGAGGCACAGTTAAAGGATCATAAGTCCACTACCAGAACCAAACTTTCTACCTCGTATTTAAGCGAACACCTGCCCAATCCGGTCACTTGTCAGCAATATGAATCCTTCATAATCCTATTATGGACTGATATGGCCATTTCCCCAGCTGATGTGAGCTCCACAACGAGTTCAAGCAGTCAGCGCCCAGCGGAGACTTAAGTCGGAGACATTACAAGGATCGTCATCACGTGCCGTCAGCCTATTGGTTGGATCTTACGGCGGAAACATACCTACAGGTCTGCTCGGAGACTTTGGGAATATGCTCATATTCCATTACGTGGATATAAGAAACCAACACAGCACAGCCTGATCCCATGACATTATTTCTTCACCAAACATCCTTTACATATGTTGAGTCGTTTCCACTCTCGCAATTTTATAAACCAGATCCCTAAACTCATCTTCAAGTCATCACGAATATCTCTCTCTACCAGCAGCAAACCAGACTTCAAAACCAAAATGGCCAAAGATCCCAATACCGTCTTTCCTGGGGCAAATCCCCAAGAATGGAACGCTCATGCAAAGCAATACGCAGCAATGCCCTTCCAAGGCCCAATGTCCCTCCCCGCCAAAATGATCCTCGCTGGCCTAGACAGCGTTTCACCCATCTCTCAAGCCACAGCCATGCTCGACGTCGGCTGTGGACCAGGCATGGTGATCCATCAACTAGCCTCAATCTACGGCACTGTACTCCCATCCACGGCGCGCGTCATCGCGAGCGATTTCAGCGCTGGCATGGTCGAATGCTGCGAGGAGAAGAAAGCACAGCGAGCTGGCACGGATGAAGATGTGGGAGGCGTGTGGAGTCGCTTGGAAACTGCTGTTTATGATGCTCAAGACTTGAGTGCTGTCAAGAACGGCGAAATGAGCCATATTTCCGCCGCCATGGTGTACTTCATGCTGCCGAGTCCTCAGAAGGGCTTCCAGGAGGCATACCGGGTTTTGAAGGACGGAGGTGCGATCGCATTGTCGTCCTTCCACCAAGTCGAGTGGAGCGACCTTATGTATGAAGCAGCAAAGTCTGTCAGAGAAGACGCGCCACGGGGCTTCACGATAGAAAAGATGGGGAATTTGGCTACGACTGAGGGGGTGAAGGAAGAGCTTGAGGCTGTGGGGTTCAAGAATGTTAAGAGTGAGTATGTGGATATTGACATGCCGATGCAAAATCCGACGATGTTCGTCAATGGGTTTATTAGGAGCAACAACCCTGGGGCGTTGTCCATTTTGGGGGATTTTACCCCAGAGGAGATTGATCGCGTGTGTGTGAAGTTCTTGGAGTTGGTGGAAGGGAAGTCATTTTTGCATGGGGTTATGATCATTGCTTCAGGCATGAAGTAAATGCAAACAGCAGGCTGGTTGCATCTTAAACATGATTTCTATGGGACTTGATTAAGAATGAAGGCCTAACAATGCTATTTCATCGCGTTTCGTCAATAATTATTACATCTTTTGGTAAAGTGACCAGGTAGTTACTGTTTGCCCTACGCATTTTCTCTCTGCAACATCTTATACGATACTACTCTATGATTAAGGGATACTCAAAATGTGTTTTTATTAAATTAGACTTACAACATAGGAATGCGAAATTTACCTTCGTTCATGGCCCAGTCCCCCTTTCTATCCCAAATTAAGCGAGCTGCCTAACTCAGCAAGGCACTTCACGCAATCACAACCACCCAACAATTTAGTGCAGCAGTCTATAATGATTGACATACTTCAGAAGTTGTCATCTTTCTTCACATTATGCGTATTCTCGCTAAGTCCTTACTTCGCCTCGCACCATCGTGCGATGCCCGCCTTGCTCTTCACACTTCAACTGCAGCTGCTCCGCAATAAAGCCAACCATCAAGTCTTGACACTCTTCATATCGCGGGAAGAAGTGAAATCCACGATGATACAGATTTCTACCATTCTCACAAACGCTCGAAGGCTGTAAAGTCTCTGATTCCGGCACAAAGTTCTCGTATTTACTGATGAAATGCGACATAGGTGTTTTGATTGGTGGCAGAAAGAGATAGTGATATTTGGAGTCCGAAAGAGCGAGATCGCTATTGAAGAGGGCGAATTCGAAGAGTTTTTGAGGTAATGGCCGTGATTTATGGGGTTAGGTGCATTTCTAGGAGAGTTGTTTGAGAGCGACAGAAGAAAGAAGACTTCCGATGTTTTGCAGTTCTAAATATATCTGCATCTTATCACTAACTTCTATCTCCACAATCGATACTAACGAAAGACCAATCGTGCAGCCGCTCGAGTAGTCAAAAATACCACCGAGTTGCCACGCACAATCAGGAGCACACATGAAAGTGAAAATACATTTCCTCACCTCGGCTCTCGCATCTGAAATATTCTCCCTCTTACCATCTTTAAAGATGACCTACCCTGGAGAATCCGAGTTCGCGTACAAAAATGTACTACATGTCCCGAAGATTGCACAGTTTGAAGAATAGCATGAGCTCCCATTGGGAGGACGGTCATGATATCTTTAACATTAGATATTGGGACCCCAGAGATATGACCACAGATAAGATCGTAAGCTTTGGGGAGTCATTAAGATATCCAATCTACTCCAGCTTGTTAACCAATAAGGACCTACAACCTGGTGCTAATGAGCATTTGAGTTTGGGTTTGAAGGAGTTTTAAGGGAAGAATAGCATCAAGAAACGGTATTTGCGCATTTCTAGACGGGCCTGAAGCCCCTCAAGGAATCAATAGCATCTTCGGAGAGTTGAGCCTGTAAGCGCTTCGCTTTGACTTTTATACTACTGGAGATCTAGCTTGAGATCCGGCTCTTCCTTCGCGTCAGGCGTGAACGGCGGAAGCATCGGTGATCGCACCCAAGCATCGTTAGCTTGCTACATGAGCAAGACATAAAACAAATATTGGAATCATGTTGAATGAAGGATTATGCAGAGACGATATTTCGGTGTTTCTATGAAGAGGAAAGGCAGTCTGTGAGAATATGTATTTTGTGTTCGGAGAAAAAGAATCTCTACTGTGATCCGTTCTAAGATTTATATTGAGGTTGTGAATCATGACTGGATCATCCGCGCCAGACCACTGCATCGAGTAGGTCTAAATATACGTTTACTCTTGAGAAATCCCATGGATATATCGAAATTATTCTGACCAAATCGCTTCTTATGGCAGCTCGACAGTGCAATCATCATTTTGACTCAAGATTCTTGAGTAATGAAAGTTTGACTGCTTGAAATAGGCAGTGGTCCTCGCTTCGAATAGACAAACGAGCAACGGCTAACCTCTTTGTGCTATCTGGTATAGATTTAGTATAGAACATGTAGATGGGGTTCACTCATTCATATCTGGCACTTTATGGCATGTGTGATGATCTGATCATGGTGAGATGATGGTTTAAGGAGACTCCGTAGCGAAATAGCTTAAATTGTCAGTTATGCATTCCAATTCAAAGGTATGCTATATACTCCACCCATTGAGGATATTATTATGACACCAAAAACTTTCATGCCCTCAATACATGAATGGGTCTCGCTCCATTGTTCACGTCACAGGTAATGTAAAAGCTTGCCTTTGCATAGGCAGCATGGTTCCTCCCTCTTGAATATTTTCCGGGCGTTGTTCAAATTGGGAGTCCAGAGCTTGTATTTCAACGTTTCGGAATAGAAACAGCTAGAAATGTAAAGAATATAATCTTGGGTTTCGCATTTGCATAAGGACCATTAAACTCTCGGCAAACGCTAGCGAAGCACCCCCTGAGATTGGCGAGAAATCCTAAGTGTGTGAGCTAAATCCATTTACGTTTCCCTGGATCTTACTTAAATCTTACTCTTACTAAGGAAACTTGCGACTGAGACATGCCATCCATGAAGGTATTCCCACTTCCTTGGCACATTCGGGGGCCAAAACGCCCCTTTCAGGCAAGTGATCCCAATACTTCCTAGCGCCATCCTCTTCCCTTGTCTCAGCTCGCTTCACGGCCCAGCAGCACCAACGACAACCCTGAACTTATACGAGCGTGCACTCGGACAGCCTCATGTCATCTCATTTGCGGAACACCCATGACATTTCCCCGCGTCAGCACCGACGCCCACAGCGAACACCACATAATACCAAGCTTCTTGCCGCAAAGAGGCCTTCATCCGCTTCTGTATACTCCTCCTTTCGTAAATCGCAACAACGCTGCTTCTGAACTGCAGTAGTACCGGTCGTTAGGTGTCTTGCTTGTGCATACATACTGACTGCCGAGACAAGATAGAGTGCGAGAGGTTAAAGCAACGAATCAGGGGTACTGGTAGATAGGCAGGCAGTGGATAGATAGCCGGAATGGCCAAATCAAGACACACCAGTTCGAAAGCCACGAATTGGGAATGGGTTGACGAGTCGAAAGAGGTCATCGAGTCTGTAAAGGGCAAGTCAACCTCTTCTGAGCGCTTCATGTACTCCATCTAATGGTATGCATCTCACGATTACTGACGTCCGCTGTAGCACCCCACGACCTATCGGTATGCAGTTCTGATCCCCCCCCCACCAATACCTTTCACATCCTCATGCACCTCAGCCCTATAGAACGCACATGGACTAGAAAACTGATAAACAAACTACTTATCGAGCAGTCTTTTAACTTTGTCTCCGAAAACGGCGTTTCCCGGCCTCGCGGGGAGAAGCCAAGAAAACTCATCCGCGCCCACGCGACAAGGCATGGGCGAGCACAACACTCTTCCTCCTCTACTGCCTCTACTTCTAGCACATTATTAAATCCCAAGTCCCAATCGCGGTTACAACCTCACACCCAACAAATACTGAGAGTGAAGCCAAGTCCGAAGCCTCCGAGTCTCCTGCATCGGTTTCCGAAAAGCTCCTCGTTAGATCCGTTCAGAACGCTTCCTGGGGGTGAAACATCCGAGACGAGTCTCTTGTTGGACTTTTATACCCAGTTTAAGGAGTTTGAGCCCTTTAAACCTTTACCTGGGGCGCCTACACCGGAGACAAATCCCTTGCTAGGTGACTGTGAGTACCCCTCCAAAGACCCCTCCACCATGTCCCATTTCTACAGTCTACTTTCTCACCACTGAATCTCACACTGCACAGGGATATCATTACAATCCGACTCCGACCTAGCCGTCTCTAAAACTGCAACATGGCTCTCCTTCTCCAAAGCCGAGCCCCCGCTCTTCCACGTAACGCTGCTCCTCGCCGGGATCCGGATGTTCTCATGCATCAACTCGCCCGCTGTTCGCGTTGCCCTGCTGTATCAGCGAGGTGAGGCAATCAAGGGAGTGAGAGAGTATTTGAAGGAGCATAAGAATAGCAGGGATGAGAATGTCGCGTGGACGATTGTATGTACCGTTGCGGCGCTGGCGCAGGCTGATGTGAGTTTCATTCTGTCATCTTGCAGGAGAAGAGAAGGGGAAGGGATAATCCAGTTGAGGGAATGCTCACTAATCCTGGTGGCGTGGTAGAGTGCCCTATCTCTTAATTCCTCGGCGATGGAGCATCTTAATGGTCTTGAGCTCCTGGTGCAAGCGAGGGGTGGCTTGCATACATTTGAGAATGTATGGAATGGCCGCGCACGCTCATAGTAAGTTCTTCACCTGCCTCTCTTTGAGTTTTAATACCTTTTCTTCTCTTCACTTCCGGCATCAAGTATTCTCGACAGACTTCAGCATCAAAGGAGACAGTATTGAACGTCATCATGACTATTTATGAATGACTATCAGAACTCTGTGCTAATGCTTTACGCAGCATAGAATGGACTGATCTCAACGCCTCGCTTCTAATGGAAACAAAACCCAGATTCGTACATAGCAAGACTTCGACCGTAATATTAACCGAGATCGAAACATCTTCTGCAATAGGCAACTCGGACACAAGCAGTGCATCGTCAGAAACTTCTCCCGAATCCACAGGATCCAGTGCGTCTCCTTGAATAGTTCGCGATGAAGCAGGAATGGGTTTGAGGTTATGGTATATGGTGTGGGAGAGAAGGCTGGCAGAGGCGGCTTCAGGTCGAAGGATACAAGATTAATGAGTATCATGCAGCATAGGTACAGACTGGTGATACGGATAAACAGGACAACGAGTGTCAGAGAGGAGTCGGAAGGCAGGTAGCACTAAGTGAATGCTAGCTTGGCAATTATTAGTGACCAATCGCGGTCTTGCATGGTTGGAGGAGGGTAGGGACTACCTTGGAGGTCATTGAGACAGTCTTCACCTACAATCGCAAATGAAATGATATACTTTGGATTCCTGGCTACAAAATCTAAGATCCTCGGTTGGGCTTAGTTATCTCCAGTAGATCTACGAATTATGAGTAGTTGCGTAAAGAGGTTTAGAGAGACTACCTACAACTCCAACATTCCGGTGACGGGTTATCTCCCCCCTGTGGAGTGAAAGCCCAATGCATCCAGACATTGCCATCCCTCGGATCATAACCCTTATTGCAGATAAGTGCATCGTTGCCTTCTGCTTCCTTTAGGTCTGCGCCACCTTTTATGAGACTCTCCATTCGCAACTCGTTCAGAATGTAGTAGGACCACGTGTCGACCGGGGCCATGATGCAGTTTATCTTTGAAGCCCAGAAAGTCGACAGGAAGCGTTTTAATTGCGGGACCTTTGACCGTGTGATTCCCCCGCAACCCCAGTCATATTTGGTGACTACGTCCCAGTTCTCTACACCAGGCGCATCATGCGACGGGAGAGCCATCTTCAGAAACTGCAAGCAGGTGAAGTGCGTAGTGATTGACTTGGCCAACCGCTCTAAATCCTTGAAGGTTTGTCGCACGTTAGGTTCCTCTGTAGTGCTAAAGTGGCAAGAAAGCTTCCCAATGAAATGAACTGAAATAGTGATGCGGCGAATGAGTGCGAGCGCGGGCTTGGGGATGCACTGTGTGAATTTTTGGAATCCGCGAAGATTCGGTCTGGTGGTTGAGCCCCATGCAGCATTCCCGAATTCGAAATCGTTGATGGCGTAGAATTTGGCGCTGCCTTCAAGGTAGAGCTGCCTGTTTACTGCAAGAAGAGCAACGGCGCTTGGTTTGTTTCGCCATTCCTCGAGAGATCCTTGACGACGGCGTGGGGAGCACACTGGAATGGAATCTACGGATAGAGCAAACTCGTAGACCATATTGCGGAGTTCTGTTGGCAGCTTGCAGAAAGGAAATGCGTTGGTCGGTGCTGTGACATTTCCACGAGACAGCTTTCTTCTGGGTTTTGAGCTGACATTGCTTAGCTGCCACTTCAAAATATGAGAGGAGACAACGTCTGATGTAATTGTCATTATTTCTTCTGATGTGGTGATCTAAAGGATTTGTATGTTGATGTGCTGGTAGTGTGGATGGTAAAAGTAAATTTGACCGAAGAAAACGGTAATTGCGGGACTTTAAAGTCTCAAAGCTGTTTGTGTGCAGGCGGGTTGTTATAAGTACCATTCAAATTGTGTGGGTTAGAATTTTCGGGTATTGGTTAAAGCGAGAAGTGTTGTGTAGTGTACTGACTAGCAGAAAAGGACACCTTGACTTTGAACTTCTACCAGCTTATTGAGCATCGTCTAGTTCATATCCATTGACATCATGAGAATCAGTAGAAGAGCGAGCTGAGACTGGGTAAGATTTTGACGATTTAGAAATTGAGGACATCTATAATATGATATCACGGTGCTTCAATTAAGGGTAGCCGAAGCCAATCATAGGTAGAGATTAGAAGATATTAGTTTATCATACAATCATAGCGTACAATGTAGCGCTCAAGCTACCGACTACTTTTATCTAACATTTAGTCCCTAGACCAATCTAAAACTTGCTAGTATCATAATAACTCCTCGCTCTCAAAGACTTGCCCTTCCAGAAGAACATCCAAGGAACTGGCATCAATGCCAAAGCCACAAAAGCAAACACGCTTCCAGCCCAATGAATGCCGAGTCCTTGGTACATTTGTATCGTAAAGAGTGGGAATGCGGCACCGAATGTATAGCGCAAGATGCCGTTCGCTGCGACTGCCGATGCACCATTGGTGGCTTGATAGACATCGACTAAGTATGTTGTTGCAGAGATCTGTGAACTTCTGTTAGCATGAATAATTCTACTCAGGAGACGAAAGGCACTCACAAATATAGTCAAACTACCCCACCCAAACGGAACGCCTGCCAAAACAGGCACGATCCAATGAACGCCTCTCTGTGGTGCCCAAGCAAACCAGAACAAGCCGATTGGGAGCAAGATGGAGCCCATCATAGCACTGTAAAGGCGATGCTCTGGTGCTGGTTGCCCATTTGCTTTTTTTGATGCTTTGGTATAAAGGGTCGCATCAAAGATACCGAACGTAATAATGGCGAAGATAAAACCAACAAGAATGCCAATGAAGGTCAGGCCAACCTCTTTTTGATTGAAATGATACACGGTTTGAAACACGAAGCTGTATGATCCGAGGAAACTGAACATCATTGCGAAAGCGAAGCCAGTATAAATGCTCAAAAGAGCGACCAGAGGCTGAAATAATGTCAGTCAATTCTCAGGAAAATATGAAGAATTGGGCTCGCCTCAATCAGCATCATATGTAATGGTACTACAAACGCACGAAGCAACTTGTGAACCAATGTATTAGTGTCACCTTTGCGGTGAACACTTTTGACACCACGCTCCTGCGCTCTTAGATAAAGTATGCGTGTCACCAAAGTTTCCTGCATGAAGAGCGCAAGAATACCTATGGGTGCTGCAATAAATAGTACAACCCACATGCTATACCTCCAGTTGTCATACTCGCTAATGATATAAGCACCAATAGTTGGTCCTAGTGCTGGTCCCAAAAATGGAGCCATGACAAAAGCCAAAGCCGCCTTGCCTTGGAACTGGGGTTCCCAAATGTCTGCAATTGTTCCTGTCTAGTCATTGGCATCATGTTGACAAGTCAAGTTGGGAAGTAGCATACCTGCCCCAATAGCCAATGCAGCCGAGCCTCCAATGCCTGCAAGTAGTCGCATTACTGTCATGAGAGCAATACTATTTGAAGCACCTGATGCTGCTGTAAAGATCATGAGAAGGGGCATTGAAGTCCAATATATTGGCCGCCGGCCGTACAATTCACTCAATGGTGCCGCAATCAAGGGTCCTATGGTAAAACCAAATGTGTATAGGGATAATGGTAAGATAGCAAGCTCGCGCTCAACTTCAAACTTGAACATGATGATTGGTATTGCTGGGACATATGCTGATGTTCCGACTGTTCTGAATTGACATTAGCTAGCAAGCGAGAATTTGGACAGAACAACTTACGCAACGAAACCATACAACGCTGGGATTGCTGTGTGGAAAGCTTTCTTCCAGAATGGCCAATTTCGAGGATTTGCTTGGTCATTTGAGTCGTCCCATCCCACTTCAGTTGCTAACTCTGGCTCTGGACTTGCATTTTCGACGTCGGTATCGTTTTGATCTTCCTTTGTTTCTCCTTTGCTTTCCATTGTGGCTGATAGTGTGCGATGTCTGGATTTTGAGGACAGCGAGATACACTATTCGATATTGGAAATCTGATTCTTCGATGCTTTCTAGCGTTTGATGCGCGATGAGAATTATGGAGAATTGAATGTACCTACACTTGAGAAAAATAGAACAACTTATACAAAGGAATCCAACCTGTAAGTTAAGCGGATGATGCAACGACAAAACTAAACGAAATTGTTAACAGACGGGCGATCTCAACTCCGCTTGGTGGCTGAGATCAAAATCCAATAGCAGCCTCCTAAGCAACGCATTGTCCTCGGACTTGTAAGTAATCATAATCTTATCGGATTTGAGTTGAAGGGTTAGAGTGACCGGGTCTAAGATGTACCTTCGATATGTTGGCCCATGAATAAGCACCCATGCAATAGACTGCACCATTTCATCTGGATCGATTCTTCTGCTGGTTACACAGTAGTAGAGCCGTTACAAACAGAATGTGACTCGCATTTGCCAGGCGAAAGCGAAGCTGGGTAACCATGAACGCGGCCATCAACCATTAAGATTGCACCTTCACGGAAGCGACGAAGACTCCACATCATAATATACAAGGGTCATGATCTTACGTCCGCAACTCGTGATAAATCACATCCGAGACAAACGTCAACCTCGCTACGGAGTTAGAGATACTGGTTTTGTTGGAGCTGTTGGAGATTACTGATCATATAATGATACTTTTACCGAGGCAAGGAACTCGGTATCTAAATCCATACAAGAATATCAGCCGACAGCAATTTTGTTGAAGGAAAAAAAAATCTTTCATGAAAATAAATATATCACGACGATGATTGACTTGTACACTCGAGAACAGTTTCTTGAATTGCTAAGTAGTGATAACAAATTTATTAAAGATGGAGAAACAGAAGTGGAACTACTTTCAATTCGCCAATGATGAAAGTAAGCAATTATGTCAGCGGTCCTTAAAGGGCTAGTCCAGATTAGTCCTTAAAGGCGGGAACTGCCGGCAAGATCATGCGGCGGGCATTGACATTTACGTTGACAAGGACATTTCTATCTCGACATCAACATCATCCAATGCCTCCAACATTCTTTCGACACAAGCAATGATTATACGGTCCTCTCCTGTGAGTGCCTTGAGATCTAATGGCCTCAGTACCGTATGTCTATCATGCTTGTTTGCCATAAAACCAGCTTCAAGGACGGTGACTAGGAGCTTCTCGAGCAAACCAGCCCTCAAAGCGGCAGCAATTGGAGGAGCAGCAAGATGGAGAGCTGGATATTTTTCGGGGAATGAGTTACTGGAAAAGGCACGCGGGAATGCAAAGAGGGGGAATATAACGACGACAGTGGCTGCTGGAACCTCGATTGGAGAGACAGCTACGATTGGAAAACACCCCTCAACGATAGAGACTTCGACAATTCCACCCACTCCAACCGAAGATGTATTACCTCATAGAAGAAGACAAGCGGCAAAGCGTGCAGCGCAAACAGCAGATCTCGTACTGCCAGAAAATACATCAACGACATTGTCTGAGACAGCCGCAAAAGCTCCTTCGAATTCTCTCCGACGATTGATTCCAGTCCTCCTCTCACTTTCGAAACCACGCCTCTCAGTCCTTGTCGTTCTCACAGCATGTGCCTCGTACTCTTTATTTCCAGTTCCCGAGGTGCTGCTGCCATCTGCAACTGACACGCCATCTCTCTCTCCACTCACTCTACTCTTTCTCACCAGCGGGACTGCACTATGCGCCGCATCTGCCAATGCCTTCAATATGCTCTACGAGCCGAAATGGGATGCCATGATGTCTAGGACTAAGAATCGACCTCTGGTCCGAGGACTAATTTCAACCCGTGGTGCGGTATTATACGCGATTCTCGCAGGTGCGGGCGGAGTAGCAGCATTGTACTATGGGGTAAATCCCACAGTTTCTTTTCTAGGTTTCCTGAATATTGCCCTCTATGCTGGAGCTTACACACCACTGAAACGCGTTTCAGTCGTCAACACCTGGGTTGGAGCTGTAGTAGGAGGGATACCACCATTAATGGGCTGGGCAGCTGCTGCAGGACAAAGCGCCACGAATGGCGATTGGAAAGAGCTGCTTCTTGGAGAGCAAAACATTGGTGGCTGGCTTTTGGCTGGCTTGCTATTTGCATGGCAATTTCCGCATTTCATGTCTCTCTCCTGGTCCATCAGAGACGAGTACAAAAACGCCGGCTACAAAATGCTCGCCTGGGTCAACCCAGCCAGAAACGGACGTGTAGCACTCCGCTATTCGCTTCTCTTCTTCCCGATCTGCACGGCATTATGTTACTACAACGTGACCGAGTGGACTTTCGCCGTGGCTTCGATACCTATCAACGTCTACATGACGAAAGAAGCCGTGAAATTCTGGAGAAAAGACGGATACAAGGGAAGTGCCAAGGGGCTTTTCTGGGCCAGCGTCTGGCATCTACCTGTTTTGATGATCTTGGCTATGGTGGAGAAGAAGGGCATGTGGCAGCGAGTGTGGAGGGCTGTGATGGGTGAGCCGGATCTCGAGGACGATGAATGGGTGGATGAGGATGAGGATGAGAGTTTGCTGGACAGTGGGTTGGCAAAACCTGATGTGGTGAAGCCTGTTGCAGTGTCTTCTTAGATCGCAAGAAAAAAACAAGAGGATGGGGTAGAGCTTGGATGTATAGATATATTGTAGCATATATGGCGTGAGGCGTTTTTAGGAAATCCAAGATCATTTGTCTTTAACGAATTGTTCTCACCCACAATGACCTCTAGAAACAGATGCAGTATATGGATTTTTAAGATGTAATTCTCTACTGATACAAGCCTACCTAGCTAAGCCATATAATCTACACCAACTATTTCTCCCCTTCTCGCTCTGCCTCTCCCCCAGTCAACGCCAATCATAGTTCATAAGTCGTAAAAAGATTCTTCGTTCATCCGATCCGATCTCGCGACGCCAGTTTTTGCTAAAGACAGTAAAGACACCTTTCTCTCTTTGATGAAAAGAGGGCGGTTGCCAGAAATTAAAGCGAATGGAAATGCAAAAGCAAAATGCGCAGGTATGCGAAGTAGCAGCAAGCAAGCAAGCAGATAAGCAGCAAAGCACCACCCCCTGTGTCCGTGACACCACCACCAATATCGACACCAAGACCAACTCCGACTCCAGACCCAAACTCCTTTTCCTTCTTGCGATCGATATCGTCATCGTTGTTGATCATCACATCATTTCGGATGTGATATCATTGCTGATTTGTTGGAGAAGAGATCTAACGACCGCCCGAGGGACGATTGATGATAGCATCGATCCCCATGTCCATACTAGGTAGCCTCTGTCCCTGGCCGGCATTCACAATGCTCGACAGTTGGCCTTGGTGCACGCCTCCCACACCCATCATGTACTGGCCCCTCGCATCCATCATGTTGCCCACACCACCACCATTCACATTTACATTCATGCTGCCTCCACCGACTCCCATGCCGACGCCCATGCCCATGCCATTCAAGCTGGCAACACTCCCTGCGCTGCCAGTGTGCTGGTGTCCGCTGTAGCCATAGCTGCCGCCGGAGCGCTCGGATGCACCGTCTGTGGGGTCGTACGACTCAGCTTCTAGCTCCAGGTCGTCGGCATAGCCGCTATCGTCTGTGTGGTGGGAGAACGCACCTCCATATCCGTTTTGGTTCTGGGAGTGTCCTACGGCATTGGAGTTGTTGCCGTTTGATTGCACGTGTTGTGAACCGGTTGGGTCGAGGAGGCGCTCGCGACGAGCGCAGGATCGGGCGGCGGTTTGGAGGTTCTTAAGACCTTGGGACATGCACTGTTTGTGTTAGTTTTGAGACAAAAGAGTGGTAGTGAGGGTAATTACCTTAGCTTCGACGACATTCCACTTCTCGCCTGTTTGGGCGGCAAGAGCTGACCAGATCTCGCGACGCATGTTCATATAGGTCTTTGCCATATTCTCAAGCTTCAATCCATCCCAGTCATCTGCATTCCGGCGCTCCATCAACCGTTCGTGTCTCTTACGACAAGCATTGGGTGTCTTGGATGGGAAGTAGGACTGCTGGATGGGAGCCCAGTTCATGCCTTGAGCACGTGCAGCCATAAGAGTCTGGTCATCGGTAGGGTTCCATGCACCACTTGAAGGTCTAATGGAGACTTGTGGTGCTTGCGTCATCTGAGCATACTGTTGATTGGACATTGGGTGCTGGACCGGACCTCCGTTGGGGTAGCCCGAATTGGACTGTGTATATGATTGTTGGGACATGCTGGAAGCAAGTGGTACCTGAGCAGTATAGTAGTTGTTTGATGGAAGATTCGATCTGGATGAGATAGGTGCGTATTGTGAAGTTGGGGTAGCGCCTGGGGAGACACGATAGTAACCTTGGCTTCTGACCGACCGGTGACCCTTTGGCATTTTTTGCTGAGCGACCGACCGAGGTGGATATCGTGTACGAAAGGAAAAGAAGAAGCGAGGTTGATTGGTAGATGCGAGGTGGGCAGATAGGTAAGGTTGAGTGAGGATTACCGATTAGATGCTTGCTTGCTGCTGGTCTGCCTCACCAGGAGGACTTCGTGTCAAACGAATGAGATTCCTAGATTTCCGTAGGAATGAGACGACGAGAGGAAGAAAGAGATCAAGTTGAAACGAAACGACGACGATAAGAAATTCGCATGTGGGGTATATAGAAAACAAATGCAGTGGCTCTGGAGAGAGGAAAGGGAAAAAGAAGAGGCCAGGATAGAGGTAGGACTGGGCGGCCGTTCTTTATACAATCTTGATGCTAAACAAGATACTGCCAGAGGAGATGACTATGGGGTCCGAAACAAAGATGTTTATAGGCTTATAGCCCCATTAACGCCGCCGAGGACTAAATTGAGACCTTCGTTCATGATTCTGAAACTCTGAAACCGTCCGATCTTTCTTTAGACGAAAAAGAGAAATCCGGGATGCTAGATGAGATCCACACCCCCCCAAGTCATCGCGGTTCGTCCCTGATCCAGAAAGCGGATGAAAGAATGAAACGACGCATCGCGACACAGTAGCCGCGGGAAGAACCCCACTGAGTCTCTGAAGATCTATGTTGGATCGAATTAGGCCCCCGAGATTGGTCGACGGGGTCTGAAAGGCGGTTCTACCTCATTTGCGAGTTTGAAGTGGTACTGAGGTTTGAGCTTGTGGATGGGGTGGATGAGGATGGGCGCGTAAACGAAGCGGGCGGCAAAGGAGCAGAAGGCTGCGTCCAAAATAGGTCAACTCAATGGCCGGTTCCTGGAATTCGGGGGGCGAATATCAGCCTTGCAGTAATAGTTCTCTATATCATTTTGACAGATGGGATAGATGGGGAACTTCGGCTCATCGTCTTTTGAAACCGCATGGGAGTTCTTGCTGGAAATGAAGGCGGCTGAAGTTGGAAGTGGTTGGACGATATTTCTGGGCCATGGCCAGCGCGCGCGTCTACTGGTTAAATGTCTTGGGATAATTTTATAAAGATGGAACGATAGTCTTTGTGTTCATGCAATCTTGGAACATGAGAGCATGAATTCTTATAATGATTGAGAACATTCCATTTGGAATTTTGTAAGAAGCTATTGATGTTGCTTGAGATTGTTGATGAAGGCAGATGAAGAATTGATGTTCCAAAACTATTAATAACCTTCGCTAGATCTGCACTAGTAAGATCACGTGTAGAGTTTATTTTCACCCCCAGCTTTCCCCAGTCTGCAGCAAGTCTCAAAGTCCAACTGCATCGTATTCATCATTTCATCCGAAAATGTTTGTCTTAATCTGACACACAAAGCCGTGCCTTTTTGCTCCTCCTATTATTGCCGTTGGTAGTTTGTTAACGAATGCAAAATTAAAGCATCACACCACCTTAATACCTTTGACCTTGATCCAAACATTCATCGCCCCTAAGTGATCTGTTTGTTTCTATTTCTAAATCTTGTCAAGGATTGTTGACTTGTTGGTTTGCATCATAAAGATCTGTTGATGTTTGTGAACGTCCGTGGTTGTTGTATTCATCCTTTGGCAAAGAGAGGTCACTGGCTAAATTTGATAGATCGCAGACTCATAGTCTTTCAAGTACCTGCATTTGCAACAGAGCTTAGGCGATTGATGTACCTTTTTCAAAAAGCTTAGCCGTATTTGTAAATACTGTGAGAACGGTCGCGTTGATTTTCGTCTAAATGATTTGATCACCCGGCACATATGTCCGAAGAACTTGGAGGAAAGCCGATCCCCGCCACGTCAAGTATAAGAGCGCAGTATGTTTATTTGCAGTTCCTTGCCAGGGTCCAGTAATGGGCTGACTTGCCACTCTCAACAAAGTAAAATCCTGGCCATTAAGTTAGTTCTCATTGCATCATGATTTCCAACAACGCCACTCGTTGGGTCATGATCCTCCAAGTATTGCCCCATCCCAGGACCGTTAATTGTTTGCTTCGCCATGCCCTTGCGTATGAAACGTCCAAAGATATCTCCTGTGAGTTTTTACCTGGTTATCTCCACACAAACAAGGCAGTTTCTTGACATAGAAGGATGCGATCGCTTTGTCTTCTCAGATTGTGCAAACCAACATTAGTATTAAACCCGATTTCACGATATCAATCTCCGCTCTTGACCGAAAGCATGTAGCCTCAAGCCACACCGGACATACTTGCGAACAAGGTAGCTTTGAAGTGGTTTCAAAGCCCAAGAATTTCCATTGATGAGATATTCGGGCACGTCCGTTAGGAATCGTTTGTTTTGTTGTACATTATATATTAACAGTCCTCTACGAGTCCGAGATGATCTCCGAATCGTCATCATCATTCGCTGGTGGGTTCGGCTCTTCCCCTGCTCCTCGATCTTCTCCCTCTTCTTCTTCACCTTCATCTTCAAACTCGCATCCAGGCAGCATTGTTCCTACCGTGCGTTCTTGAGCCGCACTCTTATCCGCGGCGACTTTTTTCAGAGCCGGATCTTTGTCCAAGAGGTAGGCCATGCGATTTGCCCTATCCATGAACTGCAAACCTGATATTAGTAACACACTGAACTGAGTGAAAGTGAGACACATACATCCTGGCATAGTGCGGGTAGTTCTTGTAAGAGCTATGTGTATATTAGCGTACTGCGCAGACCAAAAGGAAGGAATATGGCTTACTTGTGAAAGCACTGGATCTGAATTGTTTCTCCTTACTTCAGCTTTTATTTCCTCGATTTGCTGCAGCAGGCTTAGCCCATAAGACATCCATGTGGCAACCCCCCACGAAGGCTCGACTCCTGCTGTTTGCAGAGCAAGTAATTCGTTTCGATCCATCTCCAACAATGCTGTGGTGACTCGCGCATCTTCGGACCAGCGATAAAATACCCACCAAGCCGCGTAGGGTATTGAGGCAAACCACATCCTCTTAGCGAAGAAAGAGGTAACCAAGAGATTTGCAGCTGCCATGCCAGAAAGGCGTTTGAACCGGCGATAACTTTGCATCTCGGCTTCTGAAATGCAGTCTCGGTCCGTCAAAGCGTGGCTCATGAGCGCTGCAATGGTTTCTTCCGTTTTAAAAGTGTAAAACGCACCCGTGAAGATTATGAAATGGCCATCTTCAATGGTTATTACACCAGGATTATCTATACTCGTGTTAACATGAGTAACGCTCCATTAGGAGATGCAAACCTGGATGTTCAATGATATGAAGCGTCCACTTATCGGGATCCAATCCATTTCCTAGTAAGAGCCCGTCCAGCAAACGTCTTGATACAATATACAATGGATGATCCTCAGCCAAGCAAATTTCAGGATGCAATTTTGCCTCGTCTAATTCAGCTTGTATTACTGAATAGGTATGTACGATGTCTGGATTTCTGTCTCGCGCTTCTGCAGCCGAAAGGGACATTAATCGCCATCGATCTGAGTATGGTGCTTTTTCTTGGTTCATGCCACAATACTGGGTAAGGCCACCTGCAAATAGAAGACCGACACCAGCCCAAACTTTCACCCAGGCTGATGTACCTCTAGTATTCTGAATTGGCTGCTGCCGGATGGGTGCTCCATATTGAGTGTGTATTTGGCGCCTGAGATATGAGGTTTCCAAATATGAAGGCCAGGCCCTTTGTCGCGTCGACTTTGATCCCAATTTGTTGGGTGACGCGCCATATACTCGAGAACCGCATGCGCTTCGCAGTCGCGTGGGAAAACTGTGGCCCAGTCGTGGGAGCATCATGAACCACGAGTCTCTTACAACTTTCCGAATCTTTCGAGATTGAAGGTGGTGATGAAGACAGAAATCACTGGCAGGGGTTGCCTTTCATCTCGTGATGTTAATGGCGTTTTTATCATGTGACTCTTGGCTTCGCCCCAAATTTCCGGAAGAGGGTCGTCTCGGCTCGGGTAAAGATACTTATACACTGGTACTCCCGGCCCGGAAATCACTTTGCCGCAGCCATGCTCCCGGTCTCAAACAAAATCATCGAGGGATCACAAATGTCCACAGAACGTAAGAATATGCGTCTAGTTTCCTGTCACATGTGATATCAAGAGCCAATAAAGCAATCGTCGCCTGAAATTCAGAGCTCTAAACACACTGCAGATCTTGCAAGTGTCATATAGTGCAACTGCTGATACCTAACATTGTCACAATTCGATGTTGCGAAAATCGAAGAAAGGAACTAGTTGAACTTGAGTGTGAAGCTGCTGCAGTAGGGCGATTAATCGAATAACACCCAATTATAGCGCCCCGAGTTCATCGCATGAACATTCTCGGCCATCGTCCTAGGTCCACGAGAGGATGCTTGTGTACACAAAACAACACTCTCCTAGGCTCCCGAACTCATCAATGTGTTTTATCAGAAACTGGGACACTCATATAGTATGACAAATGTACAACAAGACAGGTTTCCCCGAGGCAAAAGTCGGAGGGTAAATATTGTTCACAAGCTACAAGACTCAAGTACCGAATGCTGGTGATTTTGCCTAAATTTACAGGAACTATGAAGACATCATTTTACCGTGTCCGATATCTCGTTGCATGGAAACCGATTGATGAGCCTGTTGATTATAAGACCTGACTTTCAGCATCGTATTCGAAACACAATTGATGTCAAATTAAACCTATTGGCAAATTTACTAATCAAGTTTCTTTATGGGAAATGACGACAAGATTAAAATTCTTTAGGTCTTCTCCCACGAAATGAAATATGATCAAAGACTTTACGAGAGATTACGAAAGTGATTTCAACCCAATCGAAGAGGTATATCCGACTGTTAATCCTGCTCACTAAACATGGACGGAATGCACTATGCATTGCTAGCTATTTTTGACTTTTCGGAATAGTTTATTTCTTGGCTTGACACGATACTAGTTCCGCATTACATGATCTTAGATAAACGAAATCAGCCCAGAGACATCCAAATGCTAGTGAAGCATGAGTAGGTAAGAAACTCATGAAATAGAGGCTCAACTCAAAAGTGAGGAAGTATCACGTGTGAGTGCTCAATTCTTCCAGCCCGTACCGAACACTCATTGCTTATTGCTCCCTGATATAGGTACTCCGACTTCCTGCAGAGATACAAGGATACAAAACTTGAATAAAGGCATGTGGAATGAGCCTTCGAAGAGGCAAGTATTGTTGTCGCTTGCACCGTCCAGCTGAAAGTGACGGCAGTGGCTTGCAGGATGCATGTAACAAGGAGCAAATCATCTTGTACTCAAATAGTTCCGAACCAAATTGAAGCGGTCAACATTCGACCTCGAATCCCCAGCTTTGACAATAGATGGAATGGAAGTGGAATACCGATTTAGCGCAAACGACTCTGGAGCTACGGAGTTCCCCAAGAGTCCGAAATCAGCGGACACCGTTTTTCAGATTACTTGCAGTCGATCGAGAGTGAATTCGAGCTGCAGGGACTTTCTACCCCGCACCTAACCGACAAACTCAGATTCAGATTCCATTCCCAACTTTTATCCCGCTTCTTAAAATAGCGCTTTCGTTGTCGAACTGAACCAGAAAAAAACAAGCCGCCAAGACACAACGCTCGTATCCAACATGTACAACAACATCAACCATCTCGTATTAGGGACATCTGACTTCAGCCCACAACAACAAGCAACAAATGGGAGGATTTTTACGCAAAGGATTTGCATCGCGATAGGTTGTTGGACAGCAAAGGTTTGATGTATTACAATGCGACGATCGAAGGACGCGGGGGTTCTGAGCTTCAGTAGCGAGTTGAGAGGTGAGAGGGCTGATAATAGAGCTGTGAGGAGAAAGTGCCAAGCTTCGTGGCTTTGGAAGGAAGCTTTTCTGATGACCCGTTCTTGATTTTGCTTTTGAGAAGGAAGTTGACATGCGATGGATGGCTTGGAAGTACATGTATATAAAGCTTTCTCTGACTACGAGTTTGAAGAAGCCAGCATTGAAATACAAAGCAATCCAAAATGAAGTTTACAACCGTCTTATTGACCTCGCTTCTCGGTGCACTGGCCGCATCTGTGCCACTCACCAGTGATCCTCCTAATTTCTATTACAAAGCCTTGACACTCACCTTTTATGGCGGACCAGCGAGCTACCAGCTTACTCTGAACGCGGATGGGAACTCATATAATACCAGTTCGTCCAAAAAAAATTTCCATCTCATTGCATAGAGAAGAGTGAGCTGACACAATTCTAGACAATGCTCTCAATGTGAACCTCATCTATTCTCCTGATTTTGACGTCTTCCGCTCCTGCAACTTTTACACCACGGGGCAGAAAGCACTCTCGGCATCCCAGGCTTCAGGGCACGAGCTTGCAGTTGGACCACCGCAGCCGGTCGTGAGTGTGAGCTGTCAGCCCACGCCTGGAGGGAATAACACTTGCTTGCCAGTCTATGGTATGTATTCTTGCGTTTTATCTTGAGTATACATTTTCTGACGAAAATTAGCGAGCTGCGAGTGGTGTGGCGGGGCTTATGGTGGATGTCAGCTATTGAGCTGCTGTAGTGGATATTGTGCAGCTACAAAATGTAGACCAACATCTTGAGAGGAATGGGTTGAAATTGAGAATGTTGAGGTGGAAGTGTCAGCGTTGAAAGATATGAAAGTAATTTGACGGATCTTTCATGCTTTGGTATGCAAAGGCTCTTGCTGAATTAAAGGCATTTTAATATCTTCGTCTGTATTTTATGAGCACTAAATCTCACGGTCAAACAGTAGGGAAATCAATGATGGAAGCTTACCCGTAGAAGCCGCTGATATTTTGGTTACAGACTCAATTATTCTTGAGATAATCCCGTCCCTTTGCTCAACAATTTCAACAATATGTTGTATATATTTTGCTAGGAAGCAGGTCAATTCGACTTCAGTGAAGTGCAAATGAACACCAGACCTCTCTCTCTCTCTCTCTCTCTCTCTCTATGACAAGCACGAGTTTGAGGTACGGTATATGTGCTGTCAAATCTCGTGTGCACGAATTCTAGCTCATCGAAAATGGGGTTGTAGATTCTATCAACATCTCTCGCTTCTCTTTTCGACAACATTCACTCTGGGTGGTGTATCGAGAATCGCTTGTTCATTTTTGGTAAATAATGAGCGTCATCACCGAACATCAGCTCGCTGTTTGCTAGATCTAAAACATGGCGCCTGAGAACTGTGTGAAAGGAGATAATTGCTTGCCTACCAAAGCTCCTAGTGTTGAGTTCTATTTTGTGGTTAATCTGGAACATCGTGGGTGAGGGATGCCAATGTGGTTATCACAAGACAACTAGAGAATCTTAGAAACATCAGTTGAATGGATCGTAAGATATTTTGCTGGGCTTGTGCTAAAAGCTAGAATGGGGTATACTTTATGTAGAAAGATGGCATAAGGGAAGGTGTGTTAGAAAAGAAGAACGAAATGTTCAGTTCTCACCTTGATGCTGGTCATGTGACATAGTATTTTCGAGTGAGTTTCTATTGAGTACCTACCTAGAAGTGGAACTCTTAGGAGAGAAAATGTCTTAGGCTTATAAATACTTTCGTCTGTAAATATTGACGGAGATCGTGTTCCAATGAGATCTTTCTGTGATTTGCGAGTAAAGAACATCAAAGAGTCACAATGTTATTCTGATTGGCTGAGTTTAAGTGGTTTTTGGTTCGCGGGTCCAACGCGTTGTCCCGGCGCCCAAAAAGCGTGGACGACAATCGCGGCTGTCTGCCGAGCACAAGTTCAAGTACACAAGCACATAAGCACACTTCGACTCACGACTAAGTATCCGAAGAATACGTTAATAACAACGATTTCATTTCCTCGCCTCCACCTCGCGTATGGAAATGTTTCTCGATGCAGCTTCTGAATAGTCTTCCTCTTCCTAGCCAGAGTGCTCGCAGCGATGGGAGAGGAAACGTCCTTGTCGACAATACTGCCTGCTGAAGCAAGACCACCCACGCCGCCACGAGAGTCGGATTCGATCGACCTTCGGACCAGTTTTCTTGGTCGCATCTTCTCTAAAGAGACATCTTTCAGACGCTCCTCATCCTCTCACCTGACCCCGCCTGATTCTTCGATCGAGTTTCCTCACAGCACTTCGGGATCAAATCGAAAAAGAGTTGGATGGGCAGCATCCGCAGAGTACAACGAACCTCCGGTCCTGTCTTTCGACGGCGCTAGACTGGCTCATTCAGTACCACGTCTGCCACCATCTGCGGAACGTAAACCAGCAAAATCGATTCTAAAAGTATACAATGCATCCCAAGACCGGGAGCATAGCTTAGGAAGCACTTCGAAACTTCTTCCTCCGCACCAGCATCCCAACTTCGCTACGATGCTTGAATCTATTGTTCAGCAATTGGCTGGAGGTGACCGGACTTCGAAAATTGACGCTTACCTCATGCTATCGAGCTCTTTAAAAGCTTCGGAAAATGTGCCGGATATCAAAGCTTTGAGGAATAAATTATCAGCTATCTGTGGTATGATATATCAAGATATTGACTCGAAAGATGATCTTGGGAAGGGAGATTCGACTTTGACTGTCAACGCGTTGACACTTCTTGCATCATTCCTTCAAAAGGGAGCTATTTCCGACAGCCTGCCCTCCGATTTTCAAATCAGTGTTGTGGAGTTTACGATTAAGGGATTTGTCGATGGCTCAATTTCAAAAGAGATAATGCGACACTTAATGTTTATCCTGGCACAGCAAAGTTTTTCTTCCAAGGTTATGAATCAGGATCGAGTTTCCAGGCTGATCAACGCTCTGCATGATGTAGAAATCCACGTCAAGGGCAAGAGCGTTGTAATGGGCCGACTTCAAAGCTATCGAAATCTGTTGAGGCGGTCCAAAACACACATGCTAGCCAATACTGTCTGGATGGCGGATTTGTTTGTGGACATGAGCAGCAATATCAAAGATGTCCGTACTGCAGCTATCACTTTTGGCATGGAAGCCTCTTTGCAACTTGGTGCAGAACTCGGTGCAGCTCGAGCTTTGACAGATTTATTCAAGGTTGACCATAGTGAGGGAAAATCCTTTGCAGAATTCTATGCGGCCATTCTCAAGAACATGCTGAGGCGGAGAGACGATGGCTCAGCCGTGCCACAAATTTGGAGCATTATTATCCTGTTCATGCGAGCAAAACCTGCTCTATACGAACAGTGGAAGTATATGAAACTTTTCGTTGACGTTTTGACGCAATGCTGGAATTCAGGCGACCATTCGATTAGATCAGAAGCAAATATTGCCTGGAATCGTTTTGTTTTTGCAGTTCGACCAACAGAGAAAACTTCCAAGAGTACCATCAATCTGTTATTCCAACCCATAGCCAAGCAAATCGCCCAGCGCAAGACGAAAACTGGTAGGAAATCGGCTTTAAATAGTGCTTACCACTTACTTTATTACGCACTCAACCCGAATACCCCAACAGTGCGATTGGATGTTTATTGGGATGCATGGATTGGGCCCTTGATGAATGATACTATGATCACCAATGATGTGCTTGAGGAATCGCAATACGCCACATCAGATATGGAGGAGGCTTGTTTGATTCTTCGTTGTCTATTTGATACAGGCAGGCAACGACCTTGGAGCGAAAATCGGCTCATAGAGAACCCGCAACAAACCAAGATGGATGTTGAAGAACTCCCAGCATTAGATGCGAAATGGTTGCGAAGTCAAGTTAATAGAGTCTTCCCAATTCTCAGTTCACTTCTCCTGAAGCTTTATTGGGACCTTGGTCAGGATGAATCGCCGATTACGAAGCTGTGGAAAACATACGTTGCAACCATTGCTTTGCCTGCTAGAATGGAAGTGAAGGTTTCTAATGATACAATGAATTGTATTGCCTCGCTTTTTGGGACCCTGCACAAGATTTGGACTCTTGGGAGGTTAAATATCCCCATTTCCCCCCAATCCAAGGTGTCCGGTGCAAGTTCGACCGTAGCTTTCCTTGGAAGCTTTGAGAAAATAGTAACCACCACTATCGATGCTCTTGGGTCTCATGTGTTCACCGAAAAGCTTCTCTCGATCTCGAAAAACGAATTTATTGCAGTGGCGACTCCCTCGCATGAGCCAAGGAAGGTTCAAATAGGGATTAAATGTCCTTTGAACCATTTGATCTTGCTGTTAATGACTGCCTCACCTGACCTTGAATACAATTCTCACTTTGCAGGAATGGTTCGACGCATTTTGTTACCAATTTTCGAGGCGCGACAGTCTAGCATATCGAAAAGAGATTTCATCAAAGACCTTTTTAACTTGTTGCCGGTGGAGAGCACGCCATCAACTCTTTTGATTTGGGAAGTTCTTGCAGGCTTCGCCGCAATCGCAACAGATCAGAGAGATGAGAAGCAAGTCGGCAAATTCAACGCAGAGCCTCCTGGTCCAAGCTATAGGGAGACTTTGAAGATTCTCGAGGCCGGTTGCAGGCACTCACGATCATTTCTACCTCCTGGCTGGAAAGTCTTGTTTGAAGCATTGGTGACTTCAGCAATTCTCGATGCTGGCGAAGCAGGGGCATCTGTTGCCATAGTAGAACCACTTGCGGCATTGTTGACCCCTACAGAAATATGCCCTACAAGTTTGGATTACCTACATGTGTTACTTGCGAAAGCATACTACCCCAAAGATCGCCAGACTCTCAACATTGTTCGCAAAAAGATGTGGGGTAGCGCCAACTCAACTCAAAAGCCACCGACTTTCGATCCGTTTATTGTACTATACAAGTACATTCGAATTGCTTTAGAAACCTCTTATTCATCGTTCTCTAAAACGAACGTCGTTACATATGTCGACATTATTAAGGATATTTCTGATCTTCTGAGCCGATGTCCCAAACCTTTGCTTTTGGCTGCACTTGCTAAAATTCAAAATGGAGTTGCTCTTTGGATTAGCGATTCACAATCATATATTTGTGGTGACAACGATTTGTCTAGAGCTGTAAGTATTCTTCTGCATACAGAACATACTTTGCTAACCCAACTAGCTTCTGGCGATGTGGCTCGCAATTGTCGACTATATCCCTCAGGTTTTACAGACTCAACAGCACACAGAAGTTATGATTCAATTAGAGAGTCTTCTTTGTTGCGGGCTAGATAGCAAGCACAAGACAATTGTCTCTTCTTCTATTCAATTATGGAATGCTACGTTTGGTTCCTGCAAAGAACCTCTCGAGTATCCCGATCGGCTTAAAGCGGCGCTTACGAGACTACATCCAATTGCGGATATTCTTCTGCCATGCTTTCCTGACAGTTTGGAAGATGTACCATCCGCTGATCAAGCTCAACGAGTTGAGTTTGCAGATACTCAAGATGACTCAACTATCTATCCTGGCATTTCTTCCACGGATTCATTCTTAAAACTTCGCCCTCTCAATCTCCAAGATGAGCAGATATCTCCCACTACGAGGCGCCTTCGACAAACGACTCCTCAGGTGATCATACCATCCTCGCGATCCTCAACATTAAGGAAGCGATCCCGAGAGCCGACACCTAACGTCCGCGAAAGGCCCTTGAAAAAGAGGGACACCACGCCACGAGCTCGTCACGATGATTCTCAGGTAGAATTTGAGGCTGTTCCTTCTTCTCCTATCACAGATCGCGTAGCCGAATCCCAATTGTTGACCGAGAAGCAAAAAGAAACTCGAGAACGACAATTCCTGGATGCAGCAATGTTCCCAGATTTAAGATCCAGTCCAAGAAGACTTCCTACCAAGACACCGATAGAAGGTCCAGAGCTCCCCCAGCATGGGTCAAGATCAAGATCTCGAAGCCTGCACACTCCAGAAGCTCCGCGACAGACAACGCCGACACTGGTCATCCCAAGTGATGATGACCAATTCTTCCCTTCCTCGCCAACTCCAACACGCTCAGTCCGAGGTGTTGCCCAAGACGTAGACCCACCATCCTCCCCACCCGAGTCAGCTGTCAAGAGGAAGCGTGATCTCGATGTAACAAACAGCCTTCCTTCTCATCACAATATTGGCGAAGACACTGATTTGGTGATGTCGGAGGACGCTGTGGTCGACACGGCTGAAGACGAAAGTCCCGTTCACGAAGAAGGGTCGTCTGTCTTAACTTCATGTCGAAAGACCGATGGAGTGGATGGTGAAGAATCACCAAGGTACCCATCTGCTCAGGTCAATCCAATAGAGTATACCATCAGTCACACGTCTTCGATTTGGGATAGTACTGGAGAAGTTCTGCGAGCTTCCACACCACTTGGTGGCCCTTCAGATCAGCTACTAGCAGATGCTCAAGAGCATGATGTCAACGATCGGAGAGCAAACACTCCTAAAGTCATTCAGTTTTCTACATCGATTGAAAGCAGTGTAGGAGACTTTGGAGCAAATGAGATAGAGCATGCTCTAATTTTTGATGCAACAAACGATCCAAAGTTACCATCAACACCTACTCGTAACAGACAGTCCTCGCCACTTGGAGAAAGAAGCCCTCAATATGTAGACGCACCTACCAGTCCTTCGATATCAGATCCTCTAGAAGAATTTTTTGAGGATGCGGTATCATCCCCGTCACCCGTTGTCCGCGACGGCATAGAGAAGACCTCCTCTCCTCTCAGCGACATTGACGAGACGAGTATGCTGAGGATTATGGCTGATTATGATGAAGGATTTGGCCGGACAACTAAACAAGTAGCCTTTATGGAGCAGCAGGCAGGCGAGCTACACCCTCCTACATCAGAACTTGCTTTGGCGGAGGCTACTTCCCCCGCCCAAAAGCCTGCACTAGAGAGGAACAGTACAGCTCAGGAGCAACAGAACCTAAACAAAGAGATTTTGGTTATATCACCTCAGATTCAGACTTCATCGGTTCCTTCCATCATTCCAGAAACTCCTGGACCCGTTACAGTACCTTCTATGGTGTACTACGACGACGACGGAGTAGAAGTTGATATGTCACAGACGATTATTGTTGATGCATCTTGCTATGAAAAGAATCAACTCACGATCAAACGCCGGGCAGGCCGTACTCCTAACAAGAAGAGGAAATACCAGGAGATCATAGAAAATCGTATCGAAGCGCTTGCCAGTCGGGATGCTGAATCGGAAGGTGAAGGTACTACATATATTCAACAATCAAAGCTTGTCAAATTGACTCCAGCAGTATCACTATCCCAATCAAAAGAGTCCCCCTCGAAGTATAGCTCGTCTGCCAAGAAAAAGAGAGGACGTGGACGCCCCAAAGGAGCATCCAAGATCGGGCTCGCTGTCGAATCTAGCTTCGAGGAAGAAGCTAGCCAGGAGAAATCTCAACTTGAACCAGAATCTGCAGCTGCAGCAAGCCCATTGCTGCAAGAGCAAAGTGTTGTTTCCGTGGAGATTGAACCAGCGGAGATCAATAATAGCGCACCTGATCAACCCGACCAAATTGTGTCTCCCAATCAGTTATCAGCAAAATCAGAACAAACGGAGACCACATCTGAGGAAATCCCACAAACTGCAGCTGCTGATAAGTCGGAGGATGTGGAGATGTCACAGGATCAAGCAATCCCTGCTATTGATGAGATCCACGCTGGTGAACAAACAGATATTGGTGATGATATGGTGGAAGCTTCCAGTGCAATTTCCATTGAATCGAGAGACCATAATCAAGAGGAGGTTATGTCTGATAGCCCTGCGGAGCTCGTCGCGGCTGAAACGTCAGTTACCGAGGAAGTCCACATTGGAGGGGATGTCAATTCCGCTCAATCAGCATCTGCCATTGGAAAGGGAAGCGAGGTGATGGCCACATCTGAAGCTCAAGCTGTTGTAGAAGATCCGGGTGTGCAGAGGAAGGTGCAAGAACAACCGGGAGTTGCTGCTAGGATGATTGAAAGTGTAAAGAATAGGCTACGGAGCGTCATTGGAGATTTGAATATCTTGGGACTTGGGAGGAGGGATACTCGGGAATTGGAAGATTTGTTTATGGACGCAAAAAGGGCATTATATGACGCCGAGTCCAGGGGCCGAGGCTCGGCAGACTGATGATTTTCATGGCGACAGGCGTTTTGTTAGCAGCCATTATCTGAAGCGGTTGTCTTTGGTAGACATGGAATTTGCTAAAGGATTATTGGAATGGATGGGTATCTGATGGCGATTAGCGGGATGCATTGGCGGAGTAAGATACGGTGTGGGAATCATGTTCCAAGTACAATCAAGTTACTCGTAGTAGAACTTCGGGCTACCTAGTTATTGATCATATTGATCATGTGAGACATGGGTCGTTTCTGCATGAGCGAGTTTCACTAAATGTTCTATTCTGTTTGATGCCCGGTAAGCTCAACTTCAGCCTCCTTTCTTGGGCTATATTTCTATCCTATGGGTGGACATCCTCAGGACGATCAATAGCAAGTGTCTTAGCTTTCCATGTTGCGAGCAAAGATCAACCAAGTAGTTTTGATCTAGTTAGATCTTTAGTTAGATCTAGGTAGACGACGCATCGTCTGAGTGGCTGTGTTTGACTTCATCGTTTGTGATATAGGATCACGTGTTTGTGCTCGACGGCTCAACGGGGCGATCAGGCAACACAGGCTCGACAGGGACCATCCAGCGTGTTTCAGGTGCTGCAGCTACAGGGTCTTTCGGGTCTTTCACCTCAGCTTCGCTAACATCCCACATCAGCAATCAGCAGTGACCGTCAACCCCGCTACTTGTGCTTCAACCTACTCTACCTTACTTTGCATCCTGCATCCTGCATCCTTCCTACATCATCGACATCTCCCTCCCCTCCATTCCTCACTTGCGCAAACAGTTTCACTTCTTTCAATTCCTTATATGCCCACCACCCATCCAAGCTGTTCATCGGTTTTTCCTCATCCGCCACGGCAATAGCTCCAACACCAAGCTCTAAAGCTCACCAATAGCTCCGTCAGCACAATCTCCTAACAGCCAACATCAATCATGGAGCGCCGAAACAAACCTTCCCTTCTACCAAAGACCCCAGGTCTACCTCCTCAGGCGCAAGTCAACATCAGCACCTCAGATTCCCGTGTCTCTGCCACTTTACCTACTGGAGAGAGCGTTGAGATTCTTCTCTATGGCGCAACAATCATCAGCTGGAAGGATGTCAAGGGCGAGGAGAAGCTTTGGCTTAGTGAATCTGCGAAGTTGGACGGCACAAAGGCAATTCGAGGTGGTGTGCCAGTAGTGTTCCCGGTAGGTTTTGGCGTATACATCATTCATGACATAAGCTAGATTCTGAAAGAGAGGCTAATTGATGGATGAACCACAGGTCTTTGGCACAGCCCCCGACCATGCTGCGACTTCTACGCTTCCACAACACGGATTTGCGCGTACTAGCAGATGGGAGTTCCTGGGAAAGTCGACTTCAGAATCAAGCAGTCACTCCTCGGGTGGTGATGATAGCATCAAGCTCGATTTCGGTCTCTCAGCTAACAATCTGAGCGAGGAGAGCAAGAAGGCCTGGCCATATGCTTTTGGATTGATCTACAGCGTAACCTTGGGACGCGACGGCTTGACAACTAGTATGGTTGTTCGAAATGAGGGTGAGACGGCATGGGAGTTTCAGCTTTTGCTGCACAGTTACTTGAAGATTGGAGTGAGTATCCCCGCCTTTTAACATGCGCAACGCTGACGTAGTCACTAGGATATCTCAGACATCTCCATTACAGGTCTCGAATCCTCCTCGTACGCCGACAAGGTCAAGCCTGCTTCCACTCCATACACCTCACCCGACTCAGCACTCACTATCTCGTCGAAAGTCGACCGTGTGTATACCCCAGCTGCTGGACCAACAGGCCCAGTGGTGGTGAGTGAGGGAGGCAAGAAGAAATATACCGTCGTCAGAGACAATATGAACGAAGTGGTGGTTTGGAACCCATGGAAGGAAGATGCGGAAGGCATTGCTGACTTCTCGCCAAACGATGGTTACAAGAATATGATCTGTGTGGAAGCAGGAGCTGTGAAAGGATGGGTGGAGCTTGGTGGTGGGGAGACTTGGGAGGGTGGTCAGGTCATCGAGGCTGCATACTGAGGTATTTAGTGGTGGCAGTACGACAGGATTGGGGGCGGGGCTCGCCAAGAGCTCAAATTGTGGTGGTGAGACCCTAGGGTGACATACAACATGAACGACAGTTACGAGATGATAGACAGTACAGCGTGAAGAGCATGATTTTGTGGTCAGCTGGCATGGGATTGGTCTGGTGGTGCTATGTGCGCATGAAATGAATGGACTTTCTCCTCTCTGATCAAGGAGCAAATGGGTATGGACTAGAAATCTGATTTCGAATCAAGATATTTTGCAGTACAATTGCACGAATCTTTTTTGCATCCGGAAGGACAGTGAAAATTATATTTGTTGCCGAGCTGAAGTGACGAGATGACATCTCGCCCCATGCCAAGTGGCGCCGCTTTCGATTTTGGTTCCAGTTCTTCTATTTACTTGCCATCTAATGCTTCTTGGACACACGGTAACATTTCAATCCACAAACGCATGCAAGAAACATATCTCCTCGTCTCTGCTCGCTTCGCTTGCGCTTGAAGCGAAGATTTACTGACCATTTCGCTTGCTACGATCTGATTCTTCCTCCTATATCACTCGAGAATATGGGAGAGAATAAGAATCGGTGGTAGGGTGAAGAAAATGGAGCTGGGTTCTCTTTGTCTTGCGCATTTGTAAAGTATGAGTGAACGTTTGATGTGTCTTGTGTGTTTTTGTGGAAATCTTGGAGCAGAATGAAGAACGGATAGATGTTTGTTCAATATCTTCTATGAAGTCTAAACCAAGACCACCGCTAGGTTAGCCACGCACATGCGAAGCTAGCCAGAAAGACCGTGTAACTTTTTGCATCATATAAGAGTAACCTCGCTGAATCCTTTATTCATCTCGCTCTTGGTATCTTTTGGGGGTTTAATGACGATTATATATGTATTGGAACAGGCTTGGGGAATCATCTTCAAACCAAAAAGTAAGATTTACAATTTATTTTTGTTGGACGGTTGGTTATTGTGTTCTTCCAAAAATACAAGCAGTCTAAAGCACTAGCGAAGTGGAATTCAATATCGATCGATACTGATATCTACCGTGAAAATCTAACTGGGGAAGCAATGGTACGTAACCAAGCCCGGAGGTTGAAACCACATGATCATCTATCACAATGGAAAAGCACAGTGCAGTGTCCTGAAAAGGAAATTTTGTTACTTGTCCTGACAACGCGCATCGCAGGTTGATTATTGATCACCTGGAGCTGCATCTGCACTGTCACTACTGGCGAAGAAAACATTCCTACGATGCCATGAGGCGCTCTGATGCACGAGGTTGCTTTGTCATCGGCTATATGCAGGTTGGTGGAGGAGTTTCCAGTTGGTCTAATTGATGCTCCGTGAGGCCTTTGAAGGTGCCCTTATAACTTTAGATTTAGCAGTGGTGGAGATAGAATGGGAATACTTACAGATCAGTGATGAAAGCTATTATGAAGTAAAATCTTACATTTCTGAAGTTTCAAGCCTAGAACATAGTTTGGCGCTCAATATTACCCCACAAAGACAAGGTCACACAAAGGGGAAATATTGAGGCCACGAATAGCATTACACTCCTCGAATAGATTCTGCACTTGCACCCACAAGTTCTCGCTAGGGATAATTGTGCTCCTGGCAAATAACAGGGAAGCTGACAAGAGCTTCGCCCTCGCCAAGGCCGCTCGCTTAACAAAAGCCCCCATGTTGTGTACTCTATTCATGTGCTTACATCACAAGCTTGCATTCTGGCCCCTACAATACAAATGACTAAGTCAATTCTCAACTTACCCCAATGTATACGCGAGTTAGAGCTGTATAAAAGACAGCTTTTCCTCAATTCTGGATTTTCTTCTTCAGCTCAATGAAATTGAATTAAGCTGAGCAGTTCAAATCCAAATCTTTCACAATGTTGTTCAAAAATTCTCTCCTGGCGGCCTTCTTAGCTCTAGGCTCGCTTGCGCAAGCCTCCCAGATCTTCTCAAATACAGGCACTACCTCTGGCTGGGATGCCATATTCACCGAGGCCTCGGGCACGGTACAACAAGTCACCAATGTCGTCGCTGAAGGCTCGACTGCGCTCAAGATGACGCAAGTCTATACTGGCTATGGAGGGCGCTATCATTCTGAAGTGCACAAGTACAAGTACGTTTTCCAATGACCAGATTCACATCTCCGAATTTGGGGTCGTTCAAAATGAGGTTGGATCGTAGCTGACGGCTGAGCAGTGTGTACAAGAAAGGCGACACGGGGTTCTATGGCTTCAATTTCAGACTCCAGGATAGTTGGCAATTCAGCCCAGCTCAAAGCTATAATATTGCGCAGTTCATTGCCGATTTCACAGATTTGGGCTGTAGCGAGACGTACATGCCAAGTACGATGATCTGTACGTCTTCCCTTCTCTCTCTACGCGCATCCTGCTAACATGACCACAGGGCTAGAAGGCAACCAGCTCAACACGCGCGTGAAAACCGGCTCCGTCTGCCCCAAGTCCAGCCAAGTCACCACGACCTTCCCCAACATCGCGACCGTGTCCGCCGGCGCCTGGCACAAGATCGTGCTGCAGGTGTCGTGGAAGTCCGATGGAACCGGCTTCTTCAAGCTGTGGTTCGATGGCACCAAGGTCGTCGAGCAGTATAACATCAACACGAACGTGGATGATGGACGGTATTTCCAGTTCCGCGTCGGTCTGTATGCGAATGGTTGGTATGATGATGGTGGCATGGTCGGCACCCAGGGCACGAGACAGGTTTGGTATGATGAGATTGCGGCTGGGACCACGTTCGCGGATGCCGATTCAGCGCAGTGGTAGGTTTTTGGAGAGACTAGAATGTGCGAGCTGGATGACTTAGTCCTAAGTGGGAGTGTGGGAAAAAAGGATGGGAAATAAATAAATTCGTTAAAAGTCTTAGATTCCGCGAAGAAAAATAGGAGGATTGAACAGTTAGTCAACGTGCTTTTAACATGAAGACTCAACCCAATCTTATACTTGTATATGAATGATCCTGTCTTAACCAAAACAATACTACTTTTATATTGTCATTCGATCTTTCCAATGATACGATGATACAAGCTGAAAGCTACGTGGCTATGTACCTCACCTCAAGAGAATAGTTTCGCTCGAGGACTGTAGTTGGCTTGCTTAATTCTGACACCACCTCTCATAGAGAAACCTTATCACAGCTGCCAAAGTAAAGAACCCCATGTGGGTTTTATAGGCTGTCGTTGAAGTATCACTTCTGCACATTTTCGGGTGCACAAGCTTCTCCATTCCTGTATCCGCTTCAGCGAGCTGCTCTTTCCAAACAATATCCGATTTCAGTTATTGACATACATACCTGACCAAGCCAGCTGAGCTGACAATGGAAATCAGAGTAGGTAACAACATGAGGTGAAACAAACCTGCACAGACGTGCACATATCACTTATTCAAATTGAGAAGTTGTTTTGTTGCTCATAGCAGCGTCATTGACGCGGAATAGTAATTAACATTGATACCAACCTCTCTACTCCAATCTATTTATCTATCTATATAACTACCGCTAACAATACATCAGAAATATAAGAATACATAAATTCATCACAACACCAACACCAGTACAGTACCACAATATACTCAAAGACGCTAATATGTCACGATGTCCACTCTATTCCACACAATCCAATTCCAAGAAAACGAAGCAATCTTCTCCCTCCCCTTCTCTTCTCTTCCTCAAAAAACTTCAAACACCAGAAATATCAGCCTCTTTAGTCCCTACGAAACATATCCCGTGGCACAAACCCACCACCACCGGCGACTACGGTACTCGTACAAGCAGTCACCTTCGTGGTCTTCGTAATCAAGAGCGTGACCTTGTCCGTGCTCGTCACCATCTTCGTCTTGTCGACGAAGCCCGTGATCACGATCTTCTGCGTCAGCGTCTTGGTGACCTCGACATACGCCGTGACCTTCTCGGTCGTTGTCTGCGTCTTGGTGATGTCCACGTACGCAGTGACTTTCTCCGTGGCCGTCTGCGTCTTCGTTTTCAGCACCGTGATCGTGTCCGTGGCGGTCGACGTCTTGGTCGTGTATACAATGTGCGTCGGCGTGCATGTGGCGTCGCACATGCCGGTCCCGGTTCCGATTCCCGTCCCGCCGCCGCGCTTGGTGGTCGTGCTGGTGGATGTGGAGTTGGTGAAGCGCCAGGAGGTGGTGGATTTGAGCGTTGATGAAGGCTTGGTGGTGCTGGAGCGGAGGGAGGAGGAGGTTCTGGTGGTTGACATTGTGTAGTTTGAATACGATGAGCTTGATAAACGAGCTGAGGACGAGGATGACAACCTGCTAGAGGAGGTACTAGTCCTGAATGAGGAAGAGAGCGAAGAATTCCTGCTTGACGATGATGAAGTGCTGGACGCTGAGGTCAGGATGCTAGATGTGGGAATGAGAGACGTCGAACTTCCTTGCGAAGACGAGATGACTGAGCTAGAAGTTATTGACAAGGACCCGGTTGTCGACTGTTGCATAGTTGATGTTGAGATTGCCACTGAAGTAGACGGAGAAACTGTGGTACTCGACTGAGTTGCGGAAGATGTAGAAGATAGTACAGAACTGCTATCCGCACTTGACGAGATCGAAGCACTTGTTGAGATACTGCTGCTATTAGTCATTTACACAACCTTAACATTCACCCTAATTGGAAGACATACCTTGACAAAACAACATTAGAGCTCGACAATGAAGCGGAAGCCGACGAACTTGGCACAATAGCAGTGGTGCTTGTAGACACTACTTCGGAAACACTGGCACTAATGCTAATACTCACAGACGGCACGGGAACCGTAGTGCTGGAAGAGATTCCTCCTGGAATTGAAGACGTTACGGAGGATACCACACCGACAACCGAGCTCGTGCCAACATTGGTAGTGCCACCGGTTGTAGAAGTCACAGAACTTCCAGACGAGGTCCCAGAGTTCGGATACGAAGTCGTGGTGACCGAGCTCAAGACACTCCCAAGTGTGCTTGTAGATAATACCAGCGATGTTCCGACACTGATTGTAGAAGATGGCTCAAGATACGTAGTCGACGTTACGCCCACAACGGTCGAACTCCCTCCCCCTCCCCCGATTGTCGAACTCCCTCCTCCTCCTCCAAAGATCGTCGAAGTCCCCACAAAAACCACTGTACTGCTGCTCACCACCACAACAGGAGGCGCACACTCCTCCTCGACATTCACCACCACCGTATCCAGCGTCGCAGTCGCAGTCAGGGCAAACAGTCCACCATTAAACACCGCGCGTGTACCAGCCGTGATACTCGCATACGCCAGCACCACACCCGTGAAATAACTCCCCGCGCCGAAGGTGGCACTACTGCCGATCTGCCAAAAGATCATACAAGGCTTCGCGCCCCTTGTCAACACCACGCCCGAGGAGGCGGCCGTGGTCAGCGTACTGGCGATTTTGAAATACCACGCATCGGTATCGGATCCAGTGCCAACGAGGACGAGATTCCCCGTCAAAGTAGCCGTGCTGAAGGAGTACGTCCCGGGCGGGAGGAACATGCTACCGAGATCTCCAGTTAAAGGGGTCGCGGGGGTGAGGGCCACGACGTCATTGTAGGCTGCTACGGCGTCGAAGAGCGGGGTGTCACTGAGGGAGCCGAGTGTCGATGTCCCGAGGAATATGCCAGGTGGGAAGCCGGTGATCGAGACGCCGCCTGTGCCGATGTCGCCAGCTACGACACTGGTACCGGTGTTGGTGATGCTAGCGCCGGTGAGGACGCCGTAGGTTGATGCGCTGCCGAGGGTTATCTGTTGTGGGTAGTGTGTCAGTAAGGCATCTTCTTATGATATGGTGCGTTGTATTATGCTAGGAGAGGAATAGGGGAAGAGGCATACTGCTGCTAAAGTCGAAGCTGCCTGCGCGAGCAGGTACAGGATGATAGCATGACGCATGATCGAATAAACCGAGGGTGAAAACCGTAAAGACCAAAAGGACTATTCAAAACCTTCTAAGAGAGGCACAAGACTTGACTAGCAGGGCAGAGCAGGATGCGTTCGTTCGTTCGATCAAGGAAGCAACAACGACCACCAAACCATCAGGGGAGGTTGCAGTATAAGGAGCCCTCACTCCATTCCACTCCACATCATGTACACTCCTAATCAACCCATCGCCAATCGCAATCTATATCATGACGACGGCATAGCAAGCTGCGTCCGTAACTGTCTCTCCCAATCTCTCTGTTCCTCGCAAGCCGTGAGCGATTGTGACTTCTCAGAGTCAATAAACCTCGAAGCAGCCAGTATATCTCATATACAGAACTCGCCACCACATCAAGCGATGCTCAGACAGCTATACTTGAATAGCAGGGCAGACGGGACAGTGGAAAAGCAAATTCATCTCGGTGGCATTTTATTGATGTTGAGAAAGTTTGAAAAAATCAAGGCAGAGAGAGTTGAATGTCTCGTAGACGGTAGATTTTAGCGAAGCGAGAGCGTGGAGGCGTACCCAGCATCCCAGAGAACGGCCTGGATGCGGGTATGGGGGCGTGCAGTAGGGGATAGATGGCAGCGTCGTAGCAACCCGTTTGTATAGTTTGCAGATCAACGGGCTCGTTGGATGGGAATGCCTCTCCCAATTCCCAGGCGACGAACCGCAATGTAGATATTCAGGTACGGAGAGACTCGGTACAAAATAGTGCATCCAAGCCGCTGTCAAATGCGGCTTGAAATCGATAGCGCTCTCGATGCCCAAGGCTGAAGCTGTCTATATCCATTGACCAATGAGAACGAAATAGTGTATCAAAAGATGCAGAAATCAAAGCGAGTAACATTCACTTGTATCAATGCCAATTCGAACACATTTTCAAACAGAAACCAGCATTATAAGAAGTCAAGACTGGAAAAAAGAAAAGTAAACACAAACGACCTCATGGTATCTCACTTTCCCAGGCACTAGAAAACAACAAAGGAAAACGAGATAAAAAAAGGTCTCAGACCCCTTTCTAGGGTGCTTCGCTAGGCGTTAGCTTGCCGCTGAGACATTTGGTGGGTGGTGATTATGGTTGCAGGGAAAGGTCTGAGCTGGAGGCTCAAAATGGACAGCTTAGTATTGATATCGAGAGTAGAAATCGGGCACGAGAGGAGTATATGTTGGTGGCGATTATTGCATGGGGAATTGTGAGGGAAAAACATGCACTTGCTGCATGACGTGTGAAAAACGATACCCACATGGAAATGGGGAAAATCGAAAGAGCATGAAGGGGTATTTTCAAATGTAATATCAATAAGAAAGCAACCAGCGCATGCCTATAGCCGCTGCCATGTCGATATATAATTACCTCCTTCCATCACACTTTCTCCGCAACCCATGAAACGCCACTGGGAGCTCTGTCCCATCGATGCAATTATGCAGATTAGCCAGTGCTAACAAAAATAACCGGCACAATACCTTCATACAAAAGTCCTTCCTTCTCTTCTCTTCCTTCTATCGTCTTTCTACCAACATGAAATGCATGGCGATGTACGCTAAAACAATGAAGCTCACAGCGAAAATCCCAAGTTTTGTGACATCTGGCCAGAGAGCTTGGGTGTTGAAACCAAAGGAGCTGAGGATGGTAGCACCTGGCACTGTGATATCAAGTCCATACTTCCTGTCTACAAGAGTCAAGAATGTGACCTCGTTCACGATAAGCGATTCGAATCCGTAGTGGAATATTGATATGTCCTGCAGCCACAGCGCTGATTTGGGAATCGCATTGTGGTTGAGAAGCAGACCTGCAAACAGAAGACTGAAGAGCATGACCAAGCTGCCGATCAGACTAGCTACACCCTGATCTTTGCACACGATACCGATAAACAGGCAGATTCCTGCAGCTGCAAGATTGAAGAGGACAAGTACCAGGATAAACTTGAAAAAGTGATTCCAATCTGGAACCAGTCCAGTCATTGGATAGATGATTGAGCCCATGATGATAGGTGGGATGATTCGCAAGGGAACAACATCGAATATAACTTTAGCCAAGAAGTAGGTAAAGGGTGAGTAGTATCCGTTTGCTCTTTCTCTAATGAACAGCATCCGCTCGGTGGCGAATACCGTCAAGCTTGAGAGAGTGCTGAAACCAAACAGAGCCAAAACGAAAAAGAACAATCCAAGTCTGTTTTGAAATCCAGGAATATCATCGGTCAGTCCATAGAAAAGGTAGCCAGAAAGAACTGCCAGAAGGATCGCTATAGCGTAATGAGTAAGCATAAGCATAGGGTTGCGGTAAAGATTCCTCCAAGTCCTCTGCGACAAAATGGTGAATTGTCTCAGATATCCAATTCTCGCATATCCTCTTCCCATGGCTCCAGAAGATATGGAGCCATTGCCATTGGTGTTTGCATTTGCTGTTCCATTGGCTGTATTTGCGTTTGAGATGGCTGATTGGATGTCATCGTGAATATCGCCGGCAATTTCTGAATGAGCATAAGCATTGACAAGAATATCCAAATCAGTTCCAGTTCCTGATGCTGCTGGAGGCAGATTATCCGGGTCATCTAGGACTTGAGAGGGAACATGGCCAGCATGCTGTTTGGACAGGCGAAGCCATTGTTGATTTGCGTTGGGATCAAGCGGACCATCTTCTGGCTGGGAGGTAGGAGTCTCGGCACCATTCTGTTTGCGTGTAAAGAGCTCGCGCTCTTGCTTAGTCTTGACAGAATCTCGACGCTTGCCCTTAGGTCGTAGCGAACCATCTAACGAGGCGTTATCTAAACCATTCTCGATACTTCCACCCGAGATACTAGCAATTGACTTGACAGCTCTTGTGCTACTTGGTCCAGCGCTACGACCATCCCCAAGTCCATCATCCACAGGCGTATGCGGAGTACCCGCATGCATGGTCAGATCTACTAAGAAATCGGCAATGTTGAAACCAGGAGGACAGTGATATCCAATCTGATCGAAGAAGTCCTGGCACTGAGAGAATTCGCCTGAGTAGACAGTCTTTCCCTTGGCGAGAAGAAGTAAGCGATCGAAGAGTGCGACAATGTTTGATCTTGGCTGATGAATAGTGAAGATGACCGTTCGCTTGTACGTTTTCGCCAAAGTGACTAGACACTCAATAACATTGAAAGCATTATACGCATCAAGTCCACTTGTTGGCTCGTCAAGGAAGAGAATGCTGGGACTTGTTACCAGTTCGCAAGCAATTCCAACTCGTCTCTTTTCGCCACCAGAAATGCCACGTCCTTTGCCTTCTTCAGATCCGATCAGCGAGTCCTTGATAGCAGATATTCCAAGCTGCTTTTCAACCTCATAAACACGCTGTTCTTTGGCGCCTCGGCTCATGTCCCGGGGAAGTCGAAGAAGGGCGCTGGTCATGATCGTTTCGTGAACCGTCAGAGTAGGTAACATTGTGTCCTCCTGATCAACAAATCCGACAACACTCTTATACTCGGAGTCCGTGACCTTCTCTCCATTGACATAGAAATTACCCTGAACAACTCCACGTTTGTTCTTACGAGCCAGTATATCCAAGAAACTCGTCTTTCCAGCACCTGAAGCTCCCATGATGGCCATAATCTCGCCGGGATGGGCAACACCTTGGATGCCATTGAGAATTTGTTTGCCGTTGAGTGAGTAATTGACGTTCTCGAAATACAATGAAGCTGGTTTGTGGTCCGCCATAAGTTTGATCGCCTCGTCATCTGAGTCATCCAAATGGATAGGTCCATAGTTGTATTGCCTTCTGGAAAGATACCATACCAGTAGAATGACAGCAACAATGAAGAGAGAGCTTCCAGCAATCACACCTGCTATCAATGGAGTATTGATCTTCTTGACCGGACGTTCGAAACCAGGAACATCAGTCTCGTAAAGACATTCTCCAGCTTGGCAATCGATTAAGATACTGTCATCGCCAAACATCATCTGGATCAAGTTGTCCATGGCAGGCTCCTTGAACTTGCAGCCGTTTACACCTCCATCCTGTTGCAAGCAGCTAAATGTTGCTGGGCCCTTGATTTCCTCGTCAAGGAAATCGGTGATATCAACTGAACCATTCTCTCCACACAACATGCGGTCGGGAATACATTTGCATTGGACATTTTCGCAGCGGTAATTGGTGCTGTTCTGACTATAGCTGTTGTCGGTGCTTGATTGACAAGTGTCCAAAGTGCAGTAGAAGGATTCCCGTTCCTCGACCCAGACTGTCGATGTTAGTGTTTGCTTGCATGTTGTCAGAGCCATACTCACATTCAAAACCACATGTCGCATCCTCGGCATCGCAAGTAAATGTTACTTGAGGCTTCTTGCCATCTAAGATATCCACAATCTTCCTATTTGTCACATCGCACATCTGGTGGTTCTCGTGTACCACCTCGCCGTTCTGGTAGCATACTCCACCTTTGTTCTCTGGCATCAAGGCATTACAAGCTTTGTTTGTTTTGCAGACATTGCAATTAATGCCGCCCCAGCCCTCGTCGCACTCGCAGGAAGCTCCTTGTCGCATCGGTCGGTCCTGTCCTTTCGGTAACGATCCGCAGACTATATCTCCATCAGTATGTCCTCTTGCGCGTCTCCACCTTTGAGCGTACCTGGAGCAAGACAATCATCTCCTCCAAACCCAGCGGGACATGAGCATTTGCCATTGAACTGATTGCAGTCGGAATATTGCCCGCAGGTAAAGGCAGGTAGAAGACAATTGAAACTGGCAGACGTCAGTATAATGCCTCACTGTCTGGGCAAGATGTCATACCATGGGGGGCAATCTGCCGGGCGGTCGTCCATCAGTGCCAACTGCGCCTTCAGCATATCGATGGAAGAATAGTTCTGGGCGCTTGAAGTCCATGATAGCGACAAGGTCGCAAGGACCGCAGTCCCTATGAAGTTGCGCATTTGGAGTGAGTGTGGTGTTGTTTACCACGAAGCTGTCAAGTCGGTTAAATGGTCTTGGACCAACTTGATGCCTAGGCCATATGTAGAGGTGGAGCTTGTTGAGCTGGAGCTTAGAGGACGGTCAGAGTAATCAGGATGGATGGACTAGTAGAGAAGACTTCAGAGGACAAGAAACAGCAAGTGTGGGATCCAAGACTTGTTGGGAAGTGAGGGTAATGGCAAAGACAAGATGAGATGTTGTTGCGATCATCAACAAACACCTACCTGTATGAACAGACGAGGTACAGTTGGTGTGCTTGGGACTTGCTGCGGTCACAGTCGGCATCTACAGGGTATGGATTGGGATGCGATTGGCATGGATTGAGCCTGAACCTTGAAGAGTGTCACTGATAGCTGGAGCCTAGCCTGCGCTGGCGTGGACATTTGGTTGGTTCACAGCCTGGTTTGGGGTGGTTTGGCTGGACAAATTCTGGGGTCGGGGAAATTTAATGCCGACGAGGCTGCAAAACTCTTTCCCCGCCTCGCCTCGCCAGCCTCGCCCGCCTTTTGCTTTTCCCGACCCGAACAATTGTATGAGTGGAGGGGAGGCGAGGGGAAGGGAGAAGACAGTCTCCCCTTAGAAGATCAAGATCAAGGTACCGAAAGTATATGAACTGGATATACCTCCGTACACCACTTCCATTCTACTGCTTTTCATCTGCGACTCACACAATATCCCTCCTGGCATATCTGCCGAAGTGCTACTTATTATACAACCTTACCACGTTGTAACCATACCTCCCACTCTAAGCAAGTGCTAGCAGTCTTGACATACCGAGGAAGGGCGTGTGGAAGACCAAAGTCTACAAGTGAAAGGTGCCATAAGTCGAGGATTTCGAGTATAAGTATTCTCCTTCTACCTCTGGTTTGACTAAATCAGATATTCCTTCTCTCTATCTGTCCCACCGTGTCTTTTGAAGTCAGACTTCAAACAATTCCAAAGCTCAGTTGATCATCCGCCAAGATGGTAAAAATCGAACCATTCGAAGTTGAGCAGGTATATATCTTCCCATTGCCAATATTTTGCTTCTCGCCGAATGCCCACTAACTCTCTGCAGTGGATGGACAAATACGAAGTCACTCCCGGTGTCCTGAACATTGCAGAAACCTGCGTTGCCTCCATCTCCATCGACGATCTAGTTGCCCTCAGCGAAGACAAATCTCTTCCCCACCCTCTCGACACCACCAAGAAACTCACCTACGGGCCCATCCGTGGCTCTTCAGCTCTGCGAGAACGTCTCGCATCACTCTATTCTGCCAGAGTCTCCTCGCCTCTCCCACCATCCAACATCCTCATCACACCTGGTGCGATAGCAGCCAACTTCCTGGTATTATACACCCTCGTGGGTCCAGGCGACCACGTAATCTGTGTGCACCCAACCTACAAACAACTATATTCCGTACCAGCCAGTCTTGGGGCTGAAGTATCACTCTGGAAGCTCAAGAAGCACAAGAAATACATCCCCTCGATCGACGAGCTCAAAGCTCTCATCAAGCCCAACACAAAGCTCATAATCATCAATAACCCCAACAACCCCACAGGTGCCACGATTCCCAAATCCGTGCTCCAATCCCTCGTTGAAGTAGCTCGTGAACACGATATCACTATCCTCTCAGATGAAGTCTACCGACCCCTCTTCCATGGCATCGCGCTTATGGACAACGAATTCCCACCCTCACTCATCTCGCTTGGCTACAAGAAGACCATCATTACAGGGTCTATGTCAAAAGCCTACTCATTAGCGGGCATCCGCCTCGGCTGGATCGCAACTCGTGACCCAGAAATCATCGAAGCCATTGCCACAGCAAGGGATTACACCACCATTTCGGTTTCGCAGCTCGATGATGCAGTCGCGACGTATGCTCTTGGCCCCGCAGTCCTGCATGCGTTACTGAAACGCAACATCGGGCTCGCGAAGACGAATATCGAGATCCTCGAGAATTTCATCGAGGACAACGGTGATATCTGTTCGTGGACGAAACCTACAGGTGGCACGACGGCGTTGGTGAAGTTCGAGAAGGATGGGAATGCGATTGATGATGCGAAATTCTGCGTCGATGTCATTGAGCAGACGAAAGTCATGTTCTTGCCAGCTTCGGTGTGTTTCGGCAAGGAATTCAAGGGATTCGTGAGGATTGGGTTTGTGTGTGAGACGGACGTGTTGAAGGAGGCGTTGAAGGCATTGGGGCCGTATGTCAGAAGGACGTTGGGTGAGGAGTCGTGAATAAGAGAGATAGAGAGATAGAAGTATGAACGAATAATGAAGAAAACGATGATTAGTCAATGCTCATGTGCTGTGAGAGGAAAACAGAAATAGGAAATAGGTAAACGATGCATTGGACATAGATAGCTTACACGCCCAAATCAGCCATTGTAGCTTTATTCGCTTACGGTCGAAGTTGCTGCAGTTATATATAAATATGGCACAAAGCGGAAGCTGTGGGGGAGATGGTATAAGTAAGTAAAGCGTTAATGATCAATGTCCATCCATACACAAGGTGTACCTGTCAACCCGAAATTATTATGTCGCATTTAAAACATAGAAGAAGAAAGAAAGGTGAAACGAAAGTACTTTCTGGGGGGGGCTGTAGAATGAGGTGTAGAGGGAAGAAAATAGATAACTGATCGAGAAACTGCTTTGAGAGGACGGAAATGGTAGATAGATAGATAGATAGAGATCGTGGCGTGCACTGGAATGGATAAACAACGCGTGAGGTAAGTGACGTGGAATTGGGGAAGGCGGCGGTCGGCTTGAGATAATGTCGAAGAATGGATGGTACGGAGCCAGACATTATCTCTCAATTTTAATTATTAGACTTTGAGAAGATAGTGTAGAGACTAGGAGAATTGTTGATTGTATCTAGGTTTATGTGATACAGGACCTCGGTGGATGGTAGGGCTATGATGGCCATTCGACACGTAGACATAGAGATGGATCTGCTGTCCTCATTTGAGAAATGAACAAGGGAACTCAATGCGTCTAGTGAATATGAATATGGAGGTTAGCAATCATCAGGGAACGCGAGCAAAAGTATTGTAGTAAGATCACAGCCAAATTGAAATCTGTGGAAATAGGTACCTTAGCTGAAGTGATCTCTCAAGAGCTCATGACAGGAGTTCGACCTTCGCTTTCTCGGGTAGCGGATGGAAGGGAACAGTCAACTAACTACCTGAATAAAACATAGTCAAGCCTTTGTCAGTTGGTGATTTTCTAATGGCGGTCGCTAATCTAGGCTAGAGACAGAGAAACGCAGAGAATCTGGCTCCTCGGAGACTATGGTTCGGCAAGCAGTATCATCTCGGAGAGCAGTCTACGAGTTCGTCCGCTGTACACTTGATACGGCATCTGGTAACCTTACAGGACCAACGAAACATTTATGCTTAGCACAGCTGGCACAGTGCCGGTTATGGACAGCAACTCTAAGCACGATTGCGTGCATGCATGTGCTGCGTGCTGCTGTGCATCGATAAAATACAGGCTGGTTCCGGCGACATGGTCTTGGCTTCTTCGTGTGATGCTGTGATCGGTATCTTGTACCACGAAGCAAAGACTACGCATGCAGCGTCCTGTGCCGAATCCTTGCCAGCTGAGAGCCAAGGTCTGGGCTCTTGAGTACCATTCTGCTTTAACATTGAAGCTTCGAAGGTCGTCCGAACATGAGGTTGATAGTTGCCATGGTTGTCCTGCAGCCAAGAAATAATACTCGGGAGACGAGACAACGAGGCTCGGGCCGCAGGGATTTCCTCCTGAGATCTTGGTATTCTTGGCTGTCAACGTCGGAGATGTGGCTTGTGGATTGCCTTAATACTCCGTATGCCGTGTAAGGTTGCGAATGGGAACTGTAACGGCTTGGGGACTATTGCTGTCGGTATTTTGATGTTGTACAGATCGTGCGAGAAGATAACTTATAGATCCGGTGTATAGGTAGAGTTTAAAAGTCGATCTTGCAATCTGTGGCTGGCATCCTACCATTGAGTGAAAATTCGATTGCTTTGTTTTTCAATATATTCGTCTGGTCTATTGGGTATTCTTTGATGCTCCAGTTACTTGTATGTTTATGAGTTGCTTGTTCTCATGCTGCCTATAGATCATGTCTCGTCATTATGGCTGAGTGCCTTCCGGCAAGGTGGGAGTGGCTGGCTTTGGGAACGAGGTAATTGGATGCTCGTCGTCTTCCAAAGTGGGTGGTAAACTAGCATCCACGAAATAGACATTTTCTTGTATGATCCTATGACAGAAAACATCAGAGGACGCTTCGTGGAAAATCGACGTCTATGTTCCTTCTGGATTTTAGACAGACATCCCTGAAGACCACGACCACCGAGGTGCCGAGACGGCGATATCAGAAATCAAGAGTTTTCGGCGCGGTAATCTAAGACACAATCTTCCTGCAAACAAGCTTTGTGTCGTCCCTCTCCGGTAGGAAGAGGTGAGGCTCTCGGCGATGCGCGAGGCTGCTTGATAATCGAGAGACGATGCAATTGTTCTGATGCCGAGGCAGCCTCTCCACTGACGTGGTCTAACCTGTCGTAGCAGGTGGGAATTGATATCCATCCAAGTGAGCATCACCATGTTCTAGAAGCTAACGCTTAAGAAGGAATGGTCACCTTGCCCTTGCATGGAGCCATGAAGCACGGCTGGCTCCTAGATTTAACTTTTCCCTTATCTTGGACTTCGATCCACATCAATTGGAGCTCGCAGCAACTCACAGATTATTGACCGATCGCCGACTATCTTTCTTGCCGTGTTGACGATCAGGATAGCAAATGCAAAGACGGGTTGGGAAGACAACCAGTGGAGTTGGATATGCCTCCAGTTAGTGTTCAAAGGAATTCAGCAACATTGCATTGCAGGACAAGATCAGTCCTGGAATCCACACGGATTTGTCTCCGAGAAGGAGAATACAGATTCGTTCGGACGCGGTACATATTAAGTATCTGGTTCTTGGGAAATGCAAGCCGGATGCGACTAGACGCAAGTTACCGTGCATTGCAGTGCAGTGCATGTATAGAAGCGGAGTGCAGCAATCCTATCCGGCCTGTCAAGACAAGATAGAGAGGAGTAAAGATCCATCTTTCCGCCCCGCCAAAATACCAAGACCCGCTCCCCAACAAGCAAGCAACTGTCCCTGCCCGCGATGGAGAGGTCCACAAGGCCCACTGAAGATACCGTTCATCGTCACTGTGCTTATCAGATAGAACAGTAATATCATGAAATTATCTTAGCATACTTTTCTGTCAATTTACTGTCTTCCCACACACATACCGTCTCCCAAAAGATGGTTGTAATCAAGGAAACAATGTATGGCTTCTGTCTCACACTTGCTTCGTACTCGAATTGCGGCCCTGCAAACCTTGGAACCGAACACAGTAAGATGGACAGTTGGAACTCGAAGGTTGAGATCCACCGGTCGCCGACGCACTGCACGCAGTATTCCAATCCCACTGCTCCAATTCGAACTCCAGTCCCAGCCACCCGTTCCTAGCTCAGAATGGAGCTACTCGTCTCCATTAGTCAACTAGAGGACGAATCACTTTTCCTATCAGTTTACCAATTAAGGTACGTATCTGCTACCTGCAGGGCTGGCGAAGGCCAATCTTGTGAGCATATCCACTTGCTGCCGAGCTTCGTCAACGATAGCTAGCAATGTTTATTTTGTTAAAAAGCGCAGAGAAAGCTCTCTCTTCTAGCTTTCTCTCTACCTTCCTCTCACTTGTTAGTCTCCTTGCCATTGTTGCTTGCTCCAACAGACAAATTAGAGAAGGACGCCTCGTGTCTCTCCTCGTCTATTATTTTGGATATTGCAAGCTTGTCGATATACTCTCGCCAATTTCAATATGCGTTTCACAACAACACTATCTGGTGTCGTGCTTGGAACGAGTCTCGTTCTTGGTACACCCGTATTAGAGCGCAAAGATGAGAACACTGTCATCTCAAGGGACGTCAAGGTCGTCTACCAGAATTGCGACGTGATCACTCCTAAAGTGTTCATTATTTCTATGGTATATTACATGATCTCACTAGTCACCTAGACTCGGCTGACAACCCATAGTTCTCTCCAGAGGCGGATATTTGGTATGAAAATGCTGATACTCCCGGGTCCATTGGAAATCTCCTGGCTAAAAATATCACCGTTCCTGGTTTCTCGCCTCTGTTCCCCCAGGCACATTGTTTGGAGGATGGATCAGTCTGCCAGCTCACTACTGGAGAGTCTGAGATCAACGCCGCTACGACTATCACTGCTCTTATGCTCTCACCACTCTTTGACTTGAGAAAGACATATTTCTTGATTGCTGGAATCGCGGGTATCAACCCAAAGCAAGGCACCATTGCAGATGTTGCTTTCAGCAAGTATGCTATTCAGGTTGCACTGCAATACGAATTTGATGCCAGAGAGATCCCAGATAACTATACCACCGGATATATTCCTCAGGGAGCATATGCACCAGACCAATACCCAGGGTCAATCTATGGTACCGAAGTTTTCGAAGTTAACGAAGCTCTTCGTGATATTGCGGTTGGGTTCGCCAAGAATGCCACTCTCAACGACACTGCAGATGCTATCGCATACCGTGCCAACTATGCCAATGGCAACACTACCATCTATGCCGCTGCCACTAAAGCTCCAGGTATCATCACTTGTGACACTGCCACTTCTGATGTCTACTACTCTGGCACTCTTCTTGGAGAGGCTTTCGAGAACACTACCACCTTGTTCACCAACGGATCTGGTGTCTACTGCATGACCGCACAAGAAGACAACGCCACACTCGAAGCCATGATCCGTGCTGCTGTTATTGGTACCGTCGACTTCGCACGCATCATCATCATGCGCACCGCCTCCGATTTCGACCGTCCTTACCCAGGTACCTCCGTCGAATTCAACCTGTTCTACTCCGAGCAAGGCGCTTTCGAGCCCGCTATCGCCAACATCTACCTTGCCGGCACCCCAGTCATCAAAGGTATCCTGAGCGGATGGCAAACGACCTTCAAGGCTGGTGTCAAGGCCACCAATTACATCGGAGACATCTTCGGCACACTTGGCGGAACTCCAGACTTTGGCCCCGGTGCTGTTCCAACGTACGATGATGCTGCTGCAGTCACTAAGAGGGACGAGCCAATTACGAGCCGCAGGGACATGTACCAGAGGAGTCAGTCGAGACAGAGCGCTAAGGGCATGCTTGGTGCTGAGGTCGCACGAAGAGCACAAGCTGCATCTGCGTAAGTTTTGAGATATTTTGGGCGGGGATATGGAGATGTATAGTTGAATGGAAAGATCTAGATATACGTAATGCAGTAGTCGATATACAGTGTAGATATTAGGTAACATTAATGAGAACACGATGCATTCGCATAACTACCTATACTTGAAGAAAAGGAACAGTAGTAGTAAAAGCTAAACTATCGCGCCGAGTATCTCATCTCATTAAGGTGTACTGTACTGTAAGGTAAAGAAAGAAAGAAAGAGCTGGTCGTTAGCAAAGGCGAGATGCGTGAATACCTCAGGCTCTTAAAAAGTGGTTAATGCGTTTGGTTCAGGACCAGGGTCAGCGATGAGACGTGCAACAAATATGCAGCTTTGGACTTTGGTCGTCGGTGTTACGTGTGATTGGTTGGTACCTAAGGTAGCTTGTGCTGTAACTGTTCGGACATACCTTATGTAAGATCACAAGCGAGGTACTGTAGATATATATACCTTACCTGTGTATAAGGTAGAGGAGGGTTAGCGGAACTTGCTCAATGGTTTATAGGCTGGAGAACTTTGCAATGATTCTTTTGAGATACAATCACTGAGTTGAGACGTTGGAATAACTCCTAAGGTAGGTCTATGAAAGCCATTGGGTCAAGACTACTGAGTAGGTCATGTGACCTGATATATTTCCAACATCCTGTCAGGTCAGCAGACTCGGGTCTCTACCTTATGCTCTAAAGTCAGGATACTAGATCATTATCTTCATTCTATCTACAGTAGATACCTAAAATTCGAAATCGGTCCCATTTGGGAAGACTTTATAATTTAATGTTTTCCATATCTTTAGATATACCGAGGTAGTATTATGGCCGACTCTGCAGTGCCGCACGATAAGGTCAACCTCATTGTTGCCTAATTTCACTGTGGGTTCCAAGCCTGATCGCTTTACATCCATCTCGACCTTGACCTTAATGTATAGGTATAACTCATTCCACATCAACTTCTGCATCTCTGACGTAAATTCTTTTGGGTCTGCGTTAGTCAAGTGGCAATAATGCCTCCAACACATCCTCCACAACCGACAGCTGGAGACGATGAAGTGTGTGACACTTGCCACGATTATTGCCAAAAGTCCTTTTATTTTACCAGACCACAACCCTCAAAACATCATAGCTTAGGCCAAAGATGGGGCAGATGGGGGAAAAGCCAGAAATTTGGTGCTATCCAAGAGAAAAAACATTGTCCGGTTTGTCGGTTGGTCTGCAGCAGCTTAGCTCAGAATCCCACCGGAGACCTGCCTGGTGATAGTGACTCTATCTACTACTACCGCATGCTATTTGGAACATACCAGAGCGAGCACTCATCAACGCAGTTAATGTCTATGGGTAATGAGATCAATGACGAAATGGAGTTGCAAGAAGATACTGTTATCTGGAATCTTTATCAGACAAACCGTCTTCACGTGTCCACCAATCCAGCAGTTCTGGACAATGTTGACTCTGAATTCGCCCGTTTCTTAGATCATGTACAACAGATAGAGTCTTCTGATTTCGATGCGGACATTTTACTTCTTGAAATGGATGAAGCGAACCTCGAAGATCGCCTTTTGCAAGGCCGACGAGTCGGGGACCAACTTGACTTCGATTTGTGCAAGTCTTGGATCAATACCTGCGCAAAAGCCCATGGAGGAAGCTGTACACCAATGCCGCTCCGCGACTTTCCCCGGAGAATGTCAAGAGTAATTGACGTTGAGAAGAGGATGATTGTTTCTCCTCCACCTACGTGTTCTTATGCACCATTAAGTTACAGATGGGGGGACGGAGTCGTACAGCTCAAACTTGAAGAAGCTACTTTGGAACGATTGACCTCTCCTGGCGGTCTTGGAGATGACTGGAGTGACATACCCGATACTATCATTGACGCTATGGCAGTGTGCAGACGATTATCAGTTCCGTTCTTGTGGGTGGACGCTTTGTGTATTCAGCAGGACAACTCGGAAGATACGCTTGACCAGATGCAGATTATGGATGCCATCTATAGCGGAGGTGCTTTCACTATTGTCGCTGCAACTGGTGCTGACTCTTGGGCAGGGTTGCCCAGAGGACGAAGCAATATACGATTCTTTCAAAACAAGGAGGTAGTCGGAGACCTGACGTTAGCTACTGCTCAGCCAACTCTGCGTTCTATTATACTAGATGCACCGTGGAACAGTCGAGCCTGGACATTCCAGGAAGCCATATTGTCGAAACGCCTTCTTATTCTCACAGAGTACGGAGCCTTCTTTCAATGCAATGCTGCGCTATGGTGGGAAGATACCTGCCATGATATCTCATGCCAAAATGCGGATAATTTTGATAGAACCAAAACGCCTCAGCATATAAACCCATTCTGGAAACGCGCTCTTCCCTCACATCCAGATTTCAAAAGCTACGCGGAACTCGTCGAGGACTACACTCGTCGATCTATGACTAACCACACCGATTCTCTTAACGCCTTCACTGGGCTAGGCCGCGCACTCGATAAGTCCTTCGGCACTACCTCCTTCCAGGGCCTGCCACTAATGTTCTTCGACATAGCTCTCTGCTTCGACACTCCGTTTCTTGAAGATGCCAAAAGGCTTAGCGAATTCCCAAGCTGGAGTTGGTGCGGATGGCAGGTTACAAACGGTGTCTCATATGATTTAGACAACGAGAGGGTCGTATTCGCTAAAACTTTCTATCGTATTGGGCGGAATTTACACACAGACAAAAGTATCATTCCTTTCGGAGCTGAAAACACGACTGGGGAATTGTTGGCTATAAGGCGCCTTGAGACTCCCGTTGAGCTCCCTACGATTTCGCCTACTATCTTAGAGCAGATGAGTGACGTCGAGCACGGAAATCTTCTGATTTTGGAAACTCTGGCTATTCGCCTGTTTGTTAGTGCAGAGGCTGATCACCATGGCCAATACATGCTGAGCGCTACGGCAAGTGAGTCTTCAAGTGGCAAGCCCGTCGAACCTATTGGATCTATCAGACTAGATCCCGCGTGGCGAAGCGCACGCAGTTGTGAAGTGTCTTTCGATTTTATTGAACTTTGTGTACAGTGGAAGAGCGATGGCTTGAAGAACATAGTGATCCTTGTTGAGAAAGACGGTCGTGGAATCTCGCAAAGGGTTCAGATGTGTATTCTTGACTGTGACAGATGGTTACAAACGAAGCCGGTTCTAGAAACCGTCTATTTACTTTGACTTTATCTGAATTCTTTGACATTGAGATGTAGCTGCTACTACAACAATTAAACTGTATGACCTTTAAAGTTTCAGAAGCTGCTTTCTGATCGATCCCTTTCAGCTTCTGTGGAGAAAATGGCTTTTTGCAAGTTTTATCTGGTAGCAGAATGTGCGACTCCCACTCCAATTTTGAGTCGACCATCTTAGGTTCACATTGATGCCTAGTAAAATCTGTAAACCTGGGCATCTTCAAGGCGAGCATTGGCGGGAGCGAGTTAGCAGTGGTTTTCGAGCCAATTTTCTCAGGAGGAAAGTGATTTTGGAGAATTTGTTTGGCAGCGCTAGTACCACAGTAATTCAGAAACTGGAGAGATGACGAGTGTGGGTGAGGACACCAATTCTACCGCTTAGTCGCAGATTGTGACATTGCTAGTTAATGAATCTATGCCATGAGTTAATGGTATCGCCAAGGTATTGCAGCATTTGGATGTTAGTAGAGCTGGATTTTGGAATATTCTAACAAATCAACAATAATCATGTCTAAGGCAAAGGTGATACTGCATATCTCACGTGAAAGTAAAGCGATGACACTGATGTTTGTCGTAACAATTCTCAAATAGGTAGTCATCCATAGTATAAAACTGTAACCCTGGGAACTAAGCGAAGATACTTCGCTAACTATAATAGTACTAGTGTAGGTGGAAAGGGGACAAAGATAAATCATTGTGTTCCCAATTACAGCCGATCTCGACATCTATTGTACCTTACCTACTCGCAGTATATCATCACTTTCTATTTATATACCTACTTAGGCCATCTAACTACCCGTACCTGAAGCGCGACATCTCTACCTGCCATCAAAAATGCCATGACCAATGCAACCAATGTTTTGGTTCCGGTTGCCGCAGGAATCGTTGGATGCATCCAGGTTGGGCCCTCAGAGTTGATGGTCGTCCACCAACATTTCCCCTTGCCTGCCATCTCTTTAAATTGCCATTTCTTTGTTATGCGAAGCCGCACAATGACTTCTTCATTTGCAAACGGGTTGCTAGGCACCTGTAAGCCTCCTCATACCATTTTATTTGTCGCTACACTCATTCAATGGAGACTGGAATGTGGCCGAATGTGGAATCGGCCTTCACAGCAGAGCAAAGAACGAAGTATATCGACTTCTTTTGTCTCAACTTGACCTTTGTATTTCATCTCTATCGTTAGCAAAACCCTCTTCTCATGCCTTCCGTTCCCAATTGATTCGTTTACCCACCACGAATCATGGCTACTACTCCCCCAAATGTACCCATCAGGGTGAGAACTCCAGAACTTGAGCCTGAGAAGGACAGGACGTGGGGTCAATTTCTGATGCGCCAAACACCTTCGCGACGGTTCCGTGAGCCTGCAAATGTGGCCCCTCCACCAGCGCCTGCAGCTCAGACACCTGCCCAGAGACAAGCGGATATGAGAAATAACGCGCGCAACATCGATAGGGTTCTGAATGATGCTGATATGCAACGGAATTATATCAACGTAACAACGAAGCAAGGCCCATTTTCTCGGTTGGATTATCAGCCCAACATCAGACCGACTGATCAGATATGGAAGGATCAATTTCAATTTTTCCAGCGAGAGATTACAAACAAATCCATCCAGCACGTTATAGAGGAAAACTTTTTGGAATGGCAACAGAACTTACTGATGCCCCCAATCGTTAACGGCGCTATCTTGAAGGTTCAGAATGATAAGACCGAACAGTACAAAGAGGCACTCAAAAACGATTTTAGCACTGTGCAGGATAACATGCTCACCAAATTGACTATGCTGCATTTCGGTCTTCCAGTCGAGCCGTTTACTCTCAATAACATTTTGAATGCCGGTACAGATGCGAATGATCCAGCAGACTCTCCCGAAGAACCACCTCGAGTTCAGAGAATAATGTATTCTGAGGCTCCGCTCGAGTTCCTGGATGGTTATGGTCAACGTTCTTACGGTTACCCAATGATTCGTAGTAAGTGTTTCTAGCATAGCAGACGAATTCACGCTAATCTCATCAGCCAAATCTCAGTTGCACTTGCGAGGAGCCGGTGCAGATGAAGAGGACTTGAGTAATGCGGATCTCCTCGACAGTGATGGCGATATTAACATGCGTGGTGGCGCAGGCACGACATCTATGGAAGAACTAGGTGCAAGACCTAAAGTCTTTTGCGTAGAAGAAGACAACACCACATCATTGATAGAAGTGGGAACGTCATACGACTCTGTCGCAACTAGAGTCTGTGATGAGCTTCAAATATTTCGTGATGTGGAATTACATGTTGTCTATTTTAGGTCTAACGGTAATGGCACTTGGAAAAAGGAAGGCAGCTCTCCTTTCTCTCGCATGGTCTTTGAAGCCGAGATTAGGTGGAGGCTAAACGAAAACATCAAGAAACCGGACACATACGTCGTTGCCTTGATGAGCGGAGATCAACGTTACACTTCAAACTTTTGGCCGTTAACGGGTGTGATGAAGTCAGTCGACTCGACTATCGTTCAACTTCCAAGGTCACAACCTCCTACAAGCTCACCAGTCTCGGGCAGGGTATATGGATACGCAGGTCAACTTATCGTCAACAGTGATAGCACGACAAATGATTGCAAGGCTGCATTTCGTCTTGCGGCTCTAGATCTGTTGCACCTTTCTGAGAGCGAAGACTGGGCGTTCCAGGTTGATTTAGTGCAACCACCTGGGAGCCCTTCTCTCTTTTATGAGGCAGTTAGTTTTAACAAGGCGACTTTCGATGCTGCATGGAACCAATATTGCCAAGTAAATACGAGTGCAGATGGGTGGAAGGCGTTCGTAAGGACAAAGACACAGCCGGATACTGTTACATTGGAACCTGGTGACTTACCGAATGTTGTTCAACTGCACTTGAAAGAGCGCGGCACGGCATACTGGAAACTTCCAGACTCTGGCACAAACCCTAGTCTTTCAGTAGTCCTCTTTGGACCCAATCAAATGCAAGACGACTTTTTCAGAGCAATGCAAGTTCTATTTCCTGCTAGATTACCTCGCCCTGTTGGAGAGGTGAGCTTACAAAATACCAACAAGTTCGATCTTGGCTATGGCGGCATGGAGGTCACCCAGATGCTTTCCGAAGAAGCGGAGTATATTAACGCGCATAACCGATTGTGTTCGCTCTCCTCACAAGGTGTCTACGAGAAGTTGGAGTTTGATGTTGTTGTAGAAACTCCTAATATTGCGGCACCACTAGGGATCCGACTTGCCAATACGCTCATCGCTGCATCCTCGACTCTTAATAAAGAATCGGACACAACGAAACATTTCTTTGATGCGGTATCTAAAACCATTCCTCGTAGCTTGCCTGACCCAGAAAGACCTATCTCCAGCTTCCGATTGTGGAGATCAGCCATTGATCGGGAGACTAATGCTCAATCCACAGTCATTTCGGTCTCTGGGACCAAGACTAGAATCCTTGCATCTTTAGAGGATTTTCTCGGCACAGATCTACAACAAATGAGCGATTGCATCTGGTTCAAATTTGAACTCGATTCAGTAACTGGATATCTGATCGATGAAAACAATCCAACATCTGAAGTAACATGGAAGCCGAAGACGCACAATACACTCGCGGGTTTCCGGTCACTGCTGAAAACTCTGTTTCAAGACACAAGTGATACCGCTGCCGACTTCTTTGTCATGAAAGACTGTAGAACTCATGCTAGATTTGTGATTGATGTTAACACGACCGAAGAACAATGGCGTAGAAATGTCTTTGACAACCTCGTCACACCTGACTGGATAATCACGAGAGATGACCCTTTCGTTTACGGTATGTTGTTGCTTCGTGTACGTATATTGGTTGTATTTGCTAATTCATGCAGGAGTTGATGCAACTACACCATGGGGTCTTACGACTCAGAAGCTCGCAGCTCCATCGGTTCTCCCAAGAGCAAACAGCACACCGTTAACAAAACCAATATCCACTGGACTTAAATCTGGCGGAACCACTCCCAAGTCATCTCCATCTTCGTTCCCTTCTCGCTTAGGGCAAGGACAATCAGGTGGAACGAGTATCACGTTACGAGGTGGTGCTGTAGGTCGGACAGCTGGTGGAAGCGGGTCGAGACTTCAAGCTGTGGGTGGAAATATGTCTCGAGCACAGGCAGCAACTCGATTTAACAGAGATCGTCTACTCAAGCCTAAAGTCAGCGAGCCGAAGCCTGTCACGTATAAGACGCACATGACCAACCAGAACTATCAGTATGATCTCAAGCATAAATCTTTCACGCAGGATTTGTCAGTTGTTGAGCCTGGCAGAGCACCAGCAATTCCAATTTTTGGGCCCGTTAAACAGATGAAGTTGTCTGTGGGTTCCAGCTTTCCAGAGATCTATTGTCAACCTATGACACCGTCAGATCATCTCGCAGTAAGCACAGAGAATCGTTTGTTGAGAAGTCACATATTGGAGCGCACACATCAGTGCCATTGGTGCAGTGAATCGTTTGCAGCCCACGAACACGACAAGATCAGAGCACATATGGACACGCACAGAAAGCAGCTTGAAGAAGGAGGCGATTCTTGTCCGGTCTGTGGTGATAAAGCATGGCTCTTCATGTCTCAAGCACAGAGAAGAAGTCATCTGTTCGTCGACTTTGATAGACATGCTGATCAAATCATGAAGGACTTTTTCAAGAACATGAACTGCCCTATTTGTGATCTAGATTTCACCGAAATGGATCCCAAGCTCCCAATAAAGCACATGGCACAACACAATCCAGATGTCATCAAGTACTGCGATCGCTGCGGCCGTGATCAGGAGATACTCTCACTCGAGGAGAAAATCCACCACACACGAATGTGTACCGAGTCGAACGAGGCTTTTGATGAACGCGAATACTGCAAGATGTGTGGCGTGCTATTCGCTGATCTGACGCCCAAGCAACGTCTCAAGCACGACAAGAAATGTGTTGCTACTCATTTCAATTTTTGCTCGAAGTGTGCTATACCTCTGTCGTCCTTAAAAGCTGTAGACAGAAGAGTCCACGAAGACAACTGCAAGCATCCTGCGGGTGCACCAAAGTCATTCTGCACGAGATGTGGAATTAATCGTTTGGGTCTGAGTAACTTGGAGAAGGAACACCACAAGCAATCATGCTACATGAGTGATCCTCGACCAAGACCCACGACTTATCTCGAGCTGCAACGTTTGTCCCCATTCCCCTATAGCTCATTTGGTAACAAGCGAGAAATTGACTTATGCTAACATATCTCCTTCACAGAGCTTGAAAAGCAGAACGCTGTCTCCCGCCAACTCCGTTCCTCTATTCGAGCCGAGCAGCTCAAGCTCGATGCTGATAAGGCTAAGTTTGACCGAGCTGTCAGCGCGAGCATCATGCCTAGGAGTTGTCCATTCTGCCCGGAATCCTTCGAATTCCAGGATAACATTACGCATGACCAAATAATTGAGCATTTCAAGACTCGGCACGATCCTACCAGCAACAATGCCACCAGCTCTACGCCCCAAGTGTCTACGCCTCCGATCCATGCGTGTACCAACAATAGAAATTGTGTACTGTCGTTGCATGCACAGACTTGCCCTAGAGCTCCTGCCCCAGCTCCAGTGACTTGTACTTCTGCTACTGGCTGTCCACTTAGAGATCATAACACAGCCTGCCCGTCATATCCACGACTGCCTGCACTTGCTGCGGATGCCACTCCTCCTACGGGTCTCTGGAGGCCTCCTCCCAGAAGTTCTCTGGTTCAGCAGCCTCCCCTGGGCACTGCTACTGTCGAAGTCTGTGACGGCACTACCAACTGTCGGGTACCAATTCACATGGCAGGATGCAGCAAAGCTCCAACTCCTGTTCCCGCTCCATCCGCTGTGAACCCCAAGGCGGGGGAACGAGTACAATGTCCTTACGGCTCCCAGTTCTGCAAATACATATTCCAAATGCCATTCAGCCTCCAAGAATTTGCCATCCACTTCCAGCAATCCCACAGCCCGCAGGGGACTGGAGAAGCTCTCACGTGTCCCTTCCCCGACGTGGTTGGCGCGGGCATTTGCCAGAATTCCTTCCGCTACGAAAACAATCCCTTCAGAGCTACGTCTTTTGTAGATCACGTCCAAAAAGTGCACTTTACCTCGGCGAAGAAAGTGAAGTGCCCGCTGAATGAGCCTGCACTTGGGTGTGGCGATGACTTCTGTATCGATAGCCTTGTGGCCCATTTTGCGAAGCATGGCCAGACGTTGGTGTCACCACCCCCTCAGCCAAAGAAGAAAGTCAAGTGCCCATTGAATGACCCTGCGCTGGGCTGTGATGGCGAGTTCTGTGTCGATAGTCTCGTAGGCCATTTAGAGCAACATGCCCAGCAGCCGCCACGAAAGGCCAACTGTCCTTTCAAAGACCCTAATCTCGGTTGCAACTCAGACTTCTGTATCGATGGTCTTGTCGGACATCTGGCAATTCATTGCCAGCCATCACCGCGCCTAGGCTCACAACCGGCTAAGAAAGTCCAATGTCCTTTGAACGATCCTGAGCTTGGTTGTAATGAAGAGTTCTGCATTGATGAACTGGTGGCTCATTTGGCGAAACACGATCAACAGGCATATAGTACTGTCAAATGCAAGGTAAATGTCCAGGGACGAGCATGCAGCAGGGTCTTTAGGAATATCCAAGATGCTTATTTCCACATGAAGAGTCATGTCAATGCCAATGAACAACCAGGAACACTGACAAGCGGTGCACCAGCTGGAAATAATTCGATAAGATGCCAAATAACTACTTCAACTGGTGGTTCATGTGACAAGGTCCTTGACAGCATACAAGTTGCTTATGATGATGCCATTGTCCATGTAACTGCGGCAAATTCTACTAGTCAGGCTTTGCCACCATTCCAATGCCAAGTTATCACCAACCGCATTCGCTGTGCTCAAGACCTCACAAGCGCCGCAGAAGCTCACGATCACTTTATTAAAGATCATTTCATTGATCGATTACCTCCTCAAGCATTCACCTGTACGCTTGTTGTTGATGGCCAAGAATGTAACGCACCAACTCTAACTGGTGCTAGAGAAGCTCATGATCATATGAGAATCTTCCATTCCGATACTCCAACTTCTGAACCAGAAAAGTGTCCATTTAAAGTTGGCAATTATAGCGAAAATTGCGAATATTATATGTCTGACGCCAAGACATTCGTGGGGCATCTGGCAAATGTTCATGGCATCATCCCCTTTTATGGTCAAATCCTATGCGGAATTGATACATGCAGTCACATGCTTACTAATGTGCTAGACACCGTGGATCACTTCAAGACCAAGCACTGGGACCCAGATGCCAACTTGAAATGTACTATCAAGGATGGTATAATTGGGGAATGCCCGGTTGTGCTTACTACTGCTCGCAAAGCGTTAGATCATATCGTCAAGAAGCATATGCGAAACGTCACCTGCAATCTTGTAGCCTTTACGGAAGCGACTGGCGAAAATGGGGCAGAATGTGAATTAGACTTCAATTCTGCTGTCGGCTTATATAATCATTTTATGCAAGTGCACTACGAGTTCCCCGAGGAAACAGACTGTGGAGTGTTACTTCCAGATGGTGTTGTATGTGCCGACACTTACCTGACAGCGGCTCAAGGAGTTGAGCATCTGAGATCTCACATTGAGAAAATGACAGCATCGCCATACAGCGATGGGGAGTCTAAATTCTTATGTCCTCTTGCCAGAGCTGCTAATAATCCTACTTCGTGCGGTGCGATCGTTGATGTCCCCACATCTGGAAATAAAGACGCGATCAAAGCTTTCATTAGGCATTTTCAGCACACGTCTGCGTTCGGGGGACCAGACCGTGAACTTTTCATCATCGACTACAACGCGAGACTCGAGGCTGCATATGGCCTGAGGAACACATTCCAAGCCGACCTAAGAGCCCATCTAGAGGTGTACGACGACCAAGACGAGGAGTCGATACATTTGAGATGGCTCATCGATACGCACCAAAGAGACATCGATGGTTTGATTCACACGATCAGAAATATGGGAGGTATCCCCTATAATCCCAATGCCCCTTCGGCTCCAGTAGCTCAAACCGCAGTCCCTGCGGATGTATTGTCTCCTCCTCCAACTGGGTCCCGTCCTCGACTTCAGCGTTCGAACACTCCCCCCGATCCGGTTCTAACGACGAATATAACTCTTGTTTCTCAAGGTCCTAGCTACCCTAGCATGGGTGGAGTTGGACCTTCTACTGATCCAGACACACCTACCAAAGCAGGACCCCCGACCAAGAAAACTACTGCTGGTATGGAAACGGCACCAACGAAGGGTGGGACAAGCACTCCAGGCAGAGGAGTCAGCTTTGCTGATCCTCTGCCGCCTGTAAGAGGGGGATCGTCTAGCAAGAGCAAATCCACCGATACAAGCGAGATGATGAGAGGATCCTCTTCCAAAGGTAGATCCAGTAACGCAGGTAGCGGAACAATGGGCGGAACAATGGGCGACGCACCAAAAAAGGGCGAGACAAGTACTACAGGCACACGAGGATTCTTTTCTGATCCTTGGCCACCTGCCAAAGAAGGATCCTCTGGTAAGAGTAAGTCCAATAACACAAGTGGCGCAACCATGGGCGGACTCAGCACTCTTAAGATAGGAGGATCCTCATCCAAGGAACAATCCACTGTTACGGGTGGCGGCATAATGGGGAGATCTAGCACGAGACCTAGCACCACAGGCACCACAGGCACCACAGGACCATCCACCCAGTCCAGGCCAGACGATGAAGCTGTTCAAACAATCACGACTGGCTTCGAGACCTCTCCCGAAGAGGAGTTCTTCCACCAACATCGCAAGCGCAAGGGTCCATTCGCACAGCTCCCCGGCGAGAATGACTCCGAGTATAACAAGCGCATGAAGCGGCAGCGTGTCGAGAGCCAGAATCGTGTCGAGCTCCAGGGTGCGGATGAGGATCGCCGTGCTCCGCATCCGAGTGTGCGTGCGAGCCCAGGGCCGAGTGCGAGATTAAAGGCTGCGATGACGGGCGGAAGGGAGCAGACGAGTGCGGTTAAGAGTCGGAAGCGGAGACGTGGCGATGAGGAGAATGAGCAGGGCGATGGACAGGGTGCGTTAGTATCTCCTAAGGTAGCGGCGGCGCGGAGTCCAGTGATGGGATTGAAGATGAGGATGCCGGGCTCCGGCGAGGATAAAGAGGACAGAGAAGAGTCGACACCGAGGGAGGGGACAAGTGATGATTATGACTAGGTGGAGACGGTCAGGTGGTGAATAGGGGTGGGCTCGCTTAGATTGTGGGGCTGCTGGCTGTGTTTGGATCATCGTCTTCGCTTTGGGCTTTGCGTGTTATCGTTGTCATTGTTGTTTTAGAAAATTAGCTGTTGGATTTAATAGTTAGATGTTGTTAATTTGTTTGCTGGGCGTGTATCAATGCAATTTAGTAAAATTTCACTTAAACCTAGTCTGGGATCGCAATTCGTGAAATGCATGGAATTCTACCTTAGACAAAAAGTGAACACGATATTTTTTTACGTGCTAGTAAATACCTTCCATACTGTAACTGATTCCTGAAAATTTCTGAGTAATCTTACAGCACTACACCAAAAGCAAATGGGTATTCATCTCTGCTCATTCATCCCCCGTCACCCCTCACTCGAGGCCCTTGAAGCCTAGAATCCCATTCCCCTGATTCTTCTTGCCGCTGATCTTCGCCTTCCTCCGCTTCTTCCTCTGCTTGCGGCCTCCCTCTTCTTCACTGCTCTCCTCGTCACTATCGCTATCACTGCCCTTTGCTGGGCGTTTCTTCGATCCAGCCCCAGCGTCGTCATCATCGCTATCTGCATCACTGTCACTGTCCTCTTCCTCCTCATCGTCATCGTCTTGGCCGAGATTCATCTTCTCCGACCAAACCTTGATGATCTCCCCACCACCGCTGATCATGCGTCCGCCAACATCGAAACTCAGCGCAACCACAGACTCGATATCATCGTGTCTTAGCTCTGCAACGACTTTGTTAGGTCCCAGCTTCACGATTCTGATATTTCCATCACCGAGCCCAACGACCAGGTTTTTGCCCCCATCACCCACACCCTCGGGCATCAAAACCAAGGCATCCAAACTCTCGCCTCCACCGCGTCCTCCATCAACGATAATCCGCTCATCCTGATCATCCCACACGCCTCTCTCCCACAATGTCAACACGCCGCTCGAGCTTCCCACCACGATCTTCTCGCCCTTGCTCCGTCCGGGTCTAGCTCGCAGTCCACCGACGAACACAGAAGACAGAAGCTCCTCCTCTTGGTCCTCAGATTTCACGAGCACGCCCCGCCGCAGATCAGTGACAGCCAGCGTCGTGCCACCTGTCGTGACCCACTGCTTGCTGAAGCCGCTTGTGCTTGCCTCGGTGGGGGGCAGTGGTGTAAGCGAGGAGATGTAGTCGTCGTGCGGGCGGTGGGTTTGCGATGGCTTGTTACTAAGCGTTGAGGGAGCGCGCAGATCGTATAGGTGCAGTGCTGCGGAGTCGGTTGCTAGGAGGAGGGTCTGTGGGGAGAGAGCGTGCAGCAGGGTTGGCGTGTCGGGTTTGGAGGACGAGAGGGCGGGGATGTAGATTTTGGAGGTTACTTGGCCGGTTGTGGCCGAGGCGGCTTTGAGGAGGGAGTCGGTTCCTGCTGAGTAGAGAACTGGTTGTGTATTAGCAGTTGTTTCACTCATATCTCCAATGGCACATGAAGTCAATGGCACAACGACTTACTCTCGCCATCCGTACTCCACCCCACAGTCCTACAGCTTCCCTTATGTCTCCTGGTCCTCCACTCCGTATCAATGGTTCCCGTGCCCGTCGAGATCACACTGGTATCTCCATCCGCATCCTCATCCTCCACAGCTGGCAGACGGAAACATTGCACATGCCCGCCCGAAAGACCGACTGCGAGAATAGGTTCAGTGGGGTGCGTGGCTTGCGTGAAGAGCTCTGAGGAGAGCGGCAGCGTGCAGAGGTTCTCGAACATCGTTGCGGCGGGTGGTGGTGTTTGAGATGGAAACACAATTGGGTTTGTGGTTGGACGAATGGATGGATGGTTTGGCGGAGAATTTTTGGAAGTGAGGCTGTGGATTGACAGCCTTGTGGCGCTGGCTGGACTCGCTTACAGTCCTTTGTGTTTTGGTAGAATCTTTTACGAGCCTGTTGTTTTTCGAGTCACATATGTCTTGAAAATATGATTATACGGTTCAATATGCTACTTTGAGAGTTCGTAAGTTCTTCAATGTCGGCAGGTTGCTTCACATGTTCGCTACCGATAGTCATGTGACCTGTTCCAGATGAATTAAGGTACCTTAAATCGATCTTCACATCACTGCATTCTTCGCAAGACATGGGATACAGATATTCAGTCTGTAATGAATTTTAGATATAGAGGAGGCATATAACAGGCCATCTCGTGCGATTATGGTCATCATCCTCCAAAACATTCGAAACTCAAGCAATCCTCGCTTGCTAGTCTTCAAGTTATGCTTGGAGTCTTTATGTCGATTCTTCTCCTGCAAGCAGAGTGACGCACAGCCGGAGCTTCTTTCGCTTTAATATCGCCAATATCTTAGATGTATAGCTAACAAAGAAAATCTCCTTCACCATCTTACTTTGACATTAATACATACAGCATATTTGAAACTCCTTTGGAGGCGTCCATCTAGCTCTTTTGCTGTAACATCTATTCCGTGTCATGAAACCCACTGAGCCAAGTGCGTTGTAAGAATTATGTAGATGTGCTTCCATGTCGAGAACTTTCTACACGAGCTTGCTGATGAGATAGATGGTTTCGATCTCCAGTTGTGGAGCACCAATTGCATATCTGAAGTACCTCTGTTTAGAGTAGTATCAAATGGCAGATCAAAATAGAGAACTTCCATCTTCACAATCTATCAGCTTCCATCAAAGGCTATCATCCTAGGCTTCATGAAAAAACTCAGCTCTGGCATTGTCATGGAGAATGGCGGTTGATATGTTGTGTCACTCTCGGGTGAAACATGCTGCGGATCGAAATCTGAATACACAGATTCCCCAATCTCGAATCCGGAGAATGAAAATCCAGGATCCATTTGGTCAGTATGAGGATATACATCTCCATCATATTCTGGATTTTCATTGTCCACACATTCCAGGTCCATCTCGTCTTCGTTACCAATCTCCTCCACCTTCTCCGACGTGTCACTCCCTGAAAGCGAGCCTTTAATACCAATTCGCAAACATTCATCTGCTTTCTCGGTGAGCAACCTTAGGTACTTGTTGCCGCCTGGCGCAGAACCCAAAATTCTGACTATTTCCACAAGGTAGTCCCGAGGTCCGATCTCCAAGCCTGAAGCTTGTTTGAAGCTAGGATGAAATTGAAGCACATCGGACAGGCTGCACCCGATGTCAAAGATCTTCTCCAAAATACCAACTCCATTGGCCTCAAACGCTTTGGTAGGCAGCAGTCGTGATACTCCTACCATATCTCGCGCAATGTGCACTGGATAGTGAAAAGACATGCTTTCATCAGCCGATGCACTTGAAAGAAGTCCCTTCGTCACGCAAAGTTGCCAGACCATAGTCTTCAGCCATTGCCTACTGACAAGCAAATCTGCTTGCTGAATCTCGGTTCTCTCCGAAACATTAGGTATTGCAAACTTGAGGATATCTTGTAGTTGTACGAGAGATTGTGGCGATGCTGCAGACTCTGTCCCGGACAGATTCCATAGAGACAGGAAGGTGTCATCGAAGTTTTGGAATAAAGATACCAGATCCAAGAAACCAGACAAAATGGTCGCTTCAGGTCCTGCATCCACAGTTGGAAGATCAATGGTTCTCTGAAGAGTGAGAGGTCGGTGTCTCTGAAGCGCGTAAGCTCGTTCAGTGATGAATAGCAACCAAAATGTCCTCCTGCAGTATATCTTGCAGAGTGGGTTCTCCATGCTGGTATAAGTGGACTCTTCATGTAGTCTCTGTAGCTGCAACATAGTCATCGATTCTCGAATATAGAACCAGGCGGAGTTATCCCTGCCAAGACCAAAAAGAGCAGCAAAAAAGAAGAATGAAGTCTGTACATGTGCCAATGACGGATTCTCCACATGGTCACAGAAGCTTCGAGCACGAGTGGCTTCCTTGATTAGGAATTCCGGTGAAGGAAGTTCGATACCCGAGTCCAGATATGCTGGATCAAGAATATCTCGCTGCATTACGATTACGGCACATAATGCTATAATGAGACTGTAGTTTTCGGGCGAACCATCGAGATCAGACAGTAAGGCGTAAGTTTCGGCTGAGTCCATGATTGGCATGATAGGATACTTATGAGTGAAGAATGCATTGACGCATGCTTTGATCAGATCATCTGACACAAGACGTGATCTTTGAAATCCCATGGATGCAGATAAGTCATTGACACTTGATGTCAAAATTGGTGAAGTAGATAGACCATTGAAGTCATCAGAACCAGTGTCCTTCTCTAAAGATCGCTGCGATGCTTGTAATGCCGGTAAAGCGAGTTGAAATGGTAAGGTCGGTGGCCCACTAAAACCCTTCAGCATTGTCGTCGGAGGACGACTCCGGTGTTCAGCTTCTGTCGCCGCGCGAGGGGGTTTCTTAACGGGCGATGAAGGCTTTCCATCAGGCTGGTTCAACTTTGGCAGTCTTCTCCCTTTCGGACCCTTCTTCTTGGGCACAGCAAGATATGTGCACTGTAGATCCGTGACTGTGCAGTTCCCACACGGGTTTGCGCCATCACATCGGATCTTCCGTACGTGACAGCAATCGCATGCTTGTTTGACTTTTGCTTTTGCTTTTCCTCCTGGTGGTATTGTAGATTGCATGGCGATCCATCCGAGATGTGAGAGGGAGGCTGAGGTTTAAAGACGAAGTGAAGTTGAGGCTCATGAGGTTGTTGATCATGGTGTTGTTGAGCTAGCGGGTTAACCCCGCCTCAGCTAGACTTGGCCTGGACCTCGGAGGCTTGCAGATTTGCCACAGGGTGTATTGTGGGGGCTGTCAAGACTGCAGCATGAACGATTTTCTTTTCTTGGATTTGGAATGCCATCATTCACTGAATATTGACTTCGAGAGAAACGGCACAACCAAATCAGTAATAGGGACGATTCGACCAAGCAAAGATTCGCCCACGAACTCGGCTAAGAAAGGGGTAGCTAAATATCACGTGTTATGATTGCTCCATATTGAATAGGTACCTAGAAATCACGGCATATCTTGTAACGTCTACAGTCCTAATTAGAAGTACACTTTTCGTTCTTATACCAACATATTATAGACTACTCTATCATCTGTTAATTGCAATTTCAAGCGAAGCGACAAGCCCCACCAGACTCACTTGCAATCATTCACTAGAGAAATTCCGAATTCGAGACCCCAGATAGGTTCACAAACTAAGATATGAGATATGTTCTCCTGTAGAAGTATGTCGCTCCAATGCGTGTTGTTCCCCTTATCCCCTTCCTCCCCTTTTACTACTTCCAAGCCTGTTTTACTTGCAGCAAGACTTTTTTACCATGTCCACATGTTCGTGCATGTTTTCGTTGCTGCTTTCTTACCCACCCACTACATAAACATTTCGATTTCAAAGGATGAGAGGATCTCGAGATGTAGCAGAGAAGACTAGCAATAATTTTGAGACAGAGAAAACTTGTACAGTAATAAATCAACGTCAAACCCGAAAGACAACATGATCAAGAACGCAGCTTTTTCCAGCGCCTTTTACAAGCTGACCAGTCGGGAATATCTCATTAATCAACCACTTTAACTAACAGCATTCCAAAGCATTATCATAAAGTTAGACTAACATGTTGATTACCAGCACCATAGTACTCTCAGTGCGAGCACAGAAGGAACCACAGTATTGGTGCCCCGTAGTTGTTCATAACCTAGAATCGTAACTATCTCGTCTCTAAATGAGGGTTATAGATGCATAGCCTATTACAAGCTGAATTTCGATTTCGAAATTTCCGAGAATTGTTGCTTTCCAACTCATAAGAAGACTGAATATCTTTAAAAGAATCTACAGTACTTCTTAGATCAACACACAAAGAAACTGATGCGTCTCTGGATCACTTGACATCAATGATCAATATCTGGCATGAAATTGTGAACGAAATGTGCAGCTCCCAAAATTTATCAAAGTGAGGGTGTTGGCTTTGGATACTTCATCCTCCTATACGGGTGAACAGCCAATAGGGTGAATTTCTGAAAAAGTAAATACCCGAACCGCACGACCACCCTTTCGGCTATGATTGACTTCGTGGCGCATTTGCAGCCAATTCGCGAGATCACATCCCGCCACTCCCAAATTCTCGCTGAAACACCACCTTTAGTTATATACTTCCACCAGCCAGAGCCAAGCTGTGCAGTCTACTTCGTTCTGTTGCATAATAGAGTCATGAGATCGACCTTGCTAGGCGTAATGTCGGCCGAAGCATCGAGGTAATGATCGTGGCTGTCGGGTGGCTGAACGCCTATTGGTGATGCCCAGAAGAGAGCTTCCGAGGTTCTTCCAAAGCACCACGATGCAATGTATACCACACTGCCGAGCACCTCACATGTAATATCCACGAAGGTCGTGGAATTTTTCTTTGTCTCTCTTGTTGACTGTCTTTACAATTTCCACTTGTGTTCTTCCCTATTTCTTTCAAATTTATCAAGTCATCGCGGAGAAACCAAAGCATCAGTCCTACTTCATTCACCTCAAGAATTTCATCCACCATGGCATTCGCTCAACATCGTCCTTCATCACATTTCATACCCCCACATTCATGGTCAAATGACCCTTGCGGTGCTGTGTACATACCTGAGACGAAAGAGTATCTATTTTGTTACCAATGGAATCCAGGAACGACAGCTGGAGGGAACTGTGCTTGGGGAATGGCTAAAAGCAAGGACTTAGTTACATGGGAGGATTGTTCACCAGCTCTAAAGAATGGAGAAACATATGACCGATTTGGTGTTTTCTCGGGGTCGATCATATCTCGACTGATTGAAGGAAGAAGAGTGTTGTTTCTCTTCTACACAAGTGTTTCGGCTGTACCTATCCATTGGTCCCTGGATTATATCAAAGGATGTGAATCTCAATCGGTTGCATTTTCGACCAATTGTGGAAAGTCCTGGCAACGATATGAAAATAACCCCCTCATGACACTACCTCCTGCGGGGCCTTCAACAACTGGCTGGCGAGATCCGTTTGTGTCGCGATGGAAAACCCTCTCTCTATTGATTGGAAATTCGCCTCTCACTGATTACATGATGATTGCATCTGGTGAGAAGGGAAAGGGTTCGGAGCTTCATCTTTACCAGTCTCAGAATCTCCTGGATTGGGAACCGTTATCAACCATTCTCAGTGTAGAGGCCAATTCGAAAATCACACCAACCAGCGATCTCAAGTTTGGCATGAATTTTGAGTGTGCTAGCTTCTTCACTATTGGGAATAAAAACTACCTTATCGTCGGTATCGAGGAGGATAGTAGTAGTCGTTGGCACAATGGTCATTATCTCCTTTGGCTATCGGGTGACCTGGTTATTGAAAGTGGCAAGCCGAAGTTCGTGATCACAAGTCATGGTTTACTAGATCATGGGATAGCATATGCTGCACATGTCTTCCAAGATTCAGAAGGGAGACTGTTGCAATTGGGATGGGCTGACGAGTCGGCGAAAAGGGAAGTTGTTACTAGGCAAGGGTGGGCAGGGCTTCTACCTCATCCGAGAGAAGTCACTGAGGTTTTTAAGCCTATAAACAGGTCAATGAAGGATCTTGACAGGTGGAATATCGACGAAACCACCGGCATGATGTCCACTCTATCAGTTCGACCAGCTCCTCAGGTGCGATCACTTCGTAGTGGTGCTAGACAGTGTTCACTAGAAAATCTCTCTACCATCCGATCGAAGAACCTCGAGTTCGAAGCGTCGTTCACGAATCCGTCTGAACAAGAGACTTTCACTTTCAACGTCCGAGAATCACCAAACTCCACTGAAGTTACGCCTATCATCTTTGATATGCAGAAATGCCAAATTATCATCAACAGGAGCCGATCTTCGCTCGAGAATCTAGGGACAATATCAGAAGACTGTGGTCATTTTCAGCTCTTCCCCGGCGAGGATTTACATGTTCGCGTATTTGTCGACAACTCTATCATCGAGGTGTACGCCAACGATCGGTTTGCTCTCACATCACGGATATATCCTACTTCAGAGAGCTCTCAAGGAGTATCATACGATTTTGGAGGATTTGCTGTGGAGAAAGTGAGGTTTAGGTGTTGGGATGGGCTGAAGGAAGCTTGGCCGAAACGAAATTTGGATGAAGGGATTTTGGAGTTCATGCCTGGCAGCATTGATGAGAAGGTAGGGTCCAGTGTTACGGAGTCTATAGTAGGCAATATTGTCTATGCTTGAAGTGTGCTGTTGAGTCTGGCGTATGGAGTTCGTGCGAGCATTGTGGTGTGCCAGGGTGGTTATTTAGATAAATTGCTAGTCTTTAGGTGCAGACTTAGAATAGATCAGAGGACTTTAGTAATGAGATCATTGTCGTTGTTTCAGATTACAATACCTAGTAAGAGCCACAGCGTCCTTTTGTGTCATATGACGGACAACCTACCTACCTTAACCGAGAGGATAATGTCAGATTTTCCGTGGGAAGTGACATAAAATAAAACCTGTCTGATTTGATTGCGTTAATGTTAAAGGGAGTCTTGGTGTTAGACAAACAGTAAATAGGACGAGCTTGACTGAATATGTGATCACGCTTGGCGGCTCTACAAACCTGCAGGTTCATCAAGTCATGACATTCTAGGAGTCTTGCAATGAGCCCTATCGTGATTTAAAAATACAAAACTAGAAGTAAATCGAGCAAGATTTGGGAAGATATTCAGTGTCGCGTTGGCAGTGCGCCAAGTGAGCTAGTAACATACCATAAAGAATAGAATGGCCATCCTAGATCAGCACGATCCTCCCAGACTGCCGAGTCTTCGTTTCCAATAGCATCACCTAACGAGGTACGAATGCGAATCAAAAGCTCGAACAAAGATAGAAACAAGTATAGCATCCTTACCACAGTAGCAGTGGTAGTTGTTCCCCTTAGCTGTGGCTGGATCAAATCTTCTTTCGCAATTCAAGTATTTGGGCAAATGCGCTTCGACTTCATCCTTAGCTTTCCCTTGGAAAGCGTTTATGGGAGACTTTGACGCAAGCCTTAAGGGGCATTCGAGGCCAATAACAAGCCTCGCTTAACTTTTCAAGTGAGCTCGTGAGCTTGCACTTACGACCACAGACAGAGCAGAATTGGGCCATCTCTACACTGTAAGTTTTCCTCAAGAATCAAAAGAAGTCTTTGAGAATATGAGATCTTGAATTTAAGATTAGGATCCAAGATCTAAGATCTAGGTTCTTAAAACTAGTGTTATTAACCCTGGTTTTCTTAAGTTAGTACCCATTTCTATTCTAATACAATATGCTACTGGCAAGTAGCAAGATGAAACTTGGTAGGATCCTGCGAAGGCGATATTCCCCACACTTTACCGGATAGAGCCTACACTTTATTTTGCCGTTGCAAGGGCTTACAGAATCCTCCAGACATCATACCATGAAGGATTAAGATTACAGAAAACGCGAGGTTCACGTAAAGGGCGAGGTGAAGTCGTCATTAAAAGCATTCATTCCAAATGTCCCGGCTCTTGTCAAGTCTACTTCTTTCCATCTTCACCCTCCGTCTTACGTTTTCTCACTTCGTTAGAAGAGGGCTTATTGTATGTCGTGCCTGAGTTTGCTCCATTCCCATTCTCTTTCATTTGATTTGACTTCGTACTGGACGAGGCCGCCTGTGGAGCTTCGACCTGTGGCGGCAACATAGTCACTCCAGGCTGTTGCGTGTACCCGAGATTGCTACCTACAGCACCGAAGCGGCTACCATAGCGATCTTTAGAGATTTGCTTCAGCTCATCCCCCTTCGCTGAGCCCACAAACTGCATCGATCGTGTCTTGGCCTTCACCTTGCCGACGTTAAAGAGATCCGCGAAGCTGGTCACAACAAATTGATCGCAGTCGTCTTCGGCGATTACCTCCCCGAAGATATGAATCTTTTGACTCGAGACTTGGCTGGAAGCCTCTTTGCACAGCTCCAAGCATTCTTTCGCATAGCTCATCTCTTGCTGAAGCAATAGTGTCTCGGGTCCGGGGGCAGGCTTTGTGCCGAAATTCGTGGAATTCAGGTGTTCTTGTATCCGCAGGATCGTTGCTGCCAGATTTTCCTTGCTGTCGCTCAATGATTTCTCTGTTAACAGCTGAGCTTTAAATTGGCTCAACATATGACTGGTCCCCTCTTGCAGTGTTTCTCTCTGTAGCGTGGGCTGCTTATCTTCGAGAGACTGGATGAAGGCTTCCGCACGTTTACAGATCTGAAGACACTGTTCTGTCACGGCTTTTTCGTCCTGAAGGTCGATACTTGAATCCTCTAACAGAGTCCGCTGGTATGTGATAGGGCTGCTTAATTTGTCTTCGATCCGTTGAAGGTGGATATTAAGGTCGTAAGATGTATCCTTGACCAATTCGCCGAATTCCGTGATAACATTTTGAGTAAGTTTGGCATTATGCCTAGGAGACACTTAGTAAATAAGCTTAAGTACGTAGGAATACTTACATTGTTATAAGCCCTAATCCAATCGTGATCGTCGCCTTATAACCCGCCAAAGTCTCGATGAAATCGTTGATGTTGCCTCTCATAAATTCCATTTTTCTCCAATCTTTTAAACCCAGCTTTGATTTATCGCCAAATTGTCTCATAGCCGCTTCAAACTCGCGAGTTACTTGGGCACACCGATCAACAGGGCCTCTCAACAAGGCCCAAACCAGCGTGTCCTCATCAGTAGCCTCTTGCAGAGACGTCAAGATATTGAGAAGATCCTCGAGATCAAGATTTAGCTTCTTTAGCAATTTATCACGGCCCTTATATCGTTCTACTGTTTCGTTGAGCGTTTTCACTGTCGCGATTGCCGCCGTGAGGATAGCCAATACTGACGCAGTGACACTTAAGGGGTCCATTGTTGAGATAATTAAAAAATCGAGATTCTGGGATAATAGTTTGGGGAATGTTTTTCTGGAAGTGCGAGACTATCCGAGTTGGAGATATTGCGTACGATTATAAGGCGAGGAAGGCTTACTTTAACCGCCAGCGGAGCCACTGGCGCTACCAATAGTGCCAATAGTGTGAAGCCTGTAAACGCCATTCGCTCAACTGCACTTTGGAACCCTACCATTCTAGTCCAGTCACCATTTTCCAGGGCAACGCCGAGTAGAAGATGAAGACAACTTTGGGCGCATAAATCTAGTGTCAACAGAAAAGCTCGGAGCTTGGTGATGAGGGAAGGATAGTTTTGTCTCACGTGATCATTTATGAGAGCTACCCATGGTCTTGGCCTTATACTTTGAGTGGTATATTTGTGAACCATGATTCTCGGTTCATGAATCAATTGGTTGGAAATTGGAGATTCGCTATCAGCATTCATCATATCCGTCCTGATATCCGAGCTATTAATGTTGCGACCTAAGACGTGAATAAGCCCAATCAGAGTTTCTCAGGAGTAATCATTAGGTCTCACTTCAAGCTCCTACCTTAGGCCCTAAGACACAAGTACTGAGGGATGATTGGGGTTGAATCACGTGAGGAAGTAGTAGGTGAAATAAGGTCGATAGGATTGAAGAGTCTGAAGAGCTTCTGCAGCAGTAGAAAGCTTCTATATATACACCTAAGTCAGCGCCTATGAGGAATGATCTTATATAATATGGAATGTAGTAAGATTAAAGAGAGAATCATAATAACCGAATATCATGCAGAAAAGCACGTGATATCCAACTGACAAGTACTGGCTGAGATGAAACTCCTAAAGGGCTATAAACTAATGAGAAGCAATGAATCTCGTCTACCCTCCACTTTATCAATCACAAGCACCATATAAATATATGTTGTGATGTTGTATGTTTTTGGCTTGCCTATTTTGCTCCTCGGTATGGCTCGATGCCATCCGCTCAACACAAAGAGAACATCTTCAATTGGAAGTTTTTGATTTTTTGATTTCGAGGCTAAACCCAGCAGCCTGGCATAAGCATTCATGATTCACGAGGCACCTATGCTTTCTATTAGACCGGTTGTCTTACATACATGCTAAGCCGCATAACTCATAAGTCGTACTCTAAGTATTATAGGCTTTAACTTTGGCGGAGATATATAGATAACTACAAGAGACAAGAGTGAGAAGCTATTGAGATGCCATATCTGTTGGCTTCTTGAGATACCGTCAATGCTTTCTTTACTGTGGGGTTTATCGTTTGCTACCGATCGACTTAGCTGGATGATGTGGAAACCTACTATACTTTGGAGACGAAACTCGACACGAATCTCAGGAAGTTTTAGGATCTCATTTGCCTTTGTTCTCTGCCTAATCTTCCAATACCAGGTACTTGGCCTCATTCGGCATTGTCTCAAATCTCGGCAATCCATCATCTGGCAAGCTATACCACTCCACCTTATCCCTCACATAAAGATGCTTCTTTTTCAAGCCCTCAACCAAACCCTTCCCATCCACTCCTTCATCTTCATCCACACTTGCAATCGTCAGGTATATCGTCTCCGGCGTAGCCATGTACCGCATCGTCAACGTCGACCCGCATGCGGAACAAAAGCCCCTCTCGGCATTCTTCGACAGAGCCATCAATGTTAATGTCGATGGCGATGAGGTAGTAGAACCGGTGCCCGAGGTAAATGGAGATGCAGAGAAAAAGACAGAGGATGAAGGCAGGTCCATGAATGCGATAAATGCACCACCGGATAGCTTCCGACAGATACCGCAGTAGCAGAAGCTTCCTCGGGTTGGAGTAGCAGAAGACGACCACTTCACGGAGCCGCATGCACAACTCCCGGATATCTTTGTTTTATTGGAAGTGAATGAAATGCCTTGATTGGAAAGAGGCTCTGTGACTTCGATACCCTGTTACACATGCTCAGTTGGCTTACTTTGATTTTGGAAGACAGAGACTGACCCCTCTTCTTATTGTCTCGTTGTCTGTTTCCATACTAACTAGGGCTCAAGCGAGGTTAAAAATGATTCCTAAGCTGAAGTTTCTTTGGTAAGTGTCTCAAATGAGTCTTCTGAGCGTAGAAGTAGTCCGGTAACCACGTCTACATATGAACACTTGTAACTATTTATTAACTAATCGACTACCCCGCTAGATCCCTACAAGTACCCCGCCTTGCCAAGCAAGGAACAGTCCGAGATGACGTATGCTGCTGATTATAGGATATAACTTTACACATGACATCTACATGGTATAACTGTCGAACAGTAATAATTTTATGATTATAGCAAGAAGTGCCTAAGCTAGTCACATGTGACAGGGTGAAGAGAATTATTATCAATTGAACGCGGATTCCTAGGATATATTCAATAGCTTAAGCGACCACCTACAATAACCTCAATAAGTTAGAAGACTTAAAGCCTGGATACTTAAGTGCATCATCATTGTACTATAACGATTATATGGCTCAAGCAATGGGAGATACATTGGGCCCAGATCCACCGAATTTTCAGTTGAAAGATTTGCCCTGCCAATAACACGATGCACAGCATTCTCAGGTCCACCACTTATATCTTCAGTCCGAAGCACTGCAACAATATCTGTTTTCCAGAACCTGCAAAGCTCGTCACCGCACTGTGCTCCAGCAGGAGCAAGGCCAATAAAGTTTCTAGATCCTAGGAACAGGCGCGGTTTAGTGTTCAGGAATGCCGCGTTCGAAATGCATGGGTTCGTGTTTATCAGGTTCGCTTTCGGATAGTTGTCAAAGTTCTCCTTCAGCCACAGTCTCTCGTCGTCCTCCCAGCTGAACCAGTCATAAAAGGCACATGAGAGTGTTGTTTGGGGGTTGATCGGAATGGCTTTGAGATCTTCAACATCCTTGCCAAGGAGGTACACACCGAATGCCTCGTTTATTTTTCTTAAAACCTTAGCTTCCTCGAGCCCAAAGTGTGACCCGAAAACCGATTGCCACGATATTGTTGCTTTGGGATCACTAAGCCATTCGTCGTAGGTTGGTCCTAAATGAACAATACGTCCTATGACAGCCCCTCGAGCGTGGAACAGGGAGTCGTTTAAATTCACGGGTGTAACTGTATTTTTGAGGCTTGGAAGATTTCGATGAAGTACTTGGCTAAATTGTACCAGACGCATAGATCGATCGAAGTTGCGTAGGCTTGCAATATTGGATACCCATCGGGAATCCACGAAGGCAATGACGTTGGCATAAAGCTGGAATAAAGGTGTAGTATAGTCAACGATAATACTGCTATCTTGGCAATCATGAGCAAGCCCAAGCAATCCGTAAATTTTGTCCCTCGGCTCCTTGCACCTCGCGCGCACGAATGTTTCCAGCAAGGCTGATAGTTGAGCTGGAGTTCCATTTCGCCCCTTTCGTGTCTTGTCGAGGTTATCAATTAGACTCCATTGCTGTGGTGTTCCCAATTGGACGCCTTCGTTCTCGTGATGTCGGTTATGACGAAGGCCATCAATGAAGATGGCCCACGGAATTGCATAACGACCAATAATTACCTTGAGATTTGTGGAAAGCCCAATCTCCTGTATGATCCAAAGTCTCGTCCAGTATTCATTTTCATAGATTTCTACAATGATTGCTGAGTTTAACCAGTGAGTGGACATATTATGCGGGACATTCTCAATCCGGAGCCATATGAGCACACAGCTTGCTCTCGAATAGACATGATCCATGATCGAAACTTGTGAACTTCGCTCGTTATCATCCTTTTGGTTGATACAGATCGCATCAACCCATAGCATCCCGGAATTTAGCTCCTCTCTGACCTCGACTAATGCATCATGAAGATTCTCGCCTACTTCGAACACATGACCATTTAGTAGAATTGGTGCCGATTTATTTGATGTTCCCCACATATAAGACAAGGCTCTATACGATGGCTTTTCTTGAAACGTAGCATGTATAATTTTGCAACTGAGAAGAGAGTTGTGGCATTCTTGCATAGGTTCTAGGACCAGGAGTCGGATGCTTGCAGCGTGTTTGTCAAGCGGCTCATATTGAAATGTACTCTGATTTTCCTCTGGTGGTATCTCCTCAGAGATTGGTGGGAACTCTGAGTCACTAATGAGTGAAGGCCCTGCAGGTGAAGCTGGTCCCAAAGTCATTGTAACTGACTGTGCAAATACAGTAGAGGAAGTACTAGGAAAAAGGATGTCGTTTCAAGCCTGAAATTCTCTTCAAGGTTGAAATTCTGACGTAAATCTACCGCAAAGAAAAATCCAAACATGGTAAGTAGTTAGTAAGGTAGGTACTTATCCACTGCCAATTTTGGAGGTGACGTTGGATGAAGTGCCACGATCCTAGTTCGTCGAGCTGCATATCGAATCTCGTGACTAGCATGAGCATTGCTTGAAAGTGCCTCTGAAGTGGGTTTCACGATGGCAACAAATGCTCTGACAAGTGTCAATTCACGAGCGCTTAAAACACCTCAGGCTGACTGCCTCTAAGATAAGCACAGCCGAATTAAATCATGTGATTCTCGGTGAGCTTCAGCTCACCGAGATAATCGAACTCAAACCTGTTTCCCCCTCCATCTCATAAACACAACCTCCCCCAAAACCTCACCATGCTGCTTAAACAAAAATACGTGTCACTAAGTACTCTTTCAAACCCCCAACACAGCATCACAAAATCATATTTCATTATATCTCTAATGGACAACAAACGCCTCAAAGCTCTGGAACCATTCCCAAGCTTCGTCATCACCAGACGAGCAGACCTATCTCTACAATTCAACCCACCGATTGGATCACTCGACCTCGCCAACGCCCTCGCGTTCCGGTACCCACTAGAGCTCGATCTTGAGAGCCAGATACGTCGGGCGCTGCTGGATCACTGGACCGTGGAACAAGAGCATAGCAAGGCCGGGATTCCAAGCCAGCAAGTGCAAACCTGCCAACCGGCCGCGAAAGCAAAGCAGGCCAGACCAGCAACCCAGAAGCGCAAGAGATCGAAATTCGACGAAACAAAACGCACCAAGGTAGCCGCAGTTCGCAAGCGAGGAGCGTGCGATTTCCATCGCAAGAAGAAAATCGAGGTACGCTTCAAATATCAAAGAGAGAACTAACAGGAAACTCACTCGAGCAAAAAGTGCACCTGTCTCGAATCCCAAGCAACGTCCATTAAACCACCAACATCAGAATCGCCAGCCGGCAATTCATCGGGTACTTTTGATTTCACCACATGGCTCTCCGATCCATCTACCCAGCACAATGACACCAACAACCTGAACGACTTCGATTTCGACTCCTGGTGTCTCTTTGAGGATCATGTGATCTGAAAAAGGGCGTCGCGGTCATGTGTTATGGTCATGTGAGCACTCCTAGTGCTTGCATGGCATACAGATGGCTGCGACGCCGTGGAGTACCGATGGAGCTCAATTATGCAACCGTGAAGTTCTCGCCGTGTTTTGGAAGATGGCTGATTTTTGGTGTAGGATCTAACCTCGTCGTTGTGGCGCGAGCAGATGATGACAGAAAGGTAAAAGTAAGTGCATCCCCTGTAAAGTAGACCCCTCGTAATGTGCCTCGCGATGTGAATGCAAATATGTGACTATCAAATAATGTGAAATGAATGCAAGACCACCTTACGATTCGTGAAAGTGTGAGTTTTGAACGTTTGTAGCAGTACCAACATGAAGATGTGAAAACAAGAGATTATCACGATAAGCAAGATGACACACGTTGCACTCTCAAGCCAATGCTGAGAATTTGATAATCTCGATCATTTTGTGCGTGATTGCTAGGCATACTCAATCTTAAACACCCAACAATACTTCCCCGCTGCAACCAAAACTGGTGGCACAGTGATGGTGACACTATCATCAGTTGAAGTCCAAGCAAGCTCAGTACCATTCCCAGCCCCGATCATCGTGATTTTATCACCAGCAATGATTGGCAAAGAAGCATCGACGACAAATGTCTCTGATGGCTCGGTGAGAGACAGGATGTAGAAAGCTTCATCAGTCTGCGTGAACCGAACATCGCCCACTTCGGCACCCATGAAGACTAGCAAGTTGTTAGTAAATGGCTTCAATGTGAATGAGATGCTACTTACAGTATGTGGTGTTGAAGATAGCTTCACTATTCGCTTTGATCCATATGCCAGCCTCCAAGAGGTGGGCAACTTCAGTGGCATCAATCGTTCCGTCGGCCTTAGGTCCAAAGTCAAGAAGTAAGTTTCCATTCTTGCTAACCATGTCGACCAAAGAGTTGATCAAAGTCGAGGCGTTCATATAGAGCGAGGCTGGTGTAGCTCTGTTGTAGCCATACGAGTAAGGATCCATGCCTTGATTGCTCTCCCACTTACGCTCAGAGACAGATGAGAAAGTGGTGTATTCAGGAGTATCAAAATCAGCTCCTGCAACGATACCACATCTATTGTTCATAGTGACTTGTCTCCCTTGGGAGGCAGCAGTATTGAACCAAGCTGCAGCGAATTCTGCTGTTCCGTTTGCGGCACCACAGTCGCACCACATGATATCCGTCTCGTAGTCATAAGCTAGAATTTCCATCTGGGGCACCATGAGATCGGCAATGAAGTCGTCTTGTGGAAGTGCGCCAGTGTATGGCTCTTCAAGTCCCGTGTAGGGATTGACGGCTAGTATTCCTGGCCAAGAAGTGCTCGCAGGGTCGGTCGTCTGAGAGAAACCGTATGGGCCATAGAGTGGATTAAACCTAGTAAACGGTCAGTCATTAATGATAATGAAGTGAATTGGTTGATGCCCACCATTCCGGCAAAGAGAAGTATGTTCCTCGCTTCAATTGAGGCTGATATTCCTTTGCAGCATCGAAAAGCTCCTTCAGGATGTCTCTTTTGGGACCATAATAGAGCGAGTTTCGATGTGTTGTTTCCTTCGTATCAAACAAAGCGAAGCCATCATGGTGTTTAGTAGTCAAGACAAAATATTGTGCTCCCGCGTCAGCAATGAGATCGACCCAAGATTTCGCATCCCATTCCGAGGCAGTGAAATTTGTGAAGAAATCATCATACACGACATCTGGACCATAAGTCTCTAGCTGATGATTGTAGACATCGGCCTTGTCCGCATTTCTGTGATGACCATACCACCAATACCATTCAGCATAGATTTCGACCGGAGTCGAATTGCCCCAACCTGGCACACAATAAGGCTAACACAAGTTAGTGGTGGAACAACGCCAGCAAGAAATAATGCTTACACCCCAATCTATATCAGGTTAGCAAAACTCGGCATGAAGAGACAGACTGCTACTCACGAATAAATATGCCAAACTTAGCATCATCGAACCAATCTGGCGATTCATGGAGAGATAAACTTGAAAGTTCCGAAGAATATTCCTCAAGCCCAAATTTGACACCCTCTACCGTGTAGGTAGCATTGACAGAACCTGTCAGGGTCACAGTGGCAGTAATATTACCACACCCTATAACGCCAACATCGACTTTCTTTTGATCTCCAGGACGCATTCGCTTAATGTAACCAGGCTCGATCGTCTCGATTCCTGGTCCAGAAATCGAAATTTCAACTCCATCACCTGAAATCCATTCAGGCCCAGCATTATTGACCACAACCTCGACAGCTTGAACTCTATCGACTGAGTGTTTCTGAGTTGGTCGAACAAACTGTAGCTCGATGCCACTTTGCTTGAACAGTGACATCGAGAAGAGATGAATTCTAGATGTTTCGTTGGAAGTGTCCGGAAGAGTGATTGCGCTCAAAGTCTTGGTCGGATCAACAGGACCTATGTATTCAAATATATGAGAAGTATTGAAGTTTGTAGTATTGATCGTGAAGTATGATGGCATCACAATTTCGCCCTTCAGAATAGAGAGGAAGGAGGAGTAGGGATTCGTTCGAACTTCGGCTAATACTGATGTCCCATCTGTATATTCAAAAGTCATATTCCCTGATGTGCCAGCTGATTCGGTTGATACTAGCATTTGCAAGCTGAAGTATGTTGCTGCAGGCACAGCAATTTCCTGTCCAGACATAACAATATTGTCACTACCATTTTGGTAGCCAGGAAAAATGTATGATACGTTCGTCTTGGTCGAAACGTAAGATCCACCAGCTGGCAGATTTGCTGCTGGGTATGAATTGTTCAATTGATCAAAATTGGCCTCGCCTGGGACAATACCGAAGCCTTTGTTGTTGAAGTAGCTATCGAGGGGAATTTGGACAATTTGCTACAGACAGTCAGTCTAGAACGTCAGTTAATTCGAGATCAGCTTACTTTATCCGCAGAAGTAGCATTTTCCCAGCGCCGAGACGGTGCAGCTACAGCAACTGCACCGAGTCCGGTAACAACCAAAGCAAGTAGTCTCATAATTGAAGCCACACCTCTTTCTCGATGTGCTAGAGAAGCTGTATAGGAACATTCTCAGTATTTGAACGGCCTTGCCCACTTCTGCTCCCCATATCATCCTGCAACATCACCCCCGTTTGTCCGATATCAGCAATGGGGCAAGTAGCATCTGCAATTATTGTAGAGCGCGTCGCAAAGCATGTTCTCATATGCAAACTCGTAGCAAGTAACGTAGAGAGACTGTTGTAACAGTGCCATGCTGTCTAGCATGGCGGGTGGGTATATCCCACATACCTGGCATGGGGAAAGCTTGCTGGTTCAGGCAAGAAAATGAGGAGATATTGAGATATTATGGATACTCTTCTATGACCTATGGCAAAAGGTAGAATCTATTTCGAAGCTCAGGGCAGTATCTCAGCACATCCCTGGCATGTGCATGCACTATTTAGTGCCGTGCACTGCAGCACTGTACCTTGCTGATCCACTGCCGATCCACTGCCGATCCACTGCCGATTCACTGTAGCGTCAGCGTCCACATCCCTGAAATTTCCCCTCACCCCCCGAGCCAACCCAGCTTCTGCCTCGGGACGTCATTGTTACTGTATTATCCCACTCATGCAACATGGAAGTGGTTCTGGACGAATGAGTATCTACCCCTCAGCACACCTGGAGAGCAATATGTGTTTCAAAAGTCCTTCTTTCTCATCTTTGGCAATACTTTCGAAAGCAACCAACACATCAATGCTGGTTAAGTCAGTGAAGATATCTATATGGTTACTACCTTGGTAGACACACCTCCAATCTATGCTTTCATTTCATTTTACATCACAGGGCTTCTCATGATGATCTTTGCAAATTGCATATTGATCTCCGCCCACCTGCGTCTTGATATTTCTTAGGAACGTTACATGAAGCTTCACCATGATTGTCCCCACACATCAAGAGCACACTGAAAGTACCGACATGGTACTTGAAATTGATAACGATAGACTTTCGTGACCAAAATGAAGTCAAGTGACTGGCATCGTGTGAACCAGTCCCATTCTCGGAAGGTTTATAACAGCGTGAGGGAGACGAAAGTCCAGGAGAGCAGTTTTGAACTTTTTTGGTCGCATAGAGAACACATCGGCCATCATGTCTTGGCTATCTCTCGCTGTCGCTGCTCTGGTTTGCTCTACCTCGGCTCTTACAGGCCAGATGGCATTGGAGTTTGGTTATCCTGAGGGTGTTGATGTTTGGTGTGGAAAAGCTTACAGGTCAACGTGAGGTCACTTCCTGTTTATAGTCCATTGTCACCTCTAATCCCCGCTTAGCAATGATTCATTCGAGCCTGGTGGATGGCTTGAAGCTCCAACACTATCCTCGACCCCTCTACTCGATGTGTCAATTCGTCCTCGGATGAACCTGTATCTTGCACATGAGACATATGCTACATTCCTTATCAGTGCTGGAATCTCGTATATGAATGGAAAACCATTCTCAAACTCGTCATTCAACAAGCAGGACAATCTCACCAGTCCCTTATTTGAGCTCTACATCGATGTCGAGGTTGTAGAAACTGGGTTTGATCTGATTTCTGGTCAGACCATTCTCGTCAACACTACTAACAACGAGTTTGGGTTCTCCTTGAAATGGCTTAAAGCACGTGTCGCACCCTATGAAGTGGTGTTGACTGTTGGCTCTGGTGATGGAGCTCAATTCTACACTGCTACCACCGATCTCTACTTCCTTCCAGAACGGACTGATGGAGGTAGCGTTGTCAAAGTAGACAACCTCTATGGAGGACTACAAGTGCAAGACTATCTCAAGAACGCCACAGCTTTCACTCCCATATTCCCCTATACTTTCTATACGTCGTGGGATGGATGGCTCGAACTGAGCACCGACAATGTCCAAGTGTTCAAAGACATGGGTTACAACATCCTTCGTAAGCTGATTTTCTTGAATGTGGTCCTCTGATGTGCTAACAGCTGGTAGATATTGTACCAAACGCTGGTCTCGAGAACATGGCATTTGATTTTGACGAACTTGATAGATGGCTTGATATTATGGACGATATTGGACTTTGGTTAATGTTTGATATGAGTAAGTCATGTCTACCACCTTAACTCGCGGGTTTCCGTACTGACATATTACTAGGATGGACTTATACAGTTAGCAAATCTATAATCTTTCCTGCTAATGCCAAATAACTAACTAGCATTCAGAATCTCACTTCAGTCGAGATGCAAGTCAAAAGAATCATGGCACGAAAGAGCCTACTACTCTGGTACACTGGTGACGAACCAGATGGACACGTTGATGCATTGAATACCACTCAAATCACCTACGATCTGGTCAAGTCTTTGGATCCATACCATCCCATCTCCGTGTGCCTCAACTGTCTCAACTACTACTTCGAGGAGTATACCGCTGGAGCAGATATTATCATGGCTGATCCTTACCCCATCGCTGTCAACACTTCATGGTCCGTTCAATATGATACCGCTGTAAGTAATTCCTTCTTGCCATTGTAAATTCTTCGCAATTCCATGTGGAGCTGTTTCTTGAAAGAATTCTCTTTAGCTCCCTTTCAGCATAATCATCATAATAACCTTGCTGACTTAACAGTGCAACACCACCTACGGATGCTGCGGATGTGACGACTGCGACGGCGATTTCGAAGATGTGCCCACACGAATGGACATGTACGAAACCTACCAAGAATGGCTCGGCCTTCCCCAGAAACCACGATGTACGTTCTCTTCCCCCTCATCCCCTATTCTCTAGCTCCCACTAACACAAACCAGGGGGCGTGCCCCAAGCCTTCGGCAACGACACCTTCTGGGCGCGCCACCCCACCCCAAACGAGGAACTGGTAATGAACATGCTCTTCCTCAACCACGGCGCCAAGGGGATCGCCATGTGGGATTTCCCTACCGAGCCCGGCATCGCCAACATCACGGGCGCGCTCTCCAAGGTCCTCACTTCCACCACCATCACCAAATACCTCCTGTCCAGCTTCGTGGGCGCAGCGGATGTGAAGGGCTTGCAGCGAGTGGATGTTGCGTATTGGAGTGTGGATAATAGCACGTTGGTTAGTGTAGTGAATAAGAATTATGTGGATAGTCCGAATGCGACGGTGGTGCTTGACTTGCCGGGTGTGGTGACGAAGGTGGGGAGTGAGGTTTGGGGTGGTGGGTGGGGTGTTAGTGGTGGGAAGTTGACGAAGAAGGGCTTGAGTGCTTTGGAGGTTGATCTTTTTATCGTTAGCTGATAGAAAACATGATAGCGAGGTGAAGGATGGAGTGTCCACTTTATCAGAGACACAAACAACCACACTTGTTACACGCTCCTTCCACCTTACACCTAGCTTATAGCATAAAGTCGTAAGCGAAACGTCGTGTGATAAATAATTGTCATTGGCACTGATGATCTTGTCTACTCCTCTCGCCATCGTTTGACAACCAGAAAAGACGACCATGAAATACTTTCTAATAACAGTGGTTTTGATCCGATATCACATGAAGAAGTAATGGAAGTGGCTCGGTTGGATAGTTTCTGAACACTCACTACTAAAAGGACGTGAGAGGACTTTCATCATATATAACAACAATTGCTAAGCTTGCACGAGCCTGACACCTTCTACTTTCCGGTCCATATTCACCATATTGTATCGTTACAATAATCAAAGCCATGTCGCCGCAGTCGAATTCAGGTAGGGTCTCCTGCTGCATTTCTTTCCTTCCTAAACACTACTGTGCCTCAGCATGGTGGAATGATGGACTGAGGGAAACACAATGGCTTTGGCCGTTCTAATTGCGAGTCTCGAACTGCTAATTGAGACGAGAAACATGAGTTGGCGGTAACAGCAATCACTCCGCCTACAGGCAAAGCTACGATTATTTGTCTTCTTGTCTTTATTCGTGGGTTTCCGCTCCGCGGCACTAGTTTTTCCTCGCCCTTCTTCTGTAATGGCCAATTGATCATTATGCCATACTATTAGGCATCCATCTTTTGTATTTAGAACTCTTCGCCTAGCCTTACAGATTCGATTCCGCGTGGCTCGGGGATAACAGAGCACATGAAGTTGTGTCGTAGATGATACTTGATCCGAGAACGCGTCCCCGTCTTTGGAAATTGGCGAGGTGTTTCCTAACTCGAATTTCCTTATGGAAAATAGCGAAGCGTATCATCTTCGTATGTGAAACTAGAACCCAGGGACCAATTCTACTCTAGACGAAATTCCCTCTCGACCAGCTCCTTCTTATGCGCCATATCAACAGCCTTCCCATCCATAAATCCATGCAAATAGATTTCCTCGACCAACTCAAAGCACTCAGGATTCTTGCCCTTGCGCAACCCGAACGGCACATGTCCTCCAAAAAAGACGCATACCATATCGCCAACCCTAACATTCGAAGGAGCAACGCCAATGTATCCTTTCTCGGTCACGAAGAAGCGTTTATGGAGCATACTGTTCTGCAGTTTTTCGCGCCATCGTAGTTTCTCCCTCCAACGCCGAGATAGCTCTGGTACTTCATTTGCCTCGTGCATAGCTGCCGGCCAGAGGCCCCGGGATAGTCCTTTCTGGTGGGCCCAGAAATCGAACAGTGAGGTGACGTCTGTTGTAAGGGGAATGCGGCGGTTCAACGAATCTTTAGCATATTGATCGTGATCTACAAGTAGAGTTCGGAAGTAAGCTTCGGACATTGCTTCTCCAGTAGGCTCGTATGGTATATTCCAGTTGATCTCATTTGCAGCCTTCGTCCAATTGTCCTCGAGGTCATTCAGAAGATGGGGCGTGTATTTTGGATATAAACCAGAGATGTAGAGTGAAGCAAATGGCTCAATCAGTGCCTCACTGTAACTATCCCAAGGTGCAGACTCGTCCATGAGATTGGATTCGATGTTGTCGAGTCGTGCTTCATGGCACACTGTCTTGATGGTATCAATTTCTATACCTCGGAGTTGTATTTCATCTGGTCGCTTATGATAATGATACTTGACCGCCACTTTGGTACGCCGTGAAGCCGTATAAAGCCGGGTAGTAAGCTGGTGTGAAGCTGTGGTATCACTCCAATCTGCTACCCATGACGGCAACTCATCGATCCTTTTCTTTCCAGGGTTGCATGCCTGAAGGACTCGTAAATCCTGCTTATCCTGGATCCAGTATCGCGCAAACTCCTTATATAATTGTGGTGTTTGTAGGTATCCATAATTGAGGAGCTGGAAAAAATGAGTTGTGTCAACTGGCAGTTTGTAGCGTGCGGCGGCCCCTAGAGCTCCAAATATCTTGTCTCGTCGATGTTGTGTCTCTCGATGACGGACATTCATGACGATATCCAACAGATCCGGTGAATCTGCAATGTTGATCGAGTCCAGTACGTGCAAGTACTGACGACCGGGAAGAATTCTGACTGAGGTCTTGCGATCATCTGACATATCATGTGCCATAAAAAGGAGCATCGATAATCTTAATCTTTCCCATGAGATTTTTCTGTCTCCAATAAACACAGTCGCCTTCTTTGCAACCTCCTTCTCTTGCCATGTCCAAACTCGAGAGAACCATCTCATACAGAGAAATTTTCGCAATGCATTCGAACCCCAGGCATCCGTTCTCACTCCTATTTCTTGGAGATCGAGATCATCGAAGAACATCTTGCAGTCTGTTTGAAGCCATCTCCAGAACAGCTTCTGGTCAACTGAATCTGGAGTGGTCTCTGCCTTCCGTTTCATTTTATCCCAATGATGGTCAAACCCAGGTGATCGCTCCTTATCGTACCAGTCAATGAATTGCTTGACAATGGCATTAATCATCCCCATAGCAATTTTCGTTTCCATCAATCTTGATCCTTCGACTTCCCCGAGCCAAATCAGTACTTCTTCTGCTCTACCATAAATATCACCCATCATTCTGATCTGTTCCGGTCGCTCGATTGGATCTCCCTCATTCATGCAAATCGAGTCAATCCATATAGGAACGCTCGCATGTGTCTTCCGAAATTTGTGCAAAGACTGATACAGATTTCGCTTGACAGGCAATTCGATGCCATTCACTGAAATTTGATAGACTTCTTCATACAATTGCTCATCGCAGTCCGCGCCATGCTCGTGGCGCTTGCTGAGATCAAAAGGATAGCCACCAGTGTACGAAAGTGCGTAGTAGGCAGGGGCTTCTATCAGCCGGCAATGTACCATGAGCAGCTCGATGGGATCCGTGTCTGTCTCAGTGGGCAATATGAAGAGAAGCCGTATTTCTCCATCATCAGCTGGGTCCAGGCGTTTATCTGGAGGATCAAGACGTTTGGTGTAGAGCTCGACATGATCCTCTATTTTCAGCTTGTGCTTCTGAAATAGTTCTGGTGGAACACAAGAACGAATGAGGAATGATGGGACTGCATAATCGGTAGCCAAACTTGAGTATGGCAAATTTCTTGACGTGATTCGCAAAGTTCGAAGAAGTGATGCTTGTTGTGCCAGTCTACTGAGCACACTGCGCGTTGAGAAGGCCATATGTGTTTTGTGCTGATGATCCCGAAAGCTGAAAGGAGGGATCAGAATGACAAACGACACTACAGGTCCTCAATCATGTGTTTGAGTTGGCACTAGGGAAACTGTCGATATAAATGAGTTTATTGACATTTCAAGTTATGTTGAGCTTTGCTCCCTTGAACACCATCAGCTTTTATCATTCATATATCCTCGTTGAAAGGATTCAGGCGTCTGAAGATGATCGTGTGCCTCGCGAAACAAGAATCTCCCATTTGCAGCGCCCCCCAGAATCAGCCTCATCTTGGAGTGGGTGCTGGATTGGCTGAGTAATTCGGAAACGTCGGCCGGCGAAAGCTTCAATCGAGATATCGGTATCCTTGCTGCTGCATCGATATGGTCAAAGTGTCGGGGATGAGCCCTATTTGGGAACCATTTTGTCCAAAGCCGTATTGGAGTTTGTCTTGTAGATTTATTTTGATATCGAAGTGACATCTTCAGAAGATTTTGAAACAGCACTGAAGAGTCGCTCATGCCAAGGTGTCGTCTAAAAACAAACTTTTGATTCAGGTTGATGCGCTGATGGGATGCGGGGCTGTTATGTATGTAGTCATGGGACTTCAAATTTAGGTCACTCCAGTAACCTTCAGAGACAACAAATACGTAGATTATATGGCTGAGCATTCTCAATGCATCTTTCAATTTCCCGGGAAAGTACTCTAACAATAATGATAGTGCTAGGTAATGCTATAATGCTTCCAACATTCGGAATTTACGTGAGTGTTAGTATATCCGTGAATATTAATAGCCTTTTTGTCCCTGCAATTCTTTGACTAAGAATAACTATGATATTGCCATAGAACATACAAATGGATCAGTTAGCAGTGAATTTTGTTGCTTGGTGACATATGTAGTGACCGACTCTCACTTGCTTGGAACACTTAGGTTGTGATTAACAACAGATGACACTATTTCGAGTTCTGATAATGATAGGAGTTGACATGAATGATCACAGTACCAAGCATTCGGTAGTCTGAATCGCATCACTCTACATATATGATTCGATGTCTGGAGAAAACATGAATGGCGAATACTGAGGTGTGGCAAGGCGCAATCTTTAAGAAAGAGCTTCCAACGGCATTTGAAACTCAATCCCAAGGAATACTTTTATTCGCAATCGCTGACACGAACTGCTACGTATCAAAAGACAGTTGAAGAAAAAGAAATGGCCCCGCCCTTACTTACAGCCCAAGCAGGTCCAAGGAGTGCATTTGGACCAGCAATCCGCGCAGTACTGCAAAACACCAACCTTCGTCTCATACAGGAATTCTTCAAGACTTGGCTCAAGCTGGATTTCACTCAACTGGCCTCTATTCTTGCCATCGCTGGCACGCTTGGACAAACGGTTCAGTACCTTGATAATATTCGCAACAAGATATATTGGTTCCTTGTTCGAAATTGCACCTCGTCTATAAGTATCTCCGAAAATGATAAATTGAATGGCGAGGTGCTCAACTGGATCAGCCTGAATGTGTTGGAAAAGCGTGCGTCGCGCATGTTGACAGCTCATACCAAATTCATTTACAATCCCGGTTATTACTATCGACCAGAAAGACAGTCTCATAAGGATGATCATGTAAGTCGGCCTTTAACTAAAACTGCAAAGCACAAACTGATATGTTAAGGACAAGAGAGATCCTATCAGATACAATCCATCATATGGCTCTATACGGTTCATTCACAAAGGCTCCTTAATTCTTGTTACTGTTGTAGGGACGGATCCAACTTCAACTAGCACCCCAATTGAGTACGAATCTGCACCGATTGGGCACGACCCGCTGTTGATCATGTGCTTTGGACGTTCAACTCAACCGATCAAGCAATTCATTGAAACTTGCAGAGATTTCGCAGAGAAACAGAATAGAGCCTTCGTCCCAGTTCATTCAGCCGAGTATGGCAATCATGGCGGCTTCGGGCGGAGAAGTGCAATCTTGAAACCAAGTGAGTACTGTAACAGTGCATAAGAACAATATTTTGCGACTTCAAATAGTATCGCTGATACATGTATCCAGAGCGCCCAATGGAAACAATTAACTTTGATGAGGGGGTCAAGAACGACCTACTAGCTGATGTCAGAACATATCTCAGTTGGAAAGAGAGGGATTTTTACCTAGCACGCGGGATTCCGTACCGAAGGTAAAATTCATGCAACTGAGCACCAAGTTTGATACTGACAATAGCATTATAGAGGATACCTGCTACATGGTCCTCCTGGTACAGGCAAAACTTCTTTATCCGTTGCACTCGCAAGCATGTTCAATCTTCCACTCTATCAAATGCATCTCCCCAGTGTCGGCAACGACGCAGAACTTGTGTCCCTCTTCCGGGATTTACCTTCAAGATGCATCATCGTTCTCGAAGATATTGATGCTATCGGAACTGGACGCAAATTGGATGATGATGATGATGATGAAGAGGAAGAAGAAGATAAGATGCTGGACAGAAATGATCAGCAGGCAATACCTGGCAAACAACTCGAAGGCAGACTTGACGAAATGGACAACGAAGTTCCTACAGATGGACTGAGAAATAAAACATCGCAATGCACTCTTTCCGGCCTGCTCAATGTCATCGACGGCGTTGCTTCGCCAGAGGGTCGTATTCTTATCATGACCACTAATGTCACCAAAAATTTGGACAAAGCTCTCATTCGACCTGGCCGAATCGACAAAATTGTATACATGGGCAAGATATCAAAAGATAGTGCAAGGCGTATGTTTATTCGCATGTTCGAAAGCGACAGGAAAGATAACACACAGAAAAGCGAGAAATCTACAACCACATACATTGGCCATCTCGCATCTCAATTTGCGGCAAAGCTTCCCAACAAGTACTTTACTCCGGCACAACTTCAAGGCTTCATGCTGTGTCATCGAAAGTCACCCGAAGACGCAGTAAACAGTTTTGATGCCTGGATGGTAGAGCAGCGCGATCAAAAAGCTAAAGACATAAAGGGCAAGGAGAACGCTGCGGTTAGAGGGAAGGAGATATAGCAGCAAATCGCCGAAGATGACAAAGCACGGGTCCACCAGAATTCTGTCTATACACATGAGGAGACCAATTAACAGATCGCACAAGAACAACAAGAAAAGGTTGATGTGCCACGAAAGGATTCAAAAGACTGTTAGAAGACTGAAGCTAAAAAAAAATGAGGTGTAGATGGATTCAGTCTATAGGAATATATGCTTTGGTAGTTGTTATCGAGTATTGGTAGAAGAATTCAGTGTCAATTGATGGGCGCTATTCATGCCAGACGACTTTTCGAGACTTACCATCATTGATATTGGGTATGAATTTGATTTATAAGGTGTAACAAAGCGTAGGCATCTAAGCTAATTGATTTTTCTTGAAGCGGAGTGTGAAAGGGTTACGCGATAGCTTGAATCTGAATGATATGCAGTACAGCGATTCGAGTATGAAGCTCACTCAACGACAGTACAGTCGTCGTCTGGTAATTTTAAACCATGTTGAAGAACACAACAAAAAGATATAAGTTCCTCCTGTCTCATAATCTTGCTATTATCTCAAAAATTAATCTAGAGTACTTAACATATCAGATTTGCGGGCTAAATTGTTTTAGTAAGGTCCTTCGTCAAGAGGTTATGGGGTTGTAGGAGGAGTTTATGAATTATGCCTCACTGTGTTGTTGGTAAAGCACCGTCAAGATCTTGTGTAAATCAACGCTCAGGATGATTCACAGCAAGAAATGATTCAAGATCCTACGATGATAATTCGAATCATTGTGATTCACAGCTGGTGGTTCAGAGCTATATTAACACGAGCTGTTTGCTTGCTCCTCAGTTCCTTTCTACTCAAACACAACAACATTCTTCCATGAACAATAATCCACTCATTATCCACACACATTCAAACAAAATCACGAACATACAGTCACAATATTCCAACAAGCTTGAACCAACAAGACATTGCAATGTCTACAGTCAAGCTCAGCCGATTTCCAGGAGCGATGGTCTCAAATGCCCTTCCATCAGCAGCACAACTTCTAAGTGATCCCTCAGCCACGTTTGAATTCTTGAAGACTTTCTTCCTTAACTGGCTCAGAATAGATATAAAAAGTCTGGCAGCAGCCCTTGCGTTAATCGGAACCATTTCAAACAATGTAGACTATGTCAAGGAGCACGCCGCCAAGTTTTGGTCCTGGATCGTTCGACTCTTTACATCCTCAATCACCATTGCAGCAGACGACGAACTTAACAAGGAGATCGCGTCTTGGCTTCATAATAATGTTCTAAAGAAGAAGGCAACTAGGGTTTTGTATGCTCGGGCGAACAAAGACAGATCTAATTCGTGGTATGACTCTGATGACGAGGAAGCAGGAGGAGAACTAGCCGAGGACGCCAAAGTATGCTGATTACTCCTCAATCCTTCGCTCATGTTGTTCATCCTCAAAAATTCTCCGACAATCGCTAACTTATGAAAAGGAAGCAGAACCATCAATTCAATATAAAGCTAACTTTGGCCTTACCTGGTTCTACTATAATCACAATATCTTCATTCTCCAAGAGGTCGCGGCCCAGGTTGAGGGGAAATCGACTCGCCGGGATCAAAACAAGGGTGAGCCTATCACAATAATGTGCTTGGGGCGCTCTCCAGAACCGATCAAGCATCTACTTGGAAACTGTCGTTCTCTTTTGTCGAAGCGCATATCATCTAAAGTCGCGGTGATAGCAGCTAAGAGTATCAAAGACTGGGCTTGGTGGGATCGTGCACAACTGCGAGATTCACGCCCTCTCTCGACTGTCCATCTCAACGAAACTGTGAAGACCGATTTGGTTGCAGACATGAAAAAGTATCTGTCTCCGAAGAAGAAACTTTTTTATTTGAAACGTGGAATCCCATACAGAAGGTAAGATTACATTACTTGACAGGATCTCAAAGAGCCCTATAGGCTAACTCTTTGTCGAAATAGAGGATATCTCTTGTACGGTCCACCAGGCACCGGAAAGACATCTTTGACCCTGGCGCTAGCCAGTTCTCTCAAGCTAGACCTCTACTTGCTCCATCTCCCGAGCATTCCAGATGATAGCTGTTTGGCCCATTTGTTTTCCGAACTGCCTCCAAGATGCATCGTTCTGTTGGAGGATATTGATGCTATTGGTGCTTCGAAAAAGAGATCAAATGCAGGTGATGAAAAAGATGAGAAAGAACAGGACACAAGAAACGATGGTAAGCAGCAACAAGGGGTAGTTGTGACACTGTCAGGTTTGCTCAATGTCCTTGATGGCGTTGCTTCTCAAGTAAGTTCTCATTATAATATGTGATCATATTCTTATGCTATATGTGATCATACTATGTTAACTGAAGGGTTCTAACATCATGAATAGGAAGGTCGCATCATTATTATGACATCGAATTTTGCAGATAACCTTGATAAAGCCCTGATCCGACCAGGACGCATTGATAAGATGATTCTTCTTTCTTATATTGACCAAGAGGGTGCCAAACACATGTTTCTCCGAATATTCCAGCAAGACGATAGTGAGATGATTGATAGCATACCTCGCGATGAAGAGAAGTTTCAAAAGCAAGCAGTGACGTTCGGCCAGGCAATCCCAGAAGACAGAATTACACCAGCCCAACTTCAAGGTTTCCTTATAAACCATTGCCATGATCCTGAACTCGCTCTCAAGGATGTTGATAAGTGGGTGGCTAAGCAACTTGCTAAAGCTAAGAAGAGCAAGACTGCTGAAATAAAGACAAAAGAAGCAGAGGTAAAGGAGGCAGAAAGCTTCGTTCCTATCACGCATGATGCTAACCTTGACCCCAAAACAGGTACGCCTCACTTCACCTTCATATATCAAAGCTCATCATAATCTTGAACAGATGAATCTAACACACCAACAAGCTCAGACACAAGCAACAACGATGAGAATTTGGGGAGCAAATGTTGTTGCGGCCATCAATCTGTCGAGGCAAAAGATGAAGTTCTTTCAGAAGAAAGTTTCGAGTCCAACAACGAAACCGCCAAGCCTGAATTCATCATCGACATCTCTGATGAGCCAAAACTAGACGCAGAAAATGCAGAAAATGCTGACAATGCGACAGACAATTGTTGAGTCTGAGGAAGGTGGTGATTCTGCCGACGTCCAAAACGTCGAGGAAAATGCTGCCGAGGTGGAAGCAACCGTGGTAGGGGATAAATAATGCTTGACATATGTAATATTTCGGAAGAGTGCTGGGTCATGGTGAAAGGTAGCGGATCGTGGGAAAAACATGGTGCTGGCATTATCGACGTTTTTAAGCGAGTTTACACATTGGAGTACCTCAAATAATAAAACTTTGTACCAATCAATGATCGATGCGTGAAAGAGATCACAACTAAAATTTTCTTGATTTCGTCTTCATCTTGAGCACCATCACATCACCAAGCTCAGAGCTCGCTACGTCGGTATATAAGAGAAATTGAAGCATGCCATTGATCGGATGTCTCAAATATTATACGATACAATGCTGCTTCCTGATCAGAATTTCCGAAATTATGTCTAATATGTTTAAAACTTCAAATCTTCACAAAATTTATCTTCCAATGCAGAAATCCTGTCAAGCATCCATCCACTCTCCATCCTAATCCCAGCTTCTATTCTCTGTCCCATTGCAGCAGTGTGATCGAGCGCACAATTGTCATCGGCATATTTCCAACTCAAGCACTGTTTCCACTCCTCGCAAGCTGTTCTACAACTCTCCTTGGAATACCAAGGCTTTTTCTGCATTTTCGATTTCTCCAAGCTCTGCCCTGCATTCACATCCGTATCCGACGAACTTGCAAATGTTTTCGCCATGGCATAGTTATCCCATTCGCTCTTCTGTGCTGCACCATTTATTTTCTCCTTTGCGAATTCCTCGAAGATATCACGGTATCGCATTCTTCCCTTGCCTTCAGTACGGGCCAAGAATTCCTTCTCAAACACCCAAAGACGCGAGATGTCTTTTTGATGTACCTTGTGTATATTCATGATCGGGCTACACCAATTCCAATCCCCGAATCCAATCCTCCAGATTGGTAAGCTCTGCAAAGCAGCCCAACCAGTCCCATCTAGCTCTTTATACCTCTCAACTCCGTTCTCATGCAGCACATGGCTGAGCACTTGATCACCACAGCATTGCTCTTTCGCATAATCTTCGAATTTGGAAGCTAGATGCGTGTCGGAACCAAAAGATATTTCTAGCGCCTCTCCTGAGATCGCGAACCCGCTACCTCCATGGGCGAAATCCTCTCCAAGACGGAATGCAGGCGAGCCAACCATAAGTGATCTCGTGTGGTCCAACGTTGTCAGCCACGCATACAATTGGCTCCAAAAGAAATAGTTATCATCCTCCATGTACACATACCACTTCATCCCCGGCATTGCTTCAGCAGCGTGTTGAAACATTGGTACGAACTTATACTTGTCCAACCTCCAACCTCCTGGCAGATACGAGTCTCCTTCCATAGAACCAGATTCCAAGTACAAATTATCGTCCTCGATCTGCTTGGCTTTGTGGTAGAGCATGAAATCGGGACTGGATTTGAGATACGAAGAGACGTTGGCGAGGACGTCGATGATAGGGACCCCATTGATGTTGGAAGGTGAGTCCGAGTAGATGAGTATGTTGGGTGTGAGGAAAGGGTTGGAGAGTGTGGTGGACATGTGAGCTGGCATGCGACGCCAAAGAGAGGTAGCACCTGTTTTGACGAGAATTGCCACATCTTTTGGATTGAGCCCCTCAAAATCGCTATTATATGAGCTTGGTGCTGGTGATGTTGCTGTGTTGTTATATGGTGGGAAGTGCTGCGTGTCGCTTGAGGGCAGCTGATTTTCCTCGAAATTTGTATTGGTGTCAATATATAGGTATTGATCAAACACCCCATTCTCACTCAACGCCATTAGCATAAAAACTGCCACTAAAAATGAAATCCATAGATAGCTCTTCGTATGCTTGGGTAGTAAAGTACGGATTCTCATAATCATTTTGGGATTTCGCTTAGCCACCAGCAGGTCAAAAGCTCAGAGGACAATGTCAAGTGTCAGGATTTCATGAGTATGGACAGAGTAATAAAAAGAAAAATCAATACACGATACGCCCTGAATATACCAGTTGTGAGATTGCAAGCTCGAGAGGTCAACTCAACACTGAGTCAAAAGGCGGGGCAGGGGTTTTACGAGAGGTGCCCCACTAAGTGGATATAGCCACCTGCAGCGGGGTCATTTTCTAGGCTAGCTAGGCAACTCGCCTGCAATGTAACCTTCGTACCGTATTCATAAGGCAAAGCAGGTACATCAAATGCAAGGTTTCTAAATATTGAAGATATATCGTCTGATGCGGCCTCTCATTTGCCCGGTTTACATGCGACGACGCTCTTGATGCAATCTCAAAATAGTGTACCAGTCAAAAGGTGTGTCACGGTTGACTAGCTAAAGCTTGATCAGTCAATGTTAAGGTTATTTATGTGTAACAAATGCACTGAACGGGTGTAAGCTCAACACCGTATCATGCTAATCCTTGGGCCTTGTGGCTTTACGAATCATAAGCCACCCGAATAAGCACTTGTTGACCAAGAGCTTTTACTTGGCGACAAAAATGAAAATAGAGAGACGAGGAAGTAGTCATGACATAATCTCGCAAACACTTCAAAATCATAACTAAGATTGCTGGTCTATTTCCGAATGCGTATACTTTTTCTAGGTGCAAGGCCCACGATAATGACAAAACCTTTGTTTTCTTCAAACGCCATCTTTGGTTTCACACTTCTGATTCATGAGCGTCTCAATTCTTTCCATAATCCACCCACTCGTGACGACAATCTTCTCTGCCCACGGGTGGATGGGATCTGTTTCTCTCCCAAGCTTAGCCACCACATCCAAGGCGCACAAATTCAACGTGGCCTCTTGATGCTTCCAAGAGATGCAAGTTGGCAAAGTTTGGCAAGCCTTTTGACATTTTTCAGGAGACTCGGTTGCATTTTGGAAAGCCGAAGGATCTGTACCTGACGGAAGTTCAGGCAAAGAACCACTGCTGATTACCCACTTCGCTGCTAGATTGTCCCAGTTTGTGCGCAATGGCTGATTGAGATGTGGATGGATGAGTTCTGTGAAGACATCTTTGAACAGCAAAGGATACTTTTGATGAATCAGCTTTAACTTTTCAGCGCGATGAAAGAACTTACGCCAGCATCCTCGTACTTCTTTTCCATCGTATCGAGTAACACTCTCTCCTTTGCGTGTACATGATGAAAGCTGAATACTTTCTCGCACCACATTGTCTCATCAAAGCCTGTCTTCCAGGGCGTGTCAGGACAGAAAGATAACGTTCCATTTCCACCCTCATTCAGCTCCACACCATAGTCTCGTAAGACCTTACCGAGTACGATGTCTCCACAGCAGTCGACTGCGGTTATGTTTGCATATTTCTCTAGATTAACAGCATTGGGCCCTAAAAATATGAAGCGCATGAGCGATTGAGAGAAAGCAATACCTGAACCTCCTTGCGGAAATATTTCATTATTGGGACCAGCAGGCGAGCCGTAGTATGCGGGGGTTTTGTCATGTGGAATGTTTGAAAGATATCGAAGAAGATTGGGAAGGAAGATCTAAGAAGTTAGATATGTTGAAGAGGTTGGGGTGGCTCAGTCGGCTTGCATACAAAAGTATCGTCTTCGATATAAATGTACCATTTTTTTCCTGGCCAATTCTGTCCACTTCGTGAGTTGAACTTCAGAAGAAATATAGAGGCGACAAATGAAAGCTTTTGAGCTAGAATGTCGCACCAAAGTTACTAACCTTTTGCGCATGCTCAAGCATAGGCAGGAACTTATATTTGTCCAGAAACCAACCAAGTGAAATACCAGCTGCCACTATTTCGTCGCCTGGTAAATGAGCGTCCTCTCGAAATGTGTTGACATGAAATTCTGATTGAAGATCTAGATATGCACTGTATGCATTGGGGTCGTATTGCTGAAGTATTGAAGTTTCATTGGCTAAAACATCAACCGTTGTGATGCCACTTGAGAGTCGCTCCTGGAAATCCGAGTACACAACGACATTTGGGACCCGAGACTTTGAAATTGTGGTGGTAAGATGCATTGGCATGCGGCGCCAGATGGTGGTAGCACCAGTCTTGATGATGAGAAGGATATCATCCGGTGATACAGATGATGTCGTGGAAGGGTCACTCGGTCGTGTTGGCCGTGTTGGTCTTGGCTCGGCTGCCTGGGCTGAGTTTGACATCTGGGAGGGAGTCGGGCTTTGTCTTAGCATTTCTGAGCATATCTGTTCCAATTTTCGAAACGGTGTGGACGATGGTAACATAGCCGTATAGTCCTCCTGGTCATGCACAGAAGGACCGATTTGGCTCACATGCTGCTGAACAATATGAACGCCGTCCCAAAGCTCAACGTCGTACAAATAAATAACAGTTGAGCACAAGAAAAATACTACAGCAACTATCCGTATTGTCCTACTGGGCATCTTGAATGACACTTGGTCGCCAGCGATACTCTGAGTTGCCAGATCATTGGAACTGTTGTACCATGCGATGTTGTTATAAAAGAACCAGCAACCTGGATTCTCAACCGTTCTCCTCGACTAGTTAACTCGCTAATGCATCTCGCTAGAGCATGAATAGAGTTCTGTTGTACACCCATCTGTCTCGCTTGGCAAGTCGTTAAGAATTACCTGAAACCCATCAATACCAAACTTCTATCTTCCAGAAAAAGAATTCATAGACGTGTGCGAATTGTAAAGATACTTCTCTACGCCTTCTATGATTCGGAATTAATTACATCTCATTGTAAGATGAGCAATTGCATTCACAAAACAATGGTCTGAAGTCTGAACGGCAACATCAGCCGTTTTTGTGTGCATAAGCGCACCAAAACGATTTTGGTGTACGGTACCTAAGCCAATACACTAATGCCAGATGAGCTTCTTCCAGGTTTTCTCGACTCTAGTTGCCGCTCTTCTTTGAGGCGGTAATGCTGAAAATAACTACACGAAAGTCGTGGCTCTCATTCCTACAAGTACTGGTTGGGGTAGAGAAAGCGTTGCATTGGTAGATAAAGCTTAGGATGACATTCGGAATGCATTCGTATTCATCTTCGTACTACCGCTTACAGAGCATCCATAGTTAATAAAAGGGCGAGGAGTCACCGATATACTTAGGCAGAAGAGGCTTTGACTCTTTCCTGCTAAAAAAAAGCCAGACTTCGAGAATGTCAGTTAGATATCATGATTGGACAGCGAAATAGGATACGAGGTGGGACCAAGCATCCTGTGGAGTTCACACTAAAACCATGTCGATCCACTAAACTTTCTCCAGCTCAATTCCCGTGTCGCTTGTGGCACAGCAAATTCCTCATTGAAACTCCAGATAATTATTGCTGCCAACGGTTCTTGAGAACCATGTCCTACCTCGTTCAACACCATGCCCAGAGAACCTGCCTGATCATTTTTACGAGTGGAGTCAGCTGCCCAGGCAGAAATCATCTCTGTTGTGTGTATTGGGACCAGCTTACAGCCATAATACCAACATGTATGTATGTACAATATTGCGTAAGTATGTTTAGATTTCTTCTCGGTGCTTTCTTGTTGTCTCGTCTTTCATCTGTAGTGCTTGCTCCTCAGTATGACAGCTTTTCCTTGCTTGCCCGGAAAGGTGCACCAATTCCTGAATGTTGTGATGTGCGTTGTCATTTTCGCGTCCATATGGTTGTATTTCCGTCGATATGTTGCTGCTTTCCCGGTGACCATTGAAAGTATATGGCAGATCTCACTAGCGGAAGTCAATCGGAAGAAGAACATCCGGCGTATACAGAAGATCAGTCCGGTTGTTGATGAGGAAACTGGGCTGGATAAGAAGAGGACTGTGGTGAGGCATCTGGCATCAGTGGTGGGGTATCGAGAGGAGCCTCACTTGTTCAGGAAGTGTTTGCAGAGCTATCGCGACTCTCCGGGGCTTGAAATTATGCTCGTAGGAATTGATGGGGATGCGGATGGCGATATGGAGATGGTAAATATCGCTGGAGAGGTACGTCGCAATTTCGTGGACTTTTCAGTCAAACAGAGCTAACATGTGCCCAGGTCTTCTCCAACTCCATAACCAAAATCCACATCGACGAGCCTTATGGCACACTTGCTGTGCGTCTTGCGCAGAACTATGTCGATCGTAAGTTAGAAGACGAGAAGCGAGTCAGATACGAGCCTCAATTGAGGAACAATTCAGAGACGCTACCAACAGAATTGTTGGAGGAAGCGTACAAGTATGCTTTGCAACTGGTACTTGAGAAAGCAGTTGCCACTCTACAACAACACCAAGTGCTTCAATCATCTGACTTAGATCTCCGAGCAATCTGCCTGTATCAGCCTCACAAGTGTAAGAAGGATATCATGTTCACAAACATGGTCTTTTCACTAGCTTTGGGCCACGCGAATGACATCGAATACCTTTGGACGAGCGACTCCGATACGTGGGTGTATACAGATACTTTATACCAGGTCATAGGTTGCATGTCTGCCGATCCCTTGATTGGTGGAAGTTGCTGTGCCCTTTCCATTCACAATGGCAAGGAAAGCACTATCGCACAGCTTGGAGCAGCAGCGTACTGGACTGAATTAGCAATTACAAGAGGACAGACTGGTGCTGTGGATTCCGTGGATTGTCAGCCTGGTCCTTGTGCTGCATTTCGACTATCTGCGTTGGAGCCAATTCTGCTAGCCTGGTACACTCAAACCTCCATTGGCATCAAGACCATTGTCAATGAAGATCGGCATTTGACGACAAATCTGCTCCTGAATGGTTGGAAAGTAACATTCAATACCTCGGCTCTAGCATCAACGGATACTCCAACAACGCTGCTTCGGTGGCTCCTCCAACAAATCCGCTGGGCGCGCGCAACACACATCGAAACTTTCCAGTATCCACAAGTATACTCCATACATGGACCTATTCTCTTCGTGACTGCTATGAGGAGATTCTATGGTCCCCTCATCATCGGTATTTTCACCATCAGATACGTCTTGACTGGATACACTGTCCACACTTACAGTCTGTATGATGTTTTAGGTAGAATCATACTCTGCACAGCATACAATTTTCTGGTGAATGGCAAGAACGTCAATGGTATTGGCTACCTGATTCTCTCTCAGGTCTTCTATCAACTGCCCCTGCCTGGCATCATGTTTTGGTCCGTGGTCACTGTGCTCGAAGGCGGCTGGGGTACCAGGATGCGGAATCAGAGTGAGCAACGCAAGGAGAAGTGGGCAGGATTAGAGAATCTTTGGTCGACCACAGCTGTTGTAGTTTGGATGGGTTTTGTCGCTGCGGCACTCACGAGATACTTGGCGTTCAGAGTCGTACCAGAGTTGATGGTACCATTAATGGTGCTTTCTAGTAGTGTGACAGTCATAGTTTTATATCGTGTGCTTCTAACTTAAGGAAGGTATAGTTTAAAGTAGAAGTGTGAGTTGGTCGGGGTGAGAGGAGTATTTCATTTCATTTGAAGGGCTTGAGATACCCTTGAAACACATTTCATGAACACATATTAGTATTTTTAGTGAAGCTCAGAGCTTACTTAGATCATTTATTAGTGTGCAGACAAATTGCGATGCATATTGAAGAGGAGGCTGCCATCATGATATGTGCTAATAATTACCTAATAAGCGGGACCCACTAACCTTATTCCCTCGACATTGGACTTCTTTATCTCAACCTCACCTCATTCTCGAAAGACTTTCATACTTGATTCTCATCAATCGTTCACCTCACTGCGATAATGGAAGGGAGACACTCTTGCTGAATGCTTTGATTGTTCGCCTCCTTCGCACCACGTGAGAACTGGTCCTTCCCGCCACTCTTCCATAAAGACGATCAAGCCAGTTCCGCCAACCGCCCTGTACTACTTGGACTCAAAGCTGGTGGCCGTTTAGTCCACTAGAATCGTTTCAGTCAGCAAATGGTTTGAATTTCTGTTTACTATTAGGAGCCTAACCAATCCCTCTTTCTCGCCCTCCGTGATAGCTGCATCAACTGCGATTTGCAATATCTCTTTCAGGTCTTTACGCTTGAACGGAAGGCTGAAGTTAAAGCTTCTCACTCGGCCACTAATCAGTGAATGTGCTAACTTCCTCAAATTAGAGACCGCAAATTTGTCCAGGACTTCATTCAGTTCAGCGCTTGCCAATACTCGTTGTCCGTTGCCGTTCTCATTCTGAGATAGCCGTCTGATCTGACTTTTCTCCTTCACTCTCCAGAATAAGGTCTCAAAGATAATGTTGAGATCGGCTGCCCAACGAAGGTATTCTCTGGCATAGAGAGGACCACTGAAAACCCCGCTCGGATCAACAGCTCGTCCAAAGGCGAAAGCACCACCGTTGCTACACAGCATCCTGAATCGATGGATTACAGAGTCTTTTTCCAGGTGGCCACAGTCGCATATGTTCCACTGCCAGATGCATCAATACTGAGATTCGGACGAAATGGGGACAAACAAGAACGTCCTCATATATCTCTTGTGAGATGTCTAGCGAGAACCAACAGATTACTTACCTGCAATCGAATTGTATCATACATCCTGTTGAAGATGTCTTGATGAAAGAGTGGTTTTATCAAAGGCACAGGAATCAATATCCCAGCTCGAACGTAAGTTGTTGAGATTGCTTTAATAGAACTTGAGATGGATCCTTTCTAATTATCAGTATCAGGTGAAGTGCGGCCTTCGTATCCAACACTTACGTTCGCGCTTATTACTAGCAATAACTTGCTGTGCACCGATCCATAACTTTTTCAAGTTTGGAGTTATAACTCTTGTTGTTTCTTCCACCAATTGCCTAACCAAAACACGATCTGTTCAAGTCAACATGACCACCCCGACGCGCTTAATGCAGGGTAATACCTGTGTTTGACACAATCTCTGTTCTCACTCCTCCCCCCAAATATCTTTCTAAGGGTCTCTGAACATCCTTTCTGACGAGCTCCCTAGCGTCACCTCTAGCAAGAGCAAGAGTATGACTGGGAGACCAGGTAGTTGTAGGAGGCCCCCCATGCGCAAGCTGCATGAAACGGGACTGGAGGCATTCAGCAACAATCAAGTCAAATTTTGTCAACACAAAAACAATAGGTACTCCATAATGTCTGATCGACGCGAGAAGCTCTTGCTCGGCTGGTAGGAGAAGCCTGGCAGCTGTACAGCTGACACAGTACCTGAAATGTAAGCGATCCTACAAGATGCAAATAAGGCAGCACGACTCACCAGATACAATGCAGCTTGTTCTCTAAGTCGGTCATACCCGCGCAATGAGCAACAAATCTCTTGACCTCCTCGAGATTGGACGTCTCCCCGGCTTCAAAACCTCCACTGTCATGCAGTGCTAGCAAAGGATTGTTTCTAGAATTATGTTTTCAGCTTTAATGGTGCCTCGAAATGAAGCACTGGTTAGCATCAAGAACAACTCGTACCTCGATGTTCTGGCATTCCAAACTAAAGAGTGGATCAGCTCATGATTACAGCTCACAAACCAATAAATTCAATTAGATACCGCGGAACTCAGAATGACCGAGAAAATCTCACAACGTCAAAATGATGCTTACCTGAATGATGGCCCCTACCGATTCCTATCACTGAGTAAGAGAGAGTAGCCCTGTTAACTCATCACGATATGCGACTTGGTTACCTTGATGCACAACCCCCATCTACATTTATCTAGCATTCAGCTACTGGAAACATAGGTTGGATTGTTCTTCAATCTTACACTTTCTTCGGAGACTCCAAACACCATACTGAGGAGGGTTGATTTTCCAACCCCACTACACCCAATAACCAGAATTCGAAACCGCCGGCATTTGTGTGTCAGGTATTCTTCGTCCGTGTCCGAATCGTCTGGATCTACATTTGGCCATCTCGATGCTATGGAACTATGTCCAGCTTCATAATGCTTGGTAGAGTCTGCCATTTGTGCTGAAATAATGAGCTATTGTCAAGTGACCAGCAAATTTGCACTGCAGTATTAAAACTCGAGATGCAGCACTTCTGAGAACTGCTCAGCCTGTTCCTTCAATCTCATACAAGTCCAATTAGTCTACATGTTGATCCACTAATTTTGAGTGATGATTGGAACGACTCAGTGTTGAGTTCCTACGAGAACAAAGTTCGGAGAAGCACCCATGTTGTGGCTGAGCCACAAGGAGTGTCTCATTCAACCAACAAATCAGCAACCGAGGCGTCGGTAAGCTGAAATGGAACGAATGGAACGAGAAAGACTCATGAGAATTGAAGATAAGCAACCGTAACGTTGAGGCTCTGTCGATGTGGTTGGGCTGCCACCTAATACCTGCTGGGCATTTGCAAACCGACGGCCTAGACTCCTTCTGCGTCACGCCAGCTCATTCTATACTAGACATTCATGCAATCGTGAGCTAATGATGTGTCAAATTCATTAGTTTGATCGAAAGCCTTGATGAGAAAACGGTTCTAGGTACAAACACGGGGTTTTACATCGGCATCTTCAATTTTAGCATCAACAAGATAACCTACATGGATGATCCTACCGAGATCAAGTGATAGGTTCTTCGTAGCTTTATGGCTTGTGCGATAAATTTGTTGAAGTCCCACCTCAACGGGCTTCTTCTTGAAGCCGATCATGATAATTCAATCCTAGGCTTGGAAGACAGACTGGATCCAATCTTTAGCCATGGGCCAATTTTGGAGATCGGCTCTTGCTCGTGTATACACAAAAGAGGACGTCACCATCCAGTACCCGACGCCCCTTCTCACTTCTTCACACCTATTGATGCCGATCAGTTGCGGCCATATCAGCGATTGTTTGCAACATGTATCATCACTGATAGGGCACATCTTATGACGAAGTTCCTTGGTGCCCCAGCTGGCTTCAATGACGCCAACTTCAAGACTGCCACCAACGAGGAAGATTTTGATCGCGTACCAGGAGTCGATAGGTACGATGCTAGAGCACTCTTGAGGGCAAAAAGGTCCTTCTTTGGCATTTCCTTGTCAAGATATTTGCGGTCAACACGGGATCCTTACTGGTCTGACCCCGAGGAGCGTAGGAAAGAACGCAACTGGCTTATTGACGAACTTTTAGAGTTGATGAGAAGGATGGCACTTTTGAGCGTGGAGGATACAGTGAGGATGTCAACTATCCATATGGATGCATTAGTTATCCGAGAATCAGATGCCACTATCAATCGGACCGGACCTGTAACACGAAGTGCACGCGATCTGAGCATGTCCATCGCGTCTCTAGGTTATCTGGTGCTTGAGATTTTGTGGTTCATTGAAGGTGGAGCTCGTGATGTGCTGGCCCTTGACAACAAACGCTCCTCTAATTGCGGCATCGCTAGCAGAAATCTGTCGCCTCGGTTTGATGTGGACCTGGAACCAGACCTTTCGAAGGCCTTTCAAATGGCATGGGTGATGATACAAGTGAACGAAGATCCATACCTACCTACAACAGATGGAAGCGATTTGACCTACGAGAGTGTTTACAAAGTCTTTCGAGATATCTGGCCGTTATCAACTATGCACATGTTCCCGACTGGTGTTTCAAGCCGTAGTCTCATATGCGATAGCTCCTCAACAGGTGTTTCCAGCAAGCGGCGAGATTCTCATTTTGACGAAATCTCAAAAGCAGAAGACTTCAAATGGATGTGAGTTCACGTCTATTGTCTCCGAAAGACTATAAAGCACCAATTCAGCGAACTAATCGATGAATTAGAATCTTTACATACAAGAGAGGTATTAAGACTTTGACAGGATGTCGAATGAAAGTTTTTGTCTCAGGTCATCGTCTTCGCTTCGAGATCTTTGAAAGCCCTGTAAAGTCGTTTCTTGAACATAGTATGATATTCAATCTCCCCAGAAAGAGTGAGAGTTCTAATGGGATGTAATAGTTAACATCAACTCCTGCAGTCTTGTTCCTCTGTATATATATTCAGATGCATTTGCAGACCATGGGATCAGACTACAGCTCGAAATTGATCATCCGGGTTACCAAGACGGGCACCTCAACTTCTATTTTCAAAACAAAGATGGTCGGTTCTTCATATATATTTATTTTCGCTGCATGCACTAACTTTACCTAGATATGAGGATTTTCGAGGCACTTCTCACTGGAAGGGAGATCCTGACAGAGTAGGTAGTGACCCAAATGGCAAATGAGTACGACTGACAGCAACAGTGCAACGCTTCAAAGCTTTTCTATTGAGACTAGAAAGTCAGTGTGGGCATCCATGAAAAGAGCAGCCATTCCTGGAGTCAGAGCTGAGGTAAAGAAATGGAAAGATATTGGAAATGATGTCGCGGGAGATTGCTGCAGAGGTGTGCAAATATGGAGAGTCATGACGAATGAGGATCTGGTGAGTTTCCTTAATAATCCCCAATAAGTGCACATATTACGACAGAAGGATTGAATTAACAAATCTGTAGGTGAGTGATACACAACTTGAGCCTTGCAAATCTCGAGTTGGGCAATATAAGGAGCTTAAGTTTGAGATCGCACTCTTCCGTGAAGATGCATTAATGGTAGTGGGAGGTACTTTGGTCTCAACTCTGGGAAATATTTAGGTCTTCTTGCTGACTTGCATCTACAGTGAAATCGATCATGAATTTAAAGGCCTTCAGTTCCTCCAAACTAGCAGTTGCGAGCAAGAAACCCGATGAATATTATTCCTTGACTGGTAGGCTACACACAACGGAAGATGGGGACAAGCTTCCGGGCTTGCCTTTATTTCAGGTTTACCCTTTTAAACAACCAGCAAATAGCAGAGTTATCTTGCTAGAAAAGTTGACATTAGGCTTTAAAAGTAAACTAGTTCGAGGTATGTTCAATCACTTGCACAATAGTTAACAGCTTTGAATCAGCTAACATTAGGTACAGAAAATTTTGTAGCGAGCCTTGAAAGGATGCAGCTTGGGGCATAGAGTTTGGACTGTAAGCAAATAGTTTTACATGGAGGTGCTTCATTATTTCAGCAAATGCCACGAGATACCCATTCATATCCAAGATCCCGAAGAATGAAGTGTGCAACGCAACCCCACGAAAGCGATCAAACTCGAAAGCGCCATGGTGTGTGGCTGAGGTCTTTTTGGTCAATTCGATATCTCACGATAACAACAGAAGCCATCGATTGGCCTCAATATGAGATTATAAGCGAGTGGCGCTGTTCTTTTGCGTGGGACATGGGTAGGAATCTCGGTGAGCACCGTGAGGTCTCATGCAGCCTCATGGTGATCTGCTGCTGTCATTGCTTTTTTTTTAAAGGGATCTTCGCATCCCCACCATTCCTCAAACGATGAACGTGTGTGATGAGCTTCAGGAGAATTCTTCATGGACCAGCCTTTGACATTTCGTTCTGTTTCTCTACCTAACTCCTCCTTACAAGCCGACCTACTTCATCAAAAGGCTTGGAATTAATACCCACCTCATGGTACGAGGCTGTAGCCTCAAAGATCATCAACATGGCCAATGTAAGTTTGTAGTAGGGTTACACCAAGAAGAGGACTGACATGCTCATAGAATGGCGACAATACTTGGATTTTAATTAGTTCGGGACTAGTATTCCTAATGCTGCCAGGAATTGCCCTTTTTTACAGTGGACTTAGAAGTCAGGGGACCGTCCTTTCGTTATTGCTGATCAATATGATGGCATTCTCGCTGGTGACTATCCAATGGTTTCTTTTCGGCTATTCACTAGTCTTCTCTCCAACGTCAAACAATCCCATTATCGGGAACCTTTACAATTCTTTGTTTCTGAACACGATGCTTGAAGACTCCCATCCTGGCATTCCGGAAAAAGATATTTCAACTTTACCATACGCTTTGTTTCAAGGCATGTTCGCAGCATTTACTATAACTATTATCACTGGTGTTATTGCGGAAAGAGGTCGCTTAGTACCGTTCCTATTGTTCACAATTCTCTGGACCACATTTGGATATGATCCTGTGGCGTACTGGTATGTCAATCTAACTACTTACACCTTTGCTGTTATTGTGTCGAATGTTTTGTAGCCTTCGGTTTTATGATGGTAGTTTCGATTTTCTTATTGCCTTGGGTTCAAGTAACTGCTTCGTTATCAAGAACCCAGATAAACGTCAAATACTATAAGTGACTAACCAGAATTAGGATGTGGAATTCAAAGGGTTGGGGAGAGCAATGGGATGTTTTAGACTGGGCAGGGGGGACGCCTGTACACAGTAAGTTTTTTTTCTCTTTCGCTGACGCTTGCTAGTAATGTACACAACAATATACTCGAAACGAAGGAATTAGACCAGGGGGCTTCCGGCCTTTGTTTCATAAGCTTGGATTCATGAATTTGACTTCTTGCTAACATATATCTGTAGTCGCTTCTGGTGCTGCTTCGTTCGCTTATACACTGATGCTAAAGCGCATCCGAAAAACCTCTGCAGACGAATCAGACTCACATGATGATACCTCGGAGGAGCATGACACAGACATGCCATCGGGATCCAAAGTTCGGAGTGCCGAAAGTAAACTCATTGGTCATAACTTGCCTTACGCTTTTCTTGGCCTTCTTCTAATGTGGTTTGGATGGTTCGGATTCAAGTATGTCGTCCCCTCATCTCAAAGAATTGTGTGCTTCATTTGAAAGGTCCCTCACGGGCACCTTTATGAAAGCACAAGATGATTCGAAGATTCGTCGACATCGACATAGATTGAGAAGGCGAAAAATCTAGGCTGACAACAAGATAGTGCTGGAAGTGAGTTGAAAGCAAATCGACGTGCGGCATCGACATTTATTTCCACCCATATAGCCGCTACTTCAGGTGGATTTGCATATTGTCTCTTTCAGCGGTGGAAAAGTAATTGGTCTGGCATTGGGTTTTGTACTGGGGCCCTCGCAGGTCTGGTGGCCATCACTCCTGGGGCTGGATATGTACGTGTTCTCTTTGAAGATCATGAAACAGATTATATGTGGCACCCATCTCAAAGATGTTTTCCAGTTGATGCCGCTGCAAAATTGAGTGTGCTCATGCAAGGCTGATTTGATTTTAGGTCCCAATGTGGTCAGCACTAGTATTTGGAATTACAGCCTCTCTTATATGCCACACTATCCTTTTCTTTACAGCCACTACGAGACGGTTAGAGGAGCCGCTTGATATAGTTGTCGTTCATGGTATTGGTGGACTCTGGGGCATGTAAGAATTGACCATAGAGTTTCTATGCGTTTAGACTAATGCTTAATAGGTTCCTAACCGGCATATTTGCAGAGTAAGACCTCCAATTGGTAAAGTAAACATCAGCTAATTTAGATTCTAGCCAAGCAGTAGCAGCACTTGATGGCTTAGTGATAAAAGGAGGAGCCATCAATCACAATCCAATGCAAATACTGTACCTATTTCATCATCCTTTCAAAGCACATAGACTAACAGAACTAGCTACCAGCTTGCGGGTGGTCTCGCAGGCTTCGGTTGGTCGTTCATCGTCGCTCTCCTAATTCTATACCTCATCCACTTCTCCTCTCGATATATCAACGGCCTCGAACTACGCACAAAGCCTCGTTTACACTCGCTTAGAGAAATGTGGGTGGATGAAGAGGAGCAAGGCGACGAGCATCCATACAATTTCTACTATGCGCCAGTTGATCGAGAGCACAAGCTTGTTCCAGCTCCCGCTACTGGCCGACATGTTCATGCGCCACTGCCGACCTCAGTACCAGTCCCTACGTCAACTACCGAGCCAGAGCCAGAACCGGAGCCAGAGTCAGAGCCACATCCGGATCCAGATCCAGATATAATCTCACCATCAACGAGAGTCTACATATCCAGCAAAGCACCAGCGCTAGTGCCAGTTCCAGTATCTCCATTAGAAGACTGGATGAAAGAGCCACATGAAGGGTCGATACTAATGAAGGAATTAAAACCAGAGAAGATCGATAAGCCCATGGATACTACGATGGGGATGTACATTGGTCTTGGCCGCGGAGGAGGTGGAGCGGTAGACGATAATGCCGGCGAGGGGTCTTCGGGCATCCGTACTCTGGGAGGAGGAGAGCCGCCGCTGGGATTTGCAAGAGGCGATTTTGGAGGCTTGGGAAGGGGAGAGGTGGTCCATGGAAGTGAAGCATCGGCTTCAAGCTCGTAGGGGAGGGACTTTTCGCCTAGACTTGCCTGATTTGACATGGGGGTGGCCTTTAATAATAGCAGGATCGTTTTAATGTAATTCTACCACAATTTCCATACCTTTATCGGATCTTCTATAGATAATTTAGTAATTGTAAATGCCTATAAGCAGACGCTTTATTGCGGAAACAATTTGCTGCCTTCTAGAAGAAATGCCAAGCTCTTACCATTAATCCAAAACTCTCCGCACTCTCCACAAGGCAAAACAGCATTTGCATCACGAAATTCACACTTCTCGCGCACAACCAAGCGAGGAGGCAATGAAGAAGGAACAGAGAAGTTAATAGCGAATGGTTACTATCTACTATCTCGCTGGTTTAAGCCTAACTCGAATACATCTTGTCCTAACCACTGCCCGCACACAAAAGCAAATAAGGGTATCAATGCTCGCTACTCAACGAATGCCTCCCTCGTCATCCTATCAACATCCATGTGAAACTTTAGTTCTCTAAACAAGCCCCCAAAGCAAATATGCTACTCAAGTGAGCGGCAAACCCCACTCACTCTCCTTCACCACCACTCAAGACATCTAATAAGTAACCTTCGCAGTATGATTGGCCCCAATACTCTGTGTCTCAAAGGTAATCAACATGGTCGTCTGATTCCATGAGATTCCCTGTTCGGTAAGGGCTCTCTGTCGTCCATCCATCGTCACGATCGGCTGGTCTTCTCTACCTGGGAGGATGATGGTACCAACCGTACCTTTTGGTGCTCCCCAAGAAACGGTGTAACCAGTAGGGGTCAAGGTCCAAGAGGCGGTGAATTTGCCCAGCGGAGTTGTGAAGCCTGCTTCGGCGTGCGTGAGGTCACCGAATTGGGGCGAAAGCTGCCAGGTTGTGCCGCTGGGAGAGGTGAGGCGGAGACCGGCGATGTAAGTTGTCAGAGCGTCAGTGGGACCGGTTGACCAGCCACTGTGGATGGGGGATATTAGTTCTGCTCTGGAGAATCTTATAGGAAGGACATAGAAATGGAGCGCATCTCGGAGTCGCTTCAATGTTCTTCGCTTATTTGTGACTTGAGAATAAAAATATGAGAGGGGCGACACTTACTGTGCATGTGATGTGTATGAGGGATCATTGTTGTATCCACGATCAGATCTATATCCAAAAGATCCATCGGCCAAATATCCCTCAATACAGGTGCTAGCAGTCCCATAAGGATTGTTAAGATACCAGCCCCAAGACCGACGAATGAGATCTAGAGCACGAGTGGCTTGGCGAGCCATGAGATGACCCTTAATTTCGAACGACTCTACAAAGCCGACAATGTTGTTTGGAAGCTCGGGAGAGACAGCACCAATTGCATTCCAATTCTTTGTCAGGGATGAGGAGATTTTTTGCATGCGAGAAGGATCGGCCACTTCGAAGGCCAATGCCATGCTATTGGCATCTTGAGGGTGGATGGGTCCGTCTGTATCAGTATCCTTAAATGCTCTGATGAAGATTAATTTGAAGGTCTTCAAGTAAGGATTGACGACTTACCCAGCAGCATCATCCCAGCTCATAGAATTGAGGGCTTTCTTGAGCGTCACGGCCAGAGTCGACCAGCTTGACGATGAAGACGCATCTCCAGTCCATTTAGCGAGCTTGCTTGCCCGCACCAGAGTTTCGTACATCAACATGTTCGCTTCGCTATTGCGACCTGTATGCTCTGAGCGCCCCCAGTCAAGTTTATGAGCATCATCAACGTAGAGAAGGCCCGTACTGTCAATTCGTTTGATGATGTAATCTATGGCATTCTTGAATTTTGGATAGATCCTGCTGAACCAAGGCTTGTCGTTTGTCCAGAGGAAGTAGTCATATGTGCCCAGTAGCGTAGCTAAGTGATATGTATCAGAACCATAAAGGTTGATGGCGGGACCTGCGAAAGGAAGCTCGCCCGAGCTCGCCTATTTTAAGGTCAATTCACTGATACTAGAGGACTTACGGTGTTCTTGGCTGTATGAGACATACCTGCACATTATAAAGTACATCTAACGTGTTACGAATGCCGTCCCAATCGCCAGTACTTACAAGCAAGCTAGTCACAGCTATTCCAAGGTCTCCTGGCCACACGGTACTTTGAAGAGTCAGTGTGCACAAATGGGGGAAAATAAGGGATGGAAATGTCCTCCAAAGGGTTTTGGTGCGGTCCGCCAAGCATATTTGGTTTGAGAACAATCTCAAATATTCGAACTGATAAACGAAACCGCACTTACCGATCTCGCTTACTTCCATCCACATAGATGGTCGGAGCATTACTGCCAGCGTTCAAGTTTTCGTTGTTCATCCAGCCTGGTTCGCCAGAAATTGGAAATTGACGCCCTGTATTTGGAGGAATCGCGTTTGTTTGGAGAGTGTAAGCGCCAGAGTACCAAATCTTATTCAAAAGATCGTCGCTGCAAGAGAAATATCCTTTGTAGGCTCGTAAGTTTGACCAAGCAGGTTGAAAAGTGATCTCAACAGTGATCGCTAAAATGTCAATTGTGACGTCTGTTGAAGTCTTGCTGAACAATGTGAGATATCTAAACCCACCACGTAGCTTCGAATCTGGGATTGTGTAGCTGGATTGTGCGGTGGTTGTGATGTCGGCTAGCAAAGCAGGCTCTGCCACAAAAGACCCCCTTGAGTGGTCGGAATTTTGTCCTGTCCAATTCCTGGCCTCAGTAAATGTGAGCCCTAATGAGCCTGTTCCATTGGCGCTGTATGACACAGTCACGATGCCACCAACTTCTTTGCCAAAGTCAAAGAGAAGCTCTGAGCCATCTCCTTTGAGGACCGCTGTGCCGGGGAAATTTGAAATGAAGGTACCATCTAGCTTGAGAATGGTAACAGGCGAGACTGTCCGATTCACAGGGGAGTAGTTGTACTTATCCCACTATATTTAATTCAAGTATCAACTATCTACTAAATGATATCTTCAAAAACAACTGTGATGGGGCTTTTGAGGAATTGCTTACAGATCCAGGAAATGCAGCCGCACTTGGGCCGGTACAAAGTGTATCTCTCCAGCAGCTCGTTAAAGATGCTGCAGAGGCCGCAAAGACACTTGTAGACAATGCGCTTCGGATAATAAGCGAAGTAAAGCTGACCATGATTGCGACTGCTAGGAGTGTTTGTTGGGCTGTAAACTGTGATTTCTAGGATATTATAAGTAAAAGATAATTTCCATTGCAGATTCACATACCAGGCGAGTTTTCTCATCGCTAGGTTCTAAAAGATCTTTGATTCACAATAGATATGAAAATATGTGAATGACTGGCTGAGTTGTATGAATGTGAATTTAGGAAGGCAAGTGAATGGAAAACAAAGGAAAATTCATCGCTCAGGTATTATGGAAAGTCCTTCCTGCATAGGTAATCAAAAAGAACAAGACACTAACGACCATGATCAGTCGACCTTGCCATGTCATATTCACACTCACTCCGTCGCTCCTACTCGTGTACCTCGCTTGAGTAGCAGTTGTGCCATGAGGACACCATTTGGAGATCTAGAGGCCTCCTCAATGACGAGGACTGGTTTATTGTGCCCAGATCAACATGATGGCTGCATTGGAAACCTCAAGACACTGAAGCTGGGACATTTACTCCGTTTTTGTGGTCATTCTGGGGTTTGCAAAGCACTATAGCAACACAAATTCGAACACCTGTTCTGAGAATTTCTGATACAGTCCGGAATGTCAAATTCCATCGAGAGATTCCTTCCAATTGCATCCAGAAGCATATAGAATTTCGTCATATGACTGTATATTGCTCCACAGCGCTGCTTATATATGAGGCATAGTTTAGGAACACTGGCTCTAAAAGACTCTCAAAATTCGTCACATTAAGTGTAGTTTCAATTTCTACTTTTTATTACCCTCTTCGAAGTTTCGATAAGCTAATACTTGCTATTTTCTCGCTGTGTAGATCAAAGTGGATGTGAACAGTCGCCATGATCATGGGGCATGTAGCTTTGAGGGCTGATCAACTACCATCTGGATGATAGCTCATCCTGGATCATCCGTCGAAATCATTAATTCACGAAGAAATGAATAATTGAGTTTAAACTTCGTCCAGCATGCAGAAGTTTGGCGCTACACCTGTCGTGTAAACCACTAGCATGACGTACATCCAACGAATTCCCATTCATGGAAATGAATTGTTGATCATCTTGACATCTTCGTCAGATGCCTGATAAAACCGCTCTTCATGACAGAGAATTGAATTCACAAGTCATGGTGGAAAATGCTATAGAGGTTGCTGGACTGTCTAAGATAGGTTGTCGATTTATGGCAGGTGGTCAGGCGGTCTTGGTAGTCGGCCCTTCCACCGACCATTCAGTTCCAAATTTGACATAGCATCACTTTCAATCTCTAGAATGATTCCAAGTATAGTAAATTGACGCTCACGTCCCAACGATCTTTTACAATTCATGGAGGATTAAGGTACTTACCAAAGGCAGTACTGAAGAGTCACGTGACATAAGTCATTACTCGAGTCCTCTCATACCTTACCTCAATGAGGTGTTAGGCATCGATAGTAGCGAATGCTCTGTAGGTGCTAGTTGATGGGTCTCATAAGAATGTATTCTATAAAGCTTGAGGTAGATATTGTTTTGATATGATGATCAAATGTTCTCTTAGTCACATGACCTATTCCATGTGCCTCGTCCACTCTCAAGTGTCCTTGATTTCATTATTTCATCTTCTTAGTTTCTCTTCATCATCCACAACTCGATCAAGTACTTGGCTAGTTGATTGAATCTCAGGATTGAAGCTACAAATATTCTCTAAAGTCTTCATTTATGTCCCATCACTTGTATATCTAAACACGCAAGGGAAGTTGATGACAGAATGATATGCCGGCACTGAGAATGCAGCATGCGGACGCAAGTTGAGTTCGAGATATGTTCAGTGGGGTGATTGGCAGGTTGCATCCAGATTCTGGCTATTTTGCGACTAAGGAATTCAGAAAGCAGACTCCATCTGTCGAACATATCCACAACGGAAAATTATTGCTTATTACTGCACGACAGACCGTTGGCGGCATGGATCATAGCTCACTTATATTCCCGGAGACGTCAATATCATTCCACCACTTTTGCTTGGCCGTGAGCATGACAATGAGAAGATGAAAAATAGCGGGGTCACAATGTTTAAATACTGGGGAACTGTGGGCAACTCGGAAAGATAAGAAAGCTGTTCACTCAACATTATATGGACTGCAATGTCAAGCTTCTGTCTAGAAATTCTCAGAAGTCCCGAAAAAACCGAACTCCGCGAGATGTAGTAGCCACTCACTCAATTGACCTTCCTAACACGGTATGAGAGGATTGCCGATAGGACGTCCAAAGACGAAGCAACACCTAGCTGAAGTTATCGAGATGCAATGCATCCCACTCTGTTCCATGTTACTGCATCTGTCTGTCTGGTCGACATGAAGGGCGTACCTGATCTCGAGCATAAGCCGGGCAGCAAGGAGGGTTTGTTGAGCCGTTGACTGGTTTTTCTCCTGACCAGATTACCAACCGGGCACTCAGTATCTAATTGTTATTACTGTACCTCAATCATAGAGTTGCGCCGCAAAGATGGGCAATTCTTAAAAGACTGTATTTAAGCTAGAAAGAAGCCCTGCTTCTCTCCTTACCGAACTCCAACTCGTTCTTACGCCTAGTCATCAGCCATGGGTTTCGCTCGTTCTCAGCTCGTGGGTCTACTACTATGTGCTCAGTCACTCGTTCCCGTCACCAGTACCTCAGTATACGCCCGTCATGAGAGTCTCTACTTCAAAGGCCCATTGACTGTGGAATCTAATGGTATTGCCAATATACACTTGAGTTACAATGTTCCATTGACTGGTGAACTCTCCATTCATTTCGGAGAGTGCGATGCTCCCATCACACATCCAAAAGAGGCTCACTACCACAAAATTGGCGAGACCTTCGTGGGAGATCACGATCTTGCTAAGCGTCATATTGGCTGGGAAGCATCACGGCCTGAGAGATTCGTGTGGATCGTCCCTGCAAGTGCCAAAGATGGTGGATGCTTACATGCATATTCCGGACTTGATCTTGTTGGCCGCTCCCAGCCCGTGACTGTGATGAAGAGACAGAGCAGAAGAAGCAGCATTGTTCTTGGAGATTTTGCCGATGCGGAGGGACCGTGGTTCGATGGCGTAGAGTATCTTTCTGCTAAGGAGCCAAACACGACCTTTGTTGCACAAGCGAAAACGAAGTCAATTGGAATATTGGGTGCTGGTATGGGCGGATTAATGAGTGCTGTAAGTTCTTTTGTTGTTTTTATCTTGGCTTAAACATGTTAACAAACTTAGTATTTGTTGAACTCTGTTGGATTTTATGACTGGAAGATTATTGAGGCATCAAGCAGACTTGGAGGTAGAGTTCACACTGCGTACTTCGACAATACCACTGGATCTGATTACCAGTACCAAGAGTAAGTACACTTTCTCGAATCCCTAGAAATGGAGCTCGTTAGATATACTTTCTCGGTGTGGACAACTCTCCATTTGCATTAACTGACGCAAACATAGGATGGGACCGATGAGATTCCCTGTTAGCGTTACCCTCAATAACGAAACCGTTGACATCAATGACCACAAGATGGTTTTCCAATTGGCTGATACTCTGAACTCTATGAATGGCAACTCTTCTCAATATATTGTGAACTTCATCAAGTAAGTCGAAAATCTTGAGCTTACCTAGCCTAGCTAACCAAATTTCAGATGGATTCAAAGTAACTCCAATGCCCCAGCATCCAACACCACCAAAACATACTCAAACGTTACTGCAGTAACAGCTGCCACTGCTGCATATAACTCCTGGTTGAATTTGACGGACAACAAGCTCGCGGCAGCAGCCAAGAATATCTTCACAGCTCACCGAGATGCTGTGAAAGCTGGCTACCTCGACTTTTCCGAATCCGGATACATCAAGCACGTTCTCGGGCTAAGCGACGACTTGACCGATCAGATTGACACCCTCGCAGATACCTACGATTCATGGTACTATGATAGTGTCTACTTCAAAGCAAGTACCTGGAAGACAATCGACCAAGGACTCTCCCGTCTCCCAATGGCATTCACCCCGCTTGTATCAAATCGCACAATGTTCAACACGACCATTCAAGAGCTCTCGTACAATGCCTCAACCAACAAAGTATCTGTTGGCTACCGCCCTAATGCGTTCCAAGTCAAAGCAGACACCATCGAGTTCGATTATGTCATCACAGCAGTCCCATTTACCAAGGTCCGTCTCTGGCGCACACCTGCATACTCCTCCCTCCTCCAACGGGCAATCAATACCCTGCAATACGAGAACTCGTGCAAAGTCGCTCTAAAGTACAAGACACGATTCTGGGAGCACCTTGAAAAGCCCATCTTCGGCGGCTGCGGCTCGACCTCCATCCCGTCCATCGGCTCCATCTGCTATCCATCCTATAACCTCAACGGCTCTGGGCCCGGTGTCCTTCTTGGTTCCTACTCCTCTGGAGTTCTCTGCGCTTCTTCCGGTGCACTCTCAGATCTCGAGCACGTCTCGCTAGTGCAACGCGCTATCGTCGAAACTCACGGTGCCATCGCCGAGGAGCAGTTCACCGGCTCCTACTCCCGCAAGATCTGGGCGAACGACGAGTTCCAGGCTGGTGATTGGGCAGCCCCGGCGGCGGGACAGCAGGCGCTGTATTTGCCAGCGTACTTCCAGACGGAGTTCAATACTATCTTTGTCGGTGAGCATACCACTTATACGCATGCGTGGATTTGGAGTGCGTTGGAGAGTGCGGTTAGGGGCACGGCGCAGCTTTTGTTGGATATGGGGTTGGTGGATGAGGCGAAGCAGATTACTGAGGAGTGGATGGCTAGGTGGATTGAGGTTTAGAGTGATTGGAATGGAGAATGAGTAATAAAAGAGAATGGGTGAAAGCGGAGGGGAATTTAAGCAAATGGCCAAAAGTCAGGGATGGAAGGGCTACAAGCAGGCGTGGTGGGAAGGTAATGAGACATGAAATACAGCGAATATAAAAGTAGAGATTTGAAGGTAGAATTTCTTTCATAGAAAGGAAAACCAATGTAAATCTAGTTCCAGAGTAAGATGGACGCGCCAGATCTGACTCCATACACAAACTTGAACATTATTTTCTTTCATCTAACACCCACTTATTCATTATAGTGCTGGCTTCACAATCCTTCAGATTACATGCAGTCATACAAAAACTTTTCTTCTTCTAATACCTCAACTTTTTGGAGCTTCGTACTTTCTCGGGTTTCAGACCAGGCACAAATTTCATCACCAGCTCGTCGACGAACTCGGCGGCAAATCCTCGTCCCTCGTACCCCATGCACTCTCATTCTTCCCCAACACCAACTCCAACACGCCTCCCTCAAACCAAAACGCATGCGTGACCCAATTCTTCGTCCACACCTCACCATTCAGCGTGGCGCTCTGAATATAAATATTCTCGTACGCCGCATCAAAGCCCATATTGCGAATCGTCGCCGTCTTCCCACTCTGCTTATTCGTGACATTGACTTCCCTAAAATATGGCGATGTGATGAGATACACATCTTGTCCCGGGACAGGCCAGAGGCCCATCATGGAAAGCGTGGTGAAGCTGCCCATGGCGCCGGAGTCGTCGTTGCCTGCGAGGCCGGACGTGGTGTCGTTGAATTGCGAGGGGATGTAGAAGTGGCTGTACTTTGCGCTGAGGCCCGGGCGACCCGCGTAGTGGAATTGGAAGACGGGGAGGAAGGCTTGCTCGTCGCCGATGTAAAGGAGACCGGAAGTGTGCAGGTATTCGAGGCGCGCGACGAAGGTGGTGGGACCGCCGAGCGTGAGGATTAAGCTTGCCATATCTTGGGGCACGAAGAATGTGTACATCCATGAGGAACCTTCGTAGGTTTCGTGCCCGTCGGGGTTGAGGTAGCAGGAGGTGAAGTTGTAGAGTGGAGAGCAGAGGATTGGGTCTTGGTAGCCAAATGTGCCGTTTAGGTAGCGTGGTTGTAGGAAGCCTGTGAAGCCTGTGTCGACTACTTCATTGGGTGACAAAGTGGTTCCGTTTGCGAAAGAGGTCTGGTCCGCTTTATACATGTTCTTCCAATTGCTAGATCGAGCAAGATATTTTTCTTCGTCTTCAGCATGGCCCATCCCGCGAGCCATGAGGGCGATACAGAAATCATCATAGGCATATTCAACTGTGCGCGAGATTGATCGAGTCAGTGGACCAACTCCCAGATAGTCGAAGTCATCCGTCGGAATGTAGCCTAGAGCTTTCCAGCTAACGAGACCACCTCTTCCTTCAACTGCCCAGTCTTTGGGTTCAACTGTAATTGTGAGATTAATTAGAATGACATTGAATGTAAGGTCTTACCTTCTGCATCCGAGACTACAGCTTTGTAGCCTGTTTCCCAATCAACACCGATAGAGATGTTCTTCAAATATGCATCAGCCAAGACGATGTCTGCATTTGAACCACCCTGTGTATATCCTTTGCAAAGGGACATTCGGCAATCTGGAAGTTTTCCTGATACATCTTAGCCATCATCCGCCAACTTGAGGATATTTACATACCTTCATGGCGATAAATATCTATCAGAGACCGAACAATAAGAGTCTGGCTATGTGGGTCGATCAAAGTAAGGAGAGGATGAATACTCCTGAAGGAGTCCCAGATGCAATAGTAACTATCATAATAAGGCTCATCACTCTCCCAAAGATAGTTTTCGCCCGTGTAGTCTTGCGGCGAAATCATAGCCCTGTAAACTCCCGACCAAAACACAGTCTGCAGCAAATCACTGACGCCCGTGGGATCAACTTGAATCACATCAAGTTTCTCCCTCCATGCATCTTCGGCCGAAGTTCTGACTTTCTCGAAGCCAAAATCAGGGATCTCGGTCTCAGCCGAGTGACATGCTTGAGCAACACCGATGAATGAGACTCCCACTCGAACCAGGATCTGATTGTTCTCAGGAGCATGAAATTGGGTCCACGCTCCTACGGGTAGAGGAGGTGATTCAATACCATCAGGAGTAACACTGATGTTCTTGGGCTCGCTGCCAGCTCGGTTATTGACAAAGATGCCAGTGTCTCGAATATTCGCGCCAGAGAAGTCTGCACAGAAATGTAACTGATACGTGGAAGTTGCTTGCCCAAATGATGGATTAAAAGTACCATTCCCGGTGATTCTTCCAGTAGTCGCGTCAACTTCGATACTTCCAAATGACCTCGAATCTGGCAGATCCGTTAGATCAACGAGAATCAGTGGGCTATATGGCAATGGTTTGGCGGTAGTAGTGGCTGCAATTGTGGTATCCGGGAACGTGATTCTATACAATGCTGTATGGTTCGTGGTAGTCATCTCAGTATGAATAGAAGTATTGAGACTGACAGCAAAGTAACCTGGATGAGCCTCGACAGTTCCATTCTTTCGCTGCGAAGCTCTGTCTGTCTTAGTGAACAGACAGTTGTTCAGAATGTCATCCCGACATCCGGTCTGAGGAAATATGGGGAAATTTCCAAGCGAAGGAGAACCACCAGTACCACTATCATGCATATGAGAAAAGCCAGTGATGTCGCTATCATCAGATGCGAATCCTCCCTGTTTCTCATCCGGATTATTCACATCTGCAACTGCTTTTGCCATGCCAAAAGGCAAATTTGCTCCTGGAAACACATGCCCTAATTTACAAATTAGTAATAATCACTATGATTTCTGATATAGCCATACCTCCATCGTTCGTTCCAATAAGTGGATCAATGTACTTAAATACGTCGTAAGGGTGTGTTGGGAGATTTGTCGCTTGAGAACTCAGTGCTTGTACTTGCCCTTCGCTCAGGCCTGCATTGCCTATAGAAGCACAAAACAAAGCTATGAAGCTTGTCAATGACTTAATCTTGACTTTTGATGCCATTCCATCGAGTGCTTTACAGCCAGCAACATTCAAGTCTTCAGAACTGACTGGAGAATACGCTGATATGTAGCTACCAGCTGTTCCAATGACATATTGAGCCATCTTTGACACTATACAACGTCTCAAAAACCTACTTGCAGAGTGCTATGAGTGACTTATTACGTGAAAGCCACAAGACTCCCATCCAAGGCTGGCACGTTACATAAATGCCCCTCCCTGAATTGGAAGAAGGTCTTTGGGATGATGTTGATCAATGCACTAATTGCGGGGTACGGTAGCAGTAGCATACAGCTAATTACAATATGCTGAATAATGAACATCAGGCCAAGATATATAGTCTACTACATAGATACATTTTGAATCAGATAGATATTCGTTTGGTCCGTTTCGGAATGAGAAGGAAATCGCTAGTGTTCTTGTGAATGAATGTGTGATGGCAACTTTGCCGCATACCCGAAGTGCTGCCGATGGGTGGGAGTGAGTGCTGAATATCAATAGACCCAGCAAAGTCACCAAGAATGGGGCAGAGGTATGTCTTGTTCAACATTGATTATCTATTTAATTTTCTCAAGTCTTCTGCCGTTTCTTCCTTGAAGGATTCCTAGATTTCTGTTTCGAGGCTTCAGCATCGTCCTCTAATTCCTCTTGCAACTGCTCAGCTGCTTCGTCGTCCTCTTCGGCATCATCTAAATCGATATCGCTGTCTTCGTCCTCAGAATCAAGACCGAATGCATTATCCACGTCCGCAACGACATCGTCAAGCTCAACTCCGCCCTCTTCTTCATCACTGCCAAAGCCCTCAAACTCTTCATCATCATCAATACCCATAGATATATCAGCAACTGAGGTATCAGCGACAGAGGCATCGACAGTGGATTCGTCGTCACGTTTCCTTTTCTTACCCATCTCGCCGAGCTTGCCTGATCGGCCTTCAACACCATTCTTTTCTACAGCACCCTCCAAAAGTGGGGGAGGTGTGAACCAAGGAATTTTTCCTCGTAAGAAATCATTCAGAACCATCTTTGCGACACCATCCACATCTGGCTCTCCACCGTGTAATAGTCTGCCTCCTTTCCTTGCAAGAAGTTCCAAGAACTCAATGTGATCATTGTAGCCTTTGATTTGATACGTTCGTTCGATATGCTGCGGTTTTGTTTTCGCGAGAACAGCAGGGATGTATTGTTCCGGATTCTCAACATTCTCAACTCGTACAACACCTCTTAAAAGAATATCTTGTGGAGTGTCTGTGGTACTTGGAGGTACAACACCAGGACAGTCGATGAGATAGATTCTCTTCATGAGTGTGATGTATTGCCAAACCTTGGTCTCACCGGGAATAGGTGCAACAGTGCAGACCTTTTTTCTCCGAAGTGTATTAATGATAGAAGATTTTCCTGTGTTTGGGTATCCAATGAAGCCGACTGATACTTGTTTGCGGTCAGAGTGGAGGGATGAGAACTGGCGAAGAAGCTGAATAAGGGAACCCTTGCCAAAGGAGTTGGTAATGGAGGCGTGAAATGCTAGGGTAGGGTAGTCTTTTGAAAGGTATCTGACCCAAGATGCCTAAAAATTGTCAGCTATTATTTCTTCTAAAAATATCAAGGTAGAAATCATTTGGAGTGTATGAATCATTACTAAGAATTCCACCACAAGCCCTCTACTGAGAGAAGTGAACTTCAACTCTTAAACGAAACAAGACTGAACTCTTTACGACAGACTCGCCAAGACGGTGAGCTGCCTACTCAAGGTCCGAAAACCAAGAGCGGCGAGAACAGATTCAATCTACCAAAGTTGTAACAGACGACCTTCCATAGTGTGAAGCATAGCAATGCAGAAGGAGCCTTGACTTAACGATGGAACCAGGGGATAATGAAAAGAAAAGAAGAAAAAATCTAAACTTACAGCAACACCTGTGGGGACCAAGTCGCACTTATTCAGCACGAAAATCAAATGCTTGTGAGGAGCTTCATCTTTGATATACTTCTCGACACTTCGACATCGGGTACCAAGAGGGTCTCGGGCATCTAATACGTGAATCACCACGTCGGAAGAATCGATGACCTTGTAGAGTTCGTTCCATATCCGCTTGCTTTGGCCTTTGTTGAAGATGGCTTCTCTCGCGCTAGTGACATAACCGTCATCTGGGATAGCTGCCTCTCCAATAGCCTCAGCATCAGGACCTGAATTGCCGCTAAGCAGCTTGGCTTGCTCAAGACGATCGAGGTATGTATCATGGCTCTTCACACTTTGATCTGCCAGGTCCTCTAGGGAACTAACACCAATCTTGACTCTTTTCCTCTGAGCCTTAGGACCAAAGACATCTCCAAAAGGTGCAGCTTCAACTGCAATCTTGGCAGCGTGCTCCTTGACACCATTCTTGCCTTGACCGTCGCGGATCAATGTCATTGGCAACTTGTTTGTCTTCAAGAGAACGCTGTATGGATCCGACGCACGCTCTGCCATTGCTTCACGAAAGGAAGAGAGAGCTTCTTGGCCAATCACTCGACTGTTCGTGAACCATTTTCGATTCGGCTCCACGCGCGCATTGGGAATCTGTCGACTTTGATACGAAGCAGCCTTGGTGATCTCTCCAGAGGCATTGCGCTGAGCTTTGCCCTCCTTGAGGATGTTCAAGACCTTGACCTTCTTTGCAGACCTGTGAAAATTAGAATACGCCGCGCGATTGAATTAGTAAAGCATACCGGTAGAAATTTTCACCCTTTGTTTTTACATTGGCCATGCCATCGCCAGTCTTACCCTGCCTAATCTTTCGATTGGCCTCTTTCTTGCCGGTACCCATCTTGAAAGTGGTTGTGATGTTTGTGAATGAGGGACAAGAAATAAAAAAGTTCGAGAAATCGACAAGGCAAGAAAAAAGTTCCCGTGGCTGGAAAGTGGGGCGCTTTTAGTGGCTCTGCGTAGTTGACCGAATTGGCCGACGTACCATGCATTGGATTTTTGTCTGTTCAAACATCATCAGCAATATTGAAGCCAGCCAGGCATTGCAATCTACGCAGCAATCCTACAGCGCCGCTGGTGCTATCCAAGATGCCTCCTTCAATATCCAGGGCTTCTGTGAGGTCCCTCTCTCGCTGTCGCCCAAGCAATTCCCTTCCCATACGATCCTTCAGTTCAACATCTCCTGTCTCAGCAATTGGTCCCGAAAATCCTAAATTCATCGATATACCTACAACTCCTCAACCACAAGCAATTCCTCGAAGCGATATTAAGGGAACTCTCCCCCCTCCTAGAGATATATTTGGACGTGGAAGCGGTGTCAAGAAGCTTCTGAAAACCATTGATCCTCCAACATTCGAACCTTTTGAACGCGGTCTTAGCTCTATCAAAGCAAGTACGCCAGAAGAAGCTGCAGAAGATCGGATAGCTTTAAAGAGATTCTTTGAGGCCGTCACTTTTGAGCCTGGGGAGACGATTGATTATACCACGGCATTGGAGAAGGCGACAGAGGCGATCAACAAGCGCGCCCAGGAGATTGCTGGAAGGCCTGACAGAGCTCACGAGCTTGAATCTTTGAAACGACATGCACACCAGCTTAAAGTATGGCCTACGTACTTCAAAGCTGTCACGCCAGAACCTCAATCACAATCCGAACCCGCGAACGACTATGTAGCATGGAAAAGGAGGATGGCTGCATCAAGGAGGGAGAACTTGCGGACCGGTTTGGTAAAGCTGTCATACAGGAAGGCGGCTCGAGAGACTGGCATTGCCCATGGGAGTAGAGAAAGGTCAAGAGAGCGAGAAAAGGCCCTATATGCGCCACAACGTGAGGACGATCGCATCACTGCGACGACAGTCATCAAAGCTGTCAGTACACCTCAGACTGGTGCAGCAGTCCCAGACCCAAACCGAGAGGCAAGAGTGGCAGCTTCCCGAGCGCGTGTCGAGGCGATTGCTGTTGCCAAGGAGCAAAAGCGTAGGGATGCATTACACACCCTTTACATGCACGCTCGGGACTTCATTGTGACGGAAAAGCAACTAGATGATGAGATCGAGAGGATTTTCACCAACACTCCACATGCCAAGGACAACCTGAAGAGCAATATCTGGGAGGTCCACGGGGCACCTATCACAGTGGGAGCCATGCTTTCTGAAATCAACAATACAGAGAAGAAAGCTTTACAGTTCCACTCTAAGTCACAAACTAAAGCGGCAGAGAGGATGCAGAAGATTGCCGAAGAACTGACAGGAGGAAAGATGGATTAAGATATGTGTATAGTAAAAAGGAAAGAGGGAAGTCCGAATGTATGATACATGTTGAGAATAGAGGTCATGTTCGTGCGAATGTACGAATTCATAGCCGTTTTTTGTTTTGCTTTGTCATAAATGAGACCGAGTGGTCCTTCGCTTGTGACACCGCTGCTGTCCCTTTTCTCAATGCACTTGATGACTTCACAGATTGGGCAGTTTCCTCGATGGTTATAAGGAGCACTGAAAGCGTTGATATGAAAGTGACATCCTTATTGTGGCTTTCTGGAGAGATACATGCAAAGTTCGTGGCATTGGAGTAGGAAGCGAGGTTTTGGTAATGATAGCGATGGTGAAGCGGTCATGAGCAAAGTTGAACCGGGCATGACAGCAGGACAGAATTTGACAGCAACCTGTCAATACTACATGCTAGATCATGTAGTATCCCCTCGCCGGCGTTCGTATTTCACAAGGAGACTGAGGCGGAAGTAACATAGTGCCTGGGATTAGATTGAAAAATGTTCGTGGAAGTGTCCAATTATTCTTCAGATTCCGGAATCATCCCCCAGGCTTTGATTATGGTTTCCTTTGTTCTTAGGGTTACATCTATCTGCTTCAGTAAGGGTTGTGTTTTATACCTCGCAACTCCTTTTATTCACTTTGATTATTGGATAGACCATGTAAGTTAGTCGAGTTAGGCGGTCAGTTCTACCTAATCAAAACTTGGGTTGGAGAAGCAAAATCTTGGTATGAACACAAGCGTGAACCGGCCAAGAGCAGATTATGAATAACCCTCCATCATTCTCTCTTGTAGAGAGCATCAAGCTGATTAGATACGGCACCCTCTCCTTAGAGAGGCTAGCATTGCGGCAAGAACCTCGATAGCTAGAGAACTGGTGATTCGTGCTAAACGAAGATATGTCTCTCTGAGAGAATTCTATCTTTGTTATAGTTATGTTGGCGTTTTCCAATCAGTTTTCGTGAAGTTCAAGTGATAAGATACAGAGATGACAGCGGATTTCTCAATGAAGTTACCCAGATTCATGCCTCGCTTTCCTTTCTCCGACCTTTGAAGAAGTTAAGCTCTTGGCTTCGAGGGTACACTCCGCAATAAGTGGCATAAGCAAGTACCCCAGCGGGTAGGAAATCCGTCCCATAGACATAATCGCAGATCGACAAGTCGAGGGAAACATGCTTCTACTCATGTTTGAAGCAAACAGTTGAGGTATCTGTCGTCAGGTTTTTTGGTCACACAAGTTGTAAACTCTTCAGTCCTTCTGCTAAAGTTTCAGTCTCAAGGACATATGACCAAGCCAAAGAACAGAGATCAATCCATGTTTGAGGGATTGGCTTGTAATGAGCTGGAGCATGATTCTTACTCACTGCTTCAGAATTGTTCAAAGACATCGAAAGATCTATAAATCTGCCAGATTTTACTGCCTTGTCTGAGAAGCAGCGGATCTTATTCGAGATTCGAGAGTATCAAATAGAGATATATATGCGCACTTTAAAATATGATATAGTATCATGAGTACGGTTGAGATACATTGTTTCATATCGTTAAGTGGCTTCTTTCCATGTCTTCCACAGCTGCTGTCAACTTAGCTGAAAACTCAAAAGAAACACCATCTTATAATTACAATCAGTCTAAACAAACCCCAACTGGCATTCTTAGACGGCTACTTGGCTTCGATTGGGACATTCCGTGCTCCTGTATCGCTCGATCACCTTAATTTTGGCGCCATGGCACAGGCCGAGGACGCAACCTATATGCTTCTAAACTTCGAGGGGATATTAATACAAGTACTATTTATATATTACACTCTCAGTCAGTTCCCAGGTGTTAGCTTTTTTGACCTTGCCCGTCACAGGCTTCTCACTGGTCAAGTCATCACAGATATATGGAAAGCAAAAGTGAGATTGAAGCGATTCAGCCACTACAATATGAATACTTCAATGAGCGCTTGCGGAGGGCTAGTCATTTAAAACGGCAAATGTCTCGCACTAAATTGCTGTCTCGCTGTTTGAAATCCATTGTTCCTCAAAAGAGTGCCCTAGTTGTTGGGCTGACTCTTTGTAGATGCGAGTTGATCTAGGTTCGCACTTCTTCGAAGTCTTGAGAATCAGGCATTTACATCTCACTGTAAAAGTGACAGTGACAATGATAGTCACCATGTTAATCCAGCGATTGACAGCAACATTTTCCAGTACAGTATTGTATTGATATCTCTTGCGAAGTCGTGTTTCTATCTGCCAGTCAGTTTTCGATATCTTCGAGCTTAATTCACTTGGCTGAATCATAAATTGCAAAATTACTGTATCAAACCGCAGTCATCAACTTCCTCTTCAGCAATTTGGCTTTTTCTTTAAATTTAAATCGTCTGTTTGCCTTGAATGCTTTTACATTTGCGACCTCAAGTAAGCTGTTGTATATATGTGAATATTGACTGTCAGTTGAGACCTGAACCCGATCTCAAAACGTCCATCATCCAACAGGTGAGTTTGATGTGCCCCCTCGAATTAGCATTAAGTAGGAAAGTGTTGATATATAGCTTTCTACTTTTCAGTTTCCTTGTTTCGCTAGGATTGTATATGGAGAATACCGAAAACTGCAACACATATGTGACGATGTTGAAATCTTACTCTGATGTGTAAGATGAAGTAGTGATAAAACAAGCTCGTAGCTCTTACAGATCTTATCAAGTGGAATGCGTGTCCTCTCTTTCGACTTTACCTTACCTACCTACTCCTTAGCATCACGCACCTGACACCGCTAATGAATAGAATGATAGCAGATCATCGGAATGTAAGATAGATGCTTTGTCTATGAGACTTAAACTCTATCATCAAATCACAAAATCAAACAGTTGGTGACTAGAAACCTTCACTTCAAGTTGTACCTTATTTCACGAAAGCAAATCTTGAATACTCAGCAATAGAATATTTAGCACGCACAATGCGAACGTCTCTTGCTATGTTGTATACAACAGATTTTCGGAATATTTGATGATTCAAGAATTTATACTGTAATCTATGTGAGTGAAGGTGCGTTCAATTCACCACAATATTCTTAAACAATCTTTCTCTACCTCTCAACTACTTCTTAAAGACCTAATTCTAAAGGTTGAGGCGTGCCAAAGACATTGCTTTACACTAGCAGAGCACTAAGTCCGAGGCAAGAGAGTAAAACGTCGAATAGACTATTAATCTAGAATTGAGTTATATATTCATTCAATTAAAGTCGTACATATCGCCAATGTTGAATAGAAAAATATGCGAGTTCCCTGAAGAACAGAGCAAAGGCTACTCACTACAAATTTCTCGTTAGAGGCTCTGAACGATAGCAAGCATGAATTGACAACAGGGCTGCACTTGACAACAACACTCTACGAATCTGTCTTCACTGATCTTTCACAATAAAGACGACAATCAAGCCAAAATACAACTCATCTCATCTCCCCCAACTAACCTTCCGCATCCTCGGAAAAACGAGACCAATATCATCCACGCCTTATCTTTCCCTCCATCCCCATTGCCAGGTGGTTCCTCTCAAGAGCGGTAATATAGTCGTATCTGGAATGGCAGGACTGAAACTTAAATAGTGTGCTTCTAGAAGTTCAATCCATATAAGAAAATAAATATCATAATATTGATCGTTAGGCTCTTAAGTTACTCTACTTCACTTCACTTCACTTCACTTCACTTCACTTCACTTCACTTCACTTCACTTCTCTATTCACACTCGCACTTAACCCCCTCAGCAGGTATAAAAACACCCTCAATCCATCACCTCAGCATCACCTCAAAAAATTACACAATGCAACAAAGAAAAGATGTATGGTCCGTCCGGTGCCCACCGTCTCTGCTTCGAGGTCGTAGGAACAAACTCGTCCTTTGTAAGGTTGACGGCCATGAGATAACTCGCTGTATACATGCTACAGCAGAAGTGATGAAGATTGAAAAATTAATTCAATGTGTATGGCAGGAGGAAAATGTGAGTGTAAATGACAGCGAGAGACGATAACTGACAGCAAGATTCTTTTGAGAGGAAGTCTACAGAGGTATGTTATGTTGTCCGAACTGTAGAACAGATTGAAGATTCACACAGTAACATGCAAACGAGTGTTGGCTTCAAGCTTTAGAATCTTGTTCGGCTGCAGTTTGTTTGTATGGTGTGTATCTGCTTGAGTTTAAAAAAAATTGGCAGCGTTCCAGTCTCAATTTTAAGATGTATAAATACTTGCATGCCAACTCTTCAAAACCAGACTCAAGACTTTCAGTCAAGTTCAAGGCGGAAGCTACAAACAGCTTCTATATGGATATAGTGACAGAAATGCATTTCTCCACTCTACTTGACCAACTATATGCTATGCCCAGAATGTGCCAAATACAATATACACATTAAAGAAAATCCGGCTTGCTCCGTTCAAAAGAAACCAAAGCGCCACGCTGTGCTTGTAGCTCCAGCACCCAAAAACGACGGGTATAAAGATCGCATGGGATCGCTCATCCCTCTCAAATGAAAGCATTTTGTGCTTGCCAAGCCGCTATATCGTCAATCATATCCTCGTCCTCATACCTATATATACCCTTCGTTCTTTCCTTCCTATACAATTACTCTCCAAGATCTTATTCAAATTCATTCCTCTCCTCAGCAACACGTCCAACTCGGGGACTTCCCGGATCGACCTGTATGCTAGGCAGAGTTGTAAGCCTCAGACTTGGTAGCTGTGGAACCCCACCAACGCCCCGTGAGCTGCTGGTGCTACTGGATCCGCGAGAGCTGCTCTCTGCTACCAAGGCTCCAACATGCGATCCACTTATCGTCCGTCCCGCAGATTCCCGCCTGGATCGCCTCTGCTCGCTGCCTGATAATGGTATTTGTGAATCTAACGAAGGCTGCTCGCCGCGTCCAACGACTGGCGATTGGTATTCCGGTGGAGCTTCAAGAGGGATACTTCGTTCATCTGCGGTTTCTAAGGAAATATTCTCGTATTCAGGAGGGCTGTGTGGCGGCACATCTGCATGTTCGATCATCTCAGGACTGCTTCCAGCCCCCTCGCTCGCAAGTGAAGATGGACCAGGTCGTACATCTGAAGCATCCTCTGGTCGCGAGCCTTGTCGAGATCTGCTAAGTCGTGGTGAAGGCATATCTGATCCCATTGTATCGATACTGATGATAGAAGACGCACTACGGTCTCTACGATGATAATGACTGCTGGCTGCAATGCTGGCTGCATCTCCAAGTAATCCTGTCCGCTCGCTATCCTGACTGTTGGCTCGCAACCTGGTTCCATCGTGTCTGGCAACTCCAAGGTCTGCGTAAGAGACTGCTGATACAGCTCGTTGTCGCTCTTTCTTCAGCCTATCGTGTTCCGCTCGTAATTCTTCCACGGTTTGACCAGCTCGTTCTGCATTCCCTGCTCTTGCTTGAGCTGCGATTTCTCGCAGCGCAACGAAATCACCTCGTTCTCTAGCCTCTCTCCTCAGCCTCCTCCGCTCCTCTCGTTCTTCGTTTTCCCTCCGTCTTGCAAGGCGAACCTGGTATAAAGCCTCCATCTCCTCTTCTCGATGTAATTCTTCCTCGTCAACTGTCTCTGGGAACTCAATTACCACATCAATGCCTCCCCTTTCTCCTTCTCTACCCAGAACTTGCTCATTGTGCATGGCGTTTAGATTGTAGGCTGGTAAAGTCATCACCGATCTTACAGATGTATTCCTATCCACTCCACCTGCTGTCCTATTATTCGTCGTAGTATTTCCAGCTGTGATGTCGAATGAAGCTGGGGGTTGGGATGTTCTCCTTGACGTAATGGGTTCGAGATGTCCACTTTGTTCTGGTAATCGGTAGCCCCGCGGCTTTGGATCCCAATTTTGCCATTTCTTCTTCAAAAAAGCTGTGGGTATAAACCTCGGGTTTTTATGTTTTATCCGTAACCGTTTTATCAACATGAAAGTAAGGACCAGTGTAATGATAGCTACAACTATAATGGTAATAATCTAAGCTGGTTAGCAAACACCAATCAACAACCAGCGAAGTACTCACAACTATTATGGTAGAATTTCCATCAGTCCCAGATCCAGATGTCGATGTCGAAGATGAAGAAGCAGCTGCAGATGCAGATGCACTGGCCATACTCGTTGGGTTGACGTTCTGTAGAATGGCACTCGATTGAGCATGCTCGCCTGGGCCCGAGCCTTGTCTTGCCAACACCCTCGTTGGCTCTTCCGACAAATACATTGCGCTTAACGAGTGTGATCTCAATCAAGAGAGTATATCGATACTTTAGAGGTGTTCTTTGTCCAGGTTGGCGGCAGATCAAGAACAGGCTGACAGCCGACTTGTTCTGCTGCTGACGCGCTTCTGATTGAGGTTGGAAGGCAGGGTTGGCGTTGGCGTTTGGCGTTTAATTTCTTGACATTATCGGGCAAAATTTGCACATTTGCAGAGTCGATAATTGTGCAATCAAGAAAGATGCTGATATCCAAACAACGAATAAATTCTGGAACCAAAGTTGATGTCTGCCTTCGGTGTCCCTACTTCGTGTTTCGGTATCTTTGGACAATGTCTTCCCCAGGTCCAGTCCAGGTCCGCAGCCGTTGGTTGTCGCGGTGTCACCAATCACAAAAGCCTGGGGAGGGCGAAGAGCTTGAGTGGGGAAGCATCTTAATTTCTTCTAATTGGCTGGATATACTAGTTTGTATGTATTTAAGGATAGCCCGGCATATTCTGAGGCGCTGGCCGCCCGCTTACGAGAGGCGTAGTAGTGTGGCGGTTATGTATCTTGATCTTTTTTGATATCTGCTTCAACATCGAGCCTCTTAAATCTCTACTTTTCAGAGTTGAATAGGTATTTTCCACAATGTATTTCATACAATTGGGTTTGTGTTCTTGGCTTGGAGATCAGGCTGTTTGAGCCGATGACCTGTTTGCTTGTTTACCGTCTAATTTCAATTTCAAGGAACAACCTTGCATAACTTGGAAGAGCGTGTTTGAAGTTTGAGAGGATCATCTCAATTTTATTTTTATTTAAGCAAATCGAATAACTGGCGTTACAGTTGTATAGCGGGCCTGAGAACAGAATCCCTTCTGAGTTGGCATTCATGTGGTCTAGAAGCAGAGACCAAAAGTTAATGTAGTGTTTACTCATCAAATACACTATTCATTTGTTCTGATATCTTCTTCGGCGATCCCTTTCATATATCAGCAGGTTCATTGTCACAGGCCGATGTCTGGCTCTCTGCTCAGCTATGTTGAGTATTTGCATGCACTTCAGCCGATGCTCTAAAAATATCTAGTAAGCGAGAGGCCTCAATTTCAGCTCTGTCGCCTAAAGAAAACATCACATCATCAAATATCTATAAGAGAGCCTGTTTATTACATAGATTTTAAATCTGACATCAATCCACAATTTCTCCATTCAGTCAGATCGATTACCGAATTTTAGCAAGGGCATGACAACATCCATCCGTCTAGTTCTCTTTTGCATGAAGGGGAAATTAGAATACATCCATGATATACCTTCTTCTCTCCTTTCATACACTGGGACTTCTGCCATCCTTTCAGCATATGACGCTGAGTCAATAAATTCTCACGAAAATGCGTTGAGACTTGCTATCGCCACGCTCCTCATCGAGCACGAGGAAGACGCTCGTGTAGCGACATCATGCGATTGTCGAATATGTGGACGAGAGGTCAAAATCCACCTCTTATTCACCCCAATTCCAATCGACACATCTGAGCACACCTCCGACCAGGAGACTGGGATAACCGACCTCTCTACGCCAATAGTCGTTAATGTCTGGGTAGACAGGCACTGCGCACGCTCAGCATGCAGGAAGCGAGCTAAAGAAGAAGCAAGCAAGATGTTAGCACTTTACAAAGAGCAACGAGCAATAGACCATGGAGAAGGATGGGGGCAACATGCTCGAGAAAGAGAGATTGCCGAAGGAAGGAATTGCCGTGTGTGTGAAAAATGGGGCCTGATCTATTATTGTAACTGGGCTTGTGAAGCTGCTACTTACTGTGGGAAAGAATGCCAGATGCAAGATTGGCCAAGGCATAGAAAAAGTTGCATGATTGGGAAGTGGTGAAGTGGAGGGATGGGAGCTCGAAGAGGTAGCATGTGACTTTAATACAAGAAATAATTTTGTAATTTTATACGTTCATATGGGTGTTTTGTTGCAAGTTTTAATCGACGTAATTCTTGCTAGGCATATTATGTGACTTCAGGATGAAGCATTCCTACCTAATGTATGGGTCTAGGTATAGAAACATGCTAGGTCACCTGATTTACTTCCGCACTGCAGAAGCACCTGCAGGCATTCGGACTTCGATGTTATTTCGGTCTTTTGAACTGCCTCACTTCAAGACCATAAGCTTTATCAACAAGATCATCGAGAAAAAAAATGGAAGCTTTAGTTCATCTCATCTTCTATCCGTTGAAGGGAAGGCTAGAATACACACATCGTTTATCACTTCCACTGGCGACACAGGAGAATGACTTGGATGACAAACCACCAAGCTCATCTTGGCTTTCTCGCACTTTCAAAGCAAAAGTAAAAACAGCAGCGAGGGTTTTTGCTAGATCATCCAAAGATGACTGCGAAAGTGACCAATATTTCTCTGCTGTCACATACTTGAACTCCAGGAAATTTCTCGGCAGTCTTTCTCCGATCATAGATGCCCACGAACCTTCCTGTCGTGAAGCATCATACCTCGGTTGTGAAGTATGCAAAGACTCAAACGGCACCCAAATGAAGTTCCTGCTGCAAGTAGTGAGCGTGGAGAGGATGATAAGAAACCCCGATACTGAAGCACCAATAGGACAAAGAACAAAAAGCAATGCCAACTGGCTAGTCTCAGGACTCTCTCAAGATCGCGAGACTCCAAATTTCGAAGTCACGGTTGCGGTCAGCATAGACATTCACTGTCCTCGCGTGCCCTGCATTACGAGAGTAGAGCATTGGCAACAGACACGATCTACTACTCTACAGTCTCTCGATACCGAAGTTGAAGAACCAGGCCTTGCTGAGCGGGAGGGTCGGATAGTATGGAAAACCCCAATAGAGCTGGACATGGAATGCGCAAACTGCGGAAGTATTGAAAATTTAAGCTTCTGTTCGCCTCCTCGAAGGAAAGGTCCTTCGTTACCTTGTGTTGGGGTTGCTTTCTGTGGTCGTACTTGTCAAATGAAGTACTGGAAGCAGCATCGTGAAGAATGTATGAGGGGAAAGTGGTGATGATCTGTGTACAAGGGGAGCGAAATTGACACAATTTTTCAATTTCACTCGAGGGCTATCACGTATCCTATGGAGAATATCTATCGTGACAACGTCTTTCCTGGCAATCTTTGGCAAGGAAAATCCGGGAAGCAAACTCTGTGCTCGAAATTCCCCTCCTAAAATAACTCTTCTCCAAAATAGAAAAAGGCAGCATAAGAGTTCCAGAATATTCCTACCCAGGCTGCTTCCTCTCGAAAGCCTCCATGTCAATTACTCCTCGCGTAAGGCCACTTGCCGACGAGTTTCTGGGAAGTGGAGCAGGACGAGTTTGAACCTCTCTTGGTACACTCGAATCCTTGGTCATTGACGGAGACATGATTGTAGCAGAGTTGAAAGTATTCTTTGCGCTCGGCATAGCTGAGGAGATAGACTTGGATGCTTTTGTGGCTGCAGTACTCGTGCCATCAACATGGTTAGCAAACCATCTGAGACCGAGTTTCGAGGACCTTACGCGCAGCTATCTTGTAAACATGGGAAGTCTTCTTCCAGACAAAAACTGACTACCTATCAATCGTGCTAGCTGTCAAAGACTCTACGGTTTTTTGATCAACGGCACGCTTTTTGCCCAAGATGAGCTTCTTTGACAAGGTGGTTCCACGTGAGATGTCCGGAGTGGTCGATATTTTTCTTGGCTGAAGAAGAAAGCTTATTGAAGTCGCATCGAGGTTCGGGTTTGAAGACAGATCATCTAGGCTTTTTAGTAGAGGTAGATTGGGAGGTGGGGTTCAATAGTTTTCTAAATGTCGTCGCGACTCGCTTAACGACAACAGATTCTAGAGCTAGTAGGTGCCATTATACCACACTCTTATTCTTTCAGCGTTCTTTCAGCGTTGCAATTCTACAACAAATGAATTTGAACTATTTTGTCAAAAACGAATCTTTACTCGGGAAACTCAGAGTATGAGAATTGTGCTTAATCAGAATTGAATTTTGGATAGGGAGACAATTCTGAGTTGTGTATGCTTCAATGAAATCATGAAGCAGGTCAGTGGATGTTTGAAGTATAAGGTATCTATAAATATATACCATGTACAGCAACGATTTGGGGTATAGAAACGAAAACTGTGGAGATGCTATACAGAAGAGACATGAAAGGTGTTTGGTGGAAGGATTCTTTGAGATGTCACCGATGAGATTACTTACCCGTGCTCCCTCACAACGGAGAAAGTAAGTGCGTTTGTGGCTGATCAAGTGGTGCATTCACTTGTATAAAATTAGAGAGATCGAATCATCTCATCTCTCGGTTAGGATTGTGGTCAACTGCCACAGTACAATAGCCATTATCAACTCCCCAATATCCACCAAAATCGCAACGGGAAACCCTCGCTAAAGATACCCCCGAAGAATTTCAATCTCGCCGACTAGGAATCACACCTAGGAGCACTCCTCATGCTCGGGAATTCCTCCTCGTAAGTGGCGCTGATTTCTGGCGAGAGTCTCCGTCTTGGTTGTTGGTAGTGAAAGACAACAGATTGAATGTCCCGTCCACACTCTGTAATGTAATAAGATGAAAAGATTGCAAAGAATCCTGATCAGCTTTCAGATTTATATCTACCTCTCACGTTTGAGCCCCTAAAAGCCACAAATGTCACAGTCCACAATGTCAGACCTTGACGCCTTCACCCTCATATGAACATTAAACATAAAATTACTAACTTGAGTGGCTTCCATTGTGACAATGATAACACTCGAATTATGAGCGAGTCAAAGGTTTAATTACTAAGCGATCCGCTTCTCCATATACTCCAAGCATTTTCTGTACGCGATAAATGCTACGACTAAGTTATGGGACCGAGAGAAAGATGAGGATGAAGATGAGATTTAGCTGAAGTAGATATGGGTTCGTGAGATTTGATCCATTGGGGTACCTATACCATCGCATCTTGATTGCTATCCAAAACTTGCTTGCTCTTAAGTCCATATGACGGCCAGCAGCCAAAACGAGCACGAGCTACCTAGCCCCCAATCCAATCCTCCACTTAAAACCAAAAAGGCAAAGTCCAAGCACCCCGTCCTAGCCATCCATCCTCCATGTCGACCTCCACGTACTCGTACAAACACTCCCCTCCCAGGAACGCCACAGACTACAGTTGAGAATGCCGTGGTTTATGTGTAGAGGATTGATTGCCTTGTTATATATATGTATATGTATATATGTATATATGTGTGTGTATAGGATATGAAGTAATTAAATAGTTAGAAGGAGCGAGGAAGTTTCGTGAAGATGGATTAATCACTGATGGCTGGGTAGGTAGATAGGTAGGTATACTCGAGGTTAGATCAGTGATGGTGTATGTGTGTATGTGTATGTATACCAATTGCAGTGCGGAAGTAAGCAAGAAGTGAAAGGAAAACCCAAGCGATATCTTGGAGTCATACATGGCAATCAAGTCGAGGCACCGCTAAACGCGAACATGACGGACTTGTTAAGCGATGCCCAGTTTCTTCCCGCTATAAGCTGAGAAGCGCAATGGCTCGATCAGAGCGTATGATCACTCAGAGGACAGAGAGACAAACAGACAGACAGACAGCAGCGAGAAGCGAGAAAGAAAGTGCTTGGAAGTGGAAGAGAATCAACCAACCAACCAACCAACCAACCAACCAAGCAAAGACAACCAGACACCCTCTCACCAAAACCAAAAACTCCAAGATTCCACTCTATAGAGAAAGTCCAAGCGGATGGGAGGAAAGTGGATATTTGACACTTGGCCTAGTCTGAACTACGATAGAACTACGCCTCACTCACAGCTAGCTAAGCCATGAAAGCTTGAAGAAGTGTATCAATATGGATATGAATACCAGAATCCATGTAGCGAGCAGAAACGGGACTCGCTTATTATAATATAAGGTAGTGTAGGCTATATCTCCACAGCCTCCCAACCACCGCATTCCATCCCGTCGCCCAACTCACCTACCGAGCCACAAGCCTCACTCATCATGGTCTATGTAGAGACTGTCGTCCTAGACCGTCGGTGAGCTAACAGCTATTTGCAATCCCACTTCTCGAAAAGATCTCGCTAAAGCACTGCCTAAGATGTTGCCATTCAGCACCCATAAGTGACCGAAGTGGACATTCATCACATCCCTACCATCAAAAACCAGTAGCAATTCTCGCGAACAAAATTCCATGCCGACTCCACACCTGAGGATCCTTCACCGAGAGGAGCAGAGATACTAAAGTTAAAGATGGCGCAATGGCACTGACGCGCGTCCATGCAGCATCCATCGCATCGATCATCGATCATCGTCATGGTCATGGTCTTGATAGATGCCTCTTGGGATTTTGGCGGTGTTACGCTATTTGTGGTGCTACCTGAGTGCTGAGAGTTTGATGGCTGTTGTGCAGCTTGGGTAGCTTGGGAGATACCTTCTTGGAAGCGATTCTGCGTGCTGTGTATGAGCTTGTACTTTGTAGTTCCATGTTGGATTGTTCAACTTTTGGAGGCTGTGGAGAAGTGGATGCTTAGCGAGAGATGGGGGAGGAGGAGCAGCTGGAGTTCAAAAGAGAATCTGAACACGATATTCGCTACTCATAATTGAAGAGCTAACAGTGGGTTATAATCCGTACAGCCCACAAGAGTTCGAAGGATGTCATGCCAATACTCCGCCTGTTACCTCGATACCTGTTTGTTCCACTTGGGTCACAATTCATTCATTCAACAAGCGGAATGCCAAACCCTGCTGACTAAATCCCACAAACCGAACTGCCCAGTAACAAGTCGTTATTGAGAGTATCCAAGATGCCTGCGCAACTCTATTGCTTATCCAGTGGAGACGCGCAAGAAGCGGTGGATGAATTTGGACCTGATACGCGCGTCCATGGCATGAGGGAGATGTGGCACGTGATATGGAGATATTTCCGCTTCCTTCCACGTTACTTGCCCCATTTTGCTAGGTAAGGCAAAGACGCTAATGGAATGACCTTACTACGAATACTGATACTCGAAGAGTAAGAATGAAAAGTGGCAGATGTGCGGTAAATCTGACGAATTGAGAATTGAGAAGTGAAGGTTCAGTTGATGATCATTGACAGACGCGTGGCGACGGGAAGCGAGGGCCTCATGATCACCATCGAAAATTTGCCTCTTGAGAGTTTCTGGCTGCCTTGAGATGTTTCCAAGGACTTTACATACATCGTGTTTACATTCAATCTCCGATCTGATCATCAGAAGCTTGCGTCTGCCAAAGTACGTCGTCGTGGTTGTGAAGCCAAGGCGATGGGAATGAGGCTCAAATCCGGCCTTTTACCGCATTTGAATGCCGAATATCCCCTAAGATTCGCGTCCGGTTTGTGATAACTTCTAGCGAAGATTCAGCTTCACCGGCCAATGCGAGCGAATGCGAGAAGATCTGAGGACAGGATATGGATGTTCGTGGACCATGGAAAATGATGAGGCTGAAAATTACAACAAAGTGGATGCTGCACAAGTCAACGTTGTTTAGATGTCACACGAACCAATCACCGGTCCAGCGCACTTTCGGCATCGCCATTCCCAGATAGACGAGAACCCCGCCAGCTCGGTGAAGGGACCCGAAAGCTGCTTAGGGTAATGTCATATGATGCGAGGTTATTGTGGAAAACCGCACGATATTGATCGGATTGTATGGGGATTATCCACTCGGTGACATGTCGATGAAGCGAGCAATCTTAAAATTTGCGGAGGAGACGAAGATTTTCAACGTTGGTCGGAAATTCGAGGAGTATACGGAGGTGGTACACGACTGGTAGTTGCTGAATAATCAACGCAAAAGGATGTACACTTCCCAATGTCCAATGTCGAACAAGATTGATTTAGTTTCCAGTCTCAAGAATATTGGCAGGTAGCTGTCAGAACGTCGAACAAACGCAATGGTCGTCGTGTGCAACATCAACAAGCTCACTTGGCGCAACGTCGACTCTACTCATCTACTGTATTGGCATTCCCTGTTCATCATTAGCCAAGCCGATGTTTCTTCGGCATGGTCCATGGGCCATAGTCCATGGTTTTGGCTTAAGCTTATTTTGCTCCGTAACGTGTTGTGTGGCAAGCTCAACCTTTACAAGTCCAGTACTTACTGCACCTCATAGTACAGTACAGCCAGCAGACATTGATGATTTGGAATCCGAATTGTGGGACAGGATCACGTTCAAGCTTTCCAAGAGTCGTTTGATAGACATTCAGGGGTTGGGTTTTGGTGGAAAGTATCAAGACTCGCTTAGAAAGACGCGCAAGCTTTCGGGCAACGCCAAGACACTGGCTGACGTGGTCGGATGAGACTGATGAGTGGTCGGAATGATGATTTGAGGATCCGTGAGCGCGCTGCTGGTGTTGGTGACTTGCTTGAAAGTATGAATTGATTGACTGATTGATGTGGTTTGATGATAATGGAATCATGAGATTGGATGTTTGTGTTGGTGGTTAGTGACATGAGTGACATCTTGCTAACGTATTCACATGAGAGAGTCCATTTGAGGACAGGATGAGTTGAATTCTGGAGAGGGGTCGAGGTCGTAATCTGGAACATCAATTCTCCGTACGGAGTAGGTAGTACGAAGTAGGGGCAAACAATATCAAACAAGAAAGATCAATTGGCAGTCACTCCAACAGACCTATAGCACCTCCACAAGGGAAGGTACTTACTTACCTATGTCATTCATTGCGTGTCCAAGTCTTATGGATGGGGGGGGGGCAAAGGGCAAAGGTGATGACAGTTGATCAACAATGGGCTGGGCTGGGCGCATTGCATTACAGAGTATCATGGAAGTGACGGGTGATGGGGGATCCGAAGAGTCTTGTATGGTTTTCTATACATCCATCCAAAGATTGATGACTTCTGGTGGTTCTTGTGTGGTTCCTCTTCCGTGTCTCAAACGCTTGTCGTTGCAAACCGACTCCTCAGTGTTCTGTCCGCCAGATCCCTGATCGAACCGGAGGAGGCGAGTCACCTGACTGTAACGGATGGAGCACCACCTACCTACCTACCTACCTTACCTACCTTACCTACCTTACCTACCTTTTCCCCAACCTGGAAGGTACCTTATATACGGACCTTATGCTCTTTGGTTGAACTTCCCATTGAATCTGTATGTGATTAGTCAACTGGATGGAGCACAAGCTCTTAGAGATCTGCCATTGGTTGAGACACTCGGGATATGATTGATTCAATCATGTAGTCCGTCTTTATTGCCTCAGGCATGAAAAGAAGAGCTGACGACGCAATCGGGGGTAAAGTAAACCAGGAGTATTTTTTTTGGTTTTTGGGAGGGGCATCAGGGTAAGTAAGTAAGGTAAGTATGGGTGCTGTATGGTACTCGATATCTAGGTAATCATCACATCTATATCTTCTGTTCAACAAAGTGTCGGGTCTCACCAAACAAAACCGAAACAAAACCAAAAAAAAGAAAGAAAAACACTAATAGAATTCTATTTTATTATCTGATATGTACTCACAGCAATGGTATTTTGTATTTACAATGTTTACTAACAATGAAAGTTGTCCTTGAGGTGCATTTACTGTGCACTACTGATATCTGTCAATTGACCAATCTGGAATCATCCATATACATTTGACATTTGTTCTTTGTCTACCTTACCTGACCTCCGTCTTCGTATTGTATTGTACTGTGTTGAAGCTTCGTAAACGGTACCGTACATACCTCCGATCGGGAGTTTTCATCCTTCGTTCCTCAAGTCTCAGGTTCTCAGGTTCTCAAGGTCTCAAGGTCTCAAGGTCTCAAGGTCTCAACTATTGAACCACAGTATTGAACCTTTTGAATCAAACTTTCCTTTCCACTCCACTTGACTTGAGAAATAACCAACCATTCTCCATTCTCCATTCTTTTTACCTTACCCTTTACCGATCGACCTCGACTCTCCACAAGTTCTAGGAAATACGACTAGGAAAGACGACTAGGAACGACGACCAAGCAAGCAAGTCCACTTTTCACATCTCCGCCCGCTGCCTCCTCTGTCTTGTGTCTCTGCCTCCCAGAACGAACACACACGCGTCCACAAGCGTCGTCCTTCAACCTTTTTGCCCTCACAGGGATCCTGTCATCTCAATCGTCCGCTTACATTTACTTTTCTACCTGAAAGTACGAATACTCATATTGTGGAATACCACGAAACCACGTCGTCGTCGTCTTCTACCCACTGGCTTCTTATTAATTCATCCATCATCCTCTTCCTCCATTCTCTCCCACCTGCACTCCCACTTGCACTTCTTTTCTTAACAAAGTTGCCATTAATTCGGGATTTATCACCCCTCCGCAGCAATCTATTTCTGCCTTGCGACTAGTTAAGCGAGACGAAGAGTGGCAAGTGAGGACGAGCCGGGAGGTGAAGGTGTGTTACGACGACTTTAGGCCGGGGCTGTGTCAAAGGCCCCCCCCCAGGACCCCCAGGACCCTCAGGACCCAGGTCCTTCACCACGCTCTTTCAACCAATGCAGCACTACCTACCTACCTACCTACCTACTTACCTTCCACTCTTTTGAACTTCAGACATCTGTCTGGAGGAACGACCATTATACCATCTTCAATATAGGACGTCAACAACATTCAGAGGTGTGTGAATTGGACGACTCGACCTTACACATCTACCTCGAGTACACCATGGCCGACCCATCGCAACAAGGAAACGGGGAGTTCGACAAGCATTGGGCAAAGGATTTGACAACACAGTTTGAAGGCCTCCTACGAACAAGAAGATTAAATGAATTGGATGCAAAGCGATCACGAACTTCATCACCATCATCTCGAGATCCGCCATCCTCGCCTGGTTTCCGTCCGTCAACATCATCGAGCGCAACTCCGCCATCATACTCCTCGTTACGAAATGCCCCCAAGATACCAACAGCACCCACCGACACCCAGTCGCAGAAGTTTCGCAACCTATTAATCTCACTCTCATTAACACCAGTCAAATACGAAAACCCGGGACTACTCGATGAGGCATTACAGGTTATTCCCCTCGACAGAATCTATGGTGAGGCCGAAGAGGAGAGCCAAGTACTTCAAGCAATTGCCGGCAGTATGGGTGATGGTCGTCAACCAGAATGGGGCTACCAAGATTGTGTCATTCGCGCATTATTAAGGTACGTCAATTAGCCTGAAGCTTGGTGATGCGTCTCTAACTTTCATAGATGGTTTAAGCGTTCGTTCTTCTCGTGGGTCAACAACCCACCATGCTCGGTCTGCCTATCACCAACCATCGCACAAGGGATGACACCTCCAACACCGGAAGAGACTGCATATGGAGCGCTTCGAGTGGAATTGTATCGATGTTCTCATGCTGATTGTGGTGCTTACGAACGATTCCCACGATATGGCGATGTTTGGCGGTTACTACAAATCAAGAAGGGGCGGTGCGGAGAATGGGCCAACGTCTTCAGTATGCTATGTCGAGCAGTGGGAGGAAGAGTACGATGGGTCTGGAACGCTGAAGATCATATTTGGACGGAGGTGTATTCAGAGATGCAGAAACGTTGGATTCACGTCGACGCTTGCGAGGAGGCTTGGGACAATCCACGACTTTATGCCGAAGGATGGGGAAAGAAGATGTCATATTGTGTGGCCTTTTCCATCGATGGAGCAACGGATGTTACACGACGATATGTACGGAAAGCAGAGAATGCACTGGAACGTACTCGCTGCCCCGAAGAAGTCATGTTGTTCATCCAGAACGAGATCCGAAGTCTTCGACGATCCAACATGCCCAAAGACGAACGATTCCGACTCGAGAAGGAGGATATGAGGGAGGACAGGGAACTCCGAGGATACGTCGTCTCTTCTCTTACTCAATCAATCGTGTCAAGTCTTCGACCTGGTGAGCCAGCTCAACAAGTCCAAACTCGAAGTGAGGACCAGAAGCTGCCTGTAGAGACACCGGCATCGAGACAGAGTGGTGCTCAGGAATGGATCAATGCCAGAGGAGAGAATGGAAGACATCAACAGGATCCACATCAGCGAGGTCATTGAGATGGAGTCGCAGGAGAGGGACATGAACATAAATACTCACGTCATCACCACGCATCGACGTTGAAGTCAATCAGCTAAAGACATTCAATCACCAATGTGCCAAAGGAGTCAAGCCAAGCCAACAATCGGACGAACCATCGAGCTTGTGATTACCTGCACCGTATCAAAGATACCCCCGACGAATCAAGCCGTCGACTTCTCATTCTAATACCGTCTTGGCATTTACTACTTTACTATCAACCTGTATTTACGGGTTCTGTACGCTATATCATCGCATTTATTGGGATTTCATTTGTTTTGCTCCTATGGCGCCAGGATATCATAATCTTATTTGTCGAATCATTGCGAGATGGAAAGATTTTTTTTGGGTGGGAAGCTGTGTTGAGGTGGCATCCTTGACTGGTATACAGCGGCGTTTTTAAAGGCGGATATGAAGGGATGCGATGAGACGTGGTTCAAATGACCGTCTTCGTGTGGATATGGAAAGATTAGTATACGAGTATGGATGGATGGATTGATGGATGGATGAGAGATAGGTATATGGAGAAGGAAGGGGAAAGGAACGGGGCGTGCTAGGCAATGGAGTTTGCGAATTGATTTACATGCGTGTTGGATATATGAGGGATGGATGGATGCATAGCACAGGTGGCATGGGGCAAGCCGAGTTGAGTCGATGTCGATTCGCGGTTGAAGAGATGGTTCTGTAGAGTGTAGATAGTCGAGAGAGATGAATCAAGAGCAGTTGGCTATTTTCAGACTTGAATACTTTGCATGTTTTTATTGTGCTACAGAAAGACCTACGTGCAAAGTGTCCACTGAGGCCTTCAAGTGGATAGATGCCAGCCTCTCTTCTTCCTTGGTGTTGGTGTGGAAGTGAATTTGTGACCAGCCGATCGAGTTAAGCGTCCGCCTTCCTCCCTACCTACTTAGTGAGTATACCAAAGAAGCGCAAGTGCGATTCTTTAGGTTCTTGGTTGGTCGAAAGGCTATTTCCTCATTTTCTCATTTGTTCGTAAATCACTGGAGCTGGAAACAATGGATAGATGGATAGATAGTAAGTCCGATGTTAAACCTTATTGGGTCCTCTTTTTTTATTATTATTATGGTTTTTTTGGTTCCAGTTTTTTTCTTCCTCTTTTCCTGTTCCGTCTGGGTGTCTGGTGTCTGGGTGTCAAAGTCACGGTGTTCTTGCGCCGGTCGATCCATCCATATATGTCATGCATGACATGGTATTCACATGGTAAAAAGATCTGATATGCCGATCTTTCTTTCTTTGGTCTTGGGTTGTGAGGGAGGGAGAGTGTGTTTTGTGAGGTTTTCCTTTGCCGATTCCCTTTTTTTTTGGTATATACTTGAGTGAGAGTGAGAGTGAGAGTGAAGAGGTTTTATTGTTACTTTGATCGAAAGACGGAGAGAGAGACAGAGAGAGAGAGAGAGAGAGGTTGGGTTGGACGTACCGTACTAAGAGGCAACGACGATCTTTGTCGGTGTGAGTTGGTTGGCTTGGCTTGGTGAGGTGTTTGAAGGGTTTTTTGTTTGGCATGTTTGTTGGTGAGGGGTGAGAGGTGAGAGGTGAGAAGGATACGAGTGAGTGTGAGTGAGAGTGTGTGAGTTAGTGAAGTGAGTGACTGAAGTGGATTTGTGGGTGAGAGAGTCTGTGTTTCTGAAGGAGGACAACGACAGCGACAACGACGACGACGACGACATCGGAAATAGGATAGGATTGGAAATAGGAGAGGCTCTCAGGTTGAGTTGAGTTGTGAAAAATACAACACGTAGGGAGGTATTTCAGAAAGGCTTCGGTGGGATATCCTTCATTTCACATACATGTCATGTTCAAGATTCTAACACTCTCAGACATCACCTCTCTCATCTCATCCAAAGCAACCAAACCACAACACCGCCAACCATGGAGCGGCTCAAACGCCTCCTCACCCATCTCACAACCCTCACCACACACCCCTTCATCGCGCCCCTAACCCAGCACCTCCCACTGCTCAATTTCATCACAATCCACTACGTCTACTTCATCCTCACGATCCTGGTGTCGAGCGTGATCTTCTGGTCGTCCTCCGCCCCTGCACACTCGATCACCTACACGGACAGCCTGTTCCTCGTCACGAGCGCAATGACCGAGGCTGGGCTCAACACGGTCAATTTGTCTGAGATGACGCTCTTTCAGCAGATTCTGCTGTGGGTCTTGATTGTACTTGGGAGTGCGGTCTGGGTTAGTTGGTGGACGGTTGGCGCGAGGAAATGGGTCTTTGAGAGGAGGTTGGAGAAGGTGGGGAGGAAGGGAAAGAGGGGGAGGAAGAGAGGAGAGAGGGGAGAAGAGGAGAGGGCCGAGAGGACGAGTGGTGGGTGGAGTCGTGGGAGTGGGAGTGGAAGGGAGATGAGTGGTGCTGTGGATGGGAGGACTGGAGGGTCAGATCTGGAGCATGAGTCTGAGCAAGGAAACGGCGATGATGAAGGACGTGGGGAATATCATCCTGATCTCGAGAAAGCAACCAAGAGAGACAAGAGACGAAAGAGCAACGACACGCAAGAACATTCGAATGCGAACATGGACGAGAAATTAGATCCTCCTCCTACTGCTGAGAAGATCACATTACATCTCTCTAGGCGAATACTTAGCTTTTCAGACACAGATCACATCTCACCAAGTCTACAGTGCGCACCTTCATCACCGACCTCACATCCACGCCTTTTGAACTTCGCAGCCGTAGATGCGTATCCGAACTCCATCTCCACCTCCGCTACGACTTCTACATCCGCCTACCATCCGCACCCCACTCAACACCACACCTCACTCTCCCAAATCGAATCCCAAGCACAATCCTACACCACCATCGAAGACTCACACGAGCACCAACTCGACGACTCACATTACCCTTCCTACCTCACACGACACACGACGGGACGAAACGCGCGCTTCTTCGGATTATCAAGGGAAGAGCGCGCGCATCTCGGCGGCGTCGAGTATCGTGCCATCAGCTTGTTGGCCTGGGTCGTTCCAGTCTATTTTGTTGCGTGGCAGGTTTGTGGGTGTGTCGGCTTGGGCGCGTATATGGCGATGAAGAAGCCGAGTGTTGCGGGGGAGAATGGAATAAATCCTTGGTGAGTGCTGAGTCTTAATCCTGGGGAATCTGGGTGTAATGTGCTGTGGTGTAATATTGTGAAGTGAGGATGCTAATTATTGGGCTAGGTGGCTAGGAATCTTTAATGGTGCGAGTGCGTTCAATAATTCGGGCATGAGTTTGTTGGATGCAAATATGGTGAGATTCCCCAAAATTTGTCTCTGAGAAGTAACTGGCTAAGCGAAATCAGATCCCTTTCCAGAGATCAGTCTATCCTCTTTTCACCATGGGTCTCTTGATCTTAGCAGGAAATACAGCGTTCGTCTCCCTATTCCCTTGACTTCACCACATTCTCCAATCTCACCTCACCTTCAAACTCTCGCTTACCACCTCCTCAACTAGATACCCCCTATTCCTCCGCCTCATCCTGTGGACCATGCTCCGACTCCTCTGCCTCATCCACCCCTCCCCTACCTCACACGCCCAACAAAAAGCCACCCTACGCTTCATCCTCACCTACCCTCGGCGAGTATATACGAACCTCTTCCCCAGCACAGCAACGTACTGGCTCCTCGCAATGCTCCTCCTCCTCAACGGAATCGACTGGCTTGCCTTCGAGCTCTTAAACCTGCACAATCCCGCCACGGCATCCATACCACCCAACTACCGCGTGCTCGACGGTCTATTCCAAGCTCTCGCCGTCAGGTCAGGTGGCTTCTACGTCATCGCCATCACGCAGTTGAGGATCGGCCTGCAGGTGCTGTACGTGATCATGATGTATATCTCTGTCTATCCGGTAGTCATCACAATGAGGAGTAGTAACGTGTACGAGGAGCGAAGTCTAGGCATATACGCCGAAGATGTAGCTGCCGAGACCTCGACTAAATCCTCAGCTTCATCGAGCACGCAAACCGACGACCTAGAAGTCGGCTTACGCACAGGACGAGGCACAGGCCGCACAACCGACGGACCCAAACTCGGCACGCTCCGTGGACGATTCAAGCGCACCCTCAATGGCTCCCCATTCAGCACCACTGCCACTCCTGCATCCACGCCCACCTCACGCAAGCAAAACAGCAAGGAGTTCATCCGGCAGCAGGTGCGCGGCCAGTTGGCGCATGATCTGTGGTGGTTGGTGCTGGCTGTGCTGGCCATCACGTGTATTGAGGGCAGTGAGTTTGAGCGCGATCCTGTTGCGTTCTCGGTCTTTAATGTCGTGTTTGAGGTTGTCAGTGGGTATGGCTGTGTGGGTATTAGTGCCGGGTTGCCGGATAGGGCGTATAGTAAGTTCTGTTCCGTTTCTTTTGTTCCACTTATTGTTGTCTGTCTTGGTGATGCTGGTTAGTGTATTGCTGCTTCGTACATGAGATGAGAATCACCGCTTGTTGATTTCTTTTCTCTCTTGGTCAGTGTGAATGTGCGTGCAAGTGCTAAGATGTGTATAGGTTTCAGCGGCGCTTGGCATAAGAGTAGCAAGGTGATTCTCTGCGCCGTCATGTTGAGAGGACGACATAGAGGGTTACCCGTTGCGTTGGATAGGGCGGTTAGGCTATCAAGAGAGTGCGAGGAGGAAGAGGAAGAGGAAGAAGCAGAAGGTGATGGTCTGAGGATGGGTAGGAGGAGAAGTAGTGTTAGGATTTGAGTGATGCGTTTGGGTAGCAAAGGACTGGGTTTGCTTGATGTTGTGTTCGGATTTAGGGATATGGAGGATTTTGGCATAGCGTGGCGTTGTTTTCATAGATGGTGCGTTCGTGATTTGATGGATGAGTCTGTTAAGGTTGGGATTAGCACTTATGGGTTTTGACAGGTTCGTTAAATCACTATTCAACCAGTGAAAACCACGAGATATTCCTTCCCCAAGGCCCTACACTTCTCATTATCTGGCCGATGCTGAGTATGAAGCACACGAGATGATGGAAAAATTTATCGTTATCCAGTGTTTGCTTGGAAGCTGCGGACATTTGACAGGTATAGCGATGATCGCAAAATATGATTCATGGGCTCAACCAGCTGTCTTCGTGGACACTTCGAGAACACGCAAACAGCAAACAAACTCATTGACGCACGACCATATCTCGACCCTCGACATCTCCCTGTAGCTCCTCGGTCAAGACCACCATAGTAAGAACGTGAATTCTCTATTCCCTCTGAAGGACACTTTACGCAAGCAGAGCATCGAGGTTGACACAGTATCGACTCATTTTACCATACTTTGTACTGCGCAGTTATTGCAAAATATTGTGCAAGTACAAAACGCATAAAATCCATACGACAATTAAGTGAAGGAGGCCTACCACTATTGAAAATATTTGGCTGAGTTCAAGCCTCCACAAACGAGGAGGTGTGTTTGAGGCTGAGTCAACGGGCTGATTCGCTTCCCCGCTGGAGTCACACTTCACTGCAGCTCAGACCAACCCAAATTAAGCGAACGTGATACAACACCAAGAGGGCCATATAAGAAATGAGTTCTCTACAATATCACTCCCTCTCTTACTCACAAAGAATGGAGATTAGGAATTTAGACGCTACATACGATCCATACGAGAACGATACATACCACCCATCATGGGAGCACCGTCCACGGGCCCGAGGCTTCCTCGACTACCGAGCCAAAGAAGCGAAAGACTTCAACCAGCTTCTCGAAACTCATCTCCCCAAGACCGTGCAGAAATGGGGCTGCGATGTCGATACTGGCTGGACGTTCGAATTGGAGGAGGTGATTCTCGAGGTCCAGAATGAGGAATTCGATCCTATGAAAATTCAATTGATAAATGTTTGCTTGCCACGCAAACATGTTGATCCCTTGCGGTTGAGATTACGAGGTATCTTGGGGTCTCGATTGGAAAGTCGATCTGACGTGAGAGGATTTGCAGTGATCTTGCTGCAGCTCCTCGAGGAAGCAGTGTCGACAATCCAAGCGTGGAAGAGCTCACTAGTGGCTCAATTCGGCACCACAGTCACAGTTGACAAAGGCTGGGATGTGAAAGGTGTGGAAAGGACAGAAGCTCTGAGGAACATCTACGAGAATCCCCTCGGCGCAGACCTCGATAGCATTGACACATCAGGGGAATCTATCCTCGGGAGCTCAATCAAGGATGTGTGCGAGCAGTTCCCCCACGGCTATCGAATCCTGCACGTGGAGCCTGTCTTCCGCTCCCCGCTCGTCTCTCGCTTCCGCGAGCAAAAGCGAGCTATGTACAAGGAGATGCTGGAGATGCCATACGCGGATCTACGACAATGCGTGTCCCGCGAGAAACTCAAGCTCGACCCCGACCTCAGAACGAAGGAGGGTCTCGCAGCCGAACTATGCAAACCCGTCGTGAGTTTCCATGGCACAAGTCGACACGTCGTGTCGTCCATCGTACGGCACGGCTTTGTCAAGCCTGGGGATAAGATCGGGCATGGGAAGAAGCTGGAGGTGAGGTGCGGTGCGTCGTTCGGCATTGGGATCTATAGCTCGCCGTCGCCGGAGTACGCGCTGTGGTACTCAGACATGGCGTCCGAGGACAACGAGGTCACGCGTGTGGATCAGATCCCGGGCATTCGTATCATCGTGTGTGCGGTGCTGATGGGGCGGCCTTTGCTGGTTACGCGAGACGAGACGAGGCGGACGGAGAATATTGCGCATGGGATGGCGCATTCGCATGTTTCGCCTAATAGGCTCGAGTATGTGGTTTTCAACGCCGCGCAGATCGTACCGTGCTATGTGGTGCATCTGGATATGGGCGTGGAAGAGGCGCTGCGGCGAAGGAAGGAGATCCCGAAGAATCCTATGATGTTTGTCGTGAGACAGGATAAGATTTCGAATAAGCTGAGGGATCAGGATATTTGGCCTGCTGAGAGACGGGCAATCAAGGATGCAAGGAAAGCAGCGGCGTTGAAGTGGTTCCCGTATGGATTTGGGCCGGCGACGGGGACGCGCTTTGTCATTGAGGAGATCGGGGAGATTTCGGACGACGAGGAGGATTATGGTGAATATCAGGGCGAGAGGGTTGGTGGGGAGGATGGTGATGATGGAGAGGAGTGGAAGGATTCACGCGCCGAAGGTGCAAGCTGGTTTGATGAGTATCAGACCTCGAGACATCCGGAGAGGATGTAGAGAGGGCTGCTGTGTTGGATTCTTGTAGCAAGGTGTTAGTGTACATAACAATGCGAGATGCATGATTTTTTAAATTCCTCCCGTGCCCTCCTCCGTTGGAGTCTTTGCGTGACTGACCACCTCCTTGGTTGTAGTCCAACGACCCAGGAGTTCCACCGCAGATAGCGGTCTGGACTTGTTGACTGATCTCACTAAATATGCCGCCATTTCGAGTTCTACCATTCAGTTCTGTTCCTCATATAGAGTCTCAAGCATCTCTTTGAGTTCGGCGATCTTGCTGCTGATTTCGAGCAAACTACTTTTAATCAGTCGTTGTTGCACATCGTAGGTCTGGAAAAGCCTTACTATCTCTGCTCTTCTTGCTCAAAATGAGACGCGTTGCTTTCGTCACATTCACGGAGCAGATCTTGTATACTCTGTGCTTCGCCATTTCTGCGTCCTTCTTTGCGCTTTTCTTTGCGTCTAACCATCTGCTTGAAGTTAGTAAGATTTATTACACAAAGCAAAATCAAAGGCAAGTTGTGGGTGTAATAACTGTTCGGAAGTGAAAAGCATGGAAGGCGCGAAAACACGTACCGTGGAGAGGTGTTGTTTTTGTGTTTTGAGCAGGAAGTATTTGGAAGTTTCCTGTACATAGGTTAGCAAGGCTGAAAGTACCGCGTTCAAGAGATCATGACAGGCAAGAGGGGTAAAGAAATAGCAGATGGGGCACACTTACTTCTTGGAGCTGTTCTGAAAATGGCAGAAAGAGATGTCGTGTTAGCCGAGGGTTCAGAAGAGCTGAGTGAAGTGATGGTGGGGTGAAGATGAAGCGTGTATGCTATGACGAAAGGAAGGAGGAGTAATCTATCGAAAATTGTTGATGATGTTGAACTTGCAGACGAGCCTTTGCGGAGAGATTGTGTGAAGTGATGATTGAAGATTGGGGTCGAATAGATTTGTATGACAAGAAGAGGGAGTGTTGAAGCTGGACTGTGTTCTGACGGAACAGCAGATGAGATATCATACATACTCTAGAGTAAAAACTTGCAGATGAGGTCAAACTTACGCGTTATATGACATCAAATCTGGAAGTTTATACTTCACAAGCTGCTGGGAGTGATCACGTCTCCAAAGTAACCCAATTTGGTTAGGCCGCACGTCGAAAGAGATCAACCATTCGGAAAGCGCTCCCTCCCAACTATTCGCTTGCCTATCTTACTTGCTTGCCTATCATTGGCTGGGAGCTCGATTTCGAGAAGTGACTGCGCTGGCATAGAGATTCCCAGCAGTGACGGGCTTCCGATTTTGAACCGATGGGGCAAGAGCTAGTTTCTCTGAGGCTTAGCTAGAAGATAGCTGTGGTTGGTCAGTCTGATTCAGACTCAGGTCTTGGAGTAACTCAGACACGTGTGTATATTTTGTGCTGAGGTGTATCAAGTTCATGGAGCAAAGGTAGTTGAAAGTGAACTTGAAAGTCAACTTAGGCTGTGCGTACCTTTGATCAATGGTAGCAAAGTGTTATAACTTTTGTGTCTTCTTGAGCAGCCCAGAGAGCATCTCCCAACCCAATTCATTACTTCTCGTCTTTTATTGAGGTATTGTTTCATGTCGGAGAAGCTGCAGGACCAAGAGATCTAGCCCACGAAAAAAACGAGTCACAAAAGATAGGAAGAAGGTGCCAGTCTTAAGACGTCTATTGAGTACTTAAATACATTGATCCTTAATGAGCACAGTTGACCACAGCGTATTGAATAGAATGCTTTCGGATATCCTATCATGACATATTGTCTGGGCTGGGCAACGTCGCCAGTGTCCCGGGCCAAGATATTGTATCGACGGGCTTATGCCGAAAGCTCGGGCTGTCAGCCGTGGTGGAATTTCTGGCATGAGTCATTTGCTATTATAAAATCAAATGAGCTTTCTTCGACATCCACAGGTTGCACTTGTTGAATGTCTGATGTAACAGGACCTGGCTCACAGTACAGAACATCAGAATGACTTCTCACACAACTCTTCAATTGGGATGGATTGGTAAGCCTCAAACAGAACCTAGATATTACTTATGATCTAACAAAAACCAAGGTCTTGGGTCGATGGGACTAGCCATGGCAAAAAATTTGCAGAAACACCTCAAAGCCACTAGTTCCAGCGCTTTACTGTTCACAAATCGAACGATGTCACGTGGGGAGACTTTAGAGGAGCTCGGAGGAGTTCCTCTTGCTTCAGTTGCTGAAGTAGTACAGAAATCAGATATAATCTTCTCTTCAGTAAGCACTGCACGCAAGAAAATTTCCATGCTGATTAAACCTAGATAAGCAACGATGCTGCGCTCGAATCTATCGTAGGAGAGATGCTAGCTGCTGGTAACCTGTCAGGAAAGATCATTGTTGACACTTCTACTGTTCACCCAGACAGCTCGGTTGCGGCGTCTGAGAAGCTGACGAAGGTTGGGGCAATCTTTGTTGCTGGTGAGTCTTAGCTTCGAACGGCCATCAACTAGAGACTGATATCTTAGCTCCCGTCTTTGGAGCATCGCCCGTGGCAGAGGCAGGACAAGTCCTCTTCATTCTTGCTGGTCCTGTCAAAGGTAGAGAGACGATCAAACCTTTCATTAAAGGAGTAATGGGTCGAGATTCCATTGATCTTGGAGACGATGTAGCTAAGTCAAGTTTAATGAAGACTTCCGGCAACTTCATTACTGCTGGAATGATGGAGCTTGTGTCTGAAGCGCATGTCTTTGCTGAAAAGACAGGTCTTGGTAGTGAAGCTATGGAAGCTTTGATTGAAGCCAACTATGGCCCACTTATGCTCTCGATGTCGAAGCGTCTAACAACTGGAGCTTATGAGCCTCCAAGAAACGAAAGACCTTGGTCTGATCTTAATTTGGCTATCAAAGACGTCAGGCATGGTATAACTTGTGCTAAAAAGGCAGGGACAAGATTGAGGATTGGTGAGGTAGTACTCGATCACTTGAATGAAGCCAAGAGATATTCAGACACTCAAGAGTTCCGACCACTTGATTCATCGTCAGTGTATGGTGTTATACGTCGGGAGGCCGGGCTTGACTTTGAAACCGATTTAGTCAAGAAGAGGGATACCTGAGAAAGTGGTAGTTTCGTATAAGGTTATCTATGCAGATGTCTCATTTCAGCAGAAATATTCCAAGTTGTTTGCTGAGTGATCTCGAGTGACAGAAATGTCAAACAAGTGACTTAGGTTCGATTCTATCCGACGACTTCTTATCGTACAATAAAACTTTGAATGGATAGAATATAGCACAAGAGAGAAAGTTTACTTGTTATATCAGCTTGTTTATTTTAGTCTTGATGGCTTTCGACCTATGTGGTATCTCCTCAATAAGGAGCGATGTAAGGGGTTGAAAATGAGCTGAAACCACGAATAACAAGAAATTACATATGAGTCGCAACTCTAAAGGTGCTACTTAGCCACCTATCTGAAGTAATAGCAATAACAAATTGGGTATGAACATGGAAATGTTTGAGTCAAGATCTGAAGTCTGATTGTGGTCCCCACCAAAGCTCACCGCCTTGGTGAAGCGGCAGAAATTTGTCTGCCGAATTTCTCCAGCAACTTTTTTTCTAACCTCGAGTCTGTGAATGTAAGTCTCGTAACTATCATACTCAGCACTATGGATATCCACCGCTGTCGCTTTGTTTCCTACCCTCCTTCGACGATTAATTCCGTGGCATTCTCAAAATCGCACATCTCCAAAGACGACAAAACAGCTTCCCCGCGTTTGGCCATCGGGCGCGCAAATGGCGATATCGAAATATGGAATCCTCTGAAAGGTTCATGGTTACAGGAGACGACAATCAAAGGAGGATTAGATCGCAGTATCGATGGGCTTGTCTGGACTCAGGATCCAAATGAGGAAGTGCAAGGAAAGACGTTGATTGGGCGATCGAGACTTTTCAGCATTGGATACACCACAACCGTCACAGAATGGGATCTGGAGAAAGGAAAGCCTCTGCGGAACGCAAGTGGCAATCATGGCGAAATCTGGTGTATAGCTGCTCAACCTGCTGCTGTTCCAAGTTCAGCACAGGATAATGCGCAATGGCCAGGACAAAGTCTGATTGCAGGCTGCACAGATGGAGCGCTGGTTCTTTACTCGACCAAGGACGAAGATCTTCAATTGCAGAAAGTGCTTGTGCGACCCTCGGCAAAGAAGGCGAAAATTATCAGTGTCATATTTCAGGACCGCAACATTGTGGTGGCAGGCTGCACGGACAGCGTTATTCGCATATACGATATCCGGAATGGAAGCTTGCTACGGAACATGTCCACTGGATCTGGGCCAAAAGGAGGCCCTAAAGAGATCATCATATGGTCTGTCAAAGTTCTAAATGATGGTACAATCATTTCTGGAGACTCGACCGGCGAGCTAAAGATTTGGGATGGAAAGACATACACACTCAGGCAACGGATAAAGTCACACAAGCAAGATGTTCTTAGTCTCGCGACAAGTCACGATGGCTCCACAATCTTCAGTGGAGGAATGGACAGGAGGACGGTGATATACAAACCAATTAGCAAGGGAAAGTCAAGATGGGCAGAAGTGGCACATCGCAGATTTCACATTCATGATGTAAAGACAATGGCAAGCTTTGAGGGTGAGGGGATGAGTGTGATTGTATCGGGAGGACCAGATGCTGCACCTACTGTCATACCTTTGGGACAGTTTGGATTCGAAAATCAGAGAACTTTGCCTGCTCTGTCACAAGAAGTTGCTCTTCGAAGCGCAACAAAACAGAGGCTGATGATGAGCTGGTGGGAGCGAGAGGTTCACATATGGCGTTTGAGTAAATCAGACTCCAACCAAGATGACGAGCCTGTTGTCAAGGGACGGAAGCTGGTCGCAAAAATTTTCATCAAGGGTGAAGCCAACATTACGTCTGCTTCATTAAATGCCGATGGCAGTCTTCTCGCTGTCTCAACCGCCGAGGATATCAAGATCTTTCAGCTCCGCTCGAGGCGTTCTGATGAGGCTGAGGGTCTCAAAATTTCCAAAGTTGCAGTGTCATCGTCGTTCTCGACTGGAGCAAGGCATTTGCAATTCTCTCCCGATTCGAAATGGCTTGCAATCATTCGATCGGACAACCAAATCATTCTTGCCAGGACATCTTCTCAATCTGCGTCATCCACTGTGTCTTTTCATCCAGTCGTTTCCAGACCAAGGCGTCTCGACCGACATATTGAGAAATTGACGTTGCTCGGTGGACTGGGCTCTTACGACCGAACGATTACGCAAGTTGCATTTTCAGCGAATAGCGCAATCCTCGCTGTCAGCGACTTGGCAGGTTACGTGGACACATTTGTCTTGGAAGGTGTTGAAGACCTTCTACAAACACCTGACTCAGATGCTGCATCTTCAGAAGTTTCTGATTCCGAGTCAGAATCCGAGAGCGACGAGGAAGTCCAGCCCAAACTAGTGTTTGGACAGCATTGGACGCGCAATCCATCTGCGACTTTGTTGCCAAAATTGCCGTCCACCCCTGTCGTTTTGTCATTCAGGCCATCGATGCAAAAGTCGGGTTTGACAAACGGCGCAACACCCCGCTCGACAAGGAAAACACCAAATCCTGTTTCTCACGAGTTACCTACTGGAGAGGATAGGCTACTTGTCGTTACTGCTACATCAGATGTGTTCGAGTTTGAAGTTGTCAAAGGAGGCCTGAGCACTTGGTCTCGAGACAACCCGACTTCCGCATTTCCAGAAGAATTCAAGAAAACCTTAGAGCAGGTCAGAGGTTGTGTGTGGGATCTGAGTAATGGAAAAGAAAGGTTGTGGCTTTATAGTGTTGGTTGGCTGTGGATGTTTGACATGTCACGAGACTTTCCGTCAACCACGGATAGCAACAAAAAGAGAAAACGACATGGTGCTGGTGGCGAGATTCCGGATGAAAAGTTGGGCACTGGTATTTCACGGACTATGCAACATCACATCCATGAAGAAGTGTACGACAATCAAACTCTTGTAAACGATGCTATGGATATCGATGAAGATGAGCCCACATCTTTCGAAAGATTGAGGAGAGTGAACTCAGAGGCGCCAAAGGACGAAAGCGAAAAAGCACACCACTGGCACACGTTCAAATACAGGCCCATTCTTGGAATCGTGGAGATTGGAGAGGGGGATGACCAAGGTCCTGAAGTTGCGATTGTAGAGAGGCCGATTTGGGAAGCGGATATGCCGCCGAGATATTATGGGGACCAGGAGTGGAAGGATAAAGAGGCGAGTCTATATCTGTAAATTGAGTAAATGAAGAAATGATCCTGTCACAGACAACATTGTCAAAGTCAATTTGTCCATTCTCTCCCAAACGATTACGTATAATACTTCTGTTCAATATTTCCAAACATGCTGGGTCTCCGCTCGACATAGCATCATTACTACAATCTGGTGCATACCATTAGTACCACTTCGACCTACCTTATGTAAAGTAGGAGACTTACGAGTGCAACATCAACGTCTTCCATAATTCTCACCTTCCAAACCTCCATCATCTGGATGTCAGCTACCATGCCTCCACTAACCATGACTAAAGTTCTAAGCTCCGCCTTATCTCTCGGTCTGAGTTCAACCAGTACTTCGTTTCCTTTATCGGCCTCATTTTTCACCACAATGTCAAGAGCTAGTCGCTCAGAGAACGAAGCGTGCTTCACCGTGCATGTTTTTCGACCGGAAGCACTCTCAACAGTCCAGCTACTTCGTAAGCCATTACCCAAAGTTCTTTTGAGGTCAAAGACGATCATGCCAGCAGGATCTTTGATGGTGTGTCCCCAGCTCCAGGATGCCATCGCTTTGCTGCTCCCTGAGAATATCTTCTTGCCCATGTTATCGTCCAGAATCGTGATGTTCTTGAAGGCTGAATCGTGACATTGCATCAAAATACTTGTCTCACACTTGGTGATGAAGCCGTTTGCAAGTGCGATCACAGCAGATGGTTTAGTCAGTTGAATGTCCATCTGCAGCAATTTTGCGAGACTTTCAACTATTTTCTACCAGGGATGGCTTTCTTGTTCTCGTGGTATGTCTAGTCTTTGATGTTTTTGATTTTCCGAGTTTAGGTGATTATGAAAGCGAGGTGATAGATGCGTAGTGTTGGTATCGACAAGGAATCTGAGAATTGTGTTGTAGCCTTTCGCAACAGTTCAACTACCAAGTTGGGCCAACTTCATGAAAAGTTCTAAATATGTAATCCTCGTTGCATTTCACCTATTTGGATATCCTCCTCGGGTTTGGACCACCCTCAGCCAATGATACTCTCGCTAACCGCCCACATTTCCTAAGCGATCTTCAGGAGTCGTCAATGTGTTGGTTTTGAGCCTCTTTGATGCTTTGTGATTATGACTGACTTCCACATGGATGTCATTCAAAACTTTAGCACGAGCTTGCTTTTTAAAGCTTGTTATAACTTCGATCGATATGTATTTCTATTTCATCCTCGCCCTCAACATCTCAGCTCGAATAATTTAGGACAATGCGCTAATCGTCCTCAAAACCTGGCTTCTCTCCAAATGCGCGCTTTTCTCAAGGCTACTTCTGAGTTTATTGCACTAGCTTTCCATGGTTCATCGTGCTATGCAGGCATACAACATGGAATGCGGGAGCACTGATACTTCTTTGAGGTAGCCAAATTTCTGTAGCGCGACGAAGAAGATGTTGGTTACAATATACAGACAGGAGACCGTTACCAAAGGTCACAACAATGAGTTCAATGATATCTCGCTCTACTCACTTGGGTGGACATCTGTCTCCAGACAGGAAGTAGTTGATGTTTTCTAGGATATGTATCGTATCTCAGATGGGTAGCCATCGCACTTCAACACTGCTGGTGGATCAAATATGCTCTCTTTTCTGTCATTGGTGCTCTCTGGTAAAGCCTTTGATATTCCCCTGTCAAGATACCAGCAATTATTCGACATTGAACTCAATACTTTCTCAATATCTTCTCAAATAATCAACAACGCCTGTCAACAGCTTCTTTTCAGTACAACACTCCTATTACTTGATAGATTTATCCTATTCCCCTTACCTACCTACCAGTATAATGCGTCCCTCAGCCTACTCTCATTATCCCCACAATTGCCATCCTCATCAAATTCAACACTGTCCTGCACCCTTCGTCCCTGCTCTCGCCGTTGCTGTCGCCGTCAGCGTTGAGCCCACCAGCATCGATATCGATACCATAGTTGTACGTGATGCGTAATGAGAGTGGTGGGATTTCTTGTTTAGAACTGTGTTACAACCTGATTGTGGGAGCAGGTTGCTTTAAGCAAAGTAGATTTTAGCATGAAAGACTGGCGAGAAGCTGAGTACTGAGGTTCCAATATTGACTTGAAGTGCAAATTAAAAGCTTGTGATTATCCCTGCAAGATTTGCAAAATATGAAAGTTGGTATTAGTGTGATGGAAACATTTTGTCGCTGATAATGACGATACTCTAGAATGGCCCCCTCTAATCAAGCTTAGCAAACCGAAATATTCCTCAGCATGACACATAAACCCAACTACTTCCTTTGTTTATCAGCCTGAGACCTCCATCCGAACTTCCAAGCCTCAGCAAGACCCTTTCTAGAAACACCCCATTTGATCAACTGCAGCGTCCTCTCCGTGACCGCCAATCCACTCGTCAAAACAAACAGATCCCAAGCCAACGGCGGCACACCCTCAACATCCGCAAATATCTCAACCGAGCCCGCAATACCCATACTCGTCTGACTATGTAAATAGCGCGCTAGTAACCTCCCGGTCCCCACGTCGACCAAATCGCGATGCATCATACGATCAGCCTTCATCGCAAAGCCAGAGATATCCGAAGCTTTAGGGTTCCGCCACAGCGTATCGAGGACCTTTTCACTGCCATCGCGTGCAGGTGGAAGTGGGAGGGAGATAGCATAGTCGTAGTGATTGAACTTGGGTTCCTCTAACTCCATGAGCTTGAGGTCAATGGATTGCCTGCTGTTTAGGTCTGAGGTAGGGTCACCAAGCACAACGTGAGACTTTGGGTCTTTGTGAGAGACGTTCGCGGCTGCTGAGGCTGTGGCATTTGGGTCATCTGGATCGCCGGTTGTGAGAATTATGGACCAGCCGGGGACGTCTGTCACCAAAAGGACTGTGTAGATAATATTTTGTGTAGCTTTTTCTTTTACTAGATAGCGAGCCTGCCCGGTGGAGATGGAGATGATATCGTAAAATCGACTGCGTGTGGGCTCGGGTTTCGAAGCTGGGAGCTCAGCAACGGTGGGGACTAAATTTCGCTTCCACATGTTGGCATCGCTGAGGGGGTGAAATGTTTATACCAGTTGGATATTTACCTAGCCGGCAATATATTCGCCCGATGCCTTGAAAGCAGATAATATTCATGGAGTCTTGGTACTTACTAAGCAGGGTATCTTGTTCGGTCTGACAGACAGGGATGTAAAGTGACTGAGGGGAGATAGCTTACCCCACCAACACCGCCAAAGGTCTCGAGATATCGCTCACGAAGAGGTAATTATCCTCCAACAATCGATATACAAGCTGTCCTGTGCCCAAAATACAGACCTTCACAAATACATGAGCCTCAGAATTGAGACGAACATGATACGACAGGTTGTGCTGGTTTCTATTATTCAAAGCCAGTGTGACGAGCTATGATGGGCTGAATAGATTCTTCCAGTGGCTAAAGAGATACCATTGTGTCCACCATCTCTCAATTCTCCTACGCAGAGATTCCAAATGACTCCAGCCATTGATAAATGCCATTCCAGTCCAAATAAGAGATTTAGGACTGCCAGGCGTACCTTCATCCATAATAAAAGTATCAGAAAGTCACGGACTTCTATGAGATTAGGATGAGAAAAGTAATTAGCTAATGCTGGAGCTAACGGGCGTTCGAAACTGGTAGTATGAAGGATACTACAAATTCTATAGACGCTACAAGCTTGAGATTCGCCGACACTAAAGTCACTATATTGTCGAGAACGTGGAGTTTCTCGCCCAAGAGCTGTGGGTCATTCACTACTCAGTCCAGTCTATCTTGAGCCGCTTGGAAAATAAAAGTTGCCAGATCATTTCCGAGAGTGAACAAGTTCAACAAGATTAGGTCCATCAATGATAATTAGGGAAGTGAAGTAGGATCAAATGCCAATTGTACATGGACAAGAAGACCAAAGCTAATATTTCTACTACTCACCTTCATAGACTTATTTTTGAATCCCAACATATTGGAGAGCGACGCCCATGGCTGCCGACTTTCAACTGGACAGAATCATGCCAAGACTCTGTGTATTGAAAGTTTGAAACAATCAGTTTATGAGTATAGAAGATGTTTGACGCGTTTTGCTAATCTTTCCGCAGATCTTGAATACATGCACATTAATGGTAGAAGAATGCGGGTTTGGGATGAGTCTAATCGTAGAAGACAGCACCAGAGTTTCCCTTCCACAGCCCGAGTGGCATAGGACTGCATCTGCAATATCGTTTCTTTCAGTTGCACTCCCCTCTCATGGATTTCAGATGAGCTGAGTTGATGACATGCCAAATCTTGTCGCAAGCGGCCCAAAGTCTATTATTAGCATGATTGCTATATTGAGTATAGCTCTTAACCTACCAACATTTCAATCTCACTTTAAAGTTGCATCAGAGGGGAGTGGCTTGTGAGAGAGTCTATTGCAAACTTTTGTTTCTTTTGAGAGACTTCGAGTTCTTGTGGCTGATGAGGTTGTGGTCTAACTCTATCTCACTTTTAGAAAAAAGACCTAAAGTGTAAGTGGTGTGTCAATACTCTGAGCTGCAGTAAATCGAACCTATTTTAGCTATGTGGAGAGTAAATTCTGCCATAGGACTTCTATTCAGATTGAAGACTTCAATTACCAGTATTGATGCTAGCTCTTTAGAGAGGTCAAGTAAGAGATAGCTTCGCCTCAGTGAGCATCACTTGGAGTATAGCGGAGAGCTAGCTCTGAAAAATATATCCCGATGTACTAGCTATCTAGAAAGTGGATATGGAAAGTTGGAGAGGTTGAGGTGATGAGTGTGCTGGCAACTAATGCGCCTCGGCATTACTGTGAACAAGGACGCGACAATTGACAGCCTTTTGGTTAATAACGCGACATAACTGCCGACTCTAAAACGACACTTAATACCAATTTAATGACCATAGGTAGGTTCCTGTCAATTGTGACCTTAGTCTTGTTTGTTGAATTCATGCTGCTTGGCAATAGGTTCGGTTGTCGCTGCACTTCAGAGGCACAGTTATTCTTCAGGACTTTGGACCGATGCACAACCTGCACTTGAATAGCCAGCAAAATAACTCCAACAGCGTTTCTGTATCATCCAATAAATCTTTCGTGAACAAGAATATTCTTGTGTGCAATCCACAAATTCTCATATGGCCGACGAATCAATTTAGCCGGCCTTGTGCATCCGCAGAACCGCATGCATGAAGGGTTCTTCATGCGGCGGATGAGTTGCATGTTAAAGCCGAACGAAGGCATTTCTCTCAAGCCCCTTGTCAGTGGACATGGATATGCAAACACCACGCAAATGATCCTGTTTGAAGATTTCCAGCTCCGTCTCTCATGCAGAGCAACCTTCAACAAGTCACCTGCGACAATTCTTCATGTTCTTGCATGTTGGAAACCGTTAGCTGGCTCTTGTTATGAATCTGAGATCACCCCGCAAGCATTGAGACAAGTTGACTATCAACTGAGCTAACTTTCGAAAAATTCGAATCAAATCAATCAAATGGCTGGGCTACAGACTGTTCCAACAGGACTTGCTGTTGACGTAAGCGATAATAGCAAAGATTTAGAGCGTGTGGATAACCAGTGATATAGGATGAGAATGATGCGGACTCCACATTGGGATCTGTATGTTCATTCTAAACGTCACGTTGATATCTCGTCTGATAAATCTAGACTGCTGGCAGTTCTACAACATCCATCGGTTCATCCATTATGAAGAACAGAATGGAAAATGGTAGAACTTATCATGCCTACAAGGACGGCAGTAAGTTTCTTAGTACAAGAACACTTTAGAAGCATTGCTTACTTAGGTACAGTATATGCCTTTCCAAACGATGAGGTAAGGTTGATATCCAACTTTAAAGATTGAATTGTCTTATATGGACCAACAGAACGAGAATGACCGCTTAGATCTTCAACATCATTTGTTTCTATTGACGTATAACGGAAAGCTAAATCTGTGCCCTTTCGATGAAGATAAGCCAATTCATCGAGTTCTTGATATTGGGACTGGTAAGCAAGTCTAATGTCTTTATGTGCACCACTAGTAACTGGATTGAACTCAGCTGATTTGTTGGTACAGGCACGGGAATCTGGGCAATTGATTATGCGGACGAACATCCAGAATCAAAGGTGATGTATACCGCAACTCGAATAGGCGCTGAGTCTGACTCGTTGAAAGGTGCTCGGGGTCGATCTGAGTGCAATTCAACCACTTTTGTGAGTAGCATCAACAGGACCAGAGTCGAATCACTGACTTTGTAGTGTCCCACCGAATGTATCCTTTGAAATTGATGATGTGGAAGAACCATGGACTTTCTCGGAGAAATTTGATTTCATCCACTCGCGTGCCATGACAGGCAGTCGTAGGAACATCCCCCGTCTGCTTCAAACTTGTCGCACGCTAACCGCACACTTTCAGTCGCCGACTGGCCGAAGTTCTTTGCACAAGCGTTCGAGTTCACCAACCCAGGTGGCTATCTGGAAGTTGTTGATGGTATATTTCCAATTCATTGCGATGATGACACCATGAAGCCGGACTCGGCAATCAAAAAGTGGTCGGATCTGATGCTCGACATCACCCAAAAGGGAGGACGAAGTCTCAACTCGGCCCTTCAGTACAAAGAGCAAATGGAGGCTGCAGGTTGGACAGACGTCCAGGTTGTCCGAAATACCTGGCCTATGAATCCTTGGCCTAAGGATGCGAAGTACAAGGAAATTTCACGATGGAACTATCAGAATATGATATTGGGGTTGTCTGCATTCTCTATGGCCTTGTTCACCAGAGCTCTGGGATGGTCGTCGACCGAGGTCGAGACGTATATCGTTGATGTACGAAAAGAGATGGGAGACAAGAAGATCCACTCCTATTGGCCAATGTAAGTCCACTGTTGTTGATATATGAATGAGATGTTGTACTGATGAGTTTTAGGATCACTTACTATGCAAGAAAGCCTCTGTGATAAATCGAGAAATTTCTTGTACCGAAATTGATATCAAATCAAGTATGGTGTTAGGGACTAGCAGATAAAATTCTAATGACTTCCTGCTGGAGATCTAGAAGAGGAAAGGAAATAAACGAAATGCCATTTTTACACAAACATATATTTCACGTGCTTAATGTCATTCAGCTGTCCTTTACAGCTTTATTTACAGTGCTAACTTTTGCTTCACTTGAAATTGGAGAGACATTGGGGAGCTACTCTTATAAACATATTATTTCTATGATAATTTCAGCATAGTCAATACCTTCGAAGCTGGAAGTCCGTCCTCCAATATTAGATCACGCGAGTTTTACACTACGCTACTTTAACACGTCCCTTTACGCGTCAATGAATCGAAGCACCTTAAATAAAAACATCAACACCGAAGATAAAATATCCATCACTTCAAGACCCATATTACAGATATCAGGCCAATCGTATCTCAGCCTGCGAGATCTGCCGGTCATCCGAAGAACTGTAGAATCGAACTCGGGACAAGCTGAGCTCCAGTGTACTGAGATCCAGCCAAAGCGTCTCTCCTAGATAAGCACCTGGTGTTGTGCTTCTGTGTCGTTAGCCACGAGGTATTGAGTTGCAGATGACTGATGGTAAATACAGGTCGGATGCCAGGCTTGTGGATAGATGATGAGTTCTTGACATAGTAAGTGGTGGTGAGACATACTAAACCATTATTGATATGCATGAGGTGTTGGGTTGTGTCTAGGTAGTACCGGCCTTGGTAAAGATGGAAGCAATAGCTCTAATTTCGCCATATTATCTAGTCTTGTGTTTCACAAGCGATGCTCAATATAAGCCCAGTAGCCAAATTGTTGGAAGCCTCCTTGATGTCCACAGCCACGAGCTTGCCATTTCCATGCTATCGATGATCAGTCTTCGCTTCAGTTATGGTCGTGATTTACTGGGCCAAATAAGAAAGACGAGTTCATAATTTGTGCCAACCGATTTTTATTTAGTGTTGGATGCAAACAATCATCAGCAATGTTTGGCTCATTACTACCACTACAGCTCACCCCCCAAGTCCACCACACATACGATTTGGCTGGCCACGAGGCATTTGTCCCAAATGCCTCATTTCGACGCAAACCCTTTTTGTTTGTCATGAGCCAATTTATCTAACAACGTTTTATTGGTTTTAATTATGTGCTCCCATTATCTTCGAATATCCGACAAGGCGACACGAATCCCATAAAATTTAATAATGCCTAGAAAGAGCGTGCCATTATATGTCGTCAATCAAGATTTTGCAGTTGAGATTAATTGCCATTTCTTCACGGATTCTCTTCTCCAACGACTATAATGAACTCCCCTCTTGGGTGGCAATGGCGATATGTGTCGAAGTGATCGCTTGACCATGCATATCCTTTAGGGCAAAGATCCTTCAAATACTTGCTCGATGGATAAGGACCGGAGCAATCGTCCCAAGTACCCTGTAGAATATCAATGTCAATCACATGTCTTGTATAACAGTAGGATGAAGGCAGAGCTTGCAAGCTGAAACTTGAAGGACTTGAAAGAATTGGAGCGAAGAGCGCCTGAACTTACAGTTTTCTTGCAGTCTAATTAAACAAATTTTAATCAGTTAGATTCTCAAGGTAGGAGCCAGAGCAAGACTCAAAATAACGCTGAGACACCCGATACGCATTGCTTGAACCCTTTTTTCTCCCACAGTCGATCAGATGGGCAAACCTGGTCGACTCGCGCCTTTGTCGGGGTACATTCAAACTCCTCCTTACAATCAGAGCCTGCTGCGAATGCAAAGTATCCACCAATGTTGAAGCCATCAACTACGCGTATGAGTGTCAGTCTAGATCTCTACCTTCTATCATTATTTATGCTTACCCAAGCTCAGATTGTAGCCAATTTTGTCCTACACATATTGTTAGTTACCATACTTTTAGTGGGCTAATGTTTCGATGACATACCTTGTCGCCAGCAGGGTCAGCAACGAACTCCCATTTGGTAACAGCCCCATCATATTCGGCACAATCCTCTCCCCTCGAATTGCAACCTCTCAAGGCTCTGGCGCTTGCAGGAAACTTTTGGCCACCAAAGGGCTTATTCCTGTCGAGCTCTCTAAAGTTTCCAATCTCGACCGATTCTTGTGGCTCTAGCTTGACCTTTCGTGAACCTGGAATGGAGGGGTCCGCGACATTGAGAGGATCCCAGTAATCAGAGAATTTAATCTCGATCCATGCCCACAGAGTGTCGGGACCATTGTTTATGACCGAAAACCTCAGGTTCTCGGAGCGAGCAGTGTTATCTTGTGCAATAAGGCGAGCACGATCATTCTTATATCTGGTGACCGTGAATTGATTATCTGCAAGCGCAGCAACAATTAGCAAGGCCATGACTGCGATGTAAATGAGATGAGCCATGTTGAGTTTCTGAGCAGTTTTTTTATGTTTTCAGTATATGTCTTTCAAGAAGATGCGATGAGCGGTCGAGGAAAGTGCAGGAATGCAAGGCCTTTGGATGCATTTCTTCCGCTGGTTATTGTCGTTTGCGTCAATCTCTCCTCGTTACATCATTCGATATGATTCCACTTCAAGAGTATCGAACCTAGGTTTTTTGCTACATGATGTCAACCATTTACCAACCCCGAGTCTTGGGCGGATGTCAATCTTTCTGTGGAGTTAGTGCTCTCAGGAAGTGCGACAAATGTACCAGAGGACCATGATGATGGAAAGTGGATGATTTTAACGGTACACTTATTACTAGTATAACCTAAAGTACACCTATCACATATGTTACGACATCATTCGGATTCTCAACGAGCTTTTTGGAAGTCTAGTCTCGTTTCTTTTTATAGTGGGGGTGGGTTTCCCCCACTTCTTCATGTCCTAATGGTAGGGCAGTTGAGGAAAGCCTACTTAGTTCTACACCAAGTGTCTACTCGTACCGCTCTCTATTTAGACACAAGATTTCTAAGGCTACCTCGTGTATAGGCTCGCTTGTGTTTATGCCCGGAGTTTTCTACTTACCTGACTTATTGGGAAATTTTGCACTCCTTGGTTCAGTAGTAAGTGCTGAAAACGAGATGTCATTCGCAATCATGGCAATAATGAGTGGTCAGGGATGGGCACTGCAATTTTGAGAGTAGACGGACTTGTTACTTTCGTTCAAATCTACTTCTTATTGACAATTAACAGTTGGCAGCTCAAGACGGTAAGTTCTATGGGGCTGGTGTTGGTCCATTGGCTGCTGTCGGTTTTGCCAAAATCCCCCAAAGACTATACAGAACTTGCATATCACTAAGTTCACCAGGACAAAGTCCACTAAAAATGTATATGTATGCTGTTCTTTAGCTCGACGCTATGTGGGACCAGTGTTTCTTAAACTTTGCACGCCATTTCACTACCCAGACTTTGGCTCATCAAACGCGGGTTTATCCGATAGGGCTGACAGAGAAGTGCAAGTGACCTATTCACGAGTGATCGGGAAATCGAAGGAATGGAATGGAAAATCCGCATACGATCCATCATACACACCATACTGAAGTGCGCAATGGATATCACGAGCTCATGAAATGCCAAGGTGAGAAACGCAGATTCATTTCGTAGCTCGTATCATAAATTTCAAGCAAATTCTCTTCCATTATTCTAAGAGCATCCTCTAATTTACTCCTATCTAAACTCCGAATACTTTTTGGGAAGATATGTAACATATATGTAACCTCACTCCGTATGGGTCCCTAGAGGTATGTACATTGGTACCAAATCTGCCAGACGCCATCGCTATGCAAGAATCATAATATCGTGTTTTTACCCCCACGACGGACACTGAAGGTTGTTTGTAATGTCCGGGAGGAGAAAGCTTCACCATGTTCGATCCTTAACGAAGAGGACTGAACTCGATGTGGACTGCTTGGGAGATGAGGCATGCATCAACGCTCCTAGCATCACTAATTTGAGTTAGCATATTGTTCATTCAAATATGAAGTCAGGGTGAACTTACTCGGATGGCCATGCATATGCATCAGGAGCAAGAGCCTTGTTAAATTGGCTAGACTTCTGACATTCAACTGCGAAATTGTTAGTTTGTGTATCACAAGACCTTCTTAGAAGTCCACCAGTGTGGCAACGCTTATTTAGTGACATCTGAGGAGGGGAAAGAATGCTTACTATGCCCAGGCTTTCCTCGATTGACAGCTGCATATACCCCCTCACAACAGTGTGCATCAGAACCAGTGTGTTTACAATCGGAAATGCATCCAACGTTTCCAAACTTGTCTTCCCAGAAGTGATCAGTTGGGCATAGAGCCTTAACAGCTCCGGGGGCGATATCAATCACACGGCCGTTTGTGCAAGCAGTGTCATTTATGCCATATGAGGTGGCCTTGATGTTGCTGGTCAGTCCGTTCACTAAGATTCTGTTAGTATGCGGCTGTCATAGCAGCAATATCGAGTGGTTGAAGCTTACCATTGCTGAGGTTTTCCCAGAGGTGGTTTTCCCATCTGCCACCATCCATGTGGAGCGTCCATTCAAATTGCGAATCTACAACCCTATCATCTTTGAAATGCTCACAGTTGCAATTTTCATCACATCCAAACTTGGGCTTATGAACGCCATTCCATTCGAAGTAACCAGTTGGGAGGAAGTTTCCAATGATGAGAATCGAGTGGGGAGCGACGTAAGCCATTCTGTTGTACTTGTCTTCGTCTGGGCTGAGAGCTCGAGGGTGAAGTTTTCCATCTGGGCCTTTGATGGTACTACCAACTTCCGAGTGTACGCACATACCTTCGGAAGTCGGATTGGAGAACAAGAACGGCAGAGTTCCGCCGTGACTGTAGGCAAATTCCCGGGCAGCGTCGTTGTCGAGGTCGTGTCTGGTGTGGTACCAAACACCATCATCAGCCTTAATCGTGGTCGATGCTTGCTGGGTACCAGAGACGGGAACAGAAGGGCGAGGGTCAGTAACAGGTTGATCATCAACCTTAAGCTCATCAACAGGAGCTGGGACGACAGGAATTGGGACAACAGGATATCCGTTCGTGTCGATCATGAACCGAGCAGCCATGACGAGCGGGCGCATTGATTGAGTTGCGTTTGCAGGTCCGGTGACAGCAATACCGTTGCTAATGAGGTTGGTGCGGGCAGGGACAGAGATAGAGGCAGTGGCAGATTGAAAGGCAGAAGCACCTTCCAACCTGAAGGCTGGGTTGCCGATATCCGTAACACCAGATGCAGGAGAAGAAAATCCCACGGCGATGAACATCACCATGAGAAGAAGTTGAAGCAACATGATTGCAAATTTTGTAGAGTGTTTGTGTATGTCTAGGCGTTAAATAAATTCGGAATCCGAAGTTTAGGCTGCTGGATAGATTTCGTACTCAAACTATTGGAAGAACGTGTATCGAACGATGTGTTGAAAGTAAGATGGCAAGAAAACTCGAGGGCAGAGAAGGATTATATATACTTTTCATCCGACTGTCTCTGATGCTGGTTGATAGTAGGACAAGCACATCATTGTTGACTACTCGGCCCCTCACTGTCGAATCCTCTCACAGCTCGAGCATCTTAGACTAAACATCGGATATTTGCACCATGATGGGGGAAACGAGACTCGCCAAGCCAATTGCGTCCTGGCTGGAAGATATCTCCCGCCCAAAATGGTGATAGTTCACAAGCGAATTTTCGTTCTCCCATCATTAATATGGGGTGGCATGTTTCCACATCAACCGTTAGTAAGGGTCAACAAGTCAATATCTGTGGGCCTCACTAAGCGGATTTTAAGCTAGGAAACCTCAGGTCCTCCGCTCTTATCACTAAAATTAATGTCGTCATGATGATTTATGTCTTAGAAAATCTACATTTATCATCACAACTCCAGTTTTCTTATCGCTGCGTAAAGTGAAAAATGCGTATTCAACACAACAAACACACAGATGAACCGAATTAGCGAGCCCCTTTTCACACCCACGACGCTGCAATAACTGCACGGCTCTAAAAATTGTGAGGTAGAGAAAGCAGCAAGTCCTCATACCAGATCCATGCTGCGCTCTGCTGCCTGAGTGGCCGAGATCTCCGAGCTTAGTACGAATTGTACTTAGCTCTCCCTTTAGCACCCCCACCTGCTAAGCGAGGTCGTCTAGCGTGTACGACATTCTCAATGACAAGGTTGGTTTTCAGATACCATTCCTTCCTTACACTACTGCTCCGAAAGCCGCAAGACGATGGAAATGGATGATGATCATCATAGATTCCCAATTTGTTGAGAAGATATCAAAGACGAGAAGTGATTAAGCTAATGTGAAGCGCTGGTTCCCCACCTCAGTCGACCTAGGAGACTGAAACACGCTGGAAATGACCAAACCATTGTTTCAGCACTCATGATACTATGAATACAAATGTCTGTGACACAATTGGATGTCTCATTAGCGGGGAAAAGGGTAGATTCCGCTCGTGGATCCCCCACTCAACATCCTCATGCCCTACCCCACTAAGCCCTAAATAGCGGAACCACTTCACTTTCCCTCTGTATCCGTAAAGTTTGATCCATTAAGCCTAGCAAACTAGGCAAGCATCTTCACTGACTAAAGACATGGATTCAAAGCACAACTCATCAACCACCATCTTCCCCCCTGCTAGTTGCGCACGACCGAGTCACAAACCCACTTCACGACCTCAATTTAAAGCAACACACTCACAGGAGACCCTAACTCTGACCCTAAGGATTGGATGATGACAAGCAAGCCACGTCAGAAAGGCTCCGATATGGACATCCACCACCCATCCGTAAGACTCTGCGCTAGTAGCCTGAAGACGTAGGATAGCACAATTGTGGAGCTAAAGATATTGACACGGAAATCATCAATTTTGTGCCCCCTTCTTAGCACTCAAGCGCACTTCTCATTTCCATTTCTCAGGCCCACCTTTCGTGCCATTCTGACCACCCACTCAAAACCGAGCCGCAAGACCAATTCACAGCTAACTTGAGACCCAACCCAATTCTCAACGCCTAACGGTTCCAAGTCACCAAAATCAGATAAAACCTATACGGAATCAACTTAAACAGGAGCTGGGTTTCCGCTCAATCAAGTTTGCTCTTCTCTGCATCATAAATTTGGAGATATCAAATCGGAAGTACAGGCTCAAGATGGGTTTTGGCTCAATTGAGAGGAAGCATTAAACCCCCCAGGCTTAATGAATGTTTGATGCTCGGCTCTTGGACTGGTTGACTATGGATACTTATATTTCATTCAGTGTTTTAATGTCTCAGAAACTCGGAAACGAGTCTCCTATTCAATCCTTGCATGGATTCACAAAAACGGTCTAGGCGAGATAGTTGAGAGGCCATCTCCGTATCAGAAAGTTCCAGAAAAACATCTCACTTGTACGAAAACTGAGCGCTCAATATAGCAGCGATGTGATTGAGCTAATCATAGGAGGGCCAACCATCCATCAGAAGCCCTTAGAAATCTCACATTTCGAGAGAAAGAGTGATAGGATTGGGTTTATGATGATTGTATTGATTAAGCCTTTAGCTAACATATGATCCCCTTCATCTAAGTATAGAATAGCATAGCATAGCACGCAACTCCCTTGTCCATTGTAGAATCGCCCCATTCAGCCCCTTCATCTCGCAACCGCCGACACTCAAACACGCCATCACGCCGAAAGATCCACGCAAAGTACAGCCCATGAGAGACGTGGCCTGGGATAGCAACCCATAAGTACATATTTGACAAAAGAAAATTGAGTGGAATAGTCTCTTTCCGTTTCATGGGAAATGTGCTGAAGTGACAGTCCCAAAAAAAAGGAAAAAAAGCTAACAAGCCAGAGCAAAAGGTAAAGATGGTGACTGACTCCCATAACAGTGCAAGACACGATCTGCGAGACAAGCCCTTACCCACACACACACAAAATTCAAGCGGTACCTTCACGGCGACGGACACGGATCTTAAAGTCCATCGGAGGACCAAGGCTGCCAATTAGCCATTTATTGGCTGGTCGCTCTGCGATTTGCTCGATATCGTAGTTCTGCGCAATGTACGCGAGGACGAGCTTCAACTGTTGGGCGGCGAAGAAACGGCCAGGGCTGAGGATATATTAGCATGTAAGTACAAGGTCTGTGAGATTAAAACCTACCAAGCATGTTTACCATGAGAGAAAGCCAACCACGTTGAGCTCGTCGTGACCAGAGCTGTTCCTCGCTTTCCTTGACCTCCGGAAGAATTGGTCGAACCATGCGCCACATTGCCAGCCTCCTCCTGGCTTGTGGAAGCCGGGGAGCAGAAGCGAAGAGGCTCGAAGGCATGTGCGTTTTGATAGACGTCTTCATCGTGGTGGATCGGGAATGCGTGAATGCCAACTTTGACACCCATGGGAAGATGAAGACCGTTTGGAGTTGTCACACCTTCTTTGGTGATGACTTCCTTGAGAACGCCGCGACTGACGAATCCCCAGAGACGCATGCTTTCTCGAATACCACTGTCGAGACTTACCATACGTGCGAGAGTTTGCTTGGACCAGACACCACCTGATAAGGTGAGCTCTTTCTCAATTTCTTCTCTGATCGTCGCGAAATAGTAGGGTGTAAGTGGACTAGCGGCTAGATCGAGGAGAAGATTTGTGGCTGTGATGACGGATGATTGAATTGCTGCAAATGCGACAACATTGTAGCGGCGAGTGATGAGATCAACAGAACGTTCTTGGGGGTCATTATTCACAAAAGATTGATCAATGGACCATTGGGCATAGTCAAACTATTCGGGTTAGTTTTGAATGGCAATTGGACACGACATTGACTTACCGGCCTCTTCTCATCGGCAAAGGGAGAAGAGTTTCTCTTCTTGATGATGGGAGAGAGGTACTTGGCACACTTCCGAAATTTCATTTTGTCAAAAATATTGACTAGAGGAGCGATGATACTTTTTGAGTCAATAAATGCTATGTTATTTGGAGGATATTACATACGGTCGGAAAATTTCAGGAATGAAGCTAAGGAAGACAGCCTGAACAACGACCAAACGAGCAAAATTCATTGAATTCGAAAGGAAATTCTCATCGCGGCCTGTTACCACATCAATAGGTGCTTCTCTTTAATGCGGGAGATGACTTACAAAGTGGGAGACCAACTAGAACTCGAAGAGATATTCTGCCAATGATTTCAAGGACAGTGTCATAAAGACAAACCTCAGTCCATTTATTAGTATTGGTGCCCCAAGACTTCTTAAATGCAAAATCAACTTCATCCATTACATCGTCTGTGAGCCGACCAAGTTGCTTTGACAATTCATTCCTGATGATGTCAATATGGACGGTATCCCCAATAACACGCTGGTGTAGCATGGTATGCTGAGCTTGTAGGAAGCGCTGATTGACCTTCCCTTGATCAAGGACACTATCTGGTTGTTGCAAGACCCATTCCATCTGTGAAGCTGGGAGAATCACTTCAGGCCCTGTTGTGATGTTTGGAAGGACGTATGGAAGTCCATTCTTAGAATACTAGTCACTGTCAATTATAGCCTGTGGGGTTGCCGTGTACAAACTTACTTTGCGGTAACCCTCTTCGACAAGTTCACCACTACCGAAGAAACTTCTGAGAGTGACACGTGCTATGGAGCTAAAGCTTCCATCTTCAGCACCAACCCAAGGTATTGATGTAGAAATTCCCCAGCGTGAGAAGAACTTCCTGTAGTGAAATTGAATGGTGGCTGCAACACAGACAAGTCCCATAAACACACATGCGAGTTCAAAAGTAAACAGCATTCTTGATGCTTTTCGAAATAAACTTCAAACTCGTTGTCCGGGCAAAGAAGTTAGATAGTTAAGCGTAACGGACTCGCGCGCAAAGAAGTTGTTGAGGAGTTGTCAATTGATGATGTGTTGTAAACAACAAGGAATACTTCTGAAAAGTTAGCTTTGCTCAAGCGAAGGGTAACGTATAAAAAGGGGCAACAGCCATCCAAACACGAGACTTCAATTACATGCGGAAGGAGCGTCAAAACCTCAGTTTCAAGCAGTTGAGAATCCATAGTAGAGGCTAGGAAAGTCCGTAACAGAACACACGGGAGGAAATTTTACCCGAAAAGTAAATTCGAAAGTGATATGTAGCTTCCCAGGAACCATCCGCGTGTGACTCTGATGGAACATGAGAGCTCTTGCCTTGTGGCTGACATTCAGGGCCCAGTTCTCTTCAAGTCATCGGCCACCTGAAGTATGCTGTGTAATAGGAAGAAGATTGAACTGGTACGTACCTGCTGAAAGAGTACCACTTTAAGCGATGAAAACGCTCCAAATCGGCCTCAGAAAAGAATCGCGAGAAGCTCCCAAGAAGAGAAATTTGGAATATGAGAATGGGAATAAAGGTACTATCTATTTCCGCAAAGCTCTATTCTCGCCCAATGGGATTTGTGCTACTCATATCTCATTCTTCGATGAAATTTTATGGATCTCTCTCATCCGGCCAATTTGATGATGGCAATCATATACATCGCCGCTTCAATTGTCAAACATAATTGTCCGCGAGCCTTGAGGTTCATTTCATGAATCGCTCTTCTCGAAATTCGTCTATTTTTACAGATACAATTTGCAAGAGTCATGTAGCCTGTAGATCGCAATTCTCGTTGGTATCAAAGTGGAACAGTGGATCCTACACCATGGCCATCAAACCTTACCGGTCATTTTCACTGTGATACACGGGCGAAGCTCCTATGGAGAATAGATACCGGGGCATTTTCACGTATTTCCCTTGGTCATGTTCTCGAAGACCTCTGGCAAGCGGCGCATAAAGTCAGGCTCGCCACGCAGAGCTGGTGAGCAAGACATCTCAGCTTGACGGCGATGCTTCAGCTGCACAACGGGAAGATGTGGTATCACGAGAACGGTTCGAGGCTCTCTGTGGCATTGTACAAGTGCTACCCCCAGCGTGGTACACAACGCTGCAAGGTGGAAGATGGTGGGTGGCACAGCATGAACCACAGACTTTCCTGAGGAACGATCGAGGCTGAGAACAATTGGGTGCTTCATGGATCATAGCTTGATAGAAACATATGCAATGCAAACTGCACATGCAGCTCGAAATGGTTGTGCAGAAATCGATGGTTGGGGAATAGGAAAAGAAAATTGGGATGCAGAATCGAAAAGTGGGCTTTCACAGTATATTTATGCGGGGCAAATGTACGGACGGCATCCACCTTAAGCGAGGTTATTTATACTCGGCAATTCGTCCAATCATCTTTGGATGGTGGCTTGCCAATTGTAACTGTTGTGGTTGTGACTTGGATATCAGTCATCTTGTACAGGAAGCAATAGACCATTGATCATTGATCATTGATCATTGTAGATAGATGAGAGTCAACATTCCTATTTCTATACCTCTGCAAATGATGTTCAAATTACAAGATTATTATGATCGCTGGTCTCCACAAGGTTGCAACTTCCTGCCGGAGAATGCTCCGGTGCAGAGGCAGGTTTTCACGGACATACGCAGTCATAGCTACTCAGGCGTCATGAATACGATACAAAGAAGGTCTATCAGTTCCCCACTAGGTAGCAGCATTGAGTTCGAAAGTGAAATACACTTTGACTGATTCAACGACTTCTCGAGAAGTGAAATCTTAAAAGCCCTTTCTTCCATTCACAAGAATTTTTCGGGGGCGACACAAAACTGGATCTGCTCCTAATATCGAACAGTTTCTAGAATTGGTCAGTTTTCATATTTCAAGCTCTAGAACTCATTATCACCAACAATAACCCCAACTATCAAAACACTCCCAAACAGACGATCCTCACAAGACTTACAGCACAAGACCTATTTCGATCTTTGAAGCACTTCAAATACACCCATCTACCACCAACCTCCTCAAATCGCTTCCAATTACCATCGAATCAACATGCGTACCTTTACCCTTCTCGCCCTCCTCCTCACCACCTTTCTCCCAACCGCGCATGCCATCCCACAACTCCTTGGTCTCGTCGGCCAGCTCTTAAATCTAGTCCCAATAATCTCTACACCACCACCGGCCTCACTCTGGACAGCCCACCCCTCGCCCGCATGCGCAGATATCAACCAGGGAACACTACTCTGCTGCTCGTCGATATTCAATGGTGACATCCCGCTCGTGGTGTATACGTCTAGCTTGTTGGCGTATAAGCTGAATAAGAATAGTGTGAATTGTATTTATGGTATATGCTTTCCTTCTCTGGTGGTGGCTTTGAAATGAAGAGAGTGCGATCAAAATAGGTTTAGGATACCTGCTAAATCGAGACGTAGGTGAGCGTATGGCAAACGCAAGCAGCACATGCAATCCTGGTACGAAGCTATGCTGTCAAGTCGATGCATTAGTCGATGTAAGCCGCCATCCTCCTTGGGTACTCTCACCCACAAACCAAACTCAACTAACATACCACCTCAGACTCCCTTCAAAAACATCGTCAATCTCGCCGTCTACTGCCAGAATGCCATCAGCTGAATACTTCAACACGATCTGATGACGAGAACTCACATTGCGAAGCTGGAAGGTGATTTCCGTTGTTGAGATTGTAAGATTATTAAATCGCATTGTTCTGTCTTGCTACCAAATCCGTGAGCGTCTTAGCTTGAAATATGGGTGTTGGCTGTTGTGTATTATGTTCACTTCAGCTAAGGGCTAGAGCCTAGGGTGGTCGGATTTTGATCTAAATGGGTATTTGTATGATAGAGTTGCAGATATGCTAATCAATAATGTTTATACTTGACTCATCAGCTCATGATTTTGAATCCAAGAAATTTGTAACATATGGGGATGATCGAAGCACATATAGTACAGTAGACGAGGTAAAATGGTGGGGTGATCGGTCCATATCTTCGAAAGTTTCGAGAGAAAGCCTTATCTTAATTCACCTTCACATCTAATCGCTGGCCGAAATGCTGTGATATTGCGAATAAGCTAAGTCAAATTGCCGTTAAGAAATAAGATTTTCCCAAATACCAAGCACCGGAAATGTCATCCCATAAGCCATTAAACCATATCCATATCCATACAATACCAACCAAACATAATACCACGCCACCCCGTCCATATTGCCATAATCGCAAATATACCATTTTCTTGCCCACCAGCGCGCCTAAACCCAGCCAAAACGCCAAAAGGAACCACAAACCATAGTCTTACCAACAAACCCTCACCCTAGTCTCAACCTCAGCACCAGCAGTAGCAACCGGCTCCTTCATCTGCATTCTCTTCGGAACTCTTCCCAACCAGTAAAACGCCAACGCACCCACGACATTAAACGCAACATACGCCCACAGAATGCCAAAGTTGAACCAACGACGCTCATAATCGGCATCCACGAACGTCAAGAAGTCGTCCGTGCTGCTGAGTGGACAGTACGCGCATGAGCTCTCTGCTGATGGAGATGCCAGGTAACCGCCGGCTGTGGAGATGTAGGAGGCCATGTATGCACCGCAAGTCATTCCTGGGAGGGGTTCGAAATGGAGGAGTTCGACGGGTGAGCAGCGCACAGGGGCGTGGGCGAGACCAACTGAAAGGACGCCGTCTACGAGGTAGGTGAATGGTACGATTTTGTTGACCCAGCGCCAGGCAAGAGGGAGTGCGGATGGCGTTACCAGGACACTGAGGCGGTGTTAATGAAAGTTAAATTCAAGGACAAGGAGAAACCATACCCGCAAAAGATCAGAGAGACCATGAAGAGCAAATTGACATAATTTGCGCCCAAGTCTGCAACCTCGACAGCAGATTGCACCATATGCCCGCACGTTGAGCCTAGCATCATATATACCCACAAAAATAGTAGCATCATACCAGCACGTTCAGACACAGTATCAGTTGGGATTGCGTTTCGCCAAAGTCCGATGGGAAAGTACCAGCCGACATAGATGAGGATGGCCATGAATGTGTTCCAGGGAAGCTCAACCAGAATATTAGAAATCATGAACACCTGCCAGGAATATGTCTTGGCTGGTCTTTCACGAGCTTCGTAGAGAGATCTCTGGAGAACAAAGTTGGGCAGGATTTGAGGAATGATGGTGGATGCTTGGGTTCTGGCTACTGTTAGCTTGTTTCTGGAGAGATGAAAGTATACTTACAACAACATGAAGATGCTGAAAGTTTGGGTTTGAAGACCTTGCAGGGAATTATTTGTGTCGAAAAATGTCAATCCAAGGAAGAGAGCCTGTCCATTAGCATGTGAACATCGGCGAGAAGAGTGAGCTTACCGATCCAAGACAGGAAAACATCTTGCTGTAGATATAGATTGGAGATCTCCAATACTGTTGATTGACTCTCTTGAAACATTCCCAAAGTTGCGTAGTAAACGGTACCGCAAACTCTTGCACATCATGGCTTAGCACAAAAGAGCGATCTTTGCTGATGAGGTCCAGATGCTTACTTTCCTCCTCAATCTGATCGATGGTCTTTTGAAACTTAACATACTCTTCACTATTTCTCCAAACCCGGCCCCAGTCAACCGTGAATGGCACATTATAGCTATTGCGACTTCCCGCCAATACATCAAAAAGCCATTCAGCAGGATTAGCATCACTCATTGGTGGCTGAGCTCCATGTGCAACGAAGTATTTTACGACGTTTTCACCTTTCTCGCCGATTTCACCGAAATAGACAGGCTCTCCATCTGAGTTCAGTAGTAACAGACGATCGAATTTCTCAAACAAGAATGAGGATGGCTGATGGATGGTACAAATGATGCCTTGTCCACTGTCGCTCAATTCACGAAGGATGTTGATGGTGAGCGTTGCTGTCTGAGAATCGAGCCCAGAAGTAGGTTCGTCAAGAAATAAAAGAAGTTCGAGACGTGCCGAGAGCTCGACCGCAATCGTCAATTTCTTGCGTTGCTCAACGTTCAATCCTGAAAATATTAGTATATAAATCTCAAAAAGTTGTTGGATAACTTACCTTCTCCAGGAATACCAATGACAGCATCAGCATAACTACTCATGCCAAGGATATTGAGAACTTCATCAGCATATTCAAGCTTCTCTTGTCTCGTGTACGTTGAAGACTGACACAAGAGAGCATTGAAACGACAAGCTTCTCGTACTGTCATCATCTCCAAAGTGATGTCTTCCTGCTGAGCATATCCTGTCTTTCGTTGAAAAGAGATGTCCCGTGGGCATCCATTAACTAGCACCTTGCCAGACACCTCACCTGGAAGGTCTCGATTTGCTAGAATATTGAGTAGTGTCGTCTTGCCAGCTCCAGAAGGGCCCATGACAGCTGTTAAAGTACCCGGTCTCACGTAGCCATTGACATGATCCAAGATTTTGGTTATGCTCTTCTTACTTTTGATACCGTAACATATTTCTTTCCACTGAAAACACGAGTGCTGCTTGGAGAGATGGGCCTTGAATTTTGCTGACAACTTGACATCAGATGCGTGGTTTATCGCAGTCGTTTCAAGTCTCTCAATGTCATTGTCAGGAAGAAATGTCGAGCCACGCTGGAAGAGAAGTACCTCTCCCTTAGATTTCTTGCCCGAGATGTATTCTGTACCTGCCATATATGTGATCGTGAAGAAAGCCATAAGTGCAATGATAATCCCAAAATTTCTGTCAAGAGTTAGCAGGATTCACATCACTGAAGCGAGCGATACACACTTCCACAGATGGCTATGCTCAAATTGATAGCTTAATCGGATGTAGTCGTCCCCAAGAACAAATTCTTGGCCTGCCACAGCTCCAACAACAGCACAGATATGATTTGAATCACCGAAATTGTAACCAACGCCACTAGGGACAAACTGAGCACATTTGAAAACCTGGTCGTGGAACTCGTTGATCATCAACGCCTCAAAAGTATAGGCTATGGGGTCTAATAAATTGATCCAACGGAACCAGATAGGCATGTCCTGGATAGGAACCACGAATCCAGTATACGTCATCAACGCCAGAATAGCAAGCGAAGAAAATGGCAGAGCTTGGGCAAGAGTCCTAGAGATTGCTCCGAAAGTACGGAAAACCATCGATAGAGCGAAGGTGATTGTCAAGGAGAATAGAAGAAATATCAAGAAAGCTGAAAATTCCCGACGTAAGTTGGCAACAAAATAGATAATAATATTGAAGACAATGCCGTTGCAAATCTTGAAGGGAATGTCGCACACTGTCGATGCCACAGCCTCAGCGAAAGGATGATACCAGCCATACCGAGCTTGCTTTTCGACAATTGGACGTTGCTCGTAGAGTAATAGAATCTAGGACATTAGTACCTTGATACAGCAACCATTGAAAATCTCATACCTCAAGAGCGCTTGCGAAAGCGTTGAGAAGAATGGCTAAGAAGATCAAAACAGATCTACTGTTAAAGCTCGCGGTCGTTTCCTGAAGATTGATGAACATTGTTCCTTCGAGGTCAATTAGCGTCAAGGCTCAAGAGAAAGAGTAAACGCACTTACCGACTATCACAGCAAGGATACTATTCGCAACAACTCTAGAAATAGTAATCGTAGCATCGCCTTTCAATCTTTGGAAGCCACGATCAATGCATAGCTTTATTTGCTGAGGAATAGATAGCATATAAGGGGATCTTGTACGTCTAACAAGATCAGTGAGGATCCCGATAAGAATATAGATGGTTACTCACTGTTCAGCGGCTTGTTGATGTCCATACGAGAGCGCGAAAGTAGTGGCAGAACTACCACCAAGTGGATATCTCTTGTTGAACGAGTCGATGTCCTTGATTAGTTTAACACATTCCGTGCTAGCTGTCCATCTATCAGCAAACTCCGCAGCTGACCTGGGCACAGCATCGCGATATTGTGGCAAAATCAATCGATCTTGCGGACTCGTGACGCCAGTGAGAAAATCAGCTGTGGTCTTGCGAGGCGGACAGTAAAATCCCATATCCTCAAAGTATTTCTTTGCATTTGCACAAGGCCCAAAGTAGACCTCTCTACCCTCGTATAACAACAAAACTTTGTTGAAAGTCTTGAACCTGTTAGAATCTACTTTTGACTGGCAAGCAAGTACTTACATTGAATGCATTTTCAGAAGCTTGATAGAGAGATACAAGTGCAGTTGTACCCATGTTGTCTGAGCTGAATCGAAGCAGATTGATAAATGATGAGGACACAGCACTATCAAGACCTCTAGTGCTCTGATCCCAACACTGGAGAGGACTGGCAGACAGCAATGCTTCCGCGATGCTGACTCGCTTCTTCTCTCCTCCAGAGATACCTGGGATGACATAATTCCCAATCTTAGTATCAACTGTATTCTGCAAGTTCAAGGCAGTCATCATAACCTCTGTCATGTGTTTGGCATACGTGTCTTGCGATACTCCTGGAATTGTGTTGCTTGGTGGTGCTCGAGCTCTTGCTGCGAAGTGTAGAGTTTGACCAACTGTCATTGCGGGGAAATGGGCATCATTTTCTGCCATATAAATGGCTTCACCACGGAATTGAGAGTACATTAACTCTGAGGAAATCCCTTGATAATTGATATTGGCTCCAGGCGACAAAGCAAATCCATCCGTATCACCAGAAATAGATTTCAGAAATGTTGAACAGCCCGCGCCTGGGCGACCTAACACGAGGAGCATCTCACCAGGCTCGAGAACTCCATGTAAATCCGTCAAGATATTCACGCGTTCCTTCTTTCTGCCACCCACAATCCATTGCGCCCCAGTGAGAAACACGTTACCGACAGTTGCCTGATAGTCGGTACTGCTCCTATTACCAAACGCGTTTAGGTTTCGAAATGAGACACCCAGGGTTCGGTAAAGAGAACTGTTGACATCGCATTGCAGATACCCAACCAAATTCTCCATCCATAATTTGATATCAAAGTTGGAGCTCGTAGGAGTCAATGGCGAGTCATCGATTAGATCGAAGAACGGGCTTTGGTAGGCCGACACCTGTTTGGGTTCATTCATCATGCTTGAGAACGGTTCCGCTGTAGACGAGAGATCATTCAAGGGTTCTTCAAACACTTAAAGGTTAGCCAAGAGAAGCATGTGAATAGGTGACTCTAGGTGGACTTATACCGGCTTCTGAGAAATAGTTGTAACAATGTCCAACTTCCCCAAGGTATCGAGTAAAAATGTGCAACTTGTTTCAATAATTTACGTACCGTCCGCATGAGTTGTAAATTTTTTTTCCAGATCTGCAATTGGATTTTGACATGTGTGCTTACCATTGGAAGATGGCATGAATGAGGGGAGGTTCGAGAGGGACCCCTGTTGCTTCCTATTCGAAGCTTGAGGTTGTGATGAGCGATATTCGAATTTACCAATGTACCTACCATTTACCATAACCGAATTGCATATTTCAAGCTGTGAAAAAGGAAGGAGCTCCATAAGATCACAGCGAATTGAATACTTAGATATCTCGTTAAACAGAGGAAAGCTTCAGACCAACCAAATAGGCCGACATGACAACCAACCAAAAAAATTCACCGAGACAAAGTAAGGAAGCTAAGCCATGTGGCACAAGTTCCTAACCACATCACTTGGCATTCCTAAGTAAAACGATAGAATATCGGGAAGATCACGTTGTTGGTTATTGGTCTGATATCGCAACTAGTGTGCCGTTGACCTGGGTGGCACCAATGATGCATTGTGAACTGGGCTTGCCCAGATCTTCGTTTATCTGAGGTACTTTACCTTACACTGGCTGGAGATATACAAGGTTGTACATACCTAAGGATGGTCGTACAAACCTCAACTCAACGGGAAGAATTTGGCTCCCGTGTCATTTGCTCACCTTTAGTAGAATATGCCGAGTAGTGGGAGCTCCAAGAAACGCAAGATACTTGGGTAAATACAAATGCAAGTGCAGAGATATAAGACGCGAAGACGGGATGCAGTCCCAAATAGCTATAGCTTTATACCATAAGGTGCCGAGGCATCTTCCAACTTGATATTGACATCGGGCAGATACCACAAATTGAAATGGGAGAAACATTCTTGGATGCTGCTTTGAGAGTGATTTTCGCTGTCAGAAATCATAAGCTGTGCCGTGATGAGACAAACCACATAGCTGAAATATGTTCCGGAATTTGATATCTTAAGAAATCTAGAAGCAAAAACCAACCAACACATCAATGAAGATCGCCCCGTTCCTTCGGCTGTGTCTCCAACAATGATATTCACTAAGCCAATCTAGGTATAGACTGTGTTGTAGGTCCTCCAGCGGGATGGTCCCGAAAGCTAACCTAAAAGCGACTAGGCATAAACTTGAAACTCAGGCAAATACCCCAGACCACACCTTACAATTGAGGCTGAAATATTAACTTGCCATTCACTTTCTCTCGCCCCCAAGAAGTCTGACCTGCACTCGCAGTCTTACTTAAAATACCTTCATAATTTCTTCCGGTGTACCTGGCGTTACATTTAATACCCTCTCTTTTTCTCTCACTTTCTTTTAATATGCCCTGGAGGCCACTTTGCCATTCGAAGTACCCTGTTGTGTCAATCCATTCCTGCACGTTCCCAACAACTACATACCTTTTGCATCCGCCAATACTCGGGTATCAAGACCTTGATTTGATCTTTCGATTTCTTCTATCTTTGTTGCCGTCAATCGGTTACTTCAAGGCTGCAAACACAGGTCAGGTTCCGTACCAAATGCACCAGCAGAGGAGTTCGACTTTCCCGTTCTCTGTGTATTGTCGATGCGACAATGTACGACTCGGTCTTGCGTGAGTTGCTGGGAAGCATCATACCCACTACATTCCCACAGATACTCTTAGCTATTCTAATCTTCGTCGCTGGTTTCGTCGCTCTACCATTGGTTCGAAATATTCATATCGCAAGGAAGACCGGGCTACCATTCGTCGTGGTTCCATGGTACAGTTACAATCAGCCGACTGCCTTCTTGCTTTCTCGTTATGTCTTGGGAAACATCAATGCTTTACTTCAAGCTCCAGGTCCAGTCTCATGGAGACGCTTGACTCTAGGCAATTGGCCGCTAAAACTCCGATATGCTCCATTTGCACACTTGGGTGATACTTTTTGGATAGTTGCGCCGGGTGGACTAACTCTTAACACAGCAGACGCTTCACTCATCCATAATATTCTTTCTAGAGATTCTGAATTTCCGAAGGCAACCCAGATCTACAGAGGGATTGGAATATATGGCCAAAATGTTGTGTCTTCTGATGGTTCCATTTGGAAACACCACAGAAATTTCTCGACAAAAGCGTTCAATGAGAACAACTATCGCCTGGTTTGGAGTGAAACGATTCAGAGAATGCAAGAAGCTCTTGATGTTTGGGGCAAAGGAACTGCACACGACATCCACCGCGATACTTCGCGTGTTTCTCTAGAAGTCATCGGTAGAGCTGCGTTAGGGCAATCTGTAGAATGGTCACAAGCCATCGAGGTTGGAGATGATGCTCGAAGCCTTGCTCGAGGATACACGATGGCGTTCTCCACTGCGCTCAAGAGTGTCGCCACAAATGCAATCGGCATAGCAGCTTTGCGTAGCTCCTGGATTCCTTGGTGGATCTTGAGTAAGTGCATGACAAAATCTCCAAAGAGCTATGCTAACAGATCGTAGGACGCATCGCCGCAACATCAAAACTTTGTCATGCATATGATAACTGGGGCCAGTATATGAATGATATGATCAATGCAAAAAGATCGTGTAAGGATGCAACGTCTTCCACCACCGATTTACTTGCTATGCTCTGTCGAACTCAGAACCAAGTATCTCTTACAGACAGCGAAGTCCTAGGAAATCTGTTTGTTTTCATCATCGCTGGGCATGAGACATCTGCTAGTTCTCTTCAACTGACACTGATCCTCTTGGCGATGCACCCGCAGTTCCAGAGAGCGATCCAACAAGAAATTTACGAAGTGTTTCAAGGCAGACTTCCCTCGACATGGAAATTTGAGACAGACTATCATCGACTCAGCAATTGCTCTATGCTTGTTGCCGCGTTAAACGAAGAGATGCGATTGATAAGCCCCGTAATGACGATTCCCAAGGTCGTGTGCTCGACATCTCAGCAAGTAGAGATTGCTGGAAATCCTGTTCTCTTGCCTGCGGATACAATTGTCAGGCTTTGCGTTCCATCTGGTATATTTCTCCCACACTCCTTCTTTATGACCTAAACCTGCTAACACGCCACAACAGTGCATAAGAATCCTCGTTACTGGCCACATGGACCATCAACGGTGACTTCACCTCATGATCTTTCATTTGAGAAGTCGGGTAATGACCTTGAGGAATACAATCCGCGACGTTGGCTCAGAAATGACGACAAAGAAGATGTGAAAACGAATCTTAGTGCTTCAAATCGGTTGTTCAACCCAATTCAAGGTTCATTCATCCCATTTTCTGCTGGCGCACGCTCGTGCTTGGGGCAGAAGTTTGCAAAGGTCGAGGCAAGTATATAGCAAACACACTTAATCAAGCCAATGCTGACTCGAAGCAGGTTTTGGCTGCTCTAGCCATCGTTTTCTCATCATTCTCCGTTGAACTCGCCATAGACAACTATGCAAGCGACTCTGAAATCGCGAACATGACAAGAGCAGAAAAGAGAAGCATCTGGAATAAGGCAGCAGATTCAGCACGGGACAAGTGGCAGAACAAGCTGACATGCTCATTTACTGTCCAGCTCAAGGAAGACGTGCCACTGCGTTTTGTGAATAAGGGAGAAGAGAGGTTTTTGGATTTGTGACTAGCATGCATACATGCGGCGTAAGGTTTTGGCCGGGTTTTGAATGCATACTTCTGATGCATAGATATGACGCGAGATGCTTGATGAAGAAAGATATCCTGGATGGGGTATCTGCTGGGTTTTCGTTTACATCGCGTTCTCGGGAAGATATGGGATTGATCTGGTTCCTATAGAGTTATAAGACTTTTAAGGCGTTATGAGATGGTGGAGGATATTGGTGGCACAATTTTGACCTTAGCAGCTGTGATGGAATACTTGCCAGCAATCACAGACAGGTATATTGATTTTGACTGTGTAGAGTTATGACATGATAGGAACATTTGATGGGAAAGTGGTGCTTGAACTGCACCCGTAAAAATCCGTCTTAAGCACGTTTTATTGATGGCTGCTCGCGATTCAATGTTGATATCATTGATCCCTGCTCTTATAATAAACGGAAATGAAGATGGCCTTGCAGAAAAACGAGGTATCTATGTTTTACATGCAGTGTCCCTTGAGCTGATTGACTGGTGATAGTCGGGCGTTTCAAAGAGAATCCGCATCTCTGAATAGTTGTCAGGAGGAAGAGAAAAGCTTGACGATTTGTCCTTGAGTTTTTTCAGCCACCCTAAGTGCCTCGGTGTATTGGATATCATGTGATACAATATTCCCCACTATGATGTGTGCAACTTTCTGAAATCTAAAACACGGAGATTGCTGTGAGGAAAACTGACCTCTCAAGGATGATGAAGCGAACGACTGAATAGTCTCTACATACCCGCCAGACCTTTGCGTACGAAACAGTAATGGACTAAATGTTGAACGTCGAGAATCTTGAACTTATTAGTCAAGCTTAAGCATAGGAGCTGGGCTTCATTGGGTGAAGAGTCGGAAAATCCGGGTTCTCCAGTACATTATCTTTCTTCATTCGAGGATCGTGGTACACCATCCCTCGGCGTTTTATCGTCAGTAATCTCGAGCTTTTGCAACTAAAGACGGAAAACTTACTTTATAGTCCTCTCTTTATCCTCCAGCACTAAATTACCAGCGTGCTAAGCGGATAGATTACTTGTTTATATTTGAAGCTGGTGAAAGATCGAAGTTAGTTGGCTTGAAGGATCAAGACAAGACTTGGGTTGCTTTGATAGCCGAAGCCCAAACTACTCGATCTTCAAAGAGATAAAACGTCTTTGCTTTTGTCTGGTAGAATCATCCGTCATGTATGATTTTATAGTTCTTGTTTCTTCATCATAGTACGGAAATGCCTATGATGATAATGGGAAGTTGGCTGGGCAATATTGTTTGCAGCCAATTTTTTTGTATTCTCGTGGTGCGACTGTTTTCGCCATGTTTTAATGCAGGCATTATTACCTTTTGGTTTTGTTTTTGGTCAAGGTGTCGTGTTTGGTCTTTGTTTCTAGTTTTGCCCCATGTCATGGAGTCGAGTCACAGCCTTTGCAATGACTACCGTTCACCTGTCTTTCTTTTGTCTATAGTTTCTCGGTCTTTCAAGACTTGTGCTTGAGTATGGGAATATCCGACTTTGCTAGTATAGCAGGTCTAGCAAAGGAACTTGTCTGAACTCGAACCTGCAGAGCATTTGAGAACGAGAATTTAGTCTATCTCTTCTGCGAATGACCTGGGACCCCATGCATGTATACATTGAATCTGATGGATTTTCTTGGATTTCGTGGTGTTTGGTATTGGTTTCCCACCAGCAACGAGAGACTTGGGACTCAAATATCTGCACAGTGGCCACAATATCTGGTACACGATGGCTGCTTGCTGCTGTCGACATATTTGGTCATTTCTGGCGTAGAATTTGAGTATTAGCTGATTGCAGTAAGATGGTGGTGAGTAGGTGTTGCTCGTAAAACACTTACTGACTATCGACTACCCACCACAACAAAGAATGCCTACATCAGAGCTTTGAATAAATGTTTGGCAGACTTTGAAGCATTCCTCTTAGCTGGTGGGATGTTGTTCTGGCGTTTCCTGGAACTAATATAACAACACCAGGCCAGGTTGCCGATGATGGTTGTGTTTCAACTCGTAACTAGAATGCCTTCAATAAGGAGGTTTCGCGAATAGAGCCCTTAGTCACAGATCAATTTGGTAACTCAGCTTTCTTTTTATGGGGCAATTTAGTCGCCACGGAGTGTGCCTTGTGTGAAATTAAGACCTAGCAGTTTGAGGTCCCACAGGACTACCTCGAGCAAGTTCTTAACAGGATGCTCGGCAAGCTCTTTTGATGATTAGAAAGGTGTTTAGCGACTTAGCTGGTACTGTGGATGTCTCTTGGAAAGTACTGGGGTGTTGTTGAATGTGTTTTGGGGGTTCTGTGGTTAATGATCGGTGAAATGTCGCACCTGGTGGAGGTGAAATTGAGGTAGCCGCTCGCTCACCACTTCCATTCCTGGCACGTTCAGTTACTATCACTGTCGGTTTCGACAAGTAAACAGCTTTCTCTGAGGCCTTGTGGTGGAATTTACGAGCCTCTACTCCTTCAACAGAAACCGAAGATTACTAGCAATACATTTTCATCTATATGTATTCCATTACTCTCAATCATCGCACCACACTTCACTACGAAGCTCGCCAGAAGTAGCTCCCTCTAAGAATATACTTCTTTCCTACTGCTGCGGGCTTGGCGTATAAGTATACGCATGAGCCGGCACTTCTAGTTGGTATTTGTACGAAATTGGGAATAGGCAAAGAAGACACTTCTACAACAACGTTCAACACGCACCAAGTTCGAAAGAACAACGGCCATAAGGGCCTCGTTCCATTGTGCTGTCATTCTCTATCTCCAGCAGGATGCTTGGAATGTATGAAGGGGATTTTCAACAAGCTACGACAGCCGACAATTTTTACAGAACACAGATGGTGGCATGGTGGTTGTGATTGGTGACAGTACCTTCCTCAGATGTGAGTCGGTTTTCTTCCTTCCAATTTCATTGCTAACCAACAGTACTCTAACTCAAGATACGTGAAGGAATCGTCCCCTCTCAATCTTCAAAACTATTTTTTTTCAATACCTTCCGCCAAACATCAATCAATATCAAGACGCCTTTGCACTGTTCAAATTCTCAGATCTTCTGGCCCTCAAAGGGGAACCTTAAGACTAGCCTCAGCAATCATAATCGCCATTGGTACTCATTGGTCGAATGAATTGGACAATAGCTTTGCATTTTTCTTCACAGAGGCAACCGGGACAAGGATATCAGATAACACTTCGATGGCACAAACCTAAATAGATGCTCAACAAATAACTAAAGTCTTCTCTCCATTTCGCTTACATTATTCACTAGCAAACATTCAGGAGAACTGTTTATCCATCGGCAAGTCCTCACTTCTGACATCAATACACACTCTCTAAGAAGCCGCCCTATCATACCAAGCTATAATACATAGTCAAAGGCACAAGAAAAGGCTGCGAATATCTCCTAGCAATTTTCATGTGCTAGTGTTGTTGTGAAAATCATTGGACTTTCGCAAATCATGTTTTTGTCAGTATAGAATATGCGATTGCGTAATATCCAAGAAGGCAAGTTCTCTCTGGATTTTGTTTACTGCTTTCCAACTGTGATCTCTGAGAGCATGCTTTGCGTCTTGTATCTGCTTGTCCATTGAGCTCTCCAGTTCTAGCGTTAACTGCTGTTTTTGCTTGAACCAAAAAGGCACAAGATCAATCCGGAATCTTACAACGCAGATCTCTAAAGAACATATAGGAGAACGGTATCTGGAACCGAAGGCAGATATCCGTTGCCGGATGTTGCTAAGGCAAAGGCTCTCTGCATCTGATCGGGGTGGGGTAGATCGTGTAACACACTAATCCCCGCACTTTCTACCTACTTGTTGTATTTGCATGTGTACTTTTTTGTAGTCAATTAGTATACGAGCCAGAGTTGTGGTAAGGCCCATGGCTTCTTGCAGCTTGGAAGAGCTTCGAGAATTTGGGATTCGGATATGGTAGATATTTTCCTTCCTCTAAGTGGGGTTACGTTGGTCAAATCCGGTTACACCTTGAAGGGATGGCTTTAGGGATCTGTTGCAGCCGTCCGTCCAATCAATCAATCAATACACGGAAGGCAGTTTCGTACTGAATTCTTCTCCGAAGTAGGGCTTTGGCGCATCTGGTGCCAGAAGATACACATTGACTAAACCGGTAAGAAATCTTGATTTGTGGTAATATAGACCAGGTAAACTAGAAGTGACTAACAAATTACGAGAGAGGGAGCCTTGGAGATCACGATCGATTGCCAATGCCCCTCGCTTACTGCATATTCTAGTTTACCCTGTATTGGCTTGCATGACAGCCTCCTGGTTTGTGCGTTGTTTACTCCCTGCTCTGCCGTCTGAAACATTAAACCTTGGATGCATAAACTGACATGATTCTGCAGATACAAGGGTTGACATGATTTATCGCAGTATTCATGTTCTTCTTTGCTTTAGGGTAGTTCATGTTATCATGCCGTTTTTGAAATACCTCCCTATGTTATCAACCACCATGACCCCGCATATACCACACCAGTGTCGTGGGATAAGAATTAAACACGATAATTATTAACATGTCTTAGCACTGTTAGCACTGTCTCAGTCTTGATATTTTACAGCAAATATCACTCATTGGTGTTTGCGAAAGCGATCATTCGCCCTCTCGGTCCATTTTGCAGCTGGCCGAAAGGGATGCCGGTTCTTCACAGCCGGATCTTAGACTTTTGATAGCCATATCCAGCTTATAGATTGAAACCCAGAGCGAATTTGAATACAGGTGGCTTTTTGAAAGTCCAAAAAATATGTCAGCACGGTGCCTTACAAATAAAGAGTGCCTTCTTCAATCTCTAGCTTCCTGATTGTAGCTTCCTTGGCATCCATATCCACGGTTCAACCCTACAAGTGGAGGTCTTTCTATGAAAGCGTCAATTCTCTTTCATTTACGTTATAAACAAACTATTCTGAGGAAATCATTTCAACTCAAAGAACGCCAGCAAATCAGGGATCATTTCTCGCCCAGACAATGTCTACCACCGATACTCGTTCGAGTTCAACACCATCCCCAGACTTGTTTTCTGAGCCTCCATTTCCGTTAAGCAGAACGTCTTCAATGGAAATCCCTGATAATGAGATTTTCATAGGAATTGCTCTAGTTATTGGAGGGTGCGGATTTCTTGGCCATCATGTTGTCCGCGAACTCCTCAACGAGCCAACATGTACCGCCGTTGCAGTAATGTCTAGGTCGCCATTCAAGAACAGGTTCGATGAGGTACAGTATCATATTGGAGATATCGGCAACGTCCAACAAGTCAGACACGTCTTGAGCCAAGTCAAGCCAAACGTTATCTTCAACACCGCCTCCCCTCACGCGTACGTTGACCACAAAAGCGTCCCGGCTACCTTTCGCTGCAACGTCGAGGGCAACAAGAATCTTCTTCGAGTTGCAGGCGAGGTTGGTTCTGTCAAAGCATACATGTGAGTTAGGTTACTAAAAGCACAGTAATTTTGCTGACCATACAAAGTTACACCTCCTCGGGACCAATCATTTCGGCAACGGGAGGAAGCTATGATCATGCGGACGAAACCACACCTACTCTAGTCTATCCTACTATGAGAAAGGGCGATCCGTATCATGTTGCAAAGGCCATGGGTGACCAAGTCGTCCTTGAAGCCAACCGAAAGAATGGAATTCGCACAGCATGCATTCGACCAACTGCTCTTTATGGTGAGGGTGATCATCAGTTAGTGGAACCCACAATTAGAGCACTGGAGAACGGGGTCACAAACGTATGGATGGGATACAACGATGCTTGGATGGATGTTGTCTATGTCGGTCATGTTTCAAGAATTGAGATCCTTGCTGCCAAAGGTTTGTTGGCTGGCTTGATTGATCCCAATGCACCAAAGGTTGATGGCGAAGCTTTCAATATCACCGACGATGAGCCAGCTCATCCACTCGATTTTTTCAGAAAGTACTGTAAGTATCAACCTTTCTCTTAGGCAGAGATACCAGTTACTGATTGATTATTTGGTTCGAAGGGGCATTAGCTGGCGACACCACCCCACTTGCTTCTGTTTGGATGCTGCATCCGGTTCTTGTTATGCTTATGGCCCAAATCGCCGAGTTCTTTGTCTGGGCTGTAAGCCTTGGTGAGAGCAGACCTCTTGATCTTAAAACCGAGAGAATGGAATTCATCTTGTTGACCCGCACGTACTCGATCAACAAAGCTCGAGAGAGACTTGGATTCAAACCATGGGACAATCAACCTCATGCAAATCAAGAAGCAGCTGTCAAAGCTTCTGTCGAATGGTATCTGTCTCCAGAGAATCATGGACCCGTCCGAAAAACTGGTTATCAGTCTTGGTAAGTATCATGCCCTTCATAAGCTACAAACTAATTCAACTAACACACATTCCCAGGCCCGAAAGCCCATTTCAACTAATATCATCCACCGGTGCTTTGGAAATGACACACCTTCCATTAGATCATTGGTGTGTTGATAATGCTCGTATAATGGCACAAACCCATAACACGATTTTCCGAGCCCTCAACGCAATCTACCATCATGCAGCGCTTGTCTCTCCAGGCAGCCAAGATGCCGCCGATCTTCTCACTCTTTGTAACTTTACTTATGAGTTCATCTACCATCATCAACTTGGAGAAGAGAATCATTACTTTATCGAGATTGAAAGAGCCACGGGCAAGAAAGGCTTGATGAAAATCAATATTGACCAACATGCCGCCATGGACGAAGGACTATTGAAATTCCGCAAGTACGCTGAAAGCACTCGCAGAGAAGACTTTGATGGAAGCAAGCTCCGGAAGCTTATTGATGAGTTCAAACCACAATATGAAAAACACCAGCACGAAGAGATCAAGACAATACTCGATCTCCACGATAAGATTGATTCACAAGCTTTGAAGGCAATTGACATCAAGTTCCGCAAAGACGCCGAGCTACAAAGCGATATATTCAAGTAAGCTTTACAATGGCATTCTTAGCAGCAAGCACTGATAAAAATATTTAGAGCGGCTCCACTCGTCATGGGATGCCAAGACATCAATTTTGTTTTGGATGGCAAGAAGATCACATTTCCTAATGCAGGTGTCATCGCACCGTTTGCTGTCGATGGTATCTTAAGCCGTCGTCATGCTAGTGTCTGGCGTTTACTACCAAGCACCATGTATGGTGTCCCCCGGCCACTAACAGTTGCGAAGGACTTCGAAAGATCTGAAGTCGGATTCGTTGACAATGGCTCATCTGTCCTCCTCTTGAAGGCAAGCTGGCTTGGCGTTTTCCTTGCGATCGCCTATTATGTTATGATGAAAACTTACTAGTAGTTTGTATTTGTTTGTTAAGCTATGGCGTTGGTTGGAGTGAGTAGTGTTCATTATTTAGACTTTTTTTCTATCAGAGTGGGTGGGTTAAATTACGATTGCTAGCTTGTAGCTCGTACAGTAGAAGACAATAATTGGTTTGTAAAATAAATCGCTTAAATTGCATTTCAAATTTTGTCAAGTGTTGAAACTCGAGATCTGTTCTGTTACTGAGTGGACGAGCTTAAATAACAAATGAGCATGTCCTCAGAGTTACATGTTTAACTTGGGTTGAGTGTGCTTGGATCCATTTATTGGTTCGTCGTTCCATTGAAACTATGCGTTTAGTCGTTACAATCCCCCAGGTGTGTATAAGCAAATGGGACTCAAGTCTAATTACGTCTATACTGTCTATAGTTTATTAGAATCTTTTAAAATGTGTCGAAATGAATCGCCTAGCACTTTCACCACTATATCAACGTTTGGTTCTTCTGGAATGCCAGCCATGACCTGCTTCGAGATTGTCTCACTATCCCACCACTCCTTGTCTTTGGAGCCCGACTTCTTCTTGCTATCATCCTTGAACTGGATATCCTTCCCTTTCCGCATCTTGCCCTCTGCTTTCGCTGGAGTAACCAATGTGCTGTCGATCAAGCCATGCCACCGAGCGAGATACACTCCAGGTCCATGCATTGTCTGCGTTTTATCGTCTAGGATATCCTGAGCCCGCCTTGCTGAGAGCTTGTTCAATTGCGCCAGATAAGACGCATGTGCAGTCAATGCAGTGGTGATCCCAGGCTTCAGTTGTTCCGGGACAGAGTCGAAGGCAGTCCTCAACCGCTCAGTCATGGCACCAGCTGCATCGTTTGGTGAGCCGGCATGCATGTTCTCCTTTCTAAATTCGATTACAGCTCTCTTGCACCATTGTCGCCATATCAGCGCCCATTCTGGGCAATTTCCGGCGACTTGATGCAAAACCTTGAATACCCGAGCAGCGTGTCTTTGGAAGAGAGCAGCGAAATCTTGGACAGAGGGAGCTTTGTTGCCAGAATTCGGCTTCACGGTCTTGATCAAGTCGGTTAAGAAGTCTTGCACGTATCCAACTGTCACGCTAAGATCTACTCCTTCGTGCACTGATCGGATGAGAGGCTCGTATACAGCAACCACATCACGAATTATTTGCGTCAGATTGTCTGGGTAGCCGCGACATGCAACGCGAATAATTTCTTTCCGATCGCGGATGGAAAGTCGTGCGGAGTAGTATTCGAGTGCTTGTGTGTGTTGAGCTTCTGTGAGGGTCGTGGTTGGTGGGTAGCGTGAGTTCTCGAAGATAACTTGGACGATGGATTTTGATTGCTGGATGCTGAGTGCTCTTAGCTTTTCGTGCTGCTCGCGAGAGGTTGAATCGATGTGTGTTTCGATTGCATCTAGGTGCTCTTTACTAGGTCCATTCTTTGCCTTGGAGATGCGTGCCACGGTATCTTTGAATTCAGCCTGGTCCCATCCTAACACTGTTGAAATAATCCTGTTTCTGTCAGCAGCTTCCTAGATCGTTCACATTAAGAGACGTACTGTTGAAGTAAGTTCACTCCGTCGTCAGCACTCTTACTCAATCCCATCCAGTTGGTCATTGCTCGTATACCTAACTTGGTAAGGATCAGTTTCAGCACACCATTTATCATGGTTGCTGCATTGCCAACTCTGAGAGCTTGCTTTAGCGCCATATAGGGAATCATCTTGTTTGCATTGCTCAGCAGCTTTAAGATGTCTTGGCCGCTAGGCGAGAGCACGAATATGTGATGGGCAAACGATGCTAGACTGAATTTGGTGACGAGTCAGCAAGCAAAATGAGAAGCGAGAGGCAATCCTGACACTCACATGAGAAATATATGCTTCAAAGCAGCCTGTACCATAACGGATTTCTTTCCTAAATCGTCCGATTCCGCAAATCCTTCAAATAATTCATCAATCAGGTCTCTATATATAATGTCATTGAGACATTCATTCCAAGCTCTCTCTAGATCTTCAGCTTTCGACATGTCATATTTGCCACCAGCTTCGTGTGGCACTTTCGGACATTTCCCCAAAATTCCTCGCAAAAGCTGCTCCAGTACAACCGAGTGGGCAGTCGATAGAGTCTTTCTGGTTCCGATGTTCCCTTTGTCGTAACTCTCGGACAACTCGGCTTCGCTCAAATTCGCCACCAGAGTTCCGACCCGCTCGGGCCAGAAGTCGGGACTCAGTTCTCGCAGCCCGGGAAGTGTGAGGACAAAGGCATGCGTTAATTGTCGTAGCAGTGGTGCTTGGGATAGTCTACTGCTTGTATTCCGAGCTGGGTCCGGCGATTTCCAGGCCTCGATTTCAGCGTAAGCTTCATGATGGGTGAGGATGTCGAACAGTGCATTCGTCTGCGCTGGGGAAAGAGCCGGTGATGCCATGGGTTCAATAGCTGGTGATTTCGACGTTACTTGAGATAGATATCGAGCTTATAATGGTTGAGCAGACTTGGACACGCGTTTATTTCGCATGCAGTCGTTGTTGCGAACAAGACAGCTTTGATGATTTGAAACAGATGCGATGTGGTCGTAACCTCGTTTCACAGTTAGAGAATCGCAGGGTCAACTCATCTTGGCAATTGGGACTGAGTCAAAAAGACAACTTCTTCGGATCAAAGAGGGCATTCGCCTTCCAACAATAGCATTGAAGTTTTGAGCGCTATTGTGCGTCATCAAAGTGCAAGATGACCACCACAAGCGACAATCTTTGCCCCGCCCCCTATTTTACCCCACTAACCTTGTAGCGGGTATTCAACTCCAGTCTCGTGACACTTGACAATACTGCAAAGGGAAAACTTGACTGCATGGAGATTACTAATATATAAATATCCTAAAATAAGCATCATTTTTACACTCACTGCTTTGAATGTGCATACCTACCAAGTGTGCACATTCGCATCAAGGAGGCATGTGACTACATATCATGTGACCCTGCAACTTTGGCCATGAGCCTGGCCAAATACCTCGAGCAGGTATTCAGACGTGTTACTTTGACCTTTGACCTGTACATTTGCTGGCACATTTGACACAGCTTTCGTTACGTTGGTCTTTGACTCGCCCGATCTCATCCCAAAGTGGGTTGAATACGCTTGCACCAATGTGTAACCAGAGTGGCCAATAAGTCAGTCAGTCAGCTAATCAGCGAGAGGATTCATAGCTAACTCGCTAATATAATTAAGAATCTTCGCTGACTTACTAATAACGGCTTATAAGCTCGCTAACAGCGAAGAGTATAATAATATCCTTAGTTATTATTATTAATTATATAGAGTATAAAAGTATAAAATTAAGGTATAAAATTTATAAAACTTTATACTATAATAATATAAATCTTATATTATATAACTAAGGCGAAAGCGAATAGTATAATTAAAAACTCGTTGATTTCGGCTAATAAAAGAGCTTTATTCGACTATAAATAGACTTCGAAAACTATAAAAATTGACCCTTAAGCTTAGAAGCTAGCCTATCAGCGAAGGAATACTACGCTTACTTGCTGATATGAATTAACTCTTAAGCTGATAGGCTTCTTGGCGTAGCTTATAAGCTAGCTGATTAGCTGGCTTACTTATTGGCCACTCTGTGTGCATCTATTATCGAACGTAGTCCGCCACAATTCAGCAACAATGTGCATAAAGAAAGGAGTATAGCTTACGGCTCTCAGATCTATAATATCATGGATGCTATTAAGTGTGCTCATCGAAAACTAATCTAGGAAGATCGCCCTTTTGCTTCGTCGCTGGAGGAGCTCAAGTTACACTTCGATACTAGTCTACCAGGTCGATGAGCTAGTTGCAAGCAGCAACTTAGATAAAAGGAGGATTTCGAGGTTGTGCGCACTTATTACTCACTCTTGCTTTCTTTCTTTTTTTATATAGCTCAATGTGTATTCCCATCAAGCACTTCCTCATAAGCAGTGCACATATATCAAGGTATAGTAGTACTCATCTCACCAGGTATGATATCATGTTACTTAAAATTTATGAGGCACTTGACGAAAATGTCGTGGCTGCTAAGTTCGCATCTGAAGTCAACTTCGTAGACTCGGCTAAAAGGGACTTCTCGTCCGTGTCACGTTTTTGACCCTCCCATATTGTTTGGTTTCGCGCAGGACCTAAGGTAACTGAGATTTTGCAACCTCTACAATTCGAAATTAGCTTCAGTATGTGAAGCTTCTCGACCTTACCAATCGATATACGCACGCAATCAACTAAATCACTTCACTTAGCTAGTTTGGTGTCGCCACATTTATCTAAAGAGCCTGCAGCTGCATCAAAAGTACAGGCGTGTATCTCATCTCAATACAATATGGAACCTGTCGAGATTCAGAGCTAGTGGGGCACAAATCAAAACACAGCCCAATCAACTATCAATGTTCGGAAGAAAAGAAGACTGAAGGCAAAATTCAGGCCAAAGTTGACCAAACACCCAGGGGAACAACTTGGAGAACCTGCACATCGTCGAAGAAATTGCCTTGGAAACCCTAACATCCACACCGAAATTCAATTGCCAACTTACCAAAGAACCATTCGACACGTTCCGCGGCCTCTTCCCTCAATCCAATAAACTTGCGTCTAATTCAGTCATGTGGATTTATTTTGTAGATGCAATGGAAAAAGTCGGATTTGCTACATTTCGAAATGGGGGCTCGGCGGTCTTGTTCGTGCCAGTTGAAGGATCGGTTTGGGAGGAAGAGGTAAGATCTCGATCCACCATCCGCATTCAGAAACTGAGATTGATGCCGTTTCTCGTCTCTCCATTGGAAAGCAGACGCAGAAGTGGTTTGGTTAGAGAACAGATACTTTAAGTTGGCGAAGAAGTGATGATGGGTATCCTAGACTTTTAGCTCTGTCAAAGCGAGCTAATATGGATTAAAATGCTTGCGGCAATCAGGAATTTTGAAGCACCGTAAGTCTGGTCACTAGACGCAGACGGAAAAAGTAAAAATACGAAAGAGTATTTGAGTGTCGGCAATAAATAGTTGCTGAGAATACAAATACTTTCAACTAAACATGTAGACTTGTGTGGATGTCAACAACCAGTCGTCGGCCCCCACTCTTGGTCGGGACAATTTCCCGCACGCGCCTCCCTTCTTATCAGCATCTTCAAGTGAAAGAGATGGAAATAACTCTACTTCCTTCATGTAGCTTAACTGACATCAATGGCGAAATTCACATATCAATGAGAGCGCCGTGCGAACAAATGTATCTACTGAAACTTTAAAATGTCACGGTGCGCGAAGCTAAGGACTAAGAAAGGCTGCACAACATGTAAGATCCGAACGTCTCAAGCTCCCCTTCGCAGAACTAGGCTAACCGAGATTAGGTCGCAGCAGGCGAAAGAAGTGCGATGAGAACCGTACACCAGATTGTGCAACTTGCACCAGACTTGGGCTGAGCTGTGAATGGCCGGACTTGACGACTCTTCAGGATCGGCGTGAGCGAAGAGCTGAGAACTCAAGATGGTCGCGGGCATCCAAAAGCCCTGATCTGCCACCCGCCTCTATGTTGGAAGTTGTATCTCCACCTCAGCTTTTGGATCCGTTGGAAACTGTTCCTCACTTACTTCCTACCTCTGTTCAACTCGAAGTCTTCTACGATGGGATTCTCTCAACAGCTCAGATTTTCCTCCGCAGTGATCGAGAAGTCGTGCTCATGACCTCGTACTGCGAGTCTTTTATTCCCGCAAATATCCTTCCTACAGCCCACTCTAAGTTCTCGAAGATGTATGTTGTAGATGTGCAGGAGTTGAGAGATAGTATGCTCGCATGCAGCTCTGTCCAGCTCGCAAACAAGACAGGCAACCCTCCTGTCGAGGCACTGAGCTATTACACCAGGGCAGTTACGGGTCTAAGGAAAAGATTGGATGCTGGAGGTGTCACGGGTCTCGAGGACTGGCTCCTAGCAGCTACTTGTCTGCTGCACTGTTTTGAGGTGAGATTCCCTCTCAATGAACAGGACAGAGATTAAACGATGTTAGACATGGCGATGTGATGCCAATCAATCGGCACCACTAGCTTTTCAGCACCTGTTAGGAGCCATCCAACTTCTCAAAGTGCGAGCAGTCTCATCGGTGAAAGAAGGGAGCGATCTCCAGACCCTCATAGCAGAGTCTGTCATCTTTCATGTATCGACTCTACTCGCTCTAGACTCCGCGTTTGCTACATTGGACGTGGATAGTGAACTATGGGATTGGATCGAGATTATCTTTCATTCCTCTGACCACAGCAACATATTCGCACCTCTCAATCATCCAGTTCTTGGAACACCTCGACAGCTAAACAGACTTGTCTTTGAGATCTCAAAATTAAGTATGCGTGGACTGGTATCAAGCAAAGACAAAGAGGAACGAGAACGATTATCTACCGAGCTGACGAGATGGGAAACGCAAGAAGACCCCTCGCAAGACAAAATGTTACAGGATGATCCATATGCTGAAGCGAGAAAGTTGTATATCATTTGCGCTCGAATTCTTCTTCTCAGTATAGGAGCTGTTGAAACAGATGAAGCTCGTGCCCTTCATCAGCAACGGCTTCGAGAATGCCTTGAAATGGGCATCGACACCATTTGTAAGATAGAGAATACAAATCAGGAAGCTTGGAATTTCTTGCTGAGATGGCCTCTCCGTGTCTTGGGAAACATAGTAGAGAAAGAGTCGGACAGGCAGGTGATATGCTCTGCCCTTGAGCGCTTGTGGCTCAATTCTTCATGTGGTGATGTCAAAAGGAGCTTGGAGAGATTATGAGATACATTGTTCTTCATCCGAAAGACTAGGCGTTAGGGAAGAAAGCATTTACGGGGTGCTCTACTAGATGAGATACTTGACGAATGATGACTTGTAGACTGAATGTATCACATGATGCGGCCGACTTAGTCGATCAATAACATGAGCTGTCGCGTGTTAATTTTGTGAACCCTTTATCGGATCTGCCATCATAAATGTAGCCCCCTTTGTCAAACCAGTCTTTGTTACACCAAAATTACTTTCAAAATTAGTTTGGCGATGTTTTACATACGATTTTCTCGATAAACTTCGCCGCGGCAACCGTTTCCTCATCACGAAGATGCTTACCAACCAGCTGGAACGCAACAGGCGCTCCCGCAAAAGTCTTAGGGTCATCTAGAAATCGGTCAGCACTCGATTCGTATCTAACAACCTATGTGTTCTTACATTTGTCGTACTGCATCTGATCCAGAGTATTTGTGGGCTTGTAAGCTGTGTTGATTGCATCAAGCTCCTCGCTTACGACCTCTCCAGAAGGGAAAACTAACGCCGGGTGGTCCAAGAGGTTCCAGAGCATTGTATAAGTGCCATAGTCCATCTTGTTCATCAGAGGTGCGCTTCCGATGTAGGGTGGGCATAATATGAAATCAACGCCCCTCTTCTTCATTAAAGCATGAAAGTCTGCCCTCAGTTGATCTCTTTGAGCATTGCATGCCCAATTTTCCGCCACGGATAACTCTCTGGCATGTTGGAGGAATGCTGCTGCTTCTGCATTCATGGGTTCACCGGACGAGGAAACCAGATCCTTGATGGTTTTTCCTCCATCAGGGAAGAAAAGGGTGACCTAGAACATGTTATTACCAACACTTTACGATTATGAACATCAGTTGCGTACAATAAGTTGAAGGATCTCCATAGATTTGTAGGGCTCCCAATCAACAACTTTGACACCAGCTGCTTGTAGAGATTTCTGGGCGTTTTTCAATATACGAGTCATCGGAGGGTGTGGGTTAACAATTCTAGGAGACCATTAGTGATTTCAGTGAAGCAAGAGATAGCTATAACTTACCCATCACTCCACATGACTCCGACAGTTATATCGCTTGAAGGCTCGACTCTTCGCCATGGGATAGGTAGGAGACTGATTTCATCATCCCACGGTCCTTGGTTAAGGATTGTTTTCATGAATAAATCGATGTCATTGATGCTATTTGTGAGCGGTCCAATTACACACTTCACGGATTCTTGTCCTGCACCAGGTAGCTCAATCCCATCATATGGCAGCCTAGATGCAGAAGGTCTAAATCCATAAACTCCGTTGAAAGCCGCTGGAATGCGAATCGAACCGCCAATATCGGTTCCGAGTCCAATAGCTGCAGATTTGAAGCCAATTGACTGTGAATTGTCAGTATGCGCAGAAAAGCAGTGAGTTAGAAGACAGATCTTCTGAGTCGTGTCTCAGGCGATCAATGAATGAAGCCTAAGCCACATCTCGCATATCTCTTGGGGCCTGGAAGATCTTCAAGAAGTAGTGATGAAATGAACCTACTGCTCCTTCGCCACCACTTGAGCCACCACAACTGAGTTCGCGGTTCCATGGATTTAGAGTCTGGCCCCAAATATTATTCTGGCAATCGCCCGTCTTAATGATCCATTAGCTCGTGTACTGAGTTTACTTTGGAATAAGGAAACTTGCCATCAGGGTTTGTGGTTCATTAGTCCGAAGGTGGAAAACAGCGCCAGCATTCTTTGCCAGGCGGACGAGATGGGAATCCTCTGGAGCAATCTTATTGACCTGTGCTACATAAGCACCACTGGCAACACGACCTTTGTGCCAAATATGCTCCTTGGTCGATATTGGAACACCATGCAGAGGACCAATGACTTTTTTATTCTGCGCAAAATAAGCATCAAGCTCTTTGGCCCGTGATATGGCATCCTCAGCCATGAATTCTGTTGCATTGTTCAACTTAGCATCGTCAGCGGTCGAAATATTTACTTGGATGGGCCACAGAGACTTGCCAATTGTTGTCCAATTGTTGCCCTCTTTAGGAAAGCAATTGTAACTTCTTCAGCGGACCAAATTCCATCACCCATTTGCTTCACCAACTGCGTTGCATCGCTTCCAGTAATTTCAAGCTCTGTCTTCGATAGCAATCCACTCTCTTCAGGAACAGCAAGGACGTTGAGCCGAGCGGAGGAGATCGGTTTGTTTTGAGCAAGTAACCATTGCTTCGGTGTCGAGTCTTCACGGACCTTCCTACTCTTCTCCGCCTCGAGCTCCCAGGCACTTTGTGTTACGGTGGTTGCTGTCATATCTCCCAATGAGTAGAGCGAAAAGGGTTCTTTATTGAATGCTTACTCTAAGGTTATTCACTGTATATGAGAATCGATAGGCCATTTCGAAGTCATTTTATACTAGCCTCGAACTTAGCGACATAATGATAGGCATTCTTCAAAATGAACCTGTGTGGATCATTGAATGCTGGCAAAGCCAATCATTCATATTACCGCGACTTAACACAGATGAGTGCACCTTGTAGATCAATGCTGAGACTGGAGATGGCTACCTCGGCTGCCCCATTCTTGAATACTTTCAGACACGGCACAACAGCTCTTGGGGTACGATAAGGCGGTATCCGCTTCGCTGACTTGGTGATACTTCCCTGCTGTCTCCAAATCCCAAAGGTGGAGATGCACATATTAGCTTCCAGGGATGCTTCGGAACGAAGCTCTTTACCGAACGATCGGGTACCGTCAGCCTTGTGAATTATTTGGGGAGAATGGAAACGTTTCGTGAACAACGAATGAGGTTGCTGCAATAAACCTTGACGTCGAACTCGACAAGGTGTAGGGTATCCTCTAGCATGATCTCGCAGGTAATCAAAAGGAGAGCTATAGATACGCATCAAGTCAAGTTTGTGAAAGCACGGAGGCAGATGAAGATACCAAAGCTAGCGATAAGCTCACGAACTAAGCGAGCTCCCCTGTCAGCCAGCGCAAAAAGCGATGATTGGCCAGTAGGAAGTCGGTAGCGATAAAGATCATCGATTGCCAAAGTTCATATAACAAGCCGAGTGAAGCAGTTTTTGAGACTGTTGCCATCATATTATTCATTTCCTGGTGTTAAAAGAAAATGACAATTACTGCAATCCACGGTGATTTGGACACTTCTGTGATCCCTGGTACAACACATCTTGTTGACTTGGACGGAACACTTCATACCGCCCACGATGCTCATTTAAAAGATGTGGTATTGGTACCAACTCCGTCTGCAGATCCAGAGGATCCATTGAACTGGTCCTCTAGAAGAAAGTCTTTGCATATGTTTTGCATCTTCATGTAAGGTGATTCAAAGCTACATCAACAGGAACTCGTGAATAACTTTCGTGCAAACAGTTATTGCCTCTTCGTTGGTATTGCTTCTGCGACTCTCTATTCGGTGTTGATTCCAATGTCTGTTGATCTTGGCTTGAGCTATGCAGACCTGAATGCTGGTAAATCAGCCTCATGAAACAACGCTTTAAAGCACAGAACTAAGATAGGTTCAGGCACTGGGTACATGTTCCTCTTTTTCGGCTGGGGATGTGTAATCTGGCAACCATTGGCACTTCAGTACGGCAAAAGACCCGTGTATTTGTTCAGCATACTTGCAACTCTCGTAAGGACTCATCAGTTGTGCATTCTCAATATAACCTGAAATTAATCAGATTGTAGGCCATCCAGATGTGGTCTCCTTACTGCAAAACCAGTGGTCAATGGTACGCAAATAAGATCTTACAAGGGTTCTTTGGTGCACCAATCGAGTCGCTTTGCGAGATATCCGTAGCCGACTTGTACTTCACTCACGAGCGGTCCAAGTACATGGGATTGTATGCACTATTTTTACTCAGCAGTAATATCCTAGCACCAGTAAGTCCCAAATAATCGCTTCCCGTGCACTAGCTAATAACAGCAAGATGTTCTCAGGTTTCATTTATGATGGAATGGGTTGGCGTTGGGTATTGTACTGGCCAGCAATCGGCTGTGGTGTTGGCTCCCTCATTCTTTTCTTCCTGATGGAGGAAACAAACTATGACCGGAAAACAATTGGAGTCGTCGAATTGGTCGAATCTTCGGCTAGCTCAATACAAAATTCGGGTGACCCAGAGAAGGCAGGAATCCATGCAGCAACAAGCCCAAACATTGACTCGACCTACAAAAAGAAAAGATACTTTCAGAAACTGAGCATGATCGACATATCGAAGCCGAACCAGTTACTAATCTTAATGTGGAGGCCTTTTACCTTTGTCTCTTTGCCAGTTGTGGTGTACTCCGGATTCGCATATGGATGTACCGTCGTGTGGGCACTGCTCACTAGTGGAACATCTTCCTTGATTCTGTCTTCGCCTCCATACAACTTCAAAGCTTCGATTGTTGGATTGTTCTCGGTTGCAAGCTTACTTGGCTGCATTGTTGGGTATGCTTGATTCTCTTCTTATTCCCTCTTGTCGGATATTCGATATTGGAAGCTAACAAGAGCAAAGTTGTGTGATCAGCGGATATATGGGCGACTGGATCACGCTTAGATTTGCTCGTCGTAACAATGGCATATCAGAGACAGAAAATCGATTATGGCTATACTTGTTCCCCGTGCTTGCATACCCATTTGGATTCATCTTATGGGGTGTTGGAGCAGCGCATGCTATTCATTGTAAGTAGATGTGTTTCAAATGCGAAAGAATCAGCACTAGAAATGCTTACCACTTCCATAGGGTTTGGTCTCGCATTTGCGGCCTTCGTTCTCTCAGCAGCCACATCAGCAACAGTTACAATTACCATCAGTATGTAACCACCACCGCCTTCTAGATCTTAAGCATTCTGCAATCGCTCGCTCTTAAAAACTTGGGTAAACATCTTGAGACTATGCTGACTTTGTTGACAGCCTACTGCATCGACACCTACCCAGATTTGAGTGGCGAGGCAATGATCACAGTGATCGTCATTCGCAACACAATGGGATTTGCCATCACTAGTTACGCGTGAGCAATTATTCTTTTGACATCAATCAGAGATGGGGCTAACGAACAATGTAGTGTAACACCATGGATTCTTACGCTTGGAGTTCAGAACACATTCATCAGTGCGGGCTTCATTTCTATGGCCACCTCGCTGGCCTTTCTCGTTATGGTGAAATGGGGGAAAAACTTTAGAGAGATGAGCAGGCTTCGATATTGGGGCTATGTTGCTCAGGGTAAGGCATTGGGTGTGTCTCACTGAACCCGTCGAAGTTTGAGAACATAGGCAGCTAGATAGACAAATATTGTAACAGTTAAATGATGCAGGCCATAGCCGGGCAGTCATAAATATGGCGGCTTGCCACATGTACTCGAACCCAAGTATATCATATATTAATTGGACGATTGGAAGTCCACCATGTTGATACTGTGGAAGAAGAACTGACATGCATTGACCTGAAGTGTTGGCATAACGTCACATGATATCGCGACTTGCTGGTCGGCCAAAATTATCCCGAGGTCTATAAGCGTGTTGATCAACAATCGGCAAAAACATACAAAATATCGCGAGGAAATGAGCTCAGAATGTGCCAATCTGTCTTGTACATCAATAAGCATGCAACAGATTATCGGAAGAAGATTCAGGAGTATAAATTACATCTTCGACTTTGTTGTCTGACTTTGATAAAAACAAACATCGCCCATCTCGAATAAGCCATTGTCTTGATCTAACGTAATGTTGATGTGTCTCACAAGGAGGCAAAGATGCAATACTCAGCAATGTGTAGCCTATGTCGTCTGACTATCTAGCAGGTCGATGTTGAACCATCTGCTATATAATTCATTAACTGCTAATGGATTCTAGAACACTGAACAGTAGTTTATTGTCGACTTTGCAACCAGAGCCTCCTTCTCCCTTGCTGAATCCATTCCACAGACGTATCCCTATATCAATCATGTCAACGCCTTTTTGGTTTCGTTGCCGAATCATGTCATAAGCTACAGAACATAATGTTGTCTCGTCATCAGGACACGTCGAAAGTGGAAGAATATGCGTAGAAGGGCAAATGGGTGGTTGCTGTACTTCTGGAGCGAGAGAATATGCGGAAGCCAAGGTTTCAAACGCAGTTATTTCATCACCCGCTGGTAGTGTAGGTTCCTTTCCAGTTGCTTCAGGAAAACTAAAGTCGAAATCAAAGATGGATGGATCAAAGTCTTGATCAAATAGCTCCAGGTTCGAACTATCAACGATTTGTTCCAAATCAGAAGTGGTTCCACGTATGCATTCAGGTACCTTTTTGCAGTCGAGTCAGTTCATTTGTATGTGCAGCTAAAAAAAACTGGCAACAATAGGATGAACGATATATAGCCAAATAACTGTGAGGGTATGCGTCTCTGCAAACTTACTATTCCAGCAACCATGGTCGGTGGTACTATCTGGGCCGACTCGCGAATGTTGGTGCTGTTGCATGGCTGACTCCCATTGCATACTTCTCCCGAGCTAGATATCAAGCCATCATTGCCGTTATTGAGATGTGCATCAATTGATGTTTGGTCAATCCCAGCAATGACCAGTAACTCGCGAAGTTTCCTATTCTCTTCCTCTAGTTGACGTGCAATGTCTGGCGTCACAATGGCTTTTGCAGAGGGACCATTGGTTTGGCACTCTTGTAATCGTTTCTCAAGATCTGCGACATATTCTCGCTTTCGTGCGCGAGAGCGTCGCTGATTGTCGCGGACTCTGATAAGTGTTGGCTTCTGAGCAGCAATCAGCATGTGGACATGATGTATGCAGAGAGGCGCAAAGTGGAGGTGCGTTTGTATTGATAGAAGTGGATTCTATGTGCTTACTGATCCCTTGGTATTCGGTGGCATGGTAATGTGAATAGCTATGCATTTATCTTGCTCGATAAAGCGATTTAAGAGCCACTGCTTTAGAGGTTCTCAGATGGCTGGTGCGGGGTTGTCTCGGTCATGTTACTGGGCGGGGAAACCTCCGTACAGCTGCCAACAACGCAAGGGTTCCATATACTTTCAGGCCATGCACTACTGCCAAAGTAGTAATCTCACATGCAAAAATCCAAATCAAAAAGTAGTTTTACTGGGCAATTATAAGATTCTAGCAAGTATATTTTGTGGCACTGGTAAGTCAATCCAACTGCATTTCTTTTCCTAGGGCTCAAGCTTACTGCGACAGACGTGTATCATTTTAGATTCAAAGTCCGACGAATTGTGCACATGAGAGGCCAGAATAATGTGCATCAGTCTTGACTTGTGAAGATATGCTTCACATGCATCACCAGTGAGGCTTGAAAGTAACCACTGAGGGACCGAAACAGGCCAAGTTGAGTTGGCCGCCACGAGCACAAAGGATGGTGGTCGCTCGAGCCGACCATTAAGCTTAATCTTTGAAGGCTATAGGAATTAGACGATGACTTAATCGGCCGAATTTGCTCAGCTCTCAGTTCTTATATGGTGAGTGCGAAAATATCTTATTAGCGGCGATCGTATTAGGCATATCTATGGTTTGTGGGGAGCATTGTCAGGATCAACGTAATCATGTCTAGAATTGGAAAACGATCAATCTGGAAGCAGATCCTTTGGCTCCATACCTCCAGCATCTTCCTAAGTCTGCAGGGCTTGTAGACAATTGAGGTTGGTATTACTGCAGAGTGCATCCGAAGCATCGTCTGCTCAAGAGTTCCGCTTCTCAGCGTTTAAGATATGTTTCTATGATCGAGGATGAACACTTTATCTATCTCTTCTTCCTCTTCCTTGATAAGTCTCCCTCAAGGCGTGAAAAGCCATGGCATGCGAGCAAAGGCGGTCATGAGTTTCTCTACTGTAAAAGGAAGGAAGACCGACTTCAGCAATGTCGTCAGAGACATACGAGTATTAAGCATTCAAATTTTGAATCATGGTCATCATTCTCATTTGCTTCATATCCCCTCCTCTTCATTCTCATTTCTTTTCAATTACGGGCGTATCTATTTCTCTCACAGGTTCTCCAATCTTCCCCGCATGACTCTATTTGTTCTCGTGTTTCATACAGTTTCTCTAACTCATGCGCTTATATTCTCACTTCTACGAAACTCGCTGCCGTGTCCCTGTCTCCACGAGGGTGGCACTGAACTCTTTTAGTGAAATGGCAACCCACACACCCAGGCATGCGGTACGCCAATCGGAGTAATACAGCAGGAAGATAAACTCACTCATTGGGAAGCGACGTTCGTAACTACAGCCATACAAAAGCTCTCCATAGGCTTTCCAGACATTACTTGGAAATTTGAGACGGAAACGGGAAGAATTAGCTATCATAACGCTGGAGTTGAATGATACTAATGTTGTTGGTGCAAAAGTGTGGCGTATCTCGGAATCCGCTTCAATTTTAGCGGACCTTCATGTAAGGGGCATATTTTTGATAAAGCACGTCGGATTTGATGCTGTACATCATCAAAGACCTCCACCAAGGAACAGAGAGACAAAGTCTTTTAGTATCTACCTATGATGGTATGTCGAAGAGGCTTTAGAAGCGTGTCCCTATGAGGTTGGGGAAAATATCAATGCGTAAGTCTGCTCTGAACTTCCCACGAGATCTATTCCTGAACACATTTGCATCAGTTTCCAGTGGAGGAATTAGTTCCATACTACAACTTGTCGACATTTTAGGTGACAGAGGAGTCTCCGAATGGGTATGTGGGTGTGCATGGTTGCATGAATAAACAATTTGATGATGTTATCAATACTCTACCCCTCATATGTTAGCAAATTACCCAGCCACCCAAATTCTAAACGAGGCATTAAGAACCAGGAACGCAAGAGATCACTTGTAAGAATTTCTCATAGGTAAATAACCAATAGTAACGGACGTAAGATATGTTCAAGTCCGCCTTCCATGTATAAATGATACACAAGTTTCAGCAGGAAAAGTCCTGGAGATGATGACCTTCAGGACATATGTCGGCTTCTCCAGTTATTGATTTCTTCTACATGTCTGGACTCCTGCCGATACATACTTTAACTGTTGCCACTAAAGCCCAAGTGCCCCTTACAGAGCAAATAGCTGATCGATCTCAAGCGATATATGGTCAAGAGAAGTGCAAGCTTATGATCACTCAAACAGATATATGAGAGGTCACTCATAAGCTACTCATGGACCTCTATATTTTGTCTTGCTCTCCTCAGAGAGGACTTTCATTCATTGCTTGGATATCCTGTACGCTTACGAGTCGCTTTTGAGTTCGACATTCAGGGTACTCGAAATCACCAAGAACAATGGATAAGGCATGGGAATCTGGCCTGGATCCCGAGAAGTCTGCCATGCCACATGACTTAGGCTTCGACCTGAGACGAAATTTAAGCGAGCTGCAAACCGAATGCTCCTCAGGTCTTGCACCACCACCAGACGGTGGGTACGGATGGGTGTGTGTCGCTGCTTGCTTCATCACCAACTGCTTCACGTGGGGAGATATCATGGTGAACTCACAGAACCCATCAGACTTTAGGAAACTTCCATACTGATGACCACTTCGTCGTATGGTGTATACCTAGCCTACTACCTCTCCAGCGACCAATTCCCCGATGCCACAAATACAGATTTCGCATTCCTGGGAAGCCTAGGCTTCTCCTCAGCAATGCTGATCTCACCACTTGTCACACACGTCTCTCGCATTTATAGAATCCATGTTCCCATGAGCATTGGCATCGTACTCAAAACCAGTGGTTTCATCGCCGCCTCGTTCGCTACACGAATATGGCACCTTTACCTCTCCCAAGGAGTCCTAGTTAGTCTGGGAGTTAGCTTTATATACATCCCTAGTCTAGCCGTGTTGTCACAAGTGGTTTGGCAAGCGGCGTAGTCTCGCTAATGGTATAGCTGCCGCAGACTCTGGTGTCGGGGGCTTGATATTCTCGCTTATCGTGCGGGTAACTATCAGCCACATGTCCCTGGCGTGGTCACTTCGTATCACGGGCCTAGTTAGCGGAGTAATGAATATCGTAGCCACCATCGCAATACGCAGCCGGAATCATATCGTTCAGCCAAAGCAACATCCATTCGATATCTCTCTGTTGCGGCGCTACGATGTCATTCTGATCCTTTCTTGGTCCTTCACAAGTATGTTAGGTTTTATCACTATCTGTTTCTCCATGTCTAGTTTTGCAACTTCAATGGGGCTTACCGAGTCACAAGCTGCTCATGCTACTGCATTTCTGAATATGGGTACGGCGCTGGGACGACCGTTTATTGGGGTCATTAGTGAACGTTATGGTCCGATCAAAACAACAGGCGTGATCACCTTTCTAAACGCAGTTTCTATTTTTACGCTTTGAATACCTGCGGCATCTTATTGGGTTTTACTTATATTCGTTGTTCTGAATGGTGCAATGTTAGGAGTCTTCTGGATGGTGAATCTCCCTCCTCTTCTCGGTTGATGTGAACAGTGCTAATGTTTAGAAAAGTCTATTGGGCCAATATGCTCTCAAGTTGGAGGACTTCAAGAGCTTCCGTCTCTGCTTTCGTTGAATTGGCTGGTGATTGTGTTGCCGACCACCTGTAAGTTCATCATGTGCTCACTTAGATGCCCTACCTTCACCAAGGATTCTTGCTAAAAAGTGACTAATTGACCTGTTGGTTTCAGAAGTCATCGTGCTCAAGCTGAGACGTGCAAGCTCATTACATGAACTCCTTTATCCACAGATATTTGTGGGCTTGATGTATTTGGTTGCTAGTGCAATTATTTTGCAGCTTTGGCGAGTCAGTCGCAAAATGCGTCCTTGATTAGTCTCGACTTGTCAAGAGTATATTATAATATAAAGCTGAAATTAACAGTCTCGGACCAGAATACAAACTGGAGGGAAAACTTCTGTATACTCTGACCCTAGTGGTGTCGTCTATTTTTAGCTTGTTGAGACACCTCATCTAAAGGGTTCAATCATGTGAGGGCTCCTCATCAAACTACCTTATCTATGCACATGTGATTCCAGAAGGAACGTTCATACAAGAGGTGCTCTTCTTGCCACCAGTGACTGACACACCAGTCCACTTCCAGTTTCTGCAAGAACCGACACCACACTCGACGTGGATTCTAACGGCACTGCTCAGGACACTGCCCGTCACGTTTGAGAGAATGAAATTGGTGACGTTGACACCGTTGGTTGGTGATCCACTGTGAAGAAGGTTAGTACAAGATCTTAAGCGGGCAAGGCAAGAATTATGCTAGCTTGGCTGTATGGGGAGGGAATCACGTACTCAACACCGTTGTATGACTGGTCAACGATGATTCCGTAGTCATCGCCTCCACTCATCTTAATGTTCTTGTAGACAATGTTGTCCACAGTGCCGTTTGCGCCTGAGACTGTCTTAATTCTGTTTTAAGTCAGCATACAGTTCCTGAGCCCAGTTTTCATTCATGTAAAGTAACGCATTGTTCCTCATCGCTTAGGAAAACCACACCCGGACAGCGCCGAATTCGTGGCAGTATGTGACACTAAATAGAACAGCTTACCGGACGCTCTGCTGCGATGCCTCCATGACGGTATCGGAGAAAGTGACGTTCTTGACATCGTTGTTGGTGCGACCTCCAACAGATCCAATGGACAAGCCATGGCCACCATGGCAATAACCCTTGGTGAATTGGATGTTTGTTCCCGAGTTGATAGCCACGCCTACAGTTGAGTGTTAGATACTTTCACGAATTCAGGAAAATTGAAACATCTTACAATCATCTTGGTTCCACACTTTAGCTCCGGTGATCAGGATGTTGTTTGCGTTGTTAATGTTGAAAGCATCTGTGTTGTGGCCCAAAGCTCCAACATCACCTGCTGAGTTGTTGACGACAATGTTCTTAACGATCAATCCCTCGATGTAGTTCAGACTGAAAGAGTTCTTAGGCGCATTCAAGATGGTGATGGAGTCTAGGACAGAGTTGTTGAGGTTATTAGCCTTGAAAAACTTGGGCTTCGTTACACCTCCGTTGCCGCCCAATCCTAACATCTTTTAGCTCTATGAAGACCTTAATCTTAGAGGAGGAGATATACCATCCCAGTAACGAGCGCCCTGTCCATCGAGGAAAGAGCCTGGGTCACCTTTCACGGTGATGTTTGTGCCGCTGACGGAGAAGAGAGATCCTTCCCATGCAGTGTAGCCGAACGAAATGTTGCCTTGGAAAATAACCTGTTCATACTTGATAAGCAACTACGCTATAAGCCGCAATATTCACCGGAAGCTTACAGTAGTTCCAGCAGTCAATTTCTCGAGGTTCAATGTTTTGCCTCCTGGGACTTGCATGTTCGAGAGCACGATCGTCGAACAGGCAGCTTTGAGATGTTAGTCCGAAAATTAACATGGACAGTGAAGCAAAAAGTGAAGGATAATTTCGAGCATGAGATAATGGCTCCAGTGTTGACTCTTCCGAGATCCAAATTTAAGAAGCACCAGGCAAAAGAAAATGCTTACCCTTTGAGACGGAAGCGGAGGAGTAACCAAGCGATCCAGAAAAGGTACAAGCAGCTCTCTTCACAACGGCATGTTCGACATTTGGGGCTGGAGTCGGTGCTGGAGCCGGGGTAGCGAAGACATTGACCGCGCCAAGTGCAGCAGCAAGAACAAGAGTAGTAATTCCAACCATGATTTTGACGATCTCGATTCTAAAAGCTTGAACTGCTTGGAATTGTCGAAGAACAAAGGCTTGAAGATACCTCGAGCGCGACAACGCCGCCATTTAAGTACTTGGCTTGCCTTGGTACGGCATTTTCATCGATGGTGTTTGTGGGGTTGGAGTAATAACCGTATATTAATTAAGGATTACTTGCTAGGTTGTCGTGGGCCAGATCTTCCGTCGAGCTTTGCCTGGAGAATCCCTGTTGGCGGAAGATTTTGAGCCGTTTGTATCACCGTCACTTGACAACCTCGACTTCGCGAGGGGGAGGGGGATTGTGTGCTGATAGTGCATTGTCAAATGTAAAGACAGCAAAACTACCTACTTGGTACTGTCGCCGAGCGTGAGATTGAATAGAGGAGTGGAGGAAGAAGTTTCATAGTTCGTTCGATGTTTGTAGAACCACGTTTTTGCCCCACCATTCAGGGGTTGAAAATATTAAGCTTGAGGCTTGGCGGGGTTGTTCGGGAGTTGATCAATGTGCCGGACAGGGAACAAATTCAAAGATGCCGTTAGCAATCGGAATTGTTAATAATGCCAAATTTTCATGTTACCTCACGCCTGCGTCCTGACTGATGAACACAGTGGTTGAGCGAAAGAAAACCTCACTCCTGTCTACTAGCACTAGCTCTATTGCATGGATAAAGTTACAAATTCAGAAGCCGAATATTCGACAGCAACAATTTCTCGTTGACAGCTGCTATAACGACTGTAAACCCGAGTGCTTGGATCACAATGATCTCAACTATATTGTCTTCAGAGTTCCGATCTGAATCTTGACATCGGACACAGTAAAACTTCGGGAAAAACGAAAAATGAAACGATGTTGTATAAGAATATATCTTATCGAAAGCGTATATAATCTTGCGGAAAAAGACTAAGCAACAACTTTGGAATGCTGAAGACATCCCACAGTATCTTGTGGAGAGTTGTGACAAGTGAATTGCGGTGATTCGAATGTAATCTCCGCTGAATTCGCAATGTCGCGACTATATAGTAGGGTTTCCCATCTTCAAACCCAGTTTTTTACATTCCAGCACAACTTCGTGCCGATAAAAGATATGGACACTGAATCTTACATTAAGTTCGCCTTGGTTAGACCCAACTTAGCTGTTCTGTTCGTTTGAACGCTGTCGTCGTCTGATCACTCGATCTCAGCCTAGCCGTAGAAGCTTTATGCCTATCATTTCAGACTTGGCGTTACTTCAACTAAGGAACACTTTCGGACAGGTCGAAATACAAAACTGAAACATGGTCATGTTTAGAGTACATGTTGCAAAGCAGCTGGATGTAATTAAGCAGAGATTCCTTCCCACCAAAGTACTCCATCTCAAACCCCAAGACCAACTCCGAATCTTCCCTCAATCCTTCCATCCCTAGCTCAAAACACCTCTTATCCCATCCCAAAACAACCTCTCAGCATACACTTCATGGAATGTATACACAAATCCCGGGAACGGTAGTCTATCCACCGTGCTCGGATTGCACGTCATGCATGAATACCAGATCCGCACTCTGCCTTCTCCCTCTCTCAATAGCTCAAAGCGATGCATACCACTAAAGCCTTTCCTATCATCTCCAAATGCTATATCGATATAGCTGCTCTCATCAGCCGCCTCTGGCTTTCCAGCTCCTTGAGCGGAACCGTGGATATGATGATCTAACACCATAAAATTCCCACCTAGAAGCCGTGTGTACTTCTCTGGGAATTTGGAAATGGGTAAGTCATATGGACTTAAGATTTCCGGCCCATCACCTGGGACATCTATCCCAAATCGTCAACAAGCAACTCTCTAGCGAAATAAAGAGGGAAAGGACAAACCAGTAAAGCCCACCCTAGCCAACTGCCTCCCACACGCCCTCAACGTCCTCAAAATGCCCTTCTCAGGCACGAAAACCCACCCACCAAAAAAGCCCTTCGTAAACCTCGCCAACACCTCCTCGTCTCGCATCATTTCATCTCCTTCACCTGTCCGACTACTCCCCAAATCCAAGACCACAGATCTAGAATCCGTACCTTCGAGACATCTCCTTGGGTTCACGGTCCGAAGGCTTTTCGAAGCCAAAGTAGATGGTGAGAGCGCGTCGGAGCGTTGGTACGTCTTGATATCGTATCTAGGCGATTTAGAGCGAGATGAAGAACTCGACTGGGATATAGAGGAGAGGTATGAAGAGAGAATGATGACCGTTGTTGCGGCGGGGAGGATGTAGAAAAGTGAGGCTGGCCATGGTTTGAATGGCATTGTGTCGGTTGTGAGTATATGAGATGACTTAATATTTCGTGCGTGACATGGGTAAAGTACTTTGTTAGGTTTTCATTAGAAGTTAATAATGGTCATAAAACTCCAATCTGGAAGTGAAGAAAATAGGTAGGTAGCTAGAAAGGTCACATGCCGTTCGAGCTGAGTCACGACGGGATCTCACGAAAGTCTCCCTCTCCATCCCGAATCCCGCCCCGATTGCTCCCGCAAGTTTGACACATTGTCTACCTATTGTCAGTTTCCGAAGAAGTATTTCCGAGAGGCACACATTCAAGGATCTGCACTGAAATGGTCAAGACATCGTGTCGATCATAAGTTGTATGTCATTGGGATGTTAGACATCAAACTGCTTCCTAATACATTTTCACGTATCCTACACCTTGGTCCTCTTCCGTTTAGCACCCGTCGTGCTTTTACTTTTAGGCCTCGCCTTAGCTTTTCCTTTTCCCTTTGCAGTCGTCGAGTTCGAATCACTGTACTCATCACCACTCGCGCTCTCATCCGCCCCCTCTGCATCGTCTCCTTCGTCGCCTTGAGCCTCCTCCTCTGCTTCATCAACATCAACAATCGAAGTCTGCTCATCTCCTTCTTCCTCCTCTCGAATAGCAGCAGGCCGCTTCTTCGTCGTCGCTTTCGTCTTCGCTTTCCCCCTCCCCTTCTTCAATTTCTCTTGCTCCCTCTCCGTCCACCCAATATCATTATTCTTCGCCCACTCCTGTGCCTCATCCGCAAACGTTTTGGCGAGCGGATTCTCCTTCTCCTTTGACTTAGCTCCCTTCTTTGCTTTCAGTTTTCCAACTGCTTCTTTCATTCTCTTGCTCCCAGAATTAGCATTGCTGCCCACGCCACCTCCACCGCCTAATCTCGCACCAGCTCCCACGGCACCATCGAAGTACCGCGTGATGTTCGCTTGTGTGCCTTCTGTTTCTCTACGGTTCATGTCTCTGATAACTGGGACGAGGACTTCGTCGGTTCGCTCTTGAGACCAACCGATGGTAGCCATCAAGAATTCTCGAAGTTGATCCAAGTCGGGTACACCCCATTGAAACGGTTCAGGCGTGCTATCCACATCTGGTTTGAGGTATGCCTCTGTCACTGCACCAGATGGAAATGTGGGTGGTAGAAACAGCTTAGTGCCCTGTGCTCTCCTGAACTTCTTACGGAATTTATTGGTTTCAGTATTCTTAGCTCCCGGATGGATTTGCACTTCATCCCACCAAGCTTTAAATTCATGCAAGCCATCTGCTGTAGGAAACTCGGAGATGATTTCGAGTGCAGTGACTGGTCCGACTCCAGGAAGACCTTCAGTGTAATCTGAACCCAACAGATGAGCTATAGCAATCATCTGATCTCGAGTGAGTGACAGGTCTTTCTCAATATCATTCGCGATATAGCATTCAACAAACTTGTTGCTGTTGAACATATTCTTGTAAACTCTCGTTCCTCCAAAAAGGAAGATATCGCAATCATCGGTCACCACACCATCAACCAGACCAAGCCGTACCAGCTCTGCACATTGAGCTTCGGCTTCCATCGGAGCCGTGATGTAGGGCAGACCGAAAAGACGAAGTAGAGCTTGGCACTCAGTGATCATGATATGTGAAACCTCGTCTGCATCACGACGATCTTTCTTCTGCTGGATTCGGAGCGCTTTAAGTTCTTTTTCGTAGGCGTCCTGGTTTTCTTTCTCGGATTTGTTATTCAACGTACTTGCAAATCTGGCATGCTCCTCTGCTTCAATTGCCAATTGAGCAAGTAATTCCTCGTCCTCAGGGTCACTAAATTCATCAAATTCAGCATCTTCGGCAAGCTGCTGTTCATAGGATTCTTCAGTCTGAAATTGGCGCGATTTTGAGGACTGCGACGGGAATACGGCTGTAGAGTCTGGCATATCTGCATCTTCAAACATTGGACTTTGTTGTCTTTGTGGTGTAACTGGTCTGGTTGCCTGCTTGCTAGCCACACCGCTCGTCTCAGTCATCTCCACGTCTTCAAATTCCACCGAGGCAGATCTTGATTTGGCTAGAGCATTAGAAGGCTTGGAAGCATTTGGGGCGGAATCTCCATAGTCACTTTCCGACCATTCTACTTCCTCATCGGCATCCGCAGTCCACTGTAATTCACTACTTTCAGTAACTTCACCTCGAGTACCCAAAATTTTCGTGGATGTCCCAATTTCAAGCAACCCAGATGATTGCCTATCATCAGGGATAGCAGAAACGGGTGGTTTGGCTCTCACATCTTCAGCGAGCCCTCCCATCTTCTGCTTCTTTGCTGGCGGTGGATCCACTACCTCAACATCGCTCTCGTCATCAGATGAGTCGATCTGTATCGGAGCATGCTCTTTTCTATATCGTCTCTCCTCTTCTTCAGCCATCTCGCGATCTTCAGCATTGACCTCCTGATTCCATTGTTTCTGAATCTTAACTTGGGCTCTGATGTCCTCGCTGCCCAACAACCAAGGTGGCACTTCTTTCGGGGCATCATCCTGAAGTGCATTGTCAAATCCTCCAGCCAGATCATCCTCGTCGCCCGCATCATCTCCCTCGACAGCTTTCTCAGCCTCTTGGAGCTTTTTGCCTCTGCCCTTGCCGAAAATCGAGGCACCAAAGTCCAATCTTTCGAACGGCAAAGGACCATCAAAAGGATTCTTGAGATTGTTCGCCACCGGAGCAAACTCTCTCTTGCGTTCCTCGGGGACCTTTCGTTGCCTAGCTTTCGCTAAGGCAGATTGGAAATCCATATCACTATCACTATCACTCTCCACAACCGGTGCTTTAGGTGGAGGTCTTGGCTTGATCACAGCTGCGCTGGCTCGATTGTTGACAATGTGGGCAATCATGCCTCCACTAGAAGCAAAAATAGGCTTCGAAGCTTGCACAGGTTGTTGCTTATGTTCTGGCATCGGTATGTCCTCAAAATTGGCATCTTCTTCTGATTCCGGGTCCTGGCGATGGTGTGCCTGCATTGATAGTGCGATAGCTCGATTGAGATGATCTTCTTCGTCAAATATTGTGTTCCCATTCTTCTGCATAGACAATGCAATTGCCTGGTTGACATGATCCTCGGTGTCAGAGACGACATCTTGCTGCATAGACATAGCAATCGCTCGCTTAAGGTCTTCGTCTTCGTCGTTGAGATCTGAATCGTCATGAGTGGATGGTCCAGCACCCAGACCATCGTCCACAAACAGTGAATCCACTTCATTAGAGGTCTCTCTTTGCAAACTCGCACGCTGCGCGTCTACAGGCGTCGGGTTATTCCTAGAAGCGTAGAATTTCCTCCTCTGTTCTGCCATCTCACTAGTCTTGTAATCCTCATAAGTCATATTCTTTTTCCTCCCTCCCGGAGTCTTCATCGTTGGAAGTCGGTTCAATCCCTCAATAGGGATATCTTCAAACTCATCGTCCTCATCGCTATCCTCAACTTTCTTCACTCTCTGCGACAGTGCATCAACGTCAATCGGCTTGTTCCTCTCCCCGACACTCTTATCCGTACTCACTACCCCTAATGCATAACCACCTTCTACTCCATCGTTTTTGACAAGCACGTACTCCCTACCTGTCTCGCCTGCAATTCGCCCACCACCCACACCAACCAATTCCGCATTCATACCATTCAAATTCATAAGTCGTTGCGTCAGCTCATTCCTTTCCCTAACCCTATCAATCTGAAATCTTGAAAATGCCATTCGATCGGGAAACATTTCTTCCAACTGTTCCTTACTTAGTCCCATTCTCAATCGACTCCTCAGTCTTGCCGCATTCAAGATATTATATCTATCTCCAGCTGGCAAACTCAAAAAGAACTCCCCATTAAAATCAATCTTGCTGAAATCGTACAAGTTGACATCCTCCCCATCATTGAACTGTTTAGCGTAAGCCTCCAGCTGCTCTGCAGACATGATACGCGGATCCTCTGGCTTGCCCATGCCTTCTATCCCATTCGTGAGCTCGGGCAGGTGATACGCGTCTGTCTTCCTGAACTTCCGGTTCTGCTGGATCTCCTGTGCGGACATGCCCATCTCACTGACGTACACCAAGTCCTGATCATTGGTCACCACGTCGTCATCCTGCTCAACAGCACTGAAGCCCATAGCCTGCCTCTCCCTATCTTTCTTCCTCCTCGCCTCTTCCTCTTCCCCTCTGCGCTTCATCTGTACCGCCAACAGCCTCCCCGCAGTCCTCGCAGCATCTTCCCGTCGACCCTCTCTCCGCTTCTTCCGGCCTTGGATTGTCTGCCTTTTCAGCACAGGTGCGCCGCCATCGAAAACAAAGACAGGCTTGATGCCGAAATAGAGGAGCTTGCAGATACGGCGGAAGAAACCCACGACGTGAGAGTTGCGCAACGCATTACCTTCTTTGTCGCGGACTGCTTTGAGGAATTGGTAGATCCATATGGAGGCATCTACTGCAAGACGCTTACGATTCAGTGTTGGAAGAGGCGTAGGGCGCGCCGAGGGAGCCAGAATGGGCCAGAGACCTGTCACTCCCATGTTGGGTGATATCTAGATCGTGTATCAAAGATATGGAAATGGGCTTAGGCATCAGGTGGGAGTTTGCTTCGGAGATTCCTTAATGTATTCACACATCTTGTGAATATCATCCGAAATCTGTGGGACCGCGAGATATTGCTTAATCTCAGGACCTCAACATCAATCAACTGTCAGCGTGTATGACATTGAGCAGAATTGAGTTCAATGCGAAAGGCAGCCTTCGCTCCATGGCTTAACACGAAATCACGTGATCGTTATCTTATCGGACATCCCTGTTAAATATTTATCCTTCTCTTGCGTAGCTTGAATCAAAATACCTTATGCATTCTCGAATTCCTATCTACTAGTCCAAGACTTACTGAAACCAGTTCATATCCCATTGAAAGCTCGCTCAAACCTCTTGACAAGCTTATTATCTATCCAAAATACCCGAGCAATGGAGAAATCACAGGCAGAAGACTACCTCTCCTCCCTGCTCAACAAAACCCTCCGCATCACCACGACAGACACACGCATGTTCCTCGGAATGTTCAAGTGCACCGATTCGGTATGTCTCTCTACGCCTCCCCTTCATACCTGCCATTTGCCCTGCCTCGTAAATTCAATTCTAACACAAAACACAGGACAGGAACATAATCCTCTCGCAAACCTTCGAGTACCGGATCCCCCCACCACCCAAGCCAGACCCCTCATCCACCACCCCAGCTGGACCAATAACCCTGGAACTCACATCACGCTACCTCGGCCTCGTCGTCGTGCCAGGCGAGCACATCGTGCGGATTGAAGTTGAAGAGTTCATCTCGCAGCTCAAGGGCAAGGAGAGGGAGAAAGAGCGGTTAGCGCTGCAAGGGAGGGGAATGGGCCATGGTTCTGATGTCGCGCTGGGGATGAATAATAGTAAGGCGAGTGTAAACATGATTTGAATGACAAGACCGAGACGATTTCTCAGGAAGGCGGGTGGACATGATATGCACGGCCAGAGTGGCAAGCGATGTGGGTTGGAGGGGCAAGAAAAGGATGAACAGGTGGGAAAGGGAAGGGCGTCGAGGATTTGCCATCTCCTTCCATGCCATGCCATGCGCTTGACAGTAAGGAACAAACAAGTCTCGCTTTCAACCCAACGCTTCAAGTCGGTTATGTTACCAGCGCTCACTTCGCAGGACATCCCAGGCTCAGGACCATCCTCACTATGATATACCACAAAAGTCCCTACACACAGCAACAACGGCTGGTCAAATACCAATCCTCAATAGCAGACTACTGCTGCCTACCAAGACTTCAGCGGTAGATAGGTATCTAAGGCAAATTTAGCATACCAACCAGTACTGTGTCGCCTCTCGCTACCTCATCTATATCGACCTAAACACGACCGGATCCACCTACAGCAGACAAAGCAGCTCGCTAGTATGATTGTACATCGATGTATATGAACAGACATGTATACATGCTACAGAGATTACCAACCAAAACAATCAAAACAAACCTATATAACTACAACTATACTAAACTATTACAGCCACCTCGCATGGACACACGGTACGTGTGTTACCACAACAAATAGAGCAAATAAGAGTCAAGATGTAATCAAGTACAAACTATCCAGGGCCAGGACGTAGATATTCAACTCCACCTTGACTTTACCCTTCAGGTATCTCACTCATGCTCTACAACCCTTGATACTTCACATGCACTCATTCACTCATATAAAGAGAACTTGGATACAAGGCAACTCAAAAATCTCATTGCATCCCCCAGATACAAATACAAACACATCAATCATTTTAATCTTGTCCTGTCTTCATCTGACTTCATCCCATCGATCCTCCACCATTCGTTTCATAACTCTCCTTAAAGCCACGCTCCGCATGACTTCACCACCTCCCCAAAATTACCAATTACCACAAATAGCCACCCACGCTTCACCCTCCTCTCCTACCACTCTGTCGTAACGTGCATATCAATCAAGAATTAGAAACCGAAGAGAAGAACATGTTGCCTGAATAGCAGACCACAAATCCTGGGAATATCCGCCACCAGTCCGAAAATGACTCTCGTTCTTTTTATGTCCTCATTCGCACCATTCATTCATCCACATACTCGTGGCTTGCATTTATGCAACGACCTCCTGACGTCCCCTTGACTCGCCGTTGATAGTGCTATCATGAGTAGAAGCAGCTCCAGTATCCTCCTCTTCTTCCTCCTCATCGTCATCGTACTCATCGCCCTTGTGTGCACTGGCCGGTACCCAAAGACCAGATTCGCGATCATTCAGTGGCTGATCCTGGCCGGAGAGGTCGTGGGCCTCGTTACGGCCTGCATTACGACGACGCTGAGAAAGGGTGCGGGCGCGAGTGGAGAGGTTGGAGCTGACTTTGGCGTTGGCGGAGACCCAGTTAGTGAGAGCATCCTCGCAATCTTGGATGATGGCCTTGGAGGCCTCGTATCCGTCGTATGCAGCACGGGTCTCGCCAGGTGTGACTGGGGTATCGTCGACGAGCTCCAAAAGGTGCTTTCCGAAACCAGCAATGATAGCAAGTTTCTCACAGTGTTCGCGGAGTGCATCGAATTGGTAGGTATAAGCAGCCTTTAGCTTCTCGCGAGTGATGTTTGAAAGTTGTGCCTCTGCGACGAGGGACTCAGCCTCGGCGCGAACGAGTTCTTGCTCGAGAACAACAATTTTTGGGGAGTTGGGCTCCTTATATTTCAGCTGCGCGATTTGATCGGTGATCTTTTGCTTGCCTATCCACGTGATTAGCTAAGTAGACAACAGCAGGCAGAGGTTCACTCACGGTCTCTGCTAGGTTGGACGGAAGCCTCGATATTTCGGATGCTCTTAATTGTGACACGGTATTGATCGTATCTGTCGATATACTGATCCTCAAGCTCACCGATCTCGTAGATCAAAACACCGAGCTTATCCGTGACATCCGACACATCATCATCGCATGCCTCGCCCCAAATGGAAAGTTGTTGCTATAAAACTGTCAGCTACTTCTTCAAGATCTGCGTAAGATTGGAAGACTCACAGCAACTTCCATGCGCTCACGACCAACCTGTTCCATGCTGCGCATGACGTTCTTCTCCATCTTCACGAGCTGGGAAAGCTTTTTTGCGAGGTCTGGGCCGAATTGACCGGCGGCATTACGACGAAGAGCATGGCCTATGCGCATACAAATTAGCAAGAGAGAATAGTAAAAAGTGTATAAAGACATCTTTGGCGTTGCTTGAAGCCATAATGTGGGGTCGGGAACCTCGATGTCTTGTAGTAAACAAAGACGCACACAACATGCGACCTCATCATACGATAGAACTATCAAGCTCCCAATTACCCTTCAACCTGCTTCCAGTTCCCTCTAAATAACTGCAAGATGTGTGTGTATGCCATATCATGGAAAGCTTCACTTACCAAGTCCACCCTTTCCAAAGATTCTGCCTGCCTTTGTGCTGGACGATGGTGGAGGAGGGTTTTGGAGCTGCGAAGCCTATTGAGAAGAACGTTAGCATTGAATCTCAATCTCTTCCACCCTCCCATCGATCGCGATTTGTATTTCTTCGAGAACAACATACCGTAGGGGCCCGCGATTGTCTCATAGAGTATGTGCGATGCATGTTGGCGGGTGGTGTTTAGGTCGCAAAGATGCTTTGTTGTTTTTCGTGAGGGGTAAGTAGCTTAATCTTCCTTTTCAATGGCAGAAAGAGTCGTAGAAATAGTATTAATTGATTGTTTGAATGGGGGAAGGAATTGTTTTATTGTTTTGTTGTGTTTGGTATGGAGAGGAAAGAGGAGAGAAATCTTGATGGTGATGTTGTGAGAGCTACCTTATTACTTTCAGCCTACTCTCTCTTCCTAGCTATTGATCTTCCTTCCACTTCCGTTCCATGACGACGATCCCACCAGTGACGTCAGTCCACTGTACACACTCCAACCCACGAAGTGAACCACCAATCCCCATTCCACCACACCAAAACCATTGGAAGATCCCCACTTGTACCGAAACATGCAACTTTGGCCTCAACATGCATGGCTGGATCAGAGACATAAACCCAATTAGTGCATAAGAACCGGGTTGTGATGAATGCGATGAGGAAATTATTGGTCAAAAGTGATGTCTGGTATTTCTCGGGTTAGGATCATGCCATACCAAACAGTATTGATTTGTGTCCACCACCAGCCATATTGGGGATCTTCACTGACTACCGAACAGGTATATCCTCATCTTCCTTCAAACCTTACATCCACATCCGCAACTCAGCTGCGTGTTGTCTCTCGTCTCCTCGCTCCCCGCACTCGTCCATCCACATTATTCGCATTCAGGAATCCCACTTCCATTCATACCACGCCACACCACGTCACTCATCTCAGTCACGTTCCTCAAATGGAAAAGCCAGCCTCTCTTTCGTTAAATGTCTTCTTCAATCTAGCCTTCCATCAATATCACTCTTAGGTCCAGCCTTGCGATCTCCATACGGACTAAAGTTGTTCAAATATTGTCACTAGCTCCTCTCGATATCCAAGAAATCAGGGCAGAACAGCACATGTTACCCGCCCAACCCGCCTCTTAGTAATCCCGTAGCGCGAATTGACAATGTGGAGTTCTCCTTGCGGTCATTAGCTTTAATGTGTGCATGAACGCAACATCCTGAGGACCAGAGATCAGCAAGTAACGATCAGGTCGTGAAGCGTGGCTGTGCACGACACCTACTTAACTTTATAGAAAGCAAGAACGTGCCGTTCCTTTCTCCAGTCGCACTCGCGGCACTTGACCCTTCGTGTGTCTGTGTTCCTTGGCTTGCGTTTTGTTTCGTCGTTCCTGGCTAGCGAGTCAAGTCAAGTCGAGTCCAGTCCTTCAGAATTGAGTGGGAGTCGAGTTGAGGTTGGACGAACCTTAACTAGTGAGAAAGAACAAGTTGTATTTATTGACAGAAAATCGATCACTTCCCATAGGCTTACTCGAACGTCTTGGTATCCCATTGTTAAGTAATATCGCTTAAAAGAGTTTATTTATCTACCTACTACATACATTCTTACTAACTTGCATACCACGCTTTTCTCGAGTAATTCAAATAGCGCATCAACGCTTTCGATTTATTCCCGCAGAAAATGGTGGGCAAATCCACAAGAGATGTACAAAATCAATCTCGTGACAAGAGTATTCACCTCGACCTCCAAACCCCCAAATCTATAGATCTCCATGGTGCATATATAAAGAATACTCCCAAGCCTTTCAGTTGACAGAACTAGAAGGAAAGATGTACATAAAATCGTCCGAACAAAGCAGCTCCTCTAGCAAGTCAAAATCCAATCAGGTCAAATCAACTCAAGTGAACTCAAGACGTTCCAGACTTAAGTTTGTTTACTTCCTTTGAGCAATAAAATAAATAAGCTTCTTGAGCCACCTCGATTAAACCAACTGCTTCTCATAGGTTCGCTTGGAAGTTCCATAGTCACTCAATTCTCCCTGGAAGCATCGCTTGAGCCATGTTCTACTCGCTTACTCGTTTGTTTGTTTATTTATTTGTCCACAGCAAGCCATCAAACGCATCTACCATGGAAAGGGCATTTGCTACCGACTATGACTCAAAACCCCACCAAATAGCAACGTATATCAAATCAAATGAAAAGAAAAGGTCAGCCAAGAAATACCTGTCTATCCTCCTCCTCCTCTTCCTCCTCTTTCACCCGCAAAATCAAATCAACAGACCAGAGTCTACCACTCCACCCAACTAGCAAGGTATCACGAACTCCAAACCGCCAGACCAGTGGAGAGAAGGAATAGACACCCTCAACTCACGGACACATCAAAAGACAACCTTGCAAATCCACGAAAAACACGTTTGCCTATACTAGACTTTCGACCACCTACCAAATCATTATTCTGATATGCATAAAAAAATCCCTCTCGACAATACTTCAATTCAATAAATAAAGTCAAGACAGCTTGCGTTGGTCTCGCTCGTGTGTATAATCTTACATACCTTACGTACTCTGAACAAACGAACCCATCCATTTCTCCCCATCACATCACGTCCGCACTTAGCCAAGGCAACAGCCGTGCAATATCTGTGACAGAACGACATCGAGGTGTTTGGTTATGTTATCAACCCAATAGACATGTAATTGAATTGCCGACTCACAATGAAATTAGAATCAATATATTAAACCTCGATGCTTTGTTTTTCTCTCACTTTTTCTCCTCTCCTCTGCTTCGCCTATTCTCTTCCGCCTACTCTCTTCAGCCTACTCACTCGAGACAGTGGAAGTGAATTCCGTAGTCTGTAAATGCGATACATCTACTTATAGTTACGAAATGGAAGGTACTGTAGAAATCTAGCACGGGACAGAAGAGAGGTAGACGGAGCTGCGGTATACAGAGGGGCCGAGAGAGAGAGAGAGAAAATAGAAAATACCCTCCTGGCGCGTGAAAGTTAAGTAAGTAGGATTGCGTGAACTAATCTATACTCGAACGAAATCACTTATACACAAACTTACAACCTCACAACCTCATTATATATAACTGAGCTTTAACCCCTCTGTCCTAGAAACTTACCTATGCACCTACTTATCTAACAATAGATGTGAATACATAAAGAAATATATAAATGATATAGCATACATGACAGAACTCAATTTCGACTCTAATTTTGACTTGGCAGCGTGACAAGATGACGATTATATCTATATACACTTTAAGTTTCTACCGAGATATCTAACATCTAACATTTAATAACCACCATATTGTATGCTATTCCTTCACTTCAGGTTTCTCTTTCTAATATCTAATACTAAAACCACAGCCGTACTCCCAATCTCAATCCCAATAACCAATCCCAATCTTTCATTAAAGTCCAAAGCCCAAAGTTCAAAGCCCAAAGCCCAAAGCCCGACCAAGAAAAGACAAAGATAGCCAGCCGACCAGCCCACTAGACGGTACAGTTCAAACCCCTCCCGCCCCAAATTCTCAAGTACCTCACTCAAGTACCTCACTCACGTCGTTCAACTGCTCCAGATCAAACCATGAAACAGATCAGATCAGATCAGGAAACACAAGCGTGTCAAGAGTCAAAATTCAAGAAGAGGAATTAGGAATTGGGAAGATTGCTGGATTACTAGATTGCTAGATTGATGTGTTGCGAAAGCAGAGAAGCAAGCAAGCAAGTACAGCACATATACACTTACTCATATACTTACACATAGATTATGAATATATATAGAGAGAGAGAGACACACACACATATAGACACACAGACCTATACATACATACCCATCTACACGTATCCCTTACGCATACACCCTACGGAAGCACTTCCGTCACAGATCATCACCAAAATCACTCTAAACCATGACGATCTCGTTGCAATATAGAGTAAACCCAGTTTCGAGTATATAACGGGGTTTTATAAGTGGATATTTTTTACTTCGTCATAAGTAATCAATAGTAAGAATAGCTAATGCTACAACTTTTATAGTACATCGTACTAATACTCTATAACAGCTTTCGTGATATAGATCTATGCATAGATATCGCATCCGAATCCTTTGTATGACATAAAATAGACCGTACTCGGGTATTTTACCACTTTTCTACTATAAGCATCTTACTTCCCGTCTTCCCTTTATTCCCTTTACTTCCCTTTACTTTCCTTGGTTCTCTCATGGATAGTAGATCCAAAGGTAGGTCGGCAGCGGATCTAAAGGCAGCAGATAGATTCGTAGACAGATTCGCAGGGGTAAGGGGGGGGGGGGAATATAAGCTTTTCGTTCTTTTCGAATTCATTTATAGTAGGAATCGTTCTAAAAAAAGTCCGAAAAGTAGTTGTTGTGTTAAGTCGAATTTCGTCATGATTAATAGTAAACTCAGTGATACCATTTAAGCATTCTCGGTATTTTTTTTTGGTAACGATTAATATGACGGACTCTACTATTAATCATAACGAATTTACTTCTGTAGAGATACAAGATCTTACCTATATATATAATCCTTTTGTCTCTCTCTCTCTTCTCTCTCGCCGTTAGTGATACCGTCCATCTCTGAAAGTCTCTGTCTCTGTTTTTCTCTGACCGTCTTTATCTATTTCTGACTTCGTCTTTGTCTATTTCTAACTTCGTCTTTGCTGTCTCTCTGACTTTACAGTTTGCAGTTTACCTTCCACACGCCGCACGCCGCACGCCACACTCCAACCTCACTCCAACCTCACTTGTACACATAAACACTCACTCACTCTACACTTGACTCCAATCTCACTCACTCACTCCCAAGTCGCATTTGATATGCTGTATGTTTGCGAATATGTAGCCTCCTCTTATCCACACAGACTCAAGTAAACTTACATCCTCATACACTCACGCACACTGTACACACACACATACTCACTCTCACACGCACACGGACCCGTACACACAAGAAAGGTAATCTTACAAGCCATGTCGTGGTCATTCATTAATAGCTCGCTATACACCTGTCTTCTGTTTGCTCTCCATCCACTTTATACCCCACCATACCTGGCCACACCTCACACCCCAGAGGAATCTCCTCCTCATCTCATCTCATCACCTATATCAAACACACGACATCTCGTCTCATCCCGTTCCTCTCACCGCTATCCTCCTTTCGATATCATCTACACAGCACCTCCACCTCCACCTCCACCTCCAGATCCAAGCAAGGTAAAAAATCGACTCCAAAACATTACTCCCAACCATGTCCCATGTCCCATATCCCAGGTCCCAGGTCCATCTCGCCATCTATATGCAGCCATGCACCCACGGCGAACGGGGATCATTCATTCGACCGTTCGTTCGTTCGTCCGTTCGTTCGTCCCTCTCTCTTTTTGCACCTACTACTCTTCACTCTCCCTCTCTCCTCATGTGTGTGTGCATCCACCTCTCCCACCAAAAAAACAAAGTCAAAACAGAAAACCCAGTCTATAAGATTTTTTTCCCATCCGTCCATCCATCCGATCCAATCCATTCCTCTGCCCACAGCTCCCCATGCCATCGGATTCCTCTCCGTTTCGTATGTATACAATACAAGATCCAGGAAAGCACAAAGGAGAAAAAGACGACTTTGCCCTCAAAGCCCCTCTCCCCCCGAAAAGGCCAAAAGGGCAGTCTCACAGCTCCCTCCTTACTGAGCTGCCCATACCACTTTTCGTCGACCGTCATTGCAAAGCTAGAACCTTGTTAAGACCGACCGACCGACCGACCGACCAGCCAACTCCAAAAATCGGTTGGCCACCATTCATCGTCCAAATCGTTAAAGAAAAAAAAGAAAAAGGTCTGTGAATCCAGTTCCGATGTATGCTGTCTAAAACCAGCTTGTTTCGCAAACATGCAAAGAAATACATCAAACGCTATGCAGCCATGACGAGTACATTCACCAATACCAGGCAGAATCAAACATCGCCATAGCAACAATCAAATGCAAGACAAGCATTAGAGAATTCGAAAAAAAAAATAAACACAGGGAAAGGACAATTGCAAAGAAATAAAAACCAGGGTATATCAGTATTAGTACAAAAGTGCGCATGCAAGCACGCACGCACGCACGCACATTGGGGGTATCTGTCGTAAATGAAAAAAAGAAAAGGAAAATGCTCCCAACGTCCAAGCCGAAGTGGCTAATCGTCCCACCGATCGAAGAACCGGCCTCTATATTGTTTGTTGAGAATGAAAAGACCATGAGCTGAAAATGGACGTCGTAGAGATGCTGCTTTTGTTGATGAGAAATGAAATGGTCGTGCGAAGAAGGAAGAGAGGGTTGGTGATGGTTTGCGTATATATCGATTGTCCGAAGTTGGAATTGGAATGGTGTTTGGATGAGCGTAAATGGGAATGAAAGCGGTTGACATAGATCGATCGAGAGGAGTCGCAAGCGAAAGCACAAGCGAGAATCGCGTATACCACTTAATCATCTCCCCCATCACCCTCACATAACCATCTGATCGACCTGCTGCACCGGCGTCGTCGGTTGTGGATAGACAATCCTCCACGTCGTCATGATACTCGGCTCCAACTCCGCGCCAGCTGCCAAAAGGATGTTCTTACACCTCGTCAACCGATTCATCTTCTCGCACATCATCTGGTGTGAATACATATCCCGCCGCGAATCGATTTCCTGATAGATCTCCGCTCGCTTCGCCATGACGGCCCTCAGCACGCTCCAACATGTCCCATTTGGCTCCCGCCCACACGTGTTCACCATCGCCTTCCTGCGCGCTGGGTCTTCAAGCGCAAGCGAGTACTCGAGAATCTCGTCCAAGCCGCGCGTGGCGATGTTGTAGATCAGAGAGTTGCCTTCCGGGTCGAGGGTGTGCAGGGCTTCGCGTAACGTGTGGTCGTTGTTTGGGATCAGGATGCGGAAAAGCTCTGCGGTCTCTGTGGCTGTTTCGGGTTTTGGCTCGGGGTTGTTGTTGCAACGTGCTTGCGTGACGAGGGCATGAGCTGGAGTTGTACCGGTCTCGTCCGGTCCGTTGCGGTCACGACCAGCTTTACAGGCGCATTTCATCTGATCGCGATAAGAATTTGAATGTGCATTAGTGAGGTTGCATATCCGGCATTGGAAGAACGCGCTGCCCATGTAAGATGTGCCTCGTGCACCGCGACAAATCTCGTGGAAGCCATATAGGTGGTTACTGCTGCTGGGACTATTCTCAGATGCGAGGAATAGCTTAGTTTCTGTGATCCCGGTTTGAATTTTGGCAAAGTCAGAGTAGGATTCTAGCTTGACCTTGAGCGATGCTTTGTTCATCATCTTGATGGCTGTTCTCCCTGATGTGTCGAATGACCGCAATTGATGTTCCGCGTACAGGAAACATTTCAACATCTTTTGGTAGAGATTCCGCTCCAGGGGGTACTGTAGTAACGCGTGAAGTGGTGTCCGACAGTAGATGTCGCGCTGGGTATGAAGTAGGCCTGGAGGATTATGGCTCTTCTTGAACCATTCTAGCAATGTGATTAATTGGTCACCCAAATCCTGTGGATTCAAGACATGAAGCGGGTTCTGGCCAAAGGAGTTCTGTGCTGAGTTTTCCGTCCATTGCAGGAATTGCGTGTAGTAATCGATGCTCACTCCCGCCGACATCAGAAAATGTATAGGATGGTTTCCTGCGAAGTCCAATTTCTCTACATCCACCAACTTCCTAATAGCCGCTAGAAAAGTCCTTAGGTCTATCTCCCTGGCATGGATCATGAGAGCATGGCATTGCGAAAACCCACAAACGGTGCAATCCATAAACATTTCATGCCATGCGAGATGACTGTGATCCTCTCCACACGGTATCACACGCAACGTCCGGTTCCACAACCCAGCATGGGCATCATGTCTAGGCGATACAATGGGACGTCTGAATGGTTCTGGATGCGATCGTGGAATGGACGTCTGGCTCATACCACTAATTGACGAACTGGTCGTGTCCACCGACAGCCTATGGTTTGAGAAAGTATCATCATAATATGAGAGATTACTCGTACTCCCGGACGCCCAAGTATTGGTTGTCGCTATTGACATGCGGTCTAATGCCGGATTCCTGTCTAGGCTGATATGGGGAGTATTCGAGGAGAAGAAATCGGTCGGGACGGCCATCGGACTGGCCGATCCACTCTGGGGCGTCGAAGGATGAGGTTGTAACTGTCGGTTCGGAAGCGTGGATGGTGTATGTGGTGATGCTGGAAAAGAGTTTGGGATCCCGCCGCCAGACACCAAAGCGTAGAGATCCACAATGGTTTGCTCCCGTTCAATTCGATCGACGGGGAATAGCCAATCACGAAAACGATTCGAGTACGTCTTGTACCTGTTACACAGTCAATATATCTCATTTTAAGTACACCTACGACTTCACAGATGTATGTAATTGAACACTCACGACCATTCCAGGCGCGGTTTCATGGCTTCCTCGATGGCGGGGAAGCTGCGCATGGTCATGTATTGACGTATGAGGTTGACCTGATGTTCCTGCTCCCAATTGCGATGCGCCCGCTGTCCCTGAGGGTCGAGATAGTCTTGGATCATTTGGCATTGCGCTGGCGTCAAAGCGAGGCATTGCTCTTTGGTTGGCAGGAGGGGGTTTCGTGTCGCCATCTCTTCTCGTCTCGTCCACCGGCCGGACAGGAAATGATTTGCGATTCTCGAGGTTATCGTTCCATTCAGCTGTGCCAAGCCACACACTTCTTTTCACGAGTGACGGAGATGATGGATGGGCCCGAACACAATTCTTCGGAAAAGTTATAAAATTTTTGTCGACGGATACTACAAACTCAAAATGAAGTAGGGACAGTCAATGGTGGATGGTGAATGTCCTGGGACGACTGGTATGGTTGAAGACCCCCCCGTGTTTGCGACTCGACCTGACTGGACTGGGACTGGGACTGGACTGGATTTGGTGGTGACCACGATAAAGGGTGGTGGTGGTGTCAATTGCTCGGACCTTGGATCGAAAGCTGGGGTTGGCAGCGGCCTCTGAATCCTGGGCTGATTGATTTGATTGATTTGATTGATGAGGGGCGCGGTGATCGGTGGTCGGGTGGAGATAGGGTATGATCAGGATCAGGATTGGGATTTGGGATTGGAATTGGGATTGGGGATGTAATGACTGAAGAGTCGCAACACAACGCAACGCAACGCAACGCAACGCAACGCAATGCAATGCAATGCAACGACCGATGGGAGTAATGATAGGTATGTATCGTAAGATGCGACAGGATATTGTATGTTGTATGTGTGAGGTTGAGGAGACCCGAACCAGAACCAGAACCAGAATGAGTGAGAGAGTAAGTGAGGGTAACGGTACCGTGATGGAGACGGAGACGGAGACGAGTGAAATATAAGGATGGATGAGAGTGGATGCGTCGATGTATAAGGACGAGGATGGCGGAGAACGAGTGGAGGAGGAAGGATGCGGAAGAGGATGAAGATGAGTGGATAGAAAGAAGTTTGGGTGGGAACTCTCTGAGAAGTAAGGTATGTCCTGTCCTGTGCTGTGCTGTCCTGGATGGAGGTAGGTGAGGTAGGTAGATATGTATGTATGTCTGTCTGTATGTATGTATGCACAAGGAACGGCAGGAAGAAATGATGGGGGAGTAGGGTAAGTAATAAATGTCACCAAACAACTGCCCCCCCAAAGAGTATTCAGTCTCCAGGCATTTCGAGGCCAACAGCCTATCATGACGGTCCCTCCATAGCCACATCGTCAACCCCTGGGGATATTTGAGTTGGTGCGGCGTACCTGCATATCATCGAGGCGTGTGGCCACTCAGAATTCAGAGGAGAGCAGCGCAGCGAGAAGCCCACTGAGAAAATAGGTAGAGTTGAGAAGGTAGGTAGGTAGATACTTTACTGTAAGGGCTGAGGTAGGGCCACACCGAGGGATGAGTGCATTGAGCAGCAGAGCTGCGGTGCTGTACCTGAGGTCGAGTACTATACTGTAGCCTGTAGGTATGGTAGGGGGTAGGAGAATACAGAAGAGGGAACTGGAACCAGGGAACTAGGGAAGACGGAAAAATGACTGGGATGGCATGGATCAATGGAAGGAATCTCCAGAATATCCTGAGGTGCAGTGTCAGTGTCAGTGTCAGTATCAGTATCAGTATCAGTATCGGTGCCAATGCAGTCAGTCAGTGGTGGTGGCTTTTGGTGGAAGCGGTGGGAGGGGAGAGAAGAGAAGTGATGAGGTGAGATGAGATGAGCGATAGGACATGCATGGGAGATGAGATAGTGGGAGATGGGAGTTGGGAGATGGGAGATGCAGAAAACAGTGAAGAATGAGCAGCCGCAAAATGAGGAATATCTGGAATATTTGGAACATCTGGAACATCTAGAATATCTCGTCAAGCGAGACAGACAGAAAAGCAAAAGAAAAAGAAATGTTAGACACTCACTAGATGAGGAGCAGAACCTCACTACTAGACTCAATACTCAATGGACTCAATAGACTCGATCGACTCCCCACCGACTGGGACCGGGCTGGGACTGGACTGAGAGTGACTGGATGTGAAGAATCCATAAGCGATGTCAGTTGGTTCAGTTGGGTTCAGTTGAAGGGGGGGGGGGGGGGGGGGGATGAGAGAGAGAGAAGAAAGAGAAAAGAGCAAAGAGAGAGCCACTGGACGGATGGATGAATGGCTAGGATGATGATTCCAATGGGATCCCCCCCCGGTGGTCATTGGCGATTTCTCGTCCTTGGGATTTGCTGATTTGCTTTGGGATATGCTTGAGATGCTTGAGATGCTTGGGATGCTTAAAGTCTCAGTCTCGCGGTCTCGGTCGGTGTTGGTCTGAGTCTCAGCTGGAGAAAGTGGCGAAAGTGGCGAATTCAGGTACTGTGACGGACAGCCCAAGGTGGTCCAAGACCCAAAGGCCAGAGGCAGGACAAGAAATAATACGTCAAGATGGTGAGGCCTCAGGGCAGACGATGAGATTGATTGAATGACTGAGTTGAGTGATCAATCTATCCATCAATCAATCAACCTAGAGTAGAGCTGAGTCAAAGTTGAGTTGAGTCAAGTCGAGTCGAGAATATGGATGCCATGAAAATGCCTTGCGACCATTCAGTCAGAAGGTATGTATCAGCCCCAATTCACCACTTCTTTCTGCTGTATGTGAAGTTGTTCTCACCCATTAATTCTAATCCCCCCATCCCATCCCATCCCATCTCATCCCATTCCATTCATTATCCTTCCAGCCTCCCTCAGCCTCGGAGGGTCATGTCTCTGATGGGAATCCATACCGAGCCGGACAGGACAGGACAGGACAGGACAGGACAGGACAGGACAGTACAGTACAATACCTCAAGGTAGGGTAGGATAAAGTAAGTGAACCCACCGTTCCGTCCCACCGTCCCACCGTCCCACATACATAGGCAAGGTAAGAAGATACTTGCATGCATCAGTAGGTCATGTACAGTACTGTACCTCCCTCCATATGGTATGGTATGGTATGGTACAGTACAGTACGAGTGCAGTACCGTATCTCACCCACCACCCGTCTCCGTCCATCACATCACATCACATCACATCGCATCACTCTACAGTACTACAGTATCGACTCTGCCATCTATCCATACCCTCCTGTACTGTACAGTATGCATGATCCATGGCGGAGGATGAGGATGAGGATGCTTCCCAGGTTTCTTGTCGGGTATTCCGTGTGTGCTCCATATGAACGTATGAGTACCTTAAGTACAGTATTATTCTTTGTCACGACCACTGGTCACTGGTCACTACTCATTGCTCCTCCACCACCACCACCACCACCTTACCTCACTCTACTTTACGCCTTTTTTTCTCTTCCGAGCTTGAAAAAAGATCGAGACCGAAAAGCAAAAAGGGGTCACCCCCCCCCCCCCCCCCTCCAAGCCCCGGGTGTCCAACTCATCATTGGTCCCATTGAAAGAAGACCTGTATGCATGGCGTCTGAAGGATAGGAAGGATAAAGGTAGGATAAAGGTAGGGCGTTACCTAGAAACCCAGGAGCCTAGAGAAGGCGTACAGTACACTATGAGTCCTGCTCATCTGATGTGTGATGTGCCTCTATCCATGATCCCATCTCATCTCTCATCTCATGTCTCTCACAGCCTTGCAGCTACTTGCGTCAGGTCCAGTTCTTTTGTGCGACCACACCTTTTTACCTCCTCCTCATCCTCCATCGTTGCCTCTGAACAATAAAAATAAAAATAAAAATAAAAATAAAAATAAAAATAAAAATAAAAAATGAAAATGAAAATCGACCCAATGTTGGTGGGATAGAGAGAGAGGAAACCACCCCGTTGTCTGTCTGTTCTGTGGAACGGCGGATGCGATGTGAGAGCTTGACGTGGACAAGGGGAGGGGAGGGAAGGGATAAGGGAAGGAATGAGGGAAGGGACGAAAATGATGATGAATTGGGATTAGTACTGTAGGGTCTTGTCAGGTATAGAACTTGAGGTAGTGAGTGAGTGAGTGAGTGAGTGAGTGAGTGAGTGAGTGAGTGAGTGAGTGAGTGAGTGAGTGAGTGAGTGAGTGAGTGAGTGAGTGAGTGAGTGAGTGAGTGAGTGAGTGGGCTCTTGATCTTCCAAAAACTCGAAAAGGTGCAAGTCCAAGTGCAAGTCCAAGTGGGAGGGAAGGAAACCCCGGCGACGAGGAGTACAGTACAGTACCTGGTACGGAGGTAGGAAAAAGGGAGGGGGGGAAAAGATGCAGCAAGAAAGATGCAGATGTCGATGCAGTACAGGCAGTACAGGCAGTACAGGCAAAGTACCTACTTTTGGGTGATTCCATCTATTCCATCTATTCCATCTACAGTATTCCATTGTTTCTCGGTGTTCCGTGAGTGGGTGAATGCAGTATTACCAGGTACCTTCTGCAGCATTAGCATTATTCTGTCTTCTGTGCCCTTCTCTTGCAGACAAACTTGCAGACAAAACTTGCAGACCTTAGCAGCCATTCGTGCATGCCCTATGCCATGTCCCCCTTCCCCCCCCCCCCTCTCGAAACGCTAGAAGGTTATCCATACCTTCGATCCTTCCTTCCGTTCCTCGATTCCTTCCATGCTCAACCTTCCATGCAGAAGAAGAGTATCACTCACTCACTCACTCACTCAATCAATCACACCCAAATGAAAGGAACCTCCAGCCTGGATACCTTGCCTTGCCTTACTTTGACTTACCACACCTTACCTTACAGTACCTTCCTTACCAACCTAGATATCACATACCGAAGTACCGTCTACTGTATCACGAGAATAGAATTTGGGGTTTTTTTTTCTTCCGTCGTCCCTGGACAATAATGGTACCAATACCAAACTTTGGAATACTTCCCTACAGTACAGTACCGAGGTACCCACCGTAGATAAATGATCTGATTACCATAATTGAACCTGGACCTCCGACTCCGATACTCCTCCTTGCAACAGATCCAAACACATTCATTCTCTTTCACTCAGCATATGGTCGTGATGGTATACTTACTCACCTCCCTTCTTTGGGAAACATGGGGCGGCATACTATCTGACACGACTACGATAAGCCAGCCAGCCAGCCAGCCAGCCAGCCAGCCAGTCTACGAGAAGCAAAAGCAGAGACGTGGAGTGGAGTGGAGTGGAGTGGAAACAATGGATCCAAACCTACCTTAGAAAGAGATCCAAAAGATCCAAAGATCCCAAAAAATCATCCAAAATTAACAACGACTACAGTACGGTCACAAACTAATCAGATTATCCCAGCGATCTCTTGGAAGAAAAGAAGAGCCTGCATGTTGAGGTGCAGGTTGCAGGTTGCAGATGACAGGCATTCCTCAGTGGATAGAAAAACATTTGGGTCTCCCTGTGTGAGTGCTAGTGCTAGTCCTGTTCATCCACAGTCACTCACTCACTCACTCACTCACTCAGCTAGGTATCCTGGGCCGGGATGAAGATGACAAGCCAAGTAGCCAAGGACTTGAACTAGCAGCCAAGTGAACAATGGGACGGACGAATACTGTTGTACCTAACCTAGGTAGGCAGGATAGGATGGGATGGGATGGGATAGGATGGGACTGCCGACTTTTTGTTCTGACCTTCCTCTTCGGTTCACAAGATGTGGATGTGCAAGATGTGGCGGCATCTGATCATACTCATACTGTATTATTATTATCAAATTGCAAGCTCTCCTCCGTAATGGCTGGCTGGCTATTCCTCCCTCCGGGTTTACGACTCTCACTTTGGACATCATCTCTCGATTCCACGCATCACAGCTCGGTACCAGCTCCACCATTCTTCACACAGACCAACACGCATTGCAAAGAAAATCCTGCAAACAACGACCGAGTTGACAAAGATAGAAACTAGGCTCACTTTCTTTCCTTCATCCAGCACAAGATAGAGAACCAACATGCTGAAGTCAAAGCACGTACCGCATGATGACATGGACAACGACGTCCACGAGACAACAAAGCAAAGACGTTGGAGAAATCGAGGGGTACAGTACAGTACCTGAGGAGTAAAATCAACATCGTTCCACCCGTGGCAGCATGGCAGCATTGCAGCGTGTTTCAAAACACAACTCGTATTTTTAGCCTGCTTGGTGTAACCCAAGATTTTTACATCCTGTGCATCCCCGAGCTTCCCCTCCCCTCCCTCCCCAACCTCTCCTCGCCGGCTCTTCACCTTCACCCCTCTCCATGACCTTCTAGAAGCCTTCTTCGAGCCGCGATAGAAGCAAGGAGGTCAGCTAGTTCACTTGGCGTGCATATCTCTGTATCCTCCGTGCAGGTCACGACACGACCTCCCATGCAAGCACAATCTATTCGATGACTAGCATCAGCTTTGTTGGTTGATTGTGGTCAGCGACAAGAATTGAGCGAGTTGGTACCCTTCAAACACACTCCAAGTATACAGAATTACATATCAGCGCTGAAACTTGAAACATGAGGAGGGAAGGGAAGAAAGATGATAAGAAATCTCTCCGAGACGGAGGGTTATTTTAGGACATGCAACGCGTGATATGGAGTGAGACGAGATGGAGAAAGAAAATAGGTCGCTAAGTGAGGTGTTGGTGTTACGACACATTTCTCACGATCAGGTGCTTGCTCGCTCGCGCGGGGGTTCTCTAATATTTCGGTTTCTTTTACTGAAACAATGGCACAGAAGATACGATATCTTACGTGGGTATCGTGGTGTGCGGCAACGAGGCTCGGTCCTACCGTGATCAAAAAGACAACGAGAGGAGTTGCAACTCCGTCGGGGGACGATTCAGCAGGATCATCTACGGCACACTTAGAAAGGCACGAACGACACTACAGACAGTACCGGCCGTTTGCCCTTTCTCAGTCTAGAGTCGAGAAGGGCACGAATGTCCAGTCGTCATTCGTAAATCCGAGACCTTTGGTGCCGAGATGTCAACAGGTCAAGGGAGGCGATGCGACAAGCGATTGCGAGATGGGCGGGAGATCATCTATCTTCTCTGACGACTTGTCTGTCGTAAGCAGAGATCTCGAGTGCGGTGCGAGATGTCTGATTGGGCTGGTAGATAGCGAGCTATACTTGGTGTGTGGTATAGTAAGGTTTGGTTCTTTTAGGCTGTTCAACTGCCATAGTGCTGCGGCGTATGTAAGAGGAGGAGGAGGAGGAGGAAGATGAATTCCAAGGGTTTTGGTAGTGGAGGTGGAGGTTGACGAAATTCATTACTGGAGTGGAGTTTTCGCTTGTGGACAAGAAGTATTTCTGTTGAAATGAGCAAGATTGACATAGTATATTTGCCTAGGACCTAGATTAGATAGAAAAATAGGCTTGTTATTTCAATTACACTCATTGTATCACTCTGTTTTCTCCTCCTTTTAGTCTTTATTTCCTGAAATCCTCTAAGCATACCTATGTAGTGTCTTTGCGGCTCTCAAGGATGCATAAAATGCACAATTTGCATAAATTATGCAGCCCATATATCGTTTTCTCTCGCTTCCAAAGTGAGGTGAGAGTACCAAACCTAGAACATCAACCACGACCCTCGAAAAGGACGCGCTCTGAGCCAGTAGATTAGGATGAACTCAAGCGATTGAGTAGAAACTTAATGAATGATCTTAACTGTAAGCTTAAAACAAGCCTTTCGATCACGTACCTAGTCTATTGTTTCGTACAGCCCCTAACTATTACACAGGAAAGTGAAGTGAAGTCATGCAGCAGATGATATACGCACGGCTCTGCACATCATCAAGACTCATAGATTCCATCAATTCACAATCTAAAGCACATTGCAATACTTGCTAGAGGTCTTGCCTTCAAGAAAGACGGCGTCAAATTGTCAGATCACGTGATATTGACCAATAATCAACGACCAAACACAACGCAGCGGATTTGGGGGATTCACTTTCACAAAGCCAGGCAACGCAGCTCATGCCCAGTCTAATAGACCGCTAGCTTTATTGCAATTTACCAGCCCACCGCGCTTGAACACTTCGCGCTCCCCATCACCTTGCCATCACGGTCGCAACTCTCCTCTCACACCACCTCAACTCACCTCACCTCGGAACCATCCACCATGTCACGCCAACCACGCACAGGCAGATCCGCACCCTCAGTCATCGACCTAACCACCAGCGACGAGGAAAACGGCAACGGCAACCCCTCCGCCCCGTCGTCGTCGTCGTCGCGCGCCCGCCAACTCGCCCGGCGCGCGCGCCAGTCATGGGTCGAGAACAACGGCGTCTGTGAGATCCCCGACTCGTCCTCGCCCTCGCCCGAGCGCAAATCCAGACGAGCCTCCAGGGCAGCGACGTCGCGGCCGGCGTCGGTGGCGCGCGGGAATGCGTCGCCCCGGGGAAGAGGACCATCTGTGCCTGAGGAGCGCTCGGATCCTCGCGTGAAGATGTCCCCGCGGGTATCGGTGGCGCCGGGTGAAGGGGCCGGCGCAGGAGCAGGAACGGCGGGGGAGAGAAGAGCGCAGGTCGCGAGGTCGGCGAAGAGCGCGTCGTTGCAGCCGCCTGGTGGGATGGGGAAGGAGAAAGCAAATGCACCGCAGCATGTTCAGTCGGTTTTGGAGAGGTTGCCGAATGTGGTCAAGCCTGTTGTTAAGGCAAAGACGCCGCAGCTGTTTCAACCTCCAAAACAGAAGACGCCGCCAGATATAGACCAGGATGTCTCAGCTCGAGGTCACACTCTCGTACCTGAAGTTGAATCGGGCTCCGATGCGGAAATGCAGGATGTTGTGCCTGAGTTGCACACTCCGACAAAAAGAGCTGCGCGGGTCGAGAAGGAACCGAGATCTCATAAATCGATGAGCTCGAACGCGCATGCTGTCTCCTATCTACAGGAACGGCGGAAGCAGTTGCTAGCTGAAAAGGCAATTTCCGCGGCTCTTAAAGCACAATTAACTCCTCAAGTTAAGGCACAAGGCAAATTTACGTCCGGGGATCTTGTCAAGAGATTAGAGGAGTTTCAAGAAGCTTTGGAGGAAGATCACAGGACAGTGACGTATTGGAAATTACATGATGCTAAGTTGGCTATTGAAGATGCGCCGAAGTCAAAGTATGATGAGTCGGTTGATCCATTTGCGTCGATGACGAGTATTTTCCATGAAGAACGACCGCCTAATGACCAAGTTTCGGAGAGAGTGGAGCATTGGGTAAGTAGAAACCTCCGTTACGTGATTGAACAATTCTAATCAGAATAGACATACAATCAAGCTGGCAAGGGAACCAAAACTAAAAATACATACCTCACCGCCATCCCATTCAATGACAATATGCCCAAGGTTCCAAGGTATACGTCACATACCAATGTCCGACGAAACATCATGTCAGCGGATGATGAGAATCTCAGATATATTCCGTACTTGGGCGATGACGAAACCAAAGACGAGAAAAACAGGACCCAGGCCCAGTTGATGGAAGAATTGGAAGAAGAATATGGCAAAGTCCGCGCCGAGGATATCCAAACTTTCGAGCGAGCCACCAAGCTGCGAGTCTGGTTGACGAGCTGGTTAGAGAAATTGAACATCGGTCTCGATCAACAGATGTTGAAGCATTATGTTCTAACCCTAAACAGAGTCGAGGAGCGCCTTCGTATCAAGAGAGATGAGCTGAAAATGCTTTCTATGTTTGCGAGCTACCCCTTGGATCCAGAGACAACTATCATGGCATCGAAGTTCTACGATGCGTTTTCTAAAGTATTCAACATCGGCCTCGAAAAAGTTGTCCTGCCCAAGGACCAGCTGCAGGAAATGATGGATACCGCGAGGTCGAAATATGTCGATTCAAGTCCACACGAACCAATAGAAGAGGTCCCTCATCGGCTGGGAACATATCTGGAACTAACCTGCTTGATCTGTGGTGTCGTGGATTGCGTCACACACGGCGAATTCCCGGAGATAGATGTGAAAGGACCGCCTCAAAGTTCTGAAGATACCGGCTCTAGTCCTCGGTTTCAGACAAATCGACGGAAATCTGGCAAGGCGGCGAAATATGAACATGAAGTGTTGGTTCAGCAGCATCATAATGATCTTGCATTGCCTTATGAAGACACTCTGCGGCGATTCAACAATCATAAAGCAACTAGGCCAAAGGGGCGCCCGCTGAAAAATACTGGGATGTGTTCTGAGGATTGCTATATGAGTGACCAACATGACAGGGTACACGTCGAGCTCGATGAAACTATCGTCGACACAATCAAGGATATGATGATTGCTCACACTGATCCGACATATCGGTTCTGTCATATGGCGTTTGGTCTAGACTTGCCGTGTTGGCAGGTACACACGGAGGCCACTAAACACCTAGCTGTTGAATCGACCGAGGATGAGGAGGAAAACCCTCTGGCAATGCGCCCTAGGCCTCTCAAATGGTACAATAACAAGAAGAAAACTCTAGCCCCCGATTGGGATAATATGACGGAAGCTCATAAGCACGAGAAGAGAGTTCACTCAAGTTCTGTAAGTTCTTCATGCCTGATTTCTGACTATTACTAACATTACAGTGCGCTCATTCAGGTCCATGTACAGATCTATGCGGCTGTGCCGAGCTCGACATTCTCTGCGAGCGCTTCTGCGGCTGCGGTGATGACTGTCCTCGAAAATTCACAGGTTGCACATGTCACGCCAACGGCCTCAACTGCGTCTCCAACACCTGCATCTGCATCCACATGAACCGCGAATGCGGGCCCGAATGCTCTTCCTGCGGCGCCATCGCACGCATCGACCCTCGCAACAAACACAACGCCGCGCTCTTCACCACGGGCTGCCAAAACGTCGCCATCCAGCGCGGCGTCTTCAAGAAACTTGTCCTGGGTGAGTCCCAGCTCGAAGGCACCGGCTTTGGCATTTACATCCTGGAGCCCGTCCGTCGTGGGGACTTTATAAGCGAGTACACCGGCGAACTCATCTCAAGCGAGGAGGCCGAGCGTCGCGGCATCGTCTACGATCGCAAGCTCGTGTCCTTCCTATTCGACCTGAACGCGTCACAGGTCGTGGACGCAGCGCGCATGGGCAACAAGACGCGCTTCATCAACCACGCGGCCGAGGAGCGCGAGGGCCTGAATTGCGAAGCGAAGATCATGCTGGTGAATGGCGAGCATCGCATCAAATTCGTCGCGTTAAGGGATGTCAAGGTAGGTGAGGAGTTGCTGTTTAATTACGGTCGCAAGTTTGCGGAAAAGCATGGCTTGAGCGTGAAATTGCCCAGTGCGGCGGAGGGGCAGAGAGGCGTCTTGAGGGGTGAGGAGGCCCTGGATGCCCTTGATGGGGTGGGTGTTGGGAGGGGGCGGGGGAAGAGTACCAGGGGGGGGGGAGGGGGAGGCGCTGGTGCGAGTGTGAGTGCGAGTGCGAGTGGAAGAGTTGGTGGTGGAAGTGGGAGTGGAAGGGGTGGTGCGAGGGCTGGTGCGGGCAGGCCGAGAGGGGGGAAGAATTCCAAGGTCGCGAGGAAGGATGCGCCTAAGACTAGTGCTGTGAAGGTTGGGATGGTTGCGAGTGGGAGTGCGAGTGGGAGTGGCAAGGGCAGAGGAAGAGGGAGAGGTAAGGCTGTGACTGGTGATGTGGTTGTGGATGCGGTTGTGGATGAGAATGTGGATGAAGACGCGGAGAGCGAGACTGAGAGTGCGAGTGAGGGTCAGAGTGAGGCCGAGGATGGGGAGTCCGGGTCAAGGTCGGGGTCGTTGAAAGATGATGTTGTTGTGGAGGAGGAGGAAGATAAAGAGGATAACGAGGATGAAGATGAGGATGAGGATTTTTATGGAAGTGAGGTTGAGGGTGAGGTTGAGGGTGAGAGTCAGAGTGTGGGTGAGAATGAGAGTCAGAGTGGGAGTCGGGGTGGAGGTGTGGTTGGGCGTGAAAATCGGAGTGGGAGACGGAGGGGGTGTGAGAATGGGAGGAAGAGTGAGAATGGGAGGAAGAGTGAGAATGGGAAGGAGAGTGGGATTGCGAGTGCGAGTGAAGGTGTGGAGGAGAGTGAGGAAGGTAGTGAGAGTGTAGTGGAGGACGAAGAGGAAGAAGAGGAAGAGGAAGTGAGGAAACCGAAGAGGAAGATTAAGATGCCGAGGCGGTGGTTGGACTGATTGATTGTCTTTGGTTGAGTGAGGATAGGCGGGAACATGGAGGGGCCAAGTTCGGTGGAGGGTGGTTGAAGGGTGGTTGGTGGTTGAAGCCTTCGTTCTTGGGTGTGTGGAAGGTGGAGGGCGGAAGGTGGAGAGTTTAAAGAGAGGTTACGCTGAGTCCACGACATTGGTACGAAACTGGGCTAGATGGATAAACTACGACTGCGACTAGTCTAGTCTACTACCTATGCTACTGGGTTCGCGGTTTAGAAAACGTATTTTTATCTCTACTTTACTTGGTTTTACTGGTAGGTATCTTAATTGGTTGAGCCCCGTTTAAGTTGCCCTGGTGTGGTCTGGTCTGGTTTTTTGTAGTTTTGGTGAGTATCGGTGCTGGTGAACAGGACGTCGGGTGACTAAGAAGCTAGGTAGGCAGATAGGTAGTGGGTAGACAGGATCGTGAATTTAAAACTCAATATTTAATACCTCATCCGCATCAGCACATGTCATATCGTTCTCATATCAGTATTTATCAACTTCGGGGACAGGCGACAAGCGACGTACCCGCACCAACTAAGTATATCGAATAGATCCCGCAATTTTTGTTTACAAGGAGTGTTGTTTCCATCAGTCCTGAGACTTCGCACTTCATACTTCACACTTCATACTTTACATTTCAAGAAAAGAAGAGAATAAAATTTCGCTTTGCTTTGCTTCGTTTCAGTAGATGTTGGGTTTGTCTAAAGTCTACTTGTACTCAACTTATTTACGCTAGAGATATACCATACCATCCCAACTTCATATACTTTCAAGCTTTGAAATCTTGAGCGAAAGATTATATATTCACAACTTACCTCCTCACTTACACACTTACACACTTATACACTTATACACTTATACACCCACTCATGGAAAGTTTTTTCTTTCTTTTTCTTTTCTCCCATCTCTCTCTGCTGTTGTTTCTCTCTCGCTTACTCTGATTTCGACGACTTATTCTGAGTTCTTGTTTTGACTTCTTGCTTGTGTGAGGTTTATTGCGATTTAGACGTCTATCGCTTGTCTTTAGCTCTTAGCCCCTTTTAGACGTCCGAGTTTTTGGGATTTTGGCGGGCGTGGTTGGGTGGGTGGATAGTTATGTAGTTTGTTTTAATTTAAAGGAAAGGATAGATGGGATAAAATAGGATAAGATGGGATAAGATGAATATACCCTTGAGGTAGGTGGGAGGACTTTATTTGGACTTGCGGAATAAGGGATCGACTACTCTGTATATAATTTTATATTTCTCAATTCCGAAACTTGTCTGATAAGAGCAAGTTAGCAAAGGCTTTAAGTTGCAAAGCTCGTGCTAGTCAACTCAAATACGCCGTATGATTTATTGCCAGTGTGAGGTTAAGGTAATGATGCTTGTGCGCATGAGTGACTCGCAAAAGTATAAGGTACGTTATGTCTCTAAGCGTCACGCGCGAGGGGCGGAGAGCTGAATCGTTAGGTGTAGAGCTTTTAGAACTTTTGCATGGTCCGGAAGGGAATGTCTAGTTCATCTTAACTGTAAGCTACGCTGCATTGGGTGGATTATTTCCCGTTCTTAAAATTAAGAGGAAAACATCCGAGAGCTTTTTGTCCGAGAATATAAAGATTCACTGCTGTGGGCTACTGGTTGATTGGCTGGGCCGGTGCTCAGGCTTGGGGCGGAGTTGAACAGTACCCCTACTACTGTACAATATCATGGATGGAATGGGAGAGATATTATATGATAGTGTAGTGAAGGATGATTGCGCAGTAGTTTGAAAACTGGCTTGGTTCGGTCCAATCCAGTCGGACAGACAGACAAATGGGTGCTAAAACTAGTCTACCTACTCGCCTTTCTCATAAGCCTGAAGCCTATATGGAGCGGTATATAAAAAGCTCATCTCTTCAATTAGCCATGTGCCCTTGCCATATGTTCCTGGAGACTTCAGGCTTTTGAAACGTCGAGTACATGAAGATATGGGTTCCCCAAAAATGGAACCAGGACAGGACAGGACAGGACAGGACAGGGCACCCGGGGAAGCGAACCGCCCTCCCGTCCGGTACCGGTAGTGACCACTCTCGGGACGGCGCGGAAGCCTGTTTTAGGGCATGCGTGCCGGCTGCGTTGTGGGTGTGAGTGGACCCTGAATGCAGGTTGGGTTTAAGCGAGGCGGGTGAGGACGTGTGGGTGTGCTAGGTGATGTGCGATGGTTATGATTCGATGGGTTGGCCGAGTTGAGGCTGTTCTTGGGGAGATATATGGGCAGGTTTTTGATGTATCCCCCGGTAGATAGTTGTATCCTGGTAGATACTTGGGAACAGCAGAGAAGGATTCGTACGACCTGGGTATGTGATTGCGTGGGGGCGGGGCGGGGAGAGGGTTGATGAGGCAGTTCTTGGTGATGGATTGGTGGGATTGTTGATGGGTTTTTGTCGGTTTTGTGTTTGAGTCGAGTGTGCGTTGACTTGATTGTGCGTTTGTACTGTACATTGAGACGGATGGGGCTTCCGGTGGATAGGGTACTGGTACTGGTACTTCCTTGACATGTTTTGTGGGTTGGGATTCTGGAGGGGATGTAGATTTGTTTCTTCCTTTCTTCCCCTCCCCTCTCCTCTTCGTCTCGAATTCCTGTCTAGGCTTTGAAGTTCTGGAGCTTCGATAGATCTACTACCTAGACTACTACCTAGACTACTAACCTGAAGCCCTTGGTTTATTTTACATCTTGCGATCGGTTTAAGCTAGCTATTTATCCGCTGGAAATATTCACATAATGGCAGACCCTACTGCTGTGATTGAAGCTGAGGTGTGCTCATCTGTTTACATGTTCTATGCTTCTATGGCTCGGGATGGAGGGGTAACGAAAACTACGGTCATGGAGTATATGCTGACCATTGTTGCGTTGTGCTTTATAGGCTGATGACTATGCTGATGCGGATTCCACGCTTGGTGTGAGTAGACATGTTTTAGTTTCTTTTTCGTTCGGTTTCGTATTATTGGTTGCTTTGCTTTTATTTACTCTGCTTGGATTTGTTTTGTGCGAGCTTAAGCTATTTATTGTTGGTTCTATGCTGGGATGTTCTTGGTCTGATGATGCCGGGCCGGTGGGTCGAGGTTGGGTTTGAGATACACGAGGTTGGAATGAACTTGCAAACGAAGACTGCAACGGTGATGTATGGGTGAGGTATTGAGTTCATGGCGGAAAGGTGATAATGTTCGTGTTATGATGTTGATGCTGATATGACACAGTCTGAACCAGCTAGTTCAACAACATCGATCGGATCTAGTATTCTCAACTACCGCACCGAAAACGGGAGGACTTACCATAGCTACAAGGAGGGCAGTATGTTTCCCTCTCATCCAATCTTCTCTCTGCTTCTACTGCCACTCACTCACCAATAACAACAGAATACCTTGCCCCCAACGATGAAGCCGAGAACGACCGTCTCGACCTCCAGCACCACCTGTGCAACTTGACTTTTGACAACGCCCTCGTTGTCGCTCCGATTCCCAAGGAGAAGACGCTTCATAGTGTATTAGACGTAGGCACTGGAACGGGAATCTGGGCTTTGGATTTCGCGGACGAGCACCCGGAGAGTCAGGTTTTAGGATGCGATTTGAGTCCTATTCAGCCACTTTTGTGCGTATTCCCATCTTTTATTGACCTGGATCTCAATGTGGGGATTCTCCATCGGTATTGAGAGAAAGGAGATGGTGAGTGTGCTAACTTTGACATTAGCTTGCCACCAAATTGTAAGAATACCTCCCCTGCCACGAATACGAAATCCTCGAGAATATCGAGGATTTTCACGGCGGTAATTGTAGCTCGGTTGGATGAATGAATGGGTATAAGTGTCAAGGATGTCATTGTAGCTGATACTGTGTTATCATAGTGAGATTCGAAGTCGACGATATCGAGGAAACATGGACCTACTCCGAGAAGTTCGACCTCATCCACGCACGCATGATGACGGGGTCTATCTCCGACTGGCCCAAATTCTTCGGGCAGGCATTCGAACATATGGCTCCTGGAGGTGAACTTCCCCCCTCCTATCCCCTGTTACCTGTTATCGTCAAATTTCACCTAAGACCCTTGGAAGAGATTGACTGATGTTGGCTTGATTGACAGGCTGGATCCAAATGACCGACGTCGTGATGCCTCTGCGTTGCGATGACGGCACCATGACACCTGAGTCGCCGTATTTGAAATGGGGAAAATTGATGCTGGAGGGCACACGCAAGGTCGGAAGAGATTGCGATTCGGCGCTGAAGTATAAGGCTCAGATGGAAGCTGCAGGTTTTGGTATGTCATTTCTCTTTCGTTGTTTGCGGTGTTGGGTTTGGAAGTGGTGGCCTAAGCGAGGAGGATAGAGCATTGGAAACAAGAGATGTGCTAATGCCTTCGTGTCTGGCGATTAGAGGAAGTCAAAGAAATAGTCTATAAATGGCCTACCAACCGATGGCCTAAGGACTCTAAGCTTAAAGACCTTGGAATGTGGCAGGTAAGCTTTCGTCTCTTCTCCCCTCTCTCCTCGCCATTTCTCGCCTCACACAATGTGCACCCAAAAGCCACAAATTGACAATCTTCATAGCTTGAGAACTACTACGGAGGCATGGAGTCCATGTCCCTCGCTCTGTTCACCCGGATCCTGGACTGGTCGCCTGAGGAGTTAACAGTTTTCCTTGCTGATGTGAGGAAGGAGATGAAGGATCTGAAGGTCCATTCTTATCAACCTGTGTGAGTATTTTTTTTCCATTTACTGCTCGTCTCCGCTCCAGGGTATGGGGAATGAGTAACTGGGTTTGGGAGGTGCTAGGTTGTTTCGATGCTGACTCTTGTATTTGCTTAGTTATGTGGTTTATGGAAAGAAGCCTGAAAGTGTGACTGTGCCTGTCGCGGGGGAGAGTGCTACTACGTCACCATAGAATGAGGGCACAAAGTCGTAAATATGATGCCTATATATTTGATTTGGTAGTTATTGATTGGGCCTGGAGTGTGGGGAGGTTAGCGATATTGGAGACTTTTATCGGAAGCATTGCATGCTTTTCAATATACCATCGTGCTTTTAGGCATAGAGTTCCATGAAAAATTCATTTTCAACGATAAGTTCGAGGTCTCCGTCAATCAGAAGTATATGAGGTGTAAAAGGGAAAGTGACAGTATATCACACCTATCGCTCAATCCCTGGACGTATATTCTATCTCATAATCTGAACCCATGACATCTTTTCCTCATTATCGCTCGCTTCGTAATAGCAGAGATCAGATGAGATAATGTAAGTGTTTCTGATATTGAAAGTTATGTGAACTTACTCTGAAACTTCCTCTAATCTAGGTAGTCGAAAGGGCATCACATGATCTTGCTGGAAGACTGAGGTATTCTTTATCAAACTCTGATTGTGATACGTATTTGACCGATCTACATTACCAATTTCTAAGAGAAAAAAAAAAGGATTTGAAGAGTGATGTTGGCATATCATGACTTCTTCTGACCAGAATATGTTCTGATTATTTGCGACTAATCACATGTAGCCTTCTTACATAAGCTGAGGCAAAGGCAAGGAAGAAAGAGCAAGACTTCGCAAAATTCGACACAACACTTTTGACCTCCACCATCATGGCCCAAGTTGTGAAAGATAGCTTTTTAGACCTCGAGAGGCATCGTCAGCTCTTAGAAGACAATATTGCGAAGCTGCGAAAGTCTTTACAGCATTGGCAGATCTGGGAAGCTGAGTATGAAGGTCTGAAGGAAGAGATTTTGGCTGCGGATCCCTCACCCGACCGAAATCAACTTCTCGCCATCGGGCGTCAATATGAAGGCGATCTTGTCACAGGAAAAGAGGTTGACGATATTCTGGGGAGTACTACGTCGCGATCTGCAGCCCAGGTAGTAAATATCCTCGATAGGCGCATTGACTATGTTGAGCAGAATGTTCGCACCGTTCAGAAACAGATACAAATCGCAGAAGATAAACTGGCTGCAGCTACAATCATAAGTACCCCAGATGTGAGAAATGAAGAGGGTTTACCCGTAACGGATATCGTCGAGGAACTGGACGATGATGGGAATGTTATATCCAGTAGCATCTCAACGCCCGGAAGCGCAAAACCACAACTTCTCGAGGTGCTACAAAAGGCCGGGGTGAAAGACATACCGATCCAGGAGCCAGAGAAAGAAAAGAAGCTGCCTCTCCAATCTGAAAATGCTAGTTCTACTCGAAGTGCTGGAAAGTTAGTCACTGGCGCAAAGAAGGGCGTTTCTTTTGCAGAAGATACCAAACCTGGGCCTGAACCAGCAAAATCAGCCACGGCGAAACGTATTGAGGATATCATGGCCCTTGCAAAGCAAAGTGAAGCATCTTCAGAACCTCCAATAATACCTACCGACGAATCAGCCGAAGATGCAGCGCTTCGAAGGGAAATGTTGCAATATGGAATGTCTGAAGTTGGAGCAGTGGTCGCAGAATTGAACCTTGAAGAAGGTAGCGACTGGTCTGGTGACGACTACGACGATGACGACTCCACGAGCTCTGGTGATGAAGACGAACATGGACGATCGACTGGCAGAGTCGTGAATGAAGAGCTTAGGCAACGCATGATTGAGCTTGAGGAACGGCTTGGAGCCAGGGTTATGGAAAATATTGGAAAGAAAGCGAGCGACTACGACATTGTGCAAGAAGGTATTGGTCGAGTTAAAATTAGTGGACAGGAGGGGTCAGAAGCTACTCCAGTGGCAGATGATATAGATATAGTTGATATGCCTACATCTGGCAAGGACGAGAAAAAGTCTGTAAGGTTTTCCGAAGAACTTGATATTGCACCTTCTACGAAACGAATAGCAGCACCTGAAGTTTCGACCCCAAAACCACGAATGGCGGCACCTGTTAGTGATATCGTAGAACGAGTTGGCCGTGCAGATGTCGGCCAAACTCAAACCGCACCAGCGAAAAAAGAGTCCCGATTCAAGGCTGGTCGTTCTTCTACAGTAACAAACCGAAATGGTCCACTCGCACCCCAAAACGTCTCGGCTACTGGTCCATCATTTCCATTATACCCAGCGACACCTCCTGGCCCAAAGGCATTCTCGACGTCAATACCATTCATTTCCGCTGATGAGCGTACACGGGTCGTTCCTACAGGTCCTGAAGGCAAGCCTCTGGCATCTACAGTCGTTGAGCGCGACGTGCCCGCTGACACTTCCGTCACCGAGCCCGACGAAATGGATCCTCACCTACTGAACCAAGAGGTTGCTACCGAATATCACAGACTTCGGAATCGAATGATACAAAAACAAGGAGGTTTCGTGCGAGAAGAGGAGACTGAGATTGTGCCTTTTACAGAGGAAGAGGGTGGTCCGAAAAAGATGAGTAGATTCAAGGCCGCAAGACTGGCAAGATCATGAATAACATACTGCTATGATGATTGTTACCAATATGATCTGTATCAAATGTCCCGTTCCTGTGTGGATTTTGTCATTGCTACAACTCGCAATAAAAAAATTTCTTCATCGTCAATAGGAATGCCTGGCCAGTTTTATTCTGGCTACTCATGTGTCGCAGCACCCTATCTGCTTCATGCCACTGGCGTTCCAAGATTGAAATTTAGGGCCCTCTGACCTCTTGATCCTTTCTTGGTGATCTTGTGGACTCGTTTCACCCTTTACAAATTTCAATAGATATAATGCCGACTATGATGTAGTATGTGAGATATGTGAAAGTAATGGGAGACTTATGATTGCCTTCAGCCTTGTGGAAGAGTCATGGTTGAGCACTAGAGACAATAACGATTGTAAGCACGGATGAATATCAGAATCCACATGCACCATGGGAAATCCAGTGACTCATTAAGACTCACACATTCCAAAATCGCCATATATAACTCGCTTACCTCTCAAACGAAATGTTTGACAGTTGTTACTATCGATAGTAAATGTAAGCTGCAAGTGTAGCATCATACATTCCTTTCTGTCATGCTCACGTGCAGAATGCTTATCTCCGCCTCCCCCACATCTCTTGATTTTGGCTTTGGGGCTGCCGATGGCGTTCAAGGCCAAGTGTATTTCATCATTAGCCGTTGAACTCAAATTCGTCAACAACACGTCTTCCTGCACTACATTTCCATGTTACCATTATGCTTCTTCTTTTTTTGCTTTCTAGAACATGTTCGAAAAAGTTTACCAGCAAGACCTCGGTGTCGCCGAATGTAGTCGCAAGTGATGCGTGGCGACTAAAATACATCTCAGTTCTCAAGACCTGTCATACTCGAGGTTGTGTCCTGCCCAGCTTTCGCCCAGCGTCTTATCTTCTCTTGGTGTCGTGTATAATGCCGATGCCAACTGCCCGAGATTGAAACAAGCAGGCTAAGCAGCGTCGACGAGCCAGTCCAGTGTTGCAAAGTGTACGCAAGTAAAGCTTCTCACCTTCCTATTGTGGGTTTGTTGGCGTGTGCTTTTTGTGGAGATGATATCAAAAGACATCGAGATTTCGAGAGGCGAGGCGAGGATGAGAATGAGGACGAGGACGAGGACGAGGAGAGTCCACTCTTAAGTTCTTCCTATCATTAAATTGTAGAGTGCAGAGGTAACTTTGGTAGTTACGGCGGGGAAAGAATTGCATGAATAGATACGCACGAATAGCGATATTGTACTATTCTGCGCAGTAAGGGATTATTTCGTACAGGAACTTGCCCGGCTCCCATCTTTGCACGCTGATACGGAGTATCTCTTTTTTCTACAAGGTACTCGTACTCCCCGAGCTCTCATATTACTGCCACGCCGCATGTATCTACAATTCCTCATTGTGCAACATTTTCCCCAATTACAGAACCAGCAACAATGCTCGACTACTGTCGCAATTCATCCTGTGGGCTCAATAATTCTCTTCCTTGTGGTTTGAATTTTTTTTAAATCGTAGTGGGCCAAGATGCAATACGCAACCCAAAGTACACCATATCTAATCTCACTATCTTGACTTCCCCATATTGTCCACTTAGCGAGGCCACCTCGAATGTTGGAACATGCATCAAGATGCTCTATCAGCCTTGGCAATCGCTTGAAGTTGGATATGGGAAAGCGATCTCTAAAAGTACCTTCTCTTTTCAGACAATATCAAACGAAGCGTTAAGACACATGCCTCTGATTCGACCCTTCACGAATTTTGTAGCAGCCACCATTCTCATTTTATACCAATATTGTATTCATCCTCCGTTAATCCTAGGATTTGGGAACTTGAAGCTCGCGATGGATGTTTCGTCCTTCTGGAATCGTTCTGACGAGAGGTGTAGTACTGTCATCCCCATGCTTGGGGACTTTTGAGCCTGTCGTTCCAGGTGCCACAATCTCAGCCAGCCAATTCGGATTGCCTTTTTGGATAGAGTTTTGCTGATTGTATCCTAATCGCCCTCTTGGCAATGCAGCACAGGCTCAAGCCCCGGTACGGGTGGCTGCTTTCCACTTCGAAGCAGCTGCAAGGTTGGGATGCGGTCTGATGGGTACTTACAGATGCTGATATATGAGAGACCTTCCCCTCTCTTGTGTTGCTGTACCCAAGCCGTTGCCGATTTTCAACTTGACACTTGGTTCAGATCATCTCCTCCAAGACATCATGGGTAAGTGGCTAATGTCTCTTTTCTAGAAACACATTGATTAACAGAGTTTTAGCCGACAAAATAATGGACGATACCTTCACCATGGCCCCCGCGCCAGTGGTTGCTGGACTGGATGGAAATCACCAGGTCAACTTGGCTCCATATCACGAAAATGGCACGTACGAAAACGGCCATGTCATCCCAACCGAGGAGGAACTTGCGACTCTCCCTAAGATCGCTGGGACCATGCCATATACCGCATATCTTCTTTGCGGTGTAGAATTTGCCGAGCGTGCTTCATACTATGGATGCAAGCAAGTTTTCAAGAACTTCGTCCGTGGCAAACTCCCAGTGGGTGGAAATGGTGCTGGCGCACCAGCTCGTGGAACACAAGATACCGCTGGTGCTCTGGGAAAGGGAACGGTCATTGCATCTGCGATGACTGATGCCTTCACCTTTTTGGCTTACGCTCTGTATGTGTATCTCTAACATACACTTTTAGGATAATGCTAATGGATTCTACAGCCCAATCTTTGGAGGCTGGCTTGCCGATGCTCATCTTGGACGCTTCAAGACGATCTGTCTTGGTGTAGCAATCTGTGGAGTTGCCCATATTATCATGATTATCTCGGCCGTTCCATCTATCATCCAAGCTGGCACTGCTATTGGTCCCTTTGCCCTGAGTTTGTACATGCTCGCCGTTGGTGCTGCCTTGTTCAAGCCCAATATTGCACCAACTGTCCTCGACCAAAACCCCCACAAGAGACCTCATGTTGTTGTTCAAAAGGATGGCAGCAAAGCTATTGTTGATCCTGAGGCTACTTCCGAGTCGATCATGCTCTGGTATGTTACCGATCATGTGACTACAATATACCACTCAATTAACCATTTTACAGGTTCTACCTTCTGATTAACATTGGTGCTTTCATCGGTGTAGCGACTGCTTATCTCGCAAAATACGTTGGCTTTTGGGCATCATATCTGCTCCCCGGTGTCATCTACTTCTTGCTCCCCGTCTTCCTCCTCTGGGTTAATAAAGGCTTGATCAAGGTTCCTCCTGGAGGAAGTGCACTTGGCGAGTAAGTTATTCCGTTTCCATCTCACTTTGCTTCTTCGGACGCAAATTCTTATAACTAGTCGCAAATACTGTTCGCGAGACTCAAATGTGTACTGCATTCGTGTATCCTCAACGCCCTTTTTCATCCACACACCAATGCCCCAGCACCATCTTTACACACATTAATATAACTTCAAACATCTTCTTCAATACATATACTGATGGTTTAAACAGTTTCATGATGGTCAATTTCCTCGCACTTCGCAAAGCCGGCATACGAGGCCTGGGCAAGCCAGGTTACTGGGACCGTGTCAAACCATCTTTCATGGCAGCCAATGGAGACTCTAGGACTGTCAACTGGGACGATCAGTTCGTAGAGGACGTGCGGCGGACGATGGGAGCGTGCGCGATTTTCCTGTTTTTCCCAATTCAGCAAATCAACGACGGTGGACTTGGTGCCGCAGCCAACGCTCAATCAGCAGCACTCACTTCTAATGGCGTTCCCAATGATGTGATCGACAACTTCAATCCACTTAGTATCATTTTACTCATTCCAATCATGAATCATGGAGTCTATCCTCTGCTTCGCAAGATGGGCATCCGGTTCGGCCCAATTGCCCGCATGACATTTGGATTCCTCATCGCGGCTATTGGAGCAGCCGGATACGCTATCCTACAGCACTACATTTATAAGACCTCTCCCTGTGGTACTGGTGCTTCTGATTGCGATGTGGGCGATGGTGTTTCTCCAATATCACTTTGGGTGTATGCCATTCCCACAGCCGTCACCGCATGCTCGGAAGTGTTCATCAATGTAAGCAACAACTATTCCCTTGTTTCCACCGCTCCAGACAGTCACTCAGATTTTATTAACACACCGAATCTCCCATCTGTTGCATATTTTCTTGTTGCGACTTCAAAACCGCTTTTCCCATGAATGAAATTGAAAACTAACATTGGTCAGGTGACCGCTTATGGAATCGCTTATAGCCGAGCACCCCCCAACATGAAGGGCTTCGTCATGGCACTTTCCCTCTTCATGACTGCCATTTCCACGGCCATCTCCCTCGCCACTGCTGAAGCTATCCAGGACCCCAACTTGGTCTGGTGCTTTGCCGTCCCGGCCATCCTCGGATTCATCGCCGCCCCCGTCTTCTACTGGCTCTTCCGCGACTTGGATAACGAGGACTTCTTCGTTGGCGAGGACGCTATTGGACATGCGGCGCCGGCCGCGAGTCTCGATGAGGAGAGTTTGGATGAGAAGCATAGCTTGGATAAGAAGGTTCCGGTCTCGGAGACGAAAATCTGAGGAGTGCGTGGTCTTTTGTCTTTGTGTTTGCGTTTGGTGATGGGGAGATCGCGGTGCGATGTTATGATATCAGAATGTGCATGATTGTATGAAAGCATGTGTTTAGGTATGAACATATATGTGGTACATCTACTCTACAGTTCCATTGAGTGACAACTCACTCTTCAGTCTGTCCCAGTTTGTCTTCATCCAACAACAAATGACAGCAGGGTTATGGATTATGGATTCACACATCTCTTATAAATGTGTCAAAATCATTCACACATTAAGAAATGGCAGTTATTCAGATGTCTAAACAACAAATAAAACTTAAGAATAACATAAAGCACTTCATTACTACTACATAAACTTCTTTTCAACGAAGATAAGTTGAGTAAATCTCGTCCACACCAGTCTAACCTTGTCAATGAATCAAGATGTCTTTACACTTAACGCCTGGACAAATATCAAGAGTTTATTATCAAAGATACTTGGTGTGTTCAGATTATGAAGCCAACGGGTTTGTAATGCTCAAAAAATTCCCATTGTCATGCGACTATCAGGTGATCATCTTGAGCCAGCATTCAAAGTTGGAATAAATGACTTGCCACGTGCTATGAATCTCCACACAATTTGTGTATTTTCTTTGTCAACTTTGATTTGAAGTTGCAAAGGGCCTTCGAGATTTTTTTTTGTATCATTTTTAATTTCTTTTGCGTCAAGGCTGGACGAAAATGTCTTGCTTTCCTTTTCCTCAATAGCCTCCTTTCTTCTGTGGCGTTGCGTACCTGAGACAAGAGCTACGTCCGTAGATGCATCTGGGTCCTTGAGCCTGCACTCTCTACTCAAATGTACACATTCACAACTATTCTTATGCCATGATTGGATGCCTTCACGGCAAATCCTACAAGTAGCCTAGCGATCAGCAAGCGTCGAATATGTATCAAGCTTAAATCTCAATGTTTCAGCGATGTCTCCGGTGGGCAATATTGGTTGTTGGCTTATTTTCTTGTGATAAGTCATTAGCTTCGTTCTGTCTACACGAACCCTAATGCTTCCTCAAGAAGACGACTATTCGTCTAACTTAAGGTTCCTCAAGCATTGCTTCAGTCTGCAAGTGCACTATGCCCTCGACCTCATCATCACAGGTTTCTCCGATATGAACATCATCAACTCCATCTTCAAGCTTAGCACGCTCTACATGTGCTCAAGCGGCTTTTGTCTCTACATTACAATATTCCATTATGATCATGCAATTTACGATAGTTTCTGTTATCACAATCACACAGTGCCTGTGTAAGAATGTTGGCTACCACCCATTGATCTTATACAGAACACACTAACATAATCAGAGTCGCCGTCAGGGAATCCTGTTCGGCTACAACTTCCTCCACGACAGCAATCTCTTCCGCAGTTCCGCCAGCAACACCAAGAGCTACGGTTGAGTACGACGTCTACAATATTGCTGCTCACCCCGCAAATGGGTACACAGGCCAGCCAGCTGAATCATACACAATGATCACTAATGGGATCGGTTACCTTGTTTCCGAAAGTCAATACCTTAGTTTGAGAAATTTTGACAGCAGAACTAGATTAGATTACATAACGACTGGCAGGCACTGCTCGATGATGTTATCTTACAGTCTACGCTACACTCTCTACCATTCAAGTGTTTATTCGAGAGCTGAAAGCTGTCAGGCCCTTGAAGGTACTATTTCGATCAACTTAAATTGTTCGTGTAGAACAGAATTAATATGTGGGAGAAAATTCTAACATGAGATGACTCAATGTACGAAATTTCCCAGGACAATGGGAGCACCGCCATGTCAAGTTCGCCATAATGAAACGCTATGGGAAGATCCGTCTCGTGTACATGCATTACTTGACTCGTTTCTGCTGCAGCCGTACTAACCATTTCATAAGCCCGAGTTCTACAAGGCCCCGCATATGAGAATCTAATCTCTTCAATTAGATATGTGCCCTTGCCATATGCCCCTGGAGACGTTAGACTTGTGAAAGAGGGAAGTACAGTCACGGTCCACTTTAATACAAGATCAGTCGCTCATATGCCCAGTGGCCCTTATAACCAACAGTTTAGGACAACGGAGCCAATCAAAGGTATCGTGTCAGCATGTCTATTTGTGAAAGTCTTGGCATTGCTTTTAATGCTAAGCGAGAGTCAATTGTGCTCTACCTTGACTTGTCCACATCGAGCGATTCAATGCAGCCGTGTCTCTGCTAGTTACTAGCTTATTTTATTCTTTTGACTTGATATCTCAGACTACATATGGTTGAAGCCACTTCTCTTTTTTCTTGTGTTTTGTCTCTCGTTTCTTACCTTTCGTTACATTCAACTCCTAATCCTAAGACAAAGGTTCCAAGCATGAAGCTCTCTATCACTACCTTCGTTGCGATAGCTACTCTCGTACGTCTAGCACTCGCTGCGTGTAAGAAGAATGGCAACAATCTTGAGAGATGCATTTACAAGTCAGAAGCTCAAGCCGGCTCATATTGTTCTTCTTTTTTATCTGCTCCAACACCAGCTATTGGCGTGGGGTTTGATTGTGTCTCCAAAAATGGAGGCCTCTATGCGTCAAAAAGTATAGCTTCAGTGTGTAGCTGCTTACTTGCCGCAACCGCAACACCGACAAGTATCGCTATTCTCACACCCACCTCGACATCTGCCTGCTCCACATCGGTGTCTGTTGTGACAGAAACTTCCTACGTCACAATGACGGCTTCGACCGAACTCTCATTCTCATATGTCACAATGAGTGTATCGGCTTCGGTGTGAGAACACATTCCTCGATTGTTGAAAAGCTTCACACATTAACGAAATACAGAGTCACGGTGACCGCGCCCTGCTTATCTACAACTTCTGTACTACCAACAACTACAATACTAATATCAACCCTGATATCCTCTTCGACTACAACTTCAGAACTACCAACAACTACTATTCTAACATCAACCCTAATATCCTCTTCGACTACGACTTTAGAGCTACCAACAACTAGTATACTAACATCAACCTCCTCGACTACGACTTCAGAACTACCAACAACTACTATTCTAACATCAACCCTAATATCCTCTTCGACTACGACTTCAGAGCTACCAACAACTAGTATACTAACATCAACTCCCTCGACTACAACTTCAGCACCAGCCATCTCCACTACCTCAGAACCATCTCCACCTGAATTGAGAAAGGCATACCAGGAGGTAGCCTTCCATTCAGGATCTAGATCCTGCGGTGGTGCTGTCACTGGCCAGGCCACCCTCCGCGAGGGGGAATGTTACGACATGCCATCAGGCATGGATAGTGTCAGGCTTGGTGCGTTCACACCAGGCACAGTCACCGGAGATACAGGTAACAACTGTAATACAGCTTCGTCGAAATGCTACATTCTCATTTTTGAACAACCTGGTTGTCCCTATGGTGAACACACTGATGGAGCCCCATCATTCGTAACAGCTTGTGTTACTATCGTGGCCCAAAAATATTACCAATTGTTCTGCGCTTGTTATGTTTAATTTAATCGGCTGTTTTTAGTCGTGAATTGGAGCTTGATCGAAGGATATGAAGTGATGGTCCGGCTTTTAAGTATGGAGTAGCATGTTTCGTTACAGACTTAGAGAAGCGGAGAAAGTGAGAAGGTTGATATGAATCCGAAAGCAGATATCTCTGTCCTGTAACTCCTTTTGTCTTTATGGAGTAATTGTTGTCTTGCCATTCTTCTATCTTTGGCTCTATGTGGCCACGAAACCTTGCTCTAGCCCATCATATATTTGTATCCAGGACCAAATACTTCCACTTATATTCATCCATCAAAACGCAACATATTCCAGCTTAACACACCCTGAATTGTCTTATTATTTCTACACATTCTCACAAACAGCTTTCCCAAAGCTCTTTCATCGAATCCGCTAATCTCAATAAATCCTTCCTGTGCCATGGCATCGCATGGTGATAATCAATATCTAATACAGTTGCAACACTTTGCTCGTAGAAAGCCCGACATTGTTTCTTGCCGCCTTCATAGCAGCCGTCTCGAAGACCATGGAGATGTAGTGTTGGCGCTTGGATGATGGAGTCGTCATCTGCTACTGAGAAGCTGTCAGTGTGTGATTTACCAAGCGAGTCCAGAGACCAGAATCCGACGTAGACGAAGAAAGGGTGTAGAAAACTTACTTGATGCGAGATCCGATAACATCGGCGGCCCGGACCCCATACACAGCACGCCGAACTTGAAGTCGATATCTCCAACACGGAAAAGCCCCATCTCTTTCCTCCTCTGCAAGTCCAATAACAATCCACCTACAATCCTCGTTCCCTGGCTAAAGCCCATAACACCAATCCACTCACCCATCTCATCCTCCCTCCCCTCCAGCTCTAATTCCGCATCTCTCCCCCTCAACAACCTCCATACCCTCTCTATGCCACCCTCACCCAGCACACCGTCTCGGTTCTCTCTCCCAAAACTTGAAGCTTTGAGTATGCCACTGCTCCGTCCATCGCTTAACTCCCTCCCGTCCCTCGTTCTCGAAAACCACGTTCGATATGGACCGAACTTCTCGTATTTGAAGTAGGGTAGCACGCCTGGACCGGCATCTCGCTCGAAAGGTGCTTCAAAGAATTCGAAGACGAAGTGTGTGGAGAGTTGTCGTTGGAGAGATTCGCACTGCACAGCAAAAATGGAGGATGAGGATCCACCGCCGTGGAAACAGGCTACTCTGGGAAGAGGTGCCATTTTGTGAAGGATTTGTGGTGTCCCTTGACTCTATATGAAGGTATTTGAGCTTTAAGATATGATGCCTGTCAGATGTAGCTATGTTCTTGTTATAACTAAGTGAAGATGGCAGGTAGGATTGAAAGATCTGAAAATAGCCGAGAGCTCGTTGGTGAGAGGAGAAGATGAAAACAAAGATACTTTTGAATAAAAAAGAGCAGTAGGAAACAATAAGTACCTTTGATTCCCTCAGACTGCAGAGAAGCATTGGCATCCCATTTATTAGGTGAAAGCTTGGAATGGTACCACACACCCTCGTTTAAAGTGTCGTTCGGAAAGCGAACATTGCCAACTCGCCCCACTTTTACTGACGCCGCATCACCCGCAACGCAAAAACACCGACCGAAGAACGTCTCCCCCCATGAAACCAAAGAAACAGGGCAGCGAAACACAAGTCTTGTGTTTTGCGAGAACTGACTCCATCACCAACTCTTGCGATACTTAGAACAATTCCATCATCTCAGGCCCGAATTCGTGATGCGAAAATATGCGATTGTCGTGTTACGTTTGACAGCCGGCTGACGATGGGATGACGAGGGGGCTCCTCGGGCTTCTGTAAGGTGATTGAGGTAAAAATGAGCCTCGCGAAACAGAGTTACACCATCAATCCTTCAGGCACTTCAGCACGTGCAGGACACTAGAAGTCTGTCGTTCGTATCCCGACGGGAAAGGCGTCATTGGCACGTCTGTGCGAGCTTGTCATTGGGTAGTCTGTTGCCAGCTTGTGCTGTGATTTGTTGGAGGAGAGAGCTATCCGATATCGAAGTGTGTTATGACTTTGCGATGTATGAACTACTTATTACGAGGTATCCACCTAGAGAAACTGCATCGGAAACTCATCCTGCCTCTTGAGCACTTGAGAAATCATCTTGAATTGGCTTGGGAGTGTTTGCATCTGTCCTAACCATGTGTGGGACTGAAGAAGAAATAATGTTTCGGCATCTAAAGTCGCAAAATTCGGATCTGAAAACAATACGTTTTGCATTGCTTGCTGGCTAGCGAGACGGATGTTGTGTTGAATTGACCTGCACCTTAAACCATGACTGAGCGCGATCTAAACCTCGCATTAGATGTCTACCGCATAAATTATATCTTGTCATCACATACGCGCACCAAATGATGATTGCCACAGCACCACAAGTGACTCAGTAACCAGAGAAACATCCAGGGAGCACGTACCAGTCTTACACATTCCTTATAACACTATCCCTGATCTCTCAAATGCCCAAGATCCTTTTTCCCAAGTGATCTCAGCTTTGGACCCCATGTCCAGAGCGCAACCGATGCAGGAATACACAATGACAAACCCAAGCCTATACTAAGCATTAGCATACAGTGATACGTAAATTATTATAATTTACCAGCCAAAAGCGTGTTTCCCCACCCATAACCAAGCGCGACATATAACGCTGGTGCAAAGACTGGAAATCCAAATCCCATCGCATTCATCAAGACCCTCGCGCCAGCTCCGGCACTTCCAGCTTCCTCTGCAAACTCATCGATCAGATACATCAAAATGGCACCACTACCCATCATGACTCCACCTGAGAATAATCCTGCTCCAACATCAACCCACATCCAGTGCCACGTTTTTTCTACTGCCCAGCCGTAGAGTAGTAGACCCAAAGGCATGAGCAGGGCACCGGGCAGTATGATGGGAACGCGATACTCGGGTGCAACTTTCCCATTTTTCTTGTTCCTGAGGTAGACATAGACGGCATCTGTGAGTGGACCTGAAATTTGGGTGGCGATGATGGAGCCTAGCGCTATAGCTATGTCTACCAAGTAGAGTCAGCGGAAGAGGCAGAATAGTGTTGCGATCCATTGTGTGAATGAAAGTGACAGATTCCCTTACAATGTAAACCACTAACAGTCTCAGAGACTTGATACCGTGTTGCATAAACAGAAGCGAATGTCGAGAGGACAAAACAGTAAGTGCCAAAATTGTACGCTAGCAGCACACTCAGAAATGGGATCACTGGTCTCGCAACAAACAAGCTCATTGGTCTCGCTAAACTTATTACCAGCTTCCGCCAAAGCGACATTTGGGCAGTCTCGAACTTTGAACGATAATTCTTGCCTGTATCCTTGCGTAGGTGAGCACTTTTTCTCGCCAGCAACACAGGAGCGTAGCTTTCGTGCAGGAGAAATGCGGAAAAAGAGGTGATAACGAGGTCAAATAGTGACATGATCCAAAATAACCAAGGCCATGAAAGATTCTGCGAAATCACTCCGCCGAGGATAGGGCCAACAGCTGAGCCTAAGTAGGAGGCGGCGCCCACAAATGCCAGCGCCTTGCCTCTCGATTCCGGCCGAAAAATGTCAGCGGCTGTGACGCTTGCAATCTTTAATACGACGCTGTTAGTAAAAGATTTCGAGGCTGCTTTCATGATAACACAAGCGAGGATGAGAAGAAGGACTTCGTACGGATTGCGTGACGCTACCACCAAGCCCCGACAACAACCTTGCCACGACCATTGCCCCAATGTGCTTCCCCACAGGACACATTGCATTCCAGCAAAGATACCATACATGACAAGCAAGCCAAACAGGTTTCCGGCCATATACCTCTGAGCAAGGCGCAATAATCAGGGGACCAAACACGAAAGCGAGAAGGTATATAGAAAGCATAAGCTGTGTTGCGGATGAGCTAAGATGTAGGTCCGCTGATATTGTATCCAAAGCTGGGGCCATCATGCTGGCTGAAGATGTTGAAACGAGGCCACCGAGTGAAAGAAGAGTTGCTATTGTGAGCTTGCGAGATAAGGACCAGTTATGCGGATTCGCTGGATCTTTATCCCCGTCCCAGGACACGACCTGGTCGATGGGTATTAGTCGAGACGAATTAATGGGCTGTAAAAGAGGACTCACTAAACCTTCATCATCTTCAGTGTGAGCTTCGATGTCACCCTTATCTGTTGGAGCAGCTTGAGGCATCATTGACTGTGTCGAAAAGTCTTATGTGATTATGCCTAGCGTAATGCTTTCCTGAGTAGGTGGGAACGAAATTCGCTTGCGCTAAAACGAAAAGCAGATTGCATTCAAGAGTAAAGGTGTACATCGTCCACTTCATACTTCTTATACAACACTGCTGACTTGCGACGTCGGGATAAACGACCTACCTCTTTCGTTTCTATACACAAAAATATTCGAAATCATAAGAGACACTGTCATCGTCGGCATAATGTAGTTCCACTACTAGGTAGGACAATAGGGCAAAACTTCTTCCTCGTACCAAACCCAAGCTACGCGAACTCCGTATCCGTACTTGCTGCAGATTGAAGGGAACTCCATTCTCCACACTTGCAGCAGGACGTTCTTATCTTATTAGATCATCTGAGTATCCTGTGAAATAGAATTTGTCCACGAGCTAATTTCTGATCTTTCAGAGAACCCGACTTCGGCTCTGACATACAAGGTGCTTCTGCACATTAAGGTGCCCGAAAACTGTTAGAATCGGTACTTTCCATAGATTGAGACTATATAGAGAAGACTTCCATACTCATAATTATATCATTTTTGAAACATCATCCTCTTCATCCTAAAAACTTGGTAACAACCTCAGCGAACTTCTCCGGCTTCTCCACCATAGGCAGATGGCCAGCGCCTTCAATAATCTCATAAGCCGCCCCACTCTCTCCATATGCACTAGCCATCTCTTTCATTGTGCCTGGAAGCACGCCGTCACTACCTCCCACAAGGAACATGCCTTTAACCTTGGCAGTCTTCATCTCAGCCTTTAGGTCATATTCAAAGAGAGCATTCACGCTCTTCTTGAACCCTTCTAGCGAGTTGTTCTTCACCATGTCCTTGACGCTGAGGCATACTTTCTCCATGTCTGGATTCTCATAGCTCTCTTTAACAAACCAGCGACGAGTAGTGATCTCAGCTAGCTCTTCGCCAACTATGGGACCAGTAGAAGAGGTAGCTGCTTCCTTCTCTGCAAGCTCGATTCGCTCACCCCATGCCTTCGAATTTCCGGCTGGTGATTTGGAACTGGTGTCGCAGGAGATGAATGACGAGACTCGGGATGGATATTTGAGAGCCACATTTAAAGTCGTGCAACCCCCAAGAGAGACACCAATCACTGCTGCAGCTTTCTTGACTCGCAACGCGTCTAAGATAGTTATGATGTCAGATGCAAGGGTATCAATGGTGATAGACTGAGAACCACAAGATGAGAAACGACCCCGCTTCTGAAATCGTACAACACGGTATTTCTTGTTTGCAGGAATGGAGAAAAAGGACTTCAAGAAGGCGTCCCAGATTTCATAAGATACAAGGATACTGTTTGCGAGCACTATGAGTGGTGCATCTGGATCTGACGACCCTTCAATGCGAAACGGCAACTCGACACCGTCCGAAGTAGTGATGAACGATTCAATGGCTCCCGCGCCTCCTGGAGATTCTGTAATCGTCCTGGTGACAGTGGCTTTCACATCGGAAGATTGCCATGAAGCAAGGTTCGGAGCCAAATACCGAGGTGCGGGTCCAAATGTGTAGTAGAGATTATAAGCCCTCCTCGTCCTTGTCTTCTCAGTTTTCCCCATGATTTCCTTGGCCAGATCCGTAGAAATGGCTGCTTGGAATTCTGATCCTCCTAGCCCATTCTTAGGAGAAAATTCATGAAGTGTAACGTATTCCTTGGGTGCGTTCGGATCAATCGTGCTGGTCGCATATCGCCTTGTTCGAAGCCATCCTGGTACCTTCGTCATCATCTCCGTATGTTCATCGTCGTAAAAGGCATCAAGCTCTTCCTTCGTCACATCTCCAAGCTTAAAGAATACGGCAACCATAACATTGCTCTCCCCTTCATTCTCCACTTTCTCCAGCACCTTAAAGCTGTCGCTCTCCCTGCCATTCACAAAATCATAAAGCTTGCGGTCGACCTTGATTTGCGCCATTGTCTCTGCCTCCCTCTTGCTCTTGACTGGTTGATCTCTCAATCGCAGGTATGTCTCCTTTGTCAGATCTGCCATGTCTGTAATGTCGTATATTGCCATCCATTCCGGCTTTTCTATTGTGCCCTTCTCCCCTCCGAGGTCGCTGGCTCTGTAGCGGAAGCCATTTGTGCAGAACGGGAGACGCAAACGCGTAGGGCCGTGTTCATTGTTATACCAGTCATGGAATTGGGACTCCGGCAGGCTTTCCTTTGGTTGCATCGTCACATAGAGGATACCAGGTGTTGCTGCCATCTTGACTGGTGCTTTCGTTTGAGCTGATATTTGGAGAAGGAACGACACCAACGTAGTTTACGATGTTGTAAAGATCCTGAAAATTACAATCTACAAAGTGAAAGAGAGAGGAAAATTATCGTCATGGGCTGTCTTTCAATCGTGTTAACTAAACATTTCTCACATCCCCACCCCACCGAGGAGCTCTCCCAGGTGGTGGGGTTGAGATGGAAACTCGGTAGTTGATCCGGGTAAAGACTTATGAGAAGCTGAAGTCTCTGAAACTTCTAGTCGTCACATGATACATGCAAGAACAGTAGAAAATTTAGGCAGGCAGTGAGAAGGGAGGAATGAGAAACGAGAATGTCATGTACTAAGTAAGAACCGAGGAATAAATGTGATGCAGCAATTGTAGGTATGTCGTTGGTGGTTTTTCATAAGTGATTAACCTAGGTATCGCTACAAGTCCAACACATGCTACAACTTAGACGAAGCCTCATGCCCAAGCTTCCCTCAGATCTTTATTTTGACGTGCTGCCCCATCAATCACCGGGGTTATTACTATCCTTGGTGGTGAACCATGCGCACCATAGCTAATTCCCATGCCAATTCCCAGATGACCAAACCTAACCATAATAACACAAACTTCAAGAGAAAGCAGAAGCAATTTCAAACAACCAAGACATTAACGTTTCAACGCCAGATGTTAGATCGATAATGCCACCCATGATCATTTCCTGTCTTAAGACTTTGAATGCATCTTTTCCTCCATTCAAACAGGTCCAGTCCTAGGAGATATCAGGATAGAACCCGAAGCTAGCCTGGAAGCACAAGAATTTCCCTCTGTGCCTGGATATTCACATCTCTTCCTTTGATCGTTCCACTCGAAAATCGAGTCTGCGCGTGGGCAATAATGAACAATAACTTCACCCCTATACATCAATACTGATCGACTTACTGCTCCTGCATTGACTTCCGGTTCGCTCTGGACCACAGAGACGAACCAATGAATTCCAGCAGGTGGCACAGAAGAACTCCAACGACACTGAATAAAATCCATACAACTCCCTGGGTGCTCATAGAAGCAATCCTTTGGTCCGACATAGTTGGTGCTCGTATAGTCGGAGAGTGGACATGGGAAGTAGGGGTAGATACGCGCAAGGTGTGTGCTTGAGGCAATGAAAGGCGAAAGCATTAGGCTGGCGATGAGTAAAAGATGCAGCAAGCCAAGTATCGTCATTGTTGGAATCGTTGATAGCTTAGTTGGTTGTGTAAAACGCTTCCGAGAGGTAACGTGACTGGCTGACTCAAGTAGCGGTACTGGAAGTCTAATTGCCTGCGCAACATTGATGCTTGGTGGCCCTTCATTGGGAATTGATGAGAGATTTGCGGATTCAGCAAGCATGGCAGAAGCCATGATCCACGATGTTGAATCATGTTGAAGAGACAAAGTGAGGTGTTTGCAAATTGGAGTAATCGAGGTCGAATTATAAAGTATATTTGTGAGGATCTTTGAGGCCATTCGCGTTTCATATTTGTTTGCTTTGATTGGTAGCTGTAAAGAAAGTGCTGCTTGGTCATTCGTGAATATCTATTAGGTCAGAAAGGTCCTAGTGGTTGATGATCGCTTCCCAACATCTGCCTAGGTAATTAATCCTTACTGCCAGTAACAAGCCAGCTGGGTGACATTTGTCCCCGTGTAGAACAATAAATGATAGAATCATGTTGAGACGACATCTAATCTAGCTTTGGGATTTTCCCTCCATTGAGTATTTGAAAGAATAGATAATCTTAGAATTTAGCAAGAATTTGCTCCGAGGCAGATTTTTCCAGTGTCAAGATGGACGTTGATTGATTCCAATTCTTGGGAAGATAAGTCTTTTCTGTACCATACGCAAGGAGATATGTTACCTGATGCTCTTATTTTGAAACTTCCGATGCCCTTGAAAATGCAAGTGTAAGTGGAGGCTGAACATGATTTCATGCAAGATCTAGTGCATTACACAAGCAAGTTTTCAGGAATCGAAGAATCATGAACGAAACATATATTTGCGATGAAACCGTCTTTCAAGAGACGGGTGTGCCATATCTATTTGAACTTTAGCCTTTGTGTTGTTGAGTGTGTCATGGATAATGATACAATGAAATGTAACACTTACATTGAGTACGCTCTGGGTGGTTCTGGTCTCCAACCAATCTCTTGTAGAGGCCATTGTATCCATGACTGCAGATGAGTTAGTAGATACTAAATGCAGGAGTAAGATATCGCTGGGGATATGTCCCAAGAATATGAAGTAACGATATTGTAAACCTCTCAAAGATTCTAGCTCTTAGAAGTTCGACAAAGATTTTCCAAGGGAGACACCTACGATGTGCTCCGCGTCCATAAGAGGAAATATTTTTGAGATCAATTGAATACCAAAATCCTCCAAGAACCAGCTGCTTTTATATCGCGTTGGTAGAACTGCAAAGAAAGCAAGTATGACAAGAGCTTCTTGCGTTGGCTGCTGCAAGAGATCGAGGTATTTTTCAGTGACTCGGTAAGGCCATACAAAGATGTCAGATGTCTCCAGCTCAGTTTCCTCCTTGATCAAGCCCTCGACTACACTATACACTTTTGCTAGTTCATTAAGTGTGGTAGAATAGGCCTCTTTGTGAGCTAGATCATGGGTATTCTGATCGATGAGCAGAGTAACCTCTCTCAAATACTCATTCCCTTCTGAGTTTGCCATGTGTTTTTCTTGGAGATGCACTCGTCGGGAGCCATTGGTAAAGATCGCAGCTAATGGTCCGGTTGCTAACAATCCTCTTGTGATTCGCACAATCGAGTAGCTCTGCCTTGAAAGGACAATCCATTCTGCGACACCACTCTCTCCAACGATCAAATTATTATCCTCCTGGTGTAGTGGAGAGCTTGCTATTGTATAAAGCAAAGTCAAGGCCGTGAAGATGTATAAAGCGCTGGCATTTTCTTCATCTAGAGCTGGTAATACCACGGAAGCCTTCTGCAACCCAGATTGATGATGATATGCGGCATGGGACCAAATCTCTTCCCTCCTTAATGGCTGCATCTTGGCGACATGTAGGGCTGCTAATGCCAATATTCCATGCATCACGAAGTCATGAGAAAAGCCAAGCTGTGGCACATTTATACTCATCACCCTGCGTGCGATGGGGTTGTGATGATATGTCATGGCTGTCTCGGTGCAGAAGAAGTGAAGAAGCTCTATATCAAGTAAATTCAAGTCTGTCGATACATGGTGCGAAAGCTTCGACAAGTTAGCTCTCACTTCTCCTGTTAAGTACCTACCTCCCATCATTGAGGTATGCACACGTGATTATGCTTACGAGTGATCCTGGAGAGCCAATCTGTCTGTTAAGAGCATACTCGCAAATCAGTGAGTGCTTGACACAATTCTCGCAATCAGGCCGCGCTTCATCGCACTAGACAAGCAAAAGAGAAATTAGCAAAACAATTTCAACCACGATCATCTGACTGAGTAGGGGCGAGACCCGGAGGTGAAAACCTGGAGAAGTTCATACACTTAGGCTGAAGATCATGCTACTAAACCCTACGCCGTGGCCGAATTGATAGCAACATTACGATTGACGCTAAGAGCTTGCTTACCTTAATCTTTCGGCGCTTGCAGCTAAGACATCCTGTCTTGGTTTTGCGATGTGGTCGTCGTGTATATGGCTTCACTGACTGATTGTCGGCGAGCATGCCTCTGTTTGCGGTGTCCATGATCGAGACCATACAAATAGCAACAGGCGTATTCGAAAAAGCTTGAGGTTCAAGAGGAAGAGGCGAAACTGGTGGAGGCCGTATGAAGATTCACGTTAGCTTGAAGACTCTTTACGAGGTGATGTTTGGATGTTTTCGGGTACGAGAAAGCCGAGGTACGACTGTACGACTGTATACGAGGAAGAGCCGAGCAAACGCGTATGACGCGTCTCCATGCATAACGAACCTAAGCATCCTTGGGTGCTTATCTTTTCAAGGCTTCTCTTCATCCCTTTCTGGAGTATTATCAAATTCAAAATCTATATTTGGAATAGACACGGGATATGTTTTGATCTACAATTACAACAACGCTGCTTTGAGAGAACAGAATAAAGGCTAGTTCGAAATCTTGCAGATACGCAGAAGCCTTATAATCCAATCATTACCTGCAGCTAACGGTGGCAGTTGACTCTCAATATTCCTCTAAAATACGAGAAGTCGGCAGACTAGGGACGGATCTAGAATTTCATAGGTATGCCAGCAATATCGACTGCTTGTCTGTGCTCGGGATCATGATACAGATCATGCCTGAGCATCTTTGAAGTCAAAGGTTACCAATGGATGGTTTTATATTTGTATTGAAAGCAACACTCCTCAATTGCTGCCTTTACTTTGCAACTAGGCTTGCTTTGTTATGTCGTGTCAATTTGTTTAGTTAAAAGCGCCACCATAGCATGCTCCAGCAATTCGCCTTTATCTTACACAGAACAGATGCTTTGACATATGTATCATCGTTTTAAATCCTTCTTGGCATTGTCTGTTGGTATAATAGTCATAGAAGGATTTTGCCTGGGTGCTCCGGTCCAAGCTGGCAAAGGTATGCATGAGAAGTTTGCACATCTTCATTCGAGTATGGATCTGTTTTGTCTAAGATGTGTAAGCTCGAAACAGTGGTTCATCTTACTTCAATACTGCGGAGGAATTCGCCTTCTAACTTCGGCATTACCTCGCTGCCTCACCTTTTGTGACAAAGCAGCGTCGTTCTTTGCATTCCACAGGACATGCTAGTTTTCAATAGTGTTGATTGAATCTGCAAATCTGAAGTCTAGGAGCAAAAGTTGAAGGCGAAGGAAAGTAAAAGAGATATAGGCCTCATTGGGATTGAACCAATGTCTTACTCAAAACTTGTCTCCAAAATCCCCCACTTAAGCCCAAGAAGCTCTCATGAGGGCCGAACCCAATCTTTAGAGTATATGCTACCACTGCACCAGAGGCCCATTCGGGAGTTTGATGGAGACTTGTTCGTTAGTTCTCGCTATAACGGACGCCGGTGTCCGAGGACAGATCCTACGTCCTAGCGCTGGTAGAACAGGTAGAGTGCAATGATTTCTCCAAATATTATATACACCAAGTCTACAGCTAGTTATAGTTCATGGTAAATCTGCTTTACTGATTTACACAATTAATTAAGTCTACATCATGTCATTAATTCCATGTCAATAGATGGATGTTCTTATTTTCTATCCATATTGACTATTGTTATTGTTACTCGGAAATTGTCTCACGGTCTTGAATTTAGGTGAACACCCTCTGCATCTTGTATCTCTATACCTTTACACTGTGTATAACGCGTGAGGAGATTCTTGGGCGCATTCTGAGGCTTTATCGCTATGTTTATCTGACTGCATCTCTGCTCTTGCGTCTTCGACGATGATGAACTCTGACCTCGCGTCCCTGATCATACTAGAGTAGCTTAGCGCCAGATCAAACATTAGCGCGCCAACAGAGTTATTTCAAAGCGGCCGCAAAATCAATAGCCAATCTTTCACATATTCCATATTCAATATTTGACTTCATCGCCCTCTCCCCATTATTTAAGGATACATACCAGCATCAAACCCTCATCTAGATTTGCTGAAACTCTTTCTGGAACACACACACTTCAGCCGGCACTCTGCTGTAAGAAAGCAATGCGCATTGACTTGCAGGCTCGCAGTCTTCCGCGCAGATACAAACCAAATGGATGTGGATAAGGAATCTGACGTCTGATCCAAGGAGGGCTGCATGATGCAAGTAGGTTTTCTCTAATGTCAAATTTGCTGCCTACTATCATCTTTCTTCTTGTCATGGAGGCAAGGTTTATTGTTGTCAAGGCAAACAGACGTATTTTGTCACATTACCTAGCTAACGATCTGATATGTTGCTATCAATGTGCAATTTTGTCGTCAAGCGATTCATATCTTACCTATGCGAACACTGATTCAATTTACAGCTTTTCAATTCAATTTCCTGGGCTCGTTTCCAACATTCAACGACAGGAGATTGGATCTTCCTCGGGTCCTTTTGCTCCTCTATTTATTGGGGCTGAGAGTACTTCAACTTCTACAAAACAAACAACCGACAATTAGCCGTCGGCAAACGTTGAGGATGTCTGGTAAGTAACATCTTTTTTTCTTTCATTCTTTCTCATACACATACACATCCCATACCTCGCATTCTGGATCATACTGGACGCCGCGCTGGACGACATGCTGGATTGTTCTTGGCTTCATACTTAGAATAATCTTTCGGCGCGTTATCATCGAGAACAGCAACGTTTGCCAAATTCACAGGTGTTGTCAATGCTGCGTCATCCGAAAATTGACTTCCGACGTTCGATTTCAAGGTCTTTGCCGAAAGATTGGTAGGTGCTAGATTAGCAGAAGATCTTTTCAGCCACCGATTGTATTTTCTCGAAGCCATCTGCTGCACAGCAAGATTGCAATAAGAACATGCGCAAGCCGTCACATCAATGCTTTCGTCCTTACACAAGCCAAGAAAAGCATCAACAACACCGAAAAAAGGTCCAAGTGATGTGTCAAATCAACTAGAAGCTTCGATATACAGTACAGATGTACTGGTGGTATGATATTTGGGACATAATGATAGGCCGCGCTTCGATGGCGCCCTGCAGCTCTCCCAGCCGACGACTAGCGTTCCAGGCTCTTCAATCCGGTTATACACTGGCGTATTACTTGAGACGAAGTGAGATGAGATGAGACGAAAACATGCGAAGCGAAGCAAGAGGCCTTGTATTCTGTCAGCCTTATCACAATGGGGAATCTTAGAGGTCCTTAAGTATCCGGCATGAGCCGCAGCGTACACTATCGAGATCTTCCAGCTCTGTCATACCACAGACTAGTAAGGGGTTTTTGCAAGATAGAACCGAGACGGATGGAGCCCCTCCAAGATGTCTCACTGCTGTAATAGTGGTGGACATGAGTGTGCCAGAGGATTACGCACTCTGGAGACTTCTGTGCTAGCTCGATTCTTCGCTCATTTCACTGCCGCTATCAGCTTTCAGATTTTATTATACGACATAATATCTCTATTACAGCGCTTTCAAGTTCCATTTAGCCAACAGGTTCAGCTTTGGCTAAGATGTCGCCATTGAAGTACACCAACCATCAAGCCTATTCAATACATACAACCCGCCTCGCTAAAGTGCAATCCTCACAATGGATATTTCCATCAGTAGCTCCATTGCTAGCCACTCAACAATCCTCGAAACACATTCGCACATTCAACTCGAAAGAGATACCTCAATCAGACTCCGGAGAATTACAACTAACATTTTATCAGCCTTTAATCAAAACGAAGACGCCATGCTTCCCGCAGCGATATTGGCGGACAATTTTGAGACATGGATGAGTGCCTGGACGTGGAAATGGGTACCAGTAAGTTCATATCTAAGATACGCTGAATGCCGAGGTTGATGTGATTATAGGAGAGGAAGAGGGAGGTGGACATGTTACTCGCCGCCAAATTCCCACTTCCAACGGAGGAAAGAGTCGCCCTGAGAGTTGCGAAGCATGGGCTTTCTATTGAACCTGCTACTCGTGCCACTACTCCAGTATCTCCACACACCAGAAGGCAACAATTCTTAAATCAGCTTAAGAAGACGCCACCAATGGCTAAATCATTGTCAAAGATATCCACTGTCTCTTTCTCACCTTGGGATTCACCTTTGCAAGCAAGCCAAATTCCTCTCAAGCGACCCGAGGTTACGTTCAGGACCGAGTACTTCGAAGTCAAGAAATCCCCAAGCAAGGGCTATGGTGCATTTTCGACCAAAGACATCAAGGAAGACACGGTCATCATGACCGAAGCCCCGCTCTTTCGATGCCTTTATAATGGTGTCTATCACGAGTTGGAGAGATTGACCCCTGATCAGCGTGCGCTCTATTATACCTTGGCGTACTTCAAGGACGTAGCTCCATGGAGCAAGGCTCTGGCGATCTACAAGACGAATAGGTGTGTAATTTTGGAGGTGCAACAAGATATTTAGACCTAACGAGATCAGATTCGAGACCACAAATCATCTAGGAGGCATCTTCCAGAGATCCTCCAGATTCAACCACGCATGCCACCCCTACACCACCTGCAGGTATCATTATGATGACGAAAAGAACGAACTAGTGGTCACTGCTTGCCGCGATATCAAGGAGGGAGAGGAAATGACCATTTCATACACCACCGCGCCAGCCAACTTGCCAGGTGACTATGGATTCTATTGCGACTGCCCAGGATGTCCACCACCAGCAAATGCAAAGGCCATTGCTGAGGCGTGTAGATAGTCAAAGTAGCGGTTGATGGACTGGCTTTGGTGCTCTTTTTGGTAGAATGGACGGTTTGTATCTTGGCTTGGAAATTCGAATGGGGTGCTGGTGGATTCGCTTTGCGTACAGGGCGATGGTGGAGGTGGGGAGAGGCTGGCAGTGGAGTGAGCGCGACATTTTACCTTCAACAGGATGTATTACTGCAGTTCATCACGGCAGCCACAAGTTGTATACCATGAAATCAGAATCATTCATAACCAACTATGATATTTCTGTTGTCCCATAAATTGAGCGTGATTCTTTCTCGTAGTTACAGTATGTTTGATGACTCAAAATAAGGGGGTAAATTTCAATATTGATTCAGGTATGTGTTGTATTATTTTTCAAAGTCAATGCAAGATAGTGATTCCAGAAGTGTATGTTGATGCCACACATTGGCAAAAGCTAGACGAAACTCTATTCAGAATTATCAGCGTTATTTCTCGCAACAAACAGTCAGCTCGCGTCTGCTCAAGACCAAATCGCTTTGTGACAGACCACAATCTCGACACTCTTCGACAGCCCCAGAATCTTCAACGGGACCAAACGCGAAACAAATCACACAAAGATCATATGCAAATATCGACAAAGCCACAAACTCCTCCCACCATCTACCCCACATTCCCAAAGTTGTTAAAATAAAGATCCTTAAATATGGAGCAGCTTGAAAAGCTTGATCAAATCGAACCATCGCCAAAGCCAGGCCTCAAAGAATGGAGTATGTGCGTGCGCTGCCCATACCGAAACACAAGTCAGAAATCTCTGACTCACAGCAGCTTCGACATCGAGTCTACACCCAAGCTGAATCGTATCCGACTTCTCAGCGTCGAGAGCATCAGCGTCTTTCCCGATTTCGAGGAGAACAGCCAGCTTTTCACCTCTCCGCCACCTTCCCCCCTCCCTCCCACGATCTTTAGCCAGTTCTCGCCACGGAAGCAGAATGACGGCAAATATGTCACGAAAAACCCGGCGGAACTACCCAAACCATCCAGCGACTCCGTCACGAGCCTCCCTGCTGAAGTTCACACACCATCAACCATCTTCTCGCCTAGCCTCCCGACCATCACACCTTCGACCATTGATCCTATGCAGTACAAGATTCAACCCCATATAAAGCAACCAGTATACCATCCTGCTGCGAAGGTGTATGGCGATAATCCATGCGCGCACTCAGGTTGCCAGGGCTCGTATTGGTCGATCGACTCTGGTGAGGAGGATACGGACAGTGATGGAGATGACGATGACGAAGAAATTGGGGTGGTGGTGGAGAGGGATAGTCCTCCCAAAGACAGTCCTACCAAGGTGAAGAGGGTCGTTGGGAAGGTTAAGCACAGGGTCGTTAGGGCGTTTAGTGGTGCTAATAAAGAGGCTTTGGCAGCTTTCGAGATGGAGACTATTGACGAAGAAAAAAGCGAATATGTCGAGATGAGCTTGATGACTGCTCTACGCACAGGGCCGAAACAGAATTCTAAGGATGCTGAGGTCCGGGATGAGCCTGTCGAGATGAAGGCGCTCGAGATGGTTGGAGTGCAGGGCGAGAGTCACGATACGACTGCTGGTTTGGGCCTATATTTTGATCTTTCCCTTCCGGTGGAGAGTTCTCAGGACAATAGGGTTGAAGTGATGAAGCCGAAGGAGGTGGCCGAGATGGTCGAGACGACTCCTGCTTTGAACCTCGCTTCTGTAGACAGCAAAGCTGAATGTGCAGAGAAAAGCAACACATTCATCCATCAAGATGGCCCTATGTGTACAGGTTGCAATTTGGGTATCTGTTCTGGCTTGAGCTTGAGCTTGAGGACTGAAAGACAATTTGGAAGGGAAGAGACCCGTCGTCCAGCCAGTCCTGCCACTGGTGAGATCAGGAGAATCGTGTTATTCGGCGATTAGGGAAACCTGGTGAGCTTTTTCTGGACCTTGGGTACTCGAGCCAGGGCCTGAAAGTGGTAGGCTGTGTTCGAATCTGTATGTTTTTGCGCATGGGAAATGCATCCTGAGCCCCTTTGCTACAGCAAATATAATAGTTGCAGAATCCAGATCACCCCGTTAAGCAAACACATTCTAGTCTCACTCTTCATTCTCTCCTTCATGCTCTTTTCTGCTCGCGTCTGAGACCTCAACAACTTTCCTCCCCTTCTCACCCCGATTCCTATTCTTCGCCTTCCCCTTGATCCTCGCACTGACAGCCTCATGCTTATTCTTCCACATACCACCATACTTATACCACTTGTTCGACCCGTCGCCATCTACCACACCTCCACTCACAGACTTCCAGCACTTCCCCGTGCAAATGAAGTGCCATCTTTTGGTATCGTCGATCTGACATCGGATGAGAACATCACGGGGTGTTTGACATAGCGTGCAGAGCTTGCTGTATTTTGATATCTCTGGGATACCTGATGAGGTTTGCTCTGGAGCTTTGGACTCTGGCTTGGGATCAAGCTGGACAGCAGGAGTGGATTCGCCACTGAGTTCTTCGAGCTCTGGCTCTACCTTCATATTCGCTCCACGCGTTTGAGCCGCAGTATCCAGCTCGTTCTGCATGGCTATGCTTATTCAAACTCTAGTATGCATCCACACAGTCACACATTCACAGAAGTACGAAATATCGCCATCACCTCGGCAGTAATTCCTTTAGTCGTCGCCCCCTTGTCGTCAACATTGAACGTGGCTTAGCTCGGTTCACACAGCTCAGTTTAGTGGCTGAAGCCACTCCACTTTTTCGGGTTTGCCCTGCCAAGGAAATGGGATGATTGCGAATCTGGGATCCTTGTAAGGCAAGGCAAACAAGGATCAAGAAAAGAGGAACTTCTCAAAAGTAGAAATGCTGGGGTTGCAACCATGTACGAGAACACGACGTCATGCTGCATATCAGATGTTCGACGAATTTCATTTGGATTATGAGATTTATATAAGAGTATGAGCAATTCTTGTGACTGCTTTTTATCGATTATCACTTTGTATCAATTTGAATCTGAAAGAAAGTCCACATAACACACACAAAATACTGAAGTTCTTACGAAATCACAACTACCTCAAACAAAATGGCAAAAGGATCTTCAACCGTATGTTTTCCTCATCTCCTTTCTACTTTTCTAGAGGCACAAGCTAATACTTTCCAGATGGATGTCTGCATCTACCTCCTCGCCATCTTCCTTCCCCCGCTTGCTGTATTTCTCAAGACAGGATGCGGAGCGGACTTCTTGATCAACATACTATTGTCTATCCTAGGATGGATTCCAGGTGTAATTCGTAAGTGCAAAACCGAATCACCTATTGAAGCAAATTTGTGAGAGTCAACACTAACATCATCGATAGACGCTTGGTGGATTATTGGAAAGCATGATAAGGCGAAGGTCTACTAGATGTGGTAGCGAGTGAGACGAGGTTGACGATGGGAGGATAAGCGATATGATGATACCCGGTGGATTTGTCTGATTTTGGGAGGGAGTTTATTGTTTAATGGCTGCTTGATAACCGGATCCTGACTAGCTTTATAACTATTGAATGCGGCTCTATGTAATTCAATGCCATACTGTACAGAATTGTGCTTATGAATTCACCAAAACTCCAGCCCTTTGGCTTAATGTGCGAATTTGCCTCACACAATCTCGACGAACAATCTTTACTGTTGTATACAAGAACACGAGGTCTCCGGATCACATGTTGTGAACAGAACATCCCTTATCAGGTTCGCGGTCAAATATCGTGTACATTTTTATCTACCCCTCACTTTGGACTCGTAGCAATCACGCTCCCAACCAGCACAACCGGCTTAGCGCTCGAGTAATTCGGGCCATCAGCCATGATCTCCTCGCTCTGAGCTGCAGCCTTCATGAAACCCTCCGTATCCTTCCAGTAGGTGAGGCACATAGCTGTCCAACCACTCGACTCGTTGAGCTTGATGACTTGCCAATTGAGCAGCTATTGGGACGATCAGCTATTTCTTTGACTTTCTCCTCCTCAAGCCATGACTAAATAAGTTCTGGCTTTATGAATGAAGGAACTATGAAGAAAGAGGAGAAATGAAGGAGAATGCAAGCAAGAGTGGGGAATTGATTCGAACGTACGCCAAATTTGGGCCATTGTGCTTGAAGTTTTGTCATGTGCTTGTTGATGTAATAGTCGAAATCGAAAGGTTTCGCATCACTCCCTGTTGGAGCAGCGGGGTAAAGGATCGTGACTGCTGGTTGATTTGCCATCCTCTCGTTGCTAAGTTGAGTCAATATCTTGGAGTATATATCAGCCAAATTGCGGGCAACAGATTAGAGTATCTCGCTTACTTTGGTATTGCTTGGTTTGGATAGTAATATATGTATATTTCGATATCGTCTTGAGTAAGATGGTATGTAGGAATAAACGCTCACTCTCCAAGTTTTATATCATGCAGCTTAATGCGGGGTGCAAGATGCTTGTTAATCCATCACATGCCCTAGCCGAGTCACGATCTGGAGGTTGCCCTCTTTGTCCCTTGTACCACTGCAAATCCGAAGACCAATGTTTCTGTTTCTGTGATGTTAGTAATCTTCTGCGTGGTCGAACAAACTCCTATCTTTTGAAGTAAGGCAAAATAAGTGAATTTAATCTAGGTATGAACAGATTAATCGTAGAGTTCATATCAGAGGTATTGGAAATCGAGCCTGAGCTATAAAGCACACAGATCCAACAATAAACATGGCACAGTCTCATGTTCTGCTTGATGTCAGAAAAAGCCCACACAAAAACGAAATGAGCGAACGAAAATCTGGTTTTGGTTGCACGAGTTGAGTGATCATTTCCTATTGACACATTGTACAGTATATCCTACATGGACTCCGTAATTTTCCGTTCCAATGCCACTCCATATCCATGCATCGCCAAAATTTGTACAACCCATGCAGCCATCTATTGGTGCAACCACGTCTTCATCTGAAAAGACAAGTAGAAGAGATATTATACAAACACATCAAGGCTAAAACATTAATCTAGTCTATTTCTTGTGTCTATCCGCCTGTGCCTTCTCATACTTGGCAATGAGCTCTTTCCTGAATATTTGGTTAGAATTATCAACTTCAGGGTGCATTGAGGAAACTTACTGGAGCTGCATCGGAGCTGGGCTGTAATGACTGAATTCCATGCCGAACTCTCCCTTTCCTTGAGTCGCAGCTCTCAATTGCGAACTGAAGCCAAACATAGCGTTCAAACTACAATCTGCAAGGAGAGTGAAATCCTCAGGACCAATCTCAGTGTCGTTGATGATCGCGTTTCGCTTGTTGAGAAGGCCGACAATATTTCCTTGGAACTCATTGGGCGCGGTAATGGTAGTTTTCATCAAAGGTTCCAAGACCTGTGGCTTTCCTTGCTTAAAAGCCTTCCGGAAAGCTCCTGCAGTGGCGTTCTTGAAAGCCATTTCAGAAGAATCGGTGATATGAATTGCTCCATCGTTGATAACCATGCTGGTTGCAAGAACGGGATGGCCAATAAGTGGGCCCTTCTCACAAGATTGCAAGAAACCTTTCTCACAAGCGTAGAGATACTTTTCAGAGATAGAGCCTCCAACAACTTCTTGTCGGAACTTGGATTGAGCGTATCCGTTTGGTCCCGCCTCAATAGGCTCCATCCATCCAACAACTCTGGCATAATCTCCAGCACCACCGGTCTGCTTCTTGAGTGTGTGATCAAAGTTCACCTTCTCGGTAATGGTTTCTCTGTAAGCCACTTGGGGCTTTCCAGTCTCCACCTCAACGTTATACTCACGACGCATTCGCTCGATGTAGATATCCAAATGCAACTCACCCATACCTGAGATGATCGTTTCCAAACTTTCATTATCAACGTGAACCCTGAATGTTGGATCTTCTCGCTGGAAGCGATTCATGGCTTTACTAAAGTTCAAGCCATCCTTTCCAGTCTTCGGTTTGATAGATAGAGAAATAACAGGATCTGGGACGAACATAGAGCTCATAGAGTATGGTAAACCACCATCCGTAAATGTGTCTCCAGATGCACAATCAACACCGAATACGGCGCAAATCTCTCCAGCACCAATCTCGGGGACTTCCTCCATCTCGTTGGAGTGCATTCGAACAATACGAGGAATTTTGACCTTCTTGTCTGTCCTGGCATTGAACACGTTCATTCCCTTCTTCAAGGATCCTTGATACACCCGGATGTAGGTCAATTGCCCGTAGTTACTTTCTTCCAGCTTAAATGCCAGTCCCACGAAGGGTAGCGAGTTATACGAGACAAGCTTTACAGGAGCTTCCATTCTGCGTTGATCGAGTGCCAAATTCTCAACCTCCGCTGGATTAGGTAGATAATCGACGACGGCGTCCAACATAGGCTGTACTGACTTATCTGCCAAAGCACTGCCCATCAAAACAGGCGTGAATTTCAGAGCAATGGTAGCTCTTCGAATTGCTGCCTTCAATTGCTCTGGTGTTGGAATTTTCTCATCCAAGTAGATATTTGCGATCTCGTCATCAACATCTGCCAGTGTTTCGATCATTATTGAACGCCTTTCCTCAGCTATTTTCCTCACACTCTCGGGAATCTCGTCTGTCTCGCGAATAATTTCCCCCTTTGGTCCATCATTGTAGATTGCCTTCATTCTGATTAAATCCACGACACCTTCGAAAGTGTCCTCAGATCCAATTGGCACCTGGAGCGCTGCTGCTGGAATGCGCAATTTTTGGTTGATCTGATCCACAGCCTTGAAGGGATTGGCTCCCATCCGATCCATCTTGTTGATGAAACTGATCCGAGGAATATTGTATCTTCGCATTTGTCGATCGACTGTAATGGTTTGACTCTGCACTCCGCTCACAGCGCAAAGAATCATGACGGCTCCATCCAAAACTCGCAGAGCGCGCTCTACTTCAATTGTGAAATCGATATGCCCAGGTGTATCAATCAAGTTAATGTGATACTTCTCTTCTACTCCATTTTCTTTCTTGATCCAGTCGCAAAAAGTTGCAGCAGATTGAATTGTGATTCCCTTCTCCCTTTCCAGGTCCATGGAGTCCATCTTGGCACCAACTGCATCCTTCCCTCGTACTTCATGAATAGAATTGATTCGTCCGGTGTAGAAGAGTACACGTTCTGTCGCTGTTGTCTTGCCACTGTCGATATGCGCCTACAAACTTAGTGATCAATCACAAAGCACATGATAACTACGTACTGCAATTCCAATATTTCGAATCCTTTCCAGGCGATATCTCTCTGCCTTGTCCAAATTCTGGATAATTGCCGCCTGGGTTAAACTTGCTGGGTTGGATGCAGCTTTCTTCAAACTGCTTGACATGAGCCATTGATCACTAATACCGCCAACAAAGAACGGTGTTGAAGAATTAAATGAATGCTGGGCTTCTGGAGCTACTTACACAGCTTCTGCGGCACCGCATCGTATTCTTGAATTTGAGAAATATCTCTCTCCCCCTTTCCTTGCACCAAGTGTTGCTGGAACTCGACCCTGTGCGTTCAAGCACAAGAATCGTGGACGCGATGCACAACCCGCCAGCGACCCAACTACCGCTTCCGTAGAAGCAGCTGCTCGAACTGCTCTGTTTGCCCTCATGATCGTTGATTGAACTCACCACTCCAGATCATCGGATCATCCACAACATTTTTTTGGACCTCGACGCGCAGTCTAAGTCCGACTACCGTAGAAATTTCAATCCTTGTTTGCTGTCACATGATCGCGCGCGTCAGCCTAGAAGGAAACAAAGGCGTCTCAACCTCTCTTGCTTGTGTATAGCTACTCCAGCGAGAGGAGCCTACAAATTCCCTTCGCGTCAAATAAAGCGGTTTTAGATAGACAACAGATGACCGAATTTCTGGGTTCAGAGTTATTAAAATGTACGAAGACATAGGACATACGATCCGAAGATGGCCACAGAACTTGATCCGAAGCTCGTACAAGATCACGATACATTGAAGTACTCTCTCCTCGGGCCTTCGTTGACCAAATCAGGCCAGGATAATGTCGACCAGCAGAAGGTGCAGAGTCTCCCTTGACAGGGAATTCAAGGCTAATTCTCAAAGGTTTCCGAGGTGATTTACAACGCGTCGAAAGGTTCGAAATATTTCAATAACGAAGAAGCCCGAGACAAGAATCTTACCCAAAAAATTGAACGCATCCTTGCTAAGAAGCAAAAACTGGAGAATTTGGATCTGGCTTATGATCGAAGGAAAGCAGATGAGTATATTGCGGAATTGGAGCTCTCGAGGGACTTGTCACAAGTGATTGTCCATGTCGATTGTGATGCTTTCTATGCCGCCGTGGAAGAGCTCGACAGGCCAGAGCTCAAGGATGTGCCATTTTCTGTGGGTAAGGGGGTGCTCACAACTTGTAACTACCACGTAAGCTAGTCTGTCCATTTTCGTAGATAACGAAATTAACATTAGGTAGGCTAGGAAGTTTGGATGCCGAAGTGGCATGGCAGGCTTTGTAGCGAAGAAGCTCTGCCCCCAGCTCATTCAGATCCCTCTCAACTTCGACAAGTACACGGCGAAAGCACAGGAAGTGAGGGAAGTGATAGCAGATTATGACCCTCGTTTTGAAAGTGCTAGTTGTGATGAGGCATTCTTGAACATTACCGAATACTGCGAGAACAATGACATGGCGCCGGAGGAGGCAGTTGAGCAATTACGTCGGGAGGTCCATGAGAAAACTAAAATAACAATCTCGGCTGGTGTGGCGAGCAATGCGAAGCTGGCGAAAATCTGCTCTAACAAGAACAAACCAAATGGCCAATTCTCACTGCCAAGGGACCGTACCACGATCATGGCATTCATGCGCGACTTGCCTTGTCGGAAAGTCAATGGTGTAGGTCGTGTCTTTGAGAGAGAATTAGATGCTATAGGAGTGAAGACCTGTGGTGATATCTATGCATATAGACAATATCTATCCAAACTGTTCGGCGAGAAAGCATTTGCCTTCTTGATGCAATGCTATCTAGGTCTTGGGCGGACCAAGATACAGCCAGCCGAAGATTACGAACGAAAAAGTGTCGGCACTGAAAGCACTTTCGGTGACATGAGCAATCCAGCGGAGCTGCGAAGTAAACTTCGAGCAACAGCGGAAGAGCTAGAAAAAGACATGCTCCGTACTCAATTCAAAGGACGGACATTATGCTTGAAAGTCAAGTTCCATACCTACGAGGTATTTACAAGACAAGTAATCCCACCCAAAGCTGTGTACCAATCAGAAGATCTGTATCGATATGCGGTGCCCATGTTAAGTAAGCTTGAGCAAGACTTCCCAGGGATGAAGCTTCGGCTCATGGGTCTTCGATGTACACATCTGGTTAGTATGAAGAAGCCAGATACAATGGCATTCTTCGGCTTCAAGAAACGGGCTTCAGATGCAGAAGAATCAATAGGTAGCCCACCCAATACAGCAAAGCGAAAAGCAGATGCTCTAGTTACGGAAGAAGAGCAATGGGAACAATGGCCTGATGAACTTTTGTTCGAAGATGCTGAGCGTCAAGAAAAGGAGGACGAGATGAAAGAGCTTGAGAGTCTCAGTCAGGAAATTGACAAAAGAAGACATCACGGTAAGGAAATTGTGCCAAATCCAAAGAGGGAACAACCACCAGAAGAAGAGTGGTGGGATTGCCCGATATGCTTGAGGCCACAGACAGCCAATGAGAAAGATTTCAATGAGCATATTGATCTTTGTCTGTCGAGACAGACTATACGAGACGTCGTGCAGGAGACATCTGAATCAAGATCGCGAGAACATACACCTGCACCGAAGAAAGCGAAGACGGGTAAATGGAGTGTGCCTAGCGATCCCAAACAGCGTAGACTTAACTTTGGGTGAGATTGATAGAGCTTCATGAAATAATGCAGTCATCTCAGGTCTTTGAAAGTATGATTTTAATTTCATCTGAATTGCCGTATCGTACCATCGTAACTTTCATACAATCGCGGGGTAATATCAAAACGTAAGGCCAGCTCCCGATTGACAGTGACAACGCAGTATTTTCCATCCCTTCCAAGCCCAAGCAATACGCCAAAGCAATATCCATCGCCAAAACATTTTCTGATTCCTAGTATTCAAGCACCGCCTTCGCGCTTGGCGTACTCATCCTCCATCTTCTCCTCATAGCTCGTTGGATCCTCAGTTAGGATACCTTCCTTAATTAAATCTTCTGCCTTGGGACGATGTTGGATCTTCTCGTTCAAGCTATCGGCACGCATATGCTTCTCGAGTTCGCGCTGGTGACCTTGGATCGAGGGTGCAGCTGTTGAGTCGGGGAGGATGTTACCTGCAGCAGATTTAGTCTCAGTACGTCAGCAGATGGGCACAACTTACGCTCAATCAAGTCCTCTCTCTGCGGACGCTTTCCTAGTCCTTTCTTCAATGCATCGGCTGCGCGCTGACGTTCAAGCTCAAAAGCGGCGGACTGAAGTGCCCTATTGATATGCTGGAATTAGCTTCGTCCCTGTGCAACCAAAACAAGCAGTCTCTCCACGACATGCGGAATAAACACCACGCACATTCGGTGGGTTTAAAGATAGGGGAAGACATACGGAGCAGCATTTGTATCGAGTAAGATATGTCTGTCCTTCAATTCTTGTGGATCTGGGCGGTTCTGGATGTGTTTCTCAAGGGAGTTCTGGCGGATATGGCTCGCAGGGCGAACTGGAGAGATCGGTGTCTCGTCGATTACTGAGGCGCGGTCTTCGGCCATTTTGTATGATGAGTTTGTGTTTGAAAGGGAGTATGTTGCTTTGTGTTCTGCTGAAATTTTTGGCGTAATTATATGTTCGGACGAAGTTTGGGATAGATGATTGTTTTCTGTTGCCAGCAAGGAAGTTGCAGCTATGCCTTTGTTGCTTTGCCCCGCACTGCATCATCGTTGGCAGGAACCCTGGCTCGCCTGGCAACGGGGCCTCGCTTATTTGGGCGCTATCCCCTGAATGCACTGCACATTTCAACTTCATTTTCAAGCCTACGACATTTCTCTTTTGTAGACTTGTTTCATTATGCAAAGATGTGTGAGCTTGGTACAGTGATATAGTTCATCAACGCAGGGGCAAAATAAGCGAAATTTGTAACAAATATAGACACAACAGCTCATCAACGCAACCCTCACCAACGAAGCTCAACAACAACCCCAACCATCTATGAAGCCTTTCCCATATCTGCTCCCTCCGCCCGGCAATAGAAATCCCACTCGTCGCCGCCGATATGGGAGGCAGCAGAGTTACAAACCAAGACGTCGCCACGGAAGCTCTGTGATCATGTTAGCAGTTTATCCCGGAGCTGGTTGAACAAAGAACGAGGACGTACCGTGATGCAATCAGGGCACGTGTCCCACTGTTTTGAGCCGGTGTTGCGAGCTTTATAACGATTGCATGCTTTCTGTGTGACGTCGTTGTTCTCTGTATTCACCTCGTTGATACCCTCGAAACTGCGGTCGGCACACCAAGCATAGCCGTGGAGGTCTGCCATTGCACTACATGGCATGTTAGTCAAGGGCATGGAAAGAAGAAATAGCTTCTTACCCGGCAAAGAGAGCTGAGGCAGCGAGGATGATACTGAGTTGCATGTTTGTGATGGTGGTGGTATGTTAAAAAATGTTTTCTGTAGTGAAGAGCTTGCTGAATATTTGTATTGAAGTTGCGGATTGGAACTTGAGAATAGGATGGAGCAGAATAATTTATACAAAAGAAACACGTAGCAATCCATGACCATACTCGAGGAGCTGAGCATGTAAAGGATTTTCGGACTAGCAAGACATGGACTAGAAAAGTTTGCATTATGAAAACAATAGCCCCCACACTAGCATAAGGCCTGATCTTTGTTAGACAGCACTGCAGTCCAACAGATTCGCAAACCTTAAAAATTACTGAAGATACTTCGGCAGGCATTTCAATGCCATTTCTCCAACACACATAATCAAAGTGGATATACGACTTCACGCGCTTATCTCTAACGGAGACTTGCGGATTTGAACTTTGAACTTGCGTCCGAAACTGAACATCTTTGCGCTCTCCGGTGAAGTATCATACGAAATTATGCGATCATGCAGGGTTCGTCTAATATTGATCCATCAAGGTGTCGTTGGCTCGTATGAATTCTGGACTAGAGTTTGCGGGGTGTAGGTGAATCAGGCAAGGATTGGCATATGGGTACAGGGCCGTTATATCAGTTATTCTACTAGCAGCTAGATTAATATACTATGACCACACATTCAGAAAATCTATGCTTTTCATCTTATGTTTACCAAGACAGAATGCCAAGCAAACGTTTGAATTAACAGTTATCCCAGCCTCGCGGGATTTTCCGAAACCACAAGGACAAATGATTCGGTTACAGCAAATCTAGGTCCAATGGTCTGCCTGCTATTACATTATCAATGACTCAAGCCTACATCGTGCCCTTTTCGGTGCGCTGTTCGGATGAAAGTTCGCATGGAAATTCTCCACCTTCGACAGTCCCGAAGATCAGCCCAGGGAGAACTTAAGGTTTGCCAATAAGCTTAATTTGATTCACATGTGACAAGCATTATACTCCTTCATCAAGGCGAGATCGTGCAACGCTTATGCCTTCCCATGTGCCATAGATAGCCCCGAGTCTTCCAAACGAGCGTAGGCTACAATGCGAGTGCAAACAAAGTCATCCCCTTCGTTGTCTCAAATAAATTGCTTATTATTTTTTAATTAAAAGAATGGTTTTGTGTTTTAATGGATGGAGAAGTCAATGTGCAAAAATAGAAGGCACTTTCTAATGCGTGAAGATCGTCACCTCGTGAGCAGCTTGGCAAATGAAATGGTAATTTATCGGAGTACGAAAGAAAACTTAATTAGAACTTCTTAGTACAAGCACAAGCGGCATGGAACAATGTCTCTAGCATCGGCTGGACACCGATTTTGGGGTGTCGCGACAGGGAAAGAGAGTTGAGAATGTATAAGTAATTGTCTGTTGCTCAAGATCATATGTCGTTAGTTCCATCTTCTCATTCATTCTCCACTAAGACTTTTTCTTTCACTTTGAATTAAGCAAATAAGCAAACAAAATGCAATTCTCCGCCCTATTAGTTGTCTTCGCCGCTGGCGCCAGTGTTTTTGCTGATCTGCACAGCTACGGAAATTGTTACAGCCAGTAAGATATTTTGATCACACCTTAACCAACACTCCTATACTAACACTGAACAGCATCCAGCCTATTGGCAATCCAAACACGTGCAGCAAAAGGAGAGATCAGAGCCTCTGGAACCGAGGTCTCATTGAGAAGCGTTCATATGCAGATGTAAAGGCCTTTGCTCCATAGCCCCCACTCACTCTAACATCCAAACAGAACGCAGCAGCGACAACCAAAGCATGTCAGGCCTATCGTAATCGCAATACCGGCACTAAGCAATGGGACACATGTCCAGACTGTACACTAGTACGTGTCCTGCGAAAATAGCCGAGAGGCGGGTTGCTAACTTGAACAGTACCAACGAAAGACCTCAGACGCATCATATTGTGTCTTGGCTTGTAACTCTGCTGCATCCCATATTGGCGGAGACGAGTTATCTTACTATTGTTCGTTTATGTTACACACATTGGTTGCATTATTTGCTAGGCTCATTGTTGTTCGACATTTACGAGGAAAATCACTGACGCGAAGTTTTCTCAAAATAGGCAAGCAAGCAGGCGCAGACGGCTCATACGCATACTAAGCTTCATAAAGCTTTGTTCTTTTATATCTTCGGACTTGATAAGGACGCATTTGTTTAGGCGGTTATACTTTTCTCGGCGTGGATTTCATTTTAACTTATGACTTCGTCTACAAATCTACTTGTCATTCCTCCTGTATAAACTGTTTCCCTCCAAGTATGCTCTTCTCCGCTCCCGTCTCCTTGCACCGCAATTTCAAAGTGCGTACAGATGATGCTGATCCTAAGGATTCACATTCTTGCCAAGTCTTCGTCAAAGACCGCCTATGGCTCCCCCTCTTCGCAAATCCCTGTGGATGTTTGAAGCGCATATGAAAATAACACTCCGGAGTGTGTATTCTAGAAATCGGTTTGAATCATGCTTGATTTTGAGATCTTTACCTTCCTTCCCTACAACTCGGGAGTTGGAAGGAGGTTAGAATAGGATGAGAGCAAACTTTGACTAGCCGAGACAGGCAGCAACTTCGAGCTTGTATCTACAAGAACGAGAAAGTGTCAATTTCAATGCTGGCTCCAAACAGCTTTCGGATGAACTATATGCGACGTGATCCACTTTGATAGACAGAAGACAGTTCTTGATGCACGAATCTGACTTAGCGAGGCTCCATGGGTCTAATTGAGGTGTTGGGATTTGAACAGGATTGAGCATGACCGAGTAGTGGATCAAGGGGATATAGTGAAAGCTGCTGAGTAGAGTGTATACTTGTATCAAGCTGTGTAAATCAGGCCAACAAAAGACCATGTGCTTTGAGATCAGACAGGATCGATACACTTACCTCGGAGTCCCCGTCAATAAGAACTTCCCATCTCCATATGAATGTCTATTCAACACTCATTTTGAATGAGGTTACTTGCATATTGACCAGCGCATAGAACGATCGTAACACCAGTGTTGGCAAACTAGGGCAGAACGTCGGCTGTAAAATCGGACAACAACACTTGTTTCATTTCCTCCAAACTTGGAGTGCCACACCGATTGAATGTGTACATAAAATCTGCACAGTTGAAGATGTGCAATGAAAGATCATTAGCCGAATCAAATGAGCAGTCACTAATGGTCTCGAATCTGACAATGACTTGCATGGGCGCGTTCGCCTAGAGAAGATGTCGGTTGGCTGTCTCGGGAGGAAAGGGCCCGCACCATGTAAGGGGTTTTCTTCCAAAAGATCATCAGCTTCAAGAACGATTTTAACCGAGCGAGGACAATGATAAGGATTTCCCTGGGAGCTTTCCCAAATTCCTATGATCCGCCTCATTTGAGATGATTAGGTCGGAAGCGAAAATCCTGGGAGTGAATTAGTCAAGATAATGATAAAGCTTCAAATTGTGTAAGCGAACAGTGTTTAGAAAACACATAATGAGAAGCGAAATCTCGAAATATTGCCTACAAAAGAAGCTGAAATTTTCTGTTCCATATCGTCTTAGACAATACACCTCTCTCGAACAGCACGCATTGCAGATTGAAAGCAAGAACGCATGCCAAGTATCACGGTCACATTGCGTCCTTTCCCGTCTCAAGCGAACCATGCAATTTCAACCGCTTTCCTGGAACCTCTGACCGCCAAACGACCTTGAGCAGCGGGGTAGTGACTGTTGACATTTGAATGTCTTGGTCAAGCAAGGTCGATTCCACTTACGGGCTGGCTTAATTTCAATCTTCAACGTGAGAGAGATATTCGAGCTCCAACAAAGAATAAATACCAACTCATAATCCAGTTTTAATCACTCATCCCTCATCTCCGTTTTCAAGATACACAATCAAGCTAGAAACTCACAATTCTGGCCTTCATCATGTTCTCCAAGCTATTTCCTCTCGCTTTACTGATATCCCAAGCATTACCATCGCTTGGAGCTGTGCATGAAAAGCTTGCAGCCGTTCCGAGAGGATGGACTGCAACCTCTGTGGCACCAGATGACAACACTCCAATTCTCTTGCAAATCGGTCTCTTGCAGCAAAACATTGGTCAGCTTGAGTCAAAATTGAAGGATGTCTCAACCCCAGGAAAGTCCACGTATGGCAAGCATCTTTCCAAGGAAGAAGTCGATGGCCTCTTTGCCCCAAGCGCCAAGTCCGACAAGAAGGTTCAAGATTGGTTGAAAAGCGCAGGAGTGCAATCTGTCTCGAGTGACGGACATTATGTAACCTTTCAGACGACAGTCTCAAAGGCCAATACACTTCTTGGAGCAGAGTTCAAGAGTTATACAAGTGGTAGCGACACTGTTATTCGAACCACGCAATATTCAATCCCAGACGATTTGAAGGCACATGTTGACCTCGTATTGCCTACAACATACTTTGGAAAATTGACAGCGGCTGGTCAAGCTTCTTCAACCTCCTCAAAGACCAAACGGTTTAAGATCCCACGCAAGCGTTCGCTTCTTGCTCCCGCCTGTATATCAGCACTTACACCACAATGTGTCAAAGAACTGTATAACATTGGAAACTACACACCAAGCGCGTCATCAGGAAGCAAAATCGGCTTCGGTGCTTTTATAAAGCAATCTGCCAGATACGACGACCTTGCTCAATTCGAACAAACATACAACATTCCATCCCAAAACTTCTCTCTTGAGCTCGTCAACGGTGGTATCAATCAGCAAAATACGTCCAATTGTTGTTTAGGCGAGGCGAACCTGGACCTCCAGATGTAAGCTTGATTTGATCTGAATCATCTAATCTGCGCTGCAGATTCTGCAGTGAATGTACTAATTGATTACAGTGTCCTGGGTATTGCGCACCCATTACCTATCACTGAGTATATTGTTGGTGGCCTCGATCCAGGAATTCCCACACTTGATGAGAGTGGCTCAATCATACCTTTCCTGCCATACTACCAGTACTTGCTGTCAAGGCCTAATGGACAGCTGCCTCAAGTTATCACCGATAGCTATGGTGACGAGGAAGAGGCTGTGCCCAAATTATATGCAATACGTACATGTAATACAGCTGGTCTGCTTGGGCTAAGAGGAGTATCTGTAAGTCGGCGTGCTTTCAACGAAGGAAACATTCTAATCAAGAGATAGGTGCTAGTTGCATCAGGTGACTTCGGTGTAAGCTTGTCGTGCAAATCGAATGACGGACTGAATGCAACTAGATTCCTCTCAATATTTCCAAGCTCGTGTCCATACATCACGGCAGTAGGAGGCACACAAGGACTGAGCCCAGAGATTGCCTGGGGGCCGACTGACGGAATTGGAGGCAGCTCTGGAGGATTCTCAGAGTATTTCAGTCGACCATGGTACCAAACGACTGCTGTCAACAACTATCTCGCTAATCACATCAGCTCTGCAACAAAGAAGTATTATAATTCGTACGTTAATTTTAAAGGTCGTGCTTTCCCAGATGTCGCAGCACATGCCTATGGTCCGGGCCATTTGACTGTTAACAGAGGCCTGCTCACCGAGTAAGTTTCCACTTTTAGTTCACGTCAAAACCACCTAGCCCAAGCGAAATACACGCAATTTTGAATCTTTTGCTGATCAGTTAATTTTCAACAGTTATGGAACCGGAACTTCCGCAGCTTCTCCAATGGTAGCAGGAGTCATCGCGTTACTCAACGATGCCCGTCTCAAAATTGGAAAATCTCCACTTGGATTTCTTAATCCATTGATCTACTCCTTTGGGAACACGGTCTTCACCGATATAGTATTTGGTGGCTCCACTGGCTGTACAGGTTTTGATCCTTATACAAATGAGACCAATCCCGCATTTGGAGTTGTGCCTTATGCATCATGGAATGCAACCGCTGGCTGGGACCCAGTAACAGGATTTGGAACTCCTGATTTCCAAAAGTTGAAGACCCTGGTTTTGAGCCTTTAAAGAGTATCACAGGTGCGGGAAAGGGGGAATAGAAGATTAATCTACCAAACGATAGAAAGGGCCAGCATGAGTAGAGTATAATGAATGATATGTGGCGTGTCAGCATGCTGGCCATATAAAATATGTTTGTCCTGACTCTCTCTCGGTTCTAAATAAGTGATGGTTGGGTATAGCATTTCGAGGTTTGGTTAGCAGTGATCGATCTCTCTGTGCGAGGACTCTACTCGGGGCTAAACCCTTGGACAGAGGAAAAGAGGATTATAGAATATCGCATGATATCACTCTTGCAGACATCCAGTATGAAATCAGACCTTGCAAAGCCGCTTGCTCATAGCACTGAATGCCGACATTGACTTGAACACGACCACTTATTGACAACCGCGAGGTCAAACCATTCCTCTCTATCTGTTATTACTCCTTGAGGTCAATAAATATAGCTTTGACATAGCTGGGTGGCTAAAATAACTTTGCTAGATGACGCCATTTCCGAGTAGTGTCTAAATTGGTTCAACACATTTGTCGGAATTTTACCAAAATTCTGGCCCGAACAGAAGTAGGGTATCATTGTCTTTCCGATGCCTATAATTAAGGATGATCGGAAGCATTGTTGTGTAATTCCTTTCCGAAGAGCCAGTGTGTTGCGAGCTCGCAAACCCACGGACGAGAAGCAGGTTTCATTCGGAAGGCATGAAATGTGACCGAGATCACATGAAAGAACATCTACTCGTCTCTGCAATCAAGAGCGCCCGTCTCTAGAGAGCTGAAATCGATCTTTAGGTATCATAGCAAATAAAGCTATGCAAAAATGCTCTTGGCATCCATCAATAGCCTTAAACATGAATGACAAGGATTGTAAGAGTTTGGTGACATCATGTGACATGGTTGTTCATTTTACCTTATTCTGTTGCCAGATCGAGTGGGAATACTTACGAGACGACATTCTATGGATGTATCCGGAAGAGATGCTAGGCCAGATTAGCAAGCAAATTGTGTGCACATTGATATACGACAGAAACACTCTAATCTAGAGCGCATCCACAGTGTTGCATATATTTAAAGGTAGCATTAGAGAACATTTCATATTGCTATTATGATATTTTCAATTGTGCACAATAACGTGACACAATGAGGCTTTACACCCTTCTCACAAGGTCACATCAAGTGCCAGACATACAACCATTTCCAAATTCAAGCAATGGAAGAACTGCTCGTACCAGTTTCCCTCACAAATTCTACCAGCTCCTTCCCATCATGCAACACTCCATCCGAAATCTCACTGTCATTTGCGAAAACACCAGCCTCCCTCAACTCCACATCCCCCAATTTGACCCTCTTAAAACTAGCATCAATATCCTCCAGCGTCCTTCCCCTCGTCTCTGGCATGCAAAACACACAAACAAGCGAAGTCAAGAAGGTCGCACCTCCAAACAGAAAGTACACTCCAAAGGACGAATGTGCCAAAAATATCGGCGTCGTGAACGCGATGATCCAATTCATTGTCCAATTCGCACTCAGACTCAAACTCGCAGCACCTGCTCTCGTTTTGGGGGATTGAATCTCAGACACGTAGACACGGAACGTGACGCCCCAGGTAACGCTGAAAGCAAGAGCAAAGACATATATGAGCACAATGACAACCCAACGTGCAGAACCGTGAGTGGCGTGGACGGCGCCAGAGGCGTAGAGTGCGCCGATTGTGAACATGCACGCTGCTTGCGCGAAACCGCCGTATATGGTGCTTGTCGTTCGACCCCATTTGTCGGCATAGAATGTTCCCGGGATGGTGATCAGGAAGATAAGGAGTGCTGAAATTCCAGATGCAAGAAAAGAGGCTGTCGACGATGAAAGACCGGCTGAAGCGAAGAGGAGAGGTGCGTAATAGAGAACACCATCGATGCCACTCGCTTGTTGCATGCCCATCAAGAAGACGCCTAAGCCAGTCTGCCTCCATGCATCTTTACCAAACACTGCGAGGATGTCTTTCATTTCCACACCTTTGGGCAAATCACCTCCCTCTTGGTCCTCGATCTTCTCTCGTTCCGCAGCATCAATGTCGAGTTTATCCCATGACACTGCTGCTTCAGCGTGTCGTCCGACAGCATGTAGCCAACGCGGACTTTCTGGTAGAAAGAGTAATACGCAGGTGGTGAAGATAAAAGCAATACATGCTTGCAAAATATAGGGAATGCGCCAAGAAGCAGAAGAGTCGAGTGAGACACTCCCGTAACAAATGAAGTATCCAGAACACAGTCCAGCAGTGGTGAGTAGTTGTGGAATAGAGGCCAGAGTTCCCCTGGACCTCGGAGGCGAGATTTCGGTGATGTAGACGACTGATGTGCTCAGAAACAAGCCTTCACCTATTCCTTTGATAGCGCGACCAATGATCAACATTGCTAAGGCTACACTTGACCCTTCTATCGCAGCTCCAAGCCCAAAGATGGCGGCACCAATCGCAACTCCTTTCAATCTACCCACTGAATTCGCTAGATGGCCACCAAAGAAGGAGGACAGTGCTGCTGGGATGAGGATGGTAGACACAACTAATCCATGAACTGTCGAGGAGAGCGTGCCAAAAGTTTTATTAAATTGGGGCATGGTGGTAAGAGGCCCTATTGTGCCAGTATCTAGCCTGCTTTGCGTCAACTTGATGTGTAGGTAAGGTATGTGCTGAATGAAGCACCTACCCAAACAGAATTCCACCCATCGAGATGATAATCGTGGCTCGCACATACTTCTTGGGATGAAGCCAAGAAACAGACATATTGGTCATTTGCAAGGGAATTTGGAGAAGAATGGGGTGCAAAGTAGTTGATTTAAAAGAATGTAACCATTAACTGGAATCACAAAGCAACCTTTATAGGAACTGTCACACAAATCTCAATGAGCTTCTTGAAAGTACTGTCACCTCTCGTTCCATTGCCACGCCTCTTGCAAGATAAAAGCTCTTGTACAATAAAAAATTGAGGATCACCCATTAGGCGAGAATTGCCCCATCTTTGCTTACCGCATGTTTTGTCAGGGAAGGAAGTGCGAGGGCTGCGGGAGGCTTGGGTAACAGGAAACTGACCCGAATGCTCCACTACATGGCTTGTCATGATTGAGTCTTGATACGCTGATGTAGAGACGAACGGTGTGGAACATCACTCCTAACTAGTAACCGAAAACCGTTCCGACAGAGTGAGATAAGGAGGGCAAATCAGAGAAACAGAAATAAACACTTGGTCCGGGAATCATCCGAGTACTCCACATATCTTCAAATGTAATTGGCAACAGAAAGATGAGTCTGGAAGGCGATTGAAACCTCAAGATGTACGAGAAATGTACATCTGTTGACATATAAATGAGCATCTAAAAACATTATATTTACAACCACCTCTAAACATACAAAAAAATCTAAATAAGTCTTTGCTGCCAGCCAAGATCAGATATTCTTCTTGTTAATTGCTGTGAAAGCCAGATTCGACGTCAAGTCCCCATACTGTGCGACCCAATAATCCACAAGGTAATTATTTCTTGGTCTCCATGGAAACATGTTGCCAGCCTTGGGCAGGATTCCCTTCGCCTTTTCAATGTAGGTTGAGCTCAAATTCAATAGAGGCATTGCCTCCATATTCTTTTGCTCGTCAACTCTTGGCACGGCGCTTGCTTGACCGGTCTTCTTCATGTGCTTGATCAGCCGACATACCAACTCAGCAGTCGTGTCAGCACCTAAAGTCCAACTAGCATTGGTATACCCAATGACTAGACAGGCATTTGGTATATCCTCAAGCATGACTCCTTTCCAAACAAATTTCTTGGATAAATCCACTGCTTGCCCATCTACGGAAATCTTGCTGCCACCAGCAAGCTGCATCTTCAGACCAGTTGCTGTGATAATGATATTTGCTTCGACGGTCTTGCCATCCTCCATTTCGATACCAGTGTCAGTGACATTTTTTATATTGCCAGTCACAACATCGCAATTCTTGTGGTGAAGCGCTTCAAAGAAATCCCCATCGGGACAAACACAGAGCCGCTGCTCCCAAGGATTATATGATGGCTTGAAGTTGGGGTCGTGTGGGATAGATGGAGGTAGCAACTTCTCCGTTCTGTGGTGCAGAATCATTTGGGCTGCATTTGGGAACAGCCGACAAAATTGGAAGAAGAGGAACGGCAGAACAAGAAATTTCCATCGTACAAATATATGGGCGATCGACTTGGGGAACCATCTCCTTATGAAATCACCAGATGGATCGACAGCAGGCATTGCTAGGACATAGCTCGGCGATCTTTGCACCATGGTAACACTGCCAGCCTTTTCTGCCAAATTTGGTAGGAGGGTGATAGCTGTTGCTCCACTGCCAATAATAGCCATTTTCTTTCCCGCATAGTCCAAATCTTCTGGCCAGAACTGTGGATGGATGACGGAGCCTTTGAAATTGTCAATCCCTGGTATGGTAGCCTTCAACGGGGTGTGATAATCGTAGTATCCAGTACTCAGTATCATGAACTTGGCGTAAAAATTCTTTGGCTCTTCGTTGACCTTTACAGATAATGTCCATCGCTGGTCGGCAGATGACCAGTTGCAAGCTTCCAACGTATGGTGGAATTTGATATGTTGGTCGATGTCATATTGCTCAGCAGATTCCCTTATATATGTCTTGATGGACTCGCCATCTGCGATTGCTTTTGGTTTGGACCAAGGCTGCCATGGAAAGCCAAAGGTATGTAAGTCGCTGTCAGAACGAATCCCTGGATAATGAAATAGATCCCACGTTCCTCCTACGGCCCCTCGAGATTCGAGAATTGTGTATTTGTGCCCTGGCAATTCCGTTTGAACTCGATATGCAGCATTGATGCCCGAAATCCCAGCACCCACTATGACCACATCATAATCTACAGCATCCGATCCCGTCGAGTCCATGTTTGGTGTTGGCGTTGGTAGGTAAATAGGTAGAAATGGGTTGGGGCTTTGTATCGCTTTGCAGATGAAACGGTGAATGTGGTCAAAATTGTTGAGACCAGACTGAAATAGAAATGCTCAGTCTTCTTATTCCATGTCGACGGATATTGCACCGAGGCAACAATCTCCAAAGGCAACCAGCATTTCTGAACAATCAATCAAGAACTCCAAACATACCGAGGCCTCTTCCTCTAGCTTTGCGACTTTGTGGGGTTGCTAGGGAATTTGTGAATCAAATAGCGTCAGAACTAGAACAGGTGAAGTTAGGCTACCAGAGGCGGATTTGGAGAGAAGACACCCCGTCATCGAAATGCATCTTCGTTATTGTTTTTCGAGAAGTCCCAGGACCAAACAATCCTTTGCTAGACCTACCTTACCCCAAAATGTAGCCTGCACGCTTGTGAGGGTACATTAATTAGTCCGCCTCGTGCGGATATGGAGGAAAGATGCTCCGTCCATGAGCTGCATTTGTTGGACGTGCTCGGTTGGCCGTATGAAAACGAGGAGAGGGCGGATATGATCGAACCTTGTAAAGAAAACATGGAAACCGAGGATCACAATTAGTGCAGAATCTCAAAGTATTGATGATTGTGGAGGTAAGACAACTTAGAGACGCAGATTTGGAAGAAATCAATAAATAAGGTTCTCACTCCCGATGGCGATCCGGTCAGTACCTTTAGGTTCTACACAGCCTAAAGCTCTTTTGGGTCTAGCCTTCAATCCGTTGGGGCGCGAGGCACATATGCAACCAACTTCGGTACCACTTAAGTAACTCTATAATTTTATATAGTCTTTTATGAAGTTCTTCGTTACTTGTGCTGAGACTATATTTAGATATTTAATGTGAAATAATTCTTAAGAGCTTCGATTGTAAGCACAATAGAATCTTTTCAGATATAGATTTAATGTCAGCCATCCTCAAGATCTGCATCAACTTGAGAAAAGCGTCACGGAAACGAGAGATCTGCTTAAACTTATCCTCAGATACACAACACCAATAAACACGTTAGAGAAGTTCACTTAATCTCATTATTCTCTCACTTTCTCTATGCAAACGACACGAATCGATTATATCTTAAGCATTGACTTTCACGACGAGCCAAGTTTACCAGGTGAGCACTTCTTACTCTTTTCAGTTACTATGAGACTCAGAAAATGATACAGATTAAAAATTTCGTAGTCTAGGGTCCAACATGTTCTCACCATTTACCATACATATCTCTCTGAGTTTTGGCATCAACTCTTCTACCTGAGAGCTGTGACTCTTCGTCCCACCTATGACCAACATCATGGCTCGAACTATCTTCTTCCATCACACTTTTCAAGTGCACTCTTGATCCTTTCTCGAGTACCACCAATTCATTCTCGTTATCCACGATCTCGTCAAAATTCTTAGGCCCTGTTCTTCCAAGGCTCATGATGGATCTCTTCCGCGAATGCATTGTCGATCCTTTAGTCGTGTCATTGTTGAGCGCTGCAGTCCCATGTGTTCCTTCCAGGAGGTTGAACTTGCGGAATAAGGGCTTTAAAGTCGCTAGGGAAGAAGCGATTAAGGCTAAGCCAATTTCTACTGTGCTCCAGATTGCAAGGTTGGTGAAATTGTAAAGGTAGTCAGAGCTATGGAGGGTTTCCCTTGCAAAAGGGATTCTCGCAATCGTTGCCAAAGATGCACTGTTTGCAGTCAGTTATTGAAATGGATGTGAAGGGACAGGTACGAGGAATAGAACTGACATGGATCCAAGTCCAAGGACCGCTACCACTGAAATCTTGGTTTTCATTGGCATCTTGCTCTTATATATGAAGGAAACTGGTAAAAGAGCAAGTGCCCAATCTACTAGCACATTCAGAAACAAGCTAATGTAAGTAGGTATCGTTGCGAGAGCTGTCTTGTTGCATTTTCCTTCAACGCGTTGTGGTTCGGTGTAGCGAAACCAATAATACTCGACTGGAATGCACTGAAAGACGACGATAAAGAAATAAAAGGCGTTGAAGACTCCCACAATAGTTAGGAGCGTCCAGATCGTAACACGCTGCCATTTAGCTTGACTGCAAACTATAATGCGAGTCAGTTATGTATTTGGCATATCAGTAAAACTATGATGGGTTTGGAATCTCTTAGGGAAGTAGATCAATCTCTTAGGGAAGTAGATCAATCTCTTAATTTGCAGACTATAAATAAAGGGATAAGAGAACTTACTTCGTAACAGAAACAGGCCGACCAAGAATTTGACAAGTGCCGAAACTACGACATATAAAACTTGTCCTATCCACTTCCATAATAACGCATATGGTCGTTCTGCCACTGGAACAGCATCAACATGCTGCCCAAGCCCATATCCAATTGCCACTAACGCGGACACAGAATAGGCGATGTAGAGAATCTGATTCGTATGAGTGTGTCATCTCGAAAGCTCTGAGAGCAACAGACTGCCTGGCCAAAAACATACCAAAGTGCCGACAGCCAGCCAATCCTCAACGAAGAATACATTCAACAACACTTTCCGAGCATAGCAGCGTAGGCTGACGGTAACGACGGAGAAAACGAGAAGAAGGATAATGACGGTCGCAAATTCTGGTCCACGGTTCTCTGCTCCCATCACGACGCTCTTCGAAGCTTCGAGTTTACAACATGCATCACTTAAAACATCATATGAGTCAGTATTCAACTGACAAAAAATTGACAACTACCCGCACAAGTCTTTCGGGGAATCGGATGTTATAAGTGTTCGCACCAGCGGAGTTCTCAGCGCCAAGCGCTACTTGATGCCCCGAAAGGTGTGAAGAGAGCTAATTCTTGGCCAATACCAGTACCTCACTCTATCACACAGATTGGGAGAATACCCACAACTTCGTTTATGCTGTGTGCGGGTGGGCACCAGGGGACGGAGTATCCACTTTTACATCAGAAGCCATTCAACCAAGTTCAATACTGCCTTGTAAATGTTTGTAGTCTTCGCCATCAAACTTAGTGAAGCAAGCGTACTGTAGACAAGTCCACAAAATCGAGTCTCTGTATTTTTTGGCTGCATACAGCTGCATGATGTACATACTGGGAGACACTGCTCTATTGAGTTGGTTTTGAGCACATGCTGAATGAAGTCCTTGAGAAACCTCGCTAACGGCACATCAGTATCAGAAAATCGGATAGTAAGCCGCGGCACAATCTTCGTTTTTCCCCAAAGGATCTTACTCCACGTTTTATATGGCAAGCTATCTGGACGTTTCATATCCGATTCTTTGCATGGGTGTTCAAAGGGGAGATGTTCCGTCTGTGCTGCAAGCTGGGCACACTTCTATGGGACTCTAGGAATTCAGCATGGTTCGTCCGCCAGCCAGATCGCGCTTCATGAGCCGAATCTGATGGGTAAATCGAAGGTGGTCATGCCCGTTCTGGGGTGGAACACCCCCCTTGTTAGTCTCGGAGATCTAGCCGAGTGCTGCAAACACAAGGTATTAGCCAAGATTTCCAAATTGTATTTGCTCAACCCACCGGAGCGTAACCACTATTATCAAAAGAAGGCAAACCTCATTGCAAAAAAAAAAAAAAATTAGATCATCATAAACACGTTTCTAGTCTAAGGTTTTCACTTGATATTGACAAGCGTGGGGCCATACAAGAATCATTCCCTCGGCTACCATGGTTAATGAAAGGTGGAGTAGCAGATGGAACGATGCTTTTTCGTCGTGAGCTTCAAAGATATGAGGAAGAGGGGAGACGGGTACCTTGCATACTCCTGAACTTGGATATGTTTCCGAACTTGAACAAATGAGGCACTTGTTGAAAGCTTACCCGGCTAAGGCGTCGTCTTTGCTGACTCGAACCTGGATTTCAATCCACACCCAAGAACCATGGACCGGCTTTGATACCTCATAAATTTGATCATCCTTGTCTTCTTCTTACTTAGGCTGTTGATTCCAGCTACAAACTTTGGGCTCCATCGGCTCTGGCACCACCTTGGGACGGCATGCTGAGAAACTCTGCCGATTCCGTGACTTCGTGTGCTCAAGCGAGCAAACAAGAGTTTGAAACATCGATCAAGCATGGGTCTTGTGTTCCCACTGCAGATGTTCTTTCTCATATGAATTTACCTCCCTACTAGGTTCTAAGTGCCTCTCTGCTTCATAATACTCGGGCTTTCCCGTAACTCTCTGCGTTTATAGATTCAATCTCTTCAGACTATCTCTCAAACACACGCTCTTTTATTGTTGTCGTTGTCGCTCGTCCAATCTTTCCGAGCATTCAAAATGAAGTTTCAAAGCTGGCTTTTCTGTTCCTTGGCCGTTATTTGTCAGGATGCTATTGCATCACCTCTAGTTAGCAGAAATGCTAGTTTTGTAATTCAAGATAGAGGTATATCAATGCACTTCTATACTGCTGCACATTCGGTCACTAATATCTCACAGCGACTCCAACCACTGCCGTCACTGCTTCACAGCTTGCAAACATGCAGTTTTATGCTCAATACGCGGCCGCAGCGTATTGCAATTCAAAGACGGCAAAAGTGGGGACGAGGATATCATGTAGTAGCAGTGCCTGCCCTTTGGTTGCTTCCGCTACAGTCATAAACTATGCGTATTTGGGGTATGTTAGCTCAGCTTGTTGCAGTGTCACACTCTAGATCGGCTCTAAAATCACTAGATTTGACCAATCGCAAGCTCAAGGTTTCATTGGTATTGATTCAACAAACAAGTTGATTGTCATTTCATTCATGGGGACTAACAATCTTGATAATCTCATTGCCGAGTAAGTCACTTTTCTATCACGGACAGACATGCCGGAAAGAATCCCGAAACTATACCTCTTCACTTCATTGAGTGAGTTCTACTGACACCTCATCAACAGTCTGCTCGTACCATTCAATCCATGCGATACTATGATAGCTTCTGGCTGCAAACTCCACACTGGATTCCAATATGCATGGGGAGACGTAGCGTCTGCAACCAAGATCGCGCTTGCCAAAGCAGTTAAGGCATATCCATCGTATAAGATTGTAATCACTGGACATTCCCTCGGAGGCGCTGTTGCAACAATCGGAGGTGCTTTCCTACGCGCAGCTGGATACAGTCTCGATATCTACAGCTATGGCAGTCCTCGAGTAGGCAACTCAGCTTTTGTCGACGCAGTGAATGCACAAGCGGGATCTAACTATCGTGTTACACATTACAATGACCCCATTACTCGATATCCTGCCAAGTTGTTTGGGTACAGACATACTTCACCGGAATTTTGGCTGTCAACGGGTAGTGCAACAACCACTTCCTACACAGCAGCGAACATCAAGGTTTGCTTGGGAGGCTCAAATACGGATTGTAGTGGTGGCCAGAGTTCACTTAGTAAGTATCCTACTTCAGCTTATATTTTCGTTTTTCCGCACCACTTGACGTCGAGTGCGGTCCCATTAAATAGGCATGGCTTTCACATTTGCTCTGATCACACTTCACAAGCTTAGTGCTGACTCAATATTTGCTTAAATAGGTCTTACTGCACACAGCTACTACTTTGAGGCCATAAGTTCCTGCAAATAAAGCGATTGATTAACTCATGGAGTTGAGCTGCTTGGTGTGTTCAATGAGACACTGTTGAGCTCGAAGAGCTCTAGAACGGATTCTGGTGTGATAAGGCGAGCAACCCTTATTTGGTGGATTGGCTCCTGGGAAGATCTAGGAATCTTCGTCTAATGTCTATTCTTGTAATACCTTAATGCTTAGCATATGATTCTCTTCTTCAGCAGCGCTTGCAGAGACGGCGCATAAACTTTTACCACCTATGGTGGCTGTCTGAATATATCCACATTCCAGACTACTTCAGTCACACCTTCTCATGCTCCCTTTGATCACATTGTGTATCTCTTCTTGCAAAATATGCGCATTATGCCGCTGAGGCAACCCCGCTTGGTACATCGGTAGGTTGTCGTGCGATGTCGTTCAGCAAAGACGACTGCGGGGTTGTGTTCAGCTCCCGTCCAGGCGAGCCTTTATGTCTTACCTCCAGAAAGCATTTACTTATCGCTTCATCACAGCCCTATAGAACCACGAACGCCATATATTAGGCTCGGTACGGGCCAGCGCCTTCTTTTTCTGGGCTGGCTGAGAAGAGAAGATTGTCTTACAACGGGTGGAAAGCACACGACCAGTTGCTTCATTCAGTGCGGCAGTCGACATCGAGTCTGTCTTCCTCAATAATTGGACATAAGTACTAGCATCCTCCTCTCCTTTTCAATCTGCATTCTAGTTGTACACACGGATCTAGTTACAATTCAATCCATCCATTTCGACACTTTTCCCGAAGTAGCTCGCTTGCAATTTTCACCATGGTTCGTCTTCCTCGCTCCCATTCCTCTCCTCGCTCTGCTAACCGAGCAATCTTCAGACGACACTAAAACCCATCATCTATATCATCCGCCACGGCGAAAAGCCTCCCAAGAACCCAGATGGCTCCGATCCACCCGGACTCTCAGCCATGGGCCTGCAGAGAGCACAAGGTGTTCGCACTGTCTTCGGTGTGACAGGTCCATACAACATTGGATACACCATGGCTCAAAAGCCCAAGAACAGTAAAGCTTCACCTGAATCCCTCTATGCTCAAGTATTTGAAAGCTGATGCTGTACAGATGGCATGCGAGCACGCCCATATCTCACAATTAAGCCTCTTTCTGAAGATCTTGGAATTACACCAAATAAGAACATTAATCGTGATGATCATAAGGAGGCTGCTGATGCTGCGAAGGCTTTTGATGGCCCTGGAAATGTGCTCTTTTGTTGGGAACAGTATGCTCTGCTTCCTCTTTTTATCCCGGTCCTGCATGTGCCTGAAATCTTGGCACATTCTCATATCCATTTCTTTCATACACATAATCTTGCAACATTCACTAATTCAATTCAACAGTCACGCGCTTACAGATATCGTAAGAGAAATCGGAGTTCCAGGAAAGCATGTTTACCCAAGCGACAGATTTGACATCATATGGGCTATTCGGGAGCCGTATACTGAGCTTGAATGGGTTGGGAGTATGAATATTCCTGGACTAGACACGCTGCCGCCAAACATGGGCGATGGTTCGTTTGGCGCTTTGCCATCAACTAACATCAATGGGGTGGTGGGCCTTGCTGTTGATCCTGTTAAGCCCGTTACCAATGTGGTTGTCTCCGTCGAGGAGATTCCAACTGAGATTGTTTGATAGCATCGTCTTTATGAACTGTTGCTGCTAGCTTCTTTAGAATGAAGTTAACACTTCTGATATAAAACTAGTCTTGCTCTTCGAGGTGATTGTCAGTTGGTAGCTTGACGCTTATGATATTCAAGACTGAAATATATCTATGAACGGAGCCTGCAATGCGTTCACCTGTATACCTTTCCGTTTCGACGAAATAGTACTTTCTTTTCTAGGCAGAGCCCTTACATGTAGTTAGAGATGTGTTTGGTTTTCGTAACGACCATCAGTCGATGAGAGACTAGTCACGTGTACTAGCTACTAGCTTAGGTAACAAATGTTGATATTTCCCAGCAAGACAATTAGCTATATAGTAGAATATATCCCCCCCCTTCTCTCTCTCCATATCAACGCTTCACATATTTTCATTTCTTATTATAATAGTTTGCAAACAACGTGATGCTCCCAAGGAGCTCTGGGTGATCCTTGCCATGAACGATCCACTAGGGTGACGTCGATTCGAGGTCTGAAGCACCAAGTCTTAAAAACCAGCCTTGTGGCCCTGAATTGTACATCAAGATATGCGGGGAACTCTGGAAGGTAATGATTGCCTGCCCGTTAGCAGGGCTGAATCATGTATTTCATTTTTTTACATGTCATTCTCTCTTTTCGTTTTCTCTGATTTCACATTTCCTTTAATCTAGCCCTCCTTTGTATAGCTGACATCCAGCACATGTTCTTGGCCACAGCCCAAGATGTCTCCTCCAGCTGATTTCGAAGAAGAAGCAGCACGCAAAAACTACAAGGCACCTTATTCGCACAATCATCCTATTCCTACGATACAGCGGTATCGAGAACATCGGCAGGAGCTTGAGGAGAGAACTGAGCAAGCGGAAGAGGCACAGCGGACTGAGGAGGACGACTCAAGAGCGAAGAGAGCATTTTCCTCCGTCAAAAAGATTGTGAAGAATGAGGACAAGGAAGATCCAGCTGGAAGTCCATATCCTACTGCCAATCGACATACCCAAGCGTCAGACCAACCTCCCTCCGAGCACGATTCGAGTCTGCCTCAAGTCAGGTCCGATGACAAGGAGGATCGCAACGGAGACGATAGTAAACATGGCAAGCCAGAGCTGTCGGCGACAGAGAAGGTTGCAGGGAGCAGTGATCCAAAGGAGAAACGGAAGCTCATGAAGCATAACAAGAGAACCGATGGTGGCCGAGAAGTGACAGACCCAGTCACACATTTACCGTTGATCATTCGCGACTCCACGAACAAGGATTTGAGACGAGCTCCTGAGAACGAGCCAGCTCTTGGTATGCGAGGAAAGACTGGGACCGGGTTAAGTACGGACTCGAAATCTTCCAGTCAATTAGCCTATGACCAAGCACAACTCCAGGATGGTTTTGATGGGATGCAAAAGATGTTCCCCCCGCCTTCGTTCGAAGACACAAAGGCTGAACTGGTTCGAACGTACCAGCTTGCCCTAGTTGTGGGCTTGGGCACTATCACGGTGCTCGCAGTTTCAGTTGTGCTATTCATTTTGACACTTTCATTCAGGACACAAAGTACCCCAACATCAAAATCATGGTGGAATTCATTGGATACAAAGCCGCATGTTAGTTCACCTTTCTTTCCACTTGCATTTGCAATCATCTCAGCAGCAATACTTGGGTTTCTGGTAATATATCAAATTCAAGGCTGGTTGGGTAAGAAGGTTCAGAGCATATGGGATGATGAAGTGTGGGATGCTGCTCGAGGGCAGGAAATCAAGTCGAATAATGAACCAGGCCGATTACCAGAATCTGTGGCTTGGATGAACAGTTTTCTAGCTTCTGTGTGGCCGTTGATAAATCCAGACCTGTTCACATCCGTAATTGACATGCTTGAGGACGTCATGCAAGCAAGTTTACCAAAAGTAATACGTATGGTTTCAGTGGATGACCTTGGTCAAGGTAGTGAAGCTGTTCGCATTCTGGGGATTCGATGGCTACCTTTGGGCGCAGCTGATAAGTCCGTTGACGAGGATGGCAATATTAAGCAGTCGGGTAGCAAGAAAATGAACGACAGAGGCGCCGCTGGAGAAGGCGAACAGGACTCTGATTTGTCATCGGACAACAAAAATTCTACCCCAAAAAGTAAAGGAGAGGACGAAAGACAGAGAAAGCAAGAACAAAGGACAGATGACTCGACAAGGGAGGGAATGGAAGCTGAAGAGGGAGATTTTGTGAATATGGAAATTGCATTTGCTTACCGAGCTAGATCCTCTGGAAAATCCCTAAAGTCAAAGTCTAAAAATGCCCACCTCTATCTCAAATTCTATCTTCCTGGCGGTATATTTGTACCTGTCTGGGTCGAGCTTCGTGGCATCATAGGGACAATGCGAGTTCGGTTACAGCTCACACCCGACCCGCCATTCGTTTCTTTAACAACCATTACGTTTCTTGGACAACCACGAGCAGACATTTCTTGCGTACCACTCTCGAAGCATCTTCCAAACTTGATGAATGTTCCTCTCATCTCTTCATTTGTACAAACTAGTATCGATGCTGCGCTTGCAGAATATGTTGCGCCCAAGAGCTTGACGATCGACTTAAAAGACATGCTGGTTGGTGATGATTTCAAGAAAGACACTGTGACTAGGGGTCTTGTAGTCGTATTTATCAAAGGGGCTCAGGGTTTCAAGGAAGGGGATGGAGGCTTCGGGCCTATTAAAGGTTGTACGTTGGAGTTTCATTTTGGTTTTTACATTCAGAAAATTCTTACAATAACCATAGCCGCTTCAAATTTCTGAGCTCACCCAGACAATAGGCGATCTCTTCCCCAATTTCTGAAGAAAAGGAAAAGCTAACCAGATTATAGCCAGCGACGCCTATGTGACATGTTCTTGGGGTAAATTTGGGAAGACAATCTCCTCAACAAGAATAATTGAGAAGGATCAGAATCCTCAGTGGCATGAATGGGCATATATGCTCGTTTCATCAGAAGAATTGAACGCGGAGGAAAAGCTACAATTGAGAATCTGGGATTCCGATATGTTTACAGCCGACGATGATCTTGGCAGAGTTGAAGTCGATCTCAAACAACTGATGACAAACTCAAGAACCAAGAACCGATTATGCGAACGAGAAGATAGACTGAGAGCACAGGACCCAGACGAGAGAATGCCAGGAACAATTTCTTGGTCTGTTGGATATTTCGAAAAACTTAGAATCACGGATGCACAACTTAAAAGTCAGACGGAAGACAAGAATATTCGGACCAAAGAAGACCTGAGGCGGACAGTCTCGGAAACTGCTGAAAGGAAGCTGCGAGAAGCTACGGAGCATGATGAATCAAAAGAGACAAATCAACAAAAGGCGCAGGACTACCAAGATCGTGAAACCGCGCTGATATGCTCCGCGCCACCAGATTGCGATTATCCATGTGGCATATTGTCCATTCAGATCCATAACATCACTGGATTAGAGGTAGAAGAGCTGCAGAAGAAGGACAATGACGCTGCTGGAGATAAAGAAGATGAAGCGGAGCAGTCGGATGATTTGCCCAGCAGTTACTGCACGATCATACTCAATCACAAGAAGATATACATGACACGAACGAAGCCTAAGAACGCAAAGCCTTTCTTCAATGCCGGTACAGAGCGGTATGTCCGGGATTGGAAGACGTGCGAAGTCATGATATCCTGTCGAGATAGCCGAGAGTCTGAAAATGATGCCCTGCTTGGCATTGTGTATCTCCCTCTTCGAAAAATATTCCACAGCCGGAGTCAGGTCATGGATACGTATCCTCTGGTGGGGGGAATTGGTTATGGGAGAGTTCGCATTTCACTTGTGTTCCGAAGCTTGGATATGAAGCTACCAGTGCGCCTCATTGGATGGGACTATGGAACATTGGAAATAAAGTCGCCCATTAAGGCAAAAGGGAGCTTACCGGAGAATCTTACAGACCACCGCATAAAGCTACGCTCAAACCTTGGCCAAATCAAAATGTCTTCGTCAGATAACTCCTGGATTCTAAAGGGCGAAAAGGGTTCCGGCTTCTTGCCTGTTCGTAGGCGGTACTCAATGCCCCTCATTATCGAATTCCGCAAATCGTCTTTCGGATCTAAAACTACACCTGCTTTTGCTGTCTTCTGGCTTAAGGACATCCCAGACGAGGAAGAGCAATGTATCACGCTCCAAGTCTGGAAAGGCGGGAAGGAGAGTCTCAAACGGGCTACTACCTGTGCAGGATATGAAGGCCTAGATGATGGTGAAAAGCCGCTCGGTGAGATTGAGATCATAATGCGGTTCTGGCGTGGCCTATCAGGATACCACAAGAATTTTGCCCATAGCGGGAAAGGGAAAGACATGCGTAACGTGATGGAGGTGCTCGACACCATCAATGATGAGATCCAAGACGTTGATGACGCATATGGGAACTTCCAATCCTCTGATTCCGAGACAGATGACGAAGATGGTGCCAGTAGCGGCCATGCGCAAGCCATTAGCAAAAATCCAAAGTTGAAACCGCATACTAATGACAGCGACACGTCCTCGGATAGCGATAGTGATGAGGGGGGATCCCGAAATCCCGTGAAGAAAGCGAAAGCTGTGTTGAATGGCCATAATGACTCTGATGATGGTAGTAGAGGGTTGAGAGGACAAGTCAAGGATTATAAGGATCATAGGAAGCAGTTGCATAGGAAGCATAGGGGGATTATGCAATGGACGGTGATGAGGAAGGCTGATGTGAGTTTTGATTCCCGCTTAACCCCTTTCTGTTTGCAGCTCTTAGCGAGATACTTGTGCTTGTGCTGACATATTTTTTGTCCCAGTGGGCCGTTGATAAAGTACGACACGGCAAAGCGAGACTAAGTGGTGTCTTTGAACACGGTGACAAAGAGGGCAGTCAGGTTGAGACTGAGGTGTAAACAATAAGTATCGTTTTTTACAGCATGGGATAAGGCGTTTCGTAGTTGCGGCATTAACGCTGGCTGGGTAGGCAGCTGGCATACTTGTTTCAACTTTGGAAAACATGGTTGACTTGAGCGACAAGGCATGAGTTGGATGAAATAACGATGAGCCGAAATGTATATAAGTATTTACATAGCGTCGATAAAGCAAAGCGCGAGATGCATCATACGTGTCTAAGTACTTATCTTCCTTGCATGCTGCTCAAGTTTCTCCTGATGAATCTCGCAATCGCCAACCTACCATACCGTGTCAAAGCTCAGCAGCTACGCCGCCTAATCTCCATATCACGAATCTTTCCAATTCACCTCAAACTCACACTTACAATCAATCGCACTTTCCTCGCCCTCCCAACCATTTCACCTATTTAAACCCATCCAACCTCTCCATTTACAACCGACCACAAGCCAAGCAACAGGAAACCTTTCACCCTCTGTCGTGTCTCCAAAAGCCAAAACTAACACACCGCAGCCACATAGCCATGTACATTACACCCCAACACAACACAACCAAACCGGAAAACGGCGTCTCCTATCCGCCAAAAATTCGGCCATAGTTCCTTTCATTTCATTGTCTCCGGTCGATTCGAGTTTCATCAATTTCATCAGTTTCGTCGTTTACAATACCCGACCAGCGAACGAGGATTTGAAGCCATACACGGCGTGTGTCGCACCCAAGGTCTCAACCTCACCTTATCTTCGATTGATTTCCAGTCCCCAGTCCCCGTTCTTCAGCGTGTTAGCATGTTCCTGTCTTCGTTGCGGTCTCTGGGTCTCTGGTCTCTCAGCCTACGTTTAGCGACCCCATGCACGGTGGGCATTGGAACGTCTAGTTTCGTTAGCTTTGAACGGCGCGGTATTGACCGGGCTTGATCAGGGAGTGAGTTTCAACTTCTCTAAGTTACTTTCTCTACTTCCTCTAGTAATGGGAACAAGTTCCTGGTTGCTTGGCTTATAACAATTTTTTTCTTACATGGATTTTTGAGCTTGTAAGTAAACCCTTTCATTCTGCTTTATCCAAGGATAAAATAGTTACTAAATAAATCCTTCAACAGACAAAGCCTTGATCCTATGCTAATATAAAATTGAGAATTTTGATCAGAATTCAAGTGAGCCATCCCTACTTGATATATAAAAGCAATTAATCCTACGATCTATGAGTCTCGTGTTCATACAACCACTAACAATGAGCTATTTTCATATATGTTCAGGCCATTTGTTTGTACATCATTCATTGCTTCATTCGTAAGTAAAATGCCCATCCGCCCATTTTGTTTTCGCTCCAAAGACTAACCAGCCAACCGAACATGCATGAACGTTCGCCATCCCAGGGTATGTACCGTACAATATTGATTACACTATTTTCGCTCACCGTTCCGCCATTTCCATTAACGCCCCAAGTATCCCCAGCGAATCCATAAACCCGATCGGTCAGCCAATTAACCCACCCAGCCATGCAACGCCGAGTCGATTTCACAAAACCCACCTCCAAATTGCCACACACAAAGCAAAGAAAGGGAATGAATGAACGCCAGTACCCCCTTGCCAAACCAACTGATCTTGTCACCCATCACAGCTTCGGTGGCAGCTAATACCATGAGTGGCCAAAGAATGACTTCTCTCGTGGCGAGCGGTGCACAAGGTCTGGTTATAGTAAGGAACTTGGCTAAGAAAATGCTGATACTCAAGCCGACACCGAGAGGACCTCTGTTTCGTGCCATCCAAGCCGAGGTATAGTGTACGTTGACCGAAACTGAATGTTGAAGCTTCTGAAATGTGGTTGATTCAGGTGCCATGAGCATAGCAGGTGTTTTCGGGATTAGTGGATCGGTCTGTCGAAAATGAGACCTGGATTGTGTTCGATTGTGATTATGATTGTGATTATGATTGTGATTATGTGTATTGGATTCGATCATTAATTGTGTATTTGGTGATGGATCACGAGACGAGTCGTTCCGAGTTGACGATTCGTTATTCGATACATCTTCCTCGATGTAAGCCGATGATCTGACTCTCTTGGTTGGTTCTGGGAATCTTAAGTTAATGGGATATATATTGAGGGAACGATTGTAAGTACCATTGACAGGAGTACCTGGAATAGAGTTAGTGTCTGGTCTGAAAAATGTGCTATAAGTGCCAAAATATTGAACAACGCAGATAAAGTGAACATACTCGGTGGCAACGGAGAATCAAATGTTTGAATGATTCTACCACTAAGTCCGGTACTGCTAGGATTTCTTGATCGACCTGGATTCTCGAGTCCCTTCTCTGTCTGTATTGCAGTTAAAATGTCATTTGCACTTGGTCGGTCACCTGGTTTTGTGGCCAGCAGTCTTTTCAGAAAATCGTAGAGCTGATTGGGCAGTTCTGGTCGTTCCCGACGTTCGTCTCGGAAACCTGACCAGGAACTAATCTCTGCACGTAGCAAGTCAATATCCTCAGATTCTTCTTCGATACTGTTGGCGCTGTCGTACGGTAGTCGACCAAAACACATGAAGTAGAGGATCATGCCTAAACTGAATATATCAGATTTTGTCGTGAAGTTTCCATACCTGCCAGTTTCATTCTTTCGTAGTACTTCCGGGGCACAATAAGATATTGTTCCAGTTGAGCCTGTTGACTTTCGTACCACATTCTCAGCTTGCACCTCTCCAAAATCACTAATCAGGCACCGAAACTCATTTCCATCTCTGTGTAAAAGACAGTTGCTAGGTTTGAGATCTCGGTGTATGTAGTTTGCATTATGCAGATGAGCAAGACCAGAGGTAATGTCTTTGAAGAAGGAGTAGATTTCCTCAAAGGTTAACTTCCGTTGCATCAATCTCAAATCCGGAAGATCCGATTGGCCTCGCGATCTTCGTCGCAATTGTTCCTTCAGTTGCTCCTTCGGACTTTTCGATGGTCGAGGTGGGCCAATAATGTATTGGTGAAGGTCGCCGGAATTGCAATACTGCTGGAGGATGTAAGCACATGGTACTGAAGGACCAAAGCGATTCAGTTGAACGTCTTCCAACCAGACATGCCGATATGACACAAGATTTGGATGGGAGAGGCCTTGTAATAGTTGAACCTCAATTAAAACTACTAGGATTAGCAACATCTATGCATCAGCCAAAGAGCACTTACCCTTTTCCAACCAAGCATGATCGTCTCCAACGGGAACTCTCTTGCAAGCAAACTGCCCGAGTGAGACACCATCCAATTCATGTCGAACCAACAGTACCACGCCCTTGCCTCCTCTACCCAATTCCTTCTCCTCGATGAAGAACCGCGTAAAGTAATTCGGACTAAAAGCCTCCTTCTTGATGCTATGTCCACTCTGCGGTGCCGGCGTGCTTGTCACAAACTCAGCCCCTGCTACCGATCCGCCAGTGCTGCTCGCCGTCGATGACGTAGGGAAAGCTGGTTGTACCAGTCTTCGAATTGGGCTTGGAGGTCCATTATGGTCTTCAGACCGATCGTAGGCAGCTTGAAGCATGCGAAAGTACTCGGGGCTTATGAAGGGTGTACTTCGATGAGGAGAGCTGTGTCGTTCTGGAGAGGCACTTCGAAACGGCCTGTGGCATGTTGGACATTCTGAGAAGGTGGATGCTGTGGATGTTGTTGCACCTCGAAGGATGAGCTGTTGGGTTTGAGGATCGCGGACGACAATTGTGTCGTTGTGCCGACTAGATTGTGGCGTGTTAGTATATGTGGGAGTATGCAATAAGTTATGACCTTCTACAGTAACCGTAACATAAGGTAGTTTAAGAGCAAAGGAACACTTACAGCACAATTTCACGACTGTCCCGCGACGAGTATGGAACGAGAGACATGCTGTGTATGGTTGTGTGAAAGTGCGGATCAACAAATCCAGTGGCAGATAATCATCGTGTTTAAATAATGGCGTGCATGAATCTGGTACGCTGTATGCAGTCTTCTTTGGAGGGGACCTTTGTTTGGTTGTTGACCTGCGGGGAATCTTCCGAGAAGAGTGGAACCGACTTCCCCGTTAGTCCTGGGCAACACCCGTTTTTGTGACAGCCCTAAATTTATGGTGGTGCTTCTTTCAACATCACCTTTACTTTCGGGCTATAAATCATCAATACCGAAACCAGAGCTTTTGATAATAAACCCCATGCTATACGACATTCACATCATATTGTTTCTAGCTGTCAGCTTATTCGGCTGCATTTGAACGTCTGCTCAACTCAGCATCTTATAAAAGCAACCCCTGATTTCTCGGTTAAAAGCCTAGTATTGAACAAGCACAAAGTGATGAAATGTTAGCTTCTATGTTCTCTGATGAAAGATTCTATCGATTGAGGCATAATCATGTTGAGGGCGCTCACCAACATAGACCTCGAGTTTGTTGCGATCCAGGCCAAGCCACTTACGTACAACAACCATAGCTTGTAGCCGAGACGATGTAGCATTTTCCCGCTGGACATTGCTCAGAAGCCATACCATACAGGCTCCAAACATATGACGTTCACCTCAAGAGTCTATGTGTAAGCAGGGACTCATCAAATAGATCATTAATATCCCATTAATTCACCCACTATCTACGACGCCATTCCCAGAAGCTTATGATACATCGCTCGCAGTGCCCATTAGACGTAAGATGGACTGCGATGAGTGACATTATGGTATAACGAAGCAGAAGCCGACCGCAATATGCATGATAGATTGAAACTGTCATCTCCCATCCACTACAACTCCTTATGCGCTGCCACCACCGTCTCCGTGACCACCTCGGTTATTGTCGAGCTGACTCGGTTTGGCATAAAGTTGCCTTTCCGGAGCTCAGAGAATGCAATGTCGAATCGTGCACCAGCTAGGTAAGCAGCGCCAATCTAGATGTATTAGCTTGTACTGATGTGAGTAAAAACTAAGGGGTAAATACCATTATAGATGAGATGAAAAGAAGCGTTCCAATCACAGCCAAAAGAAGGTAGAACATGTCCTTTGTTGTTTCTGAATCCCGCGCCTTTTTCCTCAACTCCTCTTCCGACTGCTCGTTGTTGACCATCAATGTCAATGCCTTTGGGTCTTGAGATGGGTAGATGGATTCGATGAATTGCTCGATCTGATTTGTCAGCACTTCAACCTTTGATTATGGAAAGCCATCTCACCTTTGCACATGCAATGCTAATCTCGAGATAATTTGGATCCCTTGGCGTGTTCTTCTTTTGAATCCTGCGTGCATACTTCTTGAAAATTTCACAAACTGATCTCAAGTTGGTGGACGAATCCATCATCAATTGACAAGCATCACCCTTGGTAATCTTGACGTTCTTGACAAAAATCTGAGGATTCCGGAAGACGAGCTCCAATGTCGCAATAGCCATTGCCTGTGGGATAGCTACGAAATTGAACACACTCTGGTCTTTGATGCCTGCCATGTAGAACAGACACTCATCCGCACACTTCAAGGAATTTAGGACCATTTCTGAGCTGCAATCCAAAGCCTTGGAGAGGTTCTCTGGCTTGAACATATCTTCGAACTTGTCCACATGCTTGGACCAAATCTCCTTTGGCCAGAACCGTCGCTTGTCGTCGAAGTCTTCTCGAATGTCGCGGATGATGTTTGTTTTCTGCAAAAATTGACCCATGGATTCGGAGAGTTCAGGTCGTTTCAACAAAGCGGGGTTTGCAAGCTTGCCTTCAACAAACAACCTAGTCAATCCGTCTCCAACCAAGCCAGCTACATAATGGCAATATAACTCGTAATCCTTGACGGTGTTGACTCCATTGATGTTGTGCTCTGCATTGTGCGCATAGTCTGCCATTCCATTACCCATCTTCTCTGTGATGTCCTTGATAATCTCCTTGTACTCTGGTTTCACCAGCTTGAACTCCGTGATTACGACGTCAAAATGTACCAGCAATTCCCGATCCTTCTCGGCAGGTCCGTTCTCGGTGAAAGTCCAGCCATCCTCCTCAATGATGTTCTGAAAGTTTCTCAGAAGTGGTTCCTTCCTCTCCAACGATATGGTCATATCATCCTCAATGGTATCCAGTCCTCGCAGGATGAGGTAAAACAGCGCAACGGGGACGAGTAATTCGGGATTGAGTTCTTGAATGACAGAACTGAAGCTTCGGCTGGTGAGATTGAGGTATTTGAAGCATTCCTTCAAAGTAGCACTCTCCTTGTCAGGGTTCCGAGTGTGTACGGGGTCATGCCATATTTTCCTATGCGCCGTCAGTAGGAAATGGGGGGGTGGAAGTGTCCTTTCTCACCATTGCAAGATGGAGCGCAGCTGGTTTGGGTGAACTGCAAGATATGCAAGCTGCTTTGCGGAAACCATGTTGAATAATGAACAGAGGGGTAGAGATAGAGAAGAGGTGGTGAACAATTAGGAGGTGTAAGGTACACCAAGTGATATTCGTCTTGGTTTGTGCGGACACGACTGGCAGAATCCCAATGCTGGACGGATGGAGACTAGGTAATTTAAGAGGGCTCGTGGTTGTGGTTTACAACCAAACTTGAATGAATCTTAAAATTCGTTGATGCAGGAGTTTCAAATGTGTGAGAACAAATATGCGGTGAAGAACATTCAACAGTATCCGGCCTATTTCTTTCTTTTAAGTTGTCTTGATAACATGCACTCGCTGATTGAGTGCAGTCTCTCTCCACCGCTCCGTGTCCGATTCAGTATTTCGGATAAAAGCAAAAAGAGGGAGGGTTCAACGCTCGGCCAATGATGAGTTACTAGGATCTGTTAACCACCACATTTCCAGTGTCCAAAAGCGTCTCAATCCTGGCAACCCTTTTTGCAGGACTGTCAGCCTTGCAGCGGCGCAGGAGACGGGGATGATTTGGGATGTTTGGTGTAACGAATAGCACGAGCTTCTATCTCAACTCTCCCCTGAGCGCCTGCGTAGATATCAGACATCAGACATCAGACGCATTGTAGCTGTGTACTATTCCGGCATGTCTCTGTGCTAAAGACATCCGCAATTAACAAGAATCAATACCCACGGCATCGACAAATTGACTTTTGGATTGAGCTTCCCCATGAATGTAGTTACCACCCCACGAATACAAAAGCAAGTACTTGTACGCGCAAGTACCAAATAACACAGCTACACTTTCCTGGCGACAAAGCACAACAGCGACGTGCTAGCATCTACCGTCTATTAACATCACGATGACTACTACGGAGAGGCGCGAGGACGATGATTTGGAAATGAGCAAAACAGGGCTCTTATCAGAGGAAATATCCGACGAAAGGGATGATGAGACCAGAGACACACCACGAAGGGAACCGAAAAAGACCTTGGGAGCAAAGCTAATAGACGGATTCTGTATCGTGTTGAATATCGCCTCGACAGTTCTGCTGGTGTTTTTGAACAATTGGTACATCTCCCATGCATACACTCGAGATCTGCCTGTCCAACACTAACATACTACAGGATTCTCAAAGACAAAGAGCTCAAAAAATGCCAAATCACCTTCGCCATGTGGCATTTCACCTGTACGACGATCGTCCTCTGGCTCGCCTCCCGCTCCCCATTCAGTCTTTTTGTGCCAGTCCGCCTCCCCTTCCTCCAAATGATACCTCTCTGCGCGTTCTTCGCTGGCTTCCTTGTGCTCGGGAATTTGAGCTTAGCATACAACTCGATTGGGTTCTACCAGCTAGCCAAGATCATGACCACGCCCTGCGTTGCGCTGCTGCAGTATCTCTTCCTTTCGAAAGCTGTCACAGGCCCTACAATGCTCGCCCTCGCGGCGCTATGCATAGGTGTCGGACTCACGAACTCGAATGCGGCTGGCACGACAGTCCTGGGTGCTTCGATTGCGATCGCAGCCTTCACGGTGACTGCTTTCTACCAAGTGTGGATTGGGAAGAAGATTACCGACTTCAAAGTCACTAGTCCTCAATTGCTGTTAAATCAGGCACCGATATCAGTCTTGTTGCTGGCATTCTTGGTTCCGTTTTTCGACACAGTACCGAACGTTGCGACGATCCCTCGAGAGACATTGGTAGCGCTGTTCTTTTCCGGCCTAGCAGCCGCAGCACTGGTACATTCACCTCCACTTCAAGTCCGGATCACTGAAAACTGACACCTTTCTAGAACCTCTCCCAATTCCTCATCATCGGCCGCATGAGCGCCTTGACTTTCAACGTCGCATCCAAGTATGTCTCTCTCTCATGTCTCATTTTCGATATCCCATCTCCTCCCTCTGCACCTCTACCCATTCCCGTCTTTGCTAGCCCCAAACACAATTACAAATATGACTTCACACCCCGCACCCCCCAAAAAGGCACATCAAACTAACGCTCTCTATCTTCAGCGTCAAAACTATCATCATCCTCACCTACGGCTGGGTAAGCGAGAGCCGCGCCATGACGATGCAGGACGCACTAGGCATCATTCTCGCCTTGGGCGGCGCAACATTCTACAGCCAGCTGTCTCAGCGATGAGAACTTCTCTCTCTACCTTCCTTTCCTTCCGTGTCACGCCTCTCGGCTCTCCACTACATCAAATCTAGCGTGGAGTGAATGTGAATGTGAGTGTGAGTCTAAGTGGGTTTGGTGCAATATAGTATTGTCATCCTCCAAAGCACTAGGATTGTGTGTGAGATGAGGAAGAAGAATCGGTATGAATCCTAAATGGGACTGGGTCTGGGATGAGAATTGCGATGGCGAGGGACAAGGACAGGGAAAGGATAGATAGCAGCTAAATGCGCAACCTATGTAAGATTACAAGCAGGAAATGCGAGCACCTAACGAAACTGGAACGAAAAGAACGAAAATATTTGTTACCTGGATAGATTATGGTTGGGCTGGACTGGACTGGAGTGGACTGGATGAACGGATCGAAGGGCAAGGAATATCATGAAGTACAAAGATCTGATACTAAAGAACAAAAATAATATTAATATCCTAATCCTATCATATCATACCCATGCGTTCCACCTTTCACTCCCAAAACTCTCTCGCCGGCTATATGAATATGAGAGAGTTTTTCCCACCGTCTTCCGCTTCATCTTCTATGCATCGCTCGTGATATACTTTATTGCTTGCTGTACATACAAATGGTACGACTTCCGTCCATCCAACCCTTTCCGTTTTCCACCTTCCCGCGGTAAACCACAAGATGTCCAAATCAAAGCCTAACAGACGAAATATTCCTACAATTCTTGGGTACTCCATCCAATTGCATGCATCCCTCGTTTTCCAAAAACGCAATAATCCAAGAGAAAGCAAAACAAAATAAAAGAGAACAGCCGATCACTTTCGTTGTCTGTTGAGCATAATAGACGAGTACCTGGGAAATGTTAGATGGTGTTTTTGCTGGAGTGACACATCTGGGAATCGAAAAAGAGGGTTCCACTTACACAGCAATACCAGCCACAGTCATAATTATACCCAACGCGCTCTTATCGATCAAACTCCTGCCCGAGATAGCCCAGCCAATAGTCACAATGCTCACGGTCTTCAGGTGACCGACCACGGTACTGCTAACGGGACCTGAACCAGCCACGATGAAGAACTGCGAGATGTTGATCAAAGCTGCGAAACCGCCAGACATCAGGATCATGAGCCAGCGGTACTGGGGGACGTCGCCGAGCACGGGGATCTTGTCGGCGAGCGGAATGGCGAACATGAGCATGATGGAGGAAATGGGGGCCTGGTTCAAGAGCAGCTGCGAGGAATTCATGTTCAACTTCTTGTGGTAGGCGCCAATGAGAACCGTGTACGCGGACGAGGCGCAGACACCTGACAGAGCGAAGATTACACCGATGGTGGAGGTGGTTTGCACGACTTTGTTGGGGTCCGCGTTCTCGGCCGGCTTGGTGTCATAGTACGATGTTATGCCAACGCCGAGACAGACGGGCACAAGTGCAAATGCAGCATTGCGTGGGATGGTAGCCGCATAGAAGACGTAGTTGATGATGGCGGTCATGGGCGTGAGAAGCACACGGCACAGCTGGTACACGGTTACGGAGGAGAAGGCCAACGATAAATTTGGCAGCACGACGTTCAAGCACATGGAAAAGGCGAGAGGCAGCATCTCGACGATGCCAGCACGCTTGGGAACGAAGGCTCCGATGCTGGGGCGCGAGACGACGTAGAGGGTCAGACCAGTACAGATGAAGTGGAAAGAGGCGAAGGACGTTTGCATCAGCTTGAACTTTGGGTCATCAAAGATCGCTTTGTTGGTAAATACTATGCCGATGGTGGCAAGCATGCTGTTACTTTGTAAGTATATTGTGATACACAGTAGGTAAGTAGATATCTTGGATCAACATCGTCAAGATCACGGGGTTGAGGCTCATTCTGAGTTTTGTGACCAAGCGGGTCAGGTACGACAGGTCCCACAACATATCGGGAACATGCAGGCCTGGAAGTGGATGATGGGGAAAGAGTACAATGGAAGTGACCAAGGTAAGAATAGAAAACAGATATGAAATCAACTCACTTGATGCCAGTCCACACCAGGAACTTCTTCCTGGCTGCTGCTTGCGTCGCGGCTTGCGATTGTATGGGTGCCTCGATATCATCGCTCCTCTTGTCCTCGCCGGCAAGGCCATCTCCATTCTCGACATCCCGCTCCATGAGCGGGATGCTACTCTCTATCTTGGACTCGGAGACCATGGTGATGACGGATAGATAGCCTGGAGAAGTCGCGTCGTTAAGCAATGATCATGTGATGATATAGTTGTTGATGATGAGTTGTATGAGGTAGGTGGTGATGGTAGTAATGGAGACAGAGAGACGCGGAAGTTGAAGCGGACGGAAGTTGATCTAGAATGGTGTCCTTTCCTGGTCGGGGTTTAAAGTAAGCGTCGAATACAGGACAGTACAGTACTGTACCACTCTTATTGGAGATGCAAGGGGTATGTATGGGTATGGCTAGCTACACCAAGGTAACACAGTGTAAAAAGATAAGCAATATTATGGAAGAAGTGAAAAGATTCAATTGACGGTGAATCAATGCCTTGTGGAATGTTAATGCGAAGGGAGAGTGAAAAGTCGTGAGGTATGAAGTATGAAGGATAAGGTATGAGATCTTGAAGGGGTCTGTCTTGGATAAAAAAAAGTTGAATGATGCAAAAAAAGGGGAAAGGGAGGGATGGATTGGGGGGGGGGAGGGGAAAGTCGGGAAGTCGCGTTCAAAAAAGATGAGCTGAGACAAACCAATCGACCGACCGACCGACCAACCAGACCCCCAAGAGATTAAGAAGATTAAGAAGAGATTAAGAGATTAAGAGATTACCGTCCCAATGTGGTAATATCCAACTTCCAACGTCCAATGTCCAATGTCCCATAACCATACCCGTATCCATAACCATACAGTACCCATACCCATACCTTACACTCCAAGGAATGGATGGAATGTTTCCCCCCTTCCTCTCCTCCCCCTTGGTGGCAAATGGTGCATGGTGAGTGGATGATGAACGGAATCTGGCAAGGATACTATGGCAAGGTACAGTACTGTAAGGTAGGGTAGGGTAGGGTAGGGTAGGGTAGGGTCCATGTAGATAGGTACCTACCTTAGACGACGCCGTTGGTCCCGCTTATTATTTATTATTGATTATATACGAGTAATGTTACAGTACCTATGTTTCCATATTTCCATATTTCCATACAAGGTGTGTTATCATAACACAAACAAACGAAAGATGTTGAAATTACCCAATAGAGATAATCGAGACAGCTTATATTCTAGATAAAGCTGAAGATGACTAAGCTAAGTAGTGTCATAGTCACCTTAGTTTTTGCACGACGATACGAATGGAATGGAATAGTGGCCCTGGATGATTTGAAGTGTTGTGTCTCGGCCAATAACAACACAACCTCAATGCATTTTTCGACTTCAAACATCTATTTTAGGATGCAAAGGAGAGCATTACGAGAGCTTGGATCTTAAGTTTGCCTCCTCGATAGTCTTTTCTTGACCATGCATACCACGCCATGCCATGCATTGGTTCAGTGGATTTATAATCATTATAGTCATAGGAAGCATTTTCCTGTTCGACTTACAATTTACACGTAACTTTACCTTTTAAGCCATGTCCATAGAATTACCTTGTAGTAGAAATTCCGCTGCAACGTTTATCCGAAAGCGTTCGTTCGTTCGTCCGTTCAAACTTTAAGGAGGGTAAAGCGGGAACCCCTTTTTTTCTTCGTGCTCCCGCTTCGAGGTGGTCTGGTCTTGGTCTGATCTGATACAGCACGCACATTTTTATGAGGATTGGCCGCGAAAGGCGGTCTGAGTCTCTGCGTCTGCATCTACGTCTGGAACGCAACCCCGCTGTTATCGTAATTATGAATCTCATCAAGGCAAAAGAAAGAAACCCGTTGAAGTTCGGCACAGTAGCTTAAACCAACTATGGAGAAGAGAGATAAAGGGAGGGTACAGTAAGGCAAGGTAGGATATACGCATACACACCTATTAGACATTGCACACATATATTGGATAATCAGATTGGAAAGCTGACCAAAGATAACTCAAAGCGTGTCGAGATTCCAGAATGGGCAGAATTATCACAAGAAAAAAGAGGGGTTACCTACATTCCCCCCCGCCTGAGCTGTCACCCTGGATTGACTGGGCTGTCCTCTGCTGTCCTCTGCTTGGTGGTGCTTGGTGTTGATCACAAATACGGTTCAGTACCGCCACACTAGTGCTATCCTGTACAGCTAAAGTACATATTGAATCTCTCACCGCACAATCTTTCCCCTCCTAAATATCAAACAACTCTCCAATCTATATACCAACACTCACTCAAACCTACAATCATGTCTACCGAGAATGGTATGTAAATTCTCAGAACTCTGCCCACTACCCCACTATCGAACAGACAGCTTGCAGTTTGACTCTGCGAGCTCTCCTTTGCCACCATTGCAAACTGCAAACTATATTACTAGGACTTCTGCTAACACTGGAAATAGTCTTCTTGATCTGGGGAGGAGAAGGATGGTAAGCTCTACTCTCGCTTTCTTGGAAGCTTCGTGGCAGAGATGTTCTTGGAGCTTGTTGAGCGCAACAAAACTCCCCGCCATCAGTGTGAAATTAGAATAAACTCTAACATTCTTGTAGGGTGGCTGGCCACTTGAAGACTCTCCTTGAGAGCCAAGGTATGTTTCCATAATCTCTGCGAATATTTGCAAGCTAACAATTTCCAGGAAAGAAGGTCTTCTCTACCACTGTCCGCATGCAAAACCGCGAGGGTGTCATTGCCGAGCTCGAGAAATACAAGCCAACACACGTCCTCAACGCTGCTGGATCCACTGGCAGACCTAATGTCGATTGGTGCGAGACACACAGAGAGGATACCATCAGGAACAACGTGGTCGGTACCATTAACTTGGCCGATTGCTGCTGGGAGCGAGGTATTCACATCACCGTTTTCGCTACTGGTTGCATCTACGCATACGATGAGAAGCACCCAATGGGTGGCCCAGGTTTCCTCGAGACCGACAAGGCCAACTTTGACGGTTCTTTCTACTCCGAGACCAAGGCACACGTTGAGGAGGTTAGTACCACAGATTTGCTCCTACACGCACTACTAACAAATTCCAGATCATGAAGAACTACAGCAACTGCCTCATCCTCAGACTCCGCATGCCAGTCAGCGACGATCTCCACTCCCGTAACTTTGTCACCAAGATTGCCAAGTACGACCGTGTTGTCGACATCCCCAACTCCAACACCATCCTCCACGATCTCCTCCCAGCCTCCATCCTCTTGGCTGAGCACAAGGAAACCGGTATCTTCAACTTCACCAACCCAGGCGCCATCTCCCACAACGAGGTCCTACAACTCTTCAAGGAGTACGTCCGCCCAGACTTCACCTGGAAGAACTTCACCCTCGAGGAGCAGGCCAAGGTTATCGTCGCTGGCCGTTCCAACTGCAAGCTTGACACCACCAAGCTGGAGAAGAAGCTGGCTGAGTATAACTTCAAGGTTCCAGAGATCCACGAAGCTTATGCTGGCTGCTTCCAGCGCATGGCCGCTGCTGGTGTGAAATAAATTCTTCATGATTCCCCTGATTTTTTCAAAAAGTTGTTGAGCTAGTTAGATATAAAACTGGGCTTTTAGCAATTGCTTTTTTCTAGAAATCTAGAAATGAAGATTTTTGGCTGCGACTTGTGCATATGTGGTTCAAAGTGAAACCAGTGGGCTCTCTCAGATGTGAGTCAAACAAGTATTTCTTGTAGAATATAAATCATCTACTCCCAATAAGATTCCCTAACAAATTGTTACCTACCTGACAATTTTTGCAAACCTGATGCATTTACATTCTGCTTACATCTTTTCCATGCCCCTCTTTTATGCCGAAGTTTAACCCTGCTGCCCCTCGCCTCAACCTCCCGTCGTCATCCCCAAGCCAATTTATCCGGCTCCAAAATAATCTACAAACTAGCCTTCTTGCCTAGTGATCCTATTGTGCCAAATCAACCCATCTGCGCAACTCGAACGGCTCTACAAAATCTCAACATGGTTGTTGATACTACATATTACGATGCCCTTGGGGTAACACCAGCGGCCACTGGTTTGGAGATCAGTATGTTCATGTTCAATGAGACATTTTCGGAGCCTGCGCTAATATACATGTGAAGAGAAGGCATACAGGAAACTTGCAATCATACACCATCCAGGTTTGTGCAACTCACCGGCGCAACACATTTGACTTGCAGACTGACCTGCGTAGACAAGAATCCTGGAGATGATACTGCGCACGAGAAATTCCAGGCCATCGGCGCTGCTTACCAAGTCCTCAGTGACGAGGATCTACGGAAGGCATATGACAAGTTTGGCAAAGACCAAGCACAACCCAGCGATGGCTTCGCAGATCCAGCAGAGTTCTTTGGCACCATTTTTGGAGGAGAGGCATTCGTTGATTTGATTGGAGAAATATCCCTCATGAAGGACTTGACGAAGACTATGGATATCACGATGCAGGAGGGCGAGGATGAGGAAGAGTTCCCTGGTGAGGAAGCTGCTAAGCAAGAGAGCATGGAGGCCGAGAAAGCTCGACAAGCTGCGATGCACGGTGAGAGCAGCAGTGGGAAGGATACCAAAACCCCAGGCGTTCCGCCGCCATCTGTGTCAGAAAGTACAGATATCCCTCCTGCATACTCAGAAAAGCCACCAGTTAGTCCTGTACCATCTGGCTCATCTACACCTCAGCGAAGACCACAAGGCATCCCGATTCGTCAAGCCATCATGGACAAGAGCGAGGAGGATGCACAGATGGCAGGCCTATCTGCCGAAGAGCAGGAGTTGCGCAAGAAAGAGAAGAAGAAGGGTGGCCTCTCCAAAGCTCAACGTGAGGAACTAGCCAAATATGAGCAAGAGCGTGCTCGCATCCGCAAGGAGCGTGTAGACACATTGGCCAAGAAGCTCATTGATCGTATCAGCATCTGGACTGAGATCGACGATAAATCACCAGATGTCACTCGCGCTTTCGAAGAGAAGACACGTCTTGAGGTTGAAAACTTGAAAATGGAATCTTTCGGACTCGACATTCTGCATGCAATCGGACAGACTTATCTCCAAAAATCTACCGCATTGCTGAAATCACAGAAGTTCCTGGGTATCGGTGGCTTCTTCTCGAGACTAAAGGACAAGGGAACTTTGGCCAAGGAGACATGGAACACGATTTCCAGCGCAATTGATGCACAGATGACGATGGAGGAGATGGCCAAGGCAGAGGAGAAGGGAGGTGAGGACTGGACGGACGAGAAGAAGGTTGAGTACGAGCGCAGAGTCACAGGCAAGATTCTTACTGCTGCATGGCGGGGGAGCAAGTTTGAGATCCAGAGTGTGCTGAGAGATGTGTGTGATGAGGTCCTCAACGATAAGCGAGTGCCCATGTCCAAGCGATTAGAGAGAGCTCAGGCTTTGGTCATCTCAGGAACAGTTTACTCAAAGGTATGATTTTAGCTCGAGGGCTTATGGACTTTGTTATACGAGTTCAAGCTAATAATATCAGGCACAACGCAATCCAGAAGAAGAGGGTGATTACATGGCTTTCGAGCAGCTGGTCGCCGAAGCAGCAGCCAAGAAGGAGCACAAGAAGAAAGGCAAAGACAAGGACAGCAAGAAGCCAGATCCACATGCGCAAGCTGCTGCCACGGCAGCTGATGTCCCGAATGTGCCCAAGCACTAAGTTCTCTGTTGATATTGTTGCTTTCTTGATGTCGACTGGTGTTGGAGTGGGGGAGGTTTTTATAGCGACTTTTAGATTAGTGCGTGGAAGGGAGGCATGAGCTGATCTCATGTGGGTGTTGCAGTGGTTCATGTGGTGAGCATTAGCGGATGGATGGTTTTTGTCTGTGTGTTTTGCATACTTCAATACCCCAATTCGCACGGAATACGCAGTACGGACGCAATGAGGTTGTAGTTTTGGTTGTAGTTTTGGTTGTGCTTGTGCTTGTGAATGTGTAAGTTTGCCATGGGCATTCGATGGCATGCATAGGCAGGTAGCTTACCTGGGGTGGCAGGGAGGGGGGTTTTTTTTTTACAATTCTGTATCGAGCCTAAACCTGAGCCTAAACCTGAAGCTGAACCTGGAGCTGGAGCTGGAACTTGAATTGGAATTGGAATTGAGACCGAGGCTGAGACTTAGATAGATGAATAGATAGGTAGTCTAGGTACATATTAATACCGCGTGGTTCATCCTAAATCATCTCATTGAATCCAGTCCAGTCCAGTCCAGTCCTGCCTGTATTCACCTTGGTTCATTTTATTAGCCTGGGAGACAAACAAACAAACAAGCAACCAACCAAGTAAGCAATCAAGCAAGCAGGTAAGCAAGCAAAAGTAACCTCATATATAGAAACCATTGTAGATCTAAGGAGAGTGCGAGAGAGAGGGAGAGGGAGAGGAGAGGGAGAGGGAGAGGGAGAGGGAGAGGGAGAGGGAGAGGGAGAGGGAGATGGGGGTGAACTCTCCTATCCTTCAACTGAAAATATGGCTAAGAATAAGCTCGAGAGTGATTTTGAAATCTTCCGCAGGATATATACTGTATACATACCTCCATACCTACATGCATACATACATACATACATACATACCTCCAGATCAGATCAGATCAGATCAGATCAGCTCAGCTCACCTGGCAGCTCACCACAGCTGCTTAAAGCACAATTAATTGGTGGTACGTTGGGGTAGGTATGGCACTTTATATAATCTCAATTCTCACGTATCGCGTAAATGCTGTATCTCTGTCGTTGTTGAGGTAAAGGTTGAAGACGGGAAGTCAGAAGGCGAGAAACTAGGAAGTTAGGAGATAAGAATATAGGGGAGGAGAAGGTAGAGAGGGGGAAAGTGGAGGTAAGAGTAAAGGTTGAGGTAATTAAGTAAATAAGTACCTACCGCTCTCATCTGGATTCTTTGGTAAATTAATGGATTAAATAACTAAGTGGATAAATAAGTAGGTAGTAATTTATATAAGGTTATACCGATTTCTAACTTCTCCAATTAAAAACTTTACTTCCAGACGTCTGAAAGGCAATAGAAAATATAGAGAAGAGGAAAAGGAAGAAGAAGAGGAAGATTATAGCGGAGGAGAAGTTGGGGAAAAGGGAAGTTGAGTTGATGAATGATGATGATGAATGAATGCATAAATGGCCTCCTAGCCTACCTACCCGTCTGTAACTTTCAGGTTGGGATTGAGATGGGTTGAAGGAAGAAAGGAATGAAATGGTGACGATGAGAGAATTTTGGTGGAAGCGAGAACGTGAGAACGTGAGAACGTGAGAGAATTCAATTTGAGGTGAGAAAATGAGCGTTGAAATAGGTCGAATAGATAGATGGACGTTTGTCATCTCAGCTAATGGCACTGCTCTCTTCCGTGTCAGATCAAATCTATACAACCTACATAGCAAGTTCAACCCGTAAAGTACATAAGCACCTAAGCAAGCAGACAAGTAGACAGGTAGATAGGTAGATATAACACCTTCTTTAGCCCACACGCTGGCTACCTTAGCTTGCTTGTCTTCAGGTTGGCTTGGTATTGGCATTATTCTCGTTTCTAGAAAATGTTTTAAGCGAGAATCTCTCCCTACCTACCTCACCCTACCACTTTCACTGATGTCACATATCTAAAATATGGAATATAAGATACTCGCCTTGATTATCCAATTCACCCACCGCTCTGGCAATGAAATTGAGATTGAGAGGAGACAAACTAGTAATAGAACAAGCTCTTATCGAATGAAATTCGAGGCAACACGGAAGAGGTTGACGAAGGTCGATCTTTGGGTTTAAGCTCAAGGAGAAGAAATACTGAAGGGTTGTCAAAGCATTCATTCTTGTTCATCAGCATGATTGTGTGTATTGAGGCGATTCAATTTGCATTTGTTTTCTACTTCTTTCTCAGTCTTTAGACTCTTTTTTTCTCCTTTCTACACTTGGTATTCTTTTCCTGCTGCCATAGCTATCAACGTATATGCATTCTAGATTTCGCACCTCCACACTTGATGTGTATGTCCATTAGCCCATTAGCTTATTTACTACAATCGCCTCTGGTGCCTTCCTCTCTCTTTCCCAATTTGACTGTAAGTCTCAATCCTTCTCTGGCTATGGTTTATCGAATCAAAACAAAATGAAGTGAATGGAATATAATGGGGTATCAGTATCGGCCTCGTGTTATACAAACGACCCAAAAAACAAGACCAAAAAAAGCAAAGCAAAAGAGCGTGAAGAAACTAAAGAAAAGTCCGTCCTGCAATCGACTTGGCGACGCGATGTATGTATGGTGTGGTGGTGTAAAGGTCAACAAAACCTCAAAGCTCAAAGCTCAAACTAGACAATATATTGACTCCAACTGAAGTCCTCCCAGTCATCCTAATTCACCCAATGCAATCAATAGCCCCTCAATTAACACAACGCCGACCAGCAACGCAGCTCGCAAGGTAAATGCTCAGATCCCTCCCTCCCTCCCATCCATCCATAGACCGGTACGCCAGAAAAGTAAAAAGTGAGAGATACGCCGATCCCAGAGAAGCAAGACAAAAGAAAAGTTTATGTTTCCATTCTGAGAGTGGTGTGGCGTGGTATGTATTTGTTCGGATCGTGGGTATCGTGAAAATTACTGCCTGTCAGGCAATGTTGTACTATACAACACCGAATTATTTACTCGTAGTCGTCTTGGTTGTATTGATATCCTCCATCTGGGAGCTCGATACCACTATCTCTATCATCGCTGCCATGCGTGCTCCACGAGACAATCGCGGCGGTCGCAGCTTTTTCCCGAGCATCTCGTAGCATCTGAGCGCCAATATCACTCATTCCTTCATTATCGAGCTCTGCCTCGCGCTCTTCGAGTTCATCTGGAGCAAGGACGCGACCCCCGAGCTCGAGATCAGTAATCCTCACGCGATATTCAAGTGCCTTCTTGCCTTCGTTGATCATGGCTTCGGACCAGCCAAGACATCGCTTAAGGCTCTGATTCATCTTTTGTGAATCTATGAGAAGTTGTTGGTGTTTGGTAAGATCAAGCTGTAATCGTTTCTCATCTCGTTTCCGGTGCTTGAGGTCGTTCTCAGCCATAGCGGTAGGGCTGAGCGAGGCCTCATCTGGGGAATCTTCTTCGGACAATTCAGACTCTTCCTCATCCTCATCCTCCTCACTCATATCTGAAAGCATGTTTCCATTCACATCATCGATTGAAAGTGTTTCGGAAGACGCGCGCATGGTGTTCGAAGCAATAGATAAGCGACCTGATCTACTTAGTCTCCTGTATCGACGAAGTTCTGCTGTAACTTTTCTCATCTCCCGTTCCAGTGTTCTGTTGATGGCTTCTAGTGATGAATTGGTAATCTCCAGATCCAAGACTTTTCGTTCTCGTCGTGCTTCGGCTGCAAGCTCGTTCATTTTCTGCAATGAATGTCCTGCTTTGATAGGACTGTGTACTTCGGGAACATCATCTTTGGCAATCACTGGAATGATTTCTTCGGGAGTTGACACTGGGAGTGAATTGGTGACGAGACTCAATGGTGTGGTCGGTAAGGTTTCTACACTGGATCCACTTGATATCTTCCTGGCATGAATTGGTGTAGAGCTGCCACTAGATGATCTTGCCCTGCTGATTCCCTTCTGAATCTCAATGCTAGCCCTACGAGCTGGAGTCAAAGATGTGGCGGAATTGCCCCTTCCAACAGGTCCTGGCCGAGGTAATACTGGAGAGGGTAACGTGGGAGTGTTTCGAACTGCTGCTAATGAAGAGTACTGGTTGTTAAGTTTCGAGGGAGAGGATGGTCTGGATGGTGGTGAGAATGCACCAGCAGGACTCGATGCCCCCATTCTTGGAGATGTAATTCTCGAGGAGGAAGATACCACGGAACTGGCTCTTGGTGGTGGAAAGTGTGGAGAAGCGGCCAGTTGTAAATCTGGAGTGCCGTTGGCATGGAAGAATTTAGCTGTAGATCTTTCCTCCCCAGCTTGTGAACCAGTTGCAGAGGCACTTGAGCTCTGCAGTGGAGGCGGTATCGATTCGCCATTGGCGTACAAGAAGGTCGAGGGTTGTTTGGAGATCATAGACGTGCGAGGAGGACCTTGGACCGTTTTTGCGTCACTGGCAAAGAAAAACTTTGAATCCATATTCTCTGCCAAAGGTCTCGAGTATCCTCCATCTGTCACAGCGGGACTGAAAGACACTGTCGGCCGTTTTGGAACGTCTCTATCCACTCCATTGAGTCCCAATCCATATGCCCTCGGGTCCTGAGCCATTCGAAGTCCATCATTTGTCGAGGGGTTGACTGGTGTTCCATTTGGTGTTCCGGTAGGTGTAGTATTCGTACTGTCTACTCTTGAAGTCCGCTTTCCTGACCTGGGAGTGATGTTGTTACTCAAGAACGACACAACAGGAGTAGCTGCCTCGTCCCTCCCACTGACATCAGACCTCGGGGCTCTTCGTGATGATGGAGTTGTAGCATTCTGCGGAATGGAACTAGCAACCCTGGGTGTCAAAGGTGTCTTATATGATTGTTTCGTGGCTCCGCTGGAGAGAGTGGGCATTAATGGACCATTGTTTCTCGGAGTATTCTGCTTCTCTGACATATTGCTGCTTTTCGAAGCTAGGGGCGGTTTGTTGGGTGGTACTCGCATCATGACATTGTGGTCGCGTTTTTGCAATGGAGGTCGTAGTGTCGATTTATTAGGTCGTGGTCGTGTTCGTGCACCATTAGCAGAAGCATTTGTGTTGTTGGCAGAAGGTTGGTTTTCGATGTTGTGGTTCAAGGTGTTGGCAACACCGCCGAGGAGTCTGGTAGACGCTCGCATCGCTAGTTGCTAACCAAAAGCATAAACTAAATGAAAACGGCGATAACACTCGAGGGAAGCATTTCACTAAACTCTATTGATTGAACAATTGAGAATTATTCTAGATAAATCACTTTCACAAGCATGAATCTGAGTAATGTCTGCTCTTAGGGACTCTTTACAACGGAAAAGGAAGTTTTGTTTGTTTACCTCTATTGTGCTATACAACGCAAGGTATTATTGTATTATTTCTAGGTGACAGCTCACATGCCCACTATTACTTTAGACTATGGAGGTACAGAACTTTTATGCAAGGGGGAACTTGAAGAGGGGCAGATGAAGTTCATGCGGTAACGATTAGAGCCAGTCAAGTCGCGTCATTGTTTACAGTTACGACAGTGTGGACAGGTGTGGACAGGTCTATCAGTCATAGTTTTGTCCCTTCTATGAAACGTCCACGGGTGACCCCTGGGGTAGACTTGATGTGACTGGACCGGGAAAAGAAACAAACCTCAGCTGGTTTGAGGGGGGAAGAAGAAGATAGAGCCTCAAAGCCCTGCTGACATCCGCCGATCAAGTCCAAATTCGGTGCATTCCTCCAGCGAAGTGTTTTACGAGCAGCAAGCAACACGAGGGAGGTTACGGGAAAACGGTTACTGGAGCATTTCGAAGATTGCCGAGCCGACGGGAAGGCGTTCTCGGTTCGGCTGAGCGATGGAAATCCAGAAGGGTCCGAGACTAAAATAACTACACCTTGATTACCTAAGGGTACGGGTACCTAGGTATAGGTACTTGATCCAGGTTGTTGATATATCAATACCTCTCTCGTTGCATAACCACATCGAAATTCGCTCTCTTCGCCCTCCCCTCTTCAGTTAATATGGCCATTATTGGCCTCTCTATATTGATCGCCTCTATTACATACTTCTGCTACCATCGCACATCGTTCACTTCAACAATTCTGCAATGGTTTCATCGTTCTGCGCCGCCTGCAATCGCCCCCTCCACTGAACTCGATAATGTCGCCAAACAGCCAGAAAATGAGAAGATATCAAGTACAGATTCACACGTCCAAGTCGAAATACCAATAGTTGAATCTGCGGACGAAAATATGAAGCGCAAAGAAGCTCCAAGCGATGAGGATGCTCGAAGCATGCCCCCTCCACCCCCACCATTCCGCAAACCCTCCTCACCAACGACACCACGCGCGACTCCAACTACGACTACAAATACAGCACCAATACCTTCCTTCAATCTCGCGCCCTCACCTCCTAAGATCTCACAACCAGATCATAATGAAGGAGACGAAGAAGACGAGCGTGATAACCTCCCACCACCTTCCTTTCCAGCACTCAACTCAGCGCAACGAGCACAAGGACCTCGTCTCAACCCAACACCCTCTCTCACGCCTTCACAACCCCCCAACAGAAGCCTAGGCCTCATGGCCCCGCCATCTCGCTCTCTTCCTCTTCCAAACCGCGGGCCAGCGCCTCGAGCAGCAGGTGGTGGTCTCGCCCCGCCACCAACCCACTCAACTATTCCCGCCAAGCCCAAAAAGCGCGTCCTCCTCACGCCAGGACACTCTCCTCTCGACTGGGCGCGCCTGACCTCCTCACGGGAGTTCCTGGCATCGCAGCCCTCTAAACTCCAGCGCATTCCGCCCTCAATCCTCAAACTGCACAACGGACGCCGACGCAAAGTTGTCCTTCCGTCAGGCGAACCCACTTACGTCGTTGCCGAGGCGTGGACGGTGCTCGGCGGGAAGGTGTACAACATGACGCCATATCTACCCTATCATCCAGGTGGAGAGCCGGAGCTCTTGAGGGTTGCGGGAAAAGATGGCACACGGCTGTTTGGCGAGGTACATCCATGGGTTAACTATGAGGGAATGCTAGAGGCGTGTTTGGTGGGCATTGCTGTTGAAGAGAGTGAAGTGGAGAAGATGAGGGGTGCTGGGGTTGTTGGAACTGGATTGGAGGATATGGATTGATCAATCGATCGATTAAGCGAGTGTGTTGATGTGATATGATATACGACGCTACGAGAATTATGGTATACACGTGGTGTTCCAAGCTGAGCGAGTCTCAAACCAAAGACACTGGAATGCATCGTTCCTAGCATGGAGAGACTCTGTCTGAGACAGCAGAGGTATGAAAGCCGGAAGCTGGAATGTCACCCCAATGCCTGGAAACCAAGGAACTCGAATGAGTTTCCAATTCACCTCCATACCTCCTCGGAAGCACACAGTACTTGTGATAAGTACATGTTGATCTTCCGAAAATCATGTTACACATGTTGTGGTGAGCATGACGACATACATAAGAAGCGTTGTTTATTGTTTGAATAATACCTGGCAGACGTGGCTCTCAACATGCATCCTCAAGCACAAATAGACCGAGTGAGTAGTTATAGAGATACCAGCAAGCTGCAACATGCTCCAATAGAAGCGAGACTCATGTAGACCATTCGATAGACTAGACTATGATACCCATGCACATACATAGCTAACAAAACACCTTTCTCCATCGCTGAATGTTTCCATTTGAATTGATCGCTAGGCCAGTGAACTCCCACCATGCCATATTCATAAGATTCATTACGCTCCACACAGTCAAGTCACAATCGTTCAGCATTAGATAGATACCAATGTGCTCCTTAGCCCCCTTCCTGCTGACCAACCACACCTCAAGCAGATACCTCAATTCAAGAAGCCTCATTTGCGCTTCTTGAACTTAAATGTCAGCCCATCATCATCACTGTCGTCATCCTCATCCACCACCTCTCTCCTCGTAGGTTTAATTACACTCTGCTTGACCTTCTTCGCCGGCGGCGCTTTAGCCACTGTCTCCTTCGGAGCGGGCCGTTTCCTGGAACTGGTCGACGAAGAAGTTGGCTCGACGCTTGCCATCCTCACAGGCTTCGCTTTTAGTGACACCTTCAGAGGCGGCGCTGGCTTCGCTTTTGGGGCTAGGCTGAGATCCGAATCAGAAGACTCAGAATCGGTACTTCGTCGTCGCTGGGACATGACGGGCATGTGATCAGATTCCGAATCCTCCTCGCTGATTACCTCAGGTGCAGCACGAGAATTCGGCCTCGATCCCGACTCCTGCGTCTCTCGTCCCTTGCCCTTCCCCTTCTTATTCGGACGCTGCGTGCTTAGTTCATCCCAGAACTCGTCTCCGATGCCATATGTCCTGTTCTTGACCTCCTCCAACGCAACAATGACTTTCTCGACTCTCCTGCCTGTGTCCTCGGCTCCACGACGACGAAAACGCTTGAAGTTTTTGCGGCCGTTCCATTTATCATCCCAGCGCTCGCTTTCATCTGCATGTGCGACAGCTCGTGGAGGCGGATTCTTGCGTGAGACTTCCATGATTTCGACAACAAGCTTCTTCTGGATTTCCGAAATGTCCATGTCATCGAATTTGGCCTCGAGTCTCTCGCGCTCTTCGGCAGCTAGTGCGTCTGCTTCCTCGCGTCGTTTTCGTGCCTCCTCGAGTATATCAGGACTTGCCTCTTTAGCTTTCCTTGCTCTTTTAGCAAGAGGTTTTGTTGTGGATGGCTTCACCACTTCTTCTTTGGAAGCAGGTGCAGGAGTGACCTCTCTAGTTGGCTTGCGTTCGAGCTCGCCAGCCAATCGTCGTTTCTTCATGATCTGAGCTCCTGGCGCTATTGCTTCCATTATATCTTCTTCATCTTCACTAACAGGCGACGCAACTCTTTTCCTGCTGGTTCGAGTTGATGCTTCTGGTGGCTGGGAAAACCCTCGGTTGTTTTGGGGTTCTGGATCCTGAGTTACGAATAGCCCTTGCGATTCTGGGTTTTGAGTTACGAACAATCCTTGGGACTCGGGGATTTCTGCTGGAGGTGGAGCTGGATCCACCTCCATCGACTCTGGTATAGCAGCAACAACTGATGGTCCCGAGAAATCGTCGTCAAGGAAGCCTAAGAATTTAGTTCGGGCAACACGTCTTGATCGGGCCCGCATTGAGGTAGGTGGGGGCATATCTTCTGTAGCAAGGGTAGAAACTGGAGCGGCTTGAGTGCTTTCGACGGTTTGAGCAATTTGAGGGCGTTGAAAGCTCACCAACGAGGCTATGATATCAGTACAAAGACTTGAGCTAATGGAGTCAACATACCAACTGTTGGAGGAGGAGCTACGACCCCGGAGGACATGAAATCAAGTGGTCTCCTCAATATACTAGCCCGAACCCCTAGAATGGCATCTAGAAACTCATTCTGCTCCACTAATCTTTGATCTAGCTTGAGTGCTACTTGCCGTCCAAATTCCGCAAACCAATCTGTAGTTGCTCCTGGGGCAGGGTTATACCGGACTACAACCACTCCTGCACCCGCACTTCCATCTTCGAACTCGTTCGTCCCCTTCTCTCCTGCAACACTTTTGACATATCTCACAAAGTCGTCGACTTGGGTTTCGTTTGCTGTCACGGGTCGATACAAGGCCTTGCCACCTCCACCACTGATAGGAGGATGAAGATTTTCAAACTGTTTCTGGTCGTAGAAGACAAAAGTGTAGCCTTTGAACATGTTTTGTCGGTCTTTTCTTGGCTTATATGCTTCATCTGGTCGCGAGGTTGGCTCTTCACCTTTTGGTGGCAGGAATTTCGTCTCGTCTGGCCAATTTGCATCAAAGTCTTCTGAGAGAGGACAACCTCCGCTCTCAGAAGACATTGTCGCGGCCAGAATCGCATTGACAAAAGTATCATTATGAACGATGTACTTTCCATCAATCAAAGCCTGTAGTCCTTTTGATGTATTCCGTTTCTTCGCAACGACATGCGTGGTAACGTTACTCTTGTAATCATCAAGCACCTTTATGTCAAGAGGTCCAAGACGTTCGTACAGATCCTTATATGGCTTTGCCTTTTTCTCCTTGCTAGTGAACGAGAAAGTGAAAACTACCGGAATCCAGGTGAACCTAGAGTATTGTCAGACTCAGAAGAGTTTGTGGTAGGAAAGGTGGCATACCTGAATAAATGCCTAAACTTTCCAAGCTGGACAATAGTGGTATCCTCCTCCAGAACCTTGCTCTGACCTCGAATTTGAACATTATTAAGCAGTGTGCCAATCTTTGTATCAAGGTCCGTCAAAGTAATGCGAGATCGTGTTCGTAGATTACCCTACTTGATGTTAGTTCGTCGCAACAAAATGAAGCAGGACACCCACACAATCATCCGGTCCGACAGCGCTGATTTCGATTGTGAGGTGTTTCCGCGATATTGTCTTATCGGAAACAACAAACAATTGCCCTGAGTCTGAAGCTACTCGAAGTGTAAGTAGGAGCGCATACCCGAGGCGCAATGGCAAACAAACCTTCATCAGTCTTCAGTGCTGTACGACCAAAAATAAACTTCTTTCCCGGCGGCAGATATAGCCTTTTGCCATTTAAGACATCACCATCGTTCTCAACAATCCACATCTTCGTGGATCATATGCGCAGGTTTAGGTGAGCTGTGTTACGCGTTGAGGTTGGAAATGCAGTGAGAGCCACGAACGTCCCACATGCGCGTGAGCACGTGATCTACATTAAAACACTGGGTCGACCTCAACTTCTCAGTGCGCACTTGGACGTAGGTAGCTCTTGAAGAGTTGTTCGATCAACAGGCTTTGCTTCCATGATACATAAGAAGTATGATTGCTTGATTGGACTAGAACTATTGGCTGGGCTCTCTAATCTCCCTGTTTATGGAGGATCTCGTTCCAATATAAATGTCTCATCCCCATCATTTCTATGCATAGAGATCCTCATTCATCTCGCCGTGCTCTTCCTTAACCTCATATTTGTACACATTCATCCATTCTTTTTCCTCTGTTGGTCTTTCTCGTGGGCCTGCTGTCTTGTCAACCTGCTTTATCCACCGTCTCTTTGCTTCCGGCTTTCTTCCCAGATGACTTTCATCGTAATCAGTTCTGCACTCGTCGTCGACACTCCTTAGCCGTTTCATCGATCCAGACTGCTTTCGATCCATGTAGCCTTTGTACTCGTCGTTGTCGTCCCCCTTCGCTTCATCTTCTGCCCTCCTCTTCTTCCCCCTCCCTTCTGCCTCGGACACGATCGCTGGTGTCGTCAAATCTATGTATACTGGAGTCGTGCGGACTGGTGTTCCTGGCGTTGATCGGTATTTGTAACCACGCGATTTGATTATTCCTGCAGACCAAGCTTTTTGATGTTGTTTTTGCTGCAGCAGCGTAGGTACAGGCGAAGCTTCCAGACGGCGAGTCCATGGGACAGCAACATTGCCGCGCTCAATAGATTGAAGAACAATTTCGCGTCTCCCATCACCCCCGAGAATTTTCGGTTGTGCCGTTACCATCTCGGGATACTTTTCATTGTTGTCGAATTCCTTTTGTAAGTCAATATCGAACTGCTGAAGAGTTTCCTTGGTTTCATCGGCCCAGGCAAGATCATATTTGGAGCGCAATTTCAGTTTCCTGGCCAGCTTTCCAGAGGCAGATGTAGAACTCATGGTGTCCAGGCAGGAGACCCTGTACTTGGAGTTGTGTATAGGAGCAGCAATTGAAGTGATGGTGGAGTTGATTGTACTGTAACGATTTGAAAGCAAAATTCTGGAGTCGGAAGCTGGTTTTTGCTGCGTAATGATGTAGGTTTTGGTGAGTAACGCGATCTGTGTAAGAATTTGTCCTTAATTTGTCCTTATGGTTCATAAGCGTGAACAGAGATTCTTAAATGGCATTTTTTTGGGGCAAAAGTGTGTTGGAGAGCGCGCGTCGCAATAGCAGGGAAGATTTTTGGTGTTAAGCTAAGATATCATCATATAGGAAATGATCGTGAATCCGTAGGCAGCCTTTTACTTCAAATGAATGTGGGGGACAGGCCTCGAGCTAAAATAAATTGATTGCCGAACAAGTTAATTCTGATGTCATTGAGATTTTGGCATTGAAAGCTCGGCTTCACTTGATCGTTAGAACATTGGTGGAAATTTTCTGGAGCGTTCGTGCTTATTGCTTCTTCCATGGGCAATCGGCGAGTATTCCTCATAGTCAGGAATTTATCTGAAGGAGCAGTCACGACCATAGAATTTTGTTTTGGAGACAAAGTTTTGACTTAGAACGAAATCAGTTTCGTTCACTTAATGAGATATATATCTTCCCCTCTACAATTGAATGGTATCTTCTTGAACACTCTCCTAGAATCCAACATACATGCGTTATCATACAAAGCAATTTCCCAGTTCTCTTGTCTTGCCCTGTTCCCTTGTAAATCCATTATCCTTGAGACTCTTTTACTCCTCATGTTCTATTACTCCTGGTATTTCATTACACCTCATTGAATCCATTGCCGTTATCAACTATGCTATCATAACCATTATCCATATCGTCCCTTGGACAGACCATCATACACTTCACCATTCCCGCCACACTACCCATCAATCTTTCCCCCAACTACAACTGCTCACTGCTCAGGGGTCGCTCTCAATCGAAGGCATGACATAGGGGAAGGTAGAGTCCTCGATGAATCTCTTAATCTGCCCACTGGAGAACAGGCGTTCACTTAGCCGGAGCTTGAGCTGAATCTGCTTCTTGGGAACGTTCTTTGGCACGCCATTGAGCTTGATGCGAATTTTCTTCTCCGCAGGATCATTTAGGTTGAGGTTTGAGGGGGCGGCTGCTTCTGGTCTCGGTGAAGAAGTAGGGCCCTTCTTGCCTGTGCCCTTCTTCTTGATGCCAGTGAAGACAGGCTTGAGGATATTCTTCCCCTTCGAAGTGCGAGGGGCTGGAGTCTTGATCGCAGGCGTTCTTGCTGAAGGTGTTGGCGCTGGAGTAGCAGGGAGGCCAGTGGCAGTGATAGCTCTGCCATTGCTTCTTTGACGTAGACTAGGCATATTGAAGGAAATGTAAATGATTTTTGTGATGTGGGAATGATTTGGATGTAGATTGAGATTTACTGTTCTGGGAGCTGATGTCGAATTTTGTTTGAGGTATGTGAGGCAGATGAAAGTTTTTGTGCGAGCCAAAGAGAATAGTTCGAATGGAGAGGATTATATATGTGAGTCGCATCTCCATTTTTTCCATTCACAAAACTACTAGTACTGTTATTATAGCAAGCGGCAATGTGTCATAGTGTTCAATGGTAGTGTGAACCACTAGCATTGTGTCTGTCATTGTGTATGTCATTGTAGAACTCGGTTATTCTCGCTTAGTATTCGACCATGGTGAGAATAATCCCCGCATAATCCCTAGGTAAGTTAGTTTCACGAGTATAGCCAGCTATCCGATTTGTAGTGACTACTAATATATGAAACTACTTTCTCATGATTCTTTTTAGAGTAGGCCAAGCCTCATTTAGGATTCTGTGGCTGGTTGCAGTGAAAAATTCTCAAGTAGGCTTGATTCACACAGACTGTAAGCGTGGATCGATTAATTCACAATCTGCGCTATTATAGCATATCTAGATTATAATTCTCAGACAGACCTTTTTACCTAAAGACGATACTTAGGTAAGGACATCTGTGTATATATCATTTTGAGACAAACAGGGTGTTGCTTCAAGTGCTTGACCTTTGAGTTTTCATCCACAAATGACAAGAGCCCGCGAGAAACGTCAAACTCCCTCAAGTTTAGTGATTACACACTACTTGTTGCATTGTGATTGAGTGGTAGCAGAATAGAAGTGATGTCATCGCCCCTTTCCTCAAGCATGACCCTTACCTTGGTTATAAAAGCATTGATATCGATTCGGGCCAAGTATGCTAGGAAATAATATTCTTGCAAGCAAATCACTGTCTTACTGGTGTTCTAAGTACACTAGCCTATTTTGATCTTGGCTCTTGCGCTGCTTAGCGAAGCTCCATCAATTTATTATTTCTTGAGGCTAGTCACCTTTATTCGGAACTCGTCATCATGTAGGTTAAGTCTATCACAGACTACTCGATAGGAAATGAGGAAATCCACACTAAAGCTTAGTGTCGGATAATGTCAGATTCAACTGATATTTATTCTTCGATGTCCCATTTCAAGAACGTTGAAAAAAACGAGCTAAGCCTTTACCTCTTCACTGATCAATTCGTCTCCCAGATAATACTATGTTTGAAGTGGATACCGAAACATCACTATATTCACAGTTATTGGAAAGACTAATCTTATAATTTTAGTGATTGCGAAGTCTGCCCCACAATCACAGTCCTCATAAAATGTTACCGAAATCTCCCACCAGACGACACACCAGCCTTGTGTCATGCCTAATTAGTAAGGTGTTCTAATTTTTCTTATCCATTTTGGTTAGGTAGTTGAGTTAGCGGTAGCTGTCTAAAGTTTTAGTGCTAAACGAGCTAAGACTGGAAGTCATACTGAGTTGGCACTGGCTAGATACTCAGAACAATCTGTCATCTTTCCTTCTTTTCATTCTGATTAGCTATGATTATGACTTACCTCCAATGACTTTGAGATCCAGTGTCTCTGCTTTCTTTGGTCTCAAAGGGATATTTGCTTGAATAAATCACGAAGCCACGATGCTAAAATCACTCTTTCAATCTCAATGCAATTCACAACAGATCATGAAATATGACAGTGTGAGCAGTGGAAGTCGATTTGCATTTGACCTGTTTGTAAAATTTTCATTTTCTGATGTGCCGCTGATCAAGTGTGTGGACGCAATCATATTGTGCTAAAGCATCCTTGAAATTGCTAGCACGATTGGACAACAAGCAAGCTCAGATGAAAAGTTGACCTGAATGTGAAAACAACCTGGAATTTAATGCTCTATAGGCTACGGTATTTTCTATTGCACCGTGACTTTCTCTCCCGTGTTGCGCAATCGATTCTCTAACCCATCTCTTCAATCGATCGTTTCAATATCTTTTTGCACCTTTTCTCTCAATTTCGATGCAAAAATCAAGGTGACACTGGAATCGCAGATACTACTACACTAGCCGCGCCCTTGAGAGGTTCAGAAGACAGAGATGCAATACCATTAACACGCTCACTTGGTAGAGCACCGAAGAATCCATCCCCAGCATTGCGCTGATCATCTAGCCCAGCAACATGTTCACTTCCAACTAACACAAGAGTATCGTAGGGCTTCTGGACAGAGTATATCAAGTCAAACCGATCACCGGGGTATTCGAAGGGCTTTTTAACACCCAGCTCCTCAACGATCTCGGTAAGTGTTTTGCTAGAAAGAAAAGGTTAGCCACCTCAATTCGACGGGACCTTTTGGGAGTAAGACATACTGCTCCCAGCAAATCAGCACGTTTCCGGGACCCTTGAACTTTTTTGCAGTCTTGGCACAATCTTTCGCATCGTCGCGATCGATAGATTTATCGATCTTCACGCCCAGATCTTCAGAGAGGGGAAGAACTGTGAGATATGGTCGAGCTCGACCGCCATCTTTCTTGGGCTTTTGGGCAATAATGCACTTGATATTGTAGGGACTCTCAACTCCAAATGTTGTTCGAAGTCCTTGTGCTCTCTCTATCCCCATGGTCGAGAGTCCATCCTGGTCAGTGCCGTCTGGATTCTTTGGAGGCTTCTCGCCGTGTCGGATGAGATAGATGATGCTATCTGATTTCTTGAGAGGAAGTCAGCATGCTTTTCAACCTTGACAAGAAGAGGAGCACTGACTTTGTGGGTTGACGAGAGTGATTCCATAATTTATGATGACTTAAAATTCAAAAGGATAATTGTAATGTTCTCAAGAAAGTTATTTTCACAAATTGTTTATAGAATTGATGCTTGACTGAAGAGAAGAGAGGATGAATTATGGAAGAACGAGAAAGAGACATGCACAGTACTTTAAGTGAGGTAGTGACTGGTCCTACGATGGTTCCTTCCGTACCTTATTTGGCAACTTGTCGCCTGACTCAATGAGGGAAGTTGACACCACTTGCCTGTGAAACTTCAGGTTGTTTTCACATCAGCCAGCCAAGATCAAACCTTGATTGGGGTCAGTCAACCGTCATGCAAGCCACTTGAACTAATACAGGGCTGAAATGAGATGATAAGCTCAGCTCCGCGTGCCAAGCTGATGCGTGGGGAGTTTTGTCTCTCAGCTGAAAAGAGCTGAGCGGAAACCCCGCGTTCACGTGACTAAATAACCGAGCATAAGAGGGGATTCCAATCAGACTTCAACATCAATCATAGAAATGCTTGGTCAAGTCTCAAGACTGATGATCTTCACACTTTTGTTACTTCTCTTTCTGCTGGGTCTTGGAGGTCAATGTTTGTTACGGACGGGCCTGCGCAGTTTGAGCTTGCACAGTGTACTCACAATTGGCAAGACGACAAGTCAAATTCATTCAACAAGTATATAGTTCTCATCTTCCCTGCAACTATCCCAATATATTAAATCGAGGAGCAACTATAGCATGTAGCTTATACAAACAGGCCACTTTTCAAAGAGAACCGTGCTCACTTCCAAGAAGCTCTTCCTTTCCCCAACCAATAACGGGCGTTGGAGGATTCTTTCAAGCACTTAATTGCGGATCTATCCTCCACGTGTAGCATGGATTATCTACTATTCCTCCATGCTTGTTGTTGATCCCCGCACAGTCGCAGCTATCTGTTGGAATGGAAAGATACTTCAAGCATGTGGCTAGATTGTAGGTAAATTTGCACTTGGGTTTGATTTCCAGAGAGATCTTGATAGTGACGGTCCCGAAGCCTCCATTGTATGGGAACGGGAATTCTTGGGTGTGGATATACTCTGGAAGAAGGTCATCATCGGAGATGCGGTTGCAGAAGCTGTTAGCTGCAGCGACCATTCTGACGTTCTCGGTTTTCTGTCCTCCCTCGTAGCAATCGACTTTGTTGTCGACAGGATTTCCTTCCTCCAATGGTGACTCTGTTGGTTGCTCTTCTTGAGTTGTGGTAGTAATAGTCGTACTCGTTGAAGATGTTGAGCTAGGTGCTGGGCAGACTGTTAGGTATTCTTCAAAATTCTCGTCGTAGTCGCCTGGAAGATCAGGATTTGAGGAGGTCTCGTTTGCACCGACAAGCCATGGTTGGTTACACAGAATATCACCAGGGTATTCACATTCTGAGACGATAGGGAAGTCAATCTGCCCTTTTATTGGCAGCCAGGCAGCGCGTTTTGGCCATGCTCCCTTGGGTGGCGCATCAATTGTTGAAGGTGGCGTGGGAAATGGAATCGTCGGGGCTGTCATTGTAGTTGAACCCTGGAAACATTAGCTTTTTAATCAAGCTGTAATTTCTGCCGGGTGTTAAGCAGGAGACTGAGTAGCATATCCCAACAGGGCTCAGTAATAATGGATATCAACTCACATCGATGCCAGTATATACCACAGATGGCCAATATGGAGTTGTGGCGAAAACTGGGAAGAATGGCTCAAAATCTTGACGTTTGGCATTCTTGTTACTGCTTCCTTCCGTGATTGTGACAACTTCCAAGACCCAAATGGACACAGTCAAGGGAGCTTGAGTGATTGTGCTCGTCCTGTCACGACAGTTAGGTTGTATAATGGGAACATGGCGTGTAGCCAGATATGACACATGACAGACAGCTCGCTGAAGTGATGATACCCGCGGCTAGTTTCCAGATCACCCTTCCTGAAGCTGTGCCAAAAGAAAGAAGAAATTTCAACGTACCAAGTTCCAGCGCTAACAGTTAGCAGAGGATAATTGACAGTACTTGTAGCACCAGTCCAAGGAGGAAGCTTAACGTTACAAGGCGCTATGCAGGTAAATTGTGGTTGCTCCATCTCCCATACCTTAGGATCAATCCAGATGAGATCATTGAATTGTGCACCTGTACTTCCAACATCCAAGATGGATATTTGACTCCATCGAGGATGTCCCTCGACATTCAGATTATCTAGTGCTAGAATGCCACTACCATCCATAACGGCCATGTACTTGGCGCCAATGGTGATAAAGTTTTGAATGCGTACGCTGGCCTTATTTTCGTTAAGGAGTACCAAAGCCTTTTGACACGTCTGTGTGTCGATACAAGTTTGTGCATACGTTGAAAACCAGGAATAGAGTCCCGCGCAGGCAATAAATATGTTTTCTGACTTAGTGATGATCACAGACCATGACTCGTCGCATCCACTGAAGTCGCTAGCAGTAGCACATGAGTATACAGGGTCACCTGGAAAGAGGCCGACGACAGACTCAAAGGGAGCAGGAGGTGGCGGTGGTGGCTGGTAGTAAGGCGACTCGGTTTGCAACATACCAGCAAAGATGTTTGATGCTTGGTGAAAGTTGTATTGGTAGAATACAGCATGTTCGGATGCAGTGTTGTAAAGCCAGGTTGGCTTCGTACTTTCAATCAAGAACCCTCGGGCAACATAGATTGTGGTTTGAACCATTTCGTTGCTTGGGGAGTCTAGATCAGGGTCGCTATTTAATGGTCAGTCTAGTTACAATTCTGAGCGATAGACAAGTCAGTTCTTCACAAAGTGTAGCAAATTGAAATTATACCGAAGCCAAGCCTTCGCTTGATTACCTCTCGCTTGCAATCTCGTAACACCTCCCTCCAGACCTTGAAGTGCAACAAAAGAAATAAACCTACTCTAGCATATGATCAGCTACCCAAAGCCACATATTCTCGAAGTAACCTGATCCGGATTTCGTTATGTGCATCATGAGACTTGCCGCACTGCAGCCTTGATCAATACCACTGGTGACTGGTGGGCACTCAGCTGGTGTGAGCTGGGTTCCAGTGGCTCCTCCGACACGAACGTGACAATCCCATAAACCAGCAGACCCAGGGCTTGCTGCCTCAATGTTCCACTCGATCAAGATAAGGCCAGCTGTAGCTCCACGTGAGGTGAACATAAGGTCCTGCATCTCGACAATACCGACATCGCCTGCATTACCCACTCTGATCATAACCTTCGGTTTACTGATGAAGATTATCAGTATCTGAAATCCAAGAAGGACAGTACAATATGCTTAGTGCTAGTTCGCACGACAACGATTAGGAGGGACTAAAGAAAATCACGAAGCTTACCTAGCATCCTCGAAGTATGAACCAGACGCAACCAGTTGTGACCAGGTTTCACCCACAATCCTAGCTCCTGGTGGGATAGTTATGGTAGATGTTAGAATATAAGATCCTGCATCGATAAAAAGGATCTTCCCAACAGTCAAAAAGAGTGCTCTTTGAAATGCAAAGGTGTCATCCGTGGTCCCGTCTCCGGTAACACCCAAGTCCTTTATGTGAATAAAATCTCCAATGGCATTACTCTCGTACTGAGGCTTTGCTCGCTCAAAGTACGCGCCGTTGGCATCGATCAAAGTTGATTTCCTGTGGTAGTTGCCAACCTTCCCTCCGTGAGAGAAGCTCCGAGATGTGGTTGAGCCCTCGTAAATTGGCCCCAAGGTCCACTGACCGATGATTGCAGATGAGCCGTCCAAGAGAGTAGCCCCAGCTGTATCTGCAACAGCTGCAGCTACTCCTGAAAGGGCAACATTCTCAAGAACAACTCCTGTGCTACCAGACCCAGGGACTTCTGATACTGGGGCTATAAGTACAACCGTGCCGACATTGGTGAAAGATGAATCAAGGACTGAGATAGAGCCAATATTACCAGTGCCATCTTCAGAGACAAGTTTGAGCCCAACACCGACATTTGTCATTGTAATTCCCTTCCACACCCATCCCCAATCCCAGATAACATGGACACCGATCGTGCACCCGTTGAACGTCAGACGTTGCGCTGTGAATTGTTGCTCTCCACCGTAGATTCCCACTCCACCACCTGTGAATACTACGTCAGAGATACCTCCACCAGAGCCATTTTCTGCAAAGATGCCCTGGAATAAAGTCAGCCAAATCGAGTTAAGCGAGGGATATCACGTGTGCGACGACATCTGTGTATTTGAAGATGACAATGGGGATAGGCCACTGACCACTTGATTTGTTCCAGAATTAGCAATGAGCTCGAGATTTTGTAAAGTGGTTGCTTGAGCTACTTGGTAGTGAAGGCAGGCAATGTCATCTCCAGCTTGTGTGATATCTATGATGATGTTCCGTATCTGTCTGTAAAAGTTTGCCGTGTTAATATAATACTGCTCAGCACCGCCATCTCCTCCAGTGTATTCATCTGTTGATAATACTCCCAGGCCCAAAAATGATGGCGAAGCAATGAGTCTTGGACGCTCATTTGCGTCACCGATGACTTGTGTTCCGAACGGCATTGGGATCGTCGTAGAAATCAGGTAGTTCCCGGGCGGGAAGTACACTATGGCATTTTTTGTAGTAGATCCATTGCATTTCTCACCACAACGCTTGCCGCTGGTCATGGCCAATGTAATTGCTGCCGTATCATCCTAGTCACATGATAATTAGCTTAAGCGACAGAGATCTAGCGAGGAGATTTTTTGATATGCAGATTTGAGGTTGACATCAATCCATAAGAACTCAGACACAGACAAATTCGCAGATAATGAAACCCAAGTAAACTTACGGTAACTCCATCACCGATAGCACCAAAATCGAGCACATTGCGAAAAACCTTATATTCGGCATCATCACCCCAAGGCACAGTACCTTTTCTCTGGATACTTCCCATCCAGTACGTGCCGGACGAAGCAGCCGCACGTTTCGTTACATTCCCAGTTCCTGCCACAGCATTGGCTTCGGCTACGAGGGCAGCGGCCTCGGCAATTTGCGGTGTGATCAACAGCAGTGGTGTAGCTGAAGTGCTCGCAACCGCTGCCTTTGCTCCGTACTTATTGCGTATAGGCTTTGCGAGACGAAGAGCATTGAGCTTAGTGGATTTTGCCAGGGCGGTTTTAACGATTGTCTTTGCTCGTACAAGGTCTTCTGAGCTCGCACGTTTCAGGATAGGTGTGATTGTGAAGTCAAACACACTTTTGAGAAGTGGTTGAGCTTTAGGTGCTGGTTGTTCTTCGACTTCACGCTCAAACACAAGATTCTCATTGTATTCGTTGGTTTCGTCTTCTAAATCCCATCGAAATTTGGGTGCCATTGCCTTCATTTCAGGCATACCTGGGTTTGGATCTGGCATATTAGGCCATTCCTCGGGTTCTTTGTCAGCATGAATTAGGCTCTCAGAACCATATCCAGCTTTAACAGCCTCTTGCAGCTCCTCTATAGAGGGATGTGGACGTTGAAAAGATTCAATCGAGGAGTTACCGGATCTTTCAGCCTGGCGTTTTGCTTGTGTGGTCTGCCTGTCACCCGTGAGGACAGTCAAAGCAGGGTTCGTGTTATCATAAGTATAAACCTACAGAACGCATATCATTAGACTATTTTAATAGTGTGAATCAAGTGAATGGATATGCATGACGAAATACAAAGATGTGGAACATTGGAGTTTGGTTTTACTTACTCTGGCAGCAACACCATCAGTAACATTGGTCAATAGCAAGCGGAATAAGATGACACTATTTGTCTGATCAACCCATCCGTACTTTACAGGATCAGCGTTGATAATTTCAAGCATTCGAATACGCAAACTTCCATGTGAGAGACCTTGCCCTGCATTAAATATGTTAGCAATATTCTTTTCAAAAACGTAACAGTTAAGAGATAGGGGGCGCGCATACAATCTTGCTCGGCCTTGACTGGGGGGACTTGAGTACCAACACTACATCTTATTGCAGCACAGCGAGTATTTGATGGTGACAGAGTATCAACGCCATCTCCACCTTCAATGAAAGATTTCGGAGGGAATTCGTCACACGAGTATCTGATGTTCGATGGAGTTATAGCCCCATTGACATGGTGCTGATCGGCAATCTTGTTCACGGTAGTTCCTGGCTCAAGAGCTGTTGTCCACCATGGACCATCGTGACGCATCACGGTGCGTTGATCTCCCTCAGGGCAAGGATGATTCAATATCCATGCGCGAGGATTTCTGCTCGGAGTATCTGGGCAAGAGTGTCTGCCTCTCAGCGTTCCTCGGCCGTTTCCATTGAGATCATAGCCAAAAACATTGTTCGCAATACCACTGTTGGGGTGCAAGTTTTGTCCTCGTGTGGTCAGTGCAAAGTTTTCTGCGTTCTTGCATATGTCCTTCATGTAGTAGCAGTTGTACACCAGAAACAAACTCAAGGGCTCCAATAAAACAACTTGCTGAGCTACATGGGTGGCGGTTTGCCGGCTTCACCCACAATATTAGCTAATAAATTCATTATCTTCAAATCTACTCGCGTATTTTGATGCTTCCTAGACTTGAGTATCGAGAAGATAAATGGTCTTGGCTCATTGATGGAGGCGTAGTGGTGAGGATGGAAATAGCTTGAGGACTTACTAAAAGAGGAATTGAAGCCCACCGAAGTTTTGCACTTCATAGTCTTGTAAGTATTGTGCTCTCACAACATAGTTACCAGCTAAGAAAACGATTGCCGCAAGATATGTGAAAGAATATACTGAAACCATTGTTATGGCCAGTCAGAAAGTCTTCTGGAGACGCGAAGACGATTGAATCTCTCCTGTACTCAGAACAACGGTATTGAAAATGAGCTTTGAATGATGGAGGTCTTCTATTCCATGATGGATTGTGAAGGCAGAATACCGCTCCTGTGCCGCAAAATTTAGCTCTATAAGCGCAAATACCGAAGAAGGGTGCAATGGATGCAATAGCATATGTAGAAGCCCTGTCACTTTACTATTTAGCCTCTTTTAGAATGTTTGACGATTAACAAAGGTGTCCCATGCATCTCATCTCCGTCGTTGCCTTCTTTGTACCTTGTATGTACTGTACGGTTCAGACCCAAGTCTGATGGCGTTCATACTGGTTAAGCGAGCACTTGGTAAAACCTCACCGGGTTTACTAAAAATGATATTTTTTAATTATCGTATCTTGCAAAAATCTAAATCCCACAAGGTTATAATGCACAGCAGAGGTATATACAATTTGAATACTTCAATCACTCTTAGGAGAGGCCTTAGTCTGATTCGGAGATCTGGAAAAGGGGAACCAGGTAGATCAAGACAAGCCAGCCGTTGATAACGATCAGAAGTATCTTGCGCGGGTAGCTGTTCCTTGATTTTTACCCAATGTGACAAGACGAGGTACTAGGTCGTAGTTCACCTTGCACCTTGTACTACATACATTCTTGCTTGTGATTTTTGGGAACTAAGCTCAATAACAGCACACATGATAAACCAACAAATAGAAAGCTTAGGCATAGATTCCAAGGTAGCGTGTCCGGGACGCCTGGATTGAAAAGTATTGGCTCGTCTTATCTTGACTATAAATTGCAGGTATACTTGATTAAGATCAGCTCGAGCTCGTGGGGCGAACAAACTTTCTCCTGCAAGTTCCAAGCACCATTAATCGAGTCTCACAGCCTCGTGAGGTTACCTCGAGGCTCGTGGGGCCAAAAACCCCAGGCACAATACAGGGGGCCATATTTTCATCTGTGTCCGTGCATATGACGAAGATCTGCCCGTGCCGATCAAGGCACCTAGATTAGCAATGTTTAGGTATGGACTACAGTACGGAGCAAGTATGACTGTTTCTAAGACGTGTAGTATGCTGTCATTATATCGAGGTACCTTCATATACTTTGCTTCTACCCATTTCTAACATTCTTATATTTAGAAATTTATCCAACATCTCAATCCCGGAATCCGTTTGAATGGCGACTTAGACATAGAATATTCGGAAGTGATTAGTATTAGATATGCGCATGTAACCAACTCTTCCAAGCCGCCCTCGGTATGCAGCCGTAGCCTTGGCAGGGGGCATGAAGCCCTGGTAGTCCAGATACGTTTGTTTAAGCGGTCAGCAGTTCATTTCGATGCTCGTACACCATCAACCGGAGAAACTCAAGATGCCAGACTGGGTAAATGGATTACTCGTTCCGCCGCCCACACGGAGACATGGCCGTAGCTCGCTTATTGCTTCGCGAGACTTGCCGTTGCAATATCCTCGTACCATATAACCAAACAAATTCCCGGGATTCAAGCCCTTCTTGCCCATGCTAGCGCCTCATCCAAGCTTTATTTCAACTGCCTCCTGCTCTATTAGTACCTGAGCCCGCGATATGCAGGTAGAGGAGGGTGAGAACTATCGAAGTGCAAACAGACTCGCGAAAGGGGTTTTAACCGAAAGTAAGAGCTAGGGACACTAAGTATGGCCCACTAACCTTAGAACACCAAAAGTCACACTAATATCAATTAATTAAATTATTAAATAAAACTATAATATTTTTTTTTAAAAACGATAAACTAAACTAATTAATAGTAGTATAACCGTCTACATTAATAACATCCTTAATTTTACAAGTCAATTACTTTGTATAATGTCGGAAGTTACGTGGATCTACCTGGTCCTAAAGCCTCTAAAGCTCTCTTTTTATATCCTCCTTTTTTATTAATATAAACGGTAGCTTTTTAAGCTCTTCTTTTATTTATCGCTAGACCTTTTTAATAGGATTAAGATTAGGTAAAGAAGGAGGCTAATCGAAGCCACGGATATAGTGTTCTAGACGTAGAAGTCTAGCGTATCCTTTATAGACCTTTACGCTATCTTCTATAAAGATATACGACTCGCCGAGTCGGTTAAAAGTAGGGAAAATAATAGGCTCGAGGACCTACTATAGATACGCCGTAGAGTAGATACCCTTTATATGTGGAAGCCTTTCTAGGAAGACTAATAGTGACTTATAATCCTACCCTATAGCCCTTTAAATCATATACGATATACGCCCTAAGCGATAGACGCTCTTAATATAGTCGATATATTTCCTCTCGTCGGTACGGCGTGTAACCTATACTCTACCACGCTTTCCCGTTTCGAATATTGCTTCGTCGGACTAGATTACTCGTCGCTAGTTACCCTCTTCGGGGTTGGAGGCAGCGTAGTCGCTAGTACCCTACCAACGGTGCTTCTTTACAAAGAGAAGCCTCTTTTTTGTAGCTTACAGACTTATAAAGGGTCTAGGGCACGCTATATAGCGTTTATAGCCACGCTTTGTAAGTGCTCGTCGAATAGTACGTGCTAAGCAAGTGAGGCTAAGTTAGGTTTTAACCTTCGAAAAAGGAGCGATACGAGTCGGCTACCCCTTCGATATATAACGTATAATCTAACGTACTACGTGTATAGATAATAACTCCTACCTCGGATGAGCCTTTCTATAAGCTCTTCTACTCGATTCTTGACGGAGAATACGTCGTACGGTACGTTGTAGGATACTTGTATCCTCTATAATCTCGCGCTAACTTCGACCCTATAAGTGTATACGACGGATATTTGCACGTATAGGAGTTAGCTATTCACCTTTCTCTTTTCGGGAGCTTAGAGATAATAGTAGAGTCTTAGGTATATCTTAATTATATAGGGAAATAATTGGTGGTTGATTAATTGTTTAATTACGAAGTCAAGGTAGGTGTTTTGAGGTGGGAAGGGGGGACGTGATTAAGTAGGCTATACTTAGTGTCCCTAGCTCTTACTTGAGTATTGGCAGCAGGAAGAGAGCCCACCTTCCAAACCCATCCCTACTTATATTCTGTAGTGTCAACCTATCAAGACAGTCTCTAGTTACAACAGCGGGAAGTTCTTGATCATATCGTCTCATGTCCATGTTTTTTACACAACCATGAAGCTATTGAACATGGGGTTTCCCCCTGCCCGCTATACAAAGTACCTTGTCAAATATCCTTAGTCTCCTACGAGATGTGAGTGTCCGAATTGCTGTGCCGCGATACAGCTTCTGCATGCACATGCTAAAGATAAGATTTCGTTAATTCCGAAGTTTGAAGAAACCCTTTTCGAGGCGTGCAATTCTCCATCAGCCATTGACCATTTGACTTGAGCGTTGACGTGAGCTCGTTAAGTGTCTCTATTGCTGACGTCTTGCTCATGCTAAATCTGGGGAGAAATACTTCTTGGAAAAGACTTCTCGAAACAAGTCTAGTCGCTAAGCCTTCTCAAAGCTCTATTCAGTTCGAAACAGCTTGACGCTATTTCCAACAATCTCTTGCTCCCAAGCAGTTATGAGGGCTTCTTTTGCTCGATTCCAGTTGAACAAATGTCTGTTCCTCATACCTCTCCTTTTCTTGATACTAGCGGTTGAGGCAGACGACATATGTGCTCCAGTAACATGGTCAGGTCCCCTTCGACGAGCAACATCCAATGCCTCCGTCGTTATCACTCCCAGCATGGCCTTGAGCAGAATCAGTCTACTCAAAGCAGTTGGTATTCAGCCTGGTGATATCAATTGTCGCTACACCGCAAACACATATGACGACGTCAACTATTACACATGTATGAAACTAGCTCTCAGATACCAGATCACCATCGCCAAATTCTTCTTGTTAAATCCGCAAATAATGCCAGATTGTGGGAATATCGAGCCAAACAGCGTTTATTGTGTCGATGGCTGTAAGTTGATTTGTGACAATTCAGAAACACTGTGTACTGATTAGAAACCTGTGAATAGTCATTGAGCCAGTAAGAGCTACAGATGGTCGATGTGGTCCATCCTTCAACAAAGCTACATGCCTTGGGTCAGATCTGGGCCAATGCTGTAACGCAGCAACCTGGACTTGCGGAAACACTACGTAAGCTATCCTAAAGTGTTAATCGTCTTCAGACTCCACGGCAACCAGCTCATGATCAATAGTGAAGACTGTGCTCCTGGTAATTGCTATGATGGAGCCTGTGCGGGCGACGATGTCTATTCAACAGATGGTACATGCGGCTTCGAGCACGGTAACCGGTAAGATAGATACTTCTTTTACTAGAGTATGTGTGACACTGAAAATATGCGTCTTGAAATACTTCTGAGCAAGTGTTGCCTGGTGTTGTGAGATCATTCTCGATGCGCAGCTATAAATCGCCGAATCATACATGCTAACTGACATCTTTGTAGCATATGCACAGGGAAATGGGGCGACTGCTGCAATAGCAATGGAACTTGCGGTACTGGAGTCAGCTTTTGTGGCATAGATGTATGCCAAATGGGTAACTGCACTAAACCAATCGTCATTCCTCCTCCGTCAAATGGAAACACGACAGATGGTACTTGTGGAGGAACCAGTAAATTCACATGTGGCTCTTTATACTATGGAGGCTGTTGCAACAAAGATGGTATTTGTGGTTCTCTCCCATCCGACTGTGGAATAGGTTGGTAAGTCTAGCTTTCCTAGTCTATGGCTATGGAGTGCAACACTAAATTGATACACAGTCAACGCCAATGGGGAAAATGTGACAATATCACGATTTCGAGCTCATCTACATCCTCGAGACGACTTTCCAGCTCATCCAAACTCTCAAGCTCCTCCAGAAACACAGTCAGCAGTTCCAGGACCAGCTCATCCTCCTCAAGAGGCGTCACCAGCTCCCCAAGAACGAGCTCCCCGACGTCAAGCAGTCGCAGAAGCTCTACTACTTCAACGGCCATAACAACAGCCCTTACAGCTCTTCCCTCTTGTGGCCAACTTTGCTTCAACAACATGGTTGCACAAGCCTCATCTCTCGGATGCGCGCCCACAAATGACTACTGCCTTTGCAACAATGTTGCATTTGGCAATGGAATCCGCGACTGTGCAAACGCAGCATGCCCTACTGCCGCTGCCACAACCGTCATTGCTTACGGCTCCGCATTCTGCTCAGCAGCGACATCGAGAGTCCAAGCCACAGCTACCGGCTTCGCTGCTCTTCCTGCATGTGGCCAGACTTGCTTCAACAACATGCTCGCACAGTACTCGGCTCTTGGATGTGCTTCAGCTGTTCCATCTTGTTTGTGCAGTAATGTGAATTTCGGAAACGGTCTCCGAGATTGTGCGAATGGCGCGTGTGGTACCGGCGTGGCTCCGACGGTTATCGCTTATGGAAACACGTACTGTGCCTCTGCGACGGCTGTCAGAACGTCAAGCTCTTTGAGATTGACCACGAGCTCTTCACGAGCTGCGTCTAGTTCCACAAGGCCATTTAGCAGCTCTTCGAGGGTAGTTTCGTCATCTGGTAGCACATTGTCTACTTCTACGAAACCTCTCACCAGCTCCTCTAGGGTCGCTTCCTCGTCATCGAACACAGTTTTGTCGTCTTCCACCAAACTGCTATCTTCGACGTCCAGTACAAGAATTATCTCTTCTTCAGCAACTTTGGCCAGTTCGTCCAGACTTTCAACTTTGACTTCCAGTACTAGACAGTCCTCATCCTTAACCTCCAGCACGAAGCCCACTTCTTCAGCACCTCTATCTTCCTCATCCAAACCACTCTCCTCAAGTTCCAGCATACAGACCTCAAGTTCGAAGATATCCACTCTGATCTCTTCCTCCTCCTCGAAAGCAGCGTCCTCATCCCTGCGCTCCTCATCCTCATCCTCCTCCCTCCGCTCCTCCTCCCGCATCACCAGCACCCCAACAGCCAGCTCCCGCACATCCAGCACGCGCACCGCCACCTCAGCAACAGCCTCCTACTCGGGCTCGGTGTGCATCTCCGGCTACGGCACGGGAAACTACGCGGGTCTCTGCGACTTTGCGTGTCAATATGGATACTGCCCGCCCGGGCCATGCATATGCGCGCTGTATGGTGCGCAGGCGGAACCTCTGGCTGCGACGTGGCCGGCGGGTGTGCCGGCTGCGGGACTCGATGCCTCGTATGGGGGGTTGTGTAGTTTTTGCTGTAATCATGGGTATTGTCCTGCTGGGGCTTGTGTGTATCCTTGATTTTCCATCAGGAGACTCAGGAAGTTAAGTGGTGAGTGTTTGGTTGAGGGTGTAACTAGCGCACAAAAAATATTGCTTTAATATTTGTTTGCAAAATTGCATGATGATACTGAAATAATGCTCGGAACGATCCCTGTCTTCAACCCCTAAACGATATTGAAGGACTTTTATGTAGTGCTAATATTGCTGCACTTTTTGCCACTTCAATAGCTCAAAAGTTTCAGATTCCGTAACTTGACACCCCTCCAGCTGCATGAATAGCGACGACTTCACCACGCATCCCAGCCGTCCGTCGAATCCAAATATCCTTCTCATTCAACATGAGAGTCTCCAGACTATTGTAACTCACCATCAAGTCCGACCAGTTTGTAGTTTTATCCCACACGTCACTAGCTCCAACGAGATCATCTCGCAAGCTCAAGAGCCAAGGATGGACCGCAGAGAGGTAATCGTGAACCGTCACGAAGCCGTCTCCTGACTCGGACGCCGTGACTACGAGCTTAGCTTTCTTATTTCTCGGCCTGGAATCTCCACAGCACATCAACAGATGATCCTCGTCATCCGAGTCTTCAGCCGGATCGTGATCCTCGAGGGCACCATACAGAAGTCCTTCGCCTTCAGAACCAATCTCGCTGTGGTCACGGTGGCATTCTTTCCACTCCCATTCCCATTGGTCTAGTTCTTCGATATTCACGGTGATAGATGACACTTTGGGCTCTGAGATCGGCTCCCGCGACACGGGATGCCAGATTCCGCCATCGGACGTGGGCTGGAAATATGGCTCGAGAGAATCCGGACTGTGGCTATCTCTCATGATGAAGATGGCTGTAGTGAGAGGGCCGTCAAGTGTCCAGAAGATGCGATCACCGGCATTTGGAGATTTGCATGCGTATATTCTGGCGCTTCGCAACTCTTTGAGTGAACGGTATGTTGTGCTGGTAGTGTTTGAGGTTGTCATTGTGTTCTATGGCCAGACATAACAGCGAGAATGAAGAAGGTATAGCTCGTGTTCAAAACCTTTAGATGTATTTTGTGTTAATGTAAGTATGCGTCAGTAGGTTGGAAGTGATGGAGAAACAGGTTATGGAAATGAACGCGGGGAACTGTGACTTATAAAGTACAAACCCCTGGCGAAGATTTAAGCGAACAGAGCTAGTCTTGAATAGGAACCAAATGTGCCTGCTCTCAAGACCAGCTATCTACCTAGGTAATGTGCAAGTAAAGAAATAATTCTCTCTCTTGTAAAGTGATATTAAATGCCTATTATTCAATATTCGTGTTCTGGCTAGTTTTGGTTTATTGCACCTTAACCTTTACGAAGCAAAGTAGGACTTGACCTGGAGTCTAATTCTCACTAGACCTCGAGGACAACAACAAAAACCGACGGAGGTTCTGACTGAGCCCAATACAAAATCACGCCCGCATCACTACGTCGTTAGTATTAGTGTGTGTGGGTATATCAGAGGAAAGAGTGTGTTGAGTGATATTCCAAAAGCCCTTGAAATGCCGAGCAACACCGTCGTTGTTTGCAACTGTTGCGTTTTCAGGTGAGAAGCCAGTGCTGACTGGCTTATCAGTGTAGACTATGCTGGTCAAGTTAGTCTAGCTATAATCGCTCTGACTTGGTGCGATGAGGAGATACTGCGCCAAGATCGAAGTTTCGAAGTGATGACTCTGGTTAGTTCTTCACCATACCCAGCTAGGCAATATTGTCGTCTAGTCCAAGATGGATGGTGACCGTATCAGCTAAGCGAGATCTTTCCCGTATAATCCTGTACAGTTGACATCATCTAATATATGTATATGAATCTTTTCGCAACATATTTACTCAAGTCTAATCCCACCCTCCTGTGCATACACCAACCTCACTCGCCTCGCCACATCCCTCGCCACCATCCAAGACTGATACACTACAAAAGCCACACACCCCAGTCCGGCAACAACCCAAAACAGCAACAGCACAATACCCAGTGCAACTCCCAGCGCGAACATAATTCCAACACGCAGACCACTATGGTTTGGTACGCGTCCATACCAGATATCCCCAAGAATCCCCATATGCAGCACACTCATCGCACCACAAGCCGCCGCAAACGCAGCAGCGAGCACGATAAACAGTCCGTGGCGGAAATGCGCACGCATGACCTCCCCTGAGAGCTGAAGATGCGGCATCATCCACACAGGATAGTGCCGATACGGCAGCGTGCTGACGAGCCACTGGGCTTGCAGGAATAGCATGAACAAGACTCGGGCGACGCTCGTGATGACTCCCGGCATGATGCCAAGGAAGATCACGCTTTTGGGGGCATGGTTTCTGACTCCGCAGACTATCGCGATGTTGATCGCGAGCGGGACAAGTGTCCGGATGAACAGCGCAAGCGACACAGGGCTTCCATAGCGCGACAATATCCTACGCGCCTTCTCCGTGTCCCAAAACGTAAGCGCCCATAGATACCGCGCGCGCGTCGCCATGGCGGAGGCGGCAAAAGCGCCGTCTTTGGTGGCGAAATACCACTGTGGGAGAATGCCGACTATAGAACCGATGAAAACGGGTCGGATGTGGAGATGCCATTGTTCTGGGAGGAGGGGGGAGGTGGAGTGCGAGTCGAGAAATGCCAGGAGGGAGAAGAAAAAGGCGAAGAAAGCTGGGATGAGTGTGCTCCATAGTAGGAAGAATGTTTTGACGTGCGTGGTGTCTATTTGCTGCGCTTGGAGGTGCTGATAGGGGAATTGGTTGAAGCGGGACCACGTGAGGATGGGCCAGTGTGTGAAATCTGGACGAGTGTTAGATTTCTTGTGGGATTCAATAATCATACAGGTTGGAACTAAGCACACATACCCATTTCAATCAAGATTCTACGTGATTGATCTAGAGGAGCACAATCGACAACACCACCGTTACTGTCCGAACCTTCCGCTGATGACCAACTGAATGTAGACTCAAAGTGCACCCTTAGAACGCCATTTGTTTCCGAAACAACGGAGCATAATATCCCAGTTTGATATGAGAAGTCCTGCAAATTTTCTTTCGGCAACAACATAAGGAGCTGAGAATCAGAGCTGCTCAACTGTGTGGTTGGTTTATTTAAGTGAAGTTGAATGATCTCTTGAGATCCCACTTCTCGTACGTTGTGGCTCCCAGGTGTAATGGTTCCTGGTTGACAGAGTACCGCACGAGTATATATAGGCTCTGATTTATTGAAAATGACCATTAACCCGTCGGACACTCTCTTGAGAGATCCCCATCTCGAGTTTAGTTTAGGAACAGACGTTTTTGATCCAGGAAGCCTCGGTGACCAGTCTTGGGTATGGGGGATCGCTCCATTCGTTGATTTATCTCTCTCAACACATAAGATATCTAATGGCAGCGAGTCCATTGATCGTAGTAGAGCCCGACCTCTCAACTCTGGACTTATAGCCAGAACCTCTCCAGGACTTCTGTGAATCAGGGCAGCAAAGATGGCCGGGACATCTTCTGGGAATGCCGTTGTTCTCGTTGCAAGCAGATTCCAAGTTGTCACGAAATCGGCAGCAGAATCATACGATAGCTCTTCATCACAGTCAACGACTGGACTAGAATCCTGCCTTAAACCATCATACCAAGAAAGACGCTCCTCATTCTCTTTTTGATCTGAGATGGAAGATATGTTGGCTGCGATTCTTAAGTGCGAATGACTGTAAAGAGCCATGACCTCAGCGAATTTGACATAGATACATACAGCAAATGCGGCTTCCAGTGCTGGCCAACTACGAGCCATCCATGGCGAGGTAGAAATTAGAGAATTTGCTCGCTCATATCGTGTATCCCCATCGCCGAGGTTGTTGTAATAGACTTTCTCTAAGATAGGATCTAGAACCAGTATGCGAGCAGCTCCGGCATAGATTCTTCCCATGGAATTGATAGCCCGACTGCGTTCATCGGCATGACTGACTGGAATACACAAAGTATCCAGCCAATAATAACATGTGGTTTTCCGTCTGAATCGAAGGCACTTCCACTTCTCTGACCTTTGCGGTGGTTTTGGAGACTTTGATACATTTGGTAAGAGATCAGCCCTCCCAGACTTGATGCTCGAAGCCGAAAGGTTGTAAACATCTTGGTGGATTGTTTGCAGTTGACACTGTGGTAACCCATTTCCTCCGAAATTCCCCAATCCCCCTGCCCATACGTGAGAGATAGCTGTGTAGTCGACCCTGACACTCATCCGAGTGATGGATATGGTAACCTTCCCTTCATAATCCATCACACTTTTGACGACAGGCACCTCATCCTCGCGTATGATCTTTACTAGATCATCTTCTGCAATGCTTGTGTCTTCGCACCTGACACAGTTCTCGCTATGGTGAGGCTGATATGAGATGGGATCCACATTGAGACAAACACAGCCATTATCTGCTTCAATTTGTCTGCCTTGAGGCACATGATCTGGTTCAAGTCCAAACCAAGGACATTTCGCAAGATGTTCCATACTCTTGACACACAGAGGAGACAAAATGCATTTTGCTGAAGAATAGAGTACCGCTTGGTTCACATAAAACCTGTCAATATAAGGTTGAGGTGGAAATTATTGAGGATGCCTAATCATCGTCGCAGGGGGCTGTGCCTCCCATGCCATCTGGCGATCACCAAGACTTGAATGGTTGACTTGATAAACTTATATCAAAGCTAAGGTACCTTATTAACAATAAATGTTGAAAAGATAATTTTACTGTGAAAACTGTCCTGTTGAGACAGGGCTATCTCAAATGAAAGAAAGTAGAACAACAACAAAATGGAATGGAATGCATCGTCATGACTAGCGGACAAAAATTAGAGTAAAGCCAGTGGTAACGACTCTTGGGAGGTAAGGTAAGGTACTGTAAGGTGAGGTAGCGAGTGAGGGCAAATATTCTCTTCTTCGAGAGTCAAGAGAGGCGAGATAACCTCGGTCAATACACGACAAATAGCCACAAAAAGCAATATATATATCGATTTTTGAGAATGTGTGACACCAGCATGAAGATTCATGATATGTTTTGACGTATTTCCATGTTTCATAGTTTGGGGATAAATTTTGTGTCACCAAATGCATTATTCTGGTTGTATTTTGGTCCAAATTTATATACTCGTATATTTTATATCTATATATGTTTATATGTTTATATGTTTATATTTATAGCCATCTACCCTGAATCTTACTCGGAAGTTGTGCTGACCTGGATAGCTCGATGATCTCAGCCCAGGGAGCCCAGCGAGCCCAGCGAGCCCAGCCCCGATCAAAAAATGCCCCACCACAATCAATGGGGGGGTGGGTAGTGGGTAGTGGGAGTGGGTTGTGTGGAAATCAGCACCGGCGGAACAGCAAAGCACAAGCACAGTGCATTGCAGTGCAGCGCATCGTCACCAACAGCCACGAACCAGACCAGACCAGACACCAGACACCAGACACCAGACACCATACAACACCAGACCACGACCCAGCGACAAAGATCTGTCGGTGTTTTACTTTGGCGAACAGACCTGATGATTTCACCTCCATCTTCACCTTCACCTCCAACGTTGTCCTCGAATTCTCTTCCGCCTCCATCTCTCGTCGAACTATTGATTATGTCCACCGGCAACCGAATCTTCTAAGATTGATGATGATGCATTGAACAAACAAACAATTAATTCGGTTCGAAACCTCAAAAGCACGACCCCCCCCCAATCCTAAATTACGATAGACCATCAACTCCATCCCTCAACATCCACCCCCTTACACGCATTTAAATAGTTCTTGAGACGCAGGGACGTCCGAATCACATTCTCGACCTCATTGTTCGATCATATCTTCATATCCAAGGGCGCCACAAGACGAAGAGTCGCAGATTGGGAGCACCTGATGGGAATTAATATTGCGGGACAAGAGATTACGACGAAAGCACGCTCTGACTACCAGCAGATCGAAATGATCATGGAAAACACATCTCGAGGCGATGAGAGCCTCCATAGTGTTCTTCTACCTCCAATAATGACCACGGCCAGTACTCCTGCAACTCCTGGACCTTCCACACCCACGACTGTTCGCACTATGCCTATAGAGTCTTCCAAAGCCGATGATATGTCTGAAGACATTATTCCTCCTATTCGACCCAAGAGTACGCCATTCCCCCAACATGAACTTCTCGAAGGCGACATCCAATGCTCCCAGCGAGAAAATGAACTAGAACGACTGAACGAGCACCTCATGTATGCGAGTCAAGCATCACAATCCCCGGCACCTAAAGCGCCCTTGACCAATCTGCCGATCGAAATTCACGAATCGATTCTCGACTATCTCTTCGGATTCCGAATGTCCGCATCCTCAAGAACTACTGCGGGGAGAACAAAGGTTTTACGGAGTTGGGGAACGGTATTGAGACACTCAAGGCGACGTGAGGTAGCGGAATTGGCATTGGTTAGCAAGAAATGGAGGCACTTGATCCAAGACCGTCTATATCGTCACCTGAAGATCAAGGGAACACGAGACTCCGTGGAATCATCAATGGGTTGGTTCTACGAGCATCCGCACCTCTGCTCTTACGTGAAGCACATCGAGATATGGTTTCCAGTATTTCAGCAAAAGAACCCAGCTTTCGATCGGACACTCAGAATACCCTCTACCACACCCAACCATACCATAAGGACCCGGTCTCTTACGAATTTGGCAGAGGCTACGTCAGTCACCTATCAATCGCCCTCGAATAATTGTACCCTGGAGGAGGTTTTCCACTTTATTAGAATGACATTTGGCGAGGCATGTATTTTGACACTCGAAGGCGGGGAGAGAAAAAAGCCGCCCATGGTCCAACATCTCCTTTCAGCCTCCGAATTACCTGTCATTGATACAATCAGGACGCTAGTTTGCAAGGGACAATGGAATTTGATCAGATCCGAGGAGGATTTCAACACCATCGTGGCTGCATTACCCAATTTGAATGAGTGGCATGGTTCTTACGCCAAGCCAAAATCTAAAAGTTATTTATCCATGGCTACGATATTACCGAAAATGCCTCTGAATCTCACACATCTGAACATTTGTATGGAGGCCGACTACCGTCGAGAAGGCATGGCACCCCTGTTCGTGAAGAAAGTGGCTACCAAGACACATTTCTGTATAGAATTGGCAAAATCTATTCCAACGTTGGAACACCTCTCGTTCACTGGTCGAGTTTGTAGCGCTTTCTTCGACAATGCAGCAAAATTAACAACTGCGCGAGATTCCAAGCTGAAGAGTATCGACTTGATTGTCAAGAATTGTTGCAGGCCTACCTTTGTTTGGAACGATGGGTCAGGGATTACAGACATGGCATTTATCATGTCATTCGAAACTCTCGTGGTGTCTGCAGTCAAGGCATTGAACAAGTTGGCTGCACTTGACTTCTTACGGATTCGATTCATTGATCTTGGTATGTATCGCATTCATTTTTCTCAACTTCAGATCATCACTAACCTCACTAGATTCTCAAGTGCCAGCACTCAATCCTTATTTCCAAATCATCAAGTCGCAAGTTACAGGACTCTGGAGCGAGCCAATTATTGAGCACCTAGCACGCACACGACCCAGTGCCACGTATGTTGAGAAGCCGGAGTCGCTGGACGAGATAGGCTTCAAGGACGGCCATCTGCTCTCAGCGCCTACGTTTTCGAAAATCCGTCCGCTGTCGATTCGTGTACAAAGCTATCTTGCGTTGTCGGGTGGCATTACTATCAATTGACGTGGTGGGGGAGGGGAAAAGCATGCATTGCCACGTGTGGACCTTGACGAAGAAGCCCAACAACTAACTGCATGATTGCAAATCAATCAATTGCCTCTTTTGAAAAAAATTTACGCGGAGAGAAACGACACACATTTACAGGTCATGGAGTACATGGGGGAATATCCAGGAGTTTTAAGACTATTTTACGTTGCTTTGATATCATGCATTCGCAAAAGCTGGGACTGAAGCAATTAGGTACAATTTGCATTGGGAGGGGGAGCCGGGGAGCTGGAGTTTTCCCTCATTTAGGTTATCTTGCAATATGGCATAATGGCAGGAGCTGGGGCACTGGGAAGAAATGAATCGAGAGAGGATATTGAAATGAAATGGAATGAAATATCATGTCGTGTCATGTCATGTCATGTTGTTGCTGGAGTATGTTTGCCTCTTTGCCTCCCTACCTCCCTTACTGAGGGAGCAGAAAGAAAGCTACGTACAGTCACATGAATATTTACCTTAACTTAGCTTATGCTCTTTCATCTCATCTCCTCTCATCTCATCTCCGATACTCGGCTTTCGGTTCCTTCATTCCTTCCTTCCTTCCTTCCTTTCATATTCCTTTCACTTTCCTTGTTATTGCTCTCGCTATTGTCATTCAATGTCTGCTTAATCGATTGGACTAAACTTGCCTAAGTGTTTTAAGTATCTATTGCTGCCGAGAAAGGAGGTGAGGTGAGGTGAGGTGAGGTGACTCGGGAGGTGGGGGTGAGAACCATGTATCACGTGATATAATCGAATCATCACCTCAGTGGAGCTTCTCCATTCATGCACTGAACACCGACCTTAGGTTCTGTTTTCTGGTTAAAGTAAGTAAGGTAAGTAAGGTACGTAAGGTATAATGTAATCTATCTAACCTGACCTGACATGGAGCATAATACCGTAGAATAGAATACAAAGACAAGGACAAAGACAAGCTTGGAAGCTGGTATCTTACTTGCCTTACTATTTCTGCCTTCCCTTTGAGGAGTATATACGGCATCTTAGGTTCCATTTTCTGTCCTGTCTGCGTGCTAAGGTAGGTAATGTAGTGTGGTTTCCTATCTGTCATTGCTATTAAGTCAATGAGGGAAGCGAAATCATCGATTGATCGATCGAGTGAGTGGGCTTTGCTGTTTATTTGTGAAGGTTGGGATTTGGGGATATGGATTCATGGGACTGTGGTCGATTGATTGATAGATTGATACTGCAGTGGAAGACATTGAGAATAGGTAAGCTTCTTTCTCGTCTCTGCTTGATATAGCTCCGTAGATCTATCTCCCCATCATTCCTACTGCTTAATTCCCGCTCTTTTCCCCTTTACGATGACCGTTTCCTCATCCTCGTCTCGTCTCCTCGCCCCTCGCCGATATCTCCAACAAGGACGCCCAAAATCCCACAATTACACAGGAAGAACAGCACGCTAGCGCCCCAGAGCCCGGGGACGAAGGTGCTTTCGCCCAAGAACTCGAGGGCGTACCCTTGGTGCAGCCACGCTGCTTGCGTGAGCACCCAGCAGAGGCCACAGGTGAGACCGAGGGCTGGGCGGGTGAGCAAGGATGAGGTGGGGAGGTGGAGAGGGAGGAAGATCAGGTACCAGAGGAAATACTAAGGAGGGGGTGTGAGCAAGGTTTGGCAAGGGGGATTTGGTTTTGGGAGGTGTGAGTGGAAGGAATGGGATTAAGTAGAGAGGAGGACATACCTGGCTTGTGCAGACTTTATTGAACGTCACGAACGCGAAGGTCTGCGCTAGCATCGTGGAAGCGAGGTCTTTCTTCGCTAACAGAAGCGGGAGAGCGATGGCGGAGAGGAAGAGCTGCGGGATGAAAGCTAGGGATTCGAGGTTGAGGTTAATGGTGGAGACGGGAGAGGAAGAAGTGGAAGCAGTGGAGGAGGAGAGATACAGCAGCGTGTTGTAGGGCGAGAAGTTGTGGCGGTGGTCGATTCGCGTTACATGGTGGAGGTAGGTGTGTTGTAGGAAAGGAAAGCCGTAGCTATGGGTGTTAGTGATTTTTGCTGGATAAGAAGGGATTGAGGAAATGGAGAGAGGGACGTACATGTAATACATCAACGCATTCAGTGACATGAACGTCCCCAAACTCGTGACCGCAAGCGTGATCCTCTCCTTATTCAAAAAATTCTTGACCACCTCGAACAAGCCTACATCTTCACTTCCCCTCTTCTTTTGCTTTTTCTTTTCAGGCACGGAGCTAGAAGAAGATCCAACCCTTTCATCATCCAACCACCACACAATCGACGTCGCGTAAATAAACGGATAAATCTTGAAATGCACACCCAACCCCAACAGTGCACCCGCAAGGACAATCCTCTTCCTCAACACCGCCCACAGCAACGCCATCACCGTCACACCTAGTAAGCCCTCCGAGCTCCCCCGCGTCGAAATCGTAGCCACCATCGGATTTAGCAGCCAAATCGACGCGAACCCCAAACATCTTCTCATCTCCATGCCCCGTCCCCTCAGGACAAGGACGAGCAACCAGCCAGCGACCACATCGCCGGTTGCGAAGAGGACTTTGCCGAAAGAGAACCAGAATGCCGGACTGATGGTGGTAAAAGTGGTGGGTAGCAGCAGCCACGCGAGGAGGGGCGTGTACCGGTAGGTTTCTCGCGCGTAAGGGGATTGAGACCGTGAGGTGTAGAGGGATGCGGAGGTGAAGACTTGGTAATCTATGTCTGTGTATTTTAGGGGCGAGTGTGCGTCTTGGAAGAGGCCGTAGAAGATTAGGATGATCCGGAGAGCGATGGCGGCACTGAAGACGTAGAGCGGGGAGGAGAAGAAAGTTGTTGCTATTGAGGAGGTGGTGGAGGGAGATGGTGGCATTTTGGGTAGTGAGTGAACTAACTAGCTTGCTGCTTGGAGGGTAAATATGAGATAAGCGAGTGTGTTCCTACTTTGGCGGCATTTTTGAGGTTATGTATATGAAGTTTGTTCAAGCTTGCCTTCGGGTGAGTGTAGAGGTCACGTTTCTTCTCCTGAGTTTATATTCGGGTCAGCCTCGGCTAAAAGGTGTGGCTTGTGGCGCCACACAGAATTAAGCTTCACCCAAATGATCTCTGCATTTGGTCTGGCACCCAAGTTCATCAACCCCACCAAGAAAACGTGACGCATTTCCAGATCTCGTTACGAGATCCGCATTGATCCCCCCTCCGCATCGATGTCCGCAGCAAACGAGAAGAAAAAGGAGGAAATCATGGCAGGTGTTAAGAGAAATCACGCTGGTGTCGTTGTTGCGCAGACGGCTGAGAAGAAAATGGGTGGTGGTGGTGAGCAGGAGAAGGAGAAGGAAGTCTCGAGATTCATGCCGATGTTTGAGACTTTCCGTGATGAGTTGGATGAGCATCATGATCGGAGAGAGAGGATCATTAAGACGAGTAGAGATGTTACGGCTGCGAGTAAGAAAATGTGAGTTTCCTTGTGTTGGACACGATGAGAGAACAGGGCTGATGAGAGTAGCATTTTTGCACTGCAGAGGTAAATCAATTCCTCTCCAAATTCCAATTTCAACAATTATCTGACTCAAACAGAGTACGCACATTAAAAAGTGATGTTCCTCCTAAAATCGCAGCAGAATGCAAAGAAAAATCTTCAGTCATGCAAACGCAACTCGTTAAGATCGCTCCAGATCTCACTGGCATCAACGCATGGCGATATCAACGTCAAATCTCAGGCGGTATCCAGGAGTACATGGAAGCTATTTCCTTCGAGCACTACCTACGCCACCAGACCCTCATCACAGTCGAAGAAGCAGCCGCCTCACTTCCGCCCACCATCACACTCACAGGCGACGACTACGTTCTCGGCATCTTCGATCTCGTGGGGGAGTTGATGCGCTTTGCGATCACGACTATGGCAACGACGGGGGCTTTACCTGGATCGAGTGAAGAGACAGAGATGGATGGGGGTGAAGAAGAGGAGAAGAGGGATATTCTGCAGGACTTGAGGGTTCTGAGAACGGCATTCCAGTCGCTGGATACGTCGTCTTGTGGGGGCACGGGATTGGGCAAGGACGTGGAGAAGAAGATGGAGGTCATGAAGACGTGTGTGGAGAAGGTTGAGACTGCTGTTTACGGGATGATTATTCGCGGACGAGAGAGGCCGAAGGGATGGGTTCCTGATTTCCAGGCGGATGATAGGGCACATGTTGAGAGTTATTGAGTTTGTGGGAGGCTTGTATGGTGTTTGAGTGCGAAGATTGATGACTGATGTCTGGATGGTTGTTGGTATGGCTTTGGCTTCATAAAGTCGACGTGTTGAAGCGATTTTTACACCGTGGGGGTTCAAGCTGTGAGTCTCAAGAATCTCCCGCGCAACCCACATTTCGGCTCATCTGACGAGCTGGTAAATTGGTAAATCTGCAAAAACCAGTACCTGAATGTCTCAAATCCATTCAAGATATTCAGTCCACGTGAGCATTTTCCATTGAGGTCATCCATCGTTTGTGTTGTCTCGGGGAAGTAATGTGGAGTGTCTGGAAGCGGCAATCCGCCGAAGATTGACCCAGCTCAAGTAGGAGATCCGCACGACTGAGTCAAGCCACACACGTTTTAACTACCAAAAGAAACAGCTTTTGGAGCGGAGTTGGGTTGGGCTGCTAGCTAGCTACAGTAGCTCCACCAAGCTTGGCTGGCGGCGCTGCAAGGCTTCGAATAAATTCATGTAGTGAGGTTGGACAACACCGCCTCTTCCCCCATTTCTTTTGAATATCGGTATTCTGCAGTGGGAGGAATTGGACGAATTACCATTGATTCGCAGATATGTTTAAATGGTATGTTATGTTGCATCTGCCATTGAGGGGAATTGGCATGAGAATGGGGGGAATGCTATGGGACAGAGGTCTGACGTCAATTCACCCACAGGTACCAGATGAAGCTGGCTTCGCGCCCAATCCTCACGCAGAGTATCACGACAGCTGTGCTGTTTGCGACGGGTGATAGTATTGCGCAGCAGGCGGTTGAGAAGAGGGGTTTCCAGAAGCATGATCTTGCGAGGACGGGACGCATGGCTCTTTATGGTGGAGGTATGTACAGACTTTCTTCATCTTCAGATTCCCATTCCCCTCACTGCCCTCGATTCCTCGTTGCAACAGAATAAATTTAGCTAACCTCTATGTTCTCTCTACACAGCCGTCTTTGGCCCCGCAGCAACGACCTGGTTCAAGTTCCTCCAGCACAAAGTCGTGCTCCCCAACAAGAACCTCGAGATCGTGGCCCGCGTGGCCTGCGACCAGCTCTTCTTCGCCACCACCAACCTCTTCTGCTTCCTCAGCAGCATGGCCATCATGGAGGGCAGCAGCCCCAAGGATAAGCTCGAGAAGAGCTACTGGACCGCCTTGAGCGCCAATTGGATGGTGTGGCCGTGGATCCAGCTGGTGAACTTCAAGTTGGTCCCGTTGCATCATCGGGTGCTGGTCGTTAATGTCATCTCGATTGGCTGGAATTGCTTTTTGAGTATGATTAATAGCGAATAAATGGTACTAGAGAGTAGAAGAAAGAGGGGAAGAAAGGGTGCCGAGGGAGTGGGAGGTGGGGAGCAGAGATCCTGGGTGGATGATAGATGGCTGGATACAATTCCCGGATTTTAGAGGTGCATGTCCACCCAAATAGGTTTACGTTAGAGATTGGCATATGGATGCATGGTGTTTCGGTGTTTTTACGAAGGCATAGTCTTTTACAATAGAACGTTCCTTCATGTTACTTTGTTCCAATGTTTATCTTGCCTTGAAACACTTTCTTCATTGCGACTCAAATTTCCTGCCATTTGACATAATACTATCTTTGCTAGCCTCTTGATTCCATTGCTACAAACTCAACTCCATTGGTAAGTTTCGTAATTGGGTTTGACTTTTATGAAAGTTTGTGTTCAAGAATTGTATAAGAATCCAAGGTACTGTATTAGGCTACAAAAACCTTCTTGCCTCAGGCCATAATAATCAAAGCGCGGGACCAGAACCAAAAGTTTGAAGGAGCAAGTTGCCGCAAGTTACAATCCAGAAATCAAAAGTCAAGTTCAAGCAAAACTCAACAATCATCTCAGCCAACAATAGATCGACTAATTGCCTGGCGCAACTTCAGTCGCAACTTCCCATATTCATCTGGAGTCTACTTTCTCCCGAGTTCGACCTTCAAGCTCCTCCTAATCACTTTCGTAACCGCGCGCTCGATTGAAAGATAAAAGAGTGCCCTCTTCCTCCCACCAACAACACTCTCAACTCTCCAACCTCCAACCTCCATACAACTTCATACCCTTCTAAACTCTACTACATACACATTCGCAATCATGGCAGAAGTTGCACGCCCTAAGACTCCCACCAACGGTGACGCCCAGGTTGATCTCTCCACCATCCCCATCTCTCCAGAAGGCGCAAATGGCAACGAGAACAAGAAGCCAGGTCCAAGTGGCGACGAGCAGATCACCGTCTTCCATGACAAGGACAACTTCAATGTCAAGCACCCATTGATGCACAAGTGGACCCTCTGGTTCACCAAGCCACCCAGTGGAAAGGTCAGTTTTGCGCTCAAGCCGTACATCTTGTGCGCATGCTAACTTCCATTTGTAGGGCGACAACTGGAATGATCTGTTGAAGGAGGTCATCACATTCAACTCTGTCGAGGAATTCTGGGGTGTCTACGTATGTCCATCTCAAAGGTTTCAACATGCAAACAACTAACAACCTCACTAGAACAACATTGCTCCCGTCTCCGAACTCTCCCTCAAGTCCGACTACCATCTCTTCAAGGAAGGTGTCCGCCCCGAATGGGAGGACACCCAAAACAAGCACGGTGGCAAGTGGTCATACTCTTTCCGCGAGAAGCGCAACGTCCAGATCGATGAGATGTGGCTGCACGTCATGCTGTCTGCCATCGGCGAGACGATGGAGGACGAGGAGGATGGAGAGGTCATGGGTGTTGTGGTCAATGTCCGCAAGGGCTTCTTCCGTATCGGTGTCTGGACTCGCACCATTGGCAAGAGCATCCCCGGTGGAGGTGATGGCGATGTCGCAGGTGGAAAGGGCAGGAGCACTGAGAAGGGCAGGGATATCCTCATGAAGATCGGTCGCAATTTCAAGACCATCCTGAGTCTGCCTGCTGCTGAGTTGGTGGAGTTCTCGGGTCATACCGACAGTGCGCACAGTGGTAGCACTCGTGCTAAGGCCAAGTATTCCGTTTAAATTACTTCCTCATTTGTGGGGTGGGAATTTGAATGGACGCTCGGGCTGGGTGGCTGGGGAATATCACGAATTGTAGTATTATTTGCTTGCGATCGTTTAGGCGATTGCATTCACTCTTGGGAGCATGGCGATCAACGAGATAAGATAGGCATGGCATTATGGATTTGGCATGGTTTTTTCTCTCATATTGAGGATGGGGTGTGGTGGCGGGGGTTGCGAGAGACAGGGCGTTAAGCGAAGCGAGTTCATGCGACTTGTCCGCGTTGCTTCTCGATACGATGGTGGTCTGGTTACGCTGGACGCGTCGTTGTGGGTTGGCTGGTATTACGGGATGGTGGAGAGAGTCCAGGAAAGCCACCAGCACAGACAAAATAAAATGAACGGTTGTTTTATAGATTTGGCTGCGCGTTGTGGCGGTAAAAGCATATTCAAAAAATAGATACCTAAAAAGCGATTACGTGCATGCGATCTAGATGTTGGTTTGAAAATGCCCATGTGTGATTCGTGATTTGTGATCGGGAATTTCGCTGAGCGGAATGGAAGTCTGGTGTCTGTCTGTCTGTCTGTCTGGATTACTCGATTTTATGTATTTCGTCGGTAGTGTAGGTAGATAGGTATTTGTGTACCTCCTACCTTGCGAAGGAAAATGCACTGCATTGTCCATGTTTCTCGTTACTGAGTGAGTTGAGTTGAGTTGAGTTGAGTTGAGTTGAGTTGAGTGATGGCCCAATTGACAAAGACTTTCTGGTTGGCTAGCTGGCTGGCTGACTGGTTAGATGTGTGGATGGGTGAGTGAATGTTAGGTTAAAGTAGCCCGATTGTATGGGAGCCTGAGAAGGGGGAATGGGGATGGCAGTGGGTATGGGTATGGGAAGGAGAAGAGAAGAGAAGAGCAGAAGGAGGGGACGAGGCGTTGAAAAATTGAGTATTTAGTATTTGGAGAGAAGGGAGGAGATCTAGACAAATCCTTCTGCTGATGATGGGGATTTTATCGGGAGATCTTTGTTTGGTTGTAGATTGGAACAAGTATGAACTGGGCCCCGGAGGAGGTCGAATTCTCACTTTTTCGTAACTCAAAGTTTTCGTATAGTGATTTGCAACATTCAGAACATTTCCCATGCCTCTCGCATTGTTTTTATTGTTCATACAGATGTTTACAAGCAGTTCACCATACCCACTCATCCCTTGCAACTTTTGCTCTTTTGAGTTGTTTGTGCGATTGGCAGCAGTTCTCGCTTACTCACCTCACCTCAGGTAGGTAGGTAGGTAGTTAAGGTAGTTCCCTGACGAAAGTTCAGTACAAAGCTTAATAGAATTACATATCCTTCTCATCCCCACTCGCTTCGTCGCTGAATACGGCTTTCACGAGTTGTTTTTTGTTGACTAGAAATCACCGTTAGCATTCCTATTCTTCCTTGCCTCGAACTCAAAACGAAGATCACAAACACGGAAGTGAAGAAAAAGAGGAAAAACTCACTCTTGCCCATAGCATTCCTCGGAATCTCATCCACGACCCTCATAACCTGTGGGATCTTATATCCCGCAACGCGCTCCCTCATCGCGCGCCTCATATCCAGGGGTCCCCATTTCCTTTTCTCGCCCTCTCCTTCCCCACTCGCGCGCCCAACTGTGCTCCTCCTTCGCTCACTGACAGCGCCCTCCTTTAGAATCACCACTGCACCAACTTTCTGCCCCCACTTCCCACTCGGTACCGCCACCACCGCGGCCTCTAGAATCTGTGGGAGCGAGAGCAGTTCGCGCTCTACTTCGAGCGCGGAGACTTTCTCGCCGCCCGACTTGATGATGTCTGCGGAGAGGCGGCCGCGGATGAAATATAAAGGACCTTGAGCCCATTCATGCGCTGCTGTTTCCGGCTTGGGGAGGTCGAGGTTGACATTTCGGCGCACAGCCACGTCACCTGTTTTGAACCACCGCCCTCCCTGGTCGCCTTCCTCGGGATCAACGAACTCCTTACGAGTGGCCTCGGGATTCCGCCAATACTCCTTGAATACGGTCGGGCCTCTAAGCTGGATCTCACCATCCCTCTCTTTCCCATCAGCACCGATCTCCTCGCCTTCTTTGATCAGACAATTCGCATCCGTGTCCCACAACCTCGCCTCAACACCAGGGAGCGGCCACCCTACTGAGCCGTCAACGCGTGATACGGAAGGTAGTGCACAAGAAAGTGCCATGCCGACTTCTGTCATGCCGTAGCGCTCGAGCAAGACGTTGCCGGACGAGAGGGTCGTCCATGCGGATTTGGTAGGTGTGGGCAGCGCGGCGGACCCAGAAATGCAGAGGCGGAGATTACTGGGTGTGATGGCTTCCTGGGCGGCGGGCTGGAGTTCAGTGGGGAGAGTTGGAAAGGTTGACAGGAGGCGATTGTAGACTGTTGGGACGACAGTGAAGAAGGTTATTGGTTTCGTATTTGCTGGTTGGGAGCTAGGCGGGAGGAATGGAGTAGCGAAGCGAGTCCACACCGCAGTTGCGTTGAAGGGAAATAGGAACTCAATCGTTGAGCCTGCGAAAAGCGGCGCGAAGATCGCGTTTATGGTCCCGTGAATATGGTGGAGTGGTAGAACGTGCAGGAGGTGATCTGAAGGTGCGTACTCCCATGCTTGGGTTAAGGAGAGGGCTTGTGCTGTTATTGCTGATTCGGGGAGCAGGACACCTTTCTGGGAGATGTCAGTGGATGCTGTGAAGGAGAAGCGAAATATGACTTACCGGCCTATTGGTTGTACCAGATGTGTAGAGCATCATTCCCCCTTCGGTGTCCTTATAATCCTCTAAAGTAACCTTTTCATGGGTGGTTGTGCTCATGAGCTTAGCAAGCTTAACATGTTTAGGCTTGCTCTCTAATTCTTCTTTCAGTACTGCCTCAGCCTTACCCTCGAACTTCGACGAGGACAAGAGAAGAGACGCTTGGCTCTGGTCGAGTATATACTGTAACTCGTGCGCTGGAAACGCAGGACTCAATGGCAATGCAATCGAATGCGTGCCGAGAATGGAAAGGAAAGTCACTGCATCCCAATTAGTCCACGATGTTGATGAATGGTAGAGGATAAAGAGCTCGCGCACCTACATAGTCATAGCTATTTTCAACCAAAAAAGCTATCCTCTGCCCCTCAATCTTCCCTCCGTGACCCTCCCCCTTCACATCCCCATACTCTCTCACCAATTGCTCCTTCGCAGCCGCTACATCTGACAGCAATTGTCCGTAGGTGAAGCTCCGGCCAGACTTGGAGTGTACCACCGCTGTGCTCACGGGGTCGTGTTTGGATATCGCTTCGAAGACGGGAAGGCGGGGGAGTGTAGATGCCATTCTGTATGTAGTTTTCCAAAATGAAGATGCTGAGCTGGAAGTTATCCAATTGGGGCGTATGTAAGAGCGTACAGCTATAGATGAGCAAGAGCAAGAGGAAGAGAGAGATATAGATCTGCGGAGTAGCAGCATATTATATGAAGAAAAGAAGAGAGGATATAAACAAACAGCTCAACAAAATTAAATTATCTCGAGAGAACGAAAGCCGAAGTAGCAGGGATCAGTCAGCATGGTTTAGCAGTTCATCGGCGGTTGAATTTGATACTGATGTGCTGCAGTGTTGGGTGGTGCTGGGTGGTGCTGGGACTTCTATTCCTCTGCTGTACCCTTAGCTGTTCAGTGATGTCAGCACAGTGAGCTTCAGCTTCAGTTTCAGGGGGGGGGGGGGGGGGGGTTGGAAATTGTGGTGGTTCGTTCGGCCTTAGAAATATCGCCGATGGTCAGATTAAGGTTACCGACGGGAGTCGGGATCGGAACATAGCCGGCCCGCGGAGTTCAAACCTCGTCGTCCTCGGCACGGAGGTACGTTCCCTTGCCTTACCTAAGCTCGGTTTTCTGTTCGGATTTCTCGATATTTGGCTTTGCTATACACATTCAATCATTGGTCGCATACAGAGGTACCTGGTTTCGAAGCTTGAATGAGGATTTGACTTTCTACGCGGAAGAAGAAAGGAAGAAAGGAAGGAGGACACCGCCAAAGAAATATCAGATGCTTCGCAGATCTCTCCTGGCTTTCGCAAAGCGACCAGTGCAAACCCAAGTGTCAGCGACAACGACGAGGATCTTCGGAATAGCTGCACAATCACAATCACAAACGCCATCTGTCATCATGGCAATGTCTACCTCTACCTCGCAAACCCCCATGGAAGACGCAATGCGTTCCAAGGTACCCCTCCCTCTCCCTCTCCCTCCCTCCTCCTCTTCCCTCGTCCCTCTTGCCCCTCCACCCCTCTCCCTCCCAACCCTTACTAACTCTCACCAGCTAACCACCCACCTCTCGCCCACCTACCTCGAAATCCACAACGACTCGCACCTGCATGCGCACCACAAGGCCATGGCGGGGACGACATCACAAGAGACGCACTTCCGCGTCGTGGTGACGAGCGAGGCGTTCAAGGGCAAGATGCAGCCAGCCAGGCATCGGATGGTGTATAAGTTGCTGGATGAGGAGATGAAGAAGGAGGGTGGTATTCATGCGTTGCAGCTAAGGACGAGGACGCAGGAGGAGGTTGAGCGCACGAAGGGAGAGGAGGGTGTTAAGGCTGTTAGTGAATAAGGACGGTAGTTGAGAGAGAAATCGTGGACCGTTGGCATGGGAAAGGTTGTATTAACCGTGTATGAATTAGAGCTGGTTGCCGGAATGGCATACCTTACGGCGTTGAGGATACACATGGATTGACGCAAAATGCGAAATATTAGCACATCAGACATGCAAATGCGACACTGTTATATGAAAGACCCTTCATCTATTCATACGATGAGAACGGTCCTCGCATAATGGTCTAGCTCGCTTCCCTATCCAGGATTCAAATCCAGTAACCCCACGTAAGTTTCCCCATCCTAGCCTGAATAAAAACCCAAATGCGCGCTCGCAAAACACCATACCATGCCAGATCATTCGGAATTACCATCCATGCTATGCAAATTCTCATATCATCAAGCTCCATAGCTCTCATCATTCTCATCATCTCAACGTCGTCGCCTCTCAGGCTCTTCAACCTGTCTCCCTTTGCCCTTATCTGCCTTGCTAAAGCTCCCAGTTCCATTGCGTGATGACTGTGGTGGTATTGATGGTGGTGCCTCCTTTGCAGGCGTAGATCCAGGTGTCAAAGATCCAGATATACCACCAAGACTCATCCTATCCTTCCGTCGGATCAAAGGCACCCCTGTCGCCTTCTTACGAGCTAATATCTGTTCTATCATAGTTTTGGTCGTAGCGGGAGGCTTGACCGGTTGTATTTCCTTTGCCTGAAGTCGCTGCGCAGCTTCTTTTCTTGGCGCTTCTTGCTTTCTCGGATTTTGATCATGTTTCATGTCTGTGGTTGTGGATGACACGGGTTTCGCTACTTGTCTTCTTGGAACCTCCTGCCTATGGTGTTGAAGATCATGCTTCCTGTCAGGGAGTCTGGATGCTGTTGACTTCAACCTAAGCGATGAACTTGACATCACGGAGGTATGGTATTGAGGTGCTTCCTTCCTCGTGACTGCTCGTTCCTTGACTTCCTGCTCCTCAACTTCAGGTTCGTCGGCGCCATCCTCAATCATCTTCTGCTGTCTCAAGCCGAGTTTTTCGATTGTTTGCAGATCAGTCATCCATTTTAGGACTTTTGTCTTCTCGTCAAGCTTCAGCACTTTTTCAACTTCATGATGTGTAACCCGTGATCCTACCGACGACGGCGTATGAGACATCCTCTTCGACTTGACAGATGAGATGGTTGATCTGGTATTTGTGCTTGTCTGCTTGCGCTTGGGAGCGGGCACTTCTTCTTCCTCGTCCTCTTGCTCTGATGTGGTGCCCAAAATGGGCGATGCAGCACGAGTACGCTTCCTGGATCTTCTGGGTATGTCGTCGCTCATGAAAGGATTGGTGAGGTTTTGCATATTGGTGCTCGTCGAAGGTCCATCGAAGCTCCTGCTTGCTCCGTACGTGGAAAGTAAAGCCTTTTTTCCTGCTGGAAACTGCTTCGGTAGGCCCACGGACTTGACTGAGAGTGGGCGAACAGAGCTAGCATCCTCCCAGGGGAGCTTGCGTCTTGCAGTCATTGGGCTTGAATCATTTGTTATTGTAGCAGTAGAAGTGAACTTAACTGTTGACTTGCTTGGTGGTGAAATACGAGAAGTGGTGGTGTTAGCGACTTGATGTTGTTTAGCACCAGATTGTAATTGGCTTGCTGTCTCGAAAAATGGTGCTTTTGCTGATGGTGCTTTTGCTGATGGCACCTTGCGAGAAATAGCTTGCGTTAACAAATGAGTAGATCGTCTGGCAGGGCTGCTGGAGAAATCAGCCGCGATGCTGCTTGAATTTGGACTTTTTTCGTGACGTCTGCTTGGAGCTCTTTCTGCAGAATCTTGCAGGAGCTCAGCTCGAACTTCAACGTCAGAAGCTCGCATATCGAGCGAGTTTATCTGCATTTCAGACAGGCTTTCTTGTTCCATATCATATTTTGATTCGGACTTCAGCGTGGAGTGAACAGAACCCATTTGGAAAGGTCTACCACTTGATTGTGTTAATAGCTCGACCTCGACCTGCCTCGCTGGAGGAGAAATGGTCGACTTTAGGCTGCTTGCTTTGGGGCCATCCTCTGTCATCACCAAGCGTGATACTTCCTTGCTAAACTCCGCCTGTATTGATTTGACCATTTGCGGGTCAAGACATGCCATCGCCTCTTCAAAGTTCTTATTCGTTATGACACCATAGCGAAACAAGGGCGTAACAACCATCTTGTGGTAGTAATCACAACCAAGCATCAATGGCTTATCTTCTCTACGTTGCTTCCTGGCCCAATCTGTGTAGTCAGATGCGTAGACTCTGATAAAATCATCGTAAAGACTTTGGTGCAAGACTTGTCTACCTTTGCTAAGCCACTGGATGTAACATAAGGCTGTAGTGAAAAGCCTTTTCGACCCTGAAAAGTCTTTGTATATTTTCACATAATCTTCGTAGTAGAAAAAGGGATCAGAAGGCGAAATCCTGGGACTGTTAGGGCCTGTACTAGTGTTTGATGGACTTGTCAGATCTCGATTTTCGTGGGTATGCATTTCTAAAGACTCTTCTTTCTCGAGTTGGGCGATTTGATTAGCTGAACCAGTAACAGGAACAACCAAAGCAGCTACATCGTTAACTTCAGTGATAGGAAGCTGATTCTGGGCACATTTTTCGGAGGATTGTGGAATCATCTCTGAGAAATCGTTCTCTACTGGATCCAATATGTCATTATTGTGAAGCCTTGGTAACCTATCATTTTCGACAACTAGACTGGTCTCATGTAACACGGGAGACCAAAGAGCGGGGGCTAAGGGTGCTTTAGCGCTAGCAGGAAGATTGTTGGAAACAGATGGTAGTTTATCTGCAGCGAGTGACTCTTTGAACAGGCGTCGGTTTTCTCGCGCCATTTCCTTTGTGCTCCTGTAGGTCGATTTTTCATTCGCAACCTTCGACGCAATCTTTAAGCGAGCATTCTTCACTTTTGTACTCCCAGGACTGGCCTGTACACTAAATGACCTCTTCATCGAATTCACAGGAGTTAACTGTGTAGTTGGAACTTGGACTTTGTCCATGTCATTGATGTTGTCGTTTAGGGGCGCAGGTGAAGAGAGGAATTCTGGTACGTGAATATCTGTAGATCTCGTGGGCGTCCCTTCTCCCAACTCTGGGAGGACTTCGTGATTAGGCGAACCTTGTCGAATCTTGGGATTGGTCGACTCTGGTTGGATTGCTATTGAAGTGTCTTCTGGAAGCTGTTGTGCTACCAGCGCATCTTGAAAACCCTCCTCGTCAGAATTAGCCGACTGGTCATCGGACTCACTCAGATACTGAATCTCAGATTCATTGTCTTCTTGAACCTCCTCAAAAGTTGGCTGCATATGAGATGAAGAATTTGCCCTCAACTCGAGAGGTTCGATACTCGGATGAAGAAAGGTTCCTGGAATTCTCTCGTCAGAAAAATTTTTGCTTGGTGAATGGACAAATTTGTCCGTAATAGTATCCCGCAGAACATCATGTGATGATCCACGAGTGTTATTGAGCAATTGCGGCGTGCGTTCAACCTGCACAGATCTTGAACTTTGCGGTGCTGTAGACGGTAAAGGTTGAGAAGTCATTGGATTAGTCTCCTGATCGCCAGTAATCTCTTCAATTTGATCACCGACAGCATATGGAGATGCGATTTCAATCTCCTCCTCAGCTGCACTGCTTGGGGGAAATATGGGCAATTTCCGGGTCGATATGCGATTTTGGAATGATTCATCGAGTATCTGTGCAGACGAAGTGCGCGGTGAATCAACGCTGGGTTGGGCGTAAGGAGTGGCATTGTCGCTCTCTATAAATTCGGCAGGACTGCTAGAAAGTTCTTCCTGAATATGTTCCTCCTTCTCAACAATCGGGTCCATATCGGGCTCTGTACTACAACTTCGATCGCTGGGCGACCATGAGAGAACCTCGTCACTATCAGCGTGTTCTTCATTTTCATTATTGGTTGATTGTCGTGCTGCCAAATCAAGGGAAATGTCATCTTCATTGTCCTGGACAGTTAACTCAACGGGCATGCTTGATTTTCTGTCATGTTCCAAGACTTCACGCCGGATATCCCGATCGTTAACCTCTTCAGAGCTGCTCGAATCAGGTGAGGACTCTACAGAATCGCTATCATCCATCACAGGAGCTTCCTTACGCAACATGAAACTGGTCAAGCTTGCGTGAATTTCCGGTGGAATATTGGCATAGCGTACTCGACCAGTTTCGGCAGGTTCATACCATGCATCAGGACTGTCGAGAAGGTCTTGCTGCTTCTTGGGAATGCGAACATGTCTACGGGGCACTCTCTTGGCTCCTCCGAAGGGGTTCTTTTCTTGGAAATGATCGAAGAAAGGTGTTGGTTTCAATTTCTGGGAGATGTTTACAGAGCTTGGGTTGATTGGATTTGTCCCATATAATCGCAGGAGATGGTTAGCATTTTCGTGGCTGCCTTTTAGAGGTTCCTGGTCACTACCAGATCCAACTAAGGAAGCGTTTCCGATAACGGATGTTGTAGACATATCTCTGGACAAGGTGGTTGAGTGACCAGGAGAGCTTGGCCAGCTGTTAGCCTTCGGCTCGACTGCTGATGCTTCGGTGGACCTCTGCTTCGAAAGTGGTACAAGTACTGATTTTTGACGATCAATGACAGCAATCTGGTTCCCTGACTGTTTTTGCTTCAGAATAGCCATTAGAGCCATATGGTTTGCGGGGATTTTCGAGCTTTCCCTGTTCCCTAGCCGCGGAGCATTGCCTAGGGGATTAAATTGAGTCGAAAATCCAGCCTGTGATACCGAAGGCGAGCTAGATTCGCCAGATTCGCTGAGGGCCTGAGAACGTACAGAGGGACTCTCTACCGCGCCCGTGATCAAGACTTGCAATTTTGAAAGCACAACATTAATTTCTTCATCCTGCAATACATCGGAAAGTCGAGCTTTGCTTAACACTACACCTGTTCCGCGATACTTGAAATCCAAGACATCAATCGACAATGCTTTCGAGCCTCTTGCGTCTAATTCAAAAATCGGCATTCATGTTAGCTTACGCTCAAATTTGAGAGAAAGCAACACTTACTAGGCGATATGCGTTAAGAAGCAGGTGCCCTCCAGTGATACTGTTAATATCTCTCTGATGTTCTGCTTTGAAGGCATCTATAGCAGGTTCCGAGAAAGTTGCTCGTATCGATGCCTCGCCATCTGAAATCGTTGCTGAAATTGGCTGATGAATGGCATTATCAAACTTATGGCGTCTCAGCATTTTGTATTTGTTTATTGGACAGTGGATAGAGGATGGTAAACACTCACGTGTACAACTTGAACAGGTCGGCGTTTTTTGAAGATCAAAGTCACAGATTTGGCTGTGCACTCACGGGATTCTTCCTTGATATCTTGACCCAGGACATAGGTACTTTCAAAGGAATTGTACGCCTCTTTGAACTCTTCCTTAGCCACGGAAGCAATCCATGAACGCGAATTAAACATGTATGCTGACAGCTCGTATTTGGCGTAGATTTTGAAGTGGATGGCTGTTGGCCAGTGGCCCGTGGACGATTGGTTTTATCTCTCTGTGGTGTACGCCTTCGAGGAGTAGAGGTGTTCTATATTCTGATATTGAACGTGGTGGACGAACGTGTTTAGACGCGTTAGCACGTTTTGTCACGGTTGCCCAACTTTTTTGATGGAACCTCGGGACAAACCCGGCACTCTGGAATGTGGCTGGTGGCTGTGCCATGGCCACGTCAAGCCTCAATTTGGTGCAATCAACTTCAGCTGCTGCATCCATACCCAGGTAACTTACCTCATCATACCTTATGCATGCTGGCTGGCATCCCGCTTGACACGACCAAAACAATCCCCAGAGAAATCAAACCCTCGACATATCCTACAACCTTGCCGAACCATATGTGAGAATTAGAAATCAAGTGCATCAAACACCGATGATTGCAACGCAAATCTGCGAGACAGTTCCAAATGCTTTGCCACTATCAAACATCTGAGACTACCTAGAACTTCTGCTGCCTGGTCATGGGAATATGAACTATACTCAAATCTCTGACGAACCGCGGACTCGATGACATGATCTTCTACTACTACCAAAGCCGTCTCTGCGGTATCGTGGAACGTACAAACGGTTACAGAATACTCTCATAACAACGTCACAGCCGAAGCAAACCCCACCAGCTCGAAGATGTCTACCCACGATTCACCAAAGTCATCCGCTGCAGCACCCTCCTTCATATCCATAGGACTTCGATCTCGGCGTACCTCCCTAGCTTCAAACTCCACAATTACGCAGGTAGACAAAGAGCAGCTTGCCCAAGTCCTTGACAAGATACATAATACAGCAAGTCACTCCGAAACTCTGACCACCTTCAACGAATTCGCTTCACCACCGCCTTCATCCTCGAATCCAGAAAGCAAAAGCATAGCTACCGATCTTGTGCAAAATGGGTTTAGTGGACTATATAGTCGATTTAAGGGAGCAGTTACTGGGACGAAGGAGAAGGCGGTTGTCGCTTCGAACAAAGGAGACCAGGAAAGCATCGATAATTTGTCCATCAAAAGCTCAAGTACACAAACGCCCTCAAAAAGTTCTCATGAGCCCACTAGAGAAGATAGTTCTATAATCACCTCCCCAGTACATCCGTCTGGATCTTCATCTCGTCTCCAATCACCTACAACTTCTTCGTTTGCGGGCTTGTCTTCAGAAACACCATCTCAACTATTTAGAACATCCAAACAGTCCGTTGCAGCAACAACAACATCAGCCACTTTGAAACCCGTGTCATCAAATCGTTCTTCCATCTCACAGATAACAAAAGCCATCCCATCAAGTGCTGTTGTGCCATCTCTGGCACCTGTTAACATAAGTGCATTCAAGGAATCTGATGCTACTCGCCAATCCCCAGAGCTTCCCAAAGTCGACATATCATCTTCTGGAGCTATTGGAGGGGTTCATGAGCATGCAGCGAATTTTGTTTTTGGCGACTCTCGGCAAGGTCGAATGGGCGATAATGAACTATCTGCAATGGATGACTCTGAAGGCTCGGATGGAGCTTTAAGGCGAGAGAGGATTGGTCGACCTTCAGAGCCGAGGCGGGAGTACTTAGGTGGTGATGGAAGTCTTGAGATGAAAAGATCCGAGGGATCTAAACGTGCTGGATCGACTCTATCTTCTCTGAGGGCGGCTGAATCGATCAATGGAGATTCTTCGTCCAAGACCCGTTATCCAGAGGGAATCAAGCGGCCAACAGCAATAGAGCGAATAACTCAATCTCATTTGCCTGGATATCAAGCTTCGAGGGCGTCATCGACAGATCGTAGTACCGCGGAAACTAGTCCTATCAATACTTCAGCTCACAACAGTATTCGCCATGACTCATTTTCTGCTGCTGAGGGCCCGCGTATTGGCTACCTAGGTAGACTTCGAATACCGGGGACCACGATCAATGAAGGAGCTCCAGAAGCTGTAAGTGCAAGGCTCGAGCAAATGAGAAAACAGGTGCTTAGCAAAGAATTCTGGATGGCTGATGAAATTTGCAAAGAGTGCTTCTCGTGTGGAGATACATTCTCTGCATTTCGAAGGAAGCATCATTGCCGCACGTGCGGATGCATTTTTGATTCTAAGTGTACATCCATAATCTCTGGACAACGTTTTGGCGTTCAGGGATCGCTTAGAGTGTGTAAAACTTGTCTCGATATTATCAACCGGCGACACGACAGCAGTGGCTCGGAAGACTCTGACGATGAATCGGCACTGCCAACATTCTTCCATTCACAACAAGCAAAGTTTGAAGCTGCCAAAAATGAAACTTTGAATCACAATCTAGATTTAGAAGGGAAAATGGTTGATGTGGATGATCCATCCAGGCCGTTGGCAACTCCCATGATGGCCATACCGGCGACAAGACGAATCGGAGACTCGACGAATCGACGTTCAGCTGTTTTAGAAATCGACGCAATGCCACAGCTTAGCCGGCCTAGCTCATCCAGATCTCTCAAGGCACTCGCTGCTGCCGGTCGCCCACCTTCATCGGGTCACAAAAGACATCACTCAAAGCACAACTTCCTCGGTCGTTTCAAATCAACAACAGAGGAGCGAGCGCCTTTTCATCGTGGGATAACAGACGATTTGCACAAAAAGTCGCGCTTGCCTGCGTTTCACGATGACAATATTATAGATCCAGATTTAGCACCATACATGTCAGATGAAGGCTCGAGCGCAGATGAGCAGATGAGCATCTTTGCTACCATGAATAGTGCAAGCGTGTTGAGCCCGACATTCGAGAATGACAGGACTGGGTTTGGGTCGCTCCTGAGTACGGGCAAGCGACACAGAACGAGGACTGGAGAAAAAAGTATCAGTGGTCTTAGCTTTACCAGCCGTGGATTGGAAGATGCTGGTATCAGCGGATCTATGGGTAACCTTTCACGCTCGAATCGTCGGCGTAATCTCAGTGCAGCTAGCAATAGTCTACATTATCCTCGTTCGTCTGCACGCCCGCCTTTGCCAGGATTTCCTCACTTGGACGAGGAGATGCTTAGCAAAGAGAGAGATTCAGCCCCCGGCCCATCAAAGATGACTCGCAGTGCCTCGATGAGAGATGCGAAAGCTCCGGTTGTAGAGTTGAACAACGCAAGTTTGCACCATGTACGACGCCTATTGCGCCAGTTACTAGAAGACGCGCACATACCCAATGTCTCCTCTTGGGAAAAGGCACTCATCCCAATTCTTTTACAATGCACGGACGACGTGAATCCGGATGTTCGTCATGGCGATGATATCGACATTCGACATTATGTTAAACTGAAAAAGGTGCCAGGTGGGAAGCCAGGAGACACATCTTATGTATCTGGAGTTGTCTTCACAAAGAATCTTGCACTGAAAAGCATGCCAAGAAGCATATCGAATCCACGGATTGTAATTGTGTCCTTTCCCATCGAATACACTAGACACCATGGTCATTTCATGAGCCTCGAGCCCGTCATCGCTCAAGAGAAAGAGTTTTTGAGAAACATGGTCAATCGCATCGCTTCTTTGCGGCCACAACTTCTTCTAGTTCAGAAGCATATATCGGGATTAGCGCTGCAATATCTTTCAGAGGCTAATATTGCTGTCGCATACAACGTTAAGCCATCAGTTATTGAGGCTGTGTCGCGATGCTGTCAGACCGAAATCATTTCGTCAATCGACATGGTTGCCCTGAAGCCTGTTCATATTGGGAAGAGTGCTGGATTTGAAGTCAAAACACATGTGCATAAAGATATCCCTGGCAAGAAAAAAACATATATCTACCTCTCTGGGTGTCCAAAAGAAGTGGGATGTACAATTGTTCTTCGTGGGGCAAACATGGCAACGCTTTCGAGGATGAAGCGTATCACTGAGTTTATGGTATATGTGGTATACAACCTCAAGCTGGAGACATGCCTAATGCGCGATGAGTTTGTGCTAATCCCTTCGGTGGCCGATAACAGTGGCAGCATCTCCCCAAGCAAACGGACGACAGAGTCTAAGGAATCAAGTGAGACGACTGCACTTGATTTGGTTGGGAGTGCGATTTCGCCAACCAACGGAGAGCTAGGTGGCGAACAAGCTCAGGCTCCTGCGGGACCACCAGTGATGGAAGACACCGCTATTCAGAATGATCAGGACCAATCGCTGGACACTCCTACGAAAGAATCTGAATCTTCGTTGTCATCCAAAGATGATATCCCCGTGGCGGCACCCAGATTAGTGTCTGCCCATCAATCTCACGCTCATGGTTCTCATGAGGACCATCTTCCTGAAGACGTACCTGCACCTACCTTCTACAGTGACATGGTCGCAAAGCATCAAACGAAAATTCTATCTGCATCGCCTTTTGTTAAGTTTGTTCAACCTTACCTTTTGATGAAAGCTAGGGAACAGGAGAGAAAGGTGACCTACTATAAAGGCCTACGGGATCAAGACACATTCGAAGAACAGACAGAATCGGAGAAGTCAAGTCAAGCTTTCCAGCTTATTCTTCCTGAAATGCTTCATGAGAAAGTTACAAAAGCCCCCCGAACTTTGATGGAAGCAATACACGCTGCGCATGATGCTGAATATGACAAGGCATTACACAACTATCAAACTCAGAAACGGCAATGGGAAAACTACATCCAAGGCAATCTCAACCTGTTTGATCCTTATGCGCATCAGAACATCACAGTCCTCTATACTGTTGTCTGTACTGCAACCACCATTCCGTGTGCTGGTCCTGAACTTCTTGCATTGGCGTTTTATAACGAGCACGCCGAATATGAGCCTGACTGTACCTTGGGACAATACGTCGAGGATCTTTGTCTTAGTGTGAATACTATTTGCACTTCCAATGGGTGTGAGCGAAAGATGTCTGAGCATCATAGAACTTATGTACACGGAGAAGCACGGATCACGGTATTTGTGGACAAATCGCCTTGCAAAATCAAAGGTCTACAAGATTCGATTCTGATGTGGAGCTACTGCAAGATTTGTGCCAAAGAAACCCAGGTCATGCCCATGTCAGAAAGCACCTGGAAGTACTCTTTGGGGAAGTATCTGGAGCTTTCTTTCTGGAGTAGCGAGCTACGACTTCGGGCTGGGGTTTGTCCTCACGATATCCACCGAGATCATATACGGTATTTTGGCTATCGGAATGTAGCGATCAGGATTCACTATGATCCTATTGACCTTCTCGAAATTATTGTGCCACGGACTCGTGTAACTTGGAAGGTTGATAACGATGTCATATTGAAGAACGATCTTTTCAATAAAATCGAAGACCGATGGAACCGTTTCATGACTTCTGTTAAATTGAGAATTTCGGGTATCAATACAGACAGCGTTGCTCCAGAAAAGGCAGAAGCTTGTAAGCAAGAGGTTGAAAGGCTTACGAAACGTGCACAAGAAGAGCATGCTGCAATGATTCGGAAACTGCAAGACAAGTATGTTGAGTCGAAGTACTACGAGATCATACCTCTGAACAGAGCCGTTCGAGCAATGCAGGAGAAGGTTACCGAGTGGGATGATGCATTTTCTAGCTTTGACTCAAATTTCTTTCCATCGGAAAAGGACATTAGAAGGCTTGCCGCACTTCAATTAAAGAAAATGTTTATCGATAGTGATCAGTCCTCGTCGTCGATCGTCTCGACCGAAACAGGGGATTTAACATCAGATTTTGATGAGAAATCGTCTCAGACCTCAATCGAGCTTAGCCGAAATTCTTCGAGTATCTCGCCGGAAGACACTCGAGAAGTGCTGACATCTGTCGTGGAGGAGAATCCATCATCGTCCACGGTAGAACAAAGCACCTCGAATCCTGAGCATCCAGAGCTACCAGCTAGCTCAGTAGAGACCTCGGATCTTGATCGTGAGGGTATCAGTCATTTGGACCTAGCTTACACCAAACCACTTGAGGCAGAGCAAGTTACTTCGTCGGAAACTCCTACACCGACAGATATCTCGTCGTCATTGGCCTCGCTTGATTCTAGTGGACCTAACCCTCCTTTGACCACATCACCGTTAGATGTGACGGTGTCTGAGAGGGTCGAGCAACTCCAGCGCTCTGATTTGCCAGAATCGGAGTCTAACAATCCACAACCAGAATCTTCCAATATCCCAAGGCTTTCCGAACGAGCGGCGGCGCGAAGAAGTGGCAATGCGACTTCTCCACCTCTGAGCCGTACACAATCGCAGCCAGCAGGCACTGTCCGCCGTTTACATCCCAGTATACGAGCACAAATGAAGCAGGCCGATAAGACTGCGAATGAAAATTCAATGTACGCCTCTGAGGGGATGCGACCTTCTTCAACAGAGCCTGTCAAACTGGCGGACAAGAAACTCTCGGAAAGACTTGGCATTAACACAATGAAAGGACATCGAAAGATAGGTACGCATTCTTTGATTCCAAGGTCTATTCACAGCGCCAAACGGAAGGATTCCAAATCAACTGTGTCAACCTTGGCAAAGCACTTTGAGCAGTTGAGTAGGGAATTTGAGAAAGAGCGACTACGAGACAAGAAGCGAAGAGAAACGAAAGTCACACAATCTCGAGCGTTTCCAAAGGCGTCTTCTAAACCTATTGTAGAAGTTTACAAGGATGTCAACGAAGCTGTTGAAGAACACGAGCCTACCGAGGTTGAAGAGCTTCAAGAGATTCAACCTACACAACCAGAGACGGAACAGACGAGTGTAATTGATGGCCTTGCGGATCTGAATATCGAACCCACAACCGGGGACAATGGGCCCCACTCTCCCACAGACACCACAGTCACTGCCGATGAAACCGCCAATGAAGCAGAGATTGACGACAACCAACAGAACGTCAGTCAGACAGGTTCTGATGATGACGGAGGAATGAGTGATGCAGACCACTCTCTGCTCGATGACATTCCTAGTGCCGCTGAAATTGCTGATCAGTTGACTGATAAGGAGAACGCTGATTCAGCGATGGAAATTCCCAAGCATGAGAAATCCAGTCTGATGAAAATGCTGACAAACTTTTGGGCCGAACGATCTGCCAGTGGCTGGACACCCCTTGATTATCCAATTGCGGCTGGTGACCATATCTTTGCGGATGTTGATGTAATTGTGAGAGAGGATGAACCCAGTTCATTGATTGCTTTTGCTCTTCAGACGCAAGACTACAGAGACAAGTTAGCAGACATCCGCAACAATGGCCATGCCAGCATTCGTCGAGATGACAGGCCAATGTCCGCAGGCGATGGGCCACACGATATCTGCGAAGACGGTATCAACCAAGCAGAAGTTGAGACATCGCTGCTTCGAGCCACAGGCACGCATCTGGCATATTCCTTCGTTGACGGATCTGCACGAATGCAATGCAAAATATTCTATGCCGAACAATTCGATGCTGTCCGTCGCAAGTGTGGAGTTGCCGATCGAATCGTTGAGTCTCTTTCGCGATGTCTGAAGTGGGATTCCAAGGGCGGTAAAACAAAATCCGTATTCTTAAAGACCCTAGATGATAGGCTCGTTCTAAAGTCTTTGTCACCAATTGAAACAGCCGCTTTCTTGAAATTTGCTCCAGCATATTTTAACATTATGGCCGAAGCTTTGTTCCATGATCTTCCCACAGTCATTGCTAAGATGCTTGGCTTCTATCAGATTATTATCAAGAATCCTGTGACAGGAACTGAAATCAAATGGGATGTTTTAGTCATGGAGAATCTTTTCTACGACAGAACGCCCACAAGGATTTTTGACTTGAAGGGATCGATGAGGAATCGCAAGATCCAGTCTACTGGAGAGAAAAACGAGGTTCTACTTGACGAAAATATGGTTGAATTCATCTATGAGTCGCCGCTCTTTGCACGCGAGGTAAGTTCAAATCTACATGTACCCCTGATGAAGAACAACTAACACTGGTTCCAGCATTCTAAGAAGCTTCTTAGAGCAGCGATATTCAACGACACATTGTTTCTACAACGGAATGATGTCATGGACTATTCGTTGATGGTTGCCGTGGATGAGAAGAAAAAGGAGTTGGTCGTTGGCATAATTGATGTTGTCAGGACTTACACCTGGGTATGTATTTACGAACGATGCAGGAGAATTCTCGACTTACATTCCATAGGATAAAAAGCTGGAATCCTGGATAAAAGATCGAGGTTTTGCTGGAGGTGGTCGCAACCGGCCAACCGTCACATCACCAAAGGTACGTCTCCTGTTGTTTCAATTCCAAACTTGAGCTAATACGAAAACAGGAATACAAAAACCGTTTCCGCGAAGCTATGAACAGATATATTTTACAAGGCAAGTCTCGTATAACTATTCTATCCAGGCTTTTTACTGACTTCGAATTAGCACCCAACAGCTGGCATCAATACGCAGCGATAGAGACGAGGCCTCAGAGAGAGGTAAAGAGCGAGACAAGAGAAGAGAGAGATGGTACTGTTTGAATAGACGCTAGGCGCTGAGCGCTGACGAAGTTATGAATAGTGTATGAGATACCTAGATACTGGCGATGCGACGATTTGAATAGAGAATAGAGAGTGTTTGGTAGCAACCTCATGGATCCTTGTGCCTATAGTTCTATGCTGTGTGTTGCCTTTCAAGACGTGTCCCGTTATCATAGTCATATTTCGTGTACTTGCTTTAAGGTCTTTCATTATGCTTCATTGCTAATACAGATGAGCTAATGTTACAACGTAAATGCTACCAAGACTCCCAAAACAGCCAAAATGCGCACTTGCTAAATAGCCATCCTCCAACAACCTCCTACCATGGATCCGTCAAACTACGCTTTCACAACATGAGTCTTATAAATAACCTTCGTACTCTCATCAACTGTATGCTCATGCCCGCAAAAAGCGCACCTCCTAAACTCACTCACCAGCATCTTCCACTCGCCACACTTCTTGCATCGTCTCGCCAGCACATCACGCTTCAACTTCTTCTCATCAAACACCAAATCGTCATCATAGAATCTCAACAGACCGCTCCACCGGCCTTTATACTTCCCTGTTGCCATCGCTTCCTTCAGCAACTTCGACGACAGTTTCTGAACATACTCGATTTTCTCTGGTGCCAGAACCGCACCAGGCGGTCCGGCGAGAGTCTCACACGCCAGTTTAGCAAACTCGATGAACTCCTTTGCATTGGCGCCCCAGTCCCAGGTCGTGAGGTGCTCGGCGCAGTTCGCTAGGTCGAACTTCCTCGCCTGCTGGAAGTTGGCGTTGCCCGTGCCGATTAGGTATTGCCATAAGGGTCCTAGGGGACCGAGGGCCGGCGAGCGCATGCACACGTAGTTGAACATGTTCATGCGCTGGAGGTTGGGGATACGGTTCGCACAGAAGAGCTCGTATTGTGCGAAGAGGGCTTTCTTGCTGCTGGGAGACGGGTTGGACAGGTACTTGTGCGTCATTTCGGCAGCGTAGATGCTTGTGGACATGTTGGCGTTGATGCCGGGCGAGTAGAGGGGGTTGGTGAATCCAGCTAGACGATGCGTTAGTTTATTTCACTGGTCTGAATTGTCTTGGGATAGTTTTAGGAGCTGCTACTCACTGGCATCTCCAATCGCCATCCAATTCTGGCCCGTGACTTGCGGTGATCGGAAAGCGATATTCTTACGCACAAACCACGTCGTTCCAGGCCCATATAAGTCCACAATCAAGTGATGCTCGTCCATTAGTCCCGCAATCTTGGGGTATTTACCCACAATCCAGTTAAATTTCTGTGCAGCCTCCGACTCTCCGTACGTGTGCAAGTCATCAGGATACACGACATCCGCTCTCAACGCAAAGCCAATACTAACGACCCAGCGGAACTTGACGTCAAACATCTCGACCAGCTGGTTCACCGACGGGTACTCGTCTGCGGGTGTCTTGGCGGCGTTCAGGTCGAGCAGGTGGTTGATCATCTTGATGAGATTGGGGAGTGGACTACCTTCCCATGAGGGGAGGCGGATCACCCATGCCCATCCCTCGGGGATGCAAAGATGGTTCGTGTTGACGCTCTCGTAGTTCCGCAGTGGAATCTCGCTTTCGTCGCCGGCGCAGTCGAAGTATGCCCAGAAAGCGTTCGTATTAAACCCGTCGACTTTTTCGATCCTGCAGTTCTTAGAAACGAGACGATGATGGCGACCTGAGGCGTCGATGAGGAGTTTACTGTGGAGTTTGGATTGTGTCTTTCGTGTGAGGTCTTCTACGGTCACTGTTACGCCCTCGTCGGACTTCCCCATTTCGGAATCAATGAGTGCTTCGTGGCCATGGAGGACATTGATTCCCAGGCGTTGTGCATACAGAGTCAACATGAGCTCGCTGATCTTCCTCTCGATCTGAAGAGTTGGAACGAAATCTCCCGGTGGTCCATTTGCAGTGAACTCAGTATAGTTCTCTGGATTTCCCGATTCAGGGAAGTAGTAGAATGCGAGGCCATCTTTGGGCCCGAAAAGTCGCCATAACATGGGAGACTCGATCCCAACCAGTTTGAGCCATAAGCCAAAGACTGTTAATGTTGATTCGCCAATCTTATAGCCGGGGCTTGAGGCCTTCTCTATGATGGTGATGGTGGTCGGCGCTATGGATTTTGAGTCAGTATAACTATTTTTCACACAGGAAACACACGACACAACTTACCTCTGTTGTTCAGAATTTCTAATTTCTTGCTATGAATAGCATAAATCAGTGAGTGGATACCACCCCCAATTACGACGACATCTGAGGCAGAATCTCCTTCGCTCTTTGACAGATTGAGAGCATTGAGGATTTCTGCATCCGACTCAATCTGATTGTTACTTTGAAGTGTTGATAATAGGCCTCCCATGATTTTAGTTTGAATCTTGATTCTCAACTCTTTGTTACTCACCGCTTCACTGTTCTTTGTTCGCTTCTTTATTGTCTTGATACTGGAGGGGAAAGCTTCTCGGAAGATCTTCTTGAAGGATGCTGACTCCGATTCTAAAGAGCCCCTCCTTTCTGTTCGCATCGTGCAGTAGACGAAATGTGGTCCCCGGCTGATGTCTAGACCGGACCAGAGTTTCCTGATTGGGACGACAAAACCAAGTTTTGGTAAAGTCGTACATTGATTGCTTTCAGGCTGAGATAATCATTGGTTTAATTTCCATCAACCCAAGTTACACCAAGTGTTCCTTCTGTACTTAGGCCGATATTTGGCAATTCTCACTTGCTGTCACGGTGTCAATAACTTTGACGAGGCCCCACCACCAACGGTCTCGCTTAATTGAGGGGGCAATATGAACCACTCAGACACTCCAATTTCATATCCTGTCGTTTTCTTCCCACCAACTTGTGTTGGTTGGTCGTATGTGTTGCTTACCGAGATCTCTCCCTGCCTTGGCTGCATATTACTGCGCCGCTTCATACATTCACTGTTCGGTTCCACAATCTTGGGTCCTAAGTGAGATTCGATGCGGTGTAACAACTCACCAGAACTCTTTCTGGTTTGGAAATAATCAGCCAGGAAACTTATCATTTCTTTTTATTAATCATTCACTAACTTGGTGTGCAACAAGTTCTTGTATGAATCGACAGACGATCAAATACATTTTTGGATACCCGAGTTCGACGGTCTTTGCACCTACCGAATTTCGTTCAGACTTCATGATCTTTTCTAAAAGCCATCAGGACTTCATCTTTTATATATTGCACTTGCAATGTTTTCGTCAAAAAGGTTTCAGCCTTGTCTTGCAGGCAGATTACAGCTTGTAAAGTCTGGGGTAAACCGTTCTTTTCAAGCAGGTCGTCAAATTAAGGATGCCCAAGTCGATTCCCATCTTGCTCATACTCCACCTCAAGCACGCCTTCCACCATCGTACCCAGGATTCATCAGCTCATTTCCCCAACCCCGCAAACCCATAGAGCTGGGTTTGCCTGTCACTCGTTACCGACAGGATGTCCATGGTATCGAATCACTGCCGCCTTCACCATCGCCGTACAGAATCCGAGAACGTCCATATGGTGCAACTCGCCGGATCCGGACGATAATAATCGGAGCTGGCGTCAGCGGTATTGATATGCTTTTGAGCCTTAAGAAAAGCACCAAGAATGTTTCAAGTGTTATCTATGAGAAGAATGCGGGAATTGGAGGCACTTGGCTAGAGAATCGGTATCCTGGTTGCGCTTCCGACGATCCGTCTCACAGTTATCAATACACGCACTCGCCAAATGTCAAGTGGAGTTCCATTTTCGCGCCCGCGAGAGAAATTGAAACGTACTTGAATGACGTTGTGGACAGCAACGATTTGAGAAAGAGGATTAAGTGCACGCATAGCGTGCTAAAGTCTGAATGGGCTGAAACAAAGGGACAATGGAAGGTGACTGTCAGAGACAATTCCTCAGGAACGATATTTATAGACAGAGCTGAAGTCTTGGTTGACGCTACAGGGATATTCAAGTGGGTTAACTGCAACGGGCGCATGATCATAACTGACGACCTGTACAGCAACTGGAAATGGCCAGAGGTTGATGGACTTCATAACTTCAAGGGAGATCTCGTGCACACTGCCTGCTGGTCCGAGAATATTGATCTTGGGGACAAGGTTGTTGCTGTTTTAGGCAACGGCGCATCAGGGGTTCAACTTGTGCCTGCAATTCAACAATGTCAGTATTTACTTTGTTGTACTCGTGCGAACTGTTAAATCTAACATATGGCAGCTGTCAAGAAGCTAGTACATGTTATTCGGAGCAAGACATGGATTGCGCCGCCTAGCACGGCAGTCAAGCTTTGCCAGCAGTACACTATAGAAGGCTCGCGTCAATTTTCGGAAGAAGCTATCAAAGATTTTCAGCTGAATCCTACAAAATACGCTCAATTTCTATCCGAGTTAAATACTTTGGCTGGTAAAGAGAGGTTTCGAATTGTGCGTATCAACAGCTGAACATTTAGGCTTCGTACTAACCTTGTCCCAGATTACAGATGTTCGAGAATCCAAAGAAACCCGTGCTAAGATTTTGGCATATATGAAATCTTCTCTGCAGTCTAAACCGGAACTAATTGATGTATTGATTCCAAACTTCGCAGTAGGCTGTCGCCGCATCACAGCTTCGCCTAATTTCCTAAAGGCGCTCACAGCATCAAATGTCTCTGTGACAAACTCTCCCATCAAAAGAGTCACAGCAACAGGTATTGAGTTTAAGGACGGGAGAGTAATGGATGTCGATGCAATCATCTGCGCTACAGGATTCAACACTTCGTTCATCCCCCGCTTCCCACTCATCGGCGAGCAAGGAAAGAATTTACAAGATGAATGGAGCGAAGAGAACGGTGGACCGCAAGCATACATGAGCATAATGGTCAAGGGAATGCCCAATTATTTCCGTACGTCTTTTTTTCGCTTTCCCACCACTTGCACCTCGCTAACAGAAAAGGATTCATCGGTCCTAACGGCCCTCTTGCGCACGGCGCCATCCCGCAACTCGTAACCCACATCTCAACCTACGTCCTTGCACACATCCGCAAGTTACAAACCGAACATCTCTCCTCCATTCGTCCGCACGCCGCCGCCGTCGACGAGTTCAACCAGCACGCGCAGGCACTCCTGCCGCGCACGGCGTGGGCGGGTAGCAATTGTGGGGGGTGGTACAAAGCGAAGGGCAAGAATGGAGAGGAGGGAAGAGTCACGACAGTTCATCCGGGGAGTCAGAAGCATTGGGAGGAGATGCTGAGGAGAGTTCGGTGGGAAGATTTTGAGCTTAGACGAGTGGAGGGCAGGGCGGAGGTCAATCGGTTCGCATATTTGGGTAATGGGTTCTTAGCTGAGGAGGTTGAGGCGTTTTGAGATCGTGCCGTTGCTTTGGCCCACTCCCGTGATACTTTCCAAGGGGTTCTAGAATACAAATAATATAAGATTAAATTGCATGAACCTTTCAAGTTTTGCTTGATTATTATCAATACGCTAGATAGAACGAGAGCCAAGCCGAAAATACTTAAATTTGAACGAAAACCTTTGTTCTAAAGATACTCGGAATCCTCGCAATTTTCGAAATGTATCGAAGTGCGTCAATCTTTCAATGCGTACGTGTTTGTTTACTTTTGAATACCTGCAGTAAATAACCTTCAATCCTAAAAAATAGACCCGTTAACTGTCAATTTCCATATAAGATCGAGAACGTTCGATGGATGATTAAAAGTCAAGTGGGTCAATGAATCGCCGTCTTTTGTAAAATCTCGTCCACATCATGCTGCCGACTTTGCCTTCTTGTCCGTCTTTTTATTTAAGCTTGAAGAAAATTAGTATCTGGATTCTCTCGATTGCTGGCGCCAGAAATGAGTATCTCGTTCCCTGATAGATTCCTGATGGAGATAATTGTTGTACTAGAAACAAATGGTCGATCCTTTCCACAATCCCCTTCTCGAATACTGTCGCTACCAATGAATCGCAACATTTGACCTGTTCTTCGCCTAGAGCCTACAGCGTCAGTTTATCTGGCTGTCGCAAATTCTTTATTAATAATTGCAGCTCGTGAGAAGTCTTTTCAGCTACTAGGTATTGCTAGCGTAGCGCATGATACCGATATTGCTCTTTCCTGATACCGTGCCACTGCACTCGAAATTTTGCCGCAGGAGCGTGGAGTACGTTTGAGACTTTTAAATCATTGGGGGAGGCTAGTATAGGTTTGAAGAGCTCTAGCGATGATATCTCTTTTGTTGCTATAACGTAAGCATTTTATGTTACGAGGTTTATGTTAGAAAATTCTTTATCTATATTTAGTGTCCTGACCTAACCTAATTTAAGGAACTTTCGAACGTTGATATTACATCTCTGGGACGAATGTATTATAAGAAACGCTAGGTTGAATACCAAGTAAGTAAAGAGACAAGTCTATAACGAATTAATGGCAGATGGCGGCCGAGTTCGCTCTAGGTTTAAGAGAGAAATTCGAATTCGAATCCGAATCGGGCTCGGATTGTATTTTAATTGTGAATCGAAAATAGTACCATTTCCTCTTTATTATTAATATCGAAAGTACTGTTGTATCCCTCAAGTTTTAGTTGTTTAGGATTAAGCTGGGTTCCTTTATTGCTATATTCTTGTTTCTTAGGTAGATTATCTAAATTCCTTTAAACATTTCTTAACCTAACGTTACCGTTGCTTTTATTCTTATATCGTTTTATCTCTACTGTAGAACTTTAATCCCTCGGTTTCAGTGTTTGGTTCTAAAGGCTTTAAATGGTCGCTAGAATTTAATCGTGGCTTAAATCGATATTCTAAAAACCGAATGGCTAGTTATTTTATATAATAATATTCTTAGTTTGAGTTTTAACAACAAAACAAAAGAAGACCAATGTATAACGCGTAAGGCTGTTCTGCTTTGCTCACTCCATTTAGTCTTCCTAGAAAGGATAAAAGTACCATTAATTGGCTTAAAGCTAGACTGTCAATAGGGATTGTACTTTAAGGCCAAGTCAACCCATGCCTGGCGTATCTGACCACCCATTTCGCTTAATATATGCTCCACCCCACTTTTGAAAGTTTTCTGGAATATAAAGTCAGATAAAATGCTGCGTTTCAACAATCAGCACAGTTGCGTGGTGTAGTGGTTATCATGCCTCCTTTACAGATCATTCAACCCGAGTGATTAAAGATCGGAGTAGGTCCTGGGTTCGACCCCCAGCGCGACTAAGCGTTAAATTCTTTCTTTTTCATGGTGAAAATGAATGTTTTTTGTCTTGTTGGATGGAACATGATAATGCTGTAATTTATATGGCTAAGCTTTTTTAATATCCAAGTGGGAGTACGCTAGGGGTTTTTTTCTGTTCTTTGTTTGGCACCTCTTTGGGCGAGTTCGCCGGGCCGAGGCTCGCTTGCCCCGCATCTAAGAAGCGAGTGAGGGATGCCGAGTATTATCCTCCCCGCATTCTGATATAGCTATACTATACATACATATCGAGATGAACTGATTGAAAAATCGTATTAAAGTTGTAATTTAAAAAGAAATCAAGAAATCATATTACACAGTATCAAATTCCAAATAAAGCTGCTAAGGTCTATCTCAACATCTCAAAATGGCACCCAACCCCTCCCACAGCCGAATGTCCTTCACCCTCCCGCCAGATCTCACCACCTACCTCACCGCCCTCGACTCCTTCATCGCGACCAAAATCACGCCTCTTCAAGCGTCATCCGACAATCAGCGGTTCTTCGATCACCGGCGCGAGCACGCCCGCACAGATTGGGAGAATGGCGGTCTCCCGCGGGATGACTGGGAGGATTTGCTTGCGGAAGCGAGGAAGTTGGCTGACGAGGCGGGGTTTTATCGCTTTTGCTTGCCGGAGGAGTTTGGTGGGCAGAATGGGGGGAATCTGTGGATGGCGGTCATTAGGATGCATTTGGCGAGAAAGGGACTGGGATTGGCGAATGATTTGCAGAATGAACATTCGGTCGTGGGGAATTTTCCGGATGTGCTTATGGTTAGGGAGTTTGGGACTGAGGGTGAGTGTTTCTGTTTTTCCATGTTGTTGGGTTTGAGAGCGAAGAGAAGGATGCGGGTGAGAGATCAGGCTAATGAGTATTGTAGAACAGAAACAGATTTTCATTAAAGGTAGGTTGGAAGGAAAGGTAGGTTTTGCGTTTGGGTTGACGGAGCCTGGTCATGGCAGTGATGCGACGCATATGTCTACTCATGCTGTGAAGAAGGCGAAACATGGAGTTGAGGGTTGGGAGATCAACGGCGCGAAAATGTGGATTAGCGGTATGCATAAAGCGACTCATTGCTTGGTGTTTGCGAGGACGCATGGGAAGCCTGGGGATGCCCTTGGGATTACGGCCTTCTTTGTTGCGAAAGATACGCCCGGGTTTGAAATCGAGTCGTATGAGTGGACTTTTAACATGCCTACCGACCATGCTAGTAAGTGCCCGCAACCCCCTTTTCTCACTCGTAGTGGAAATTTCCACTTACCGAACATCGATAGCTCTTTCATTTACCAATGCTTGGGTTCCCCCCTCCGCCATTCTCGGCTCAGAAGGTCGCGGTCTAGCGATTGCGCAAACATTTGTGCATGAGAATCGTCTCAGACAAGCTGCGAGTTCGCTGGGCGCAGCCGAGTTCTGCATCGAGGAGAGTGTCAAGTATGCAAGACAAAGGAAGCCCTTTGGGAAAGAACTGTCGACGAATCAGGCGATTCAGTTTCCGCTCGTGGAGCTGGCAACGCAAGCAGAGATGTTGAGGCTGCTGATCTTGAAGACGGCGTCGGAGATGGATTGCATGACACAGAAGGAGATCGAGAGAGATTTAGGCGACAAGGTATCGATGTGTAATGTAAGTGTGTTTGATAATAAGTCTTGAGATTGAATGGTGAAAACAAAGGAAAATACTAATATTGGATAGTATTGGGGAAATAGACTTTGTACCCAAGCTGCTGATAGGGCGATCCAAGTCCATGGTGAGTTTCCCCGAACGATGAGTGTGTAACACTGATTCATTGTCATAGGTGGCATTGGGTATTCGAGACATAAGCCGTAAGCTATGCATCTATCCTCCTGGACTAATGACAAGCTGACATAACAGATTTGAGCACATCTATCGCCATCATCGTGAGTGACATTCCTTCTTCATCATCTCTATGCCCTTTGTTGTGCTGATTTTGCATTCCTGCAGGTCGATATAGGATTACGGAAGGGAGTGAGGAGATCCAAATGAGAAAAATTGCTGCGTACTTGTTTGGGTATGTTGGACCGAGGAAAGCGGAGCTTTCGAAGTTGTAAGATAAGATTGTGGCATCTGATGCTCAGCGCGTGTACAAAATCGAATGTATAAGCATAACACGACTCCTCTCTGATGGCGATGGACTGGTCCTTTGATCTTTTGGGGCTGTGACCATGCTCGTGGAATAAAAATTGGACACTTGTTCGAGCCCCGATCTCACTTGAAAAGGTCCCACCCATAGTTTGAGCTAGAGAGAATGGGAGAACCAAAGACTAGGAGAGCGAAGCGCAGGAAAAGAGACTAGTATACTCATACACTGATATATATGAGGAGGCGTTGAGCTAGAGTGTGGCTAATGTACAAATTAAAAATTGAAAATAACATGGAAGAGGAGGAGGGCGAGGCAACCCTGGCGAAACTAGAACTTCGGGCTCATCTAGAGAAGCCATTGTAAGCGTATCACTAAGGCTTCGTTCATAACTCTGCCCTGAGTCGAAGAAGATGTTAGTTTTGTGAGTACATCCAGGTTACCTTACCTTACCTTACCTAAGGTAGTTTGCACTCAAAGCTCGTTCCACCTCGCTAGTCTGCAAAGAGACTAGTGGGCATTTGCGACCTCATTCTCATTGTATCAGCAAGTAAGGTACAGAAATATGTCCGTAGTATGTACTCCAGAGACCTCACTTCCGTCCTCCCTTTCAATGTCTTTCACCAATATCCACAGTCGTGTTGTAAGATTACCCTCGCACGACGAATCTCCCCATTGAATACATGAAACAGCCACAGTCTTGAACTCAAGCCATGATGAAGATCTCCATGCCGATCTTCGAACCACGATGTCGGATTTTTTGACGTGTCAGGCACAAAAGAAAACCTCAAGACAGCGGCTGAAACAAAATTATGGGATGGCAGATCGCGACAATGGATTACTTGATGTACCCGTTCAAAAGACGTGGGATTGGTAAATCCGAAACAATGTTGGCGCAGCAAGGAGTGCGGGGAGGCTGTTTGTTTGACAAGGCTTTTTGCATAAGGCATCAGGCGCAACCATTGGACGTCCAGACACAACAACGGCTGTTTCTCACACCCTAAAAAGTGCTCCATCCTGAGAGTTCTTGTGGTTGACGAGGGCATGTTGCTAGGCTGAGTATATGTTGTACAACTTTACGAGGCTCTGTTTCCATTCCAAAACACTTGCTCGATATAGGAGATGGAGGCCACTCCTCTGTTGTATCCGGTTCTCTTCCAGGCTTTGCAAGGCGCATTACTGTCTGGGGCTGTCGGCGTTTTCAATGATATTATCAAGTGGCAATTCATTCAAGCACACTAGACTTCATGCCTACATATTTGTAAAATATGTTTCGAAAGGGAAAGTAAGTCAGCTCCTTAGATCTTCAGTTTGAAGCTATTTTTACCATAAATGGTAGCCTTCCAACTTTTTTTTCTGGTTTCATTTGGAATTGCGCGAAGGCTGGCTGCATGGTCACCGAAAATGCAGACCTCGAGTGAGTCTGCCGAAGGCATATGGCAAGCGCCACTGTATCAAGCAGTCTAGCAAACAAGGCTACGGTCAATGGAGACTTTGAGACATTACTAGCGCAGGCATATCCTAGGCCCATGTATATTCCTGTGATATTCCACATCTAACAATGATGTATTCGACAACGCTGTCATCTGAACTCATAGTGTGCATACTATCCACTGAACCGATATGGATGATGAGATCATCTCTGTCTTAACAGAAGCTTTGAATGGCTATCTGAAAATTCTTAACTTGGAGCATCACCTTTCAGAATTGTCCCAACCACGCCAAGGTAAAAGTGCTGAGAGCAATATCGATATCCTACGAAGAGAGTATTACCAATCTCGAACTTCCACAACACAGGCTTGCCTGCGTTTCGCTCCGTGGATTGCGTACAATGTGCGAAAATGGAGGGATAGTATTGACGATACCAAAGGGGAGTCTGAACCTTTCGAGATTAGATACCCAGCATCGATAAATGATGTTACTACCTGGGAACAGGACAAGAAGCCATATCTCAATCCGTTTACGGGGAAGTTAGTTGAGCCCGAGGGGTCACAATTCGCAGGGTCATCAAACACAAAGTATTCGTCTTCCAGAGACGAGAGAGTTGGGAACAAAGAATCGCCTGCAGAAAACGCCTTTCCGGCTCAGACCAAAGTGCCGCTTCCCAAATCCCCGAGTAGTTCTTCAGCTGCCAATCCCAGGCGAGAAACGGATAATCTAGACAAGAAATCAACCCAAAATGGTTCAGGAAAGCAGCCCACTCATAGCCAAGATGGGAAAAGCGAACCTGGCCAAGCCGTGAGTAGATTCTCGCGAAATGATCAGGCCCTGTCTTTACTAACACTTCTCTAGTTGGAGTCGTCGATTGCAAATACACCAAGCAAGACCCGAAGACGTCCTAAATGGCTCTCACCAGATGAAATACAAGAATTCGTCAAGCTCTCCGAGAAGAATCACAATACACCGAAATCGACTGACATTGGCATTGCTATCACAACATCAGACATTCATGCACGTAGTAAAGCTGCTACTAAAGAGGCTCGGAGTGCAACATCGTTAGAACATTCGCCACACTTTGATAGCCTCAGTCACCCATTTAGAGCGCTAGATTTTGATGTTGAGAAAGATAGGCAAACAGCTTTGGATTTACAAGCTAAATGGGCAGTCGAGAATGATGTTTTCACTGAGGTCAAACCTCCACTCAACTCGAGTCCTCTACTCAACTCAGGCGAACTCGCTACTAAGACCTCAATTCAGAAGACAAACATACCTCGGCGTCAACCAGTCCTAGTCATCCAGACCGACGGACTTTCTCAACAACAGACGCCATTTAGCACATCGAATGGCAGAAAAATGGTTGCTGAAGGACATATAACTACGAACAAGGTTGGCCCTTCACCATTGGATGGAGAAAGGACTGCTCGCATCAAACGCAATATAGCCGACTCGCAGGCAATATATCGTCGATGGGAGCAAGAAGCAAACGAACTTCGAGATCAAAATGAAAGACTGGCGAACGAGATTAAATTGGCAGAAGAATTCGAGAGAAAACGACTCGACCGTGTGAAAGCCGAAGCAGAGAATCGAGCAAAGCGCATCGCAAAAGCTAAACTTGATTTTCAAAAGAAAACGGCACTCATAAAACAAAGGAAAGAAGAGTCTGAAAGACGTGCCCGCCAATCAGACTGTGCGTCCTGTCTGGAAACAGGCGACAAGGTCGACATGTGTGTATTGACTTGTGACCACGCATACTGTCAAAGGTGTATCAGAAGTGAGTGGTGCTGCTGCTAACTACAATTGCTGGCAGAATCTGACATCCACTAGGAGCATTCATGATAGCAAGCAAATCTCGCAAACCATTCAATTGCTGCCAAGCTACACCTGCAGCATCTCTCGCCGACAGATGGCTGTCCACATCTTTCGTCGAAAACTACGATGCAATGCTCCATGAATTATCGACGCCAAACCCTCGATATTGCTCCAGCACACCATGCCATCGATTCATCCCACCCCAAGAAATTCATGGACCTATCGCCTGGTGCAAGTTCTGCTCAACACGCACATGTGTCGCATGTGGTTCCGCCGAGCATGCTGGGATTTGCGAGGAGGACACAGAAGGCCTGGTTGTGAGGGCTCTTGCGACAAGTGAAGGTTGGAAATCATGTCCACAATGCAGCGCGATTGTTCAAAAAAATGAGGGCTGTCTGCATATGACATGTCGATGTACTAGCCAATGGTGCTGGAATTGTCTTCGTGATTGGGAGACTTGCAAAAGCACCTGTCCTAGGGTGTGAGAGTCCAAAACTCCATGCCAATATCTTGCTTGGACCAAAGTATGTTTGAGTTATGTCCTTCATTATTGTCACATGATCTGATACCTGATAGGTCTTTCTCATCAATATGCCCCCATATGGTTGGCTAATAATCTATAATATAATAGTTTTGGATAGAACATAATGTAATTTACAGGGGCAACTAAGTTGCTATGAAAGAAGTTGTTCCCCGACTTCCCCATATCTGTGACATTGTGCTGCAGTATTATTAGCTCGGCTAACAGTGGGGTCAACAAACCTTACAACGTTGTAAGGTAGCATCCGAGGACGTATGTTGAGTCTCATTGGCAAGTTGAAAACGACTATATGTATATGAGAGGCGGGAGGAAAGAAGTCTTTCCATGGTTGACATTCAATTTTTTGAAAGTTAGACACTTCGTCCCGATCAAGTGAATCCCCTCATCCCACTTTTGTGTCTTCGGTTTTGCGTACTTTCAGATACGACTCCTCCGATTCTTGCAAACACTAGGACGGGATTGATAAGACCTAGCGTACTATAGCACTCAAACCATCTTCTACCTCCTATCCATATTCTCATCCCAACATGCCTTCACGAACATGGCCAGAAGGTTGGCCTTCATTCACACCAAAGGACAACGATCCGAAAGATACTTTCCAGTTGGATCTGAAGAAGAAAATCATCAAGCACTACGGCTTCGAGAATCTCAAGGCTGCATGGATCGATACGTGCAACCGTCTCAAAACAGTCACGGCTCGCTTGGAGTCGGAAGGAGAAAGTTCAGTTCCAATCTTCAACTATGACGATCTGAGAGATGTCACCTCCCTAGAAAAAATGAAGAGTGCCGGCTGCTGCATCATTCGAGGCGTCATCCCAAAAGCAGAGACAACACGGCACTACGAAGACCTCCTCGCATTCGTTGAAGACAACAAGGACATCGTCACTGGTTGGCCAGCAGAGAGCGTAGCCATCTACCACCTCTACTCGACCCCCACACAACTGAAGCTCAAAACCAATCCCCGCCACCTCCAAGTCCACCACCTGCTTAACAGCCTATGGAGCGACGCCTCGCTGTCCGAAGAGGAACTCAAAGCCCAACATGAGCCAATCCTCTATCCAGACGGTTTCCGCAACCGACAGCCTGGCCAAGTCTTCCTCGGCTTGGGTGCCCATATTGACAGCGGCTCGCTATGTCGCTGGGCCGACGACGAGTACCTCAAGACCTATGACGCCATATTCTCCGGCAATCCAGACGCCTACGACCCTTATGAAACCGAGCACCGCAAGAACGCAGACACAGCCATGTTCCCCGGCGGGGCGCAGTGCAGCGTCTTCCGCGCCTTTCAGGGCTGGACGGCCCTCACGGCGTGTCGGGCAGGTGAGGGCGGCCTCATGCTCGTTCCTGAGATTAAGACCGTTACGGCGTACATGATGCTGAGACCGTTCTTCAAAGAGCCTGAAGATGGTAACTGGGAGGACCCTGAGAGGTGGGAGATGGATGAGAGTGCCTGGTTTCCGGGCACGTTTAGATGGGACTCGCAATTGTTGAGTCGTGAAAGTCATCCGCATTTAAGGCTCGAGACGTCGTTGATGGGTGTCCCGCCCATGCAGCCTGGTGATACGATTTGGTGGCATGCTGATGTATGTGATTTATCTACCCACCCAGATCAGATTCTGGGATATGGATCGTGTGCTGATAGAGGATAGATGTGTCATGCAGTCGAGACAACACACAATGGAGATCACCCAGCGAGCGTAGCGTACTTCGCTGCTTCGCCGAGCACGCCTGCTAATGTCAAGTATATCCAGCAGCATTGGAAGGACTTGGTTGCGGGTGTGCCGCCAGCAGATTATAAGTATCTTGATGGTGCGGGGAGTGATTTGATCTGTGAGTTCTCTTTTCTTGGTTCTATGGTAATGTTTGAGTGTGTACTAATGGGAGATTACAGTAAGTAAGCAGAATGAGAGGAAGATGAAGGGCGCGTTGTCGCTTGACAGTATCAGTGCCGAGGGGAGGAGAGGCTTAGGCGAGGGAAGGTAGGATAAGGTAGACGGTGCTGCTTTGGATAGGCTCGATGCTACGATCTATGAGTTTTGTGTAAGTATTCATGAGAATGGAAAGATATTGCAAATATTTGTATCTTCGGTTGACTTCAATGCTGGATATATTACCTCACGAAACACTTTCAAGTGCTCGATCCGGGTTTATGTTTCCACTTAGGTATTTGTGACAAGCTTCTAGGAGTAACACAACTGTTTCTGAGAATTAAAGCTGGAGTAGTACTACTTTTAGTCTGACATTGGTTCTATTCTCGCTCTTAGAGCTACCTTGCTTAGCTAATAAACCAGCTTCGCTGTCAAGACCTGTCTCGTATAATGTCACCGCCTTTGTGGATGTGTGGTATTCATGGCTCACGCACATAATGAGAACGAAATTTACTCCAAACAAGCGCTGCAGTTTGCTTAGGCTCTCGTAGGATAGAGTTTGAGTCGATTTGAGAAGGTTGTTCTCGAGAAGAAGAAAACCGACCTTGCCTTAAAGAATATTTTATCACGTAAAGCTAGGAATAGAAAGATATTAATATGGTAAGTAATTTACAACAGAATCAGACAGGGTATACAGCTAAGGTAAAAAAATCATTCGAACTTCTTGTGTCCTCCGCTTCTTTGGACCCTCATTTGAAATATAGCACTCCATACCTACAACACGTAACGTAGCTCATTTAGAGGCAGCTCATGATGGACAAGTACAAACCAGCATAAAGGCTAGCTGGTACTTGATATCAAAGCACTCTGGTGATGCTGGCAATACAGGGAATACGCCCCGCATAAGAGGAGGAGCACAATCCAGTGAGTCATAAGCAACAATGTTGCAACGGCTTGCGGTATCACGGCAATTTTGTCCCCCAACGCCAGGATAGAAAACATCCATAACGGCACTGTTTATTTGTGGCGACTTGGTGTAACACACTCCCTCCGTGATTGTGAAAATGTATTTGGTACCACTACACTCATCGCTTCCGTCGTAAAAGGATATTTGTTGGGTGGCCTGCCTCGGTGCGGGTGCCAATGATGAGGACGCTGGTGCTGAGGATGTGCTAGTGGGTGGTACAGAGACCGTAGACGAGGTAGACATTTGCGCTGAAGAGGCTGGTACATATATTGCAGCTGGGCAGGACGCGGTGACAGTGACTCTGCATCTCATTAATATATGAGGCTTGTCAACATTAGGGGAATGGAATGTTGTACTTACACTGCAGCCGAGGCACTAATTGTAACATAAGATAATGAAACCTGGTTGGAAGCACTCATGGTGATGTAGGAAGTCGCCGTAACCACCGAAACCGACTGCTGCGGACAAGTAGATGTACTCGCTGGGTCCGTTGATGCTGCTGCTGTTGCAGTAAGTAAGCAGCTACATACCGATGCTACACTTGTCGACGCATAGAATTCACGGTTTTTCGCAACACAATCAAAGCCTGGGCCGACAACTGGCGTTGGAGCTGCGAGGAACGATGAACAGTATGAGCTAGCTTGAACTTCCGAGTTATAAATACATCTTTCGAGGTTGTTGCCATTTTTCTTACACATTGCTAGCACTGGGCTAACAAACGCGGCCACCGCAACCACGACGGTGAATGATAGTTGCATGCTGAACAGATATGATGGATCCAAAATAAATGAGGTAGTAAATGATAAGAACGAGGATTGAAGCAACAGAAAGGAAGAAATACTTTTCAAATACAAAGGAATGCTTACAATTTTGAGATTTCATTTTCATGATGTTACACGGGAGATTTAAGTCACTATGACGATACCATGCTATAACCGAACCACCAATCAAGTATACTGAGGCTCGATTAGGGATCCAAATATGTTGTTCATTCTTTCTTGTGGGGAAAACTGATTTCAAACCGGGGTGATTTGCAGAAAATGTCCCGTCATGTCTTTTGGAGCTTGTACCGTCTACCCGTGTTTTTCAATAGTCTGAAAATATGTAATGATTGGCGGAAGAAGACTTCAAAAAGCCTTTTCTACTGGCCAGTTCGACGGATTCTAATTACGGAGGTAAGTCCGAACTAGGACACCATTTTGCTTTTCCGAAGCTCATTCCTCGGATTTTTCGAAAGTCTCGCTCGCCCGTGCACGCGTTTTGCTCGATACGGCGACCGCTAAACCTGGGAGGGCTAATAAATACCACGCTTACGATTATATTTTAAGCTTAAAGTTAATTCTATTATAGATATCTATATACTAACAGCTGGATCTGGATAACATAGTCTAAAGGTATTATGCGAGTGTTTATTACTATTGTTTACATCTTTATTTACTTTTTGGTTGTGATTAGTTAAGGTGGGGTTTAGTGTTCTGAATTTTTGGTTTGAGTTATAGGACATTCGCGCTTATCTAAGATAGCCACTATAAGTAGAGTATAGTTTAGTTTCAGTGGGTCAATAGCCTTTTCTCGTCTTTTCCCCTCATAATACATCTCGTACCATCTCGTTATTTAAGTTTCTAGGCTATACGTAACAATCTACCCGAAAGGATACATCGTATCTAGATCTTTTCTTTTTGTTCCATCGTGATGGTATCCTTCCGTCCTTGCCCAATTCAGAGCCAGCCGACTACTCAGACTCATATCTCACGGTTTCCGCCACCGTATAAAGGACACACTTCTAAGACATATGATTCCGCTTGTTACTTAGTCGACGGTAAGGGGAGAGAAGGTCGGCGACAACTACGGCTGTGTGAGAGCAAGGTGCATGTTACTATTCTCGAGGGCGAGGTGAGGACTCTGGTTAGCCAGAGGTTCGTTTATGAGGAGGGGGAGGGGGAGGAGAAGCAAAAGGAAGAGCAAGAAGAGAGGAGGGTGGATAAGGCACTGGCTGGGGATAAGGAAAATGGGGAGGAGGAAGGGATGGGGTGTGTCTATGAGTTCCCACTACTCGGCGAGGGTGTTAGGTGCAATGATGTAAAGTTCGACTGGAATATTGAACCAACATCTTCAGCCGAGGAGATCAATGTCAAAATCGCCAAAAACAAAAATCTCAACAACCTTTCCGCTCAAGATCCAAACTCAGATGTATTTATCGCACATCTCGGCCCCGTCTCAGCAGGCGCCACCATTTCCACAAACCTCACCTTCACCAGTATACTGCAAGTGGCCTTCTCCTCAGACGGTACCAGACATATCCAATTCAGCGTCCCGCCTGCGAGTATAGTCTTCCCTCGAGCTCCCGCGAGCTTGGATCAGGAGGAACATAGAGTCGTCACGCTCGACATAGACCTCCCAGCTTCTGTTGTTATCACGAAAGTCGAATCGCCCTCGCATGAGATAATTGTTGTTATGGGGAGGCTCGCGATTGGTGAGGAGACTGGACTTGTTGTTGACGCTGGCGATGGTGGTCTGAAAAGAGAGGAGCTTGGAAATAGAGCAACTGTTACGGTCGCGTCGGGACTGGGGGATGGGGTGTTGGCGAGATATTATTTCGTGCTGCTTGCTCAGGTCTTGGATCCTGAGGAATTGCTGGTTGGAAGACCGGTTGCTTCTCGCGCAACACTACGCCCAATCCCTGCCCCGCGATTTACTGGAACAGGAGGAGGAGGAGGAGGAGGAGGAGAAGAAGGAGTTTACCCTCCGCGATCCATTCCTCCGCAATTCCTTCCCCCTTCTTCCGGGAGAGGGAGCAAGGAGTCCGTCGATATATCGGCAAGATCCAGTGACTCGAAGACTGGTCGGAGCGTCGAGTGAGATGTTTCCGGATCCTTGTACGACAGGGACAGATGGCAAGAGGGTTTTGGGGGTTTGATTTTGGTTGCTGGGAATGAGAGAGAGAAGGTTGAGAAATAATGAAATAAGGTGCTGAAAATTAAGACTTGAGATATATCTCACAAGGACGATAGATATTGGATAGAGTACGACGACCACGACGGCAGTGGTGGTGGCGACGCCGACTGTGGCGTGTAAGTTCTGGGATGAGGGATGGGGGTGGACGTTTGAGGTTTATGGAATCGAGTATTGGGCTACGGATGGAGGGGATGAGTTGCATACGTAGGAGAAGAGATGTGGTGCGCTGACGGGGTGGGAGTGGACGGTGGATAGTACGGGGACGTATGTCTATTTCAACCTCCCGTTTTTTTATTGCGGATGGGTGTGTTGAGCGCGCGGTGGTCTCGGCTGCTGGACCCAAGATCTTGTGTGTTGGGCAGGGCTTGGCGAAAACGGAGGGAGGGGCGGGGGAAGGGGCAGCGCCGACATATTCAGATAAGGAGAGGGCGGCGTTGAAGGAGACGTAGAAGAATGCGACGGTGTATCGGATGTATCAGGGGATGGATTGGACGGGGTTGAATGAAACGGCGGCGGTGAAGGGGAATGAGACTAAGACTAAGACGGCGAAGATAGTATATGTTTATGTGTATGTTAAGCCGGAGGGTGAGTCTTGAAAGAGAGGACGGGTGTAGAAAAGGAGGATAGATGGATAAGCTTAATTATAGTCCTGAAGACTGCATTCAGTCCCACGAAACATTGGCAGCTTTGAAACTCTCGACACTTCTATTGCATTGACCTTAATTTGTCCCTCACCCTCGCTCCTCGTGCTAATAAGTAACCAAGCTTTGCCGCTATGACTTGGTATCGCATAGCTCCCGCTCTTAGACCTAACTTACTCACTGAACCTAACGAATTAAACGTTTTGACCCAGCCAAGTCTCAGCCCTTCCCGTCGTGGAACGAACCAATCGCAGGACTTCCGAGCAAAGGGATCAGTGTTGCCGTGGTATTTCAGCCATGTCGAATTTAATGTCTCACGCCAGGTCTTCTGTGCTGAATCATGCTAGATAGGGCGTATAAGGATCACAAATATCCAAACTTGACCCTCAATCCATCACTCTCCTATCCAACCTGCACAATGCGAAAATCCGTTTTATTTTCCCTCCTACTCACCACTGTGGTTGCTCAAACACCCGCTCAGTTGGCAGCTCAAATCCCAGCATGCGTCGTACGTCTTCTTATTTCTCATTATTTTCCCTATGCCATGCATCGTAACCTCTCCGTACTCGTGAACACAATCACTAACCAATTTGGTTTCAATATCAGCTCCCATGCGATGAAGTAGCCATTGCAGCAGTCGGCTGCTCAGAAACGGACTATGCATGCCATTGTGCCCGCAGCGCCCAAATCGCCCCTCTAGCGAGACCATGTCTGCAATCGAGCTCGAATTGTACTGCTGCTGAGCTGCAAAGTATGTCTGACTATCCGTTCTCTTTCATAAACTCCTCTGTTGGATTTCATTTTGCAAACTTCAAGGAAGATTGACTGATCTTGTAAAATAGCCTTCGCAACTTTGGTTGCTCAGATTTGCGTGGCTGTGAACGCTACCACTCCTGCAAATACGACAGTCTCTGTGCCAAGTATTACTTCGACGCCATTTCCCACTGGATCAGCTTCTATCTTGCCGTTTCCGTATCGGGGAAGTAGCTCTAAAACTAAGTTGGGCAATGGAGCGGCTCTGATTGTTGGTTCTCTGGCACTTTTGCGGTGTTTCTTGTGATACTTTTTGTGGGGATGTTAACTTGAAGAGTGTCGAGAAGAGATACTTAGAAGAAATGAAGTGATGAGGATTTGATCTGAATTGACCTTATCGGGGATTTCATACCCATAATTTACGGCTTGCAGTGCTCGTTTTTGTGCTTCTTTAGTGAGTTGAACGTGGGCTACCCCGTAGTTAGCGCAGAGAGGTCGTGAGAAAATAAGATAGCATACAATATACGTATCTACAAGCTTGCAAGGTAAGAGAAATCACACCAGAAAACATTCTTGGTCATCTCAAAATCTCGGTTATTATTGTCAAATCTTATCAAATCTTTAGATGTCTTGCGGCAATTGTCCCTTTTTGTATTCCACAGTAAATGTATCTATTGATATAAAATCTTCATGGATATTTCCATTTTTATGTTACAAAATTGCGTATTTTCTGCTCAATCGCCTACAGGATATGTGAAAGATGGAAGCTGGCTAAATTATTCCCAGGCCCAGAAGGAAATGGTATCTTCGACATAGAACGAACTAGAATGGAAATATTCCCAATAACAATACCTGTAATACCATTTTTAACCTGCAACTTACCAAGATTTCTATCATCTAGTTCAAATGGCTCTCATCTAGACTGCCACAATTATCTTAGTAGTTGAACACAACATTCTTTTCCTTCTTCACAGATTTGGTTAGTGAGCGCGCCGCTTCTACTCAGGTGTTAATCACCCTCTCCTGACCTAGCTCACCCAACTTGCGTCAGCAATCTGAGCAATCTGAGCAACTTGAGCAGCCTTTGACACTTCTCTCTCACGTGTTTGATCTCGAATCAGGTTAGATATAGACCGGAATATTTCCAATCTCTCTTTTAAGACAATACTACATATTCAATTTTACTTTCTTTTTGTTTGGTTTGTACTCTACTGTCACCATTGCATGATTTTCCACGATACCAAAATGCCAATAAACAGGATGCCTTTTCCCTGTTATTTGAAGGAAGATTATCCACGAATCAGAGAGATATAGACTCCAGCGAAACGTGGGTGCTTCTCTCGCCTGCATGGATGGACGTTCGCCAGCAAGATTACTGAGTTCTAAAAGGAGGGAATGTGTATTTCTATCCATTCGCATATTCGGCAATTTAACGCTAGCATAGAAATGAACAAATCTCGTAATTTTAGCGAATCAAACATTACATGAAAGGAATTTCATGAATGGGAGAATATGATGCTATTTTCAACGAAGCAAATTAAAGGTCTCCACTTCTTTCGGAAGTGATGGTAAAGACGTTTGGAATACCGTTTCGTATTTTTTCCCTTCACTACTTCTTCCCGAAGGAGATACCCTGCTGTTGTGGAGGTTTCACGAAATACCACATCATGGTATAATTCTCAGTGCTCTTTTTAACTTCCACATGAACATTAAAACCATCGTCAATCCATTGGAAGCACTTGGGAGTAATCACCCCCCTTTCTGAATCCTTATCCATCTTGAAAACAACACAATGCCCTGATTTCTCACCGCTGTAGCACATGGCACCGTACTCGGGAAATTTTGCATCCTTGTGTGCACCTTTCTCAAAACTGTAGCCTTGGCCTTGTACCCAGTAGTACACGTCGTAATTCATCTTTCCATGCACAGCCTTTAGTAGCGCCTCGATCTCATCAGGATAAGCACCGGCAGGATTTGTCGGTTGTTTACACCCAGTTTGTTTGACCAGTTCGTTGACGTCTGGAAGGTTGAGAAGCCATGCTGTTGTGACCCACACACAATTATTGGTCCGCTTTTCTGGGTTGAATTTTGATGTGATCTTGGGATCAGTGTATTGTTGTTGAGGATCCTTGAAAAGTCATTATTATATAAACTAGATGAAAGGGTAGTGTATGACTTACAGGGCCAATGTCGATCGCAACGTGGTCCTGTTTGCGTTCCATTTTACTAATATTTGGAGTTTGGGAGAATAGAAATTGCACTGATAACTAGATCGAAAACGTTGATGTGAAAAATTGCGAGTTCGGATTTTAGAAAGCTTGTGGGTTTTGGAGGACGTTTTAACGCCATTTATCAGACAGTTCAAGAAAAGAGGCTGGATAATGTTTTAAGCGGCCACACAAGACATATGCCAACCATTAGCTTCCACGTACCAAGTGTATCAAAAAAGAAGAGCTCATATGAAGGAATCAAGTTGGCGTTTACCTTCGGGCCAACCTTAATTGTGAGCGGAAAAGCGGTGGAGGATCTACAACCTGAGTTCGCTAAAGGAGTGTAATGGCTGGCTGAATCGGCAACCCCGCAAACGCTTGGACAACCAAGGGTAAGCTATGATTTGCAAAAGCTTCAGTTGAAATATCGTGACCATAATTGCTTTTAGCTGATATTTTAACAACAGCTGTAGTCCGAATGGACGCCCATTACTTGTACGAGTAAGATCCTGATGAAAGTGGCGCTGTGGGGTTTAGCCTCCGCTTTACAGCTTTGACATTCTCTGAATATTCTAATCTCAAACGGGATTTTCAAGTCTCAGTCTATATCGTCTAAACTGATCGAAGAGATTGACATGATGCATGTGTATTTGCTTAGCTTATTTGTCTTGCCAATATTCTCCTCCCTTATAAAAGCATTTAAAAAAAGTAATTTCGTGCACTAATCTAAAATTCACATGCATGTATAATGGTCTTGGTAATGTTTGTTGTAAATAATTTCAGCATCTCAATCATTCAATTGTTAGAGTAACCAGCAGTAACTCTTTATCTCCAAGGTCGCATTGGCTAAGCTGGCATTCTTGGCGAGAAATGTGTCATGTGAACTTTGCAACGATAGTACACCCACTAAGAATTAATGATGTGCGGGTTTCCTTCCTAGAAAAGCTTCAGCGGCATGTTGCCTCTTTCACTGAAACTTGGCGTGCTGAGAAGCGGCTGAATTTCGCCTCAGAATTGCGGTGAGTGTCCATATTTAGAATGTGGTAGGTAGCCGAATTTCTTTTGCTGGAAGGTAAATATGACTTGTGACATACTATACTTACAAAGCCACAAGTCAATAAGGTCAATTCATGTATTGGATTATTTCTTTTGGTCCAGTTGTTGAGGTAACTTAGCTAGGGTGGTTGTGTGCAATCAATAATGGTTTGACTTGTAGTCATAGCCAGATAACATAGCCCTCTCTATTTTGAGACACTGGTCGAGATTTCCATCCATAATCCCACTAAGGCGTCTTCACCGATAATATGCAATCTATGAAATGGAAAATTCCTGTACGAAACCAACTTTGAGAGGAGATAAGGACAAAGCCAAGAGGTTATTTTGATGCAAGCAACTTCAGCTAGACTGAAGAAACTGGAGGTTTTTGATGAATACATGGGCAAAACTTCTCTTTGAATAATCCAATTCTTTGCTTCGAGAAAAAGCATAAGATGTCGGCTGAATGTTCCCTTGAGGTGAGTCAGATTGCATTGGATTATCTGCTTGATAAAGTTAGCTAACTGTCTTTAGATTTCACCCGACCCGATGAAAGAGTCCTATGAATGAGATCCATGTCCATTGAATTGTTCCTGGGATGAAGGGCTTTGCTATTGCTCGGAGCAACTAGGAGCAGCTTATCTGCCCGGCCTTTGTTGCATTAAAAGACCCCGAAACACAAGTTGAGAGCACTAAAATCTCTATGGAAGAACTTCAGTTGGCAAAACTCTGGATGTTCCCAGGATGGCATGCACCAAAGCTCCTGTCTGAGGCCCAGCCTACTGGGACAGTTATTCAACGAGAATGATGTGATGAGTCAGGCTCCGACTATATTCGATTGCGGATGGGATCTCGTAGGCCAACAGGTTGTTGGCTCTTTGGCAGAGTGCTTGATCGCAAATACGGGTCGGATAATACCTGCTCTCGTGGACTACACAACCCAATACCAGACTGAAGGTATCGGGTTCAACAATAACCGCACCTCCGGATCCAGAATTGTTTTGTATCAAGAACGTCCTTTATCTCTACTATCTTTCAAAACGAATCGTGCAAAATTCAGGAAACGATATTGAGTGAGCCGCTACAACTGCATCGACCTTTGGTAAGAATAGCAAACCTACCAACTCTAAATTGGCCTTTATCGAATAATGCCGTCTAATCCTAAGAGGTATCTATCAACTCAAGTTAATACCAGCGGTGTTACTTCTACCTATAAACAAGTCTTGGATGATACTATCAAGATAAACCAAATTTTTTATACCGCCGCTGAGTAGCACTGACAAACAATGGCTTGTTGGCGAGATCAATACTGCTGCTAAGGGCATAGAGTCAAACATCAGCAGAAATCTTCCGAAAATTCCAAATAAATGAAACGAATTGGTTGTTCACTGGCAAGCATCATTTGATAGCCTATATATGGACTCAATTTCCTTAAGCATCTAGGTAGAAAATCTGCCCTATAACCTGGCGAGTTCACTAAGTAGGACACAAAGCATATTTTTACCCTGTTACTGATATTTTATAGATCGAAACATGGAAGAATCATAGCCTGCAAGCTGTAAGACTCAATGCACAAGCTATCTATGCAAGCTTAGGCCGTCCTCAGCCACACTTAGTGAGGCTAGAGACAACCGTAGAGGCGCTGGAAACTACCGAAGCAGCCTTGTATGCCTTCCAATTATCTTCTCGCAATTCCATGTCCCCAGACTAGGGACATTGAAATATGTTCCAACTGAGGCAAGGTAAGGTATGTAGATAGTAAGTTTCGCTAGATTCGTGAAAGTGACGTAGTAACAGTAAGGCTGTGCAAAGTCTCTCTCGGTGTCATAAGGGCTAGATCCATAAGATAGTCACTCTGCCTGAGTTTTATTCCCGTCTATATTTTACCGTATTTAGATAAAAAGTGGCTTTTCAGCTTTTCAACAAGACTTTCAGCTGCATCCACGTGTGTTAGTTGGCGGCGCCTAATACGGTGCCTCGCTCAGCCCATTTTGTCCCCAATGGGTTCGCAGTGGTAGCCTTGAACCCTATTTTTCGGTTTTCAATTATATCTTCTTTATTCTACCAGTATTATGATCTCCATTGCTACCTTAATATTATTTTATCATCCTATCCATAAGTAGAAAGTATTTGATACACCAAGCGATACCTAAACTATAAGGTAATACTACCTATAGTCCAGGAAAGCATTCTTGGCGCTATAAAATGGACGTGCTCGCATCGGCCATCAGTTTCGTTTACGCATCACTTTCACTATCGCACGAGCCCTCCAAGCTTTATGATACTACCAAGTCTTGGAAACCACTTCTCACAGCGGGACAGAATTTTCTGGAAATTGTAGATATTCCATTTTCCCCTGGAGAACCTGCGAGTCTGCTTCTGAAGCTTACCGATGTCGATAAGGTAGATGATGCCTTGAGAAACTTGCCAGCACAAGCAAGGCATACTATTCGTGTGTACTTCCTGGAGAATCTTGGTATCCATGGTGAACGATCACCTCTTGCAACACCTGCTTTCGCAGGCGCCCCTGCTATGATATCTCAGTGGGGCCTGTCCTCGAAAGAATTGCGCTGGGAAACGTGCTCTTATAGACTTTCACTCACGCCGACACTGAGAGCAGCCTCGAGGGATGATGCTGGACGCCCTTACATCGATTCTATATCGATTGCCGCTGGGACTATTAGACGAACACTAAGATGTATGATGGTTCCAATTGACGATGGACGAATTATATGTGAGTGTCCTTATCCCAAATGATATTTATACGTTCTGATAGTTAGTCCATATTGATGCCAAGTCAATGATCCAGGAATTGGACTTACTTTTTGACGAAGGACACCTCAAAGGACATCTGACTGAAAGGCCTTCTTCAGAAGCTGCCTATGCTTACCACGACGCGTTCTGTGAAAGTCTGCGGAGCCCAATTGAAGCATACTCGGCTCTAGGCGCGCAAGTTACGCCCGTGTTAGGCCTAAAGCAACTATTCTTGCTTCGTTATAACCATGCTCTGATGGAAGAATATTATCACTTGGTGTATGATCTCCAAGCCAAGTATGCAAAGAGAAAGGAAGGCCTATCAGACCCACGCAGGGTGAAGCTGACAATTGCTATGCTGGCTGAAATCACAAGGGATACCTGCTTTTACGAAGAGGTGAACGAGAGAGTCACTGAATTAGCCGGAGCGGTTGATGCCTTGGTCGAGACGATGAAATTACACCTTGTAGATGCCGCCAACTATCGAGATTTCCAAATTCTCGCCATAGAGCTCCAATATACCTGCACAGACCTGATAAGGACGATGACCACGCTATTAAACACACTGGAAAGCCACCTGAGGCTGTTTGAACTCTCTCGAGGCATACACGAAGCCCAGAGCGTCCGTTTACTGAGTATTCTAGCGAGCATATTTTTACCCCTTTCTCTTGCTTCTGGGTTGCTCAGTATGCAAACCCGGTTCTCTGCTCTGCATTATCTGCTGTATGACTTTTTCGGTGTTCTTGTATTACTCGGGACAATTGTTGCAGTAATCCTCAGTGCGCTGAGATTCTATCTATGGTGGAAAGGGCTCTTGACACAATTAGATCGAAACCGGGTGTTCAGACGACATATCAGGCCGAACGCCAGAATTGCATTTCTCTGCTTTCTTATCCTTGGATGGGGGCTCTTACTTTCCTCATTTCTCGTTGGCATGATCAAGGATGTCGGGCTGGGATTGAAGATCCTTGGCTATGGAGTTTCCGCAGCTGTGGCAACTGGTCTGCTCGCTCTACTGTTCCTTGCAGCTATTGCCTTGTCTTTTTGGGCAATCTGGTAAGAGGTGCCGAGAGGAATGAACTCAAGTAGGAAATAGAGTTTCTGACTGGCTGGCTTATCCATCCTTTAAGACTTAATGTACCATTTTTATTGATGCCATTTATGCTATCAATGCACTATTGAAGCGCGTCTGTTGTCATAACTGATGTCTCGTATATTTCTACAATTTTTATAGTGGTGCCGCAATTAGTCCCATTTGCATTGCAGAGATCGTCTCTCAGAGATGAAAAGGGTGGAGTCACCTTGCACAGAGGTAGTTGAAAAAGATAGGTAGGATTGAAGAGTTTGAAGAGCTTATACAGGAGCAGAGAGCTCTATATAAACAATTTACTAAGCGTCTATAGCGCTTGACAGCATATAACAGCATTAATAATAAGGAATACAGTAAGATTAAGGAGAGTAATACAATAACCGAGTACCATATGTAACATCACATGATCTACAACTGACAGGTTCTGTATAATGTGAAATAAGCGAGGTATGTGATGCTCTTCAAGTACTTTCCACCTTATTACCTATGGTCTACCTATAGCCTGACTTGTACTGTATTTTATTTAACAATGATTAAGAGAAGCAATTCCGTTTTCAATTCCGTATGCAATCTCGTTTTCTCATTTTCATTCACATACCATACTTCTCCTCACTCCTCAATCAACTTGCAGCAACTACTCGCTCCTATGAACGCGCCCATGGGAGCATTTACGAGCCATAAACAATCTCTATTAATGAAAAAAACCGTATTTCTCTCGTCATCGAAGTAATGAGGTAGTATTGGCCAACTGCTAATAGATGTGGGAGGCAAAATCTATGAGCAAGGCTATCCTACCCAACTGCCTCAACCCATTTAGAACTTATTGTGTCCACTTCATGGCGATCCTTTGGCTGGCCAAACTGCGTCCAGAGGAAGTATCCCAAGAGAACGACAGCTGTCAGTGGTAGAAACAGAATCGGATACCAAACCCACGGCTCGAAACGCGTTGTGTTCTTGATGCTGTCAAACACTGGCACAGCTAACAGAGTCTGCATAATTAGTAATAATGTCAGAAGAGTCAAATCTCAGGGGGTCTGTGAGGTAAAGGTACTGACAGCGACGAAAGTACCGGGGAGGAAAACCATCGTTAACAGCGCAATAGCCTTCATCTGCTTTCCATCCCTTATTGCATTCTGGGAGTCAAGACGGGCAAGCTTAGCGATATCCAGTGACCTTGCCGAGTCCAGGCGCGCGAGATGCGCGGTCTCCTGTAGTTTTTGATAAACTGGTCAGCTATTCTTCTTTGTCGAGGAATTGATATCAAGCTTCGGGTTTTGTTACCATTTGGAAAGCTAATGATGCTCCTTGTAGCACCATGTCGCACTTGTTAATCTTCACGTCATACTCATCAATCATACTCTGCAGATATATCTCGGGATCGATATCACTCGGCACTGTGGTGGTGGATGAAAAGTCAGTAGCAAAACTTTTGAGGCTGCTAATCTTCGTGTTCCACGCTATCAATCGATTCTTCAGTGTATACATGTCCAAGTACAATCCTATCAAGTTCTTAGGATCTTCCACATTGCCCCCGGCCCCGTGGTGAGTGTGGGATGCATCCGTACCAAGCGGAAGATGCCCGTAGTTCTGGAGAATGTTCTGGAAATTTACAATCTTCTTGTCCACTTCTTTGAAGCGGTGGCCCCGTTCAATCCTCAGGAAAGCTTTGATCAGCGTGAAGGGGTTAAAGATCGATTCTTTGCAACTTTGCAGGCAGCGCTTTAGATTTGCTGTATCAGCGTCCGTATATCCGAGGATTACTGCGTATGTCTCCGAACCAACAGCTACCGGTGCCTTTTTTGGAGCTGGTGATCCAATTGCCGTGATTGGATTGGGTTTGGCTTTTGGAAAGTGTGTTATTGTTATGGCCGTTTGATTCTTGAGCGTATGTTCAACTCGAAGTGTATAAACTTTGTAAATGTTAGACTTATCTGAGTGCAAACCAACAGTAGGAACAAACCTACCGTAACAGTTCCTCCCGTTGATCTCACTCTGGATCCTTGAAATAGTGGGCACCCCTCTATCCACGATCACGGCCAAGGCATGATGGATACTGAGTTTCTTTATTATGGACCGAAAAGATTGCTCAGAGATAGGCAGTTTCTTAAGAACAGCAGGGTTTGTAAGATTTTCAAAGCGGCTTGGAGGCTGGCGGGGAGGTATAGGAGGCAGCCTGTCATGTTAATAAAGATCATCTTGGGATGATTGGAATTTCTGGGTTGACAAATGTTTCCGAAGAAATATTAAGACCTACAAAACTGCAAATGTTTCTTCCTTCTTAACTAGGGGACTTGCCTGTAACTACATGTTAGATGTGATGATTGATCATAAGAGGAGTGGTCAAAATCAAACTATCTCGAGCCATTCATTCCAGTCCTTGACACTTCTATTCCTAAATTCGGGGAGCCATTTGTCCTGATGCTGCTCGCTCTACTCGTGATTATTATGCTGAAAAAGTTTCTGAGGACTTAGGATGACCATACCAGCAAGTCTGTATTCGTATGGAAGGCTGTACATTCCGGTACGTGGTCGATGACCCCAGGAGCCGGATCATCGCTGTACCGAAAGACTCGAAAGTCGTCCCCCGTGAATACCTCGGATCTCCAGAGTGACTCCATAATTTAATAGGAATAAGAATGAGAATGCAACGCCAAAAACCAACTGCTACAGTATAGTCAGCCTGCTTCCTATACTACGAAAGCTTCCCTCGAGCTTAACCATAGGATTGTGAACTACTATATTGTAGAATAAGGTTCCAGGCAGATAAAATTATCCTCCAAGATTGAAGTGGAGGTTCTGCAGTAGTCTGAAACTTTGTGGCTGTAGCCTTATTTGATACTCGGAGGCTGCCATCGAGATCGCATCGCCTGTCACCGAGTCTTGGATCAGGCTGGCCGGCTATATCCTGCTAAAAGCAGCGAGACGTTTCAATGGCGTTGACAACACATAAAACAAACTTTTGAGGCTAACAGAGAGAGAGAGAGAGAGAGAGAGAGAGAGAGAGAGAGAGAGAGAGAGAGAGAGAGAGAGAGAGAGAGGAGAAGTGATTGAATGAGACTCGTTTTTCGCTAGTATAATTAAGGCATACTTCCGTTTTGCCTATCTCCTCCCCTCCGTCACCTCTAAGACCGTGACCAACCTTTGTGCTGAAAAAGTGCATATCCTTACCCTATCTTTCAGCGTTTGCAGCCTTCAGAATATTCTATCACCCCTTGCTACTCACATCCCGTGAGACAATCGCAGTGCATACTCGAGTAATGGCCGCTCCAAACCAATCTATCGCTTCGCCCTTAGCACAACCTCCAGCACAAGCCCAAATCCAAACCCCGAACACGGCAATTCATGCTCTGAGAGAACAAAGAGCATGGCCATTCGAGAGTTCGTATCTTGTTATGGAAGACCTAGAAGATTTCCTGAACGGGCTTCCGGCGCTTAAGTACACTTTATCTGTAAGAATACTTCGTTGTTGAATGATCTATAACATGGCTTCTTAAGGCTCCTAAATCTTCAACTAGTTTCTGAGTCACCGCTACACATCTAGCTTCGAGCTAATGATTTCATTTACAGGAGTCTGGCGACAGAATCATTCTATTTGCCAATCGCGATTTGACGGCGGTAAGGGCGACGTGCACAGTGAAGCTGATTAACTGCCGGTGACTGACGATAACAAGGCAGAAGCACGACAGGTCGAGATGTTGTCAGGGAGGGTGTATAATGATTAGAGGATGAAAAAAGGCGTCTAAGGTGTGATAGTAACTTCTTATTTATAGAAATAGAAGACAAATAGGAGACCACTTTTAGCCTGTACCAGAGAGACCAGAACGCTTCCCCAGTGCTCGCGCCTTTGCGTCCTTATTAATTTGATAACGAGGTTTGGGGAGCACAATACAGTGGCCCTCCTCCTGTAACTTGTGCTGTCTCTTTACAGTTGATGGCTTAAAGTAGCCCAGGTCTTGACTGATATAGGATGCCAATACCTTCGACAGTTCTCCAGTCTCTATTCGCCTAGTCGCTGGTGAATTGAAAGGTCTCTCCTCCGGTCCCTTCCTCTCGCGAGCCGTACTTCCTTGGATTTCCCTCATTGTTCCAATTTGCCCAAACTGCTCAATTACAAGCATCTCATTGACTATCAGCTCAGAGAATTCTTGGACAAATTGTGAGCTATCGGGATCATTGTGAAGATCGATTACCCACTATTCCGACGAGTTAGTTCCGTTGATGGGCGATTGATTTGAAATGAGAAAGCATCGTGAACGCACCTCTATAACGACGCGACTGAGGGATACAATTGTCGATCCATCTTTTTCAACAACTTCCCAGAAGCACGCATGTGATGAAGATGGAGCAAATCCCTGCGACCCTAGCCTTTTATCTCTAAAAGACTTTAGCCCGTCTGGTCCTCTCACGAGCCAAGTCAAGAATTCGATGAACAGGCAGCCCAAGGACCAAGTGTCGAATGATGCGGACAAAGGACTTAAGATTGCAGCTTCGGGTGGCCGGTATACGTTCGCTCCCCTTCCAGGTACTATATGATCAGCACTTTGAGTACAGTGAAAACTACTCAACCCGAAATCCGTTATCTGAAGAACCCCAAGTTTTTCCTTGACCCCCGTCCAGTTCTTGTAGTGGAGTACGTTGTCTGGTTTCAAATCACCATGCAGACCATGAGTTTTGTTGTCAAAGTCGTCCACTTTTCGGTGGGGTTTAAGATTATGAAGCTTCATAAGAGCGTCCGCAAGTCCGTGTGCCTGTATCGCTGCCCATCTGGATATTTTTTCAGGGGCACAGTGAGTGATACGCTTCCCATGATTCTTCTCTGCAAGTTCAGGAAACAAAGACGCAGCCCAGTCTTCGGGCCTCTTCTCCCAAATTTTAGACAGCGATAAGTCCGCACACTCGAATATGAGAAAATAGTCTTGCAAGCTTCGATTTTTGGGGATTTCGTATGATCCTAAAAGTTTGGCTATGTGGGGCGTAGGAAGATGGTTCAAGCGGTCGAGAATTTTGTATTCCTTTTTGAATTCTTGGTCCCCTTCTGCACGGTAGAGTTTCTTCACAGCGATTGGTCTCTCTGATCCCTCCTTCTGTTGGCCTATTAGCTATGTCTAGTATTAAGGTTCCCCTCTTACTGTGTAGCGATGGAGATCCTGCTGGTTCTCATGTAACTTATAAGCACTCACTTCGCCAAAGCCACCACTAACGGTCCAGTAATGCTTTACGAATGGAAGAACCTCTCCTTCACGACACTGGTAATGCACGATTTTTTCTCTTTTCCCAGGTTGTTTGACCGCAAAAAATACAGGCGAAACCTCTTTTCGCTTAGAACAAAAGTTTTTAAAGTCTTCATCCTCCCAACCCAATTGCAGTATAAGATCCCCGTAATCGGCGTCCTGGTGATTCATTTCATCAAAGTCAAAGGGAATTCGAGAGTCATCGAGATCCTTCTCGAAGAACCAACGTAATGCCATTTCCTTCCTGATGAGAATCAAGACCGCGAAGGTTCTCCGAAAGGAGAGTGCAACGGCCTTGGTCATCTTTCCAAGGTCTTCATTCGGATAGCATTCTTGAAGCAGAAGGCCGATATTTTCTTGACTCATTATGCTATAGAGAGTTGTGCAAGGTATGAAGAAAGACCGTGGATAGACGGCACTGCGAAGTTTTGTCCCGCCTGCTTTTAAGTCTGCCCTCACGCTCTGTAACACTTGTCCAATGTGTTCGTAACTTCGGGGGCAAATCTTGTCTGGATTTTTTTCCAGATATAACCTCTCGTAATCCTGGCCTCCATCCCCGCAGTCTGTTAGGCCTCCCTCGGTAATGGTTGAAGTACCTGGCGAAAGACTCGGAACAGTAAAATCTGAAACCGTGTTTTTCGCCAAGCGTTCTCGATTGATTGGTTGTACTTTTTCATTTGTGCTGTCTTCCGGTGACGGAGACGTTTCCCTTGGAGATGGCGCAGTCAAGATTATTCTTTCCCAAGATTCAATCTGGTTGCTTAAAGCTACCTTTGCAGCCTTTGCTGGAAGCTAGGGAAATAAAATTGTTAGAATTGCGGATCCATCCAGAGCTGATTAAGCGACACTGGGTTGGATACCCATGGAACTATGATCATGACATACATAGTAGCAAAGAAAGCACCTTTGTTGTCAATGATGTAAAGACCAGGTAGGGGAATTGGAATAGATGGGTAAGAAACCAGGACTAGGCGAACCTCTTCTTCATCGCCATCATTTTCAAGTCTATGAGTGTTCTTAGACTTTGGGTTGCCATCAACTAGCTTGTGGGAGGGGTCGCCAAGCATGGCTGGTAATGTAAGATCTTACACAAGAAAGTTCAATAACTCAATTTCTGACGCTCACGTGGAAGAGTGAAACGGGCACATGCGTGTTGCTTGATGTTGACAAGGCTCTTATGTTCTGGAACAGGATACCTAAGTAGCTTATGAACACAGATGACCATTCTCAGCCTCTAAAAGATTACCTCAGCCTCTTCATTTACCAAGGCTATAGGAAGCGGCCCGCACCGGTCTAGGTTCCTTCGGTGAGGCTTCTTTTTCCACATGAATTGGAAGTTCTATTCTGGCTAAAGCCGAGTGACGCCACCGCCAGCGCTATTGGTTACAGTACATACTCCCAGTCTCTCAGCGTCACAAAAAAGGAAGAAACAGCACAGCCTACTGAAGATTCATGATTAATGCTGGTGGTTCCAACCAGTAGGTATCTTTAAAGACCGCCTCCCTAACTCCGCCCAGCCAAAGCCTTCTCTCAACACATACAACTCTCAATATCCTCCTCCCTGAGCTCCCTTGGCGCCCATATGTTGAACGCCTCGTATGTTTGCTGTAAAAAATGTTAGTCACACAGGCATCGTGACAAACGAACTCACACGTACCTCAATCTTGAAGTTATCTTCTCCAAACGTATTTTCCAGAAGAATGAAGAGGGCCCATTCGTCAAGACGCTGAAATGGTATGACCTGGGCATCTAGCTTCTGCCATTCCATCGACTCCATATTCGGAGGGACCTTCAGTTCGTCTGTGTGAGAGTCGGAATTCCTCGAGTTTAGAGAATCGAGTGTAGAACTCCTCACAGGTTTCTTCCTTTTGAATTGGCGCTTCCGAATGCGCTGGTCGTGCGACTGAGAAAATGTGCGCTTTTTAATATTCTTTCGCAGAGACATAGTTGCGCCAAGGAATTATTGCGACGAAGAGACAAGCATCTTGTTCCAGTCAAAAGTGGGTAAGGAAGGCCTCCTCATAATATACTGACAATTGCGATTCTAAATCACACCATGACATAGCCCCAAGGCAGAATAACAATGTCGCATGGTGGTGTCGAGTCACACAGCGTGGCGTTGCGTGGGCACAAGCTGCTTTGGGATACCGAGAATCATGCATCCCATTCGCTGATGGTTCGGATAAATCAATCAGTCCAGTAAGTCATGACGACCCCAGGACGTGCATTGAAAAAGCAGCAGGAGAAGAATGAGGCTCGGGGGCAACCAACTCGTGTGATCATATTATTTCGTAGGGCTCAGAAGGCAGAAACGACTTAGGACTAGCTACTCAGTCCCATCGGCTCAATGTTATACGATACAAACAGCAGATTCCCAGCATCGCCTGTGGATTCTCAGGTTCCACAAATCAAGGAATCATATTTCAGGATTACACCCTCTTGCTAGTTCCCATGTTATTCACCTCCTTTATGCCTTCGCTAGGTATTCAATCCGTTCGGCAAGGTACAGAGGAAATGCCATATCACAAACATATTCCCACTCAACCACAAACACCAGCTTGCCAAACATCACAAAGTTTCAAGAGTAGTGCCAACAAATCCAGGTCCCATTCTAATCAACAGAAACCTGAACCTAAGCAGTCATAAATTATCCTTGATAGGCGCAACGACGTACCTCTCCATATCCAACTGAACATCTACACGCTGGCTCACCAATGCCTTGACTCTTGCCTCCATCATAACCCAGTGCATCAAGCATGCTTTCATAGCCTCACGATAGCAATGACTGCTCTTATCCCTCATTTTCTCACTCTCCACTAACTCCCTCGCTAGAATAAGATCCAGCATATCTTCCAACTCTATCGCCGAATTTTCAGTATTGTGCATTTCTGAGAGCAACGGCCCGGGAGCCAGCTCCACGATTGCAAAGCCGCGATGGATCACTATGGGGCTCGTTGATGATCTCAGAATGTGGACGCGGAGAGCAAGTGCGTTGCAGTGTTGCTTGGTCTATGGAGAGGATACGGTTTGTGGCTTGAGTAGAAGCGCTTCGTGCCATTGATCTGGGATTAGTCCCCTTATAGGACACGGAACTCTGTCTTTCTAGGACCACCACGCATCTATCTACGGCGTGTCGTAGAGTCGCAAGATCGCGAGGCTTAAACTAAGAGCGAAATCTATGCGCTTCTTCCTCGTGACCTCTCGTTTACGCGCTTGTGAGAAGTAGTGGTCCAACTGACCAAATTTGACTCTGCAGCTTCGCCATCCAGAGAGATAGCCTTCACCGTATACCTCTTCTTGACACGTAGTACGCCAAGAAGTGACGCAGTAGCAGCGACTGGCGTGAAATCCCAGAGCCTCCTGTTCAATTGGCAGATCCTCTATCAAGCCGTAGTTTCCTAAGCCACTGGCTTGGTTAAATGGCGTCGATGGAAATCCGGTTCCAAGCAAAATTGGCAATGTATCAATGCTGCCTCTGTGCGACCAACGTCCGGACGACAGAATACTGCTTCGTCAGCTTTCCCATCCTAATAACAACAGAGACATACCTCATGCTATTAGACTGGCTTTCTAAGGACAGCGGTGACGAAGGATCCGGTGCAACAAGCTCAACAGCTCTGTTCTCGCTTAAGGGCAAGGCCAACTCGACTGGCTATTTAAGCTCGAAATTATCGACAGAAAGAGTTTCTAAACTCGCTTCGTGCGGATGCACAATTGTATGTGTGAGTTTGATATCACGTGTTTGCGGTATCTAAGCGACGGTTTCAGTGCCCCGCTATAGAACGCAAGTGAGGATGACCTGTAGCGGTTATTATTTGTTATTTCTGCTGTACATAGGCTGAAATTCAGCATCCTATATACTACTCTTGTTTCACGGAAAGAAACTCTCATTTTGACGCTAAAATATTGCATGATTCCCGACTCCTTTTTTGCTTCCCAAGCCGACAGCGTGTGTGTATGAAGACCTATCGAGGGAATCTCATGACTTTGCATCTTCATTTTTAACATATTGAGAAACCTATTTATACCCTGGTCAGTCTTTAACACAATTTGAGACTTATCCAGGCCTAACCTTCTCTCTAACCCTCGTGTCACGGTTGGATTTTGTGGCAGCAGTCCAATAGGCCTATCTCCCTGAACATGCAAGTCCGAGCGCTGTCTACTTCTCGCAAGTTTGTAAACTTGGAGACCATTGACCACTAGAGGCTACACAAGTAGAATAATCAAAATAAACTTAGATCCAGACATTTCGGTACTTCTTCAATTGCGTTACTGACTTTTTTCCTGGCAAGTACACCAAAAATACCATTCCCCGTTTCGTCTTTCCCTACGGAAGCAACTCCGTCATAATTAATCGTGAAGTCCGTGATATCAATCGTTATAAAAATAACGAGAATTCTTAAAGGTTATAACGGACTCCACTGTTAATTGTAACGAAATTCGACTTATTTTATATCTAATTTTTGAGCCTTTATAACGATTCTTACTCTAAATTTGAAACTAACGAAAAGCTTAAATTCCCTTACCCCTACGAATCTATCTACGAATCTATCTACAAATCTATTAACGAATCCATCTACTACCTCTAGATTTGCTACCGATCTATCTTTGGATCTGCCACCGACCGACCTTTGGATCTGCTATCTATAAAAGAACGAAGGAAAGTAAGGGGAATAAGGAGAATAAGGTATTTCTAGGAGAAAGGTAGTAAAGTATCCGGGTACGATCGCAACAGCGCGACTTTTCGTGTTTTTCGCTTAAACTCATGACGGGGAGCTGTAAGTTAGTCTATTTCTGTTCGTAGTGGAATTCAGTGGCGTGACCCATTTTTATGGGTTGTCCGCTCCCAATTGCAAAATATATAGTCTAAGGATAAAATCAGTATTTGCAGATATCCGCTGGTATTGATACTGTTTAACAAAAATCACCTGCTCATGGGATCATTCCAGGGAGATTTGGTGAGTAAGCAGATACCTTAGGTAGCTGCTACCATCATCAGACATTTCAATTTCTGATGGGCGACAGGTGCCATACATGGCTTAGAGACTAGATCATAGTATCCGGGGAGCCTCTTTCCCCCTTTCTTCACATAATGACTTTTCCTTGTCGCTAATATCTTTAACTTGACGTATAGATCATTTCTTAGCGGAGTGCATTAATCTTCTTTCATCCCAGTTAGAACGGCACCTACCATTCATCCTCCTTGTTTCTTCAACTTGACACCACAAAAAAATCCATCAGAAGGATGGCTAGGGGCCACGGACAGGATATAATGGGCCGGGCTTACGAGAAAGCGCTCTGGAAGACAGGCCTCAGACTTCAAGTTTCACCCAGAAGCTGGGATTTCGGTGAAGAGCGTTATGGATTACGAGTAAAACGAACCTTCGGTTGGGTATTGGACGCCATTTGGATCAGTCAGTACGGTGCCTGGTTGACCTTGGCCGACAGCCGGAGCGATGGGGACAGATGTATGGTTTCTGTGAGGACTGCAATGGTATAGGGGAGCTGGTTAGTATCCTGAGGGGATAATACAAGCCGAGATGCTGTTCTTGAGAAATATGTGACTTATATGGTAATGTAGCTTTTACGTTTTTGAAGTGTTCTTACCATTTCCCCATGAAGTTGATGTCAGACCTCGCTAAGAAACGGGGGCAGTCATGTGATATCATATATATACGAGACAGCCGAAACGCTCAGCCACGAAATAGCGGAGCAAATTCAAGCTTCATTTCAAATTGGCAGCGATCGACATCTAGGATATGGCAAGGCAACAGAATAAAATCAAACGTCATTCGTTCTCCCACCTTCATCTGCATACACTCGACCGGCCTCTTCGCATCTCCTTCCTTCATCTCTTCGAATCGCTGCCTGAATATCCCTTCCCGCTTCCTCTCTTGCACACTCACTACTGTATGTACATACAATGTGATCATGCCCTACGATCCAGACGACATCTACACTGCTGAACCGAAGCTCTTGTCACTGTCTTGTTTCCCTTCATTCTACGCTCCACTTCCTCCACCAAACTACGAGATTATCATGGCAGGTAATGCACGATACCATCGCGTGCCGGAGGACAATCTTGGTCGCATTTCAATGGAATCGTCATCTATCGGCAACTCAGAGCTCGATGCGAGTCTCTTGCTCTTAGATCCCATGGGCTCTGAAGATGGACGCTCTCCCCTATCACCAAAGCACAAGTTTGCAGTTCATCCTACTGCCTTCTTGCGACTCATTGCTCTACTTGTTTATATCCCCGGCTTCATCTTGTTCATTGTCGCCCATCGGTCACGCACCGTAGCTGCAACTATTTTTCTTGGATTCGCTATTGCACGAAACCTCCTTGTGATCCTTCATCACATCACTTCAGAACATATTCGCATCCATATCGAGTTTCGAAATCGCCAGACCTCGGCTGGATTCCCCAAGCCTGGTAGAACGTGTCCGACATGGTTGAGGATGGGGCCAATTCAGCTTGTCTTGGAGATAGCTCTATGGATCGTCCTACTCGCTACAAGCATCGTTGCTACTCAATATTCTAATGGATGGTACTACACTTATCGCCACAATGCCCAATTGGCTGCACCAGGCTGCATTCTCATGCATATTGGCAAGTGAGTGCTTTTCCCCCATGACTCCTCAGATACAGAAGCTCACCATTGTTCAGCGTGTTCTACTTGATATCCATCTGTGACATGGGTAGTCCGAGTAACATCACCATCACAGGTGGTATCTCATTCAACTATGGCGGTGATAAGAGGAGGCTTGAGGACGTAGAGCAGCCGCAAGTCTACCGGGATATAAGGCCTCAGGTACAGGCTGCTGGCGGCCTCAGTGTGGGAAGCGGCTCTGGAAAGGGAGATATCGATTGATCTATGGTGCTCTGAAATATGTAACTTAAAGTACCCAAGAGGTAGCTTCATTCCACATGCTCCTTAGAAATGATGGATGAGTGTTATGTCATAAGAAGAAGTGCAAGAAAGCGAGACATGTATTAGATTGCGGGGTATCTTTTAAAATTTGTATTACAGTACATAAAAAGTATCTAGGAGAAAGTGGCATTGGGTTGGAGTTTTGGATTTTGATCGGATCACTGCGCAACACAATTGGGGCATAGTAGACATTTCAGAAGATAAAACATCGGAAACGCAGCTTTCGAGTTCACATTCAAGCAAACTTGACTCGAGTTCTCACTACGCGGTATAAACAAGGCTTTATTGTTACTCATACCACTTAAATCATGACAAGACTAAAACAAACCGCAGCGAACAATGCCGCACTCGATCTCGCAGTGAAGGTACTAGCTCCTCCGGTGGTGGTCGAAGTGCTGCTTGGAGTACCTACCACAGTCGCACTCACACCAGTAACACCGACATTCCGGCTTCCCGTCGAAACTGTCTGGTTACCAGAAACACACACAACCTTCGTGTCCACCTTTCCCGAGCCCCCTTTCGCCCAAGTAACAACGACTACCGGCACAGGAATAGCCAAGGCGGTATCATAACCCAAATAGTTGCCTTCCTCTGAACCGAACAAGGTCCAGCCGTTCTTGAAGATTGACGTCGCGTTAGCGGTATTGACGTTCACTGTTGAGCACGCTGGGTCCAATGAGGGCAGTGACGCAGAGCTTGGAGCTGAGAGGAAGGAGAAGCCTGGGACGCCGAAGTGACTAGAGCATGCAGAGGCGCTGTCGATCATGTCTATGTTTCTGATTCGATCTTGTAGTGCAATGCACGATGCCTCGGTGGCCGCGTTAGAGGATTTTGCGATATTAGTCGCGTTAGTGTTTAAGGTGGATGTAAGATAGGTGACGCATGCGGAATCGAGGACAGAGGAGCACGTCCCATCGTCGTAGATACCTTTTGTGTAGGAGCGGGCAAATGTGCTGAGAAAGAATACACAGCCAGTGATTAGAGTTGCAGCGTCAGTGAAGTTTTGGTATGGTCTAAGAAGATATTAGCGATTGATTATTACGCTAGCAATGGCCAGATCAACACACAGCAACTCCCGAAGATGAATTGAGAGAATAAACACTAAATACTGGTATTTCCTTTGTGCTGCTTTCAAAGCCTACTGTTTACGAAGCGAGAATAAAGAACACTCACATCGTTTCAACCTCAAAGATGCGCTTCACCCGGCTGACATGAGGGGCATCTGGGTTCGGATCTTCAGATACGAAATTCGACAGTTTCCATTGGAAGGCTGGTTGAGCATCGTCAAGTTTCGTAGCAGAGACGGTGCGTGAGCCTGTCGCATTGAACAAGGTGAAGTTCTGTGATCTTAATTAGCACCTACCATAAAGCGATCAGGTGCTATTCGCCGATCTTACCGAGCTTGTGCTTGCATTAGCCACGGACCAGAAGAGTGACGAAATTATGTAAAGACACTTCAAACCCAAGGTAAGCTTTATTAACATCGTTCTTAGCTCGCTAGTCTAAGTTGAAAGAATACCAAATTAGTACGTGAATTGATACATATCACCAGTACCTGGATTTGTCACCAGACTTATATGTGGTTTCGAAAATATCATGAAAGCAAATAAGAGGCACAGTAATGAGCTGATATAAATCTACAAGGGTTCTCGACTGCAGCAACCGATGAGACTTCAAAGTTTCTCGCATCGTTATATCCTACAAGTGGGACCGAGTTGGAAAATTGCCCAAGTCCTGCAGCGAAGTCTGATATCCGCGATAGTAGTATATCTCAAATGAAACATCTGCTTACTACCTTCCTCAAGAGGTCTTTGCAATATGCACCAGAAGAAAATATTCAGCACGTTGTGGGTGGCGCAGTTTCAAAATGCATGCCAAGGGTACTCCGCCTCACCATTTTACTCTATCTGCAAGAAGTCATCTTTTCCAACGATAAACGAGTGCGATGGGAGTTTAAGGTATCATGAGAACGTCATTAAATTCATGGCAATCGTTGGCATCAACTGATACTAATTATCGGTATTTTCGAAATTGTCAATATACTCCACCACTCTTTTGGCCCCCAATTGTCCTTCTAAATATGCACCATGCAGGTAGCCGTAATACTCCGTACTCGTCGCTTCTCCCGCGAAGAGCATTCTTCCAGCATCTGCTTTCAGGTTCTGGTGATCTTGAAGAGTGAAGCTCGGAGGCCAATTTGAAAATGAGCCGTACGACCAAGGTGTTGTGCTCCAGCGAGGATACATGAAATCTATCGGTTCCGGTACTTCATCTTCTCCAAACATCTCCCTCAAGACCTCGAGAACTTGTTGCTTGGTTGTTTCGTCGTCCTGGGATTCCACTGTGTATGCTTGCTCTGCAACAACAGTCGTCATAAGTATGCCACTTCCGGGAAGGAAGTCAGCATGATCAAGTGATTGCCACACGGGAAAATAGCCTCGAGTTGATGGCGATGCGTAAAGGAAGAACTCGGTTGACTTGTTCCAGAATATTTGATCCGGAGGGAATTGAATGAAGATTTTGGTGAATGTGCCGAATTGGAAAGCATTCAGCGCAGTCTGTTGCACTTTTGGAAGTGGGGGGCTAAACTCGACATCCCCTGAGCGTAATACCCCAAGAGAGAATGTGTTGATAGCATGTTCTGATTCGACACATGTTCCATCGCTCATGTGTGTTGTAACTCCAGCTTCACTCCAGTCTATTTTCACAACTTGGCTACTGAGTAATAAGCGTTTGTCGCTCGGTCCTAGAAACTCTGCCGCTTGTTTTTGAATGAAGTGGTTGAATCCACGCTGGTCTAATACAAAATTGTTTTCGTCGCCTGGCCCACCAAATGTTGAATTCTGAGAACAGTTAGTTTCGTGGTTCTCGAAATCGGGGTACATCTATTTACGTAATTTGCGAGTGTGAAATCTCGAGAACTGAGATCCTACAGTTGAGTTAGTGAGGTTTCCACTCAGTTCACTTTGCATAAGCTGCGGAATACTTACTGGACTTTGCGCATACTCGTAATCTATCCGGTACCACTCTATTGCTTGTGCTTGAGAATCGTTTTCTGAGTGATAACCGGCAATTTCAAGTGCAGACTTCAGGTCTGTATCAGGAAAATGTGCACCTGCTGTAGAAGCAGTTACAATACTTTTCTGCGTCAACTCATATCCATTCTCGAAATCAATCAGTCTTTCCCTGAAGTCGATAGGACCTGCGTTGTCGTATGTTGCTAATGAAGAACTATTCGAAGGATGTGTTGCAAGATTATACTTTCTCGCCTGTATATGTTAGCGCTGGAAGGGGCTTTAATGAGCAATACTTTATTTACCAGAGTTAAAATTGGGTTTTCTTCCCCATTTCCAAGGGTGGTGCCCTGAACCTTTGCATCATTAGCACATTCCTCTTGGTGAAAATGGAGGGCATCCATACCCAATTTGCCCCAATTTCAACATTAAATGGTTGGCCATCGCTGTCCCTTCCGAATGCAGAATGTCTACATCGGCCTCCAATCTCATTATTATATTCGACGATGACGAAGTCGTCCATTGAAGCTTCACTGAGTGTTTGCTGGTATGACACATGAGCTTCGAAATTCCGTGAAGGAACTTTGAACTTACAGCAGCGGTTATCCCAGCGACGCCGGCTCCAAGTATAGCCACTTTTGCTTTTTGACAGACTTTTGGTGGACTATGGCTGGGTATTCGATTTTCATATGTGTTGAAGACTCGCTGACCAACTCCAGAAAGACCAACCAAATCAATAAACAAATCTACAAATAGCATGATGGTTGGTAGTATGACCACAGACTTAACAGCAAGGAAAATGGACAGAGAAAATCGCTTTGACTCACTAAAAGTTTCTAGAATGGCCAGTGGAAGTACATATATCTAAATTCCCCAATTCAGACCGAAATCTATAAACAGTCTCGGACCAGATAGTCAATCATATCTCACACGGATAAAAGCCCAATATATCATCTGTGAACCACCAAATATAATCTCAGACGGCTCGTGAATCGTGTTGAGCCTATGCATTCGTACGACGCAGTAACTAAGTCAGCCACAAACTTCGAAAACGCAAGTCGTCCAAACGAAACAATTGTACTTGTGGAGCTGCAAAGCTGGGGCTCAAGCGGGGATCCAAGGGGAGTGATCCGTGACAAGGCTCGCTAACCTTCGGCCCCTGACATTAGCTTCGAAAATAGGGTTTTGGGGGTAAGTAATTGGCAACCATATCTGAAAATGGAGAAGTATGCATAACCACGAAGTAATCGGAACTGGCTGAGAAGCTTCCACGAAGTCTTTCTGTCGACTTATGGCACAGTCTAAGGTGTTGCAGAAGCCCCAAATGCAAGGCCTGGCATGTGCATGCATCGAAGGTGAGTTCACCTCGTACCTGATGAAGGCTGCTCGAAGCGAGCAACTAAAGACTCTCCAAATCTCGGTCCCCAGTACCTGGTCTCACTCCTTGACCACGTTTTCGAAACGATAGTCTTTAACGGAGAATCATTTTTGCGAGTTGCTTGATGCTCCTTAACGGCACGACCTCGTCAATGCAGCCACATCCAGAAATCGCAAAGGCCCATGCAAAGGCCTCCAAATCCCAAAGAATCTTGGACCCCACTACCTCGTGGGGCGGTTACGCGGGGCCCAAGCCAAACTATTGCTTCTTCATAACTTAAAGGCTACATTGAACTTGCCTAATGGGCTCCTTACAAGTGTAATTCTGCTCATTAAGGTCACAGCCAATCCCAGGCACGAGGTTGTTGATGGTACGAATGACCTGTCAACTCAGCACATTTTTACGACCAAATGAAGTTGAACACAATGTTTGTCACCTATATTACGGACGTATGTCTCAATTTCACGGTCAGAAAAACCAATATCATGACTTGTGGTTGAAAGATATCAGCTGACTGAACCCTTGTACTCCATTTTTGAGATTTTAAAATAGCACATTCAACCAAAAGAGGCACAATATCCTGCCGATCATTTATCGGCACTCCGAAAACGCCACAAACGAGATCTTACGACTCGCTTCAGGCATGTTAGAGGGCTGAGACAACTACCCAATGGAGAGTCGCCAAGATATGCGGCTCACGATAACATGGCTGAAAAGGAGTTGCGGGACATAAATCACTGGCTCAGACTGTCTCGGTCACCCCTTGAATGCAGCTCGCTTGTCGTAATTATGCATGGAAACATGCCAACGCTTTTCCAGAATGATCAATACATAATGGTGTGTACCAGTACCTTCATTCAAGTCGATTTCGATTCTGTGTATATTCCTCTGTGTTTCTTTCTGATATTTCTTAGCGTTTCATTGCATCATGTCGAACTCTTTCCTTATGCCGGTGAAAACTTATTTGACGAATTCCTCCTCGACGACACTAGTGCCAGAGAGCTATAGTCCAGTCAATATCGTTTCGGACCGAGATTTCAACCGTTCAGAAACATCTCTCGAGAATTTCGAAACTGAAGATCCAGCGCTACCACCAACGGATGGGGGAAGAGCAGCGTGGACATTCGTAGCAGCTGCAGTTCTCATCGATGCTGTGATATGGGGATTCCCTCTAAGCTTCGGGGTCTTTCAGAATTACTATGCCTCACACCCTCCCTTTGAAGGGAGCAACTATATCGCACTAATTGGTACATTTGCTACTGTTAGTTTGCAAAGTCAATAATCAAGAATACGGTTACTGACTTTGATGTTTGTAGGGCATAGCATACCTTGGAGGCCCACTCATGACACCAATAACGATTAAATTCCATGCATACCGACAATACATTGTGGTTCTCGGTGCTGCATGTTGTGTTGCTGCCAACTTGGGAGCTAGTTTCACGAGAAATATGCTAGTCTTGGTCCTTTGCCAAGGCGTACTCTACGGAATTGGGTTCTTGATCATCTCCTATTGCGTTTTCAGTATGATAAACGAATGGTTCATTGAAAAACGGGGACTTGCTTATGGAGTTTTGTAAGCGTCCCGTGATTTGGAGACAGAGAACACTGACTAACCTTTCAATTTAGACTAAGTGGAGCGGGAATAAGTGGACTAGGACTACCATTTCTTTTGGAGATGCTTCTAGCACGTTTCGGTTATGCTATTACATTAAGGATTTATGCACTTGCAACTGTGAGTTCTTTGCTTCTAGCATCTCTGAGCAATCACTAATATTCTCAGGCTCTTACTGTCGGTCCGGTCATTTTGCTGTTGCGACCTCGTCCCTGCCATGTTGACTCTCAAAAGAAGAGCAAGATTGACTACTCATCAATGAAGAAGCCAATCTTCACAAATCTATCGATCTGCAACTTCCTACAAGGATTGGTCTTCTATCTTCCTGGAATCTTCCTTCCTTGTAGGTCTACCACACACCCGTATTTGACTTTAGATACCTTACTAACTTGGAAATAGCATATGCGACAGGACTCTCACTTTCAAGCACCCAAAGTTCCATCCTCCTTGCTGTCCTAAACTTGACATCAGTTCTCGGTACGCTGACTTTCGGATACCTCTCCGACTTTGTCGACATCCATATTCTACTTGCGATCTCTTCCCTCTCCTCCTCTATCGCAGTCTTTGTACTCTGGGGAATGGGCTCGAATATGCTTTTCCTATCTTTATTCTCAATTTGCTACGGCTTTATGGCGGGAAGTTTCGAAGCGCTGTTCCCGAGATTTGCAACAGCCATGACGGATGATCCTGATGCGGAGCTGACGTTCTACGGATTCTTTGAGTTCGAGAGAGGGCTAGGCATGGTGCTCGCAGGCCCGATAGCAAGTGTATTATTAGGGAAAACTCTCCATATTGGAGCATATGGGATGGGCATGTACATGGGAATTGTATTATTTGTCGGAAGCGCACTTTTTCTAGGGAGTTTATCGGGATTGGCTTGGTTTTTCAAAAGTAGACCGTGGTATAAATGAGATTGATAATAATGATACCCTAGAAGAATGAATAACGAATTATGTTTAGTAAATCAGGTACTTCTTCAGTGGTTTCTTCCCATCACTCGCTTCGCCTTGCATGATACCGTGTATATATGAATCTCCGACAATTCTGTACGCGACTTTCTCCTTCCCCTGCACCATCACTTTACCCCTCCTCATCACCAGAGGCGTGCTCGCGGCACAAAAAATCAGCATCTCATCACCCAGCTCTGTGGTTTCAGGCACTGTACCAAAATAACCCTTCTTGGTGATGCAAAATCGCCTATTCTGTGTTGATGTAAATGTATGATGTAACCTCTTACTTGCATCCCAAGAATGTTTAATCTCTCGGCCATTGGCATGATATGGCTCTGGCCATGTAAGTTTCGAGGTAATCTCAAGCATATAGCGAAGGATGAGGAAGAATCGCATCGCGATTGTTTGGATGCTTGTGCCGGGCTGCATGTCTTCTCCAGACTCGCGTATCTCAGCCGCTATCATTTCGGTCAAGTCTGCTATAACTGTGGACCAAAAAGCATCCTGCCAAGTCCCACCACCTATGTATTGTCGTTTCCCATCTTCCATCTCGAAGATTCTCTCTTCCCACTGTTGCAAAACGACAGGGGTGGCTTCAGCTCCCCTCATCACATCCCCAAGCTCATCAATTTCATCAAAGAAAATGCCGTTCAAGCACAATAGATCAGTATCTGGGATGCGCACAGCGAGAAAAGGGATACCATTCCCAGCGTTATGAGTCCCAGTGGTACGTGCATGCCAATAGTGCTGATTCGTTGTTGATGTTAATAGTTGAGAAATGCTCCAATTCGGTGCCCACGAAGGAAGACCAACTTTCTCATTCTCCAAAGATAAGCCGAGAGACTGATGAGCCGATACACATGGATCATGATAGGACTGAATGAGCTTCATAGCTGTGCGCTTGTAGACTTCTTGCCATGGGACGGAGTAGTCGGGTATGATTCCAACTTCGTTGAAGTCAGAAGCCATGCCAAGGAGACCGTATACCTTGTCTCGCGGGTCTGTGGCGTCTCTTTCGCGGTATGTTTTGAGAAGAAGTATCAAATTAGGTTTGTTTGATTGTTGAATGTTGATCCGATTTGTGTGGAGATTCTCTACAAGGTGCCATGAATTGGCGAAGATTTTGTTGGCTTCGAGACTGTCGTCTGCGCTAAGCTTTTCTTTGCAGCATTCACCGAGATGCTTTATGATGAGCATCGTTGATGGCATAATTACATCATCCCAAGATAGGGTACGAGTACCACAGACCAATGAGCTTTGACTTTGTTAGTAGAAGAAGTTGGGGAATTGATGATTAAGACGCACACTTTGTGGGCGAGAGCCACTTCTTGTACCACCCAAACGCGGTTCCACCAAGGGTATTTCCAAAGCCGTTTTACCTTTGCCAGTTTCTCAAGATCAAGCTCCGTCTTCTCTGGATCTTTCCATACGGGCAGCTCATCTAGATGCTTGTCTTCGGAAAACATGACCATCAGATCGAGTGCCTGATCGCTATCCTCGTCCAGATCTCCTAAATAAATGACTGTTTTCTCTGCCTTGCTGTATATTACATCCATTTGAGAGACTTGATCCATTCTCTCTGGCATATCTGACTGATTGATACATCTCGCATCAACCCATAAGATTCTCACATCTGTTTTGTGTCGAAGATGACGAAGAGCTGATTCAAGATTGGCGGTGATCGACACCGGAACACCATCGACGAACAAGGAAGTTGGAGATGTTTCCAAACCCCATGTGTAAGAGAGCGCTTCGTACTTGGGATTAGCTGGTAGATGTACGTGTGCTAACGTACAATTGAGGTCATTCGAGAAGTCCCCAGGACTCAAGTGAAGAAGTCGAATCTCCTCAACTTTCAACCGGTTGTAAATTGGACTTGTCATTTTTCTCAATTCAGGTTCGAACACAAACAACTTGTAAGTCACAATAAACTTTCCTCGAGATATGAAGTTCCCAAATACTAGGATCTTCGGTGAGAACAAGAAATCGTGACATAAAAAATGCTGTCGAGGCTGTGCATTTGGTCTTGGCTCGCCAAAATCAGGGGTCGCTTTGAGGACACAGCCACATGTTCAGAGGCCCCCATAGCAAGCTGCAGCTGCTTCCACGCAACAAAGATTATCAGCCTCATGGAAACAACCTAAAATTGTGGAATCAATGGCTTCTTTGAGGCTTTACCCACGCGGTAAAGCAGAAAGACATCTTCTTTGGGAAGCTTTCCCCGCTTTCACTAGACCGTGCCGCATCGCTGAAGCTGGCTCCCTCCAGCCTCTTCTTTCCTCCACACGTGCATGTAAGAGATGACATGGTGAATAGACGCCTTAGACTTCAATAAGCTTATAATAGTTGGAAGCTTCCTTCTTACTTCAGAGATTCAGAACTTCATCTCATTTCATCAACCAACACACCCCTCCAACACTCTAAGATGGCTCCAGCAATCACGATATCTGAAGATCAAGAGGCTATCGAAGCCATCTTGGCCGAGATTGATGATGCCGAGCAGAAAGAGACCGATACCGAGGAGGATGTTGGCGAGATCTTTGCAACATCAGAGGCTGATCTTCAGCTGGGTCTGAAGTGCGAAGCGAAGGACTTTTATCCGAACAAAGAGGGGGAATGGACACAGAAGTACCCATATCATATTGAAGAAGCAGCAGTATGTGGAAGATCTCCTACAAAATTTCTTACATCTCAAGATCACAGCTAACAAAATGGTAGGAAAACGACGAGACTGCACAATATGCCATCTTGAAACGAAACGAGAAGAGCTTCGACAGCCGCAAGAAACTCTCTTTGCACTCGATCATCATCCAAAGTCCACTCATCAAGAAAGTGCTTGGCTCAGTATTTGAAGGTTACGAAGGCATCACGACTGAGCTGGACAGACTCGAGTTCGCCAAACCCTTCGAGCCATTCGTGCATCGCTGGGAGAAGTTCCGAAAAGCTCGCAACCACGAGCAGGACGAAGAGACACGAGACCACCTTGACTTACTTTGGAAGATTCTTCACACGGAATTGAAGATCACTTTGGCTACCCGCGATGACTTGCTATCACATGGAGTCATGACCTACGAGCTTCTCTGGACGATGTTCGAACCCAATACCCTAGTTTTTCAACGTTCAGGTGAAGACAAAGATGAGCGTGTCATGCGTGTTGATTCATACTCACGCAGCGACTGTGGATTCTATGTCTCTAAGCGGTTCACCGAATGGAATGGCACAGCTTTCGGCATGGAAGTTGACACTTCTATCATCGCAAAGTACATCGGGACGAAGAAAATCGACAAGTTGAGCGTATTTCCTTTGCAATACCACAAGGACAATATTGCTGTTGAGCAGCGCTGTATTGCTCGTGGTCGTGAGTGGGAGTCGTACTGCAAGTATTCATTCAAGCACTACGAAGGAGTTGCCTACGGCAATGGGCGCATGAACGTAGATTCTCGCGTCATCATTGATACCGACGCATACAACAGTTTCAACCCCAACTCCTCCGTCTCGCTATGGGGTCTTGAGGATGATCGCAACTACCACGAACCTTCTTCTTTAGTCCCTGTGAGTGGTGGCTGCAGATTAACGCCGTACCAACTCCTGTTGGCAACGAACCAGCTGCGAGGATACTCGCTCAAGGACAAAGTCTGGATCCAGATGGGGCTTGCGCACGTCAAGGAGATAAGCTGGAATGACGACGCCTTCACTCGCTTAGTGTTGCCAGATGATACCAAAGATCTTGTGCTCGCTTTCGCTAAGTCTCAGATTAAGCGAGAGAACACATTCGATGATATTATCCAAGGCAAGGGCAAAGGTGTCATTATGCTGCTCAGTGGACCACCTGGTGTTGGCAAGACATTGACTGCTGAGGCCGTGGCAGAAACGATGCGTGTTCCTCTCTACGTGATGGCAGCTGGAGATCTGGGAACAGACCCCAATGAGGTTGAGAGCCAGTTGAAGATGATTTGCTCCATGACCACGCGATGGAAAGCAGTACTACTGCTCGACGAAGCTGACGTGTACCTCGAAGCACGCTCAACCAGCGATCTTGAACGCAACAAGCTCGTTTCCATCTTCCTCCGTATCTTGGAGTACTACGAAGGATTCCTATTCTTGACCAGCAACCGTGTGGACAACATCGATGCGGCGTTTGAATCGAGAATTCATCTGTCGCTGATGTACCATGGGCTGAGCTTTGAGTCGAGGAAGCAAGTCTGGATCACCTTTACCAAGGACCAGAACTTCACGGATGAGCAGATTAATGCGCTGGCCGAGATGGACTTGAATGGGAGGCAGATCAAGAATATTTTGAAGACGGCGCAATTGCTTGCGACTAGCAGAGATGCACCGTTGAACTTTGGGCATGTGAAGACTATAACCAAGTTGAGAGCTGCCAATGCTTGTATTCCACTGAAGAGCAGCTGAGGGTCTAATAGTCAGATATGAAAGATAGACTAGCTAATTTAGAATTAAAAAAATGATGTACAATCACATGTATCGTCTTGTCACTAGGTCTGTTTATATTCAAGTTCAAGCTCGTCGCTAACATATTTATCAAATGTCTTGCTCCCTTATCCGTATCAGATTTCGACCATGTATATACACTTTCTGGTCCTTAAACACCTCAAACCTATTCTCTCCTCCTCTTCTTCCTCTTCCCACACTCCTCTCTCTGGCCTACGAAATCTTCTCAGTCAACTCAAACATCTTGGGTCTCGTTTCCACAAAACTTTTCCTCTCTTCTAACCATTCCCAATATGTCCTCATCTCCCTATATTCTTCTACATCCAACCACTTCACAATACCCCCACAATCCCTCTCAACCATATTCATCATACCCAGCATTGCACCCGCCGCAATATCCGCAACCGAGAACTCATTACAGACCAAAAACTTCCCTCTCCCCGCTTTCTTGACCAACACACTAACAGCCTTCAACACGCCCTCCACCTTCCGCATCTGTCTGTCCATCCACTCTTTTGAGACCTTCTCCTGACCCCTCGCCAGCTCAAAAAAGACCAAACTCATCGCATCGCACGCCCCATCAGCCAGGACCTGAATCTGGCGCACTAGTAATTGGTCGTCCAGGCCCTCGGGCATCAGACGCGGTCCTTGGTCTCGGTATTTCTGCACGATGTACTCTTGGATGAACCAGGACTCGTAGATGGGTGGGGCGCCGTTGTCGAAAACGAGGATGGGCAGCTTTTCTAACGGGTTGTATAGTGGTGTTTGCGTCGTCGAGTGCCATGGGATTTCGGTTTGGAGTTGGAATGGAATCCCTTTCTCAAGGAGTGCGATGCGATTTTTCCGTGCGTACGGACTCGGTGTGGCGCTTATGAGTGTAAGCATCGTCGCGTGTGTTATGTTATGCTTGGTGTTGATCTCGTGATTGATGCTAGAATGACTTTGCCTCGAAAAGAGAATTGGACCATTGGCTTCAATTAACGAAACATGGTCTTCAGATCTATAGATGTATTCAAATTCTCGAGAAATTTCCTCTCAACGATATCACCGTCAATCGAGAGGACTTGCACCATCGAGCCAAGATCCCACCCCAAGCGCACGAGGAATCCAGACTCCAGCCTGGAGCACCACAACAACAACGTGGAGCGATAAGGGCGCACATCCTCCCAAAGCCCCTACGTAATCCCGCATGCCCACACGCACATCAGATAATGCCAACAGCAAGTTTCCTTGTTTAGATTCTGCCTACAGTACATACCAAGCTGACATGGGTGGCTGGACTGGTGTCTACGCCTTACTAGTAATTCTACAGTGGGTACCGTGGGGTTTCTGCAGAGGCCTCGATCTGCAGTCTAGGGTTGAGCATGACAAGTGAGATCCTGAGATCGGACCACACCGAGGTGTGGTAGGACAAGTGAGGAAAGGTACAGCCCCCATTCTTGGGACTCGCTTAGTCAGCTAAGCGAGTACCCCTCCTTTTGGCGGGGTGGGGTTGTCGCCGAGCTAAAAACTTTCTTAGGAAATGTTCTTATTGTAAGCATACGGATCTTACTTGTTAGATAACTTGGATAAATTGAAAAGGTTACTTTAGATACCTCTTATATGCTTTGAAACTTGAGCTATTGTTTGGAGGATGAAGTCAAGTGGCTTCACCAACACAATTTCCGAGAATGAAAAAGAAGAAGGAATTCCAATATTTGGCCCATGCTTGTTCATTTTACCTCGAGTATACTAGAATACAAACGCAGTGCCTAATATACACGCAAGATAGCAAGTGCCATTAAACTCGACAACAAGCAGGCAACTCCGCTAGCTCCTCATACTCTGGAGGTGGGAACTCCGCCAACTTCTCAAGCGCCTCCCTTCTCACATCCTGCAGTTCTGCTCTCTTCTTGACCAGCTCCAATTTTGCCCCATCAACCTGAGTCATTGATACCTCGACTCGTTTCTCTTGCTGCTTGATCAGCGCCATCTGCTCCTCAAGCGTCTTCTCTATGCTCTGGTAATATTCCTTCGCTCCAAAGACCTCGCCTTCAGGGCGGATGCTATTGGGTTTTGCCACGGACGTATACTCAGACTCTGCCATCCAAGTCACGAGATCCTTGAGATTCAGAGGCGTGATGGCGGGCTGCAGGAGGTTCGCGCGCGTCAGCAGACTTTCGGCCTCCGACATCCTTTCATTGAAGCCTGTGAGATAGACTTGCATCGACTCGCTACGGAAACAGGGGGAGTTAAATTCTTGCTCCATTCGGAAGACAGTTTGACGAGCTCGGTCAAGGAGCTTCCATGCTCGATTAAGGTTATCGCACGCTTTTGCGTTGTCCAGAAACTGGATTTGGAACATGTTGAACTGCTGTTCCGCGGCAGCAAGCTCGTCCTCTTTCGCATCCTCGGCAGGGTAAGAAGGAGTGGGGCCTTTAAACACGTTGTTGTATAGTACGTCCAGCTCCAACACGGCCGCATTGTGAGCGCTAGCATTTTTCTTCAACACAATCTCTTGCTCCTTAGCCTTGTTCAACTCCTCTTTCAAGCTCTCCATGGTTCTCTGAATAGCAAGTTGCGACGCCAGCGCATTAAGCCACTCCTTCTCCTCCTTGGCCGCTTGATCCAAGAACTCTTCCTTCTTCCCACCAATCGTGTAAGCGAGGCGTTTGATTGAGCTCGCGTCGCGGAATTTCTTGTGATCGTTGTGTTCCTTCTCCACGATTATGTTGGCTTCTGCCAATTTCTTCTTTTGGTTGTTTATCTCCTTGAGTAAGGTGGCGATGTGGTTTTGGATTTGCTGGAAGCCTGCGACGGACGATGCGGTCTCAGATATTGTTTGGAGGAGCTGCGTGTTTTGGGATGCGGCTTCTTGGAGGCGTTGGTGGATGTTCGTCATTGTGAAGGATTGGAAGTTAGGTTTTGGTGTTGAGATGAGTTTTGTGAATTTTACCTGGGGGTTGATCGTTATTTTGTTGAAGTGTTGATGTTCAGGCAGCCGTTTATCGTACTTCTCCACTTTTTCGCTTGTTTCAAATGATTGATGGAATGAGGGAGATATTGAAAGCCGGCCAAAGGTGGAAGATTGTTGGTTGTTGATGAAATATGGTTTGATAAAAGCTAGAGCTAGTAAAAGACGCTCTTATGTACATGATGATTTGGTTCCGAGGTATGTTCTTGTGATTCACATAGATACGCAGACATTGTTGAATCACATGACTTCAGTACGAGAAATGATTCTATGTCACTGTAGATGACTGTGATGAGAATCATCACAATTATTTGTCATCCAAGAGTATCACTAGCGCTTCATGAATACACACATTCAACAGCACATCAAATGCTGTGAAGTTTGGGTGTCAAATGGAACCTGTTCTGCTAGTACTGATGTCAAGCACTTTACAGAAAGCAAAATAACATGTACCTGATGATCGTAGAACTGGCAAAAGAATGGCTACCTGACACGCAACCTGCACTTGATAGGAAGATGAATCCAAGGCGATCATTAGAACCTTTTCATATTGTCCACAAGACCACAACTTATGTTTTGGTCTCACGGCCACCGTCGACTAAGTTACCAACCAACATGAAAATATCTCCAAACCACCTCCACTCAACACCAAGTCTTTATGCAAAATATCACACATCCCCATCATTCACCCCAGATTCCATGGGGAGGTCATTTGAGAGGCGAAGATCAAGTTGGTAAATGACACGAGCTCTTGGTTATAATTGGCTAGTCGCTCGCTTGCCCCCTTTACCCCCTTTCCTTGTGGCGCAGCTTAAATGAGCCGAAGCCGAAAGCGTGACCCCCAAACACCCCAACTTGATCCAAGATCAGATTGTGGATCTGAGACCCCAAACCCAAAACACACTTTATATCAACGTCAACTTTCGCTTCTCATGTGTCGATAATAGACTCGATAAGCTTAATGTCTCTGCTACACATATTTTGAACCGGATCATCATTACTTGTCTTTCATTGATGCTACAGTATACCATTAGTCGTCATGCTCCCACCTTCATTAACAGCGGCACTGACACTGACGCTCGCGACTATCCTCGACACCACCCACGCCTCTCCATCTCCGTCACAATGGCAACAAGCAGTCCTCAACTCCAACCCACAACAACAAGACTGGCATAAATACATTCGCTCCCCACCCACCACGACCGTACGCCCGGTACGCGTCATTCCATCTTATACAGTCGGTAATGTCACGAACGCGAACGCCTTGCTCACCGGCAAAGGCGACACGATCTTGACGCGCAAAAAGGGCGATGTCATACCATCCATTGTCGTAGACTTTGGGCTCAACATCGCGGGGTTCTTAAGCATCAATTTTGGAGGTGCGGAGAAGTTTGATAGTAAGACGGAGGGGAGACCGGGCGTGAGGTTGGCGTTCTCGGAGACGTTGGAATGTCTGAGTGATGTGAGCGATTTTAGTCGGTCATATAATGTAAGTATTCCTTCTGAACAGTATAGATGATGCTGACTTTGATATAGGGAGATAGAATCACGCCTGGTTCAGATCAGGTACTTCTCATTCTCCATAATCGGAATGTTTGTAAGCTCACGTGACTAGATTGCCGTGGCTGCAAAGCCATATACATGGACTGACACGCATGAATGCGCATATGAGGACCGGAAAGTCTGCTCAGATGGCCTCCATGGCTTCAGATACATGAAAATCTACGTTGATGCCCTGACAGAAGATGCACCGTACACCACTCCTTATGGTTCGGTCATGATTAACTCCATGAGTTTGAACTTCACCGGATTCCTGGGCACAGCTGATACCTTTACCGGCTGGTTCGAGAGTTCGGATGAGCAGTTGAATCAGTGGTGGTATGATGGAGTTTATACTAATGACGCATGTACGGCTACTTTTTTGAAGAATGATACGGAGTAAGTCACTTGAGTCAAACAAGCAGTCGTGCAGAATATCCTTTGCTACGTCTCTTTATCCCCTTTCCAGACCATAGAAAACATATCAAGACAAGTCACTGACATCTCATAGTCCAAGAAACGCAGCTAGCCCATCTTTAATTGGCAAACTTGTCCTCCACGATGGAGCAAAACGAGACCGAGACCCCTACGTCGGTGATCTCGCAGTCGCATCACGCACCTCATACCTATCTCACGATGTTGCCGCCGCGTCACGAAACGTGCTCGCCGATCTAGCTGATCACCAGCGCAGCGATGGCTGGATCCCACCCGCCTCCATAAACGGGTACACGCTCCCATTGCTGGATTACCCTCTTCACTGGGTAACGTGCAGCTACGACCTCTTCATGTACAACGACGATGTGGAATACATCACGAAATACTACCCTCACATCATCAAAGTCTTAGATAAATACTACCCCTCCATCACAAACAGCACCACGAACCTCATCACCAAAGGCATTGGCTGGTCAGGCGGCTATGGCGATTATGCATTCCTACCTCGCCAAGGCCCAGTAACCTATTACAACGCACTGTATATCATTGCTCTCGACAATGCCGCCTCAATCGCCACGTACCTCGGGAAAAGAGATGATGCTTCTCGCTGGACCGCCCGCGCCAAACTTGTCAGCTCAGCCCTAAACACATATAACTTCGACCCAAGTACCGGCGCCTTCTTCGACGGCACTTGCGGCTCACCAGAAAACTACTGCCCAACTCACGCACAAGACGGCAACTCCCTCGCCATCGTCTCCGGCGCTGCAAACCACACCATCGCTCTGTCCTCACTCGCCTATCTCTCCCGCGCCCATTCCCGACCATGGGGAAATTCCTTCTACGACAATGACTTCCTATCCCAAGGCTTCTCACAGCGCGTGTATGCATTTACATCGTACTTCGAGCTCGAAGCACGATTCATGTCTGGACAGGCCGATTCAGCCCTCGAGGAGATCCGCCGCTTATACGGCTGGATGAGCGCCCACGACCCCGGCGTCACGATGTGGGAGGCTATTGGAGATAATGGTGGTCTGTACGAAGGCGGTTATACATCCATGGCACATGGATGGGCAACGGGCATCGTGCCTGTGATGATGAATTACGTCCTGGGTGTTATGCCTAGAGGACCAGGGTTCAGTTCCTGGAGTGTCAAGCCCATGCCTGGTGATTTGACGTGGGCGAGAGGTGTGGTGCCTACGCCGAAGGGAGGGGTGAGTGTGAGTTGGGAGAGGAATGCGGAGTTTGGTTGGTTTGTGTTGAGGGTTAGCGCGCCGCAGGGGACGGCGGGGACGGTGAGTGTGCCTGTGCCTGTTGATGCCGAGAGTATGGCAGCGGGGAGTGCGAGGGTGTATGTTGATGGCACTGCGGCGTGGGATGGTGCGAAAGCGCGGGGATTTCAGGCGAGAGGAGGCGATGATGGGTACGTGACTCTTTCTCTTGCGGGAGATGGCGAGACGCATGTCGTTACTGTTGGGTTCGAGGCTTAGGCATCTTTGTTATTCCCTTAATCATCAACGCTTTAAGAGATAACAAGGATTTTATTTATACCAAGTCCACTCGTGACCTGAGCACTATGCTCTTGCTCTATCTCCGTTGCTACATACTCACTTACCGCTCGCTTGTTCGCTCAGCTATCATATTCAACAAAGGAATCTATCTAGGTATCCAGATAACTGGATATCTAATCTCAAGTATGAGCTAGCTTAGGCATTTCCCGCTGCCGCACCCTATTAGTAGTGACCAGAGTTGTTCTCAATTCCTGAGCTTACCTTGTCCCAATACCTAGAAGTCCCCGGATTTCTCGGAAGAGCAGACACACTATCCGCGTTTTACTCAGCCAAGAGACCTGACCCCATAATTCACGTCTCGCTAAGGGTAACGAGTAATAGTTACCGCGACTAAGAAGTCCGTCACTTTGAGATTGTACACTGAACCCGTTATTTGTTTGCTTGGTCGTGTACCCAGGATGAGTTTTGGTTAAGATGAGACAAGATGGTTCGCTTGGGTTTAGGTTAAGGGGTAGTGGTGAGAAGATGCTAGCCGATTGTTGACGATATGACGTCTATTGTGTTTACGCTTACATGGAGAGAGCTACCATAAAATCAGACATTATCTCTATTGTGACTCTGCCTTGAAGCATTTGACCTGTTCGACTCTTGCTCGCCTCAATCCAAAAATGTTCTCCCCGTCTCTGCCTCTCAGCCTTGTGGCTTACCTCTCCATCGCCTTCATCTCAGCAGCCCCTACACCAATACCAAACCCAGCACACAACAGCGCCCAAGACCTCGCCTACGATATCGTCACTAAGCCCTTAAACGACCCCTTCTACCACGCCCCACCCGGCTACGAATCCCACCCTCCAGGAACGATCCTCGCTCACCGCACACCACCCGCCTCCCTCGCAGCTTTCGGCATCCTCCCCATCGACCTGCACTCCTCGCACCAGATTCACTACCGGACAACGTCCTCCACCGGGTCCCCAAGCCACAGCATCACCACACTCCTCATCCCGAAGAACCACAACGCCTCGCGGCTCGTCTCGTACCAAGATTTCGAAGACTCCTCCTTCCTCGACTGCTCGCCCTCGTACGCGCTGCAGCAAGGCAGTAAGCACAGCACGCTGCTCTCGCAGGCGAATTTCCTGTACGAGGCCGGCTTGCTGCAGCAGGGGTACATGGTCAGCATCCCGGACTACGAGGGCCCCGACAGCGCGTTTGGGAGCGGGCCGCAGGCCGGCATGGCGACGCTGGATGCGATTCGCGCCGTGCTGCGCAGTGGCGAGGTCACGGGCGTGGAGATGGCGGGAGACGGGAACGGGAGCGAGGTCGACGTCGTGATGTGGGGGTACTCCGGGGGCTCGATCCCCACCGAGTGGGCGGCAGAGATGCAGCCAAGTTATGCGCCGGAGTTGGATGGCAGGATTAAGGGCGCTGCGGTGGGCGGGGCGATTGCGGATTTGAATCGTACCATTTATACGATTACTGGGACGGGGTCGGCGGGTTTCGCGCCTGCGGGAATCATGGGCTTGTATCAGGGTTTCAAGACGGAGGAGTTGACGCAGCTGTTTGAGGAGCAGACTTTTGCTGAGAATCGGAGTGAGCTTTTCCAGGCAGGGAAGCAGTGCGCCGTGGATAATGAGGTGATGTATAAGGATAAGGACGTTGGAGATTACTTTAGAAGTGGGCTGGGGTTTTTGGATATCCCCATGGTGAAGGAGTTGATTGAGAAAGCGGGATTGATGGGTCAAAATACGGTGCCGCAGATGCCGCTGTATTTCTATAAAGCGGTTGGTGATGAGATTGATCCTATTGAAAGCAACGATAAGCTGGTGCGGAAGTACTGTGATCAAGGTATTAAGTCCTTGGAGTATGTCAGGAATAGCGCGGCATCGCATGTTAACGAGGCTTTCTTTGGAGCGGATGGCGCGGTGAGGTTTTTGAATGAGAGGTTTGATAGCGTGAGGCCTGTAGAGGGGTGTAAAGTGTTGGAGGTAGATAATGTGATGGTTAATGTTAAGGGACTGGATCGCTTTGGGAAGATTATCGTGCAGAGTTTGGTAGATCTGATTGAGGATTCTTGGATCAAAAAAGCGTGGAAGAAGATTAAGGGCTGGTTTGGTGGTGGTTGGTGAAGCTGTTAGAGGGACGAAGTAAGAGTTTGGATGTTGGGTGGTATTGTAGTGTAATAATAGTAACAGTAGTGATGATGATAATGATACAAGCTGTTGCTCGTCATCTTCTGGCTGATGCTCTTGAACTTGCAACAGAGCTTGGGGTGCGAAAAACACTCGTTGATGAGGGGACCCGATCCAACTGGATGTCACTACTTTGACCAGCATCTTGCTCTTCAGTAGTACTGCTCGCTTCATTTGTCGTCTCCTGTCTTTGCTTCCTGTCACTCAGCCTCTGCTGAATCCACGGTCGAAGGTTGAAGTATCCTCCACATGCAAAGACACCACACCAGAGCACGAATTCCGTGGCATAGATAACCATACCCAGGATATCAAGAGTGGGTTGAAAGACTATCGCTGTCAGTTGAGTTTCATGTGAAGGAGTAGGAAGTACTCACATACAGAAACAAGCGAGAAGACATCCCCAGCTGCATCGATAGCGACGAAAATGAACGAGATTCCTCGGACAGTGCGATGGACGTAGATATCCCAATAATGTCTCAGCACACCAGCCGAAAGGAGCACTGCCGACACAACACCCATCAAGATAGAAGGCCAATGGAGATCTTTCTTCAATGCAGCCTTCCAACATCAGTACTGGGCTGGTTATGATGGAAGCCAACGAACCTTCAACGCAAAAACCAAGCCCGTCTCAATGCCTCCAAATACCCCACCAATCACTCCAACAAACGCACAACATCTCAGGACACTCCATTTCTACATCTCATTAGCCTTTCTCCTTTACCATACATATTCTCATCCGTTTCTCGCTTCACATTTCGTAGAATATAAGCGAGACCCAGACTTCAACTCACATCATCATAATAGAAACACTGAATCCACGTAATCAGACTTAACACCGTCAAGATTTGCGGCTGGATCTGAAGCGCGATATTGAAGTTGCCCGCGATGTTATACGCGCCGAGCGGGACACCAGCACATGCCCAGAGAAGCATCATAGAGCGCTGCAAGCCGACGGTGTTATGGCGGCGATAGTTGATGATGATTTGGGGGATGAGCTGTGTTGTGTTAGTGATTGGATTTTGGAGTGGACGGAAGTCTGCATTACTTGGATAGACCAGCATACGGCCCCAATGGTGCCTAAGACGTTGGCGGCTATTGGGACGTCCATTTTGTGTATTTGGGTCGAGAGAGTGGAGGAGGAATATTGATGTACAAGCGAGGATTGTAAATGAAAGGAAAACGCAAGTCTCCCCCCGAATCATGTGACTAATACCCAGTCAGCTGACTTAATGTCTCATACCTGAGGTACCTTACTTCATACAATGATTTCACAGCTCTGCTAACGATTTCTCCCCGATCCTTTTTGGGTATAATCAGAGCTTTGATCAGCATTGCTAGCAGGTGCGTCGAAGTTCACGTATCAAGGAATTGGCGAGCTACCTATGAGTAAGGTATCTAAGTATCCAAAGGAACGACCGTTCACAGAGATAGTCGTAACAAGATGATATAGTAGAAAACAGGGTAGTAAAATGGTAGAATCATCTTATTTATAGTTATTCTCGCAAGAAAATACACGTTATTTATAGCATGATCGCCGCCGGGTATAACAACCAAATACCTGGGTAGCATAACCTGGTTACCAGAGCTTAGAACTATGTGCTTGTATAGATGGCCGTCACAGGTTTTGCTTATATTGGGCACCTAAATTGGCACCTATTGAAGACACCTGCATATACCCATAGTCGAGACTTGGAGAAGGTATGTAGTGATTGTCGCATCTATGTATGTGACGTAAAGGTCCAATGATGTCCAATCTTATCCATTTCCGTGCACATCCATATTCATGAATGCTGCTATGCATAAGCGCAAAATATATCTCGTTGCCTCATAAACTAAGTAGCTGCGCTCATCAGCCATAAACAATGTAGAGGTAGATGAACTGTGTTGGGAATTTCGTTATAGGCACAACTAACGTACATCAGGTATGTTCCACAATCATTGTACTGTACAGTCCTGCTTTCAACAAGTATCCAGCAGGCAGGTTACCGGGACCCAAATATACTCGACATCCTATCACTTATAGTCTCCTTACCCTCCTCTTTCCTCTTCCTCCTCTCCTCCGCCTGCCTCTCATAAATGGTCCCCAGATGCCCCGCAACCTGCTCACCAGCCTGAATCTCCGCCTTAATAGCCCTCTCCTCTAACTCCCTCTCCAGCTCGGACAAATCCTCCAGCCTCTTCTTCAGCGCCTTCTGCACTCTCGGGTTCAGATCTGATGGCTGCAATTTGTTCTCTTCGAACGGCGTCTCGGCTTCGTCTGAGTTCGCAATCTTAGGCGGTTTCGTGAGAATCATAGGAAACGTGGGTATAGGTCGTCCTTCCGCCTTCGCCGCTTCGACAGCAGCTTCTTGGTCCAGCATGCGATGGTACAGCGTATCGGCATGCATCTGGATCCTCTCGTCGACTTCGGCCGTGCGATCCAGCGTAGACAAGTACCCCAGCGCTTTCAGGAATTTCTGAGCAACATTAGCACAGCCCAACTCATGTGAGATCTGCCAGTCATACTGCTTGCACCATATAACACCTCTCCAACTTCCTATTCTCCGGCCGGCACATCGTCATCCTGCTGCTCCAGCTGCCATTGCGAAAGCAATCATTGACCTCCCACTGCTCATTCGCGCAATTCTCCAGCGCGGCCCTCCCTATCTCCGCTTTCCTGTACTTATATCCCTCCAGCACATCCTGGATCTTCTCTTGATCGGACTTGTTTGCATTCTCGACGGACTCCTTCGATTCATACGTTTTCCACAAATGCGCGTACCTTCCATCGGGGAACAGACTCTGCTCCGGCACCTTGGGCTCCTCTTCTGCAGCTGACGGTACGCTGGAACTTGTGTGCGATTCCTGCGATGACGGGAAAGCTTCAGTGGCTCTGCGAGAAGGTTCGGCCGGTGGGTTGGAGTCGTTGTATTTGATGGGCGATTCTTTCTTCAGGAAGTCCCGCAGACTCGGATCGAGGTCGCGCAGAGGATCTTTCGATTTGTTGCTATCATTGTCATCGGATGAGCCCCAGAACCAACCCATTGTTGCTGTTTTGTGGTGGTGGTGGTGGTGAGAGAGGTGTAAGTTCTGAATCGTGGTTGATGACTTGGAGCTTCAGAAAATAAAATCCGAGGTCCGGAACATGTCCGCTAAATACAGGGGCTTGGTCGCTAGAGAGTTCCATAGGATTTCTCACTAAAAACCTCGACACGAACATTAGAGTACAAAATAGTTATCAACGACATCAAAATTATTGATTGTTTCCATCCATTCGCATAACTCAAATTATTTTTTTTGGACTCTGCACGAGTGGATTTAAGCAGCCACTTCTCTAACCAGTCAGGACACTGTTTTGTGCAACCTTGAGGCTGATGATCCTCACACATTCGCAAATTAAAGCTCAACAGTTCAATAGCTCTAGAAGTAAGTATCTTCTCCTTGCTCGCCAGAACATTTCAATGATTTGGAGTACAAACATTTCCTTGACAGCCTTAAAAGTTCATATTCCCATTCTCACTCTTGTCCTCATCTCACGCCTCCTAGGGCACCTCGCTTACTACCTGAAGGCTGTTCGTTATCGAATTCAAGGCTCAAAGATACAGTTGACCAAACATCATTAATATTAACTGAAATTCTAGATCAAGTGTTCTATCACAGGCTATTCTCAACACTCAGACAAAAGTAGCAACGAAATGCTATCAGCAATGAGCTTGGGGCAAGGGGTGATCTTACTATCACCTATTATAAAAGGACAGCAAGCATAGCTTTGCCATGACAAATAGTCTAGTTTAGCTCTTTTCCTTATAAAACTTTGCTTTCTGATATGGGAGCAATTGAATCAGTAAATGCAATGAACGCCAACAAGATCATGGGTAGTTACGCAATAACAGTTCGCCGAGTAAGCAGTCTAGGTGAAGTGAAGTAGGGAGAAAGGGAGCCTTAGGTCGAATTGTGAAGAACATAAAACTGTGAGTGGACCATGAGTCAAAATAGTTCAACGTTCAGTATCATTGAAGTGACAGGATCTCAGTAGCTTAATGACGATTAATGGGTATTTGACTGACTCCTTGTTACAACCTTTGCCAGAATGCATTTTCGAAAAAGTCACACGATAGAGTATATTTTTGGAGTGATATTTCATGAAATCCAAGGAGAACAAGAACAGGCACAGTGAGGCTTAATATTGAAAAAACTAATCGGCAAATCTGAGACCTTTTAACAACAAGATTGCCTAGATCTGGAAGATAAAGGTTTTATTACGCTAGCCCTGGCATTTGCCCCTCTCTTGATTTAAGCGAGAATAATTCGTGAAGCAAAACACATGGACGAGACGATATCATTGAGATCAGGCAGATTCGCCAATTCTATTCCATAGCATACGAGCCCCCTTCCCTCAACAAGAAATTCATGCCCTCGATGTGATGTCGAAACACGAACAACAAAATCATGAGCCATCCACTCACCCTTTCTTCACCTTCTCCCTCCTGACTAACACAACATTCTCAGCACCATCAACCCCAAGATGCCTTCCACCTCTCGCCGGATCGTCAATTATGCCCAATGCGAAATCTCTCTCACGAAGACTCTCCCAGCGCCTCTCGTACCTCTCCATCCCGCGAATAACGCTATTATCACACAGCAAAATCATTTGGCCCCCCAAACACGACACATCCTGCGGCAACATCACGCCGTCCCTCCACCACAGCAGCAGCACCAACGAAACCCCCAGAAGCGCTAGCGCTGCAATCACAAAATAAATGCTCCCGCGTCGCGGTAGAGCGCGGCGTTTGGTGGTGCTGATGCTTGCGGGCAGCGAAAGCGGTGCCGAAGTGGGCTTCGAATCGAATACAAAATCGTTCGCGGCATAGGCGGCGAAGATGGCGCCGTAGACGAGGGATGCGGGCGTGAAGATAAAAGTGGGGGATTGTAAACTGCTGATGCCAGAGGAGACATTGAATGCCATGATGGCGCTGATGGGGTCGACTGCTACGCCTGAAGAAGCAAGGTAGACATTCTTGATGAGTGTGGAGGCGTTGAGTTGGTGGGAGAAATAGGCGCTAAAATTTGTGCCATTTGATGTCCACTGACTTGGAGAGAGGGGTGTCGAGGACGTGTTATTGCGGGGAGTGAGAGTTACGACTCCGGCTGATTGTTTGATAGATGTTTGGATGGTATCTTTCGTGTATTCCGGCCGGCATAAGATGGTCGTGATACTGGGCTGGGATGCAAAGATCATTTGACTTGTGGCACCAGTGGATGATACGTTGACGAGCGAGGTTGTTGATGCAGATATGATCAGCCAGCTGTCTTCAGCTCCATTGCAATCGCTCGGTGGAAGGAGTCTCCATGTATAACATCCTCCACTCGAAGCAGTTGCAGATGAACTCTGGACCTCATCACAAAGTCTGACAGAGGCACCTTTGCATGTTCCATTTGCGATGGTAAATGACCACGCACTGAAGCCAGTACTGACATTTGGATTTGGCGTGTTCTGAACGGGGGAGCACTGGAGCGTGCTTGAAATTGCCTGTAGATCTACAACATACTCGACGTTGTCCTTTGGAATGACAATTGGCAGGAAACTATGAGAACCGACTACCCATCCGTCTTGCTTTGGGAATCCCATCAATGAAGATGATATCGTAGCCTCTTGGATATTTTCCCACATTGACTCATTGACTATTGGTTTGAAAGTAGTATCTCTCCAAGCTGCTTTTGAGTTCAAAACAGTTGCTGCAACATTCGAAGTTTTGACGACCTCAAACAAGGTGCCAGCCGCAACTACAGCGACTTTGACAGAGAAAGTAATGAGAGTAACATAGGCTAACTTCCAATGCTTTTTGCGAACAGCCTTAAGCGTGACACTAATGTCTGGCTGAGTGAGATACTGCGTGCAGAGTGTGCTGGTGCCTCTTGCCGGTTTTTGGAGCTCCTCGAATGGTTGAGCCTGTCTGAAGAATGTATCAACCGCGCCCCACCACATGCCAAGAGCAGTGAGGGTCAGGATGGATCCCCAAGAGAAGGCGTGAGTGTTTATCCAATAAAGGAGGGAGTACCAAATGCTTGAACCAACACGGTCTAGGACGGGCAGTCCATTTCCACCTCGAGGTGCAAGAATGAAAGCAAAGATGAATGCGAGTAGCCCTGCGATTATGACAAGCATGACTGCGATGAACCATATTTCCATGGTAAGTGGAAGCATGGTAAACCTTTTGGCATAGTCAGGTGATGGATCTTCGGGCTCATCCCCTAGGGTTTGTTAGCCGAGAAAAACTGAAATTGCCTATCACGACCTACATGCGCTTCCTGTGTCATGAACTTGCGTTCCCTTGATAAACACTGACTGTGCACCACTTCTCGGTGTCTGCTCTCCGATTGCCCATTTAAATCGACAATCATCTAATCTCTCTCTAAGAATCTCCAGTGATCTCTCTCCAGGAAATGCATCGAGACCTTTGAACAAGTCTCGGGTAGCCGTGTCTCGGAAGTAGAACATTTTGGAAGCAATAGAGCCTGGATTGCCATACAGCCCAGTGATTCGCCTTCGTAGCGAATAGGCAATGGAAACCAAATAAAGTACGATGAATGCATGGAGAATAGCTGCCGCGATTGCGGTTGGCTTATCCAATACCCAAACGGATACAACAAACGTCATCGAGCCTGTTCTGGTGGTACTTTGATCAGCTGGGATGAATTGTGCAACTGCCGAAGCGGTCCAGCTTGCCACAATGACATATATGCCTTTGACGCCGCCATAAAGCTTGCAAGCCTGTTCGTTGCCAGTCCATTGACTTTCGATCCAATCACTATCACCAAAATCCTTTACTGAAGCACAACTCCAACTGCGTGTACTATCGAAACCGTCCCAACCTTCATAAGCAGTGTCGACAGTTGAGCCCCAAAAAGTCTTGCCAGCCACCGGATCCACTAGATCCTTGGTTAGATTCCCCAAGAATAACGTTGAAGACATTTGAGATCGAAAGACATCTGTAAGTCCAGGGAGCGAAGTAGATTGGATGCTGCTGAAGTCAGCATAATAGTTGCCTGTTAATGTAACAGCGTTAAGACTATCCACGTTGCGGTCAACTGTTGTTTCGACATTTTCGTAGTTCACAAAGTATGGATCGCAAGGGATAGCTCCAAAAGCCCCTTTGCCTTTCTTGGACGTGTCGATAGTGTTTGATGACGATGTAAAAGATTCCGGATACAGGTAGCCAGCAAAGGCAAAATTTCGAAATCGAGAGCACGAGCTTGGTGAGTTCTTGTCATGACCTTCAAGTTGGTCCCAGGCAGTATAGATAACACCCTCTTTTGAGGGAATTGCTATAGTTTGGTTGTGAACAAAGACACAATTATTGCGGTCTTTCAGTGTGGCTTTGACAGTGTGAGAGGCGTTTGCGCTACCAGAGATTATCACTTCAATGTTGGTCACCTCAGAGCAGTTCATTCCTGTGGCAATTACCGACGCGCTCGATTGCCAACTCGCAGCCGCCAGAACTGGGAAGCGTCCGACAACATCGTCTACTGGAAAAAATGGCGTAATGAATGCGGAGGCTACCCCAGGGACATAAGCTGTCACTGACCAGAGAGAAGTTTTGAGTCCAGTGTTGGCACCTCGCACCCCATGATAGATTGACTGCAGAATTGGTGGTCCAAATGTAGATCCGTTGTATGCTTTCAGAAGGGACTTGGCAGACACGGTTGTGAATTGAACTGAGTTCTTGGTAATTGGGACTTGACTTCGATGGAAAACAGTTGCCATGAATGGAACAAATATCAGCGCAACTAAATATGAGAGGTTGTTCAATGAGGTATTTGGCATAATATTGCGCCAGAAAACTTTAGGTCTCCATCCATTCCATGCGAAACGTTCCTTGGGTAGGAGAGCTTTCTTGAAAGCGGTAGAGGCGCCCCTTTTCTTCTGTAACGTGAAATCAGATAGCTCCCAGTATGGCTTGACAAGCTCAAAATCCACGATCAGTCGTTTTATCCATTCTGAAATAATTTGCGCGAGTACCAGGGGTCCGAAAAGGAAAATCCAATTGACGTTTGAAGTCGCGACAGCGATATATCCTTGCTTTGCATTGAGCACAAGACCAAGAGCCAGGTAAATTAAGCCACAGAGAAGGTTGAAGAGTACGAAACTGTGAAACCATGGAAATGCAATACTCCTAGGTCTCCAACGAGGCAAATCGTCGGAGTTGACATTTCGAGCTGGGCCCCTTGAATGAGGTCGCTCATTGGTGTCAATCAGTGGATCTATAGTGTAGCTTTCAGATAGCACGTTTCCGGTCTTATTTGGTAGCTGAGGATATGTATTGGCATGACGAATACCTTGAGGACTTCGAAGTGGTGCTGCAGTATTAGGGTATGTGTTAGGATATCTGTTTGTAGGAAATCCTGGCGGAGTAATGGGAGAAGATAGATACGGTGATTCATCGACTGGTGAAATTTCTTTTCTGGGGGCATAACTGGGAGGCAGTACTGGTGCTGTGTTCTCTGGAGGCGCAACTGGAGAATAAGTAGATCTGTTCAAATTTGAGGCACCCCATGATGAGAAAGAGCTCTGATATGGCGACTGATGACCCTCGGTGTGAGATGATGATGCACTGCCGTCAACTGGTGCTCTGAAAACCTGATCTGCGGGTTGATTCCTTGATGTAAATCCAAATGACTGTGGCCGAGGAGGTAAGGGAGGTCCTGGTTGTGACGAAGCGTATGGGTCGAATGAGGGAGGATGAATTGGCGAAGTTGTACGCGGGTATTGAGGTTGGACAAAGACACTCGTATCTCCAGGAGAAGATTGATATCGGGGTGCTATAGACTTTGGTTAGTGTTGATGCGAACTTCGGTAATGAGGGAGCTCGCTAACATGCATTGGGGGAACTTCCGACGGGCTTGCGGTACATTTTGTAAATGATAAAAGTTCCACAATCATGACTTAGATTGTGTTTCGAAATTGAAACATAAGATGATGGGTGTGGCTCGTCTTTAAATGACCACTCGTGGAGTGGATGAAAATGACCGAGCCGTTTCTTGATACCTTTGAGATCCCAACATGGTGTAGGGAGGAATTTGTCGGATAAAACGCCATGCAGCCATCATTGTGTGGAGAGCCTTATTGACTGCAAAGATCAAAGTATGCTCTATCCAATCCAAAGAGCTTATCCAGCGAGCTGAGATTCAATGAACTTGTTTGGCGTACTGCAGCAAAATATGAACAGGCATTTCCCCAACTGTATGCGAGATGCAAGCTGATCGTCTTCTGAGAAGCACCATCATGGTTGTCAATCCACGTTGCTAAGCTCTTCTTCAGTCTCAAACTCTCAAACAAATAGCCCTGGTTGATAAAAGCATAGAGATTGGTTTACTCAAACAGAGCTACGTAGTCCGTAGCTTCTTTCAGCAATGATAAATTATCTTTCACGATTGAGGATAAAGGGTTGGCTTTCAGGCTACAACCCCCCGATTTCCACTCAGTTGTGACTGGGTATATGATCCTACCAGCCTCATACTGTCCATCGTCCATACGGGAATACGTTTGTTCTCGTGGCCTTGCTGAACCGATGCAACGCTACTTTCATAGTGATCGTTGATAGGATGCTATATGCGACGTTCGCATGAAAGGGGCAGTGTTGGGTGTTTTCGGCAGGGTGGCTGAGGTCAGGGACAGTGGATGCTTGAACCCATGAACTGTCATGATTTTTGAGATATCAGAGTATTCTGATAGGTATGGATGGATGGGTAGCAAGAAACGACTGTATTGAGCGTTAGTGTTTAGGCGTGATCAGTGGTGCTACGAAGTAACGGTTGAGAGAATACGATAGACTCAAAATAAGCAAATCACATGACTTGAACAAGAGATAATTCAATACCTCAGATCGCGGTGCCCTTTACCTACCAGGTATGAGTTCAATGTAATGACTTCTCAATGATATATTTCCTGGCCGACATACGATTATTGCATCACAGAAACAGTCACATGATGTCTTTAAGTGCTCACTCGTGAGACTTATCTTGAAAAGGTCCTCCAAGTAATTGCCGAAGGTTAGCTATTTGTTCCTGAGAAATCCGAGAATACCTAATATAGGCACGCTCTTGCTCTCGACACGAAGATTCTTGTCCAAACTTCAAAATTCCCGAAAAACACAAGTAGTCCTACTATAATCGCCATTTAAGCGAGTCGACGTCGAAAGCATTTGAGTCATGACCATGAATTGGAGTCGTTCATAGAGAGTGTGTAGACCCCCTATATCAACCACATCCGACATTCCTCCCTGAAAAGGAGATCTCTACGCAAGAGCACATTCGCCTTCATCGGATCACCCTTCCTCAAAGCAGTTCTATACCCACCCCACTTCACTTTACAAAACTATCGATAATCAAGCCTGCGAGTATTTACCTAAGGTACCACCAGGTTTCTCGCGATGCGGAGCAGATCTGATTTTGCGGGGGAGTTAGGTAGATCCTCCAGATTGGATCTTCGCGTCAGCCGCCCTGATCTGCAAGCGAGGATCATGCGGAACGCTTGTGTGATTTAGTGGCTGGGAAAGGAGAGACATTGGCATTGGCATGACTAGTGCTGCGATTTGTGCGTTAGCCGATGACGGTTGCATGTGTGACAGGTTGGAACAGGGATGGAGCTTTGGGGGTGTTGGAGCTATAGCTGGAGCTCGAGTTGGAGCGCATGCCTGAATCGTGGGGAAAAGTATGGGATGAAAACATGCCGATGAGCAATGCTTTGTTTGACACAATTCGATGTATTAGATCCTCATCCCATATACACACCCTGACTACCACATAGATTACACCCCCACTACTGACTAACTGACTGCCCGCTGACTCCAATCTAGAACCCTGAAATATGGTATCATAGCAAAGTATCATTCAAATACACATCTACTCCTCTCTGTTCGCCCTCTGATGGTGTTCACAGAACACTCTACAACAAGATCGGATTGCCCTTCTGCTCTACCGCCTCAACAACACCAGCATTGCTGCCCGGTCGCTTAACTTGAACCGCAACACTGGATCTGCGACCGCCAGTAACAACCGAAGCGCGTCTACCACCGTGCTCATCAATGATAGCGTCCTTCTCGGTGGTATAGTGGACATAGTTGATAGCACCACCAACTGCTCCTCCCCAGGCGGAACCACGACGACCGGCAGTATCAGCAGCAACGACGATGTCCTTGACTCGCATGATGTTGCGGCCGTGCGTGAACCAGTGGAAGAAGCAGTAGCCGAACACGTAGACGAAACCCACGAGCGGAATGACCATGGAAATTCTGGTGGAGGCACCATCTGCGACGGCACCCTGGATAGGTGGGAAGACTGCTCCTCCTGCGACACCCATGACGAGAATACCAGCACCGCGACGAGTGTGAACACCAAGATCTACAAATTGTTAGTTTCGTGTGAATTTTGAGATAGGTAGAATAATTACGTACTGGCTGTTCCCATAGTGAAGATAGTAGGATACATAGGAGCCATAAGGAAATAGGTTACCATCAAGACGGCGACACCACCCGTGCCCTCAAGACCAGCTGCAGCTGCGCAGAAAGCAATGACCAGTGCTGAGTAGACAATCATGATGAATGCTGGGGCAAAGACGAACGCAATGGCAACAGCGACGAATCGACCAACAGTGAAGATGATCAAAGCGTAGGACAAGAAGTTCGAAGCTTGAGGCTTGGAGTATCCACCGTTCTCAGTGACGTAGTTGATGAAGAAAGCACCGATTGTGACCTGGGCACCGACGTATGCGAATTGAGCACCAAAGGCAAAGAACATGTTGTATTGCTTCCAGATGGAGCCAGCACCGATTTGGTTTCCATGCTCGTCAACAGCAAGAATCTCGATGTTCGCATTTTCCGCAAGAGTGGCTTCCGAGACTTCGGGAAGCTTGGTGAAGATGAACAGACAGGCGACTGCGACACCGAGGCAGGCGACTGCGAGGTAGACATATTGCACGTTGGTCAAGTTGTTTGCGTTTTCACCTGTGAAGAAGTACTTGGAGGCGATAAGAGGACCAACGAAAGAGGCAACACCGTTCCAGGACTGACAGAATTGCAGACGGATGGAGGCAGATGCTGGGTCACCAATAATGACTGCATAGGAGTTGGCTGAGGTTTCGAGTGTTGCAAGACCGCAGGCAATGACGAAGGTGCAGGCGAGGAAACCACCATAAGAGGCAAGCTTGTTGTCTGCTGTGGTGAAATGTGCGGTGGGCCAGAAGAAGACAGCACCCAAAGAGTATAGAGTCAATCCCATCAAGATGGTGACCTTGTATCCCTTGCGCTTAAGCACTTCAGCTGCAACTGGGGAGAAGAGGAAGTAACTGTTAATGTTAGCGTGGCATATGATGGAAATTTCGAAAGTTAACTTACCCTCCACCAAAGTACATAACTTGAAGACCAGTAGACTGAAGTTTGGTAATGCTCAACACGGCCTGGAAATGGGAGTTGAGGACATCAAGAAGACCATAAGAGAAACCCCACAGAAAGAAGAGAAGTGTGATCAAGAAGACTGGATAAGCGAGCTTTCTGCCAGTCAAGAATCCTCCTTCTATCGTTCCCCCAGTACTGATCATAGCACCACCTGCCATTGTGAATGTTGTTTTGGAGTGAAAGTTCGGTAAAAGCTAGAACTGCTGTGTGTAGAATGGATTTCCTGAGCTGAAAATCCAATGGATGCAGATGCAGATGTGAATGTTGAACATTGGAGGGCAGATTGAAACATCTTATACAAAAGCTTCATATCATGTCGGAAGCGGCCCAGGACGCTATCATCATCACCCGTCCCATCGTTAGAGCGCTACCGACAGCAGTTGATCCCAATCGATGGGCCAATTGATCGGCTTCTGAAAACTCTATCCCAGCAAGCCATGCTTGCCACCTCTTTGTGGGAAATCAAATGGGAAACTTGGAGATCGTCAAATTCACTCGACTGCCATACTAAACCGCAAGTGTAATTGGCTAATGCTCTAGCCAAGAAAGATGCTCGCTCACTTTCCCGCTTCCATATCTCTGAGAAAGGTGCTCATGTGCCCATTGTACCCAGTGCCCACCTAGCAGAGATCGTAAGCTAAACCTCGTATGATTTAGAGCACTGGTAGTTGAGTGCAGGTATTTGCCATGAATGGAAGTTTGAGCGACGATTATGGCGGGGAAGGTTCAGCGGCGTCCTTGGCGGGGTGTGGTTTCGATTGCGGGGGCGGTTTGTGTAGGTAGAAATACCCGACACATCGAGCTAGTGATTTCGAAGCTTCTCATAGGTTGAAGCTTCAAGCCAGCTTGAAGGCCAGGCCTATCGAAATTTAGTGCCGATATGAAGCCGTGGTGCATTGGAGGAGACTTACTGGCGGGGCGTTGTGAGCGTGCCTAGAGGTGGAGAAGCGGGTTTTGGAGGAAAGAGTTGAGAGACGGGGAGAATACTTGGAGGAGGAGGAGAAATTGGGGAGGAAGATCGGGGGCGGGAACTATTGAAAGTTCTAGAAACCTTCTAGAACAAGTTACTAAGGTAAATACTTTTTAGTTGAACTAACTATGAAGCTTAACCCCTTTTCAATTTGAATATTGGGTTGGGTAAGTTTGTGACAACAGCATTGTTGCTAACTTACGATGCAGTTTATTGCGACCTGCTTTCAAAACATTGTACAATTTGTTCGGAAGAGCTTTCTAACATGTCTTGGAAGTGCATATCGTGGCTTTTCGATCCTGTGAAGGATTGGACGCCTTATAATAATGCCGAGCTTTTCAACAAATACTCCCATTATTTCGGCGAGAAGAACAGGCGATAGCCTGCCATTTGCCTTAAATACAATTTCATGACAAAGGGTATTTGAGCCTCAACTTAGACTTCAACCAAGATTCCGCTAGAACACTGCTAGAAGCCAATTTCCGACCTAGAAGCTGCAAGCGTATGGCATGGTTTGTAAAACTCGAAATTCGGTCCGACTGTTGCTCTTCCTGCAGATGTATAGTCTAGATCATCGGAAGATACCCAGATCGTGCATCCAGGTTGCGCGAATTGTCACTAGACATTGTTTCCTTGAAGGTTGCATTCAACTTCGCACGAAATGAAACATTGAGAATAATGTCTTGGGTTTGGTGGCCAACCAAACCTCTTGATTACGTAGGATTGTTTGTCCATTTTGCGAGAACATCGGTTCCAGCACGAACAGCGGTTGCTCTGTATCGCTTTGATATGCATCGATCAAGCCTCAACAGGTAATTTTGTGCACAGTAGAAATGCTGTACTCGGATTCAAATGCCACGGTGCTGATGTTGTTATGAATCATGATTGTTGGGTCCTCAACTTGAGGCCGGCATGAAACCATACAACCAATAAAGTGGCCGTCATTTTTACGAAACGACAAACAAATACCTTTCATCATCGCTAGCGCTGGCTTTGGTATGAAAAACATGTATTGGAGTTGTAGAGCTGGCTGCGGTACGTGCAAACAGATTTTCTGATTCCGACAATGGGAGGAAGGGAAAGAAGATGAATACCTAAGTTTTACGGCTCAGTTCAGTTACAATTCTGCCCCTTCGCACCGCCCCCCTTTTAAGCGGGAAGTACTCGGAAGGACTTCCTTCATCGACTCTAGCGAAATCCTTCAACCGTGCAAGATAACATATAGCTTTCCCCGCCAACTTTCTTATCAATCCCACCCCTCGTGCAATGGATTGTCGTTCTGTATCCTGCCGTTGAAATAACCGTGTATATAGCAAGCAATGCAAACCATTCAACTCATTCTCTTCAGTTCCATTTCGCGTGAAAGTGTCTTCTGAACTAATCTATCATGGCTGAAATACCACTAGTTACCATCGTCACAGGAGCAACATGGCAAGAAGTTGCAGCAGACAGACAGAAATTCCGCGACTCGACAATTTCAGCTATCGAGCCGGCTCTGCCTGAGATCACAGACCTCCCAGTGAATACGATTCCGCTAGCAAAACAGTACTTGACAACGGAAGAGGTTAAAATTACTGAGACTACGGTCGAAGAGTTGGTGGTAAAGCTTGCGAGTGCAGAATTGAGTGCCGTGGTTGTGACGAAAGCCTTCCTTCGTAGAGCGGCGCTTGCACACAAAGCTGTAAGGAATTTTGCGCCATGTAAGATTATATACGCCAAGGCTAACAGTCACTAGACCAATTGCATTACCGAACTGCTTCCAAGACGAGCTCTCGAACGAGCGCAATACTTAGATACATATCTAAAAGATAATGACAAACCGCTTGGTCCGCTACACGGTATTCCGATTAGTGTGAAGGAGCATGTTGGGATGAAAGGTCTGAACAACGATGCTGGATTTGTTGCATGGGTTGGGACGATACCACATGAGGATGTGTATATCTTACAGGTCTTGTGGAATGCGGGGGCGGTGTTTTATGCGAGGACGACTCAACCACAGAGCTTGATGCATCTGGAGACGAGCAGCAATTTATATGGGTATGTATCGAGTCCAAAGGCGAAAGATAGAGTGAGGCATTGATTGATGAGCACAGAGTCACGACAAATCCATTCAATTCGAGTCTTACCCCAGGTGGATCGTCGGGAGGTGAAGGAGCATTAGTCGGATTTCGTGGCAGTTGTTTGGGAATTGGCACAGATATCGGTGGCTCCATCAGGAGTCCTGCAGCGAATAATGGTTTGAGTTGCGGTCATTTCCATTATACACTCACTAACATGCACAAAAGGAGTCTATGGCATGAAACCAACATCAGGTCGCCTACCCAACGGAGGCTTAGCAGCTACACAACAGGGTGAAGAACAAATCGTTCCCGCAATTGGCCCTCTCTCTACCAGTCTCGAAGGATGCAAGATCTTCATCAAAACCCTCCTGGATGCGAAGCCATGGTATACAGAGCCTTGGCTACTTCCATTTCCTTGGAGCAACGAGAATTTCTTCCCAGTTGGGAAAAGGTTGAAAGTGGCAGTCATGTGGGATGATGGAGTAGTCAAGCCGCACCCACCTGTTACTCGAGCACTTCAGCAAGTGGTTGAGAAGCTGAAGGCGAAGGGCAATGTCGATATCGTGGAGTGGAAGCCATACAAACATGATCTCGCATGGGAGATAATCGTAAGTTTCCCGCTTAAGAAACAACTCATCACTGACATAACAAGGCGAATCTGTATTTTGCCGATGGCGGAGACGAGGAAATGGCCGCCATCAATGCCTCGGGAGAACCACTGCGTCCTCTCACCAAACACATACTAACGGACAATCCGCACCTAGAGCACCACACCATCGCCTCTCTCTGGGCCGCAACAATTCGTCGCGAACAATACCGAGCCGAGTACGCGGCTCTCTGGAACAAAACAGCCACCTCTACTGGTCCCAATGGCGCACCCGAAGGAATGGTCGATGTGATTCTCTGTCCAGTCGGACCCAGCGCGGCGCCCAAGATCGATACCGCGAAATGGTGGGGATATACGTCGCAGTGGAATCTGCTCGATTATCCTGCTCTTATATTCCCAGTCGATAAAGTTGATGTGGAGAAAGATGCAGCAAAGGTGGATTATGAGCCAAGGAATGAGAAGGATAAGTTTAACTGGGACTTGTGGGTTGAGCATAGAGCGGAGGGGTATAAAGACGCGCCTGTTAGCTTGCAATTCGTGGGACGTAGATATGAAGATGAGAAAGTCATCCAAGCGTTAGAGATCGTGAAAGAGGAGGTTGGATTGCCATTTGTGAAATATTTATAGTTAATATACAACTTTAATTTCTGGCAAATCCTGTATGTTTCAATATGATCCGTAACTATGGAGAGGAAGCTTCCAGGTTGGTTCCCGCCACCTCACTTTACACGTTGATGATCATGTGATACAAAACCCACCTCACATAAGGTACATCAGGTGAGGTACTTACTCTCCTTATTAGACGAAGGTTTAAACATAAGCAGGATGCATTAGTGGATACACCATTAAAGCTTGTTTGCGTCCACACCACATGAACACCACTATCACTACTATTATTTACCTTGCAATCCGCATCAGCCTCGAGACATGAAGTCTCCAAGAACTACTTCAGGCATAGATTTACAGCCAAATAAGGAAGACTTCGCAAAACATAAATACACAAGCCCTACGGAAGCAGGTGCGTCACATATTATGACCAAAATCACTATATGCAATGGCGATCTCGTTATAATATATAGTAACTCGGTTTCGAGTATAACGAAGGTTTGTAAGTGGATTTTCACTTCGTTATAATTAATAGTAAGAATCACTATACTACTAGTCTTATAATATATCTTACTATACTTTATAACGGCCTCGTTATATAGATATATCGTATCCGGATCCTTCGTATAATATAAAACAGACGGTACCCGGATATTTTGCCACCGCAAATACCTTATTCCCCTTATTCCCCTTATTCCCCTTATTCTTCTTCTTCATTCCCTTTCGAATTCGTTCTCTTATAGACTTTTATAGACAGTAGATCCAAAGGTAGGTAGCAAATCCAGCAGATCCAGCAGATCTAAAGGTAGGTCAGTAGCAGATCCAAAGGTAAGTAGTAGATCCAAAGGTAGATCGGTAGTAGATCTAGAGACAGTATATAGATTCGTAGATAGATTCGTAGATAGATTCGTAGGCTAAGGTTTTAAATATATAGTAAGAGTCGTTAGAAAAGAATCTTTATTTTTTAAAGTGAAAGTCGTTATAAAAAAAATTATTATCAAAGTCCGAAAAGTAGCTACAAAATAAGTCGACCTTCGTTATGATTAATAGCAAAGTCCGTCATAACCTTTGAGAATTCGCGTTATTTATTATAACGATTAATATAACGGACTTCACCATTAATTATGACGGAGTTGCTTCCGTAGGGAAGACAGCTCGTTATATGCAAAGAAACCTGAGAAACCTAACCTACCTACGTAGTAGCCACTAACAACGCGACAAGACACCGTAAATCGAGCTGCTAGGTATATTTCTTCCCATTCTAGATTTTCCGTACGAATAGAAGTACAGGCCGCTTAGAAGCCATTGATAGTGCTGCAGAGAGGCCGATTATCACTTTGGCATGGAATGCACGCGCAAAGAAGAACCTAGGATGCTGGCGTCGTTAACGAACAAAAGAAGCATCTTGTTCGTAAATAATGACTTTCAGGCATTATTCATTATCATAACGTCGATACAACATCAGCTACCTATATACACTAAAACTCAAACTCCTCCTCCTCTTCCTCCTCCACGCCTCCCACCTCACCACCCTCCTCATAAAACGGCTCCACCAAGATCTTACAGCCACTGATGCCTCCCCCACCAGCACCCCTCACCCTGCGCACCTCCTTCAACTTCTCCACGAACGTCTCGCGCGCCTCCTTCCAACTCTCCTCCGCGCCCCGGAGCACCGAGATCTTGGTATCGAAGTCCGGTGTGTGGAGCGTGAGTTTGATCTTCTCGATCTGGTTCTGGCGTCGCCCTGTTGTTTCTTGCGTGAGCTGTGAGATGCTGGCGAGGAAGTCCGGCAAAGACGTTCCGCTGAACTTGCCCGTGTCCCACCGCTCTTCGGTGTACCGGGGCGTGCGGGTGATGATCCAGAGGGGGATTTGTGTTTTGGGTCGGGAACGGGCCTCCGGTGCGGGAGTGGGAGTGGGTACGGGCGTGGGCGCTTGTTGTGGTTGAGATTTTGGTTGTCGGTTTGGTGGAGGAGGGGTGGGAGCAGATGGTGTTGAGTCGAGTGGTGTTGAGAGTTTGACCTTGGTTTCTATGCTTGGCATGGGAGCATTGTAGGTTGGTGGATGATTACTAGACTCTCGATTGCCAATTGTAACAACCGGAGAATTGGTTCGAGTGTCTACTAGGATTGTCTCTTCAGATTCTCCTGTGATGGGATTCGTTGAAACATTTCCAGCGATGACATTGTGAGTGGGAGCTTTCAGTGAAGCCATTCTGTCAGGTATAGCAGTAGAGACCTCGCTCGCTTGTCGATGGTTGTGGGTTGGTGCGTTCGATGCTGATGTTTGTGTTCTATCAGGCACATCCTCAGGAAATTGAGGACTGCCGCGGTCGTAGTAATCTTCTGAAAGGTTTTCTGGCATAACTTCATCAACTCCAAGATCTTCTACAGTTGACTGATTCCATCTGAGGCCTGGATCAGAAGCCCGGGAGTGCTGTTTTCGCTGTTCGGCGAGCTGTCTGTTGTGCCGTATCTCAAATGGAAGCTTTGCAGCATCGCTGACGAATTCAGCGTCGTTGCTCTTTTGATCATCTCCTTTCTGTGGTGTCCCTTCCAAACTTCGTTCCGCAGGATACATTGGGGCCGTTGGAGCAGTGCCATTCACCATACTACCCATTGAGCTGGGTCTCTTTTCAATTGGAGTTCTCCCAAAGTGTGGAAATTGCACCATCGATCCGTTGGAAAACGTGAGGAGAGGTGGACTTCCACTGCGAGTATCTCTAAAAGAGTGAGCCTGCGGTATGTGATCCTCATCCTCGGATTTTTCATCGATCAGGCAATCAATTTGCTCCGTCGGTACTATCCCTGGAAATGATCGAGGTTGTGGCGCTCTCTGAGTTCGTCTGACCTTCTTTGGAATAGAAGTTTTCTTCTTGCGAGGAGACTCTTTGGTTTTGGGAGAGGATCGAGCTCGTTTGGGGGATCGGTTGACGGTTGTGTCATCGTCAGGATCCTATCATGTGGTTAGAGGAAAAGCCTTGGACTATGAACAAGTGTTGCCAACTTACCGAGTCATCAGGAACTTCGTAAATATCCGGCGCTGACGCAAATGTGGATTTGCTGCTCGCTGGTAGAGGTTTTGGATTTGTCGGCGTGAAGGTAGAAGTTTTGGAGAAAAGGGGAGGGGATTTGGGCCTAGAATGGTTGTGAATAGTATTCTCTGTACGAAGAGACCGATGCATTAGAGTACGTACCTTTTCGAGGATGGAAAAATAGTCGACTTCGAGAGCGCCGAGTCGATGACCACTGTTGCCACTGTTGAACTTCGTCTTTCATTCGTTGGGGTTGCCTCCTTGGACGAGTCTCTTGCCTCGGCGTTTTTATGACCATACTGTGAATTGTTGGCAGCATACCGATTCTGCTTCCAAAAGAGCTGCTTTAACAACGCAACAATGCTGTCAAGTATCAGTGCATTGCTTCAACAATGTCTTCTTGTTGGGTTGGTGATGGCTGATGGCTTACCGGTCACGATCCCTTGGAAGTTGTAATTCAGTCCCGTGATTCCAACTTCGATCCGGAGCCCAGAATTGCATGCCATTGTTTTCAAAGTCAATGTATTCTTGAGCCATTTCCTCGAGGTCAATTTGATCAAGTTGGTTATTCCAATTCAGAAGCGTAGCGCCGGGTCGACCAAGGCATGTTTGAAATGATTTCCTCCATGATCGTGTGGATTCCATGAAGATGTTGGTATCCTTCAGTGACGCATGTTGAAGCCCGAGTAATTCGCACAGTTCTCTCACCGAGGGGACTTTGCTAAGCGGGACAGCTGGTTTTGCTGCGGCAGCCATTCCATTGGATTCGAACTGTTAGTTTACTTTCCAATTTAGACGGAAACAAGTTCAGGAACGTTGAAAAGAAAGTAGATATCGGGGGAAGTGGAAAGTGGATAGAAGAACCCTTCTTACGCAGCTTTCGCAGCGAAAAGTTAAGATTGGTGTGGGTGGGAGAGCCCACAGTACGGCACAGTCCAATTAAAGATGCTGTATCTTGCAAGCATAAGACCCCTTTGTATGTTTAGCTTCCTATTGCAGCCAAATATAACACAATCTCATACAATGCAATGTAGTACAGTGCAAACTCATCTCTTCAAATCTGCCTGATGCCTATACAGGATCGGAATCGCCGTCTCGTCACTTCTGAGGCTAGCCAGGATGTAGTTTTCCATACATTTCCAAACAATCTCCTATACAACTACTTTTCACATTCACATCCCGCAGTTACGCTACTTCTACTGAACTCCAAGACATATCCTTCTATTTTCCAATCAGCCACTTGCCGACATTTGAATTCACAAGCTTAGAAAATCTCGTAGACTCTTCCAGCAGTATGTTCAACAGCTTGTTCAACAGCTTGTCTTGGTCAGACTGGCTTTTGATTGTTATGTGTGAGTCTCTCTCACAGCCGAACGAAACTCACAAACACACAAAACTCACTCAATCTAACTTTCAAAAGTGATTCTAGGATTACATTTCAGTCTGCCACAAACTACTACGAAGAACAACGTGATCTACACCTCTTGGGATGATAATGGCCGCATCGTAACTCAAATTCCATGCTCATGGAATCGCCAATGGCCTGGCAAATCACCACACACGATCAAGGTCAACCAGAAGGTAGGTTTTGAGGTGATTATACATATTCCATGCTTTTTGACTGACGAGAATGTGCCAGTCTACTGTCATCCGATACTAAGGACGACACACATTCTAATCGAACTTCTAAATGGTGATAACCCAACTACCTTAACGACCAATCGAATCAGTGTCATTACATGAGTGAAAGAGGATTAAAGAGATCCTGAGCCAGAAGGCAAGACTATCGAAACTAAGTGGTACAAAAGTTGTAACACAAGTGTACGGAGCGTTGGGGGACTGGGAGACTTGGGTACTGAGGGATTTTCCCATCTCCGTTCTTTGGACCGTTCTTGGAAGGTCAATAGGTACGACCTGGTAATATGACATTTGTGCAGCGGCGTTCTGCTGGTTTCGGGCTGGGAGACGCCCACATCATTTTGCGACCGTGGATTGCAGGCTCTTGATTGAGGAGAGAAGATAATGAATGAACAACGAAAACGAAAACGAAAATCAAGATAAAAAGGGAGAGAGATGAAGAATTAGATCTCATACGCAAGCTTAGCACAGTATCGTCATCAGGGTTTTAATTCAAGGGATTTGTTTTACTAGATAGATAGACAGAAAATAACGAATCGCAATGGTCAGCGTACGTACTCTAAACAGTTCCTTCAGGCTCTACACTCAGGCTTCGTTCAAGGTGACAAGATTGATTTTGACCCTGTAAATCTGGTCAGTGCAGAAAAGGGCCTCCCTACAGGAAGCCCTCGTCGGCAATGAGCTGTATGTTCGGGAATCACGTGAATATAGATTCCATCAAATCTACATGATTTCAATACAGAAGCAGCTTTCCTGCGTGATTTATTAAAATGCTTGCTGTTAATAAGACATCTGCAAATTATCAAGAATAAGAGTGTTCATTCTCGAACCAATCAGAGCCCTTGGTGACTTACGTTCACTCAAACGTTCTTAGAAGCCGAGAGTGAGAGAAGTAAATGTAGTATAACCTATCCTAGGATACGCTAGCATCGCAATTTATGTCTATGGTGCAACTGAGGAGTGAATTGCTCAAGTAGTAAACAACTGGAGCATCCTTGCTTAGCTTTACAACTTGCAATTCCCGCCTCTAGTCACGTGACTATTACATTATAAACTTCAATACATGTTACCTAACATCACCGCACTCACTTTCTCCGAGTGAAAATGACAAGTTAAGCACTATCAGTCTCATAAATGACACTTGCTTTATGAGATAGATGAGATTGTGGTGTGAAATTATGAGTGCTGTCGCAAACTCATCTCATCTCATCTCTGATTATGAAGATATAAAAGTAAAGATGACAGCACAACACGACATTAGATAACAAGAAACATCAACTTATCAGCTCTGCCTGCTCAAGTTTAAAACGCAACATGCAACTTGTCATATTACTGAGATTTAAGCTGACCATTAACAGTCAATTGCTGTCTTAGAGCTTGTTGTATCACGTGATACAACCATATCATATAGCAACTGTTTGGGCAGTTATTTATGAGTTTCAGATATCATAAAAAAGCAGGAGTCACTACAGCTTATGAGATCTCACCCCAAGCTTCTCATATACATAAAGTTTGCAGTGTTGTGTTTTTGAGATGAGATGATACTATGACTATACTATCAACAAGTTACAATTCAACAACATATACCACATATAACATTAATGTTAAACAGCAAGTCCCGCTGATGTGCATAAGATACATGATGAAGATGCTTATCATCATCTCTTTGTATCCTTGATGCAATTTACTTCATATACACAACGAGATGATATTCTTGCTACTACTCATCGTCTAGTAGCACTGGGCTCGGATGACAACTTGTTTCCCAGCCACCACATTTTATACCAATTGAACGAGATAATCTTGTCAGTTCCTCCATCTCTCATACAAGTTCCCCGTACTAGATTCTCATGATAGTCAAACATTCAGCGAAACCACGAAACGAGCAAAAGTACTAAGCGTAACCCAAGCATCGACAATTCAACTTGGCACCAAGTTACAAAATGATCCAAATTCAAACCATATGAGACAATTCGCTGCAATCAACGACTCAGTGATATGAACCTTTCAGATCTGGATGCATCCTCTTTTCTCTAGCAGTTGTGTTCGTCCCCAAAGCAGATGAGATGCAACTATCACTAGATAGATTATCCGACCCAGACACTTATCTTTCCCCCCATATATAAGATTGCGAACGTAGTCCTTGACGCAAAAATAGCCCAAGATATGAAAGTGGACTCCGCAGTGAACAATACTCCGCACCAAATTATGAAACCTCTCGCCCATCAGAATCCACATGGCTGGGACTGTCGGGATTGTCGCAGGCTCACACAGCCCGCAAACAGCAAATATTGGCAGGGGACATGACAGGGCAAAGACACCCTAATTGGCCCAAAGCTCCGTCTCGTATGTGCCTGTGCATCAATCCTTACGGCGTAGCAGGTTGGTATGGTGCTCACCTAGATATCCTATTCATAGGCTGCGATGCCCATCTTTAGAGCTCTGGATTTGCAGTTGCGAGAAACGACATATTGTGCAGTGAGCGACGGAAACGACGAATTGATCGATTGATTGTGTTGAGGAAGAAAGGAATTGTTTGGAAGAAAAGGAGAAGGATATCGACAGCAGAGACAGAGAGACAGACACCATTCCTCACCAGGCAAACAAAGACAAGGCTGAGACGGCGACCATTTCTACGAAATGGCAAACCATCAACAACAACAACCAAATACCACGCCCTCCCATTCACGAGCGACAGTGACAATAACATCAATACCACACACACGACTGGCCGAGCCTCTGCCACCTCTGCCACCACCAACTCCGCACTCAATACCGCGATTGAGCATCACCACCCACCTCCCGTACCGCGATGATCCATCCGGCGAAGACATCACGCTCGCGACACTGCAGACGCATTTACGCGGCCAGCTGTCCCCGCCTGGATATGAGCCTATGTTCGACTACCTACGGTCGCAGCGACGCCCACAGAGCGATTCGCAGATGAGCCACCACCAGCAGCAGCCTCCAAATTACACACCCCATCTCTCCTCCTCAGATCCAAGAGTGCAGGAACCATACCGTGATGAGCCATTCGTGGTGACGGTGCTAGAGGGAGAGGAAGGGAGAGGAGAAGCAGAACCACCGAGCTATGACGAGTTGTTCCGCCAGCACGAACTGGAGATGCAGCGGCTGGTCATGGAGTTTGATACTGATGGGAGTCCGCCCGAGCAGGTCGAAGAGCTGATTAAGTGGGTTGTGGCCATGCTGCTGGTTTGCTTGTCGATCGCGGGTATGGGGACTGCGTTTAATTGGGGGAGGCCGACGTGAGTGCCGTGAGTCAATGAAGTGGTGATGGATGGTGGTGCTGTGAAGAGGATGATGGTGTGAAATTGAGTGGCAGACCAGGAAATGGTGGTTGGGCTGTGTGTGTGATCTGATTTTTGGGATACCCTTGGGCATAAATAAAGTCAACAAAGACTGAGAATTGGCGTTTGGTACGGGTGTTTGGAGCATGAAATTCGGATTTTGGTGGTGGGAATTTGAGAATGAGATCGTGGCTGCGATGCTGCGCGAGACAGGAATAGCATATTTGCCTCTGATAGGTAAACATTGAATCAATGCAAGAGAACAAATAAAAACTATTACTCTTTTCACACAATGAGACGAAATGGTTTGATAACTCCATAGATCCCCTTCTGATAAGCGGATGGCAAGTGCCAGTACGCCCATACTTAGCTTGCTTACAATCTTGCACAGAATCGTATTTAACAAGTATGAATGGTGAAGCGTTCCAATAGCAATTAGCTTATAGTCTTTTTAATATGTAGCTGATGATTCGCATTAATGTCCCGATTCTTCCCTTACTGTCCAATTCTGATAGTAGGAAGATACTAGATCGAAAATACAATCTACGGAGGTAGGTAGGTAGACAAAGGCAAGTAAGACATGTTCAAGCAAGAGCTTTATTGAAGAGAGCCAGTCGATTTATCACAAGGTTTCGACTTCAAGCCAGCTAAAGGCTATCACAACCCTTCCCCAACCTAATTCCAACAATTCCTACATTCGTCCGTCTCACAAAATACCTTAGCCAAGCCAAGCATATGGTTCGCTTATTCTAGCCTCTGATTTTTATTTTCACGTTCGCAAAAACAGCATTCATTCATTTAGATTTATTAGAATCATCACGCCCGAGATATGAATATCAATACACATCAACTTCGTACTGAGAGTCGTTGACGTGGGGGCGCAGAGATACACTTTCTCATGGATAAAGTGCATGCATGCATGCAGTAGCGTGCGCTGTGGCCTGAGCTTGGTGTGCTGCGAGCTGAGCTTACTTCTATGGTGCCTTATCTCATGGTAGTATTTGTCTGCAGCTAGGGAGGAAGGATGGGGAGAAGTTGATCCCAAATAATGCGGTGCGGGGTGTGCGGTTTTGTACTACCTGACTTATGTATTTGCAAATGGGCTGGGATTTACAGTCACGACACTTGGTTGTCTCGACATTAAGTAGAGCTTCTCCAAAGTCACCTTAACACACACGACACGATGATCACCCTCGTTTTGACAACCATAGCAGCGTCCACTGTGGCTTGGATTGTATATCTTACAATTTTGGGGATATATAATGTCTTTTCCCACCCTTTAGCCAAGTTCCCTGGTCCTAGAGCCGCCAGCCTGACGACGTGGTGGAAGACGTATGTTGAGGTCGTGAGGCAGGAGTCCATGGTGCATTTGCTTGTGAAGCTACATAAAAAATATGGCGATATCGTGCGCGTGGGCCCGAATGAGGTGAGTGCGTAACCTTGCACCGCTTCATGTCAGACTAGGTCATATCGTTGTGATATATCCATCCAACCTACGAGATCATCAACTATTTTCAAGGCTCTCAAAGGATACAAGGGAAAACTGATATGAATAGCTCCATTTCGCACACCCAAACGCTTACCATGACATTTACAATCCTTCGAATCGCTGGGACAAAGAAAGTAAACTATATGAATCATTTGGAGAAGATCACTCCTCTTTCGGACTGACGAAGTACGCTGAGGCGAAACAGCGGAAAGATGTCCTGCAGCCGCTGTTTGCACGGCGCTCGATTCTCAATGCTCAGAAGCTCGTGAGAGAGAAGGTGAATTCCAGATCCAAAGGCATATATTATCACTAACCAAGACCACAGGCGGAACACCTAGTTGCGTCTCTCGTCCGTGTCAACGACGACGGGAAATCCTCCAACCTCCTCTTCGCCTTTCGCTGCTTCACAGTCGACATGGTAACCGCGTTCTCCTTCTCGCGGTCCGTCGACGCACTTTCCGCCCCAGACTTCACAGCACCCATCGTCCTCGCAATGGACAACTCCCTCCCAACCTTCCATCTCTTCCACCACTTCCCCATATTCCGCAAACTGATCTTCTCGCTCCCCCCTCACATCGCCATCAAAGCGTCGCCCGAGACCGCAGGGCTCACGCAACTCCAAGTCATCCTGTCCCAACAAATCGAAGGCCTCGTCTCCAATCCCGCAATCCTAGAAGCGAGTCCGCATCCAACCATCTACCACCGATTGCTAGATGAGAAAGTCCACGAGAGTAACTACCTCTTCACCAAAACAGCACTGCTCGATGAAGCGCTCACGATGCTCTTCGCGGGCGGCGTAACGGTAGGCGATACGTCCATGACGGGGTTCTACTACATCCTTTCGAACCCAACCTTACACTCCGCTTTACGCGAAGAGCTCATCGCCATCTGGCCCAACCCCAATGATCCCCCACCTTCACTCGAGACGCTCGAGACTCTCCCCCTCCTCGTCGCGACGATCAAAGAGTCCCTCCGCATGGCACCCGGCGCATGTTCGCCTATGCTACGCATCGTACCTGTGTGCGGGGCATCCATAGACGGGACCTTCATCCCGGGCAACACGATCGTCGGGTCCGCTACTTATTTCGTGCACCGCTCGCCACGCATCTTCGCATCCCCAAACAACTTTGACCCTTCGCGCTGGCTGGCGTCGAATCCGGAGTTGGAGCGGAATCTGGTGGCGTTCAGTAGGGGGCCGAGGAGCTGCTTGGGGGTCAATTTGGCGTGGTGTGAGTTGTTGGTTTTGTATGCGGTGCTGGTGAGGAGGTTGGTGATGCGCCTTGATGGGACTGTGGAGAAGGACTTGGAGTGGAGGGATTGCTTTACGCCGTTTTATCCGGGGAGGCATCTGAGGGCTTTTTGTGAGTTGGTGGGTGCGTAGGAGGAAGTGGGTTTGTGTGTAATTTGATCGCTTTTGAAAATTTCACGGAGTACTTCTTCGGATAAGTAACTAATACTATTTTTCGAGGAAATAGTGCTACTGTTGTGACTGCCATTATAGGCTGATTTCAATGATTGGTTTGGGATGATTGTGAAATATGATAATTGTGAAAACAAAGTCAAGAAAAAAGTTGACATCGGAATAGTTCGGCAAGCCTTACAACACAATGAACTTACCTCTACTTCCTCAAGCTAAGTCTAGGCTTGTGTCTCCCCAAAGCACTCTTACACTTATTGAAAGTTATTATTTCCTTTTAGTCAGGTAACAGGGGATAAATGGAGTGCTCAGCGGGAAGAAGATTGGGAATATAGTGTGCACATATTTCCTTATAACTAGATACAGAGATTTTAAGAATATTAATAGCTCAATATGACAACTTTATTTTAATTTTTTGTGGAAAGAAAGAAAATAAGAAGAAAATGCCAGAAAGTGCCCCAGAAAGTGCCCCAGAAAGATCTATCTTGAACCTTGGATTTCTAAAGTTGATATCAAAGTGGTAGGTATCTTAACATTCGCTTACTTGCTTATATGCTCGCTCAACTTGATGATATATCCCTTGCTTGCACTTCCACTTCCACTTTCTCGCTCCCTCCCTATTTCATCTGTTTAGTAAATTTCTCATACAGAAATAAAATTTCTACAATGGATATTTTACCATTGGAAGATGGATGAAAGCAGAACATCGTCGGGTATGAAGTCGAAGCCGGATCGGAATATCGTTCTCCCCGGCCCGGCGACCCGTTTATTTAGGGCTTTGCTTTTGCCGAAAGTGACGAAGGCCGAGACTTGTGACGCGAGTTGAGGCTTCCATTCTAATGCCAGCCCCGTCCCTCACGTTGCGGTCGGTATGTTTATGTTGCTCAATTGACTGCCCTCAACTGTACCTTAGATGAACAAACACACTCATTCTCCATGATGCTCACCACGAACAAACAAGCTGCAATCGGATGAGACAGTCCAGCTCGCGGGCTTTAATTCGCCCTCTTCCTCACCCTCACCCTCACCCTCACAGTTACTCAATCTTACAATGCTCCCACCACCCACCATCACCTTCACCCTACCCTCCATTCACGACGGATTCGTGCTGAATTGTCGCATCTACCACCCGCTCTGTCTGGCGCCGACGTTGATCTCGCATCTCACCGAGTGGAGGAGCAAGGCGGCGGTGGTGGCACATCCGTATGCACCGTTTGGGGGCTGTTATGATGATGTGGTGGTCTTGACTCTGGCGGAGGAAATATTGAAGCAGGGCTTTGTGGTTGCAACGTTTAATTTCAGGTGGGATACACAATATACAGGCCTTTGGGTTCGAGTGAATGCTAATTTCTGCGAAGAGGTGTAGGTCATGGACACACAACGTGGTCGTCCAAGGCAGAACAGGACGATTACCTCTCCGTGGTGGGGTTCATGATTTACTACATGCACTATCTGTCTCCCCCTCCATCGCTCTTCAATACGCCAAAGTTCAATCGATCCGATCCAGAGCTGCACGACCTCACTCCTATACCTTCTCACGCCCTCCCTGTAGCGCGACACATCGACTTCTCCACACCGTCACAAGATTCACCAGATGATGAACGGGAACCAAATACACAACCTCGCCTGTTACTGGCAGGCTACTCATACGGCTCCCTGATCACGACACTGCTCCCTCCCATAATCACCTCAATTCTACCAGCCTTCCAGACTCCGCACCCAGGCTCCGCACATGCTGGAATCAGGATGCGTGCGAGTAGCTTAGCAACCCAGCAAAACCAAGTGATATCCGCACATTTCACCGCATTTCATCAAGCTCACATACATCGTCGTGGACGTAGTTTACATAGCGATGAAGCTCTCTCAAATCCCAAGATACGCAAATCCAGTGGTGGGGTGCGGATGGGTGGGGATGAGAATTTGCGAAGGACGAGTCAAGATTCATATAGGTCGAGAAACTCGTTTAGTATCGAGACTCAAGAATTGGTCCGCAAGAGCGTCGACAGGGTTCGCTCGATTGCCAAATCTCGAGGTTCACCCAAAAGGCTTAACACACAGAGCTCTATGTCCTCGTCTCACAAAAGTAGAGCAGGATCCATATCTTCCGAGGAGTCACCAATTGGGGTTATTGATAAGTCAGAAGAGCCTGAGTTGAAAGAGGTCCCGGGCCTCGGACAAGAGTTACAGACAGCTTATATTTTGATCTCACCTCTCCAGGGCGTGGTGGGTAGTTTAGCGACGATGTGGAGCTCAAAGGCATGGAAAGCGAGCTCGTCCATTCCCGAGAATGAGATGAAGCTCGTTATTGACCCTAGCTTGGCCGTGTTTGGCGATGATGATGTTTTTGTTGCTGTTTCGAAACTTCGGTCGTGGTCTCACAAGCTACTTGAGGCGAGTAGTCCGGCCGGGAAGAGCCAATTTCGGTATTTGGAGGTTGAAGGAGCGGGGCATTTCTGGCATGATCATCAGAAGATGAGGAATCTTCGGCAGGAAGTCTCGGAGTTTGTGAGTGGATTGTGAATTGTGAATTGTGCAGTGTGAAGTGTGAAGTGGTCAAAGCAGATAGCCCGCGAGCTTTGATGTCATCATGTTTATGATTCGGCATAATGGTTAACGAATACACAAAACACCTAATGATATGAAACCGAATGAATAGATGAACTCTAGAGGCTTAGCCCACTACAATCAATTTGCATTCATGTTCTGCTGGATTATATCATAAATGTCTCAATCACCCTGTATTACTACTACCGAAAAATAAATCAACAAATAAACAAACCAAACCAACCTTACCTACTTAAGGCCTAAGGTAAAAAAAGCTGAAGAAGCTGAAGAAGAAGAAAAAAAACGCCTCTTCCCACCAAATCCCCAACGGCCCGCTCCACCATCTCGCATTGTCGGGATTGAATGAATGCCTCCCCCCACTCCGATCCTCCGATTCTCCGATGTACCAATCACGGCAACATATTATATACCCGCTGCAGATCGACCCCCTACCACTACGTAAATAAATAATATAAAAAAAACATCGGGATGTGAGGTATATTTTGTATTTTATATTTTTGTGCTCAGCCTCGTTTTTTCCCATCCTTCCTTGACTGCTGCTACTGCTGCGCCGTATGGTACAGCAGTACATACATACGTGGATGGATGGATGTGCATAATGTGAGTGTATGGTAGGTAGGTAAGGTAGGTAAGTAAAGGTAAGACATTATGGAAGACATGCCATGTCATACTATGCTTCACCTGGAACTCTCGTGGAATACGAGAGAGTTCCACAAGGCTATCTACCTAGCTACCCTCACCTACCTACTGGTGGGCACAGCGTTTGTTTCAACTTCATATCACATCATATCATGTTCATTATTTCGTCACTCCTCCTCCTCCTACTAACTAGTACTACGATTTCATGAGTCTGCTTTGCGTCTTGGTTGATCCTTGAACTATCTATTCGTTCGTTCATTCGTTTGTCTGTTTGTCTGTCTGTTTCCAAGTTGTTTACCTTGTGAGTGAGCAAGGCGTCTTGGGTTACTACCTACCTACCGTACTTACTTACTTACTTGTAGACTGGGAATACCTCGACGTCGACGTCTATCTTTACTTCCATATCTACGCCTACTTGTGGGAGCTTCGGAGAGCTGCGGCACGATATCGGTATTGCGTGTTTGCAGATTGGATAGAAGTCAAAGACAGACAGACAGAGAGAGAGAGAGAGAGAGAAGGGGGACCGGCGGGATAGATACCACGAGAGTTGGAGTTGGGATTGGGATTGGAAGCTGGGACTTGAAAGTTGGGAAGACCGGAACGGAGGAAGAAAGGAAGGATGGCTCGGATGGTGGATGTACTTGTGCTGCTGCTGTATAAGTTCTTCAGAGCTGTGGAATGGATCAGTGTCAATGTGTCGCGGACGGGGAGGTTTAATGGTACGTCTTCTTCTTCTTCTTCTTCTTCTTCTTCTTCTTCTTCTTCTTCTTCTTCTTCTTCTTCTTCTTCTTCTTCTTTCTTCATCTCCTTTCCCCATCTCTGCTACTTTCTCTCTCTCCTCCCATACCTACAAGCAAACAACGAACTAACCACACCCTCGCAGAAACATCATCTCATCGCTCTCCTATCTCCTACCAATCGCTATCACCACACCAGCAACGAAGCGCATGGCTCCTATCGCTCACCTATCCGCCAGCCTTTCATGGCTTCTTGTACCTGGTGTGTGGAGCTGCGTTGATAGTTGTGGGATACTCGGTCATCTGGCTGGAATACGTGCATGAGTGGTGGGCGGGGAGTGAGGTTTTGGCTGCTGTGAGTTATCCGTCATGTTTCATACTTTGGTTGCAGGTATTGAATGCTGTTGGAGTGGGAATGTATTTGTGGAAGAAGCAGAAGACAGGACCATTTTTAGAGATTGAGTGAAACCTAACTGACAAAACAATCCAGGTCCGAATGCAATTCCTCTACCACTCACCCATCCTCATCGACCCCATCCGGCACCCCTTCTACCTCACCCTCGCAACGCACTCTCTCCGGCTCAGCACGATCCTCTCCCTCTTCACAGGCACTCTGATCCTCGCGCCCAAGATCCTCGCCCTCTCGCCCAAAATCCACAGCGTGCGCCGCTGCGTCTCGCGATGGGAGGGCCTGTGGCTCACGGCCGTGACGCTCACGGGGCTCTCGACCCTGATCTTGCAGCATTACAACACCGTCATGAATGAGGAGATTCTGTATATTATCTTTCCCGTTTCGCTGGGGGCGTGGTTGTGGGTCGCTGCTGGCTGGGGGGTCGTGGGGAGGTGGTTGGCTGGCAGGAGGGCGAGGTTGAGGGATGTGGAGGGTGTGGGAGGGCTTGATGGTGCTGGTGCGGAGAGGGGTGACATGAAGAGGTTTGAGGAGGGGAGGATCGATTGATTGATTGATGTAAGATTGCATGAGAATGGAGATTTGACTTGTGTGGATTAGACCAAGGCTGAACTTAGACATAATGGATAATCATCAAAGCAAGCCAGGTCTCGAGAATTGTCTGATGGTACTAATAAGCCGGCATTCTTAGACCATCCTCGGTCTCTTGATAGAGAGCTGTAAGTTTTTGCTTTCGTTTGGTTCGCTATTCGTCACCTGTTCTATTTTGCTGTCTGATTTATTGCTTGGATCTTTTTTTCTCATTCCCTTTCCCATTGGCACCATACCTGCCAACTGTCAATTGATCATAGCTTAGTTTCCAACTTACAATTTCGTCATCTTCAGTGTCAGCGAACATCCAAGACTTGGAAAATCGTGATTTCCATTCTTTTCATGAATCTCTCTCTCTCTCTTTTGGACTGTTGAGAGTGTGGAGAGTGTGGAGAGTGTGAAGAGGAGATTGAGGAGAGAATTGAGGAGAGAATTGAGGAAATGGGGGGGGGGGGAGACTTTGTCTCTGCTTCCCCGAGACTGGCTGGTAGGAAGTGAAGTGAAGTGAAGGTCACAGAGACATGGTGATGGAACTGTCCTGTATTTGTGGAGGTATTTGGTGTCTAGACCCGCGAAACATGAATGAATGAGTGTGCGTGTGTAGGTAAGGTAGGTAGGGATGGATGGATAGATGGACAGCTAACTTCTCGACGTTTCTGGTTCTCTTATTATTTGGCGTTAAGCTGAGGCAGGCAATACAGTCTGCTGCGGCAGTGGTTCCGTTGTGAACAGGATAGCTTTCTCGGTTTCGTTGATACCTGGTCCGGACTGGCTAGGTTGGGCTCGACGTCAATGTCAATATCAACGTCAACATCGACCCCTTATCCTTATGCCATTCGCTTAGACTCCACGCCACCTTTCTTTCATATCACATCATAGTACCTTATATGTAACAAGCAGCAGCGCATTTCAGAACCCAACACTCACTCCAGTCGATCTGTCACTTAACAAAATATCTCAAGCAATAAAACACACTCCTTACTCGCATCCCGCTAGTCGCGGAATTACAGTCTTATTTCCAGCCCCGATACTGTACTATACTATACTATTATCGCCGCAACGCATCACCCCCATACGAATAGAAAGGGTTCGTTCAACCCGAACCCCACTTTTTTCTCGGCCGAAATCAGAGCATTGCAACGACGTCACAAAAATACTGGTAGGTAGGGAGGGAGGAAAAGGGAAGAGTAAAGACATGTATATATAATGCGACTGTCCTGCTTTGATTCAAGTTACTTTACTTGACAATCCAAACTAATACAATCTCCCAACTCACCAATTCAAACCCCCCAAAACCAAATCACACACCACACCAAACCATAACACAAACACCGCAAAAATGGTCAAAACCCTCCCCTTCGGCTCCATCGAGGTCCCATCCCCAGGCTTTGGTGCCATGGGTATCAGTTTCGGACTGGGCAGCGATCTCAGTCTCGAGGAGGCCGAACCGGTCTTGTTGAAGGCTATTGAGCTCGGTTGCACGTTTTGGGATACGGCTGTTTGTTCACCCCTCTCTCTTTCGCTTCGCTTCCTTCTGCGTTGATTTGATGCTGTACCCCGCCCCCACTTTCGCTTCACTTTCGAGTAGAGAGCAAGTTGAGGGATTGGGTTTGCGATTGAGATGGAACTGAGCTAATGTGAGGTTGTGTTGTGCATAGGTCGTTTACCAAGCCGGTGTGAATGAGAAGTTGCTGGGTGATTTCATCAGGAAGCACAATGTGAGGGATAAGCTGTTTAGTGAGCTTTCCTCATTCCCATTCGCTTGATAGTCTTGGCGATGTTGAATGTGAGCTAACTCAAGATACCTTGCAGTTGCCTCAAAGTGCGGCTTCAATTGCTTCGGTGACGGCAAAGTCACGAATTCCCCTGAGCATATCAAGGAGTACATTGAGGGCACGATTGAGCGATTGGGATTTACGCCTGATTTGTATTATCTTCATCGTATTGATCCAAGTTAGTATACTCTCTATCCGCCCCCCCTCGATGGTTGGTGTGGTATGGTATATCTTGGTTCAGTGTGCTAATAACATTCAACAGACACACCACTGGAAGACTCCATCCCAGCACTCGATGCGATCCGAAAGGCGGGAAAGACGAAGTATATTGGTCTCTCTGAGTGTTCGGCCAAGACGCTGAGGAAGGCAAACTCGAGTATGTTTCCTCTCTTATCACCTTACCACTTTACTACTGTATCATTCCATTGATCTTTCACCCACCCAGAGAAAAGAGAAAAGAGATGCTAACATGCAAATAGTTGCCAAGATCGACGCTGTGCAAGCAGAATACTCAGCTTTCGAGACCCTGCACGAGACAGATGGCCTGATCGACACAGCAAAGGAGCTGGGTGTCGCTTACGTAGCGTATAGTCCTCTCGGCCACGGCTGGTTAGTCGATGATTTCCCATACAAATCACCCGATGACTTTGCTCCCAATGATTTCCGACGCACTGGTATGTTTCCATTTCCTCCCTCCAAATTCCCCACCCTACACCCTCAACCACGACTAACACGCCCCTCCCACCGCCCACAGTCCCCAAATTCCAAGGCGAGAACTTCTACCTGAACCTCAACATCGTCAAGGAAATCAAAGCCATCGCCTCCAAGCGCGGCTGCACCATCACGCAGATCGCGCTGGCCTGGGTCGCGGCCCAGGGCATGATCGCCATCCCCGGCACCACCAAGGCGCATCGGCTCGAGGAGAACTTCAAGTCGAGAGACATCGACCTCACGGATGAGGAGAAGAAGGAGATGCGTGCCCTGCTGGATGCGGCCAAGCCGCATGGGAATCGCTATTCGGAGGCGGGCCAGGCGATGGTGGGGCATTAGAGGGGGAAGAGAAGGGGAGGAAAGGGAAGGGGAGAGTGAGAGGTGGAAGAAGGTTTATGATCATGTTTATGAAGTGATGAAACGTTGTAGTTGACTTGTGTCTCAAAATGTCAATTCTTACACAAACGATCCTCGCTTATGTATTCACTATCCCAAAATTTTATTTCATCAACACAGCAAGTTAGAGTGCTCAACCCAGCATTCCAAAGTGCCTACCCCTACCTCTAGTTGGGGAGAGTATAAAGATCGAAAGTAAGTCAGGCTGCCAACGTTTAGGGAGTTATGTACGTTTATCCAATTTCTCTCTGACTATGTATTCCTCGCTTTCAGAGAAAACACAAAGTGTTTATTCCCTCCCCACAGTGATTATTTCCCTCCCACGGCACTTCTTACCAACATACTCGCTTGCTCGCCTGCCCACGTACCTACCCCTCTACGCACTCTCTCACCCCTGCACACAAACACGAGTGAGTTCCTAAATACAAAACACATGCCTGCAAAACAGCCTCACCTCGCCCTTGTCTTCTCAATTGTCGATTCTCGTCGCTCACTTACTTGAAACTCGTCTTTGTCGAGGTGAGGAGAGATGGTGAATTTAGCTTAATTTGACTTGGGTTGATTTGATCTGACTTGACTTGCCTTACCTTGACTTTGTGATAAAACCAGTGTGATGCCTCGACATTGTTACTGGTTGGCTCTGTCACATTTATCTTACTAAAGACAAACACAAGAGATACCGAGCATCAATCGTGCTTGGAATTGTCACCTGTCGCAGCAAGCAAGCTCAGAAACCCAATGTAAACTTAACAAAACTTTGCAATTTCTCATATCTTATCATGAACCATTCTATACTATATTTACTCAAGCCGAAATCGCCGTCGACACCACAGGAGTCTCTTTAAACTCTGTCGGCTTCTCTGTCACCTCCGACGTTTTCTCGACCTCAGCATGGCCGTTCTTCTCCTTATGGCCGTTCAATCCCAGGGATTTCAAGCCCTCCACCACTTTGTCTTTCAGTCCTGAGTGAGGAGCGGCGGTTGCGGTTCCGTTTTCTTTCGCTGGTACTGGTGCTGGTGCTTCTTCGCTTGTGTCTTTCTTAGTCTCGGTTGGGGTCGATGAGGCGCCATTCTCAACCACGACCACATCTTCATCTTTCTTCAGTTGCTCAGGCTCAACCAACTCGCCCTTCCCTTCGACTTCAACCTCGCCATTACTCTCGCTCTTCACCTCTCCATTCCCCACCTTCTCGGCATGCGCCTTCTTTTCCGTCTCGCTCCTCCCCTTCTCCAAGCCCTCCCTCACGAGCGGCAAAACCCACCTCCCATAATCCACCACATCATTGAAATTGTCATACCCCCTAATACTGAGCAGATCCGCACCCAGATCCGTATAGTCAAGCAGAGCCTGCGCAACAGTCTCATAGCTGCCCACGAGCGCGGTCGATGCGCCCCGCGCATTCGTCGCCGTCACGGTCGGGTACCACAGCGCGCGGTCCTGGACTTCGCCCTTGGCGGCGATGGCGAGAAGACGTTGCGAGCCGACGTTTTGCGGCGCCGTGTTGCTGGTAATTAGGCCGCGGGGTGTGGTGGCTGTGCTGCTCGCTGGGTTGTTGTGTGCTTGCAGTGTGGCGAGCGTGGCGTGGGCTTTTTTCCAGGCGAGCTAGAAGGGGAAGGGTTAGCGAGGGGTGGTTTGGAATGGTAAGCGAGGAGAGTAAAGAAAGGGGAGGGGAGGGGAACGGCATACCTCGTCTGTTTCGGCGACGATGGGGCGGAATGTCACCCAGATTCTTGGACGGTCATTGTCGGCTCTTCCAGCTTTCTTGGCCTCTTCGAAAATACGATCAATCTGCTCCTTTGTCTCTTTCACTACCAAACGTCAGTACGTCCACTTCACTTCCTCTTTGCTCTACACTCCGCCGGTACATAGAAGGAAAGTACTCACGTGGCTCCCCCCAAAGCCCAAAGATATCTGCCAGACTACCACCAACCCTATACGCCTCATCGCTACTGCCCCCAACACTAACCTTGATGCCCCTCGGTCCATTCGTCGGCTTCACCCTGGAATTGAAACCCTTAAACGTATAATACGTGCCCTCCCAGTCGAAAGGCTCACCGCCCTCCCACGCCCGTCGCAAGATACGGATGTACTCGTCGAGACGGGCGTAGCGCTCGTGCTTGGGCAGGAAGTCGCCTTCGCGCGCTTGCTCGACGTCGCTGCCGCCCGCGATGAAGTGCACGACGACGCGGCCGCCGGACAGCTGGTCCAGTGTTGCGAGGGCTTTGGCGGCGACGGTGGGGTAGAGCGTGTTGGGCCGGAGGGCGATGATTACGTTGAGGTTCTTGGTGTGTGCGAGGATAGTGGCGCCGATGGTGAAGGGGTCCTGGGTTGGGTGTTAGTGGGAAGAAGACGTGGAAACGAAATGGCTAGAGTGAAGACAGGAGATCGAACAAGATATTATTCGATTGAATTTGTTCAATATCTGAGGTCGTTGTCTTAAGGAAATGTTTATTTTCATTCAAGAATTGGAGTGGGGTGGTCGATAAGCGAAGCGAGATGGACTACTCACATTTCCACCAGAATCATAAGGAATCAAAGTGTAATTGAACGCATAATCGTCCAAAGTCCTCGCATAGCGAACGAGATATGGGAGATCGATTGGTGCGCCCCAATTAGGAACGAGCTCAGTCGAGGCGTTGGGTGGGGTGAGTGAGATGAATTCCACAGGCATAATAGCGATTTGTTAGTGTTGGATCGCTCTATTCAACAGAAGCTTGACAGGAAAATTGGCGTATGCTGTTAAAAGAGACGGATTGGAATGAGATGTGAGATAGGAGATGATAGATAATCGATGTGATGTGAAGCGATGTGATGTCTGAGATAACGTGAGTTTTATATATGAAAGTGCTTGGTGGGTGATGTTGATGTTGTGAAATGTGGGGTTGATGACGCCTTACCTCTGCCGCGATAATGTGCATGGCATCCCCATTCTTAATCATTCACCTCACCTATGAGATATGAGAAGCTTATTGAGTTGCTTGTGTGATTGATAATCTTGTCCTTTGAAGTTGTGCGAATGTGAGGGGTGTGATGGTGGATAGGAGAGCGCGTGGTGGATTATGGTGTTGGTTGATAAGCGGGTCGACACTTCGACATCAAATGCTAAAATCGCACCTTAGACTTAGATCTGAAATTGACCCTGGTAATCGTACGAATATGTAGCGCGATGCTTGTAGTGTTTTTGTTTTCGGTGTGATAGCATGTTCTCGATGCATAGCGTGAGTCTGAGAAGAGTTGAGCCCGCAATTCTTAAGATGAGGGTTATTGTAGCAACGCCCCACACAACGTACATATATCATGGCGCAATATATGAGCCGATTAAAGTTGTTCTCTCTAGAAGTTTGATACAAATTGTATTCGAAATAGCGCAGAATAATATCTTGATCACAGTATAATGATTGTTAACGAGGGAATCGGTCAAGGGAACTTGGAGCACAAAATGCTTCGCCAGCATCCAACACTGCGTCTGAGAAGTTGTGGAGCCGAAGAGTTCTACGATAGATTTAATAGTATGAATGAGGCGAATGCCTTTCGAAACTCGAGCATGCCCTCAGCTTGTCCTCATCTCCGGCAAGGGAGTTGAGACCCGAATCACTTCTTCTCGTCAATTCCTACCATAGATACCACTAAACGAATGAGTTGCGACCTTTCTAGCAACTTCATCCAAGCGCCAAACTGGAGAGGATAAATTGATGTGGAAGTATTGAAGCTATGAAGATTACAGGACAAAATCATGTATCTTTCATTCAACGAAATACCAAAAACGTCAGCCCTACCATATGTATGACTCTAAACGAAAAGATCTAAAGGAAGTTTGTGAAGGCCTCCTTTGATAATACATTAATAATCGCAAATGTGCTTCCAATGGAGGGAGTTAGTGCTTTAGGATGAGCTTGAAGCATGAGATCTAGATCATCTGATGTCGCTGTATTTGGACACACCTTTCTTTGAGAGCGAGCAAAGATATTGGCTTTTGAGGATGCACAGATTTTGTGGCTATTTAAAGGGTAGACCAAGGTATATGCGAAAAAGAGATTCCGAGTCGCTGATGGATGAGGAATTGTGCTACAACTTTGACGTTGGTGATCACAGTCGTTCTTGGGATTGACAATATCAAAACGAGCAAAGAGAGATAGAGGACATAATATAGGCGTTGAATTGACACCAGATAGAGTTGAGAGAAAGAGAAAGTTAACAAAGGTGATATCTATAAGGATAGCAATGACTAATGTTGCTGAGTCCGCTGTCTGAATTGACGAAGTCATTTCATTGAAAATTGACAAAAAACAGAAATGAAAAGTTCCCACGTGGTATTTCGCATTTTGAACATTAGCAACATCTTTGCCTTCTAAAACAGTAACACCACAAGATCCAAAATCTTAAGGCAGCAGAGCTAGCAGCAAGATTAGAACGCCATGCATTTGCGCAAGACGAATATCACTTGAAACTCAGCAAAAAGCAAGCCTCCATGCCCTAAGATGTTGTATTCAGACGACTTCTCTCCACAATGTGCTTTTGCCAACCGACCAACCTTTCTCGTGCACCGAAACTCCATTGCTATGCCCATCCCATGCAGAAATCAATTCGAACCCGTCAATACCGCATGCTTCAAATTAATGCCACAGGAGTAATGTATGCTCGTAAGGCTTCGTTAAGGTTGCCATCGTGGCTCTTCAGGAAATCAGTTGCCTTGATTTTGGTCAACTCTAACTCCTCCATCTATAGAAAAGTGTTAGTCCTGTGGTAGAGACAGACTTTGATACTAGCAAAGAGAAGGTCTCGAGACAATGTGGTGCATCAACCGTGCTATCTTGCACTATCACTAAATAGAGGGGCAGTTGGCGGGGTAAAAAGCATGGCCAAGTAAGAAAATATGCGCATTGACAATCCAGTATGGAACCCGAATCCTGAAAATATATATACTCTACCACCCGGAATCGACATACCAAAAGAGTAACATCCGCCGCATCAACCTTCACAGTCTTCTTCACCACCTTCTTGTCGTCATCTTTCTTCGCTGATGTGCCATTGCTACCTCCTGAACCTCCCAACCTCTCCATAGCCTTCCTAATAGCGGCTTGGTCGACATCCTTGGTATTCGTGGACTCGTCTGCTCGAGAATCGAGGCTGTTGAGAGCTGCTTGTGCCTTTCTGTCCTCGGCGGACTTGGCTGCCACGGGGACCTCCTCGTCGATGTCTCCAGTCGTTGCACCTTCGACGACATTTGGGGGTTGGTTCTCTGCCATTGTGAGGCGTGAAGAAGGTGAAGGTGGAGGTGAAGGGGCGTTTTGCAAAGTGCTCAGAAGAGAGTAGGACGTTGAACCTTCAATCTTCAATGTCTAGAATTGTCGTTGGATTAGGCTTGATATCTTTGGTAGATCTCCCTCCCGGATGACGCTAAGCAGCCCCCGCTAGTCCGGATTGGGAGCTACACCGTCTCCTCCATTGAACTTCTTTTTTGGTGACACTTCAAGAAAATAAAATACAAAGAACACGTCACAATTGCATTTGCAATTCTTCAACCATAAATTCTGTCTCTTTCACCTTTTCAATTACTTTCTCTATCATCCTTTCAAAAACTGGAGTATCAAAATGACCACCGGGAATCAAATCACAATTGATCCCAAGATGAACGCCGCTCAGAGTCACCTATCTGATCATCAGCAAGCTCCGCCATGGTCTCCAAGTTCATGGACCACCAAACCCATCAAACAAGATGCCATCTATGTGGACCGCGAGAAAGTTGACAAGTCTCTAGCAAAACTTCAACGACTTCCTCCAATTGTCACGCCGTCAGAAATTGTCAAGCTCAAGGCCAGTCTGCGTGATGTAGCTCTTGGCAAAGCTTTCCTACTTCAGGGTGGTGACTGTGCTGAGCTCTTCGACTATTGTGAAGAGAATGCAATCGAATCCAAGATCAAGTTGCTTCTTCAGATGAGTTTGGTTCTCATTTGGGGGGCGAATAAACCAGTCGTCAGAATTGCTCGTATGGCTGGTCAATATGCCAAGCCTCGTTCAAGCCCCACGGGTTCGTCTTCTCCATGCATTCATGCACTCCTCGCTCCACCTTAACAACGCCAAGTTGAAGCATCTTCAATCAGCCTCGCCATCTTGTTGACACTTCCAATATATCTGTTGCGAAGACATGCTAACCAAGTTACAGAAATGGTCAATGGCAAGGAGACTCCTTCTTTCAGAGGTGATATTCTGAATGGTTTTGAGCTGGATGAAAGAGACTTAGACCCAGCAAGACTTGTCAGGTAAGTCTTCTTCCTAATCCCTTTCGGCTTTCTTTACTGATGTCGTACCAGCGCCTACTTCCATTCAGCAAGCACCTTGAATTTCGTCAGAGGTTCTCTTGCGTCTGGAATTGCCGATCTTCATCGCCCCCTCGACTGGGGTCTTGGTCACGTTCGAGATACCGCCCTTCAAACCCAATACTCCAACATTGTCTCTTCAATAACCGACTCTCTCCGCTTCATGCGAACTGTCGGTGCAGATACCGCTGGGCAGCTCCAGACCGTTGATTTATACACCAGCCACGAAGGACTTCTCCTCGAGTACGAACAAAGCCTGACCAGAAGGCTCAAGAATCCTCCCAATTACACTTCATCACGTGCAGACTCTGGTGATGATGGAAGATCATACTTCAATACATCCGCACACTTTCTTTGGATAGGAGATCGCACCAGACAGATCGACGGTGCGCATATCGAGTACTTTCGTGGCATCGAGAACCCCATCGGAGTAAAGATTGGTCCCACAACATCTTCCTCGGATCTTCTTGCACTCTTGCGCATATTGAACCCATCAGTTGAAGTAGGCAAGATCACCCTCATCACCCGTTATGGAGCTTCAAAGGTTCGCACGCTTCTTCCAACGCATATCCGCATTGTTGAGGGCAGTGAGTACAAGAACTCCGTCGTCTGGCAATGCGATCCGATGCATGGAAATACAAGGTCAACCTCCACAGGCATAAAGACCAGACAATTCACCGATATTCTTACCGAGCTCCAAGAAAGCTTGGCAATTCACAAAGAAGAGGGCAGCTACCTTGGTGGCGTCCATCTTGAGCTAACCGGAGACGCCGTCACCGAATGCACTGGTGGCAGTGTGGGTCTTAGCGATGAGGATCTCTCTCTCAACTACACTAGTTTCTGTGATCCAAGGCTCAACGAGAAGCAGGCTCTTGAAATGGCTTTCTTGATTGCTGGTCATTATCGAGGCGAGCAGAACGGCTCGTGAGAGGTCCTTTCCTCATATCTTGGCATGCAGCTCTTCTCTTTTGGCTTTCATCTCTTGTGCTAATAAAAGCAATTAAATCACTTTGCATGATTGATGTCACGTCTTGCTTTTCTTCTTCCTCGATCAGGCGAAACTTTCTGCAGACTTTACGACTTGTGGAATGCTGCCGATTGTATGGCATGCAAAGCCCTCTCCTCTCTGGCTGATGCTATTTAGCAGAATCTTCGAACTTTTCATTCACATTCTAGCTTCAGGTACAATGACCCGCATTTTGATACTCTCGATCCGAAGTATTTTGTGCAGCATGTCATATGCAATGCAATCGAAGCTTCGTGTAGCAGATTTCCTTCAACTCGAATTCTCTCCATGACAGGGAATACAGTATCAGGCAATGTTGTCATGCTTTCTTAAGCGTTTTCCTGTCGTCTTAGGATTAGGAAGTGGACATGACCTGACTCAGCGCGATACTACCAGAATCGCATATGTTGATCTTGAGGGACGCAATACTCCTTGGCTTTCGTCTCCTCTTTCGACACTCTGCTTTCGTCTCCTCTTTTGGAATTTTGCTTCGTCTCTTCTTTCAAGACTCTGTCCAGCCGAGATAGAATCCTTTGGTTACTGCCGTTTCCCAGAACAGCTTTTGAATCAATGATGGGCAGAACTCTGTTGCTGTTCTCTAACTTGTTTCTGAAGATTCCACCTTGTGCCGATGCTTCAAGATTCGGGAAAGATAGCGAATAGGTACTTCTTGAAGAAACTTTTGTCCCCATTTGACGCTGCCAGGAACGAAAGAGCCTTTAACCTGTCACGGGTATTAGCCTTTGTCAAGTTGAGAGCTCGAAGAAGGTCGGTCTTGCAGATCATTCTGTAATCTTCACGCTTGCGTACGAGTTCTCGTCTGTACAACACTCCACGCTTCTGGCAGCTGTATGGTGGTGGAATCGATTCAAATGTTTTTGTGTTGACAGGAAGAAATTCGTTGGAAGCAGTCTCAGAAGGGGAAGGAACGCTAGCTCTTCGGCACCAGCCAATGGTATGCGGGCACGGAGTTTGCGAAGACCATATTCCTCAACGTCTATGTACGAGCCGCTGCGGCTGAGACTTTCAGACTTCACCCGTCAAATCATCCGGATTGTGAAGATCGTTAATGTTTGAGACAGTGGATCTTTGAGACAAGGGGTTCATAAGTCATCGAAGCAAGTTATCTTGTAGCACAGGAAGTGACTTGCTTACATCCAAACCTGCCCGAGCAAAATCATATGCTAGTCATACTCAAGCAGCTCAATCTCTCGATTCTGACAATATCTCGTCAATGCCAGATGATAGACAGTCATGACGGCTACTTGCTTGTCAATGATGATCTTGAAGAAACATCCGGAAGAGCATATTGCATGAACGTTCGTTGTTCTCATGCATGATGAATGTTGTACAAGAGTGTTAAGCAACACCAGCTCACTTCAAAACACCATGGTTTGGGTTGAAATTACTGCAATATGTTTCAACCGAAAGCTGGATACTGTGCCGACCTGGAACTGGGGACGGTATGTTGTGGGCGGGCTAACTTGGGTACAACATATCCCAGTTGTCTTCCTGCACGGGAAATTATGTCCTAGCAACCAGCTTGATATTTTGTAAAATTGCAAGACGTCAATTAGTCGTACAGACTTTCACCGCACGACAGCACTACGGGCTAAATGGGGTACAACATGTGCCAGCAGGACTAAATGGGTACAAAATTTGCCCAGGAGGGTCTGTACTTACAGTCAGACCTGTCGTTCCCAGGTTACAAATGTTTGGGGATCCTGGTTCTTCATCCGAAGCGCTGAGAATCCAAAATCTGGTAGCATATCAGATGTTTGGAATGGCAGCAGAGAAGGGAAGATGTCGAACTACCACGGAGACATAGACGTAGAACCGACAGGCAGGTTGACGATGAAGTGGAAGGCATCATTTCCACTTTCCATGTCCCAGCTCCACGCGAGTCTGACAGTGGCGAAGAGGGAAGCATTAGCAGAGTGGGAAGAGAACGTATCTCTACCGCTACCCCAAGGGAGTGGGCAGACTTGTTGCAAAGACAAGTTTGGGGCCTATAAGAAGCCCAGTCCCATGGAGAGGAGAGGAGTGGGGGGGAGTGGAGAAGAGGCGGTGGCATTCGATGCTGTTACTCCCGTTGCACCATTCTTCTGCTGCTGTTGAGGATATTCAAGGAAATATTTTGTTTTCCGGAGGTGATGGATGACCTCCTCTGGAGGGTGGCACTGTGAGATGAGGAGTGGGGAAGGCAGTGGGGTGGGATGGAGTGGGATGGAGTGCGTGGTGGGGCGAGTGGGAGATGAGAACAGAGAAGAAGAAGAGAAAGCAGAAGAAGAGCGCTTGATGTGAGAGCTAAAGGGAAAGTTACAGAGAGAAAATAAACAAGGCAATGAAGCTCTGAATCGAGATTTTGTTTCCATTCCTAAAGACGTGCGTGCGTACGTGTTGGAGAACCCGCCTTTCTCTCTCCATTCCCCCTTGCATCCCGTCTGTGATTTACCTCAAATCATTTTATATCACCTAGTTCTAGCCCACCCACCTTCCTACTTACCTACCTACCTACATAACTACCTTCATTTAAGGAATTGGGTTCTGTAGGTAAGTCGGTAGGTAGGTAAATACATTCAATAAAGTGCTGAAAGAGCTGAGACGTAGAACTTGAAGTTCGAAGTAAAATCTCAGAATTGGAAAAAATGCTCTGCAATATGTATTTAGGCAAGTACCTGTACACTTGATGGTGAGATGAGATGCAAGACTGGATGGAGGAAGATTGAAGATCCTTAAGTCGCCACGAAGTTCATTGTCACTGAATATAGATGTTTTATCTTTCCGCAATATTCATTTATACACAATGACGATGTGGTAATCTCCCTTAGCTACTTGATACAAAGTCAATGAGAATTTCAAGTACCTGGCTTATTGTTTTAGGTCCATTCAGACAAATCAAATGGTTGTCTTCATTGAATATGTTCACTCTTGCTTGATAGGATGAATGAGCGCACAACCTCAAGAAAATCGAGACCAAAATGGAGGTAAGATTACAGGCTCATTCATTTTTTCAAACCAAAAACAAACCACAGTTACCAGAACCGTACAACCGCGACTCGTCAGTCCCCGCTCCTTGCTTTTCGCATCGATCCATCCTCAATACGCAAAAACTAACACAAACTCCATACCAACTTCCCAGCACAAAAGCACAAAAACCAGCCACGCACTCAATCGCTAAACTTCCCTATCCTCACTCTTCGCCAGCACCCATAAAAATCCTAATACTCTTCGCCTGCAAATACTCCTTCAACCCCGCTTCACCACACTCGCGCCCCTGGCCAGATTGCTTGTAGCCACCAAAGGGGATACGGATATCAGGCCAGTAGGCGGAATTGATCGCAATGAGACCCGCTTGAATTTTGCCGGCGACACGGAGAGCGCGTGGTATGCTGGAGGTGTAGATGCATGCTAAATTGGGGGCGTTAGTGAGATAATTTGAGGTTTTGGGGGCGGGGTTCGTGACAGGTGGGGATAATGCTCGCTATGGGGAGGTGTAAAATGTGTTGGGTGGGAGTACGTACCAGCGAGACCGTAGGTGGTGTCGTTGGCCATTTCTATGACCTCTTCTTCGGTGTCAAAGGTTGTGACTGTCAGTACTGGACCAAAGACTATGTATACACTGGTTAGCCCTTACTGGTCCACGACAAATCTCAATTCTTGAATGACTGGCAGTCAAGACTTTCACTTCACCACAGCAGCTGACGTGAAATTGCAGAATAGCAAACAGGGGAACGGTGATCTTGGCTTACTCTCTTCTCGAAATATCTTAGCGTCCTTCCCTGGATTAAGAAATATGGTAGGCTTAACAAAAAGTCCAGTACCAGTATCACCAGCTCCACCACACATACCACCAGCGATCATCTCAGCGCCATGATCTGAAGAATTGATGTATTTCGTAACGCGGTCAAATTGGATCTTGTCGACTATAGGCCCTAACTGAGTTGTCTCCAAGGTTGGGTCTTCGCCAGTTTTCACAGCCTGAAATCGCACTTTCAGAGCCGAGATGAAGGTTTCCGATATAGAAGAATGAACGAACACACGAGACGCAGCTGAATATAGATACAAATTAGCCAATTCATCGGATAGCAACATGTAGTGTAAAGGGCATACCAATACAAGCCTGTCCAGACAGTACAAAAAAGCCATCGGCGCATCTGTTTTAGTGCTGTGAGCTTTAGGCATATCGCCAATAAGTTAGAATAACCAACCCGTTCAAAGCCGTGTCCAAATGAGCATCCTTGAACACAATTGCTGGCGATTTGCCACCAAGTTCTAAAGTAACCTTCTTCATATTACTCTTGTTAGCTTCGTCCTGGACTTTGCGACCAGTTGTACCAGAGCCTGTGAAACTGATCTTGTCAATGTCCATGTGTGATGCCAACAAACGACCTGTTTCGGCTCCTCCCGAGACGAAGTTCACGACACCTTCTGGAAAGCCTGCTTCTTTGAATAGTCCCGCAACAGCAAGAGTCGAAAATGGGTTCTTCTCGGATGATTTGAAAACAAACTTTGCCTTATTAGCATGTATTGTCTGCTGAATTCGGATTGGTACATACGGTATTGCCTGTGGCAAGTGCTGGTGCGATCTTCCATCCGATGAATCTGAGCAGAATCAATCTACTGTCATTTCAGAATCGTTCGGGTCTTACATTATGGTGGCATTCCATGCAGAGATACCAGCACAAACTCCAAACGGTTCGTACTGGATGATGTTGTAGTATCCAGCCTGCTCCTCGAATGATTTCCCTTCCAGCTTGTCCGCATATCCGGCATAATCTATAATGTTAAAATAAAGCCAATAATGGACGCCAGGTAAGGGTCATTCATGAATGGAAACACATACACCTGAAGCTCTCCACACACGATGGGTAAAACGCATCTCGAGCAGTCTTAATAGGAATTCCCATAGACTTGGTATCAATCAACGCAAATTCGGCCGCTTTCTCCTCTAGGAGATCTGCGAACTTGAGCATACACTTAGCACGCTGGCTACCAGTATAAGTGCTCCATGGACCAGACTTGAATGCCTTGCGAGCCGCAGCAACGGCCAGATCGACTTCTAGTTGGCCTGCTTCAATGAATCTACCAAATTCTTCGCCAGTGTACGGATTGTAGACGACGAACTCCTCGCCTGAGGATGATTTCACCCACTGGAGACAATCAGCAACAGGTTATTCGGTTAGGTATAGATGATCAACATGCCTCATTGTTGATGAAGTGCAAATTTTGCATGACGACTACAACTGGCTAAGTGCAACTGGCCAAGTGAACAATTCTTGTTGAATTGAAAACATATCGTAGCTGGCGAGTGAGCTATGCGAAGATGCTATTAACATTGATCAACAGGCTGGTATTAAGATGCGGGGTTCTGTGGCTGTATTGCTTTGTGTGACAGGTTGACAGAGTTGATGAAGTTGCGTAATACAATATTCAAATCAAGGTTGAACGAGAAATAGTGTAGCTGCATTCTCCTAGTGAAGTGCCACGGATAGGACGGACTGCAGTTCTTGTCTTGTGATACTTAGAGTTAACGGATGGGAGTTCCGAAATGGTTGGCTTTGAATCTCCTCAACCTGAAGCCACACCAACTTGACCACTAGGCACACAGTTGACTTCAAAAACTTCACAATAAGCTAAAGAAACATGTTTGTTGGCCCCGGGCAATAATTGGCGGACATTATTGTGTGGAATAGAAATCCGGACAAGAGACTTTTCTCCTACCTTACCAAGCCATTCAGGAGCGATCATCAAATACAGGATCATCAAGCCAGGGAGCCAAAAATGTCCTCCCAAACAGAAATCAGGTAAATTGTCAGTGCAAAGCAAAAATATTTTGGCAGGGAAATCATCTTAATATATGCGACTACAACTGCTTATGGCAGGAGTCGGGAGAATAGTCCACAATAAACTACTTGTTCAACCTCTTCGGCGTGTAGTTGGAGTTTTCGACTTTGGTGTCGCTGTGGAGCTTGCAGAAGCAAATTCGGCGACTGGAAGTTTCTCCTTTTGCCTCCCCTTAATAGAAACCTTAGTTGGAGCGTTCCAATAGTACACCATTTGAACTGCGAGAACCAGGTTAAGGGCGAAGCCAGCAACAAATCCATAAAGAATCAATTTGTCATCGACTTCTTGGAGAGTGGTGAAGATTCGAGAAAGAGATCCGGCAAGATAGTTGAAGACCTGATTTCTGTTAGCATATTGTAGAGACATAAGAGAAGTATACTCACTGCAAAAGCGCTCAACTGTCCAGTTCCTCCCTCTTGCCAAACAGCTGCAATCTGAGGCAACTTGCTTGCAACACCAAGAACACCGGCTCCAGCTTGCAGATAGCTAAGCATCTTCATATCTACCATGCTCCCGCTGAAAAGCGCAACCGCACCGGTCGCTAGTCCAGCAACAAACAAGGCTGCTGTGCTCTGTTTGCCACTATAATGCAACACCAGCACCGCGATCACAACATTCTGAACCATAATCAAACTCGTCTCGCCATAAGTGCTGAATGGGAAGCCTTGACGGAAGTTGTAGGCGAGTGAAATGAGGTATGCGGAAGTCTCGAGGAGATATGAGAGGAAGGATATTCCAGAGGCAGAGCGCGACTGCACCAGCTTGATGATTTGAGGGACTTTGACGATGGAGGAGGCGCCGATGATACCGATTCCGAGACCTTTAGATATCGCGAGCTTTAAGCATTCTGCGGACTCAAGATCGATGTCTAAAAGTAACTTTTTGTAGCAGACATCTCCAATAATCGATATGCCGAGGTCACTAATAGGTTTTGGGAGATTGTGTGTGATGGGCTGCAGAGCACTGCGGAGGGCGTCCATATCGATGATTCGAAAGATATATTATCTGGACGTGAGCTCGAGAAAGTGGTGTGTTGATAAAATGTAAGATCTTACCAAGTATTTCGACGATGAAGACAACAACTCCGTTAATTCGGACGAGGCTGCGAACTTTTGGCTGTCTCGGGTGATGTTCGGTCTTAACAACAAATCTGGTTAGCTTCGGAGTGGCGGTAGTATATTTGATCCGACCACTCCCTCCTTGGCAAGCTTAAGCTTCTTGTTTTGTTCCTCGAACTCTCAGTCTCATCCTCAAACTCCTCTTTTCACTCTCATTCTCTTGCTGGAATTCGTCGAGTGTTATTTTTCTAAGTTATGATCAAATACGTTCTTATCGCTTCTCCCTGTCTTATGCTCCAAATTTGGAAAGTTCCAGGCTAGGAAAGATTTGCGTGCTTCAGTTCTCAGCCATCTATATTACATTGTCCGTGGCACCATGTGTTTTATGCTCTCCATCATATTTCATCTTGTTTACGAGCTATCAATGCAGTGATTGGTTTGGATATTGCTTCACAATGTCATTTGCTCCTGTGCTCCTGTATTCCTGTACTATGTTTGGCAACATACCAGCCACCTCGACTAACATCAAATAGTTGCAAAAGCCACAGCCATATTAGTGTGAATAGTTCTCTTCTGTGAAAGAAATCCTTGATAGGAGCAGAATCATTTGTTCATTTGCTTTACTGGCAAGTGAAAAGACATACTGTTCATCTTGGATATCACTGCTGTTTTCTGATGGATTTTGCTTGATATATGTACCTCAAATGCACACCTAAAACATCATGTCAACCTTTCGGTCTCTGACCAACGGATCCAGCCTAGAAAATCTCATTGTCTTCTATTAGTCATTGGAAGTCACCAATGCTGTAGCTTTGAGCAGGAACTATGTCCATTTGATCTGAAGGTCAATTCGCTACGTATCAAACACACCTGAAAACAAAATACTCTCCATATATTTTTGCTGTATCATTTCCAGACCCTTTCGTTTCGATATCTCGTAAAAGCCCGCTGAATAATAAATATCTCAATCGATGAGCTCACACTAGCATTTGTGTTAGACTAGGACTTTTGGCTTAGGAGGGCACAACCACCTAGACATGTGTTATAATACGAACATAACATACATGCATGAGACTTCAAATAAGCTTCACGCTTTCGAGTTGGATCAGTTAAGTTAACTTATTTTTGCCATGAATCCACTCTAAAATGAAATGCTTGGCATCTCATATTTTCTCGAATTCAAGATTAATGCCACAATTGTTAGTGGCCGAGGTCATCAGATGGTGGCGATGATCTTGGGAATTTACTTTCAACCAGAGCTGATGATAGAGAAACTTGAATCGAACTTCCTGGATTTCTTCTTCGATTCCGGAGTCTGGTCAAGGCATAGTCGCATTGTGTCGTTGTTAAATATCAAGTAGCCAAAGCTTGAATCATGTCCACATGGCATTCCACTTCTCACACTGGAAATAATCCAGATGGGCATGGAAGTTTCAAAAGTCGATGCTTTGTGATCCACCGCTCACAGAAGTTCTCGACAGAATAAGCTTTTAGGCTGCGACTCACTGGCCTCATTTTCAGATTAGCTTTGTTTAGAGATGTATTGTTTTGCCTCTGATCTTCAATGCATTTGTCTTGGCATCGTACACTGACCCATCATGATTCATCACGTTCATCTACGATATCTTTCAAGTTGTTATTCTTGAAAACTACATGAAAGTGCAAGTGGAGGTCGATGAAAATGCCACGAGGTCATGCTGAACTACACGGACGACAGTGGTGCCTTTGCCGATGATGGACTAAGTCGCCAGTCCAGAAGAATACAACTAATCGTGACAGAATCAGTTTTGATATCTCTCACAGCCGCAGTCGTCGCACTACGAATATGGATACGGAGAGGAATTGGCGCTCTTGGATTAGATGATACGCTAATAGTACTTTCACTGGTGAGGCTGTTTTTCATAGTTTGAAGAGATTTTGCTGACCTGGATATGAAGATTTTTGCGATTCTATTCACTCTAAGCACCTCAATTTCAACTAAATACGGTTGGACATACCATATCTCTGATATTCAAGATACTGGCGATTTACTTACCGCTGCGTGGGTCTCTCAGCTGATCTTCACCCCAGCAGTATCTCTTGTCAAAATCTCTATACTGGTTTTCTATTTGAGACTGTCAAACAGTCGAATCTTCCGACAAGCTGTTTTCGCGGGAATGGTATTTGTCATTTTGTGGTTTCTAATTTTTGAAGCGTTGATCGCAATGACTTGCAACTCTCCCTCGGATCCCATCGGCTTCAACAGCGGCCGGACGACTCACTGCGTAGCTTCAGATCCAACACCAATATTCCACGGCATTACCAACATCATCTCAGACTTCTACGTCCTGATTCTTCCCATGCGTCTCGTCTGGAACCTAAAAATGCCTCGCAAACGTCGCATAACCCTAATGTGTCTCTTTGCTGCGGGTGGAATGTGAGCTATCCTGACCTACATCTATACAATCCGTCCTGCCGCTAAACAGGTGCTCTAGAGCTTGCGTTTTCGGGACTTTCCGCCTCGTCACAGCCATCGGTACGAATGCCTCCAAAGACTTCACCTGGATCGGCTTTCACGTCTGGCTCTGGGCCAGCGTGGAACTCAATATATGCATCACATGTGCGTGCCTGCCAGCGCTGAAACCATTGATCGTGCAGATGATGCCGTCTTGCGACAGTACCCCTCACGAGGTTGAAGGAGATGCGGACCAGGAAGTGAGGGAGCCTAGAGAACCGAGGCAGATCCTCCCGTTGCTGGCGCCTGGGAGGCGGGTCACGATGAGATTGAGTGCTGTTATCGACGGCGAAGCAGACGTGCAGAGTTTTTGGATTAATGAAGTCAGATCGCCCAGTGAAGAGCAGATTGTTAGGGCAAGTAGGGGGAATGGGAGAGAATTGGAGAAGGGGACTAGGAGTTCGAGTTTGTCCCAGACGCGAGCGAGTACCGCGGATGAGGTGGAGCTGGGAATCAGGAAGACAGTCGAGTTTAGGTTGGAAGAAAGTGCGTGCAGTGATTAGTTTCACACAATATATGCATCAGTAACATAGATGCAGTGTTGTTTTCATCGTTTCTTTCGTTTCGTTTTACCAACACTGCCGTTACCATTACTGACATTCAGTGCCTTCTCCTCCTTCTCATTCACAACCAGATTTCCGTTCCCGTTAATCGTTTCATCCAATAGCATCACTCCCTCGTCATCGCCAGCAAGCTTAAACGACAAGCTAAAACACGTCCCAGGCCCCATACACTCGAACTTCACACCATCTTTCTGCACACAGAAGCCGAGCTCGCCAAACCCGCCAGGCGGGCCGAGAGTCTCTTTCATCTCGTTCAAGGCGATGGCATCGATCACTAGGTTCCAGTCCAGGTTCCTAGGTCCCGAGATGTGAGGTGGTGAGTGTGTGCGTTCGAGGCGGATGAGATTGCCGTTGTTGGGACCAGTGGAATTGGCGATGGGGAGGGATTGGGAGCGTGTGCGTTGGTGTTTGGTTGATGTTGTCGCCGGCGATGTCGTTTGTCGTGGGGACGGAGGAGGACGAGTGCTCAGTTGTGGTTTTGGTTTTAGGTTTGGCTTCGTGAAGCCAGCGGTCCTGGTGCTCGCTGCAGATGGGGAAGCGAGCGAGGGTGAGAAGATGAACGTAATTAGGTTCGACGTCCGGAGAATGGCATATTGCAATGTCGATAAAGGGTATAGGTATACCGCGAAAGCTGCAGGAAAGACAAACTCAACAGCCGCTACGAGCAAGAAATGCAACATCCACGTCGCCACGAAGGGGACAATCATTCCTTCCGCAATCGACAGAATAACTCCATCTCGTCCCGCAAACCCAAATTCGGGTACATCACCATGCACAAAGCCAGTTACCACAGTACCGATGCTCTTACAGGTCCAGAACACAAGCGCAAGGAGACATAGCTCGGTAGTCGTCGGCACTGGACTAGTGGGTGGGTGTGTGGTATCGATGTTTGGGTTTTCTTTTCGCTGGTGGTGAGCTCGTGACAGAGGGATCTGGAAGAGTAGGATGATGAATGTGTCGATTAATGTTGCTGGATCGGTGGGAATCCACATTCTGAGTAACGGGTTATGAGTGTGTAAGTGTGTGAATTCTGTCTTCAATTGAAGCTTTTGAGTGCCGGATGGAAGATCCGGGATCTCCGGAAGTTGGAATCGTTCTCTCAATCTAGATCTTGGTGTTCACGAACGCATTACTTCATCACCTAGCACTGTTCTCTGAAACATATATTTGCTTTTTTCGGAGCTTAACTGAAACGAACGAACGAACGAACGAACGAGTGAAGAAGTTGAAGATGAAGAAATCTGGGATGATAGACCGACCATCCACGAAAGAGTCAAAAGAAGCTTTCCAGGAAGAACAAAGAGGCGCATAGCTCTTCTATATGCATTATGCATGCGCATCGGGCCCGTCCTCCCTCCTGCCTGTCAGACAGACGTACGCATACACTACGAGTACCACGTACTACAACCTCCGCTCCGTCAGGTCGGACGGGGTTGGACGAACTATGCCCCGGTGCGCCCCTCCCCCCCGGTACATACTGATTGCCGAGTCCGGCAGAGGCTTTCGTCCGGGCTGATTTTGGATTCTCGCTGGATGTACGTCTGTCGTATAGCCGGTACGAGTGTACTTTTCGCTGTGTTAGTCCATGAAGGACTGTTGGTACTGCGATGCATCCACTTGGAAGACTGTAAATTCAGGAAATGTACCGGTATATCTACCTTGTAGATTTTCAGCTGGTGGGAAAGGAGGACAACAAGAGAGAGAGAGAGAGAAAGAGAGAGAGAGGCATTTTTTGTTTTTCTGGTCGGGTGTACCGTAAGTAAGCAAACAAACAAGCAAGCAGATTGGAGGAAGTGGACGGCGAGGTGGTACGAATTACGAGGCGCCCAATGGGTGATCCTTGTCTTGTTTGGAGGTGAGAATTGGGGCGGTGAGGGGTACGAATACGACTATGGTTGATGGGGAATTTCGAGCTGTGAGGGGAGGGGTAAATGAATGGGAATGCATATGGAACTGCAAATGGACGCGGAGGTGTCGGTAAATAGCGTTGGTTTTTGTGGTGTACGAGGCACGATATCGATCTCGCATGGTCGTATAAACTAGAAAGCTGGAAGGGGACGAGGGCGTCCCTCGCGACATGAATGGAACAAATGATAAGTCAGGTGATGGCGTGATGGACGATAGTGAGCTTTGAGAAAAATGCAAGACTTTGTATTACAGAGAAGAAAAGAAAGAAGATTACAAGACTTCTCTTCGAATAGTTAAATCGAAAAAAAAATCTAGCCTGAAAGAACTTCGAAGGGCTCTCGCTAAGCACTTGATCATAACTTTGGGACGGATGTCGCACTGAGCACACGCATGAATGGACAACTTGATATCTTCAAAGACTGCGATTGGTAGAACTCTGACATGATCAGTTAGAGAATATGTACAACGTTTGCGCACCAAAACACTCCATACGAGTATGGAAAGCATGGGTAGTCACATGACCTTCCAGTTACTCAGGTCCTTCGGAATGCCAACCAACAAACCCAATATCTACAGTTGAAATTTTTCCACCACGGTATGTTTTTGAGGAATATATACAAAGAATATTTTTCAACGCTTGCTCTTCAACTCGAGAGTTAGGAGGAGGAGCTTAAACGCAGCTTCCGAGAATGCCGGCAGTGGTGTTCTTGGAGTATGTGGTTCCGAAGGGGTTACCGGAGCACATGAGGCCCTTCATGAAAGCTGCCTGGACGACGTCAGCGCCCTTGGGGGAGGTGTGGGTGTGGTCGACTGGGTAGAAGGTGTCGACGACGGTCTTTCCGAGAGCAACTTTATGATGTGTTAGTATGGCAACTTGAGTTTGAAACTTACACTTCCGCATCTAAGACAAGTCTTTGAAGCAATAGATCCGATATCAGATGCCTCGAGTCTTTGCCGAATGGAAAGTGATTGAGGGTAGGTATGAAGGGAAAGCTTACTATATCTGTTTGCGACATAGAGTCCGTGGTCAACGAATGTAGCTGAGCTACCGACGTTTGCGACGACGGTCTTGCAGTAAGATGTGAATCTTGGTGCGGTATACGCGCATGGTGCTGTCTCGCAGACGTTGTTTGGTGTGGGGGATGAGATGATGACCTTGGCGCCCTTGGCTACCATTGCCTTTGCTGCGTTGGTCTGGGAGAGTTAGCATTTTGTTTTCTCGGCCGTTGGTGAGTGCAATGGAGATTTTGTTTTGTTGTGATACAATGAAGGGGCGCCATGGAAAGTTCAGTAGCAAAACTCCTTCCAATAGAACTTGAAAGCTCCAAGGCTATCCAGTGATATGCCAGGGCATACTTGATTGACCTCGCAAAGATAGCCATTGCCAAGTGATGACAATGTCAACAGTGAAGGACAAATTAGAATATGGGTAAATGATGACAGCGAAACCCAATTGATGTGCTAATAACAGAAAATAGATCAAGAACTTACAAGATATGTGACGTAAGTCTGCACAATAGCACCAGTGACAGAGACGCAAGTCTCACTTCCGGAACCAACGCAATCCGTTCGCAAGTTATCAGTGGTCGACAAGCTTCCACCATCGTTGTGTCCGAACTCGATGATCACATAATCGCCAGCAACAAGCTTGTTGGTGATAGCTGTGAAGCGACCCTCGTCAGTGTAGCTGCGGGCTGAACGTCCTCCAATGGCACTGTTGACGATGTTGATGTTCTTCAACGAGTATGGGAGGTAAACACCCCAACCTATGCATCAAGTCAGATGGTATTCGCATAGCATTTTCAAGTTTATGGGAAAGACTGACCCTGAGTTCCTGATCCACCACCTCCGAGCGCCATTGTAGAGTCTCCTGCGAGGTACACGGTAGGTGTAGCTCTCTTCTCGAGGTCTTCAGCCGGGGCGGCGAAAGCCAGAGATGCCAGCACAGCTGGGAAGACGATTGAGTACTTCATGATGCGTTGATTTTGAATATACACGGTTTGTCCGAAAGAATGGAAAGAGTCTGGCCCTGAAGTGATGAAGTAGTGAACGAAAGTGATTCAAAAGATATTCCAGGAAAGTAAACAGCGAAATAAAGTTCTATTCTATACAAGCCCCAAATGAGGAGAAAGGACGAAAGGAAGGCGTCCCTGGCGCACCGCAGCTTCTTATCCCGAACCATGAGATCAGATGGTTTATCTGTTCTGCCTTGGATCCACCAATAATTTGGAGCAAACCCTTCAAAAGTGAGTGAAGCGAGTGCAGAATATACCACTCCACCAATCGCGACATGGCTGGGCACTAAACAGGGCGCGGACTCAGCAATATGGAAATCAGGCACAAAAGGGGATGGGAAAGCGGAAAAGAAGACCTCGCCTCTTGCCAAGAGATGGGTATATTGCTGGTCTCCAGCAAAATGGATAAAGTTGTTAAAGTGTGACCGCTTCAGGGGGACAGCCGAGTGTGGGGTACATGTACCGAGGGCACGCTATTGGTGGAACGCCCGTGATGGAGTGGTAGTGCCGGCATATATATTTCCCTGGTCTGGACTGAACAGCCGGGAGCACCTTGATTGGGACGGGTGGATACATACTTCCGGAGATGCAATGTGGCAGATTGATGACGAGTGGAGTCCGAGAGATGGGTTGAAACGTGCTAAAAGACTTTCTTGGCATTTACTGTCAGCTGATTAGTGGGCTTTGAATCGGATGAAGGTGTCTGTTAGGAAGGTAGAAAATGCTTATAAAAAGTTTGGTCGAGCTTTGCTAAGTTCTTTGATCTGGAAACAAGATGAAAGCGTCGTCCCTTGAGTCCCTGTAGCTTGTCAAGTCCGTGGAGCTAAACTCATCCCCCCTAGATCTGCCACCAGCGCAACCTTACCTTAAGCTTAAAAGCCTACCTATACTAAGCCCTATGCTAACTCATAGTAGTCCCATCTAGCTTTAAGTGTGGTACTGTCTGATATTTGAGGAACAGAATTTGCTAATGAAGCTGAGCTTGGAGCGAACTGTTTCGGGAATCAACGTTGACTTGGAGATAGAGTTTCGGATCTGGCAAGCTTCATATCCACGTGCCCTGCTTTGTCTATGCCAAGGGCTTCTTGGTATGAATGGTCCTTAGATTGGAAGGAAGGTCCGGAGATTGCTCATTCCGTTAGATGGAATCAATGCTTTTATTCAAAGTGAACTACAATATGCCTTTACTGATGTCAAAAGCAATTACTCAACTCTGAAGAAATATCACAATCGTGAATGATTCTCAGACCTTATTAGTTTCGAAGGTTTCTTCCCAAAGAATAATTCTCTGTTTGAATGCAAAAAAGCTTGGGTTGCTTGTCAAGTTCCTCTTCAACATTGAATTTTCAAATCAAAGATGTTTTTACAACGGATAGGAATGTCGAGGTTGACGAGGTACAAAATCGGAACCTAATTGTTACCTGCCCTGACCATCTGTTCTCACAGTCTAACCCTCAGTTGACGAGTTTGACAGAAGCTGAGTTCGGCCTTTCGAAGAAGGTACAGTAGTTCCCGGTCTACACGGACAAGAATTAAATCATAAATCAGTGACTTACCATCACAACAAATGTCTGGTATTATCAGTACGTTGACTTCAGTATTCTCTGTTTGCTGTCGCTTACTCAAACCAGGAGCTCGCTAAACACTGTCAACCTTAATGTGAGGTAAGGTTCACGTGCTGGCAGCCTCCTCCCACAGTCATGTGACACAGGTCTCATCCACGTCTTCGATTTCGCCACCGGTCTGGAGACAACGGGGCCTTTTTTTTGCCCCACCCGACTATAGCCTTATGCCCACGGAACAACCTAAACGCGGCAGTAGGAATAGTCATAGAACGGTCGTTAACTAGTTAGGGTACTTTTACTTTTAGTTTTTTATAACAAGTCTCTAATTAGTATCTGGTTAATTAGAAGTTAAGCCTATTAGTCTATAAGAACGTAGTGATTTAAGACAAACGATGTATTTTTTAATAGCTAATCTCGGACTAGTCTCGGACTAGTCTCCGACTAGTTTCTAATCGAATAAAAGCTTAACCTATTAGTCTATAATAACGTAACGATTTAAAATAAACAATATATTTTTTAATAGCCAATCTCTAACTAGTTTTTAATTAAATAAAAACTAAACTTATTAATTTATAATAACGTAGCGATTTAAGATAAACAGTATAATTTTTAATAGCTAATCTCGACCAGTCTTCTAACTAGTCTTTGACTAAAGAAAAGCTAGTTACTTATTAGTCTTTATTAGTTTAATATTTTAATATTAAGTTCTTTATCGTTATTTTAAATAGAATATTTAATTTTATATTAATACTTTTAAACTCTTTTTTTTATTTTATTATAATATTAACTTTATTACTATATCTAATAACTTTTAAGACTTATACTTCAATTAATCTTTAACTTAACTATTTATAAAAATAAAAATTTTAATAAATTTTATTATAATTAATAATTAAATTATAAAGTAAGTTATTTAAAAGTTTAGAACTCTTATAACTAAATAATAATTAATTAACGATTAGTTATTTACTAAAATATAATTAGTTCTTTTAATTAACTTTTATTAAGTAAGATCTAAAAGTTATTAATTCTTTATTAAATCTAGAACTAGTTTTTTATTATTTTATATTAAATAAGAAATTTAAAATACGTTATAAATAATATCC